>JAJJWX010002993.1:0-2400000 GCA_023529315.1 Papaver bracteatum | reverse complement strand
TCAATATTTGGTTAAGCATGAGTTGCAGCATAATCAACATAGAGATATTCTAGCTACAATGGATACATGGCATACATTGTGAGAGCAAGATGTTGACAAACTTGGATTAAATTATATCTTTAAACAATTCTAAACTTTCAGGAACAATATACAAGATATGAATACATAACAATAAGTTACGGCTTCATCTAAACCCTAGCAAACCACTGAAATTAAGAAACTAGTATGAACAAGCTATTCTTGGATGGTTTTTCAACACAACAACCCTCTCTATTTATACACAAAATTCCCTCAAACACTTGGATTCGAAATTTGGAAAGCATCCACTCACCAAAACATGTTTTCTTAATTGATGGATATAATGGAATATATTTGGTGGTGGGAAACAAATTGGGAGTGATTGATTGAGAGAATGGGGGTGAGGTGGATGTTTTGGGAAGAATCCAATGGCTTAATATGGAAACGTATTTGGGTCTTGGGTCTTGGATCATGGGTAGTTTAATCCCATGAATTGTAAACAGGTTGTCACTGATGCGCAAGCGGGTTGCAACGCTTCCATAGACGCTAGCTTCCAACTTTCTGCTCTTTTGGCTTCTCAATTCATCCAAGATTTATTTAGTACCTAAAAACACAAAATTAATTAATACGAATATTTATTCTTGAAAATAGTAAATATACAGAATTTGGGATAATATATGACTTTAAAGCGCGAAAGATGAGTTAAGTGCCAATAAAAAGGTGTATGAATATGCAATATTTGGCACTCATTAACCTGCACCAAAACATCCTTAACAATCCCTTTAGGGTAAACATTATATCTATCGGCAAGTTGAATAACTATGCCGGTTTTCTTGAGAGGACCAAGATTTAAAGCATCATAAATAGAAGTAGGCATAACATTAATAGACGCTCCTAAATCTAACATAGCTTTTGCAAACCTTGTTTTACCAATAGTGCATGGAATAGTGAAACTACCGGGATCTTTCAATTTAGGTGGGAGTTTCTTTGTAAGATACGCCGAAGCGTTTTCCCCCACACTCATTACCTCATTACCTGTTAGCTTGTGCTTGTTAGTGCACAATTCCTTTACACACTTTTCATAGCGAGAAGATTTCCTAATTACTTCAATGAGTGGAATATTCACTTGGACCTTCTTAAAAACATCCCAAATATCCCTATCTTGTTCCACCTTCTCATTAGCTTTAGCAAACCTGCCAGGAAAAGGTAGAGGAGGAACATAAATAGAAACAAGAGGTTTAGAGTTTGATTTAGTTACCTCGGGAGTTGGGGGAAAATCTGCGTTATTTTCCTCTAAAATTGGTTCCTTTGGCGCTTCTTCTTCACCCAAATTTGTAACTTCGGGTTGCACAAATTGTGTACCACTTCCCAAATTAATAGCATTGACACCCTCACTTGAGTTAAGAGGTTGGGAATGGAGTTTCTCACCATTTTGTGCATGCAACTGATTAATCTCCTCGGCTATTAAACCTACTTGTGTTTGCAAGTCCTGGACCACACCCTCCGTTCTTTGCATAAAATATTTCAGCAACTCTTCCATATTGGACCCTTGATTTTCAGGTAGTTGTTGTTGTTGCTGGAACTGTTGTTGTTGCGGTTGACCTACTTGTAATTACAACTCCTTAATTGCATTATCCGTTTTCTGCTGATTTAAGATCGCTAGTTGTTGATTTTGTTGCACCACGGACATTAGAGCCTCCACCAAAGTAGCCATCTTCTCCAATTCTGGATTATGCCCCTGTTTTGGTTGTTGCACTTGTTGTTGGAACTCATGCGGATGGTTGTAAACAGAACTTGCACTTGCAATTTGCTCGTAATTATTGGAGTAAATACCATACGGCTGAGTTGAGAATATAGCATTGACATGCTCTACGTTCTCATAAGCTGGGCGTGATGGTTTTACAACCACTGCTGCAATTTGTTGCATCATTGCCATCATATTGCTCATTTGTTGACGTAATTCAATAATCTCGTCAACTTGATTAACTCCCTTGGTAGGTGGTTCTGATCCACGACTTGAAAATTGTTGATAATTTGCTGCCATACTCTCAATCAACTCCCTAGCTTGTGTCACAGTCTTGTTCATAAGTGCACCACCGCTTGCAGCGTCAATAAGATTCCTATCACTTGATTGGAGTCCTTCATAGAAGTATTGGATGATCATAGCGTCACTAAATTGGTGATGAGGGCAGCGTGCCACCAATCTCTTGTATCATTCCCAACATTCATATAAATATTCTCCCACATTTTGCTTCATCCCACAAATATCCTTGCGAATTTGAATAGCCTTTGATGCAGGAAAATATCTCTCTAAAAAGAGTTTCTTCAACCCTTTCCAAGTTGTGACACTTTCGGGAGGCAAATAATACAACCAATCTTTAGCACTATCCACCAAAGAGAATCGAAAAACTTTCAACATTGCACCATTCTCCTCAACATCCGCTGGAAGCACGGCCATGACAATGGTGTGGAAGTCCATAAGATGCTTGTTTGGGTATTCATTCACCATGCCATGGAACTTTGGTAATTCTCTAAGTAGCCCCGGATTGATCTAAAAAGTAGAATTTGTTTGAATACACCCATGTTGTGTATCTAGCTTGTGAGAAGCCAACTCCTTGAGTGTGTGATTTGCATCACCCATTGCTTCTCCCAGTTTGTATTTCATTAAGGTACCTGAAACACAATTCTCAAAACGAAATTAAAAATAACGTAAAAATAAGAAACCAAAACTATATAACAAGCCGAATGCCTCCCCGACAACGGCGCCAAAATTTGATCGCTGTCGTATGCGTCAAAAATAATTCACTTCCTCATTTTACTAATTATGAATATAGTATTTGATAAGAAAGAGTTCGTATCCACAGAGAGGAGATTGTTGTTATGAAATTTTCAGATTCTAAAGTAACCAAATAACCCAAGGTGTGTTTTTGTTTTTATCAAAGTAATAATACTAAATAAAGCAAAGCAAATAATTGGAATAATCAATAAGGAGAAGATATTGGTTAAGGGATAGTATCATTCATAAATATGTATTTTTCATCTATGATTAGAATTGGCAATTTAATCTCGCAATTATCAAAATCCCTGGGATATCTTGATTGCAAGAGTATCCCGTTTATTTCCTGATTTTATCAGAAACAACATTAAAATATGCTATTGTGAAATCTTCTTAAAAAGCAACCTAAAGTGTAAAAGCACAATTAGATTTAACTCCCTAAGAGCAATAAGTTCTATGAAATAAGACTAATCAATGCAAACAAACGTGTACAAGCACTAATTCATTTTAACAAAGGTTATGATTCATATGCGATTAAAAATATGTGTCACTACAAGTATTAACCACAAGATGCTACTAAAAATCAGGGATAAAAAACTTTTACGTATTGAAAACCCCAATATAGCTAAAGAGATTAAAACAAATCCAATTGATTCCGGACTCAACCAAACTAGCATTCAAATCATATGACAATAAAAATAATGAATCATAAACGATAGAATTGAGACAAAACTAAATCATAGAATCAAATAACATGCTTGAAGAAATCAACTTTTATCCCATAACCAATAATAGTATTTAGCTACACATATTCATGGAGTTCATCATCATAATATTCAAAGAAAATAGATGAAACATAAAAGAAAGCAAACCCTAGAAGTAGTTCTCTGCAAAAGCTCCAAGAATAGAATAAAACGTTATCTCCAAAAGTTAGTAGAACTTTTCTTTTTGTAGCTTTTCTTCCTTCCAAAATTAGGTCCAAGTCTTCAAAGTCCATTAGTTGGAAATTCACCAGGCCCACAAGTGAGAGAAACCCGTGTAGAAAATCTATCCCAAAAACGCTCGCCGGAAAACTGGGTTTTGGCCGAAATTTGGCCTAAATCCGGCACCGGCCACCTGAAAAGTCACCGGTCACCGGTCCAACTCGGGTCAACTGAGTCAACTCGGAGTCAAAAACGAGTCAAAACCGAGTCATAGCAAACTGGTTGAGTTGTTTTGGCTAGTGTTGTTGCAGTCATTGCACATCCATGATGGCCCTGCTGCACCATCATTGCGCTCCATTTCCTGATTCACAGCCAAGATGGATATATACCCTACAAGTCTTGTCTTTGCTATGCCGTTTCATCCTTGGCTTCTTCTTTAAATCAACTCACACCCAAACTATCCTCCATAGCCCATTAACTCCATTATGAAGCTTCATTAGCAACCATTCCACCTAGAATTGTCACAGTTCAGCTGCACCTCTGTAAGAAGTTACAAAACCACCTGCAATTCACTACCTTCTGTGCTGCAAGAATCCCAGCATCAGCTTCCATTAGCTCAACTTCTCCCAACTTGCAATGCCCTGTCAAGCACCTGAGCTGCCTTCTCATGCTTAGCTATTCCAATTTCAGCTCCATAACCTTCTCAGCCCATACCCTTGCCATTGCATCCACACAACCAAGTCATAGCCACCACCTTGTTGACTGCTACAGCACCAAAGTAAATCCCTGCAGCTTACAAATGCAACACATAGCCATCACTTGAAACCAATTGGCACCAGCAGCGTTTCACAACACCAAGAACCAGCAACAGAAACCCCATATTCTGCACCTGAAACTGACTTAGCTCCAGTCCATCTTCATTGTCTCCATTACCATCAACAAAAGCACCATAAAATTCTCAGCAGCACAACATATCACAATCATCATCAGATTTATCACTTGCTCCAGCTACAACTCTACTCACCAGTTCTTGAGCTTCACTTCATCCATTTCAGATGCAAGCACCATCACTTGCCTGATGAGCAACATTTAGCTTTTGCAATACCAATTTACAACACAGATCAACCCTAGAACTGCAACTCTTCATCTCAGTCCAAATTCAATCCATTCTGCAATTCTGTGGCACACCAACACACCACCTGAATCACCAGTACCACAAGTTATTTCAGTGTCACCAGTTCCATCATCAACATATTGCTCAACTACTGCGCCTGCACCTGCGTTTTCCATGACAATCACTAGATCCACCTTTTTCCTCTGCAACCCCCACCAGGCCATACTCCATAGCTCCAATTCAACCATCTGCAGTTCACCTCAAGCCATTATCACTGCTCCACCTGCAACAGTACTAACTAGGACATACATTCACATTTGCAACAAAGCCAATCCTCCCATTCCTGACTCCATTCTCAACTTGACATTCATCAATGCAAGACCACCAGCACCAGCTGTACTTCTCAGTTCCATATTTCATCTCCTAGCCTGCACTGTAAATTCACAATGCCAATAGCAGTCCACCATAGCTCACCTGCAACTCCAGCTAGCACCACTCTATCAGCTGTAGCTTCACAGTTCATCACCAAGCACAACTCAGACTACCAACAGGACCATTACTTCTCTAAAATCCATCAAAACCCATTTGTATTCATCTCAGCTAACACATCTATAACAGCAGCTCCAGTACCAACCAACTTCCCTTGTTCATCAACAACTTTATCTTCTAATTTTACCATATCAGATCGAACCAACTAATCAATTCAAAACCCATTTTTCCATTTCTTGATTTCAAACTCCAAACCCATTATTCTTGAATATCAGTTTCCCTTTCACTGTAATCTTTATCAAATCACAATAACAAATCCCATTTCGAGTAATACTATTCTCAATCTGTTCATTCAGAACCCTAATTTCAACAAATCCTTCATCAATTCTTCTATCTGATTCCTCTCTGTAAACCCTATTCTCATCAATTCAAAAGCCAGTCAGTCACAGAAAGTTCCCTGAGCTTCTCCTTTCCGTATGCACAGCGTCCTTTGATTTGGCTCAGCAACTGAGATGTTGCTTCTTCTCTTTTCTCTTTTCTTTCCATCTCTCTTTGAGTGCCAAATGATTGAGAATATCTCTCAATTCTAGGTTATGATTAGGGCAGGATTTAGCCACCCTAGCACTTAAGATAAGGGATAACCAAGTATGCAACCCCTTAACCTTGAACGGATTCCCGATAGTATTCGCCTAGGAAATGACAATTTTGCCCCTTTATGCTCCAAATGAATGCTCTTCTACTTCTTTCGAGTTCCTCCGCTAACAACAACCGTCCCTTATTTTTCATATTCACTTATACTCTTCAATGAGAGTCATCACTAAAGTTGTCGTGCTTTTCAGACAGAAATTTGCATCACCAAAGCCGACATACTTTTCAGACAGAGATGAAGAAATAAAAGCAAATAATGAGACACAATCCGTCTCCAACGCTTTTGCCATGTTTCCTCTTCTTTTGATCCAAATGACTCCAAAGTACCTAAATACTCAAAGACAAAACATAAGATATATAATTTACAAGAAAACTAGCAGAGAAAGCATAAACAATAGATAAATAATACGGTGTTTTCGATACCTATCAACTAAGGGGGAGTAAAGTATCACCATAGTATTGTTGTTGAAGCTGTGATGCAATTGGACTTTGACGCTGTGTAATAATACTATGACACTGTATAACAATGATTGAGAACCGATATTTTTCTCATTGTTATAGCTACGTATTTTCAACAACGATGATGCTAAACTTACAACCTTTGGGATCATTGGATTACTTGGAAGTGACGAAGATTTCGAGTATTGTTGAATATTAGACATGTAGAATAGGAGCTACAAAGTTTATTTATATATTTTTTGTATTCCATATGTATTAATAGTTTTGCCACTAAAATTTATAAAGGGGGAGATTATTAGAGCACTGCTCGGTCGAACTCGCATGCGTTTCTATATCAAGCATGTTTTTCAATGTTAGTGATCAAAACTATAAAGTCTTGATTTCTAGTCTACTATAGCTAAGGTATCGGACTAGGATAGAAAGTGTAGTTGAGATCAAGAACTCCATGGCAATCATCATACAAGACGAAGGACTACTCAAGGAACCGGTGGATCTTCATCGACTAAAAGGTATGCGGAGGCTTAAACTTTTCTATCACTCAAAAGTCTATCTACCATATCTCCTATCTTGAGACAAAAGTTGTTTTACTATATAGACTAAAGATATACACATGTGACATTTCGAGCTGAGTATATCTCGCTTATCTATTTCTCTAAATGTGTGTTGGTAAATCTTTCGTTTTAGCCAAGTTCATCTTTGCCTAGTGACGAAAGTCATGTTATGTTTCAATCACTTTAGAAATTGCTCTAACGAAAACTAGTTCGTGAATAACAACTATATGACATCATCTGAGAATGTTTCAATGATTGAAATGAGAGTTTAGATAATATAACCACTGGGGGATATAAAAATTATTGTGGTAACACATATATGCATAAGTACTTATACACTTGAACCGAAGTTTGCGAACTTTGTTGATCAAGTGAAAACCGGAACTTGAGCAGTCAACCCAGTCTGCAAACTCAGTCCGCGAACGAGCGTAGTTCTCGAACCCGAAAATTTCTGCTAGAGTTGAAGCTTGGTTTCAGTTCGCGAACTGACGGAGGTTCTCGAACCCTAGAATTTCTGCTGGAGTTTGTGAACTCCAACCGGTTACTTAAGTCCGCGAACTTGAGTGGTTATGTCTAAAAACGATGTTCGTAAACTTATTTAAATTATATAAGGAATGCTCTTTCAAACCGTGGCTTTATAGTTCATGAATTGATTCGAGTGAATCACATCATTTTTTCTTCAATTGTGTCTTGTGTAGTACATAACATCTCATATCAATTGAACAACTCTCTAACTAGTTCATTTGAGTCATTTGGACTAGTTACGGTGAAGAAGAATATGGTTGATATGAAAGTTATCATTTGGCTAACCATTTGGTTGACTAATCTTGAACCAACTATTGTACACGTTTGGGTACGGTTACACAAACCCAAAATCGTCAAGTACATGTGTGTATGACAAGCTAAGTTTTCGATCTAACGCTGAATATTGAATGCTTTGTTACTAAGCTAACATTGATTGCAAACCCTGATTTGAAAGACTATATAAGGGAGAACTCTAGAAACTGGGAAACCTAATCCCCACACATTCTGTGTGATACTAGTTTGCTAAGCTAGAGTCGATTCTCCTTTAACCTTTGGTTTTCTTTTTTTAAAACCAGGTTAACGACTTAAAGACTTCATTGGGATTATGAAGACAGACCGATACTACTTTTATTTTAGTTGTGTGATATGATCTTGCTGTTTCTATCATACGAGTACAATTGTAATAATTGGATTGAGATTTTTATCTCCGATAGGAAAGATATAAAAGTAATCACAAACATCTTCATCTCATCGTTTGTGATTCCACAATATCTTTTTTCACTGCTTCGATTAAAACTATTGTGAGGTGATTGATAAAACTAAGCTATTCTTCGGGAATATAAGTCTGGTTTTTTCGATTGGTTCCTGTTCACCTTGATTTATCAAAAGACGGAACAAAACTCATAGGTTTATTCGTGGGAGACTAATTTATATATCTTGTAGAATTTTCTGTGTGAGACAGATTTGTTTGCTAAAGTCTTCGATTTTGGGTCGTAGCAACTCTTGGTTGTGGGTGAGATTATCTAAGGGAATCAAGTGCATAGTATCCTGCTGGGATCAGAGGCGTAGGAGCATAACGGTACCTTGGATCAGTGTGAGATTGGTTGGGGTTCAACTACAGTCCAGACCAAAGTTAGCTTGGAGTAGGATAGTGTCTGTAGCGGCTTAATACAGTGTATGTTTAATCTGGACTAGGTCCCGGAGTTTTTCTGCATTTGCGGTTTCCTCGTTAACAAAATTCTGGTGTATGTGTTATTTTTTTTCCGTATTATATTTCGTTATATAATTGAAATAATACAGGTTATGCGTTGTTCAATTAATTAGAATATCTGACCTTATTGGTTGTTGATTTAAATTGATTGACACTTGGATATTAGTCTTTGGTACCATCCAAGTTATCTCTCTTTGATTAAGACTCGCAGATTGTATTTTCTTGAGTAAATCAAATTAAGAGATTGAGATATAAACTCCTTGATATATTTTCTATTAATTTGATTTACTCAAGAAAATACAATCTGCGAGTCTTAATCAAAGAGAGATAACTTGGATGGTACCAAAGACTAATATCCAAGTGTCAATCAATTTAAATCAACAACCAATAAGGTCGGATATTTTAATTGATTGAACAACACACAACCTGTATTATTTCAATTATATAACGAAATATAATGCGGAAAAAAAATAACACATACACCAGAATTTTGTTAACGAGGAAACCGCAAATGCAGAAAAACCCCGGGACCTAGTCCAGATTAAACATACACTGTATTAAGCCGCTACAGACACTAGCCTACTCCAAGCTAACTTCGGTCTGGACCGTAGTTGAACCCCAACCAATCTCACACTGATCCAAGGTACAGTTATGCTCCTACGCCTCTGATCCCAGCAGGATACTGCGCACTTGATTCCCTTAGTTGATCTCACCCACAACCAAGAGTTTCTACCACTCAAAGTCGAAGACTTTAATAAATAAATCTATCTCACACATAAAAGTCTACATGGATAGATAAATTCGTCTCCCATGAATAAACCTATGAGTTTTGTTCCGTCTTTTGATAAATAAAGGTGAACAAGAACCAATTGATAAAACCAGACTTATATTCCCGAAGAACAGCTCAGCTTTATCAATCACCTCACAAAAAATTTAATCAACGCAATGAAGAAGATTATTGAGGAATCACAAACGATGAGATGAAGTGTTTGTGACTACTTTTATATCTTGCCTATCGGAGATAGAAATCTCAAACCAATTATTACAATTATACTCGTACGATAGAAGATGCAAGATCAGATTACACAACTACAAAAAAGGTAGTATCGATCTGGCTTCACAATCCCAATGAAGTCTTTAAGTTGTTAACCTGGTTTTAGAAGAAGAAAACCAAAGGTTAAAGGAGAATTGACTCTAGCTTAGCAAACTAGTATCACACATAATGTGTGGGGATTAGGTTTCCCAGTTGCTAGAGTTATCCCTTATATAGTCTTCAAATCAGGGTTTGCAATCAATGTTAGCTTAGTAACAAAGCATTCAATATTCAACGTTAGATGAAAACCTTATTAGATTCAAGCTAACATTTATCAACCGTTAGATCAAAAACATAGCCTGTTAAACACACTTGTAATGCACGTTTCTCGGCTTGTGTAACCGTACCCAAACTTGTATATTGGTTGGTTCAACACTAGTTTTTTTTTTTTTTGATAAATACAAATTTTATTAAAGAATAACTAGATTACAAAGCAAAATGAATACCAAGAAAAGTGGTCATAAAAACCCCAAAAACTTGGTCATCATTTGAACCGAAAATAAGTTACATTTGGTAATTCAATAGAATTCAAAAAATCCGGTCTTCCAAGATAATGTCTTCTCTCCACATTAGGAAGAAAACAACCCCTCTTAGCCATTTTATCCGCAGCAAAATTTGTCTCCCTATAAGAGTGAATAAAACGAATAGCTTCATAGTGAGATGAGATTTTCCTCCAACGTTGCAAAACAAACCAAGGAATCTTCGAACTAGAAAAGCCAAAACATCCCCCAGAGAATCTGAACGAATACACACTTTTGTGTATCCCCATTGAAGCGCCCACTCCAAACCTATTAAGATATCAGAAATTTCAGCAATATAGTTTGTCATTATGCCCAAACCAGTAATCATAGACCCCATCACGTTAGCATGATGGTCACGCGCCACAGCATCTGCCCCAGCCACGCCCGGGTTTAACACTAGTTAACCAAATGGTTAGCCGTATGATAACTTTCATATCAACCATATTCTTCTTCATCATAACTAGTCCAAATGACTCAAGTGAACTAGTTAGAGAGTTGTTCAATTGCTTAGATCTTTATGTACTACACAAGACACAATTAAAGCAAAAATGATATGATTCACTCGAATCTATTCATGAACTATAAAGCCACGGTTTGCAATAATATTCCTTAATTTATTAAGATAAGTTCACAAACATCGGTTTTAGACATAACCTACTCAAGTTCGCGGACTGGGTTTGTGGACTTAAGTTATCGGATGGAGTTCACAAACTCCAGCAGAAATTATCAGTTGGGAACTTCCTCCAGTTCTCGGACTGGATTCGCGGACTGAAGCTCATGCACTACACCGGTTTCACTTGATCAACAAAGTTCGCAAACTTTAGTTCAAGCAATAAGAACTTATACATATATGTGTTTCCATAACAATGCTTAGATCCTCCAATGGTTATATTATCTAAACTCTCATTTCAATCATTGAAACATTCTCAGAGGGCGTTATATAGTTGTTATTCACAAAATATTTTTCGTCAGAGCGATTTCCAAAATGATTGAAACATAACATGACTTTCGTCACTAGGTAAATATGAACTTGGCTAAAGCGAAATATTTACCAACACATATTTCGAGAAATAGATAAGCGAGATATACTCAGATCGAAATATCCACATGTGTGTAATCTAAGTCTATATAGCAAAATAACTTTTGTCTCAAGATAGGAGATAGAGTAGATATACTTTTGAGTGATAGATAGGTTCAAGTTTTCACATACCTTTTAGTCGATGAAGATCCACTGGTTCCTTGAGTAGTCCTTTGTCTTATATGATGACCGCCATGGAGTTCTTGAGCTTAACTACACTTTCTATCCTAGTCCGAGACCTTAGCAATAGTAGACTATAAATCAAAGACTTTATAGTTTTGATCACTAATATTGACAAACATGCTTGAGATAGCAACGCATGTGAGTTCGATCGAGCAATGCTCTAACAGAGGTTGAGTTTCTGATTGGAAGAATGCCCATTTTTCCTTATACCCTTGCAAACTTCCTTATTCTGGAATGGCTCAGATTGGCTGAGTAGGGCAGAAGCCGATCGGTCAGTTGCTTCGGCTATGATCCGAGAATATAAATCCTCCAAAGCGGATTTATAAAATGGCATTATCTCTTCATTGTAAGAGTCTTGATTGAAGCGTGCCAAAATGGACAGGTCTTCTTTATGAATTCGTGAGAATTTTTCTGAGCTTTCACGAACATTCAAGCTAGATTGGTGCAGCCTTTTGCGCTTAGCATGGGTGTGGACTTTTTCTTCGTCGTCGCTGGTCGAGGTACGGATATTAGAATAGAAATCAACACCATTGGTAACATATGAAGGACTGCCAGCATCATTATTTTTAGAGCAATCATATGTTGGTTCCCTTGGTAACTGATCTGTAAGAACTTTCAAAAGGGCGAAAACCTCGTTTTGTATCTTAACAATTTCCGCTTGATTTGTTACTACATCATTTAGGATTTTCACCAGATCAGCAATGGTGGTTGAGCTTTGAGTGTTCATATCCTCTGTGGGAGCTTGACCAAGCCAGCCGAGTTTAGTAGTAATTGGAAGAAATTCGCCAGTAGGAGATAATAAATTGAGATTGGATGTTTCTGAGACCTCCCCATAATCGACCATCTTTGATGAAATTATGAGATGCAACCGAGAGAATGATCTCCCACTGTGGTCGCAAATCTGTAGTTAGGGAAAAATGAGTTGCTGGTTTTTAATAAATTGAGGAGAAGACCGTGCAGAGGAAACTTCTCGAACCAAGCAAACTGTTTAACCTCACACAGATGCACTGTAAGAAGGGAGTTCTTTGAATTCGAGAGATCAATCTGTAGTATTCCGGCATAAACCAAGACAATGGTCGTTCCAGAGTAAATTCGGTTACAAGAGAGGATGGGTCGATCTGTAGGAGGGAAGCTGAGAAATATGTGAGTTCAATGGTGATCGAGATTATAGGTGTGTTATGTATTCTGCGTAAGAAAGTTCTGAATGATTGAATTTACTCAGTTGAGAGTGATTGCTTAGACGATGAGTTCGTGTAGACGAAAGATTGTCTGTATGAACATCCTTATCGAGAAAATCTTGTATGTTTTAATCATGATTCAGAGACTTATTTATATTTCTAGAATTGTAAACACCTTGATCCTATGAAGTGTGATAGTTGCTGAAGTCAAAGAGTGGGGAAGTTGGAAATATTGTCAAAACCAGTCGCTCATCGTGCGGAGACTTGATTGATTTTCCATCCACTACTTTTCTAACTCCTCCAACTAATTGCACGACTTTATCACATTCTCATCGTGTGTATGAACACACGTGCCGTAGACCGCCAGACCAAAACCCTAGTTAATATCCCCCCATGTGACACGATTGATATCTCGTGATCGTAGAGTCTGCAAGACAAACATGTATTTAGTTAGCCAGTTGCTAACTTCATGGGACGATGAGTCCTTGTGTTGTTGAGTCGGACGTGATTTGCAAATGTTCTGAGACTCATGAATCGAACATGTCTGTTGAGATAGAGGTATAATTCTCGAATAAATGTTGATAGCTAAAGTGAACAAATATTGTTCATTTGATGAATCGTTGAATATTGATAGTTGAACCAATATTCTTTAATGTGAGCAAATATTGCTCGTATGAGCGAATGTTGCTCATTCGATGAAGTGTTGAATATTGATAGTTGAATCAATATTCTTTAGTGTGAGCAAATATTGCTCATCTGAGCGAATATTGCTCGTTTGCTGAATTATTGGTAACATGACCAAATAAAATATTAAATTAAATTACTGGCAACCGAACCAAGTATAGTTAATTACGGTGTTGAGCATGGGATCAACGTAAAGTTATTAGTGTTTGAATCTGGAATTAACCTTGTATTCGAAATCCTAATTTCAATCAATTGATGAATTGATGATTTAATGAAAATCATCTACGGAGTGAAGGAGGGACCAACTACATGGGATGATCAATCGACCATGTAGCGCCCAAATGCTCAAGTGGGCAAAATACCAAAGTCTCTTGAAGACCAGTTGGTGAAAGGATGATTAAATGATGGTTTAATCATTTGTTAAAAAAATGCTCGTCTGAGCTTCAGGTGTTAAAACATAATTATGAAGAGATGAAGGACCGATCAATGGATCATGAAAGTGGCCTTGGTTGGTCATGGGATCGACTGATGATCATTTTATGAAGTCCCAAGTTGTTTGAAAGAGTTTTGGACCTAACACATGCAACTGCACAAATTAGGTCAAATTGTGAAAATGTGTGGGACCGGCTCCTTGCAAGCCAAAGAGCCAACCTTGGTCGGTCAAGGTAATATGCTCATGTCACCAAACTGTGCATATCTCAGTCCTGAGAATCTTGATATTTTCTGACATCTCAGCCATCCACGACCACATGTCACATGTCGCATGCCTTATGCGCTAATTAGGGTTTCGACATGCCAAACCCTAATTTAGGCAAAGTTGCTACGCCAACAATGTTCCACAGAACATTGGGATTGATATGGACATTGAAACTGATGTTGCCACACCACGTTTGAGTCTGACACCAACGTGCCAAAAATTTAGTGGCCATGTCTACGCCAGGTGCTACTTACACCATCGTGTCGCTGGCATGCACAAACTATGCCAGCCGCTCCACCACGTCACTGGTAAGCACAAACTATGCCAGCCATGCCGCAATGCCACTAGCACGCGCTAAAGGCGCCACTGTACCATTATCAGGCGCCAACATAAGGTAGCCATAATCAACGACTACCCTTACTCATGAGATGCAATCTCAACCATCCAAGTCCGCTACCGAGCTGGCAGGCTTGTAGCAAGTTTTAGGAGACCAACCGCCTAAATCTAGTAGCCATGGCTACGCCAGGAGCCACTTGTACCACCGTTAAACTGGCATGCACGATCCATGCCACATTACCACTGGCGTACACCAAAACGCCACTGCGCCATTATCAGGTGACAACACAAGGTAGCCATAATCAACGGCTACCCTTCCTCATGATATGCGATCTCAGCTATCGAAATTCGCCACCGAACTGACAGACTTGTGGCAAGTTTTAGGTGACCAACCAAGACGAGCCTAATAGCATCACATGCTATTTTTCCTACGACAAGCCTCTTGATTTTAACTTGCCACACATAGCAAAGTGATACATGTTTTCCACGAAAACACTCGAGACATCAAACATGTCACAAACTGGGGGATGCTCATCAGGGTATTGGTCTGACGGTTTACAGCGTGCGGCGTGCAATACGCCCGTTACAATAAAATGTCATAAAGCGAGGCGGTTAGTAACGGTGTAAATGGATCCACCTCCTTCATTATGGACGCATTATTCCTGACGTTACACGTTACTCTTCCACCACTCAATCGTTTCCACTTCCTACGAGACCAGGGTACGTTTTATTACGACTTGTATAAATAGGTTTCACATATTTTCCACCAAACAATAAGCTTTGGTTAGCAACAACATAGTATCCAGAAATCACCAAGAACTGATAGCTTTTCACTCTGCAAGCCAGTGATATAAGTCATAAAACAACCACACCTTCAGAATTAACCATTTTAGTCTCAACACTTTCTTCGCTTCCCTCCCTAAGACCAACCCTTCTCCTTCACTTTGTGACTTAAGCAAGCCTGGAATGGCCATTTCTTAGTTTAGGCCAGGATTGTACAGATTGATCTCTCGAATCAAAAGTACTCCCATGCAGTGCATTGTTTAGGGTTTAGATTCGTTTCTCATCCACACACCTAAAATTACCAAAATCAGCAGAAACAATTTTCACCCACAAACAACATGCTTATGAAATTGAAATCTTTAAAATTAGCAGTTAAAATTTTGAACTTATTCAGAATCTTCATATTACTCCCTCTGTTCCATTTTAGATGATGTTTTTGTAGTTTTCACGCGGATTAAGAAATGAAGAGAGATGTGAAGATCTTCCATTTATACCCTTGAGAAAAGTCTTCAAACATTAAATGTTATTAGTGCGTTTAAAAATAAACTTATAGTTCCAAGACAAAATGTAAGGGTGTTATTGGTAGTTTTAAGGAAAAATATGAAAACTTTCAAGTATTTTGGAACAAAAAAATAACCTTAAAACGTCATCTAAAATGGAACGGAGGGAGTATCAACTAAAAAACACACATATCATCATTATTTTAGTATATCATGTTTTAATCATGCAATTTGTCAATTAATTATATTGAATCATGCATCAAAATTAAATTTGTGATTTATATTATGTGTAAAATCATGAAGTTCTAAAAACCTTGTCGACGCCAATAAAGATATATCGATTGCTCTGTGGATTCGTACCTTCAGAATGTTTGATCGTCATCCTTCATTGTGGAATATGATCTTGATTATCCTTTTGTTCACTGATCTCCGATCAGGATTCAGGCGATGCAAATTTAATGTTTCCTGATTATCTTCTAAATCGGTTATAGTTAATAGAGGTTTATAAGAGAATCCGAGATAGAAGACAAAATTTTCTGAAGTCTCTTTTCTATTATCAGAATGAACTTGTTTACATCCTAAGCATTTTTGGATATTTATACATGATATGAACATAACAAATGCATACTAATGACTAGTCACATCTCAAACTTGATAGTTTCCCTCCTTGTGCTTGTATCGACCTAGGATAGCTTTCCAGGTTCCCCTTTAGATGACAACATCGAGAATCTTCCGAGCTTCACATCTGGAATCACGTCTTTCACGCTTGACTCAATGTCTCTGTTTTTTTTGGTTGCCTATGGCCCGATCCTTTTTTTAGGTCTTCAACGTCTAACCTTGAGTCTTATTTCATGTTCTCAGCTGTATCACTCTTCAGTTTTCAGTTCTCGGGTAGATGATATATTTCGTCATCTACAGAAATACATATCAACATTGTCTCTTAGTTATCATATATATGCTACTAACATTCAAAAATTCAAATGTATCCTAATTGCACCACCAAAAAATTATTGTCTGGTTAACTGAGAAAATAATATCCTCCATGACAAATTTTGAAGTCACTAAGTTAGCCCTCATGGGCAAACCCAACTCAATCCTCGTAAATGTTCACACAACATAGCCGTTAGACTCCACCCTCCAGACCTTATCCATTAGATAAAAAATTATCAACACAATCAACACAATTAAAAATCAACTGGGTATTCAAATTTCACAATATAGAAAATAAGATTGCATCAAGAAGTGTGTGCCAATTTATATATTGAATTACATTAACATTATCAGTGCGCTCACAACCATAGCTAGTAAAATGATACAATATAAGCTAAAATATCGCCCACCCTTTTTATATAGAAGCAGTGAAACTACATTAGTAAAAATCCAAGATATGAGAGGCGGTGTTTTAAACACCTCTTGAATAACCTCCTAGAATATAGAATATAAGCACTTGCTAACAAAAAAAAAACTTACCATCACCCAAATTATATTGTAGGAGGTGTTTAAAACACTGCACAAAACATATATATATATATATATATCTTTATTAAGAAAAAGTGGTCCTTGTGTCCGGGACAAAGGTGTTCGTCGGATTCGGCCATCTTGCGGCCATGATATATCATCGGCGAGAGATACTTACGTTCGTCGGATCGAGACATATAATTTTTTGGGCGGCGCGGATGATGCCCCAGCCCGACCAGAATTACTCTAGGTTTTAATTACGAAAAAAATCTTTTATTTCGTCCCCTGAAATATGGTGGTTATGATTGGGACAAACGTGACCGTAGGATCGACGATCCTGTGGCCAGGAAAAAAGCGGCCGCAAAAGTCATTCGTGACCGTCAAGATCCGATCATGTGGCCGAGATAGGGCGTTTCTGTTTAGGCTAATTTAGGCCCCCCTACACCGTATCATATTTGCACATATATTTTCAGAGAATTTTAAAAAAAAATAGGTCCCTTCTTCGTTATTAACTACTCCGTCACTTTTTTCTCAGATTCACGAGCATAGACTGAAACCCTTTGATTATCACGATCCAAGTCTCTCAAGCCGTACACACAAATCATCTCTACATCTTCGACGGGAGAAGAACAGAGAAGAAAGAATAAAAAACCCGTTGTTGTTATAAATTGAAGTTAGGGTTTCATCTGGTTGAAAATTTGATTGGAGTCGGGTAATGTTATTGGGTCGATGATTACAAAGAATTAAAAGGGTATGTTGTTGATTTATCGATGGGAGGTTATTCTGATAAGGAATCACAAAACTAGGTAATTTAGGGTTTCTTTAATTAACAGATGGGTTTGCTCTTAATTGAGTTCATGTGGAATTGATTATAATTTGATCAAATTATGATGGGTTTGCTCTTAATTGAAGTATAATTAGATGTATTAGGCTTAATTTAAGTTTCTTTTGTTTAATTGTTTCATCTTATTCACCGCAGGCTTAGGGGCTTTGAGCTGTATTCATGGTTGGCTGTTAAAAGAAGATAATCTCTGCTTCTGTATTCTATAGGTTTTACGCCAGGATTTAGATGCAGCTTGATTTTGTGATTTAGGGGGCGAAGTTGAATCGGAAAGACGATGAAGAGGGATAACAGAAAAAAAGGTTACTCTCCGCTTGGTTTTGGTTTTATAATCTGGTGGTTATCTCCCTTTTCTCATGATCGGTATCAGATCTTTAATTGTCTGTTGATTTTTTTTTTCAGGTCTCAGTTTTTTTTTCTTTTCAAGTTTCAGATTTTTAGGGTTTTTGTAGCCGGATTCATGCATCCAAACGATTAGGTATTAAAATTTATTTTTTTATTTTTTTGGTTTGTAATTTTATTAATTAATGCCAAGCATATCTTCATCTTACAAGCATCTATTGATCGATGGATTGAAATTTCTGTAATTTCTATTAAATTTTTGATCTTATTAATGGTTTCATGATTCATTGAAATCAAACCCTGATATTTTGGTACGAATAGGGTTTTTAAATTCACTGTTATTTTGATTTACAGGGTTCCTCCTGGTCATGGTGTTCGGTTTAGGCAATATCATTGCAGCAACTAATGTTGTTTGAACATAATCAAAATAAAAAAGACGAGGAAGTATAAAAGAAGAGGCAGCATACATGGTGGTGAGAGATCGATTAATTGGTTACAATCTTCATGTTTACGATTCCATCAGAGATTATAAAAATTATAATTTAGTTTTTGTTGATTTAATGAGTCGATTTTCTTAGTAGTTGTTTACTGATGGGAGTGATCTAAAGGTGCTTTACGAATGTGCAGGTTGTTTGCCATATATATGTTGTTCCAGAGAGTAATGTTGCTTCGCGGAGAGATCTTTATCCCACGAAATCTGAGGCAGCTCCTGTTAAGGAGGAATAATTTGGTAGTGCTGTGGTCTGTGTGGAAGCCTTGGAGCTGGAGATTACGCCACCCAAAGAGGTTACTGAAAACTTCAAAATTCGCATTCTGTCAATAGTTATTATGTGGGCGATCTTTAGAAAATGTAGACATGTTTAACATCACAATCAGTAGTATGTGGTTTGATTGTTCATGTTTATCTAGGCTCTAACGATCAAGATGCAGTAGCCTTACTTTACTTTTCATGTCATGTAGGTTGTAAGATCGTGGTATATCCTATCATTGAGTACAAAAGATTGGTTCTATTGGTATTAGGTGCACCACCAGAACAGCCACAACATGCTCCATTCCTAAGTTTTGGTAAAGATGTGTTGCACAACCAAGACAGAGGGGGATATAGGGCTTATGTTTATTCATATCTACAACACCTCCGATAAAGAGTCCCCCAACCCAATGGTTGAGTAAACTGCTTCAGGAACTTCAAGCATTGAATGCAATCATGTACCCCACCAATGGTTTACTTCACAGGTATTAGTTGGCAACTATAATTCGTTTTGCAGGGGATGACGAGACGTATTTTACTCCTCCTTTTCATAGAGATTTCTTTTGTATTTGATTATTTCGTTGTTTTATGTGCAGTTGTTGATACACTTACGGATGGAAAAGCAAAACATAATCATCTTGGCTTATCGATCCTGTTCTTATTTAAGGTCGTATCTGTTCATAAATTTGATGCTTGGATTAGCAAATTTGATGCTTGGATTAGCAATTTGGATGATTTTTGTTGGTTATGTGATTAGAAATTCATCTTAGTTTTGCAGCGTGCAAAAGTATAGAAAACCTTTGAAACTGTGCGAGGGTAAGCGTCGGAGCTATCAAAACATTGGGGGTTAAAACTCTGATCTTCTTAGCCTCTAGCCCTCTCAATAAAAATGTATGTCCTACTCTATTGAAGATTTTCTGCTCTTTTGTGAACGGGTTCACACTCTTATGATGGTAAGATGATTACAAATTTATTTAATGTCGTATCTGTTCATAAATTTGATGCTTCGATTAGCAATTTGGAGTTAGTAATTCATCTTAGTTTTGCAGGGTGCAAGAGTATAGAAAACCTTTGAAGCTTTGCGATTGTATTATCTACGAAGTGCTGCAACTTTTTGGAGAATCCTATTTAGTTTCAAAACATGTCTATTAGAGGTAAATCCTATTACTTTATGCAAGGACCTAAAGTCTATGGCTGCCAAATTGAAACTGACAGGCATATCAACAAACTGTGGGTATATGGATTTCATGTCATGTAATGAAGTTACCAGCAAGCTTCCTAAGAATGTATAAATTTCCATATGTTTTACTCCTCCGTGGACTGTTCCAGTTAAGACTTATGTTGAATCTATCCTGTATCGTGTTTAGGGTTTCGAGGTACTAATGTTTTATCGGATTCTCAACAGGTATACTATATTCTGTGTTAATTATTGCATGTCTTTATCATCTCCACTCTTCAATGTGAAGTTCGCTTGGAATTTTTCTATTTTGTTGTTGTTGCAGTAAGGGCTTATATATGTTCTTCATAGAGTTTGCAGAGAAGGTTTGTATGCAGGGTATGACTAACTAAAATTAAGCATTGCTCTCTTTTGTAGTCTGGGTCATACTTATCACGGATTGACATGTAGTAAAGGGTATGATATAAACAATTGATTTTTATGGATATTCGATAGTTGATTACATAGTTTTTGATGTGAATAGTTTTGCCTAAATTGATTCTAATGGATATTCGATTGCATTTGCCTTCTACCGGCTATCTGATGTGATTTTTTGGATTTTGTTTTTCTTTGCAGGTGCTCGCATTCATTGGTTTACTTGGCCCGACTTAGATTACCACGAGTAAAGTTTACTGCCCCTATACTATTTATTTTTTACCTGTAGTGAGCATCGTTGAAATTGGATTTTAATTTGTTATATATACACGCTTTCAGTTCTTAAGAAGAACGAAAGCTCTAGCAAAGGTTTTAATTGAAACAAAATCATCCTAGATCATGAGCTATGACCCATGTCAATCCAAATGTCACTAAGCTCATCGTCGTCGGATCAATGAAGTCCATCCTGCAATCTTATGCTTATTGTCAGAAGTCAGAACCTGTCATGTATTGTCATTGGTAAATGCCTAAAGGTTGTTAGCTTATTCTTTTTTCCTTTTATTGTCCTTTTTTGTGACATCTTGAAATTTCCCTTTCCTTGGCTTTCTATTCGTCACTTTTGGAAAAGCAGTCCATGAAAAAATAGAATGATGATGATACTCACTGCTATGGGGAGTTTTGTTGGATTTATTTCGGAGAATGGGAGCCATGAAACTATGTAATTTTGGAAACTCCATTGTGGGGTGTGATTGTTAATGCACTAGAGTTTCCAGTATTACATAGTTTGATGGGTTCTCAATCAAAAAAAGCTCTTTCGAAGCACTGTTGATAATGCATGGCTTAGGGCTGCCAGTGAGTTTGAATTGTATGGAGCAGTCTGGCGTTGATAATTCAAATTGCACATGAAAGCTACTATATATTACTTATCTGTTGACTCTCGGAGCATTAATAACTTAAAGAGAGAACCAGGTACATTTCCTGCCAACTGTAATGTGAATTTATGTCGTATTTGATGTTACACCTTGGATAGAGCTTAGAATTATAAAGTTTGCCTTTGTAAGCATGGTTATTTGATGATGATATGATTATTATATGTTATTGGAATGTAATAACCCTGATTATCTTCAATCTAATTCCAATACATCAACAGGTAACGTCTGTATGACTACGAAAGAGGTGATAAAAGAATGCAAGTTTTTCTATTTCGCTGGCCAAGATGCAACCTCAGCTTGGCTTACATGGAACATTATAGTCTTGAAAGTCTGGCCCATATAAAGACTATAAGTGTCCCAGTTCATTCTGGATTTATAATTAAAACAAGGCTAAGAACTACAATATCTAATCTTTATGTGAGTAATTCATCTGATAGTCGAGATAAAGAAATTTAACCATTCCAGTGCTTAGAAAAATCGTCAAAACTGGAAAAAAAACGCCATATATGTTTAAATGCCAGATATTATGTTTTCTGACAAACTCTTAACCACATTTAACCATGATCCTATATGAAGTTCAGAGCAAAATAGCTGCATTCAGAAATTAGATTTAGAAAAACAATTTCGTGAGTCCAGTAGACAAACTATGCACGTTGGTCTTGGTCTCGTATGAGATATGCATGTTCCAAGTTGTACCTCATTGTAGCAAATTTTCTGATGGTTTTCTGTAGCAAGGGATCTTTAGGTGAGTAATACCCAGTGCAATCTTTGGAAGAAGGCATGTTTAATTTTTATGCTTGATTAACTTCCTGCAATGTGAATGTGAATTTGACTCAAAATTTTTGATTGAATAGTTGTTGCTTTCAGATTAAAATCAATGGCAGTTATAATCTTCGCGAGTAATCGTGGGGTTGGATATATGAACCGAGAAATTGTGGTGTTTGGTACGAAATTAAGAAGAAAAATAATGTTCTCTATGTGGATTTTAAAGCAAGGTGATGCAGTGATGTGGTGCTGCAATTTACGAAATATGTTCTGTTGTTGGTCTGAGATGGATGCAGTCAAGGGTTTTGGTGGAATTTGAGATGTTGATGCTATTGATAGGGTTGCTACGAAATTTAGAGAATGGAGAAGAGATGTACAATCTAATGGATCTGGGTATGTTTGGTGTTTTGTAAACATGGAAAAACAGGGAAGTTGAAATTGGCTGCGAGAATTTGAACAAAGAGCAACCACCATTTCACAACCATCAGGAAATTAGCCATAAACCTGGAAAACAAGTTCGAAGCCTTTTTTTTGTTTGATCAAATCACTTAGACAAACTTCAGTATGAGGTTTTGCATATATCGATTTTAATTCTCTGAGCAGCATGCAAAAGGTTTTTATCTGCCAGTTAACATATATTTCCAAAACTGACATATAAACGGGGGTTTGAGTAGGGAAGGCTGTGGAAATTATGTTTTTTTTTATTATTGATTTTTGATTTCCGTTTATACAACCAGCCTCCGGACTGGAAAATCTGACTTGATAAAAATACTTAATGGTCTTAAATTTGCTTCGTCTGTTATATGATCAACAAATGTTCTTACACGTGATTCAAAGAAAGCTACAACTTATATGGATAGATGCTTTTTGGTCCCTAACAAGGATTATTTTCCTACAAGTATAAGGTTTCCTAACTTAGCTCTAAGAGACAAACCTCTTAAGCTGCTATACTTAGGACACAAGTACTTGGTTTCCTTAACCAACTAGATTTCCTAATTTAGACCTTGACCGACCTACCAACAGGAACGACAGAGGGCTTGGGATATATTTGATTCTACATTTCTATAGTTCCCATATCATCTCCCCCTCCCAGAACCTCGCAGCACGACAGCACTGTGCAAGTGGACAAATATGAGATGCTATCAAATTACTTAATCTTTCGATTCATTATCAAGTTTCGATGTGACAAACTTTTAGCAATGCTTCTACCTTAATGGGACGCCGAGAACAAACAGGAAATATGGCACCGTTTGGTATATGGCCATTTGCGGAAGTCAAGTGGATACAAAATTAAGAACCGTGACACAGTTTGGTATATGGCCATTTGCGGAAGTCAAATGGATACAACTCTTATTGGTGTTGTTTTATGGGGTGCAAATGGAAGGAAAACTGGTGCCCTATGTGTAAGGAGATGGTATCAGCTGGTGGATGGAATGTTGTTGTAGAAACAAGAAGGTGATGTAGGAGGCATATGGTGATGAAAACTGATATTAGGTGCCAGTGTATGTACAAATACAACCGGTGGGGGCACAAAAGTATTAATTCTTCACGATGACGGCCTCAACTAATTAAACACGATACTACGATCCGACTAACTAACACACTATAATATGATATAACACACTAATTACGCTAACTGTAAACCAGTAAGTCTGTCTTGCCTGACGAGAAGTGAATGTGTTTTGGTGATTTTGGCATTTACTTAAACTTGAGTTCAAACCCATAAACTGACTAATCGCAAAAAAGAAAAATTTGTCACAAGGGAAAGTGGTTGATAACTTTGAAGGTTTATCCATTCTCTGTTACTTAATGAAACTTCCAACCTAGCTATAGAGTTCGTTCCGACAGTGACATGCACGGAAGGGCACTTAATTTCTTTTAAAATGTGACCCGACTACTATGATATGACATGACCAACTAAATATTGGGATCGTTCTGCTAAGACCCAACCAACTAAATATGCTCCCGACTATTATAGATAGGACCAACTGACACACTAATTTTAATGTGAGCACTACATATGCCTTTAAATTTTCTCCACCGCCGGGACCTATCCGGCTACTAGGGTCCAAGTAATTAAAAACTATTGTGACTAGACTAACTAACACACTCTAAAATGATACGACCAACTAAATATTTAGGACCGTCCTGTTATGACCCGACCAACTAAATATGCTCATGACTATTATAGATAGGACTAACTAACACACTAATTTTAATGTGGGAACTACACTTGCCTTTAAATTTTCTCCACCACCGGGACCGTAGGTCCCGGCCCCCTATCCGGCCACTAGGGTCAGAGTAATTAAAAACTATTGTGACCCGACTAACTAAAGCACTATAATATGATATGACCAACTAAATATTTGGAACTGTTCTGCTATGACCCGACCAACAAAATATGCTCCCGAGTATTATAGATAGGACTAACTAACACACTAATTTTAATGTGGGCACTACATCTGCCTTTAAATTTTCTCCACCGGTCCCGGCTCCCTATCCGGCTACTAGGGTCCAAGTAATTAAAAACTATTGTGACCCGACTAACTAACGCACTATAATATGATACGACCAACTAAATATTTGGGACCGTTTTTCTATGACCCGACCAATTAAATATTCTCCCGACTATTATAGATAGGACTGACTAACACACTAATTTTAATGTAGCCACTACACTTGCCTTTAAATTTTCTCCACCGCCGGGACCGTAGGTCCCGGGCCCCTATCCGGCTACTAGGGTCCAAGTAATTAAAAGATATTGTAACCCGACTAACTAACGCACTATAAAATGATACGACCAACTAAATATTTGGGACCGTCCTGCTATGACCCGACCAACTAAATATGCTCCCTACTATTATAGATAGGACTGACTAACACAATAATTTTAATGTGGGCACTACACTTGCCTTTAAATTTTCTCAACCACCTGGACCTAGGTCCCGGCCCCCTATCCGGCTACTAGGGTCCAAGTAATTAAAAACTATTGTGACTCGACTAACTAACGCATTATAATATGATACGACCAACTAAATATTTTGGACCGCTCTGCTATGACCTGACCAATTAAATATGCTCCCGACTATTATAGATAGGACTAATTAACACACTAATTTTAATGTGGGCACTACACTTGCCTTTAAATTTTCTCCACCGCCGGGACCGTAGATCCCCGCCCCCTATCCGGCCACTAGGGTCCAAGTAATTAAAAACTATTGTGACCCGACTAACTAAATCACTATAATATGATACGACCAACTAAATATTTGGGAGCGCTCTGCTATGACCCGACCAACAAAATATGCTCCCGACTATTATTGATGTAGAACATCTAGAACATTCTTTCCTTTCTTCTTTTTCTTTTTTTTTAGAACTCTTGTCGACTTGTTTTACAAGTCTAGTGGTTTCTTTGTTTTAGTCTTTCCTTTTTTTAGAGTAAGCTATTTTTAGTCTTTTTTCTTCGCCTATATATACAGGCTTGTTCGTTTGAGGAGATACACAATTATTATCAAGTTTATTAACTCAATCTCTGTTTCAGAGTATCCAATCTATCTTCTTTCTTTAAACCCTATTTACTTCTTCTGTTTTTCTCAACCTTTCGTCTCTTCTCATAACCTGCAATATCCGTATTGTATTCTCCCTACTTGTTCCACATTAAGTGGTATCAGAGCCAACAGTTTTAGATTCTTATCTAAAACACGATCCTACACGCTTCCGCAAACAAAACCCTAAATTTTTCTTCAATGGGAGATCAAGTTACTAGAGCTGATTTTACTAAAGTCACTGAGAAGCTGGAATTACATGACGCGACTTTTACAAAGTTAACCAGCATTCTGGAAGTAATACAAAAAGACATTAAAAGATTAAACATTAGAATGGATATTGTTGGAATAGACAAACTTGAAAGAGAAGACAAATCTGAAGGAGAAAAAAACTGAGAAAGAAAACTCCGAAGATGAGAATAAATCACAGGAGGAGGGGAGACATTCTAGATCAAGATATGTTTCAAGAGATACAAAGAAACATAATGCTCATATTGCAGATGAAACTAAAAGAAACAAACAGTATGAGAGAAACACCCATCAGCATCACAAGACGTCTACTAAATCTCAAGATGCAGAGAAGAAGATGATGTTGAGGATTACATAGAAAGGAATGGAACTGAAGGAAGACATGTTCGAACAAATCATAACTTTCATGGATCCATATCAGAATACAAGTTAAAGGCAGACATTCCAACCTTCTGTGGATGATTCAAAATTGAAGAATTATTAGACTGATTTTATGAAGTTGAGTTTTTTTTTACTACATGGATATTCCAGAACGTACTCAGGTTAAGCTTGTAGCTTACAAACTCAAGGGAGGAGCTGCAGCTTGGTGGCTAAAATTAGGAGAAGATCGAAGAAACTTTGGCAAATCTCCGGTACGATCTTGGAAAAGAATGAAAAGCCTCATTAAGGATAAATTCTTACCAAAAGATTATAGACAACAGCTTTTTATTAAACTTCAGAATTGTAGGCAGGGTTCAAGATTGGTAGAAGAATATGTGTCTGAGTTTTACAACTTAGTTGCTCGTAATGAACTCAATGAAACTGAAGAACAACAAGTAGCTAGATTTGTCGAAGGTTTGAATAGATTAATTCAAGAAGGTATGACTCAATCAGTTTACACCATGGTTGAAGCCATTCAACAAGCTGTCAAGGTAGAACGACGTCTTTTTCGTCCTCAGAGATTTCCTCCAAGACAAAATTCCAAATTTCAAGGTAACCTTAAAACCCCTTCTTCATACAATAACTATAATGAAAATTCTTCTTATCAAGATGATAGTTCTAGCCGACAACAGTTTCGAACTACCAACTTTACAAATTCTCCTATGCCGAAGAACCATTCTCCTATTCTTCCTACTCCAACGGAATTTCAGTCCGTACAGCAGACTCACCCTATTACTTCTCAACCAAGTAATACGCGTTTTGCAAGTAGAAACCAAGCATCTTTTTCTCCACAAGAAAAAACTCAGAATCCTTATGCCAAATTATGAGGAGAAAAATGTAACAAATGTCAGATGTCTGGTCATACTTCTTCAGAATGTCGTAGAATTCATGGTATTGTACAGGAAGAATCAGAACATACACATAAGTACAATGGTTTGCTTAACGATGATTTAGAAAAGTCTGAGGAAGAAGAAGTCGAAGAAGAATTTTTTGAAGAATTATACAGTGAGCATTTTGCAGGCATGATTCGACCTTTGTTACTTACACAACCATCCTTTTCCCAAAGGAACAGTATTTTCAAAACAAGGTGTTTAATTAAAGGAGTTACGTGTGATCTCATTATGGATAGTGGCAGCATGGATAATTATATTTCCGCAGAGGTTATTCAAAAATTAGGGTTACCTGTCACTCCACATCCGCAACCATATTCTGTAGGATGGGTCACTAGTTCTTCTTCTCAGAAAATTACTCAACAATGTCTCGTAGAATTTGCTCTCAAGGGTTATGAAGATTCTGTTTTATGTGATGTTATTAATATGTATGCTGCACATTTGTTACTCGGGAGGCCTTGGCAGTATGATATGTGTGCAGTTCACAACTTCTTTGAAAACACATATACTTTCTACAAAGATGGCAAAAAAAAAGGTTTAATTCCTTCTCGATCGTCAGCTATTTATAAAGAACATAGTGATGACAAGACAAGTGCTTTAGTAGCTAGTATTGTGAAACAAATGCAAACACACACTCTTAGTTCTCATGAAGATTCTAAACCAATGATAATCATTCCAGATAAGGTACAACCTTTAGTCACTCAATTTCATGATTTGTTTCCTGAAGAGCTGCCAAAATCTTTACCTCCTTTAAGAGACTTACAACATCAGATTGACTTCATCCCTGGTGCTTCTCTTCCAAATTATGCTCATTATAGATTAAGTCCACGAGAACATGAGATTTTACAAGGACAAGTCAGTGACTTATTGGAGAAAGGTTTGATTAGGTTAAGTAAAAGCCCGTGTGCTAGTCCAGCATTTCTTGTTGACAAAAAAGATGGGGGATGGAGAATGTGTATTGATTGTCGAGCTCTCAACAAGATTACTATTCCATATAGATTCCCTATTCCAAGAATCGATGATTTAATAGATATGCTTGTTGGTTCCAAAGTATTTTCTAAAATTGATCTTAGAAGTGGCTATCATCAGATTCGTATACGGATAGGAGATGAGTGGAAAACAGCTTTTAAAACTCGAGAAGGGTTATATGAATGGCTAGTTATGCCGTTTGGACTCTCTAATGCACCCAGTACCTTCATGAGGCTTATGAATCAAGTTTTACAGCCTTTTCTTGGTAAGTTTATCATTGTATACTTCGATGATATCTTGATATACAGTCGTGATGAAGAAGAACATCTCCGTCATTTATCTCAGGTATTTCAAGCTCTTAAAGATAATGCACTTTTTGTGAACTTGAAGAAGTGTAACTTTTTATCCAAATCAGTAACCTTTTTGGGATATATTATATCTGACCAAGGAATTTCAGTTGATAATTCTAAAGTTCAAGCTATTTCTGATTGGCCTACTCCAACATGCATTAAAGATGTTCGCAGTTTCCATGGCTTAGCATCTTTTTATAGACGTTTTATTCGCAATTTTAGCTCTATTGCTGCTGGAGTGACGGATTGTTTGAAACAAGAAAATTCCTATGGACCTAAGAAGCGATGACAAGTTTCAATCTTCTCAAATAAAGGTTGTGTAGTGCTCCGGTACTTGCAATGCCAGATTTTTCCAAACCTTTTGAAATTGATTGTGATGCATCTATAGTGGGAATTGGAGCTGTTTTGTCTCAAAGTGATCATCCGGTTGCTTTTCACAAGAAAAAATCAAGCTAGGCGGAAATGGTCCACCTATGAACTGGAATTATATGCTCTTGTTCAAGCTTTGAAGCATTGGCATCCTTACTTGGTACATAATGAATTTATTATAAACACTGACAATCAAGCTTTGAAGTTTTTGAAAACTTCAGCAAAGGTAAATCGCATGCATGATAGATGGCTATCTACTATTAATCAGTATACTTTCTCTATTAAACATAAGAGTGGAAAATTGAACCAGGTGGCTGATGCTTTGAGTAGACGTGCTCATTTTCTTGTCACTCTTCGCAATGAAAGTGTAGCTTTTGATTACATCAAAGATTTATATATTGATGATGAATATTTCAAGACTATATGGGAGAAATGTGGGAATATGTCCTCTGGAATGGATGACTTTCTTATCCAAGATGGATTTCTTTTTAAGGGATTACGTCTGTGTATTCCACAAGGTTCTTTAAGACTCCATCTTATTCATGAGTTGCATGGCAGTGGTCTCGGGGGTCATTTTGGACGTGACAAAACTATTAATTTAGTTGAAGAACGATACTATTGGCCTTCTTTAAAAAGATATGTTCAGAAATTTGTTCAGAAATGCATGGTTTGCCAACGTTCAAAAGGTACCATTCAAAATACTGGTTTATATATGCTGTTACCAGTTCCGGAGGCTCCTTGGGTTGATTTCAGCATGGATTTTATACTAGGTTTACCTCGCACTGCCAAGGGTAATGATTCCATAATGGTAGTTGTTGACAGATATTCTAAAATGGCACATTTTGTAGCTTGCAAGAAGACTACCGATGCTTCGAATGTGGCCTTCTTATTCTTCAAAGAAATAGTTCGTTTGCATGGTGTGCCAAAGTCTATAACTTCTGATCGTGATACTAAATTTCTGAGTTATTTCTAGAAATCTTTATGGATGAGGCTGGGAACTAAGTTGCAATACAGTACTACCGCACATTCACAAACTGATGGACAGACTGAGGTTGTCAACCGATCATTAGGCAACTTGATACGTGCCAAGATTACTGAATCTCAAGAAAAGAAATGGGAGACGTTTCTTCTTCACATGGAATTTGCATTCAATACATCTGTGAACCGTTCTACAAGTAAATCTCCATTTGCTATCGTTTATTCTAAGGTACCAAATCATATACTGGATTTGGTTGTTTTACCAAAACCGTCCAAATCTCATGCTAAAGCTGATCAAATGGTTGACAAAGCTTCTCAACTTCATCAAGAAGTTAAAACAACGTTAGAGAATTCTAATGCTAAATACAAGGCAGACGCTGATAAACACAAACGTTTTAAAACTTTTGAAGAAGGAGAATTAGTAATGATACATCTTAGAAAAGAGAGATTCCCAGTTGGCACTTACAACAAAACTAAAATGAAGAATTATGGACCTTTCAAAGTTTTGAAGAAGATTAGTGACAATGCTTATGTTGTGGATCTTCCATCCAACTGGAATATTTCTAACATATTCAATGTACAAGAGATTTTCACTTTCTATGGAGAGAATGATATTGTTTGACAACTTGAGGATAAGTTGTTTTTTCAAGAAGGGGGGACTGATGTAGAACATCTAGAACATTCTTTCCTTTCTTCTTTTTCTTTGTTTTTAGAACTCTTGTCGACTTGTTTTACAAGTATAGTGGTTTCTTTGTTTTAGTCTTTCCTTTTTTTAGAGTAAGCTATTTTTAGTCTTTTGTCTTCGCCTATATATACAAGCTTGTTCATTTGAGGAGATACACAATTATTATCAAGTTTATTAACTCAATCTCTGTTTCAGAGTATCCAATCTATCTTCTTTCTTTAAACCCTATTTACTTCTTCTGTTTTTCTCAACCTTTCGTCTCTTCTCATCACCTGCAATCTCCGTATTGCATTCTCCCTACTTGTTCCACATTAATTATAGATAGGACTAACTAACACACTAATTTTGATGTGGGCACTACATTTGCCTTTAAATTTTCTCCACCGCTATCCGACTTCTAGGGTCCAAGTAATTAAAAACTATTGTGACCCGACTAACTAAAGCATTATAATATGATACGACCATCTAAATATTTGGGACCTCTCTGCTATGACCCGACCAATAAAATATGCTCCCGACTATTATAGATAGGACTAACTAACACACTAATTTTGATGTGGGCACTACACCTGCCTTTAAATTTTCTCCACCGCCGGGACCGTAGGTCTCGGCCCCATATCCGGCCACTAGGGTCCAAGTATTTAAAAACTATTGTGACCCGACTATAATATGATACCACCAACTAAATATAATATGATACCACAAACTAAATAACGCACTATAATATCCGGCCACTAACTAACGCACTATAATATGATACCACCAACTAAATATTTGGGATCGTTCTTTTATGACCCGACCAACTAAATATGCTCCCGACTACTATAGATAGGACTAACTAATACACTAATTTTAATGTGGGCACTACATCTCCCTTTAAATTTTCTCCACTGCCGGGACCATAGGTCCCGGCCCCCTATCCGGTTACTAGGGTCCAAGTAATTAAATGATATTGTAACCCGACTAACTAACGCACTATAAAATGATACGACCAACTAAATATTTGGGACCGTCCTGCTATGACCCGACCAACTAAATATGCTCCCGACTATTATAGATAGGACTAACTAACACACTAATTTTAATGTGGGCACTACATCTGCCTTTAAATTTTCTCCACCACCAGGACCGTAGGTCCCGGCACCCCGGATACTAAGGTCTAAGTAATTAAAAGATAATGTGACCCGACTAACTAAAGCACTATAATATGATATGACCAACTAAATATTTGGGACCGTTCTGCGATGACCACAAACTAAAATTGCATGGGAAGATATTGATCAACCGACCAAACAATAAACAAAACTCTAAAAAGGTTTTGTTCCCGATTATTTTCAGTTAATGTTCAATTCTGTTATTGTTTAGGTATTAAATCTTTAACTAATATAATCATTATATATTATTTAGCTATATTATATTTTAAGTTATATAAGCTTAGAACAAATTTTAGAAAATCGACGAGAGGTTGAGCGCCGGCCGCAGGCCGGCGTGATACCTAGTATATACTTTAACAAAATGTTGCTTTAAATTTCGTTTTACACATTGGCGGTGTTCCAAATATAGCCTAGGATTTTGCTGTGTTTGACAAATGCTAAACCTATATGGTATATTTACCAGAAACAGAAGTGCTTCCGTTTCTCCAGAAATCGAAGTCGGAGCAGAAATCAAAAGCAAAACAACTCCCGAAAGGCTATCCAAACAGACTATTATCTTTTTCACAATGGATGATACTTATTACCATAAGCACTGTGGATGCGATTAGGTAATAATATCTGCGATCTGACCTGCACGGATGCGTATGACAAGTTACACGGTCAACGTCTTAAGTCTCGGTACAATTCCATGGGCATCCTCTTATTGGGCTTGGTACAATTTTATACGCATTCTCGTTAGGGGTGAGCAAAAAGTCCGCAACCGCGGATTTCATCTGTATCCGTTCGCAAAATTGCGGGTGAAACCCAAACCGCAAGATCTATGGGCCGGACACGGGTGTGATTCTCAAATCCGCACGCGGTGCGGTTGTCCTTTGAAAACCGCGGATTACCCGCACCGTAGGGTAGCAAAGTAAAATCTTACCATTGAAGCCCATAACTCGAACACCTTCATCGCTGCAGGGAGACTCTGAATTTTTCTATTGAATTTTTCACTGGCAGAACCTCATGGAAATATAACTTAAAATCAACAGATAAAGGAACCAGCATTTAAAAGCTAATATCTCTGAATTCATTCACCGTGTATAATACATGGACATCGTATTAGAATGCAAGAAAGTACACATAGCGAGTCTTTCATTCACAGATAAAGCCCATAATTCATTCACCAGCATTTCATTATTACACACAGCAAGAAAGTACACACAGCTAATATCTCTAAGAGAACACCACTATAAGAGATCGCTACTTTGTAAACATCATCACCACATGGTAAAATAAGAGGGTTAGGGATTTCATTATCCGCGGTTAATCCGCATCCGCACCGTACAATCCGTTAATCCGCAAAGATCAAATCTGCGGGTGATTGGACCGGTCACGGTTCCATTTTCCAAATCCGCAACTTTGACGGTTTGGTTGCGGGTAACCCCTAATCCGCAACCGTCCGTAAGTTGCACACCCCCAATTCTCATGGACATAGGCACAACAGTGCACACAGTAGGATGTAGTCTGTTGGATGCCTTTATCCTGAACATTCTGGGAAAGTGAGAAAAAAACTAGGGTCGAAGGAAGTTTAATATTCCGAATCTAATGAGTTTCGTATTATCACCACACCAGCACCAAAATCTTCTTATATTTTCCTTCTTCAACCTTTTACTAGTATTTTACTTCAATTAAAATCCCTCTTGTCTCGTCGTCTCTCTCTGTCTTCTCACTTACTTTCTCTCTAGGCTCTTTTGTTTGCTTCGCTTGGAGGTTTCGCTCCAGAAAAACACCAAGTCTAGTTCAAAAGACTTGTTATTTCGTTTTATTTAATGAAAAACTTGATCGCCGGGATCGCTTGAAATCGTTAAAATCTTCCCGGCGATCGTCTTGATTTTGTTTTGAAAGTTGTGATTCAATGGGGGATTTCTTGTATAGTGATAACGAAGAAGATTATTATATTTCTGATTGTGATTCTGCTGATGGACTTGATAACGATGACGCTGAAGATGATGATAATGGTTCACAATGGACGTCGGGTGCATCGTCTACTAAGGTTTGAAAAATACGGAATTTAAAAAAATCGATTTTGATTTTGTTGACGTTTCTCGTCTGATTTTAGGTTTTGCAATTAAGAAACTATTGTATGGTTTGTATGAAATTGAGTTGAATTCATATTTGGTATCTGTTTGATTTTAGATTATGTTTAGCTTGTATGAGCTTTGAATTGATACTGGTGATTATAGGAGAATGATGCTTTGATTTGGGGATTTAGTTGTTAGTACAAAAGACGTTTCTTCTTTAGTTAGAACTTAAAATTCTCACTTTTCTGATTTTAACAATGAGAATCCGTTTGGAATTGATTGTTTTGGTTTTTTGAATCTTTCAATTATAGCATCTTTATTAGGGTTCACTTTAGCAGCTATATGGCTTACAATTCAACTTTGCACTTATTTTTATGTAATGTTGAGTCTATCTAGTTGTGGTTATATGCTTTGTGTTACTGATGCTATGTGAAATACTGCAGGTGATTACAAGAGAGTCGCTTTTGGTAGCGCAGGTAAAACCTTTGAGCCTTTTCTCGGTGTTTCTTTACTTAACTAGGAAGTTCTTAGAGTTTAAAGGAAGTATGGGTGTTTGTTTGCACAGAGAGAAGATTTACGGAGGGTGATGGAGATGCTTAATTTAAGTGAACAACATGCGCGTACTTTGCTTATTTATCACCGTTGGGATGTTGAGAAGGTGTTTGCAGTGTTTGTGGAGAAAGGCAAAGATAAATTGTTTGGAGAAGCTGGTGTCACTGCAAAGAGTTGTAAGATTAAACATGCACCAGCTGCTATGACATGTGAGGTTTGCATGGAGGACATATCCAAACACAAAGCAACAACGATGGATTGTGGCCACTGCTTTTGTAACAACTGTAAGCACTCTGCACTTCGTTTTCTACCTTAATAGCTGAATATTTAAATCGAGGTCTTTCCTTTTCTTTTCATTTTGTTTGGCCTTTCAATAAGAAAGCTAGATCTAAATGCAGAATTATGGAGTTTATATTTTGGTGTATTCTGGGAACCAAGCCCATTCAATCCCAGTCAATTATTTAGGACAGTTCATTTGCCCCACAAGTTCAAGCTTGATCTTTGACATTTAGTGGGTTCGTTTTTGTGTATCCTTTGCTAGGTTGGACGGAGCATTTTGTTGTTAAAATCAATGAAGGGAAAAGCAGACGCATTACATGCATGGCATACAAATGCACTGCAATTTGTGATGAAGCCATTGTTCGGAATCTAGTCAGTGCGAGGGATCCGGACCTAGCAGAACGCTTTGAACGTTTTCTTTTGGAGTCTTACATCGAAGACAATCAGAGGGTCAAATGGTGCCCCAGTGTTCCTCATTGTGGAAATGCAATACGGGTTGAGGACGAGAAACTCTGTGAGGTTGAATGCACTTGTGGGGTACAATTCTGTTTCAGTTGTTCATCAGAAGCACACTCTCCTTGCTCGTGCTTGATGTGGGAGCTTTGGGTTAAGAAATGTCGGGATGAATCAGAGACAGTTAACTGGATTACAGTTAACACAAAGTCTTGCCCGAAGTGCTATAAAAGTGTTGAAAAGAATGGAGGCTGTAACCTTGTCAGCTGTATATGTGGGCAATCATTTTGGTGAGATTTCTCATCTCTCTGTTTCTCTTGTGGAAGTTTTACAGTAAAATTGTCCTTTTGTAGGATAACATTCTCATAGATGATTACATGCTTCGTACTTGATTTTGTACTGTACCCAACATATGCTTTGCTTATCTTTTTCTTTCATTCTTGGCTTGTTTGATTGCTGATGATTTTTCAATCTCGCCTTAGTCTGAATTTTTAGAGCAGCATTTTGTTTTGCCATAATCATCATTTATTTCTGGAACCATTTCTGGGTATGATTGGCCAGTGAAAAAAAATGTATTCATTTTCAGCTGTATATTTAATATTTTATACTGGTGATCACTTTTTTCCTTCTTTGCTGTAATTTGGCAAGTACGTGGTTATCCAAACAGTATGATTCATATTCTAATAACTAAACATGGCTACCTGTCAAACATTTTTCCATGCTTGATATTTGTCATGCATACTTGCTTTGCATCTCTCTTAATTTTTGAACTTCCATAGCGTGCTTCCTTATCTCTTTTTTGACAGTTATTTCGTTTTTCTTTATGCAGTTGGTTGTGTGGCGGTGCTACTGGTAGAGAGCACACTTGGACTAGCATTGCTGGTCATAGCTGTGGTCGCTTTAAGGAAGATCAAGAGAAGCAAGCTGAGCGTGCAAAAAGGGATCTGAATCGTTATATGCACTACCACAACCGTTACAAAGCTCACACAGATTCTTTTAAGCTTGAATCAAAACTTAAGGAAACAATACAGTATCAGATATTAAGGTTGGAAAGCAAGGAGTCTGAGCTCAAAGATTTTAGCTGGTTAACTAATGGCCTTAACAGACTCTTCAGGTCGAGACGAGTACTCTCATATTCGTATCCATTTGCATTTTACATGTTTGGGGAGGATCTCTTCGGCGACGAAATGACCCCTGTGGAAAGGGAGATAAAGCAAAACCTATTTGAGGACCAACAGCAGCAGCTTGAAGAAAATGTTGAGAAACTCTCTAAGGCTTTAGAGGAGAAGTATGACGGGTTAGAAGATGATAATCTCAAGCAGTCAAGGATGCAACTTATCAATCTGTCAGTGATCACTGATAGACTCTGTAAGTCAATGTGAGTAAGCCTCTCATAGAAGCACACATAATTTGGATGTTAGGCTCACTATTCAATAAGTGCACAACCTTCACTCTATGTTAATATATGCAGGTATGAATGCATCGAGAATGATTTACTGGGTTCGCTTAAATTGGCAACCCACAATATTGCAGCATACAAATCAAAGGGCGTTGAGAGGGCATCAGAACTTCTTGTGTGGACCACCAAGGGGAATAATTCTATTAGCTGTTTGCAGACCAATTCCAGCATAAGTGCAACCGGTATATAACCTATCTTGGCTAAACCAACTCAGTAGTTTGTTTTTAGTTTTCTCCATAAGTAGTCATCATTTAGTTTGTTTATAGTTATATAACTGTAAGTAGATTGAATAAGTAAGACCAACATGTCCTTCCAAAAGCTACTCTCACATGCAAATATATCAGTAGGAGGGACAGTGGAAGTCGGTCGTTCGTCATCTAGCTCCCTGAATTTTGAGAGTGGATGCCCTTCTCGGAAGCGTGCTAAGAGGGAAGCCCTTGGAAATGCGCTCTTCGATCTCAACTTGCCAGCGGAGGTGATTGACAAAAGTTAAATTTTGATATAAATCTCCGACTTCAGCCCCACAATACTACTACAGAAGTGTACAGCTCTAACTTAAGAATGGCGGGATATTATACTTAATAGAATCATGAAAAGATAACAAATGAACATCATCCATGTTGCTCGTCTGAGATGTACCTTGAAGTTTTATTTTGTTCCGATTCTTTTTGTTTTTTTGGGCGTTTTACTTTCGGCTACATATTCTGTACATGCCTGATACTGGGTCTATGTGCTTATATATAGATGTGTATAGATGTGTTGAGTTGATAAAGAGTTGAACCTAAGATGGTTGCAAGAACTCACAGAGTAATGACTTGCTGCCGGTGTCACTATACTTGTCTCTGGGTGATATACTAGTGACCTGAGTTCGAAACTCGTGAGCACCAAGTTCTTTACTATCAGAAAATTGCTAGCACTAAGTTCTATACCAAGCAGGGAAAAAAATAAAGAAAAGACTTGCTAAAAGTTTTCAAAATTCTTGGTACTGCTAGATATATATGGGACAAAATTGTAGCGTATACAGGATCAATCATACCAAGCAGGGAAAAAAATAAAGAACAGACTTGCTAAAAGTTTTCAAAATTCTTGGTACTGCTAGATATATATGGGACAAAATTGTAGCGTATATAGGATCAATCATACAGAGATTTTTTTCATTGTTAAACCAAGATCTTAGAGCTTCTTCAATGGTCATCTTATTTTTCTTTAAAATTAGGGAGAGAAAAAAATTCATCTCCAACACTATTGCACGTAACCTCTTCTTTTAATTAGTATAAAATTTTATTTCCATAATTAAGATTTTATTAGAGCCAAAAATAGTTAGTTAATATATTAAAGTCAATTCAATTAAGTAAAAACTGACTAGGATGGTAGACAATGTCAAGGAAAATGTCCAAAACTTGACATTCACCTTGACAATGTCTACCTAAAGTCATCTACACATTAGTTTAGGGGTTGGAGAATGATTTTAAAGAAAATGGATGTGTATCCTAGGTGGATTTTAACATTTTTCTCCACACACATGCCATTGGAGAAGCTCTTATGATTAATTAATGTTGATTAATCGATTATATAATTTGTGTTGAAAAGAAACATTGTGTTAGTGAAGAAGAAGTTGGAGAAACACCGTTGAAACAAACAAAATATTGATTTAAATACCGAAAATGGATGAGTATGAAGATGAAGTATCTACATTCGTGTTAAGAAAAAACGCGCAATTGGGGGATACTTAAACTAATTGGGGGATATAAATTACTACCCCCATCCAATATTGTTTGATAAGGGATGTTTTGGGTGCGGAAATACTAAAATACCCTTTGGGTTAATTAAAAACATTATGAAAAGACTATACTACTCTTCCCACAAAATAAAATTCTTAAAACTTAAAATAAAAAAACCAAATTATATCCCCCATTTCATCATCTGATCCGACACACTCTTAAGTTAGGGTTTCGAAAATAAATAAATTTCTTCATCATCAACACCATCGTTCTTCATCGTCGATTCAAAAATATCTCTGTCAATTACCTGAATCTATAACCATGCCTCCACAAAAGAATCTGAATCTGCAATCAAAATCAAAATCAGTAGCTCAACAAAAACAAGAAGAAAGGATCAATCGGATTGCTCTTGAAGAAGAAGAAGAAGAAGAAGAGCATTCGAACAAACAAACTCTCGGAGAAATGGCTTCTGTAAGAAGGTAAGTGACTCTGAAACGTTTTATAAGTCTTTCAATCGATTTAAAGCGGTGGGCATAGGTTAGAATCGCGAACCCTAACTCAAACAGTTGAGTTACAACCGATTCCGACAATGATTTTTGTATGAATACCACGTCAGTACATCTTTCCGGCATTGGATTTAGTATGAATACAATGCCGATACAGGGTTCCGACATTGGATTCAGTATGAATACCACGCCGGTTAATATCTCAATATTCACCTGAAACTGCATGTTAGGTTTTCCGTCATTAACTTTAGGTTGAATATCATGCCGGTAGCTGTTATTTAGTTTATAGGAAAAACTGAGAAATTTGTATGATTATGTGACAATCAATTGCTTCGTCGAGAGGTTTCATAGTGAAACTGATACCATGCACTTCCCATTTGGTCTGATGACCTTGATCCTTGATGATGCTCAGAACATTCTAGGCTTATGGGTTACAAGCAAATTAGTTGCAGAAGAAGATAAATATTCGGACCTAGAATGGTCGAAGTTACATGCTTTGACTAACAAGATGTTTGGATGGGACTACGAAACTTCTGTGGAAAGCTTCTATGTATCTAAGAATTCTAGGACAAAGACAATGAAATCGAAGATGCTTAAGGAGATGTTTGAAAATGCGGAGGAGAGACGTTTGAAGGATGGCTGGGATCCTGTGCAAATTCGTTACATGGCCTCTGCGTACCTGTTATTCATCTTGGGCACTGAGGTATTCCTTGACGCTAGTGGGAACAGGGTGAGTACAAACCACCTACAATACTTTGATCCGTTGGAAGAGGTCTGTAGCTATTCTTGGGAAACCGTGGTAATGGGACATTTGATGACAGAGATGAGAAGGGTATTTAAGGATGTTACCAACCAATTTGTGGGGAATTTCACTATACTCCAGGTAATTTTATTTTTAAATTTATGTTTTCATATATTGTTCACATGTACTGTTATTATTAGAAACAAAAGTACTGCTTCTTATATGTATCATTCCACATTGGCATAGGTGTGGGCTTACGAACACTTCCCAACATTGTTCACGAACTATAAAACCTTGACAATAAAAGAAAATTCCGAACCCGATGAGCCAAGAGCTTGGAGATACAAGTTCAACAATACTCTGAAGCCCGGTAACAATCATCGACTGACAGATATGAGATTATGAACTATAAATTGTACTTAGAGAAGAAACGTTCGAATCCTTTTTTCTTGAAGCCTCTGAGAAATTTTCTTGGTTTAATACATGCTTTGGTCAATCTCTTCACATCTTCCATTTCATGAGGTTTTAGCTTCGCAACTAATGAGTGGCCAACAAATTTTTTCGGTTCCTCGTGGTTATGGCGGCCGAACCACACCTTACATTTCCATTCCTTGTATTTGAAATTGGATACAAGCTTAAAGGGGAAATTATCCTTCTTCGTATGAGTCTTGTATACCCTATTAGTCTTCTTTGGATATACATAACCCTTTCTCTTCTGGCTATTCTTTTCCTTATACGACCCACTTCTCTCGCAAGCCATCTCGAACCGAATATTTGAACCTTGGGTATTCCTCACTAGCACACACATGTTCTTAATAGCCGTCTCTTTATCCCAATCAATTGCTTCTTGTTTAGATGTTATTCCCTACATAAGGACAACCATGGAGATTACAAGGTTCATTATAAGCAATCCCTAAGTAAAGTTCAAAATACTAGGTGAAAAGTATTCTTTGGTAACATACCAGAGGAATTTTATAGTATTCCGACGTATCCCGACCAAGCGGTCTTGCATTTGTTGGATCAATATATTTCACAATCTAAGGAACGAATGAAAAGAACATTAAATTAGTTCAAAAAAATAAATTACTATGCCAGACCAGAGTTCCGGCATGCTCGATCACTTTTCTGGCATGCTCGAACTGAACCGAAACTGAAGACCAAATTTGAAACGCTTCCGGCATAATAATTTCATTGGAAATCAACACCAGAAACTAGTGTGTCAGCATGCTCATTAACTAAGATTCAACGTCGGTACTCAGTGCCGGCGTGGTCGATAATTAATCAACCACGCCGATATTTAACTTTCGAAGTCACTAATTCCTATATGTTTTTTTTTGAGGTACCGGCATGGTAACTATAGTATCGAACCATGCCGGTAGCATATTCCGTAAAATATTCTGTGGTAGGTAAAAAGCAACTTTTGTACCGACATGGTTTTTTTGGTTGAATACAATGTCGACATGCATTTAAGAATGGGGGATATTGTTGGCCGGCATGGATGTAGTATGAACACTATGCCGGTATGGGTGCTGCCGGAGTTGTATTCATACTACGTTCATGCCGGCACCGAGCTTTTTCAGCAGCAAAAATGGTGAATTCAAAGAAAAAAAACAATTTTTGACACATTACACCTGTACCTGAGTATTGGGAGTGATTGTAAGTTGAGCTTGTTTACTTTCTTGGGTTGGTTCTTCAACAAACTCTCCATGATCATAAAAATCATGATCTAAGGGTGTTTGTTCCACAAACAATTGCAATTGTGAATCGCTATCATTTGCCGAAGATTCAAGATATACTCCTTGTTGTAGTTGAGATAAAGATTCATCAACAATTCTCTCTTCACTATCATCCACCATTTTCATCCAAAACCTTTCTCTCAAAAATTTCCCTCCTTATACTCTCACCTCACCCAAATTATAATACACTAATCATTTAACAAATAATCTTATAAATTTTCTAATTATAATTAACCACTAAACCTGATTAGTGAGGGGTAGATTAGGAATTAGTTAAAATTTGTAGATAAGGGGTGACCCTAATTTGCTATTTAAATGCCATTTTTCTTTATCCCCAGTTAATAAACCTATCCCCCAATTGCGTGTTCTTAAGAAACTCAAATACCCGCCTTCTACATGATCGTTAGTAAAAAAAACTCCATTTTGCACACATTTAGCGCCACTGTCGTCCCAGAATCGGTAGATAATGGAGTATATCTACCGACTAAACACTTCAGTTCTAGAATCATGGTACGATCGGTAGTTACGACATAATTAAAATTTGTGCCGATTGTACTATAAGACTCAAATTAAAAAATTTAAACCAAATTCGAATTTTTCTACTTTCATAATTGGTAGTTTAAACAAGTTAGATATATATCTCTGATTATGAAAGTAGCCCCAGATATAAAATTTTCCAAACTGAGAAATTTTCGTATTTTTCTATTTTCACAATAGGTAGTTTTTCCAAATTAGATATCTACTGATTGTGAAAGTAGCCACAAATATTTTTTTTTCCAAACTGAGAAACTTTCGATTTTTTTTTTACTTCCATAATCGGTAGTTTTTTTATGCGTGTCGTATCCACAACAAATTAATTAATATTTTACTACCTAATTAACAAGTAATATAGGGTAGTCAAGATCGATCCCACGAGGAGCACGAGATTCTTGTTGTCTTATAATGTCACAAAGGGGGGTATGTTTTAGATAAGTAAAAGAAAATAAAATAAATAAACAAAAAAATTAAAAAGATAAGAAAAATCAATAAGAGAAATTAGATCAAGTAATCCTTCTTCGCTGCAAAACAATGATTAAAGTTATGTTCTTTTCCACTTTTTATTAGTCACAGATTATCACCAACCGTAGATATAGCAGCTAGATCAGTGCTAACCCCTAAATCCCTTATATCACCGGATACGGAAGTTCTCGACTACCGGATTCTATTTACCAAACCACCTAGTAGTAGATCACTCAAGATGTAATTTAGTTAAACGCATTAAGATTTATGAATTTATTAGGTCGATATTAGTAGTTAGACTCTTAGATCAAGGTCCACTTGCTAACGTTGTTTTCACACACAATTGCTCCACGGAATCCCTCCGCAAGGTATCGTGTTTGCTACTTATGTAAAGAGTCAAGAAACGATTACTTATCCCCTAAATTTCACTAGATTTAGATCAATTAACAAATAAATTTAGTTGCGCACCTAAACAATCTATCAATCAACCATGAATGTATAAACATTCCTAATAGTAAAAACAAACGATAATCATGTGAAAAACTTCAAAGTAGAATTGAAACAAAACTCAAATCATATATTAAGAACTAGGAATTCATCCTCAATCAATAAAATTATCTACTCATGTTAAGGAGTTCACACAAAGAATAAAGAAAAGAAAAGTGTTGTGCGTGTAGAAGTGTTCAAAGATGTGTGTATCTAAGTGTGTATAGAAAAGTAGAGAACTTCTCTATTTATAGGCTTCAATGCTCTCCAAGTCTTCTAAGGAATAAAATCCATTTCCTTTAGCAATTCAATTTCCAAATCCAAGCCTTTCTCAAATCTCCCATATTCTCTTTCCATATTCAAACCAAATTCTTCATCCAATTCCAAGTCCAAGTCTTCACATCCCATGAGAGAAATTCACACAAAAATCTGCAACTTTTGGCTCGCCGGAAAACTGGTTTTTTGGCCGGAAACAGGACGGAATCCGTCACCACTGGCAACCTGAGATTCTAAGTCGTCAACGGAATATTCTGTTACGGTTCCGTCAAATATAACGGTCAAGATAACGGTCAAGATAGTCAGCAGGTCAAGGTGAAGTGAAGTCAGCTTCTCAGTCAGTCTCACTGAGCTTACTGGTCTGAATTACAGGGAAGGATCGGTTAACGCCGGTGCCGAGTCGACTCGCCGGAGTGGAAAACCGGCCGAGTTTTGGCTATTTACAAGACTTCCCGGGCCAAATTCATGCCTTCCTTTCTTCACTTCCCTGCACACATTTTAGCATTCATTCAACATAGTTTGATAACCCATTCTTCTGAGTTCTATTTTGAGCTCTTTCGCTGCAACAGTTCCTATACATACATCTAGGATTCATCCATTCATTCTTGTACTCCCATTTGCTCCTGCTAATGTGTTCTTAAACTGGAGTGTACATTCTTTATAGCAATCAATAGTAACTCAACCTTCTTTTCATCACCAGAACTCAATTATACACATCTTTTTTTTCCCTGATTTAGCAACAAAACCATTTCTCGAACCCTATTTATTTTCTGCTTCTTTCAGCAGCAGAAACCCAAACTCGAATTGTTCTAATTCATCACCAAAAACAACAAACAATTCTCATAGATCGAACCCATCTTGAACAACATCAAATTCCCTTTTCTGAGTTATTCTTAATTCATGTCTTCAATTCCGATTTCCTCCATCTGCCTCTCTTTCAGATTCAACAATAGCAGCAACACAAATTTATACCCTTCTGTTCAGTTTTGTAAATCGATCTCAATTTAATAGCAACAACTATTCCAGTTCTGAAATTCCCTTAAATTCATCTTCATCGGCATCAACAGACTCACACCCATTACTGCAGCCACAAATCCATTCATCTTTTCCCTTATTCCATTTGCTTCTCGACCTCAAACCCTCAACAATTCCATCTCTGATTCATCCACAGAAACAATCTGAAACCCTAGCTTCTATAGCTTTCTTTGTTCTTGATTTCGAATTCATCAGCAAACCCTGATTTCTTCCACCAACATTTCATACTTCAATTTCAGTACCGCCTCACAGAACCCATCTCCTCTATCTCGATATAGCTCTTGAATCCACCCCCTTTTCGATCTCTCGGATTTACAGCGGTAACTGTTGCTTTTGTTCTCAGCTTAAGAAATTTTGGGGAAGAATATCTTCTCGCGACCTAGATGTAGGTATTGAATGTGGGATGGTTATTTGCACCCACTTCTCAAATACGACCACCCACTGGTAGCCCCTTAACCTCAGCTGGCTGGTTTTAGTATTCCTCCTACAAGAGTTTCCCCTTAACCTTGGCTCGGCTTCCAATAGTGTTTTCTCTAGAAATGACAGTTTTGCCCTTTTTGCTCAAATTGGGTGATTTATTCCTTTTTATCTCCGTGCGCCTCCAGAGTACCTAATAACTCAAAAACACACGTAAAATACATAATTCACAAGAAAAATAGCAAAGAAAGCATAAACTCTATGGATAGTAAATACGGTGTATTCTACACCTATCATTTTTCCAAATTAGATAATTACCGATTGTGAAAGTAGCCCTAGAAATAAATTTTTCCAAACATAAATTTTTTCAAATTTTTCTACTTTCATAATCGACAGTTTTTCCAAGTTAGATTTCTACCAATTATGAAAATAGCTCCAGAAATGAATTTTTCCGAACCTGAGAAATTCGCGAATTCTTCTGCTTTCATAATTGGTAGTTTTTCCAAATTAGATATCAATCGATTATGAAAGAAACTATAACTTAAAAACTTAAATGGAAATAGTATATCGTAACACATGGGTTCTCTTATCTAATGATGGTACGGAGTAAGCAAATGTTTGTTATTTCACATATTTATGCGGTATTTTATGGTCTTAAATCAAATTTCAAATTGTACATGCCGATTAAGGTAATGTCGGCATGGTGTGAATATCAAGAAGCCGCCAACGATAACCAAATTCGTGGCATAGTTTAGCTTACATGCTAAAAACATAACCTTAGTCGTCAATTGAAAATATTGAAACATCTAATTAGAGCATACAAATAATAAATACTTAATCTTAACATATTTGGGACATACCATATGTAGTATCTTTTTCCAGTAGACACTTACTCCAGTGAGGTAGATAATTTCATTTTATCATCGGAACTTGGATCTGTTCATGGTAAAAGGTTGACTTTTGCAACTTCATATTCAAGCGAAGCTACATGAAAATGCTTCAACTCTACCGATAGGCATACCTTTACAATTAGGTGATCGTAGTCCTTGATTGCGAATACAATCTTGGTTATCAATGTAATTCACTGATCTCTGATTGGATTTTTGGTAATGTAAAGTTAGTGTTTCTGATTATCTTCTAAGTCAGTTAGAGAGCTAACTAGTTAGAAGAGAATCAAAGAAGAGAGAATTGTTTGAAGTCTGATTCCTATTAATGACATATTCTTGTTTATATTTTCATCCTTTCTGACTATTTATAAATTGTATGAACATGGCGATTACTTGTAAATGACTTATATCATAAGTAGGCACGTGATGGATGGTGCCCCAATTAGTTTTTCCACCTTGCACTTGTTTGGACCTGGGACAGCTCTTCGCTATAACTATCACGCTTTCCAGGTTGTGACTTAGCTGATAGCTCCGAGGTTCTCCCGGCTTCCAAATATTGGACTCAGGTTTTCCGCATCTATCTCTGTATCTCTGTTTTGTTTAACAATTTGTGATCTTTAAGTCTTCTACATATGGTTCAAGTCTTCGACATTTGACCTTGGGTCTTTCTTTATGTCTCAGTTGTATTACTCTTCAACTGTCAGTTCTTGAATAGATCGTATATTTTTTTTCATCTATATATTTACCCCAAGTTTAATTTAAGTGAGTCTTTAAACTTCTTTTAATAAACTTAGTTCATTTTTCTTGGATAGGTTAGAGATTATTCTTGCCGACATCTATTAATTGTATTGTTCGCTGACGTTCATTGAGTTACTTGGGTGTTTTCTCCCCTTTCTTTTTTTTAGTTTTTATAGGATTTTTAAGGTTTTCTAGGTTTTACACTTGTGCCCTTTTCTTATAAAAGATAAATAGCTTTTCAAAAATATTATTTATCAGATCTTGTTGATTTGTCTTGTTTTGTCTTGCCTTGTCAGTTCAGACATTTTATACCGCCTTTAAGACTTTTAGTTACTTTCTGGAACTTTAGTATTTTGTTCAGCTATCGACCTAATCAATCTCGTGATAGTCAATTATTCTCTTTAAAATCTAGTTCTATATTGTTGCTAATTATTAACACAATTCTCAATTTGTTTGTTGTGTTGTTCACCTCTTTGGAGTACCATCAGTTAGATAACTAAAATAATTTTATTCTCCTACTTTTAATCGTGCACTTTATTTACTGGCGGTAGTGGATTACCACTGCACTTATCTTCAATACATGGAGATACGTGGGAGTTATTCACCGTTTTATCGATTGTTACCTTTCTCTTTTAAATTTTGTTTTACTTAGTATAAAACAAAAGTTTTCTAAAATTTTAGGGTAAGTTTTGCCGTTTTTTTTTGGAAAAAATAAATAATATTTTCTTTTAAATTTGTTTCCTCATGGGTTCTAACCATCTTTTTTTATTTGCCCAATCAATACCCCTCATATCATATTTTTTGGGTTCACCGTCCGGCTCCCTATTCTAATTTGGTTCCAGAGATTAATAATTTTGGAAAACTCTTAATTCCTGAGTTACATCCCAAAGCTATTGTTCTTACGATCTCAAAACTTATTAGTGATTATTTTTTGTTAATAGATCGTTCTTCATGCCAAATGGATAATCGATTTTATGCATCTATGGAAAAAATATTTAGGCTACTATGAACGAACTGATTATGATCACGAGAAAATCGACGCATTGGATACTTTCCAGAGATACGGATAATTCACCCTGTGAATGGGTCGGATTTCAACCCATCTAGCAAGGCCAAACCTCGGTGCGTCACTCGGAGGATTAATTATACAAATCATTTTATAATTCAAGTAATAGTAAGTGCACAAGACCCAAAATAGATTAAAAACAAGGAACAAAAATCACTTGTAATAAATCATCCTGAATACCGAACACCACAGAATTAAAAGCTCGCATACACTTAAGAACTCTGAATACACAGTAATTTTAGACTAGGCTCGAATAGAGATATTCCATGCTTAGTTCAGGAATGCAGAATGAGCTAAAATTTAGACTGTGACTAGTCCAAGATATTGGATTCAAATAAATTTTCTGGTACGAACAATGGGATGAAAAGATTCAATCATTTCAGCAGATTTAACGTAACAACGCAAAAACATTTCAAGCTAAAATGATCGTAAAATGCAAACACAAAATTTCGTCAAATACCTCGCCAGCCAGTTGTAAGTTGAGGGAAACGATTCAAGATGCTAGCTGACTTTAAAAATGTCGGCAGCCCATTTACTCCATGAGTGGTGGTTTAGATTTATGAATAATAAAAAAAAATGAAAAAAAACACTCATGACACTAAAACTACGAAGTAAAATCTACACTTTTTAAGAATCCAAAACCAAAGGAGCTAATTTAATTAAGTCAAAATAGTCCTAAGCAGAAAGCAAACAAGTAACTGACATCCATTCTACTCTTATAACAGTTGAAAACATAATTAAATGCTCATGGAAGGAAAATGGAGATCCAAGAGATGGTAATCATACACATTTTAGGTGAATTACGTTTTACATTGAGTTTAGACAGAAGAGAGACCTGCCAGTACAGTTCTATATACATATGAAGCAAATGCGACAAAATGCATATTAGTTAACACCGACACAAAACTATAAAGCAAACAAAGTCTCCACATTTTCATATACAACAAAATATAGCAAAAGCATGGTTCACAAGCAACATAAGACTATTCCAGATCCATCCCCGTGATATATACATAACAGACAGACAAAACTAACTTTCTATGCTTGCAAGACTGCCGTAAGCTCTGCCCACTTACTGCTGCAAGCTCTCTCGTACTCTTGTGGAAAAACAAAACTAAAAGGAGTGAGCCACAACTCGGTAGGGGATAAAACGATCTAACACGAAATGTTTGCATAAAAAAAAATGTTAAGGCATAGGCGCAAGAGCAGCAGACAAACAATTCACGAAATGTAAGACTTTAAGTAATCGGTCGATAACCAAAAATTTCAATGCTGCAAATAAAGATAAGTCACTCTACTATTCCTTTGGCGAACGCCATTGTCAGGGTAGTCCGATACCAGCCACCGTTATCACACAAACGGTCTTCCGGGTTGCCATCCGTAGATGGGGTGCCAATTAAGGCCTGACGGTCCTAATAGTAGAGTCGTCTAGCTTCCCATTAAAACATTTCATAAAAAGAGAACTCACAATAAAGGTCGCAGCAAGTTTACATTTAAATGTAGTGAGAAAAATCATTCAATTTGGCTATACGCCTTAAGTCGTCCTTAAACTCAACAAGTCCAATTTATAATGCATCATACAGTTTTTACTGAATTGCGTAAACACAGAGGTCGAATAAATCAAGATGGTAGCATAGGAAAAGTCCTTAAACTATCCAAAGAAAGTTATAGAGAACAACAACAGTTTGTAAGGCAAAGACTAATTTTAAAACAATGATAAATTAAAAGGCATCGGTTTACGACCATTGAAAGGCACCCAGATAATGGAATTGGACATTAAAGTAAAGGTTTAACCAAATCAAGTTTAAATGTAGAAATTCAAGTTTAACCAAATCAAGTTTAAAGACTTCCACCCAAGTTTTTAGTATAACACAAGTAGGATTGGTTTGTAAACAAATTTAGTAAGACTACATTTTCTAAGCAAGAATGAGTAAAAACCTTTTTCTTATCATCAAACTTTGAACTCGTTAACCGTACTCAAAGTATGAGTGGTTTCCAAACCATTTCACAAACACCTGATGCCTCATTAGGTTAACAATAAAAATGTTAATTCCAACCATTGTTTTTAGGAGATAAAGTAATGAATCAATTGGGAAAATTTAATCGATAAAAAGAAAACCCATGGATACAAATGAGGAAATGAGATCATGGTCGGAATAGCCGACACGCGAATCATACTTGACATGTATATAGGAAAATTTTACCAGACAAAAATCAAAATACTTTGAACACTTTAGTTCTTACAAATCACAAAGAGGACAAAACAAAGTGAGTAGTTGCAATCCAAATTATTCAAAATGTCTTTTGTTTTTAACATTTGAAACCACAAAGACAAATTTCAGCTTCAATGCAAGGGTAATCGATTAATGGGGATACCAGATTTAAAATCATGAAATTGAGAACACGAATTAGTTTCAAATTAAACAATGGGAAAACTCTCCTACCTTTGCGAAGACTGATCCAACCGAAACAATTGATGGGTTGAACTCAATTTCTATATCTCAAGCTTCCATTCTTCTCTTTTACAGTTGAGTGATAAAAACAAAAGTAGATGGATTTTTGGAAATAACAAAGTTATGTTGAAATTTTCATAAAAGACGGAAGTAGCCGAAAATGTCCCTAGCTGCTCATGCCTTACGCGTGTTTTACATGCTTGAAATAACTAGTGTACTCCCTAGCATATACTACTCGTGCTCACTAATTGATACTAAGGGGTAACCATTTAAAAAAAAAAAATCCCATAATGGGTTTGGCTAGGGTTCAAAGTTCTAAAGAAAATTTCAAAGTGTCACACCATTACCCCCAAAAAAATGAATTTGGTCCTCCAAATTCGAAACAAATAAAATATAAGAAAGAGCTATGAAGGTTACCTTCAAGTAGCTCCGGGTATTTGTCTCTCACATCAGACTCGAGCTCCCAAGTAGCTTCTTCTAGGGAGTGACGCTTCCACACTACCTTTACCATCTTGATGGTTCTAGTTCGAAGAGTCTGTTCTCTTGTACCAGCAATCCGCAACGGTTTTTCCACGTAAGTAATATCGTCATTCAGCTCCAAGTCCCTCCACTCAATCACATGAGATAGGTCTGCATTGTACCTCCGTAGCATAGATACATGGAATACGTTATGCACGTCTGCTAATTATGGTGGCAAAGCTAATCGATATGCGACTTCACCAACTATTTGGAGAACCTCAAAAGGCCCAATGTAGCGTGGAGACAACTTGCTTTTCTTCCCAAATCTCTTGATGCCGGGCCTTGGACTGACTTTCAAGAAAACATTTTCTCCTACTTGAAACTCTAATAGTCTTCTTTTTGAGTCGTCATAACTCTTTTGTCGGCTTTGTGCTGTTTTCAATCGCTCTTTGATGATCTTGATTTTCATGGTAGTCTCTTCAATCACGGCAGGTCCTAGCACGCTTCGTTCACTCACTTCTGCCCAACACATATGAGTCCTACATGGTCTTCCATATAAAGCCTCATATGGTGCCATACCAATGCTTGATTGGTAACTGTTATTGTAGGAAAACTCCACTAAAGGTAGATGTTCACTCCAACTTCCCTTAAAGTCGATTGCACATGCTCGCAACATGTCTTCCAGTATTTGGATGGTTCGCTCTGACTGCCCGTCCGTTTGAGGGTGGAAAGAAGTGCTCATATCTAACTTGGTGTCTATGGCTAGCTGAAAGCTCTCCCAAAATTTGGACGTGAAGAGTGGATATCTATCCAAAACAATAGACAAAGGAATCCCATGAAGCCTAACAATCTCCCTGATGTATAGGTTGCATAAGTTTAGAGTTGTATCTGTGTGTCTCACTGGAAGGAAATGTGCTGATTTGGTGAGGCGATCAATAATTACCCACACACCATCCTTGCCTTGCGGTACTTTAGGTAAACCCCTAACAAAATCCATTGCGACGAAATCCCACTTCCACTCGGCTAATGGCAGCGGTTGCAACGGTCCAGCCGGTCGCTGATGCTCGGCCTTTACTTGCTGGCAAGTCAAACACCTTGACACGAATAATGCAACATCTCTTCTCATGCCTCTCCACCAAAACTTTCGTATCAAATCATGGTACATCTTTGTACTGCCCGGGTGAAGAGTAAGTACAGATTCATGCGCTATGGTTAATATTTTCTTACGCAATGCTTTGTCATCTGGCACACAAATCCTCCCCTTAAAGTATATTGCTCCATTTGGCCCTTGCGTCCAATTTTCTGGTGCATCATTTGTACCCAACTTTCCTTTTACGTCTTGTAGATCAATGTCTACTGCTTGTGCCTCAATTACCTTCTTCACAATCTCGGGTACAACTGCGATGTGTGCCAAGTATGCTTTAACATCATCATGCTCCACTACTAACTCATAATCCTTCACAACCTCCAACATTCTTAATGATGCAACAAAACCAGATTCCTTCCGGCTAAGTGCGTCAGCTACCACGTTTGCCTTTCCTGGATGGTAATTCAGTTTGAACTCATAATCTTTCAATAAATCGAACCATCTCCGTTGTCTCATGTTTAGATCCTTCTGTGTGAAAATGTACTTGAGACTTTTTGTGATCCGAGTAAACAGCAAAGTTTTCACCATAGAGATAATGCCTCCAGAGCTTGAGGACGAATACCACTGCTGCCAATTCCAAATCGTGGGTTGGATAATTTTTCTCGTGGGTTTTCAGTTATCTGGAAGCATAGGCCACTACCTTTCCTTTCTGCATAAGGACACCACCTAAACCAGTCCTAGAGGCGTCACAAAGAAACATCATATCCAAGTCCAGGTTCGGAGTTGTCGGATTGGTGTTGTTGTAAGTCTGCGTTTCAATTCCTCAAATGCATGTTCACATTCTGTACCCATTCAAACTTTACTCCTTTTTTCGTTAACCGAGTAAGTGGTACTGCGATCCTTGAGAAATTCTCTACAAACCTTCGGTAATATCCGGCCAAACCTAGAAAGCTTCGAACTTCAGTTACATTCTTTGGGGGATTCCACTGTACCACAGCTGAAATCTTTTCGGGATCTACAGCTATACCTTGACTTGAAATTACGTGGCCCAAAAACAAAACCTTCAACATCCAAAACTCGCACTTACTCCTTTTAGCGTATAACTTATGCTCTCTAAGGGTCTGTAGTACCATCCGTAAGTGTTCTTCATGTTCTTCTTTGGTCTTGGAGTAAACGAGAACGTCATCAATGAAAACCACCACAAAATTATTCAGAAACGGCTGAAAGACTCGGTTCATTAAGTCCATGAATGCCAAAGTGGTGCGTTGGTTAATCCAAACGGCATCACAAGAAACTCGTAGTGTCCATAGTAGGTTCCGAAAGCAGTCTTACAAATATCCTCTTCTCTGATTCTTAGTTGGTGGTAACCAGTTCGAAAATCCAACTTGGAGAAGTACATCGCTCCCTTCAACCGATCGAAAAGATCATCAATTCTTGGCAACGGGTACTTGTTTTTGATCGTAACCTTGTTTAACCGGCGATAATCTATGCACATTCTCATTGACCCATCCTTCTTGAGAACAAAAAGAACCGGTGCCCTCCATGGCGATGTACTTGGCCTAATAAAACCCAATTCAGTCAACTCATCAAGTTGTTTGTGCAATTCCTTCATTTCCTTTGGTGCCATACGATAAGGAGGTATAGATATGGGCGATGTCCCTGGTTGTAGCTCAATCTCAAAATCAATCTCTCTCTTCGGTGGCAACCCAGGCAAAGATTCCGGGAATACATTAGCAAACTCTCTAACTACTAGAACTTCTTCTCCCGTATCAACGACTTCATCACCTTCAACAAGATGAGCAAGAAAAGCAATACGTTCCTCGGTTTCATCTCCTCTTTTCATTCCTGGAACTGATGGGTTCATCACTTTCCATTTCTATCCTTGAACAGTTATGTGAATCCCATCCCTCGTCACAAAAGAAACTCTCTTTTCAGCACAATTCAAAGTAGCATGATTCTTCGACATCCAGTCCATACCCACAATAACAGCATACTCCTGCATTCTCATTGGTATAAGATCGATGTTCACTCTCTGGTTTCCCAACGTCATCTCACAGTCCTTACAAACTTTATTGAGAGACACTACACTCCCAAGCGGCGAAGATATGTTCAAAATAACTCCTAAGGGTTCATGTTTCAAACCTAAATATGCATCTAAACGAAGAGAGATAAACGAATGAGTAGCACCAGTGTCAAACAATTTTTTTGCACGAGAACTAAAAATTAGAAAATTACCCTCAATAACAGCATTCTCTAGTTCCTCTTTAACTTCTGCAATACTGTTTAGCTTTCCCTGGGCATTAGGTCATCTTGGCTGGAATGGTTGTGCATTATTACGAGGGTGGTACGGTTGTTTTGCATAAGTATTCTGCTTCTGCACGTTCTGCTGTTGAGGTTGCTTTCCGTCTTGTGGTTTTGGTGGCGCTGGAATGGGACAATCTTTCATGAAGTGATCCCCTCCACATCGCCAGCAGCCCTGGCTTTTCCCTTTGTTGGGGGTATGTTCAGTACGAGGACGTTTTCGATGAGGGGATGAGTTATTATTATTCTTCTTCTTCTTCGGCTCAATTTCTTCCCTCTCCTTCTGTGCTTTAATCCAGTTAGCTTCGATGGCTAAGGCGGCTCCCAGAACTTGCTTATAAGTTGGGTGTTGTAGAGGAACCACTTGGGCACGGATTCCTGGCTTCAATGCATCTTCTAGTTTGTGAGCCTTCAATTCCGGGGTCTCGACAAGGTGTTTTCCATAACGTTGGAGTTCATTAAATTTCTTGTCCAACTTGGTAAACGTCATGGTCCCCTGCTTCAAGGTAGCAAACTCGGCACACTTCAGGGATCGGATAGTGGGGGGGGAAATACTTGTCAAGAAACAACTTTTCAAATTGCGCCCATGACATACTGGTTTCGTCTCCCATTCGCTTTTCAGATTCCCACCAATCATCTGCATTACCCTAAAACATATATGTAGCAAAGCGTACTCTATCTTCCTAAGCCACTAAATGTGCGTCAAACTCCTTTTTTATACCCTTTAACCACTTTTCAGCTTCTACGGGTTCTTCAGTACCATGGAACACTCTCTCACCAACCACTTTCCTGAATTCTTTTAAGTCTATAACATTATTGGGTCGCGCCTGGTTCTGGTTCCCAATAACACCAGCCATGGTTTGTACGCATTCTGCAAATTTCTCACAACTTGCTTTCATCATTTTTGCAACAGCAAGATTTTTTACTTTACCATTTCTCGCTGCAGCAACACCTTTAAGCTTCAGGACTCTCGGAGGCATCTTCACAACATAAAGACATTTGCAAGAGTTAGAAATCGCTAGTAATGTTCATTACTAACGAACGCACTAATATGTATATCACGGTTTCTGGTTTTTCCCAATACCCCAAAACAAAAGACAAAATTAATTGACTAATTCAAACAAGAAAACCAACACAGCCCCGGTAAATCGGAACAACGCTCTGATACCAACTGTGATGGACGGATAATTCTCCCTGTGAATGGGTCGGATTTCAACCCATCTAGCAAGGCCAAACCCCGGTGCGTCACTCGGAGGATTAATTATACAAATCATTTTATAATTCAAGTAATAGTGAGTGCACAAGACCCAAAATAGATTAAAAACAAGGAACAAAAATCACTTGTAATAAATCATCCTGAATACCGAACACCATAGAATTAAAAGCTCGCATACACTTAAGAACTCTGAATACACAGTAATTTTAGACTAGGCTCGAATAGAGATATTCCATGCTTAGTTCAGGAATGCAGAATGAGCTAAAATTTAGACTGTGACTAGTCCAAGATATTGGATTCAAATAAATTTTCTGGTACGAACAATGGGATGAAAAGATTCAATCATTTCAGCAGATTTAACGTAACAACGCAAAAAACATTTCAATCTAAAATGATCGTAAAATGCAAACACAAAATTTCGTCAAATACCTCGCCAGCCAGTTGTAAGTTGAGGGAAACGATTCAAGATGCTAGCTGACTTTAAAAATGTCGGCAGCCCATTTACTCCATGAGTGGTGGTTTAGATTTATGCATAATAAAAAAAAAAATGAAAAAAAACACTCATGACACTAAAACTACGAAGTAAAATCTACACTTTATAAGAATCCAAAACCAAAGGAGTTAATTTAATTAAGTCAAAATAGTCCTAAGCAGAAAGCAAACAAGTAACTGACATCCATTCTACTCTTATAACAGTTGAAAACATAATTAAATGCTCATGGAAGGAAAATGGAGATCCAAGAGATGGTAATCATACACATTTTAGGTGAATTACGTTTTACATTAAGTTTAGACAGAAGAGAGACCTGCCAGTACAGTTCTATATACATATGAAGCAAATGCGACAAAATGCATATTAGTTAACACCGACACAAAACTATAAAGCAAACAAAGTCTCCACATTTTCATATACAACAAAATATAGCAAAAGCATGGTTCACAAGCAACATAAGACTATTCCAGATCCATCCCCGTGATATACACATAACAGACAGCAAAATACTAACTTTCTATGCTTGCAAGACTGCCGTAAGCTCTGCCCAGCTTACTGCTGCAAGCTCCTCTCGTACTCTGTGGAAAAACAAAACTAAAAGGAGTGAGCCACAACTCAGTAGGGGATAAAACGATCTAACACGAAATGTTTGCATAAAAAAAAATGTTAAGGCATAGGCGCAAGAGCAGCAGCAAACAATTCACGAAATGTAAGACTTTAAGTAATCGGTCGATAACCAAAAATTTCAATGCTGCAAATAAAGATAAGTCACTCTACTATTCCTTTGGCGAACGCCATTGTCAGGGTAGTCCGATACCAGCCACCGTTATCACACAAACGGTCTTCCGGGTTGCCATCCGTAGATGGGGTGCCAATTAAGGCCTGACGGTCCTAATAGTAGAGTCGTCTAGCTTCCCATTAAAACATTTCATAAAAAGAGAACTCACAATAAAGGTCGCAGCAAGTTTACATTTCGTAGCAGCAGAAAAATCATTCAATTTGGCTATACGCCTTAAGTCGTCCTTAAACTCAACAAGTCCAATTTATAATGCATCATACAGTTTTTACTGAATTGCGTAAACACAGAGGTCGAATAAATCAAGATGGTAGCATAGGAAAAGTCCTTAAACTATCCAGTAGAAGTTATAGAGAACAACAACAGTTTGTAAGGCAAAGACTAATTTTAAAACAATGATAAATTAAAAGGCATCAGTTTACGACCATTGAAAGGCACCCAGTAATGGAATTGGACATTAAAGTAAAGGTTTAACCAAATCAAGTTTAAATGTAGAAATTCAAGTTTAACCAAATCAAGTTTAAAGACTTGCACCCAAGTTTTTAGTATAACACAGTAGGATTGGTTTGTAAACAAATTTAGTAAGACTACATTTTCTAAGCAAGAATGAGTAAAAACCTTTTTCTTATCATCAAACTTTGAACTCAGTTAACCGTACTCAAAGTATGAGTGGTTTCCAAACCATTTCACAAACACCTGATGCCTCATTAGGTTAACAATAAAAATGTTAATTCCAACCATTGTTTTTAGGAGATAAAGTAATGAATCAATTGGGAAAATTTAATCAGATAAAAAGAAAACCCATGGATACAAATGAGGAAATGAGATCATGGTCGGAATAGCCGACACGCGAATCATACTTGACATGTATATAGGAAAATTTTACCAGACAAAAATCAAAATACTGGAACACTTTAGTTCTTACAAATCACAAAGAGGACAAAACAGTGAGTAGCTGCAATCCAGAAATTATTCAAAATGTCTTTTGTTTTTAACATTTGAAACCACAAAGACAAATTTCAGCTTCAATGCAAGGGTAATCGATTAATGGGGATACCAGATTTAAAATCATGAAATTGAGAACACGAATTAGTTTCAAATTAAACAGCGGGGAAAACTCTCCTACCTTTGCAGAAGACTGATCCAACCGGAAACAATTGATGGGTTGAACTCAATTTCTATATCTCAAGCTTCCATTCTTCTCTTTTACAGTTGAGTGATAAAAACAAAAGTAGATGGATTTTTGGAAATAACAAAGTTATGTTGAAATTTTCATAAAAGACGGAAGTAGCCGAAAATGTCCCTAGCTGCTCATGCCTTACGCGTGTTTTACATGCTTGAAATAACTAGTGTACTCCCTAGCATATACTACTCGTGCTCACTAATTGATACTAAGGGGTAACCATTTAAAAAATAATAATCCCATAATGGGTTTGGCTAGGGTTCAAAGTTCTAAAGAAAATTTCAAAGTGTCACACCATTACCCCCAAAAAAATGAATTTGGTCCTCCAAATTCGAAACAAATAAAATATAAGAAAGAGCTATGAAGGTTACCTTCAAGTAGCTCCGGGTATTTGTCTCTCACATCAGACTCGAGCTCCCAAGTAGCTTCTTCTAGGGAGTGATGCTTCCACACTACCTTTACCATCTTGATGGTTCTAGTTCGAAGAGTCTGTTCTCTTGTACCAAAGAATCCAACGGTTTTTCCACGTAAGTAATATCGTCATTCAGCTCCAAGTCCCTCCACTCAATCACATGAGATAGGTCTGCATTGTACCTCCGTAGCATAGATACATGGAATACGTTATGCACGTCTGCTAATTATGGTGGCAAAGCTAATCGATATGCGACTTCACCAACTATTTGGAGAACCTCAAAAGGCCCAATGTAGCGTGGAGACAACTTGCTTTTCTTCCCAAATCTCTTGATGCCGGGCCTTGGACTGACTTTCAAGAAAACATTTTCTCCTACTTGAAACTCTAATAGTCTTCTTTTTGAGTCGGCATAACTCTTTTGTCGGCTTTGTGCTGTTTTCAATCGCTCTTTGATGATCTTGATTTTCATGGTAGTCTCTTCAATCACGGCAGGCCCTAGCACGCTTCGTTCACTCACTTCTGCCCAACACATATGAGTCCTACATGGTCTTCCATATAAAGCCTCATATGGTGCCATACCAATGCTTGATTGGTAACTGTTATTGTAGGAAAACTCCACTAAAGGTAGCTGTTCACTCCAACTTCCCTTAAAGTCGATTGCACATGCTCGCAACATGTCTTCCAGTATTTGGATGGTTCGCTCTGACTGCCCGTCCGTTTGAGGGTGGAAAGAAGTGCTCATATCTAACTTGGTGTCTATGGCTAGCTGAAAGCTCTCCCAAAATTTGGACGTGAAGAGTGGATCTCTGTCCAAAACAATAGACAAAGGAATCCCATGAAGCCTAACAATCTCCCTGATGTATAGGTTGCATAAGTTTAGAGTTGTATCTGTGTGTCTCACTGGAAGGAAATGTGCTGATTTGGTGAGGCGATCAATAATTACCCACACACCATCCTTGCCTTGCGGTACTTTAGGTAAACCCCTAACAAAATCCATTGCGACGAAATCCCACTTCCACTCGGCTAATGGCAGCGGTTGCAACGGTCCAGCCGGTTGCTGATGCTCGGCCTTTACTTGCTGGCAAGTCAAACACCTTGACACGAATAATGCAACATCTCTTCTCATGCCTCTCCACCAAAAATTTCGTCTCAAATCATGGTACATCTTTGTACTGCCCGGGTGAAGAGTAAGTACAGATTCATGCGCTATGGTTAATATTTTCTTACGCAATGCTTTGTCATCTGGCACACAAATCCTCCCCTTAAAGTATATTGCTCCATTTGGCCCTTGCGTCCAATTTTCTGGTGCATCATTTGTACCCAACTTTCCTTTTACGTCTTGTAGACCAATGTCTACTGCTTGTGCCTCAATTACCTTCTTCACAATCTCGGGTACAACTGCGATGTGTGCCAAGTATGCTTTAACATCATCATGCTCCACTACTAACTCATAATCCTTCACAACCTCCAACATTCTTAATGATGCAACAAAACCAGATTCCTTCCGGCTAAGTGCGTCAGCTACCACGTTTGCCTTTCCTGGATGGTAATTCAGTTTGAACTCATAATCTTTCAATAAATCGAACCATCTCCGTTGTCTCATGTTTAGATCCTTCTGTGTGAAAATGTACTTGAGACTTTTGTGATCCGAGTAAACAGCAAAGTTTTCACCATAGAGATAATGCCTCCAGAGCTTGAGGACGAATACCACTGCTGCCAATTCCAAATCGTGGGTTGGATAATTTTTCTCGTGGGTTTTCAGTTATCTGGAAGCATAGGCCACTACCTTTCCTTTCTGCATAAGGACACCACCTAAACCAGTCCTAGAGGCGTCACAGTAAACATCATATCCAAGTCCAGGTTCTGGAGTTGTCAGTATTGGTGCTGTTGTAAGTCTGCGTTTCAATTCCTCAAATGCATGTTCACATTCTGTTACCCATTCAAACTTTACTCCTTTTTTCGTTAACCGAGTAAGTGGTACTGCGATCCTTGAGAAATTCTCTACAAACCTTCGGTAATATCCGGCCAAACCTAGAAAGCTTCGAACTTCAGTTACATTCTTTGGGGGATTCCACTGTACCACAACTGAAATCTTTTCGGGATCTACAGCTATACCTTGACTTGAAATTACGTGGCCCAAAAACAAAACCTTCAACATCCAAAACTCGCACTTACTCCTTTTAGCGTATAACTTATGCTCTCTAAGGGTCTCAGTAGTACCATCCGTAAGTGTTCTTCATGTTCTTCTTTGGTCTTGGAGTAAACGAGAACGTCATCAATGAAAACCACCACAAAATTATTCAAAAACGGCTGAAAGACTCGGTTCATTAAGTCCATGAATGCTGCTGGTGCGTTGGTTAATCCAAACGGCATCACAAGAAACTCGTAGTGTCCATAGTAGGTTCCGAAAGCAGTCTTACGAATATCCTCTTCTCTGATTCTTAGTTGGTGGTAACCAGTTCGAAAATCCAACTTGGAGAAGTACATCGCTCCCTTCAACCGATCGAAAAGATCATCAATTCTTGGCAACGGGTACTTGTTTTTGATCGTAACCTTGTTTAACCGGCGATAATCTATGCACATTCTCATTGACCCATCCTTCTTGAGAACAAAAAGAACCGGTGCCCTCCATGGCGATGTACTTGGCCTAATAAAACCCAATTCAGTCAACTCATCAAGTTGTTTGTGCAATTCCTTCATTTCCTTTGGTGCCATACGATAAGGAGGTATAGATATGGGCGATGTCCCTGGTTGTAGCTCAATCTCAAAATCAATCTCTCTCTTCGGTGGCAACCCAGGCAAAGATTCCGGGAATACATTAGCAAACTCTCTAACTACTAGAACTTCTTCTCCCGTATCAACGACTTCATCACCTTCAACAAGATGAGCAAGAAAAGCAATACGTTCCTCGGTTTCATCTCCTCTTTTCATTCCTGGAACTGATGGGTTCATCACTTTCCATTTCTATCCTTGAACAGTTATGTGAATCCCATCCCCGTCACAAAAGAAACTCTCTTTTCAAAGACAATTCAAAGTAGCCTGATTCTTCGACATCCAGTCCATACCCACAATAACAGCATACTCCTGCATTCTCATTGGTATAAGATCGATGTTCACTCTGTGGTTTCCCAACGTCATCTCACAGTCCTTACAAACTTTATTGAGAGACACTACACTCCCAAGCGGCGAAGATATGTTCAAAATAACTCCTAAGGGTTCATGTTTCAAACCTAAATATGCATCTAAACGAAGAGAGATAAACGAATGAGTAGCACCAGTGTCAAACAATTTTTTTGCACGAGAACTAAAAATTAGAAAATTACCCTCAATAACAGCATTCTCTAGTTCCTCTTTAACTTCTGCAATACTGTTTAGCTTTCCCTGGGCATTAGGTCATCTTGGCTGGAATGACTGTGCATTATTACGAGGGTGGTACGGTTGTTTTGCATAAGTATTCTGCTTCTGCACGTTCTGCTGTTGAGGTTGCTTTCCGTCTTGTGGTTTTGGTGGCGCTGGAATGGGACAATCTTTCATGAAGTGATCCCCTCCACATCGCCAGCAGCCCTGGCTTTTCCCTTTGTTGGGGGTATGTTCAGTACGAGGACGTTTTCGATGAGGGGATGAGTTATTATTATTCTTCTTCTTCTTCGGCTCAATTTCTTCCCTCTCCTTCTGTGCTTTAATCCAGTTAGCTTCGATGGCTAAGGCGGCTCCCAGAACTTGCTTATAAGTTGGGTGTTGTAGAGGAACCACTTGGGCACGGATTCCTGGCTTCAATGCATCTTCTAGTTTGCGAGCCTTCAATTCCGGGGTCTCGACAAGGTGTTTTCCATAACGTTGGAGTTCATTAAATTTCTTGTCCAACTTGGTAACCGTCATGGTCCCCTGCTTCAAGGTAGCAAACTCGGCACACTTCAGGGATCGGATAGTGGGGGGGAAATACTTGTCAAGAAACAACTTTTCAAATTGCGCCCATGACATACTGGTTTCGTCTCCCATTCGCTTTTCAGATTCCCACCAATCATCTGCATTACCCTAAAACATATATGTAGCAAAGCGTACTCTATCTTCCTAAGCCACTAAATGTGCGTCAAACTCCTTTTTTATACCCTTTAACCACTTTTCAGCTTCTACGGGTTCTTCAGTACCATGGAACACTCTCTCACCAACCACTTTCCTGAATTCTTTTAAGTCTATAACATTATTGGGTCGCGCCTGGTTCTGGTTCCCAATAACACCAGCCATGGTTTGTACGCATTCTGCAAATTTCTCACAACTTGCTTTCATCATTTTTGCAACAGCAAGATTTTTTACTTTACCATTTCTCGCTGCAGCAACACCTTTAAGCTTCAGGACTCTCGGAGGCATCTTCACAACATAAAGACATTTGCAAGAGTTAGAAATCGCTAGTAATGTTCATTACTAACGAACGCACTAATATGTATATCACGGTTTTTGGTTTTTCCCCAATACCCCAAAACAAAAGACAAAATTAATTGACTAATTCAAACAAGAAAACCAACACAGCCCCGGTAAATCGGAACAACGCTCTGATACCAACTGTGATGGACGGATAATTCTCCCTGTGAATGGGTCGGATTTCAACCCATCTAGCAAGGCCAAACCCCGGTGCGTCACTCGGAGGATTAATTATACAAATCATTTTATAATTCAAGTAATAGTGAGTGCACAAGACCCAAAATAGATTAAAAACAAGGAACAAAAATCACTTGTAATAAATCATCCTGAATACCGAACACCATAGAATTAAAAGCTCGCATACACTTAAGAACTCTGAATACACAGTAATTTTAGACTAGGCTCGAATAGAGATATTCCATGCTTAGTTCAGGAATGCAGAATGAGCTAAAATTTAGACTGTGACTAGTCCAAGATATTGGATTCAAATAAATTTTCTGGTACGAACAATGGGATGAAAAGATTCAATCATTTCAGCAGATTTAACGTAACAACGCAAAAACATTTCAATCTAAAATGATCGTAAAATGCAAACACAAAATTTCGTCAAATACCTCGCCAGCCAGTTGTAAGTTGAGGGAAACGATTCAAGATGCTAGCTGACTTTAAAAATGTCGGCAGCCCATTTACTCCATGAGTGGTGGTTTAGATTTATGCATAATAAAAAAAAAATGAAAAAAAAACACTCATGACACTAAAACTACGAAGTAAAATCTACACTTTATAAGAATCCAAAACCAAAGGAGTTAATTTAATTAAGTCAAAATAGTCCTAAGCAGAAAGCAAACAAGTAACTGACATCCATTCTACTCTTATAACAGTTGAAAACATAATTAAATGCTCATGGAAGGAAAATGGAGATCCAAGAGATGGTAATCATACACATTTTAGGTGAATTACGTTTTACATTAAGTTTAGACAGAAGAGAGACCTGCCAGTACAGTTCTATATACATATGAAGCAAATGCGACAAAATGCATATTAGTTAACACCGACACAAAACTATAAAGCAAACAAAGTCTCCACATTTTCATATACAACAAAATATAGCAAAAGCATGGTTCACAAGCAACATAAGACTATTCCAGATCCATCCCCGTGATATACACATAACAGACAGCAAAATACTAACTTTCTATGCTTGCAAGACTGCCGTAAGCTCTGCCCAGCTTATGCTGCAAGCTCCTCTCGTACTCTGTGGAAAAACAAAACTAAAAGGAGTGAGCCACAACTCAGTAGGGGATAAAACGATCTAACACGAAATGTTTGCATAAAAAAAATGTTAAGGCATAGGCGCAAGAGCAGCAGCAAACAATTCACGAAATGTAAGACTTTAAGTAATCGGTCGATAACCAAAAATTTCAATGCTGCAAATAAAGATAAGTCACTCTACTATTCCTTTGGCGAACGCCATTGTCAGGGTAGTCCGATACCAGCCACCGTTATCACACAAACGGTCTTCCCAAGTTGCCATCCGTAGATGGGGTGCCAATTAAGGCCCGACGGTCCTAATAGTAGAGTCGTCTAGCTTCCCATTAAAACATTTCATAAAAAGAGAACTCACAATAAAGGTCGCAGCAAGTTTACATTTCGTAGCAATGAAAAAATCATTCAATTTGGCTATACGCCTTAAGTCGTCCTTAAACTCAACAAGTCCAATTTATAATGCATCATACAGTTTTTACTGAATTGCGTAAACACAGAGGTCGAATAAATCAAGATGGTAGCATAGGAAAAGTCCTTAAACTATCCATAGAGAAGTTATAGAGAACAACAACAGTTTGTAAGGCAAAGACTAATTTTAAAACAATGATAAATTAAAAGGCATCAGTTTACGACCATTGAAAGGCACCCAGTAATGGAATTGGACATTAAAGTAAAGGTTTAACCAAATCAAGTTTAAATGTAGAAATTCAAGTTTAACCAAATCAAGTTTAAAGACTTGCACCCAAGTTTTTAGTATAACACAAAGTAGGATTGGTTTGTAAACAAATTTAGTAAGACTACATTTTCTAAGCAAGAATGAGTAAAAACCTTTTTCTTATCATCAAACTTTGAACTCAGTTAACCGTACTCAAAGTATGAGTGGTTTCCAAACCATTTCACAAACACCTGATGCCTCATTAGGTTAACAATAAAAATGTTAATTCCAACCATTGTTTTTAGGAGATAAAGTAATGAATCAATTGGGAAAATTTAATCGATAAAAAGAAAACCCATGGATACAAATGAGGAAATGAGATCATGGTCGGAATAGCCGACACGCGAATCATACTTGACATGTATATAGGAAAATTTTACCAGACAAAAATCAAAATACTTTGGAACACTTTAGTTCTTACAAATCACAAAGAGGACAAAAAAGGTGAGTAGCGCAATCCAGAAATTATTCAAAATGTCTTTTGTTTTTAACATTTGAAACCACAAAGACAAATTTCAGCTTCAATGCAAGGGTAATCGATTAATGGGGATACCAGATTTAAAATCATGAAATTGAGAACACGAATTAGTTTCAAATTAAACAATGGGGAAAACTCTCCTACCTTTGCGAAGACTGATCCAACCGGAAACAATTGATGGGTTGAACTCAATTTCTATATCTCAAGCTTCCATTCTTCTCTTTTACAGTTGAGTGATAAAAACAAAAGTAGATGGATTTTTGGAAATAACAAAGTTATGTTGAAATTTTCATAAAAGACGGAAGTAGCCGAAAATGTCCCTAGCTACTCATGCCTTACGCGTGTTTTACATGCTTGAAATAACTAGTGTACTCCCTAGCATATACTACTCGTGCTCACTAATTGATACTAAGGGGTAACCATTTAAAAAAAATAATCCCATAATGGGTTTGGCTAGGGTTCAAAGTTCTAAAGAAAATTTCAAAGTGTCACACCATTACCCCCAAAAAATGAATTTGGTCCTCCAAATTCGAAACAAATAAAATATAAGAAAGAGCTATGAAGGTTACCTTCAAGTAGCTCCGGTATTTGTCTCTCACATCAGACTCGAGCTCCCAAGTAGCTTCTTCTAGGGAGTGATGCTTCCACACTACCTTTACCATCTTGATGGTTCTAGTTCGAAGAGTCTGTTCTCTTGTACCAAAGAATCCGCAACGCGTTTTTCCACGTAAGTAATATCGTCATTCAGCTCCAAGTCCCTCCACTCAATCACATGAGATAGGTCTGCATTGTACCTCCGTAGCATAGATACATGGAATACGTTATGCACGTCTGCTAATTATGGTGGCAAAGCTAATCGATATGCGACTTCACCAACTATTTGGAGAACCTCAAAAGGCCCAATGTAGCGTGGAGACAACTTGCTTTTCTTCCCAAATCTCTTGATGCCGGGCCTTGGACTGACTTTCAAGAAAACATTTTCTCCTACTTGAAACTCTAATAGTCTTCTTTTTGAGTCGGCATAACTCTTTTGTCGGCTTTGTGCTGTTTTCAATCGCTCTTTGATGATCTTGATTTTCATGGTAGTCTCTTCAATCACGGCAGGTCCTAGCACGCTTCGTTCACTCACTTCTTCCCAACACATATGAGTCCTACATGGTCTTCCATATAAAGCCTCATATGGTGCCATACCAATGCTTGATTGGTAACTGTTATTGTAGGAAAACTCCACTAAAGGTAGCTGTTCACTCCAACTTCCCTTAAAGTCGATTGCACATGCTCGCAACATGTCTTCCAGTATTTGGATGGTTCGCTCTGACTGCCCGTCCGTTTGAGGGTGGAAAGAAGTGCTCATATCTAACTTGGTGTCTATGGCTAGCTGAAAGCTCTCCCAAAATTTGGACGTGAAGAGTGGATCTCTGTCCAAAACAATAGACAAAGGAATCCCATGAAGCCTAACAATCTCCCCCGATGTATAGGTTGCATAAGTTTAGAGTTGTATATCTGTGTGTCTCACTGGAAGGAAATGTGCTGATTTGGTGAGGCGATCAATAATTACCCACACACCATCCTTGCCTTGCGGTACTTTAGGTAAACCCCTAACAAAATCCATTGCGACGAAATCCCACTTCCACTCGGCTAATGGCAGCGGTTGCAACGGTCCAGCCGGTCGCTGATGCTCGGCCTTTACTTGCTGGCAAGTCAAACACCTTGACACGAATAATGCAACATCTCTTCTCATGCCTCTCCACCAAAACTTTCGTCTCAAATCATGGTACATCTTTGTACTGCCCGGGTGAAGAGTAAGTACAGATTCATGCGCTATGGTTAATATTTTCTTACGCAATGCTTTGTCATCTGGCACACAAATCCTCCCCTTAAAGTATATTGCTCCATTTGGCCCTTGCGTCCAATTTTCTGGTGCATCATTTGTACCCAACTTTCCTTTTACGTCTTGTAGACCAATGTCTACTGCTTGTGCCTCAATTACCTTCTTCACAATCTCGGGTACAACTGCGATGTGTGCCAAGTATGCTTTAACATCATCATGCTCCACTACTAACTCATAATCCTTCACAACCTCCAACATTCTTAATGATGCAACAAAACCAGATTCCTTCCGGCTAAGTGCGTCAGCTACCACGTTTGCCTTTCCTGGATGGTAATTCAGTTTGAACTCATAATCTTTCAATAAATCGAACCATCTCCGTTGTCTCATGTTTAGATCCTTCTGTGTGAAAATGTACTTGAGACTTTTGTGATCCGAGTAAACAACAAAGTTTTCACCATAGAGATAATGCCTCCAGAGCTTGAGGACGAATACCACTGCTGCCAATTCCAAATCGTGGGTTGGATAATTTTTCTCGTGGGTTTTCAGTTGTCTGGAAGCATAGGCCACTACCTTTCCTTTCTGCATAAGGACACCACCTAAACCAGTCCTAGAGGCGTCACAGTAAACATCATATCCAAGTCCAGGTTCTGGAGTTGTCAGTATTGGTGCTGTTGTAAGTCTGCGTTTCAATTCCTCAAATGCATGTTCACATTCTGTTACCCATTCAAACTTTACTCCTTTTTTCGTTAACCGAGTAAGTGGTACTGCGATCCTTGAGAAATTCTCTACAAACCTTCGGTAATATCCGGCCAAACCTAGAAAGCTTCGAACTTCAGTTACATTCTTTGGGGGATTCCACTGTACCACAGCTGAAATCTTTTCGGGATCTACAGCTATACCTTGACTTGAAATTACGTGGCCCAAAAACAAAACCTTCAACATCCAAAACTCGCACTTACTCCTTTTAGCGTATAACTTATGCTCTCTAAGGGTCTGTAGTACCATCCGTAAGTGTTCTTCATGTTCTTCTTTGGTCTTGGAGTAAACGAGAACGTCATCAATGAAAACCACCACAAAATTATTCAGAAACGGCTGAAAGACTCGGTTCATTAAGTCCATGAATGCTGCTGGTGCGTTGGTTAATCCAAACGGCATCACAAGAAACTCGTAGTGTCCATAGTAGGTTCCGAAAGCAGTCTTACGAATATCCTCTTCTCTGATTCTTAGTTGGTGGTAACCAGTTCGAAAATCCAACTTGGAGAAGTACATCGCTCCCTTCAACCGATCGAAAAGATCATCAATTCTTGGCAACGGGTACTTGTTTTTGATCGTAACCTTGTTTAACCGGCGATAATCTATGCACATTCTCATTGACCCATCCTTCTTGAGAACAAAAAGAACCGGTGCCCTCCATGGCGATGTACTTGGCCTAATAAAACCCAATTCAGTCAACTCATCAAGTTGTTTGTGCAATTCCTTCATTTCCTTTGGTGCCATACGATAAGGAGGTATAGATATGGGCGATGTCCCCAGGTTGTAGCTCAATCTCAAAATCAATCTCTCTCTTCGGTGGCAACCCAGGCAAAGATTCCGGAATACATTAGCAAACTCTCTAACTACTAGAACTTCTTCTCCCGTATCAACGACTTCATCACCTTCAACAAGATGAGCAAGAAAAGCAATACGTTCCTCGGTTTCATCTCCTCTTTTCATTCCTGGAACTGATGGGTTCATCACTTTCCATTTCTATCCTTGAACAGTTATGTGAATCCCATCCCCCGTCACAAAAGAAACTCTCTTTTCAGCACAATTCAAAGTAGCCTGATTCTTCGACATCCAGTCCATACCCACAATAACAGCATACTCCTGCATTCTCATTGGTATAAGATCGATGTTCACTCTGTGGTTTCCCAACGTCATCTCACAGTCCTTACAAACTTTATTGAGAGACACTACACTCCCAAGCGGCGAAGATATGTTCAAAATAACTCCTAAGGGTTCATGTTTCAAACCTAAATATGCATCTAAACGAAGAGAGATAAACGAATGAGTAGCACCAGTGTCAAACAATTTTTTTGCACGAGAACTAAAAATTAGAAAATTACCCTCAATAACAGCATTCTCTAGTTCCTCTTTAACTTCTGCAATACTGTTTAGCTTTCCCTGGGCATTAGGTCATCTTGGCTGGAATGGCTGTGCATTATTACGAGGGTGGTACGGTTGTTTTGCATAAGTATTCTGCTTCTGCACGTTCTTCTGTTGAGGTTGCTTTCCGTCTTGTGGTTTTGGTGGCGCTGGAATGGGACAATCTTTCATGAAGTGATCCCCTCCACATCGCCAGCAGCCCTGGCTTTTCCCTTTGTTGGGGGTATGTTCAGTACGAGGACGTTTTCGATGAGGGGATGAGTTATTATTATTCTTCTTCATTTTCGGCTCAATTTCTTCCCTCTCCTTCTGTGCTTTAATCCAGTTAGCTTCGATGGCTAAGGCGGCTCCCAGAACTTGCTTATAAGTTGGGTGTTGTAGAGGAACCACTTGGGCACGGATTCCTGGCTTCAATGCATCTTCTAGTTTGCGAGCCTTCAATTCCGGGGTCTCGACAAGGTGTTTTCCATAACGTTGGAGTTCATTAAATTTCTTGTCTAACTTGGTAACCGTCATGGTCCCCTGCTTCAAGGTAGCAAACTCGGCACACTTCAGGGATCGGATAGTGGGGGGAAATACTTGTCAAGAAACAACTTTTCAAATTGCGCCCATGACATACTGGTTTCGTCTCCCATTCGCTTTTCAGATTCCCACCAATCATCTGCATTACCCTAAAACATATATGTAGCAAAGCGTACTCTATCTTCCTAAGCCACTAAATGTGCGTCAAACTCCTTTTTTATACCCTTTAACCACTTTTCAGCTTCTACGGGTTCTTCAGTACCATGGAACACTCTCTCACCAACCACTTTCCTGAATTCTTTTAAGTCTATAACATTATTGGGTCGCGCCTGGTTCTGGTTCCCAATAACACCAGCCATGGTTTGTACGCATTCTGCAAATTTCTCACAACTTGCTTTCATCATTTTTGCAACAGCAAGATTTTTTACTTTACCATTTCTCGCTGCAGCAACACCTTTAAGCTTCAGGACTCTCGGAGGCATCTTCACAACATAAAGACATTTGCAAGAGTTAGAAATCGCTAGTAATGTTCATTACTAACGAACGCACTAATATGTATATCACGGTTTCTGGTTTTTCCCCAATACCCCAAAACAAAAGACAAAATTAATTGACTAATTCAAACAAGAAAACCAACACAGCCCCGGTAAATCGGAACAGCGCTCTGATACCAACTGTGATGGACGGATAATTCTCCCTGTGAATGGGTCGGATTTCAACCCATCTAGCAAGGCCAAACCCCGGTGCGTCACTCGGAGGATTAATTATACAAATCATTTTATAATTCAAGTAATAGTGAGTGCACAAGACCCAAAATAGATTAAAAACAAGGAACAAAAATCACTTGTAATAAATCATCCTGAATACCGAACACCATAGAATTAAAAGCTCGCATACACTTAAGAACTCTGAATACACAGTAATTTTAGACTAGGCTCGAATAGAGATATTCCATGCTTAGTTCAGGAATGCAGAATGAGCTAAAATTTAGACTGTGACTAGTCCAAGATATTGGATTCAAATAAATTTTCTGGTACGAACAATGGGATGAAAAGATTCAATCATTTCAGCAGATTTAACGTAACAACGCAAAAACATTTCAATCTAAAATGATCGTAAAATGCAAACACAAAATTTGGTCAAATACCTCGCCAACCAGTTGTAAGTTGAGGGAAACGATTCAAGATGCTAGCTGACTTTAAAAATGTCGGCAGCCCATTTACTCCATGAGTGGTGGTTTAGATTTATGCATAATAAAAAAAAATGAAAAAAAACACTCATGACACTAAAACTACGAAGTAAAATCTACACTTTATAAGAATCCAAAACCAAAGGAGTTAATTTAATTAAGTCAAAATAGTCCTAAGCAGAAAGCAAACAAGTAACTGACATCCATTCTACTCTTATAACAGTTGAAAACATAATTAAATGCTCATGGAAGGAAAATGGAGATCCAAGAGATGGTAATCATACACATTTTAGGTGAATTACGTTTTACATTAAGTTTAGACAGAAGAGAGACCTGCCAGTACAGTTCTATATACATATGAAGCAAATGCGACAAAATGCATATTAGTTAACACCGACACAAAACTATAAAGCAAACAAAGTCTCCACATTTTCATATACAACAAAATATAGCAAAAGCATGGTTCACAAGCAACATAAGACTATTCCAGATCCATCCCCGTGATATACACATAACAGACAGCAAAATACTAACTTTCTATGCTTGCAAGACTGCCGTAAGCTCTGCCCAGCTTACTGCTGCAAGCTCCTCTCGTACTCTGTGGAAAAACAAAACTAAAAGGAGTGAGCCACAACTCAGTAGGGGATAAAACGATCTAACACGAAATGTTTGCATAAAAAAAAATGTTAAGGCATAGGCGCAAGAGCAGCAGCAAACAATTCACGAAATGTAAGACTTTAAGTAATCGGTCGATAACCAAAAATTTCAATGCTGCAAATAAAGATAAGTCACTCTACTATTCCTTTGGCGAACGCCATTGTCAGGGTAGTCCGATACCAGCCACCGTTATCACACAAACGGTCTTCCGGGTTGCCATCCGTAGATGGGGTGCCAATTAAGGCCTGACGGTCCTAATAGTAGAGTCGTCTAGCTTCCCATTAAAACATTTCATAAAAAGAGAACTCACAATAAAGGTCGCAGCAAGTTTACATTTCGTAGCAGCAGAAAAATCATTCAATTTGGCTATACGCCTTAAGTCGTCCTTAAACTCAACAAGTCCAATTTATAATGCATCATACAGTTTTTACTGAATTGCGTAAACACAGAGGTCGAATAAATCAAGATGGTAGCATAGGAAAAGTCCTTAAACTATCCAGTAGAAGTTATAGAGAACAACAACAGTTTGTAAGGCAAAGACTAATTTTAAAACAATGATAAATTAAAAGGCATCAGTTTACGACCATTGAAAGGCACCCAGTAATGGAATTGGACATTAAAGTAAAGGTTTAACCAAATCAAGTTTAAATGTAGAAATACAAGTTTAACCAAATCAAGTTTATAGACTTTCACCCAAGTTTTTAGTATAACACAGTAGGATTGGTTTGTAAACAAATTTAGTAAGACTACATTTTCTAAGCAAGAATGAGTAAAAACCTTTTTCTTATCATCAAACTTTGAACTCAGTTAACCGTACTCAAAGTATGAGTGGTTTCCAAACCATTTCACAAACACCTGATGCCTCATTAGGTTAACAATAAAAATGTTAATTCCAACCATTGTTTTTAGGAGATAAAGTAATGAATCAATTGGGAAAATTTAATCAGATAAAAAGAAAACCCATGGATACAAATGAGGAAATGAGATCATGGTCGGAATAGCCGACACGCGAATCATACTTGACATGTATATAGGAAAATTTTACCAGACAAAAATCAAAATACTGGAACACTTTAGTTCTTACAAATCACAAAGAGGACAAAACAGTGAGTAGCTGCAATCCAGAAATTATTCAAAATGTCTTTTGTTTTTAACATTTGAAACCACAAAGACAAATTTCAGCTTCAATGCAAGGGTAATCGATTAATGGGGATACCAGATTTAAAATCATGAAATTGAGAACACGAATTAGTTTCAAATTAAACAGCGGGGAAAACTCTCCTACCTTTGCAGAAGACTGATCCAACCGGAAACAATTGATGGGTTGAACTCAATTTCTATATCTCAAGCTTCCATTCTTCTCTTTTACAGTTGAGTGATAAAAACAAAAGTAGATGGATTTTTGGAAATAACAAAGTTATGTTGAAATTTTCATAAAAGACGGAAGTAGCCGAAAATGTCCCTAGCTACTCATGCCTTACGCGTGTTTTACATGCTTGAAATAACTAGTGTACTCCCTAGCATATACTACTCGTGCTCACTAATTGATACTAAGGGGTAACCATTTAAAAAAAATAATCCCATAATGGGTTTGGCTAGGGTTCAAAGTTCTAAAGAAAATTTCAAAGTGTCACACCATTACCCCCAAAAAAATGAATTTGGTCCTCCAAATTCGAAACAAATAAAATATAAGAAAGAGCTATGAAGGTTACCTTCAAGTAGCTCCGGGTATTTGTCTCTCACATCAGACTCGAGCTCCCAAGTAGCTTCTTCTAGGGAGTGATGCTTCCACACTACCTTTACCATCTTGATGGTTCTAGTTCGAAGAGTCTGTTCTCTTGTACCAGCAATCCGCAACGGTTTTTCCACGTAAGTAATATCGTCATTCAGCTCCAAGTCCCTCCACTCAATCACATGAGATAGGTCTGCATTGTACCTCCGTAGCATAGATACATGGAATACGTTATGCACGTCTGCTAATTATGGTGGCAAAGCTAATCGATATGCGACTTCACCAACTATTTGGATAACCTCAAAAGGCCCAATGTAGCGTGGAGACAACTTGCTTTTCTTCCCAAATCTCTTGATGCCGGGCCTTGGACTGACTTTCAAGAAAACATTTTCTCCTACTTGAAACTCTAATAGTCTTCTTTTTGAGTCGGCATAACTCTTTTGTCGGCTTTGTGCTGTTTTCAATCGCTCTTTGATGATCTTGATTTTCATGGTAGTCTCTTCAATCACGGCAGGTCCTAGCACGCTTCGTTCACTCACTTCTTCCCAACACATATGAGTCCTACATGGTCTTCCATATAAAGCCTCATATGGTGCCATACCAATGCTTGATTGGTAACTGTTATTGTAGGAAAACTCCACTAAAGGTAGCTGTTCACTCCAACTTCCCTTAAAGTCGATTGCACATGCTCGCAACATGTCTTCCAGTATTTGGATGGTTCGCTCTGACTGCCCGTCCGTTTGAGGGTGGAAAGAAGTGCTCATATCTAACTTGGTGTCTATGGCTAGCTGAAAGCTCTCCCAAAATTTGGACGTGAAGAGTGGATCTCTATCCAAAACAATAGACAAAGGAATCCCATGAAGCTATAACAATCTCCCCGATGTATAGGTTGCATAAGTTTAGAGTTGTATCTGTGTGTCTCACTGGAAGGAAATGTGCTGATTTGGTGAGGCGATCAATAATTACCCACACACCATCCTTGCCTTGCGGTACTTTAGGTAAACCCCTAACAAAATCCATTGCGACGAAATCCCACTTCCACTCGGCTAATGGCAGCGGTTGCAACGGTCCAGCCGGTCGCTGATGCTCGGCCTTTACTTGCTGGCAAGTCAAACACCTTGACACGAATAATGCAACATCTCTTCTCATGCCTCTCCACCAAAACTTTCGTCTCAAATCATGGTACATCTTTGTACTGCCCGGGTGAAGAGTAAGTACAGATTCATGCGCTATGGTTAATATTTTCTTACGCAATGCTTTGTCATCGGCACACAAATCCTCCCCTTAAAGTATATTGCTCCATTTGGCCCTTGCGTCCAATTTTCTGGTGCATCATTTGTACCCAACTTTCCTTTTACGTCTTGTAGATCAATGTCTACTGCTTGTGCCTCAATTACCTTCTTCACAATCTAGAATTACAACTGCGATGTGTGCCAAGTATGCTTTAACATCATCATGCTCCACTACTAACTCATAATCCTTCACAACCTCCAACATTCTTAATGATGCAACAAAACCAGATTCCTTCCGGCTAAGTGCGTCAGCTACCACGTTTGCCTTTCCTGGATGGTAATTCAGTTTGAACTCATAATCTTTCAATAAATCGAACCATCTCCGTTGTCTCATGTTTAGATCCTTCTGTGTGAAAATGTACTTGAGACTTTTGTGATCCGAGTAAACAGCAAAGTTTTCACCATAGAGATAATGCCTCCAGAGCTTGAGGACGAATACCACTGCTGCCAATTCCAAATCGTGGGTTGGATAATTTTTCTCGTGGGTTTTCAGTTATCTGGAAGCATAGGCCACTACCTTTCCTTTCTGCATAAGGACACCACCTAAACCAGTCCTAGAGGCGTCACAGTAAACATCATATCCAAGTCCAGGTTCTGGAGTTGTCAGTATTGGTGTTGTTGTAAGTCTGCGTTTCAATTCCTCAAATGCATGTTCACATTCTGTTACCCATTCAAACTTTACTCCTTTTTTCGTTAACCGAGTAAGTGGTACTGCGATCCTTGAGAAATTCTCTACAAACCTTCGGTAATATCCGGCCAAACCTAGAAAGCTTCGAACTTCAGTTACATTCTTTAGGGGATTCCACTGTACCACAGCTGAAATCTTTTCGGGATCTACAGCTATACCTTGACTTGAAATTACGTGGCCCAAAAACAAAACCTTCAACATCCAAAACTCGCACTTACTCCTTTTAGCGTATAACTTATGCTCTCTAAGGGTCTGTAGTACCATCCGTAAGTGTTCTTCATGTTCTTCTTTGGTCTTGGAGTAAACGAGAACGTCATCAATGAAAACCACCACAAAATTATTCAGAAACGGCTGAAAGACTCGGTTCATTAAGTCCATGAATGCTGCTGGTGCGTTGGTTAATCCAAACGGCATCACAAGAAACTCGTAGTGTCCATAGTAGGTTCCGAAAGCAGTCTTACGAATATCCTCTTCTCTTATTCTTAGTTGGTGGTAACCAGTTCGAAAATCCAACTTGGAGAAGTACATCGCTCCCTTCAACCGATCGAAAAGATCATCAATTCTTGGCAACGGGTACTTGTTTTTGATCGTAACCTTGTTTAACCGGCGATAATCTATGCACATTCTCATTGACCCATCCTTCTTGAGAACAAAAAGAACCGGTGCCCTCCATGGCGATGTACTTGGCCTAATAAAACCCAATTCAGTCAACTCATCAAGTTGTTTGTGCAATTCCTTCATTTCCTTTGGTGCCATACGATAAGGAGGTATAGATATGGGCGATGTCCATGGTTGTAGCTCAATCTCAAAATCAATCTCTCTCTTCGGTGGCAACCCAGGCAAAGATTCCGGAATACATTAGCAAACTCTCTAACTACTAGAACTTCTTCTCCCGTATCAACGACTTCATCACCTTCAACAAGATGAGCAAGAAAAGCAATACGTTCCTCGGTTTCATCTCCTCTTTTCATTCCTGGAACTGATGGGTTCATCACTTTCCATTTCTATCCTTGAACAGTTATGTGAATCCCATCCCCCGTCACAAAAGAAACTCTCTTTTCAGCACAATTCAAAGTAGCCTGATTCTTCGACATCCAGTCCATACCCACAATAACAGCATACTCCTGCATTCTCATTGGTATAAGATCGATGTTCACTCTGTGGTTTCCCAACGTCATCTCACAGTCCTTACAAACTTTATTGAGAGACACTACACTCCCAAGCGGCGAAGATATGTTCAAAATAACTCCTAAGGGTTCATGTTTCAAACCTAAATATGCATCTAAACGAAGAGAGATAAACGAATGAGTAGCACCAGTGTCAAACAATTTTTTTGCACGAGAACTAAAAATTAGAAAATTACCCTCAATAACAGCATTCTCTGGTTCCTCTTTAACTTCTGCAATACTGTTTAGCTTTCCCTGGGCATTAGGTCATCTTGGATGGAATGGCTGTGCATTATTACGAGGGTGGTACGGTTGTTTTGCATAAGTATTCTGCTTCTGCACGTTCTGCTGTTGAGGTTGCTTTCCGTCTTGTGGTTTTGGTGGCGCTGGAATGGGACAATCTTTCATGAAGTGATCCCCTCTACATCGCCAGCAGCCCTGGATTTTCCCTTTGTTGGGGGTATGTTCAGTACGAGGACGTTTTCGATGAGGGGATGAGTTATTATTATTCTTCTTCTTCTTCGGCTCAATTTCTTCCCTCTCCTTCTGTGCTTTAATCCAGTTAGCTTCGATGGCTAAGGCGGCTCCCAGAACTTGCTTATAAGTTGGGTGTTGTAGAGGAACCACTTGGGCACGGATTCCTGGCTTCAATGCATCTTCTAGTTTGCGAGCCTTCAATTCCGGGGTCTCGACAAGGTGTTTTCCATAACGTTGGAGTTCATTAAATTTCTTGTCTAACTTGGTAACCGTCATGGTCCCCTGCTTCAAGGTAGCAAACTCGGCACACTTCAGGGATCGGATAGTGGGGGGGGAAATACTTGTCAAGAAACAACTTTTCAAATTGCGCCCATGACATACTGGTTTCGTCTCCCATTCGCTTTTCAGATTCCCACCAATCATCTGCATTACCTAAAACATATATGTAGCAAAGCGTACTCTATCTTCCTAAGCCACTAAATGTCGTCAAACTCCTTTTTTATACCCTTTAACCACTTTTCAAACTTCTACGGGTTCTTGATACCATGGAACACTCTCTCACCAACCACTTTCCTGAATTCTTTTAAGTCTATAACATTATTGGGTCGCGCCTGGTTCTGGTTCCCAATAACACCAGCCATGGTTTGTACGCATTCTGCAAATTTCTCACAACTTGCTTTCATCATTTTTGCAACAACAAGATTTTTTACTTTACCATTTCTCGCTGCAAACAACACCTTTAAGCTTCAGGACTCTCGGAGGCATCTTCACAACATAAAGACATTTGCAAGAGTTAGAAATCGCTAGTAATGTTCATTACTAACGAACGCACTAATATGTATATCACGGTTTCTGGTTTTTCCCCAATACCCCAAAACAAAAGACAAAATTAATTGACTAATTCAAACAAGAAAACCAACACAGCCCCGGTAAATCGGAACAGTGCTCTGATACCAACTGTGATGGACGGATAATTCTCCCTGTGAATGGGTCGGATTTCAACCCATCTAGCAAGGCCAAACCCCGGTGCGTCACTCGGAGGATTAATTATACAAATCATTTTATAATTCAAGTAATAGTGAGTGCACAAGACCCAAAATAGATTAAAAACAAGGAACAAAAATCACTTGTAATAAATCATCCTGAATACCGAACACCATAGAATTAAAAGCTCGCATACACTTAAGAACTCTGAATACACAGTAATTTTAGACTAGGCTCGAATAGAGATATTCCATGCTTAGTTCAGGTATGCAGAATGAGCTAAAATTTAGACTGTGACTAGTCCAAGATATTGGATTCAAATAAATTTTCTGGTACGAACAATGGGATGAAAAGATTCAATCATTTCAGCAGATTTAACGTAACAACGCAAAAACATTTCAATCTAAAATGATCGTAAAATGCAAACACAAAATTTCGTCAAATACCTCGCCAACCAGTTGTAAGTTGAGGGAAACGATTCAAGATGCTAGCTGACTTTAAAAATGTCGGCAGCCCATTTACTCCATGAGTGGTGGTTTAGATTTATGCATAATAAAAAAAAAATGAAAAAAAACACTCATGACACTAAAACTACGAAGTAAAATCTACACTTTATAAGAATCCAAAACCAAAGGAGTTAATTTAATTAAGTCAAAATAGTCCTAAAGCGAGAAAGCAAACAAGTAACTGACATCCATTCTACTCTTATAACATTGAAAACATAATTAAATGCTCATGGAAGGAAAATGGAGATCCAAGAGATGGTAATCATACACATTTTAGGTGAATTACGTTTTACATTAAGTTTAGACAGAAAGAGAGACCTGCCAAAATGATCAGGTTCTATATACATATGAAGCAAATGCGACAAAATGCATATTAGTTAACACCGACACAAAACTATAAAGCAAACAAAGTCTCCACATTTTCATATACAACAAAATATAGCAAAAGCATGGTTCACAAGCAACATAAGACTATTCCAGATCCATCCCCGTGATATACACATAACAGACAGCAAAATACTAACTTTCTATGCTTGCAAGACTGCCATAAGCTCTGCCCAGCTTACTGCTGCAAGCTCCTCTCGTACTCTGTGGAAAAACAAAACTAAAAGGAGTGAGCCACAACTCAGTAGGGGATAAAACGATCTAACACGAAATGTTTGCATAAAAAAAAATGTTAAGGCATAGGCGCAAGAGCAGCAGACAAACAATTCACGAAATGTAAGACTTTAAGTAATCGGTCGATAACCAAAAATTTCAATGCTGCAAATAAAGATAAGTCACTCTACTATTCCTTTGGCGAACGCCATTGTCAGGGTAGTCCGATACCAGCCACCGTTATCACACAAACGGTCTTCCGGGTTGCCATCCGTAGATGGGGTGCCAATTAAGGCCCGACGGTCCTAATAGTAGAGTCGTCTAGCTTCCCATTAAAACATTTCATAAAAAGAGAACTCACAATAAAAGTCGCAGCAAGTTTACATTTCGTAGCAGCAGAAAAATCATTCAATTTGGCTATACGCCTTAAGTCGTTCTTAAACTCAACAAGTCCAATTTATAATGCATCATACAGTTTTTACTGAATTGCGTAAACACAGAGGTCGAATAAATCAAGATGGTAGCATAGGAAAAGTCCTTAAACTATCCAGTAGAAGTTATAGAGAACAACAACAGTTTGTAAGGCAAAGACTAATTTTAAAACAATGATAAATTAAAAGGCATCAGTTTACGACCATTTAAAGGCACCCAGTAATGGAATTGGACATTAAAGTAAAGGTTTAACCAAATCAAGTTTAAATGTAGAAATACAAGTTTAACCAAATCAAGTTTAAAGACTTGCACCCAAGTTTTTAGTATAACACAGTAGGATTGGTTTGTAAACAAATTTAGTAAGACTACATTTTCTAAGCAAGAATGAGTAAAAACCTTTTTCTTATCATCAAACTTTGAACTCAGTTAACCGTACTCAAAGTATGAGTGGTTTCCAAACCATTTCACAAACACCTGATGCCTCATTAGGTTAACAATAAAAATGTTAATTCCAACCATTCTTTTTAGGAGATAAAGTAATGAATCAATTGGGAAAATTTAATTAGATAAATAGAAAACCCATGGATACAAATGAGGAAATGAGATCATGGTCGGAATAGCCGACACGCGAATCATACTTGACATGTATATAGGAAAATTTTACCAGACAAAAATCAAAATACTGGAACACTTTAGTTCTTACAAATCACAAAGAGGACAAAACAGTGAGTAGTCCGCAATCCGAAATTATTCAAAATGTCTTTTGTTTTTAACATTTGAAACCACAAAGACAAATTTCAGCTTCAATGCAAGGGTAATCGATTAATGGGGATACCAGATTTAAAATCATGAAATTGAGAACACGAATTAGTTTCAAATTAAACAATGAAAAACCCTCCTACCTTTGCAGAAGACTGATCCAACCGGAAACAATTGATGGGTTGAACTCAATTTCTATATCTCAAGCTTCCATTCTTCTCTTTTACAGTTGAGTGATAAAAACAAAAGTAGATGGATTTTTGGAAATAACAAAGTTATGTTGAAATTTTCATAAAAGACGGAAGTAGCCGAAAATGTCCCTAGCTGCTCATGCCTTACGCGTGTTTTACATGCTTGAAATAACTAGTGTACTCCCTAGCATATACTACTCGTGCTCACTAATTGATACTAAGGGGTAACCATTTAAAAAAATAAATCCCATAATGGGTTTGGCTAGGGTTCAAAGTTCTAAATAAAATTTCATAGTGTCACACATGATGTTATCTCTTTTTTCTCCAGAAGAAGCTGCTCATTCTAATCAATTTAATGATTATATTGAAATGAATCTCATAATTGTTACGGTGATCCAGAATCAGGTGAGGAACATAATCCTGGCGGTTCAACACTTCGGATGTATCCTAATCCTTTTCCAAATTCACAGTAAGTTCAATCACTGATTTTGAAATTTTATTTTAGCTTATATTTTCTTTTCTTTTATTAAAGATTTTATTCTCAGTTGAATTTCATATTCCTGATCACGTCCTCGAGTCTATAGTTGAGTTTTATAAATCCATTCGACTAGCTCGGTCAAGGGGTAAGCTCGTCCATGCTGGCATGATTTCCACAATAAAGTTTAAAGGTGATGAGCATTTCCGGAAATACTCCCTGCCCGAAGTCAGGTTATCATGCCTTGCTGGGTCATGTTCTTCTCGGGTCATAATTCTCAACTTTTCACCTATCAGTGAATCTGATGTAGCTAACCATGCTTCTGATGGGATTGTTGATGATGGTGCTGCTCTGATTTGGAAGAGAAGTAGGCCGAACATCTGCCACATATGAATTAGGTATTTAGCTAGGGTGCTCCTTTATATACCCCCTAAAAACACTAGCGATACCCCCAACAGTTAGTTATGTTAGTTAGAATTTAATTGACATGAAAATCTTTAAATTTATTTAAAAAAATTTATATCCATACCCCCTAAGAATATTTGTTATCTATCCAATATATAAAGTATGAAATAGGAAAAATTAAATGAATCCCTATATATTAGAAGCTGCCCATAGTAAGAAACTTACTTTGTTAGGAATCCCTTTCAACCAAAGAAGGTTCTTGAAACTACATTCTTCCACGTTACCTGCTAGAGCATCATAACAAATTTTTGGAGAGAAGTTCTCCACAAAATTAACCTCATCATCGCCTTCCATAAGAACAGGAACAAATCCTAAGTCACGTTGGAGTAAATCCCACTCCATCTTCTCGTTCTGATTAAGATAACATAATGGTTTTGATCGCCAATTGTTGAAAAATAGAAAAAATTAAATACACAGAGATACGAGCAGCAGAGGAGAAGAAAGAGTAAAAGAAGACCTCATGTCTTGCTACCTTATTAGCAATAATTAGCAACGGAATGACTACTAAACTATCGTGTATATCATAATTATTCACAAACAAGTTTTTTTCCTTCTTTATAAGCTCATCAAATGACCGGGGCAATAGTTTTCTTTTTAAAAAGGTCGTACTATTAATCCGTAGTATATTGTGGATATGCAAAAAAAAAAAAAAATTGATGGGGTAGAAAGATTACCTCAGAGGGTAGGTAGATAAAGGGGTATCGCTAGTATTTTTAGGGGGTATATAAAGGAGCACCCTTTAGCTATGCCAACCCAAAGTTGAGATTGATGATTACAATAATTGTACTCATGTTACTATTTCTATGGATATCAAAGGCAAATGTGTTGTCGTTTCAGGTATTCATCCTCACCGTTTTAATAAGCGTTCCATGCTTACTAGTTCATCTGGTTAAGTGTGCTCAGAATCTTAACACACCCTTCCTTTTTCCACTAGCCTTCCTGTGGATATGAGAAATATTTTATTTTTGCAAAATAAGGTTCAAACTTGGATAGAGATCAGGTGGTTGGTTGTACATCTAGATCCGACTTTCTTATTAGATTACTATGGCCATATGACAAGTGTCATTTAGTTTGCTATCTTATAAGTTCTTCTGTGGTTCTTTTGGTTATAATTTTTGTACTTTATATTGAGTTTTAATATAGCATTGTTTCGAGAAAAAAACAAATATCAAGGAAATTTAGCCCTTATAAAAAAAATTATGGATAAGGAATTATGAAATTTATTTCAAAATAGTCTTGTTTTATCTTATATAGTATCCCGCAAATATTTTGAGTTACGCCAGTAAAATAACCATTCAATTAAAAACATATGAATCTTCTTTTGATTAGCCAGTAAAATAACCATTCAATTAAAAACATATGAATCTTCTTTTGATTAGCTATCGAAGAACAAAGTGATTGGCGACCTAAGCTGAGAAGGACCTAACTTGGTGTTAATGTCAATCTAAGGCTTAGTTTGATAGTGGTGTGGCTTTTGTAAAAGCGCTTTTCTGTTGTGGTGTTCTGTATAGAAAACACAATCAAGTATTTGGTAAACTATATACTAAAAGGTAAAACTGATTAAAAAGGTTTTAGATTATGCTTGGTACAAAATCAGGTTCAAGTATTGTTGTTGTAGCAAATGAAAAAAACAAATATAATTTTTAATTTTTTTTTTTTTATTTAAAAATAGAACAACTATAATATTTAAAACAACTATAAGAGGTAAAACAACTATAATATTTAAAACTATTTAAAAATAGTTTTATTTAAATTTATATGTTTAGATTTTTCAGATATTTATATATTTGATATATATTTTCTGAATAACCATTTTTTTATTATAGTAATATAGTTCGAGATTTAGTATTGGATCTTATTTTTATCCTTAATAAACATTTTCTATAGATTTCACTAGGGTTGTACATGGGTTGGATTGGGTCGGTTTTGGCCTCACCCACCATCCAACCCACTAATGGCAGTTTATTGGAGTTGTCACCCGCAACCAACCCAACATTACAATGGGTCGGTTTTCATCCGACCCAAAATAAGACGGGTTGGATCGGGCGGGTGGCGGGTATACCCGTTCCATAGCCAAATCTCAATTCCCCTCTTAAACTTTTTTGATCTTTTAATTCTCTCTGAAAAATCAATCGCCATGGGAAGTCAAGAGTTTACAACATTAATCTAGAAATAAGAGGAGAAATTAGAAAAACCCAAAGTAAAACAAGTAATTGCAAAAAATACAGATTTTGCATTCACACCAATTGAAATTCGAACCCCTGATTCCCTGTACACTCTTCTTACAATTTCTAAACTAATGTCAGTTAACTTCTTTTATTTTCTTCTTTTCCATTTTTTTTTTAATTGGTAGAGATCATTTTTTCCTTCTTCTTCGTTACTTCCCCCACTGATCCAATAACTTCGATTCCTTTGGAATTTCAGACATCACTCTTTTCCGCAGTATTTTTCATCTACAATTACTCGATCCAGCAAAACAAAACTAAAATCCCCAATTCTCATATTCAACTGTACATGCCGAAAACCCTGGTTTCAGATCTGATACCCAAATTTAACATATAAATTAGGAAAAAACACTAAAATCATAACCAAGAAAACCCAACCTAACATAAATTAAAACATTCAAGAACCTTCCCCACCAAAAAGAATCCGCCACAAACACAAGAACAAGAACATACATATATGATAATCATCAAGATACAAATCGAAACAATCAACTCCACCCAGATCTATTTCCTTACATATGAGAGTAAATCTTTTGTTTCCCAAAAAAAAAAAGTGAAAAAATGGATTCATTCACTTGAGAAGAGAAACTGAGTGAGAACAGAGAAGTGAGAGCCGATATATTTAGGCTAGGTTTTTCATTTCCTCTTTTTGTTATTATACTTATATATGAAGCATTGACGGCTGTGATCCATTCCTATGACTAATCTAAAGGTTAGAAATATTTAGGCGGGTGACGGGTTGGGTGACAGAAGTTTCTACCCGCATCCAACCCAACATATGGAGGGTTCTAATGTTATCACCTACAGTCGACCCGCGCCTTGGCGTGTTGGATCGGGTGCGGGTATCTTTTAGCGGGTGCGGGTTAGGTTGGTGGATTGAGTCGGTTTTATGCAGCCCTAAATTTCACTACATATCTATTTTATTTCTTTTAGCAACTAAGTTCCCATTATCACTATTATAAAAAAAGTGGTGTTTGACTTCTTGATCAAAGAGTGGACAGGATTTACCGAAAAGGGTCATCTCGCGGTTATTATCGTCTGGATTTTGTTTGACTTGGACGGCTGGGAATGATAGGGGACCACACTTATTTAAAAGGATGGAAGAAAAAGAAAGCAAAAACCGTTCTGGGCCGTGGATTATTACACAAAATAGAAAAACTTAATTGTTTGCAATTTCGAATCTAATTTCAGATTCAGATGTACAAGGAATACATATAGTATGGGGATTCTGGTAAGTCCGTTTAGTTTATTCCATCACTTTGTTTTGGGGGTTTTCTTGATTTTTTGTTCTGATAATTTTTTATGTTTGATGTGGGATTTTAAGTGGTGGGGTGTCGGTCAACACAAATAGGGTGGGGTGACGATTTTTTATTCACATAAAACGTTTTCTACTTCTCTGGTGCTACGGTTCTTCTCCTCTCTCTCTCTTGCGGAAGCTCTAGATTGAGTATCTGTTTTGGTTCACGCGGTCTGTCTGCTTGATGTTTGCCAGAGATTCAGGAAGCAACGTTTAATCAAAAATAGAGTGCAGAGGAACGGAATTAGAAGGTAAACATCTTGAAATCCTTGAATTTTTAAATATGTATTTATTTATTTTTCCTCTTTTTGATTGATGTTGCTTGATGTTTGCAGGAAATTTAAGAGGAAAAGTTATAACGATGATTTAGTTTTTCTGAAGTATATGTCTGTGTTGAGTTACTGATGAAGAATTAATTGGGGGATATGGGAATTAATTGGGGGATATGAATTACTTCCCCCAACCCATGGTGTGTGTTAAGGGGTGACTTTTGGTTATGAATATACTAAAATACCCTTCCCTCAAAATAAAAAAAAAAAAAACTTAAAATCAAAAAACAAAATCATATCCCCCATTTCCATCTCCACTTCTTCCCTCAAAATAAAAATTAAAAACTTAAAATCAAAAATCTAAATCATATCCCTCATTTCCATCTCCACTTCTTATTAATCTTATTTAGGGGTAGTGTTTTGAAACCCAAATATTCTCCATTCCCTTTCAAATTTTAAACTCTCCCCACTCTATATCAAATTCTCTTCACCTCACTTTGGAAACGAATTTTTTTTTTTTATTCGGAAGTGATGAAGATCATGCTGAAAGTGATGATGACCATGCCGGAATTGATGAAGACCATGCCGGTACCGTGTTCCGGCATATGGTCTTTATCAATTCCGGCATGGTCTTCGTCACTTCCATTTTGAATTTTTCGTGGTTTTAAAAAACTTGGTACCGGCATGGTCAGTTGATATGAAGACCATGCCGGTATTTTTTTCCGGCATAGTTTTCATATTTATTTCCTATGCAGAAAAAAATACCGGCATGGTCTTCATATCAACTGACCATGCCGGTACCAAGCTTTTTAAAGCCAGGAAAAATTCAAAATGGAAGTGACGAAGACCATGCCGGAATTGATGAAGACCATATCTTGGAACACGATGACGGTGATGCCCGATAATTTCCTATCAATGCCGGTAGTCAAGTGAAAAAAAATATCAACATTCTGGATACTTTTCATTCTGTTCCGGCATAGGTATTTAAGCAAAATACTATGCCGGAACAGGTACCGGCATGCTCGAAAAAACTATTACCATGCCGGTACCTGTTCAAAACCAGAAAAAAATCAACATTCGGAAGATCAAAACCAGGAAAAAAATCGCGGGGGGATACACCCCCCCGGATAGTGGCAAACAATTTATGAACATTTCCAACAATTGCCCGCATGAGTTTTTGGTTGAATACCATGCTGGCACCAAGCTTTTTCAGCTGCAACAATGGTGGATTCAAAGAAAAAAAATCAATTTTTCAACCTCTTATTATCAGTAATTCTCTCATCACAATCATCTTCCCATTTTCAAAAAAAGAAATTCCTCTCAAATATTTTTTTCCCTCCTTCTACTCTCACCCAAACACAAATAAAAACACACACTAATTTATCCCACAAATACTTAACATTTTACTAATTATACTTAATCACTAATCCTAATTAGTGGGGGCTAGATTAGGAATTAAAAAAAAAATTACATAGGGGGTCACCCAGAATTGCTATTGGGACACCTATTTTGTCCCGTAGCTATATCCCCCAATTAATTCCCATATCCCCCAATTAATTCTTCTTACTGATGCCCCATATTTAATTTTGTATCTTTATGATATATTGATCTTCATATTGATTTCCAATTGATGTTGAATAATTCAGTGGTTGTGCCCTAATTTATTATTATTTTTCTCTTTTACTGCCGCTTAAGGTTCTGATCTCCCTGAGGTGATAACAACAATTAAAAGTTCTGAATCGCTCTCGATTATATTTCTACATACTGCAGTTTAATTGCAGGTGATCAAAGTTTCTTCTTTATTCTTCTCATACCTCTCTCATAACCCTAAGGTATTCTCTGAGTTGTATTTTTTGTTTAAGTCATTCTTAAGATTTTATTTTCAATAGGATAGGTTTTGCTATTCAAAAAGGGCTAGCGGCACAGCTTGTCGCTCGCTTGCCTAGTATGTAATTTTTATCTTTTAATTAATTGTCAATTGCTTTGTTTTTATTCTTAAGATTGTTTTTTAAGTTATAGAATCTGAAATATACCTAAGCAAGTGTCGTCGAAAAAGAACGAAAGAAAAATTAATATTGATGTTGTTCACCAACTCTTTACAGTACTCAAAAGGCTAGCTACGTACAATGGATATTGAGTTTTTTGCATCGAAAAATTACAAGTAAGCAAGCTTAATTTTTATTTTGGTCTCAATTTCAATTGTACGCACAAATTATTTTAACTGCCTCCATTTAATTGCAGTTCTTTTTCTACTGTTGCCTCAATCAAAACCTACTAACAATTGCTTAAAGCTGGTGGATATATTTTAATCTTTCTGTATAATTAAAGAAGAGAAAAAAGAAAAAACTATTTTTAAGGCGGCGAAAATATTGCACTTTTAGAATTGAACAATTTTTAGGCGATCAGAGGCTTGGCCTTGCTGCCACTGTTCTTTCCTATGCCAACAGGTGCTCACTGACTACGCAACTATACTTGGAGGTGATCATATATTTCGTCTTTCTTAATATACCTTTCCATGATGTGTCGTGTTCGTGGGTTAGTATCTTGGCATATAACAAGTTGGCAGCAATTTCCGCTCCAACTGAAATAGTAAATCCTTAAGTTACTATTCAATCATTTTGGTGGTATTACTCCTGATGTTAAATTTGCTTTTTTGTAGAATTAGCAGTTCTTTTCCTGTCTTTTATTTTTTCTTTAATGAGCTATTAAAATGCATCCTCATAGTTTGTTTATATCGGGTGTACAGGTCCTACTACATTTATCGAAACTCTATGCGAACGAATGTATCCAGAAAATTGTGAGTAGTTAATATACTCTTATTTCATTTATTTGAATGTTTTTTTTCTTTATAATGATGGTGGGGGATATGCTTACTTTATCCTGATTGTCTGGGTGACTGATTGTAGGATTATCACCGTTTCTCAAACTGATACGGTCCAGTACAAAAGAATGATACATTCCTTGGCTAACATACTGATATGTTCTCTTTCTTTTTCTCTTTTTTTTGATCGGCAAAAATAAATAAATTAAGGGAAGACTTCAAAAAGGGCTAAGGAATACAAGGAAATGAGACCGAAAGGAACTCCAAAGACCCCAGAAGCATAGACGACAAAACCCAAACACAAAAGAAAAAAATTAACCGGAAACTAAAATGATTTCCCAATTTACAACAATTTGATCCCACCTAAAAACCCTGTACAGATTTTTCATTGAGACACCAGTAAAAAGTTGCAACTTGACTTAGATTTTCTCTTTCTTTTTATACCATGGAGTGACCATAATAGTAATACTACTGATAGGTGTCTAAAACACCTTATTATTTATCTATTGTTTATGCTTTCTCTGCTAGTTTTCTTGTAAATTATGTATCTTATGTTTTATTTTTGAGTATTTAGGTACTTTGGAGTCATTTGGAACAAAAGAAGAAGAAATGCTGCTTAAAATGACAAGGCGAATTATTTCTCATTATTTGCTTTTATTTCTTCATCTCTTTCTGAAAAGTATGTCCGCTTTAGTGATGCAATTTCTGTCTGAAAAGCATGACAACTTTAGTGATGAAGAGACATTGAAGGGAAGAAGTGAATCTGAGGAGTAAGGGACGGCTATTGATGGGCGAAAGTATTCATTTGGAGCAAGAAGGATTAAAGCGTCATTTCATACACCAGCAATATTGGAATCCAAGTCAACGCTAAGGGGCAACTCTTTTGGAGGAGCACTATAGACAAGCCATCCAAGGTTAAAGGGGGCTCATAACTGGTTGGATCTTCTACAGTTGGGTGCATAAATCCACCCAATCATTCCTACAACCCTAACTTCAAGAGATTTGTCTCTCATTCAATCCATCTCATTTTACATTTCCCTGAAATTGAGAAGGAGAGAAAGCAGCCACTGCTACTGAGCTACTGAAACATGCAGAGAGATTGAGAGACAGAAAGAGGCGCTGCCATCAGGAAATTTAGATCAAGAACTCAGTGAAAGAATGGGTTGAATTTGGATTTTGAGACTAAGAGTTGCGACAATGGATACGAGCAGTTGACGATGATGTTGAAGGATGGCCGCTGGTGTGAAGATATGTTTGTCTCTGAAACGAGGGATCTGTGGTTGTTGACCATTGAGAAGAAGAACCTGCTATTTTGAGAGTGTGAATTTGAGATGAAATTGGCAACTAGGGTTTGAATTGAGAATGGGTTTGTCTTTCCTGTTGATTTAAAGAGATAGGTTGAGCTTGAATGAGTTTCTCTGAGATGAACAAGAGAAGTTGTTGTTAAGGGGTAATGCCAGAAATTGAATTAGGGTTCATTGTTTGCACAGTTGAGAACTATTGGTATTGTTTTGAGAAGGGTTTGGCTACAGTTGGAGTCAAGAATGAAATACATATGGGGTTGAGATGGTGTTGTGAAAGTGGTGAATGGCAGTGAGTCTGATAGAGTGATTGTGTATGAATGATTGAATCTGTAGCTGCTTGTCATGGTGGATTGAAGGGATTGATGGAGATTCAAATGAAAGTTGGCAGTGATTTGATGCTGTAGAGAAGAGCAAAATGCAGTTGAGATGTTTGACTAGCCATGATGGCTGGCTATGTTGCAGCTCAGATGAAAGGGGGAGTTGTTATTGGTACTAATAGTGTTGATGATACTGGAAGTTGGAGTTTGTAACTGAGATGCAGGTGATTGGAGTTCATGGGTCAGCTGGGTAAGCAATCACAGGGAAAGAAGGGTGAATGGTGGTGATGAATCTGGTGCAAATGTTGGAGCTATATGAAGCTAAGAAGAGCAGCTGGGATTGAATTGCAGCTGGAGTGAAGCTAAGGTGGTGGTTGTAAGCTACATGAATTGCAGGTGGAATGAATTAACCAGATGGAGGCTTCATGCAGGTGGTTGAATTTTTAATGCAGAAGAGGAAATACAGCTAATGGTCTGGTGTTGAGGCTGTCGTTATAAATGAAAGATGCTTTGCCTTGTGTTATGTGCAGCTTGTGATGGCAACTGCAGTTGGAGATGAATTGACTTGGGTATTGGATATTGTTGTTGGTTGTGAAGGTGTTACTGAACTAGTTGGTGATTGTCATGAACAGAAGGTGTTCAAATTAACAGGGAGAGATGGAGCTATAGAAGATATTGAACTGTTGCTGCCCTGGATGTTTGAGAGCTCATATTGCAGATGGATGTTATTGCAGTTGCAGTCCAAAACTGGTGGAGGAGCTGTTGATTGTTCATGGAATTGCAGTGAAGTAGATGAGAAGTTGGAGTTGAACTCAAGGTTAAATGTGAGTTTGGGTTGTAACATCGCAAACTGAGATTGCAGGAAGCTACAGAAGGTGAATGAAGAGGTTGGTTTAAGATGACTTTGTAAATCTGAGATGGTATTGCGCCTGGAGTGATGGAGTGCAGGTTAGGTGGCTTGTATGATTTGCGGCTGAAGTGAAGCTCATGTGCTGTTGAAGCTAAGAAGAATGGAATGTGTGACTTGAATTGAACTGCAGTGCAGGAAGACTTGATGTTTTGTGTGTGTTAAGAGTTGTTGCAAGAAATGCAATGAAGATATATGATGGGCAGACTTGGTGGGAATTTAAGCTCTAGTGGAGATGATCAGAACTGCAACAAAAATGAAGCCAAAGAAGCATTGAAGAGGATGCAGGGCCATCTTGGCCGTAACTGAAGCTGCAGAAACACAGAAGACAGCCATCTTGGCCGTGAACTGCACAATTCTGGCCTGGACTAACTCATGTCAACTGGCTTAGTTGACACCGAGTTGACTCATCACTGAATCGTTTTAACTCGGTGCGACTCGCTGAGCTTGACCGAGTTGACCGTCTCGACCCGTTGACCGTTTGACTTTTCAGGTTGCCGGCGATGACTTTCCGACGCCGGGTTCCGGCCAAAAACCCAGTTTTTCGGCGAGCGTTTTTGGAACAGAATTTCTACATGGGTTTATCTCTCTCGTGAGCCGGGTGAATTTCCAACTAATGAACTTTGAAGACTATACCTAATTTTGAACCTAAGAAGAGACATAAAAGGGAAGACTTCTACAACTTTTGGGATATCACGTTTTATTCTATTCTTGGAGCTTTTGCAGAGAACTACTTCTAGGGTTTGCTTTCTTTTATGTTTCATCTTCTTTCTTTGAATATTATGATGATGAACTCCATTAATATGTGTAGCTAAATACAACTATTGGTTATGGGATAAAGTTGATTTCTTCAAGCATGTTATTTGATTCTATGATTTAGTTTTGTCTCAATTCTATCGTTTATGATTCATTATTTATATTATCATATGATTTGAATGCTAGTTTGGTTGAGTCCGGAATCAATTGGATTTGTTTTCATCTCTATAGCTATATTAGGGTTTTCAATACGTAAAATTTGTTATCTCTGATTTCTAGTAGCATCTTGTGGTTAATACTTTTAGTGATACATATTTTTAATCGCATATGAATCATAACCTTTGTTAAAACGAATTAGTGCTTTTTACACGTCTGTTTGCATTGATTAGTCTTATTTCATAGAACTTATTGCTCTTAGGGAGTTAAATCTAATTGTGCTTTTACACTTTAGGTTGCTTTTTAAGAAGATTTCACAATAGCATCTTTTAATGTTGTTTGTGATAAAATCAGGAAATAAACGGGATACTCTTGCAATCAAGATATCCTAGGACTTTTGATAATTGCGAGATAAAATTACCAATTCTAATCATAGATGAAAAATACATGTTTGTGAATGATACTATCCCTTAACCAAGATTATTCAAACTATTTGCTTTGCTTTATTTAGTTTTATTACTTTGATAAAAACAAAAACACACCTTGGGTTATTTGGTTACTTAAGAATCTGAAAACTGCATAACAACAATCGCCTCTCTGTGGATACGAACTCTTTATTATCGCGTACTTCATTCATACTTAGTAGAGTGAGAAAGTTAAATTATTTTTGACGCATACGACACGCTTCAACTACCCTCTCAATCCTTACGGGCATGTTGAACTACTCAGAATGGACAATTAATCTGGTGATAGAGTAGGTGCTTTACTTCCAACAAGAAGCCTATACCTTTACAACAATAAGATTAGCCTTTTTGAAGCTGATACTACAGGATAAGGACGGCAAAAGTGATTGTACTATATATGGTACATTTAAAAATCGATATCAGAAATTAATTTAAGCAGTGCACTAATGTTTGTGTTTTCTCACAGTTTTTTCATATTTGATCTGGATTATTCTTCCCAGCTCTAATGGTTGTATTTATGTGATTATGCTTTGGTCTTTGCAGGCTTGGACAGTTTAATGATGTATCTATTTAGGAGAATCGTTTGCAACCAGTGGAAGCAATCAGTTTGTTGAGTTCCCTTGGTGCCATCTTGGAAATTTAGGAGGCAAGATTAATCACAAAGACGATGCATAGAAAATTAAGATGAAGGTGAACATGTGGAAATCCTACAAGTTGTGCAGTTATTAGTTGTCCCTCTAATTGGTTGTTTGTGTCTAAAATCCATCCTTAGTTTGTATCTTGGTAAGTTAAATAAGCACAAAATATCTTTTTGGAGGAGAGTCAAATCAAACACCACAGGAAACAAAACTTCTCTTGAGGTCCAGGTTCTTTACCAAAAAAAAAAAAAAAACTAACTAACTCCTTTCTTATTTTTGGGCTTCTAATTTATATTTGTGTTTGTTTAAAATCAGAGAGATTTTTCTGGAATTCTCTATATCAGTTGTTCAACAAAATCTTACAAGTTTATCAACTGATGTTTGTTTTAAAACTTCTCTTGAGCTTTTGCTTTCTTAACATGATGTTTTTTTTTTCCGACTGATGCAAATTCTTACAAGTTTTTCTTTTTTGAAGATAAACCCATTATGATGCAGTTTCAATATCAGTTAGCTAGTTTCAATAATACTGTGCAAGGTAGCATAGTTGATAGCATAACTGAACTTTTTATGACTGACACAATTGTTCATGATGCAGGGTCTACGAATGATGACAGTAATAAGCACATATATTCAATTGATGTTTTTAAGTTCTCAGTTGATGCTTCTTTTAACCATGACACTAATGAATGTGGAACTGGAATGGTTTTTTATAATCTTGCAGGAGAATGCACATGGTACAAAGGATCTTATGCATCTGGAGTGAATGATGCAGAAATAGGTGAATGCAGAGCAATTCTGAAGTGTTTGCAATTGGCCAAAGCAATGGATTTGGAAAAAAAATCCAGTTGAATGCAGAAGCAGTTGTCAACTCTATCAATAATAACACCTTTCTTGTTAGCTGGGTTAATAGGAAGGTCATAAGAGATATCAAATTATTGCTAAACTCCTTTCAGTTTTCTAGAATTATTTATGTTAGTAGGAATTTTAATCATGTGGCTGACTCCATCCCCAAAATTGTTAGAAAGAATAAGCTATTTGTGGAGGAGTATAGTTAGAATGCTAGTCATGTTAAGTTGATGTTAACTAGGCTCATTGAGCCAGCCAGTTCTTAATAATAAATTTTCTCAGTTATAAAAAAAAAAGCATAAACGGGACCAGATTTAAATTTTTGTGGTTTAAGAAAGTTACTGATGACTTTCGTAATCTTGAACGAGATAGGTTATTGATATTAAGCTTTCACCGAAAGATAAAAAGGTGGGTAGGTCCATTGGATCAGTTAGCAACAAAAACAACAATTAAGTACCAAGACCTTATGGTAAGTCTTCTTTCATAATCTTTTTTTTGAAGGCCAACTAAGTAGTGTTGAAATCCAAAAGACTATGGAAACACCCATGCTTAATACATATTATATTAGGTGATATTAGTTGATTCTTCCAATCTGACTTTCTTGAATTTCATGTGTAGGCTATGCTGGCTAATTTACTTATTTTTGTGAGTAACTTTTTTTGTTGTTGGTGTTGTTGAAGGTGAGATGAGGAACAATCCATGTTAACCATCAGTTAACTGCATTTGCCTAATGTGTAAGTGGCAGATTGATGACGCACGGTGTCAGATTGATGGAAACAAATTATGTTATGTTCAAACACGGGAGGCATCAACTGGCATCCAAGGGGTTCATTGTCTCCGGTTGTTCGTTCAATGATGCCTTATCTTTGATCATTGGAACTATAAGAAATGCCCATGCATCCAAACACGCCAGGGTACACTCCTAGCTCCACATGTTCATTTAAACCATAAGAAATGCCCATGCATCCAAACACGCCAAGGTACACTCCTAGCTCCACATGTTTAGAACGTTTAATATTTTACTTACTTTTGATCTTTAGTTCGTTTTCTACTTTTTTTTCTCTACATTATATTTAATTTAATTTTTTACTCTTAAATTCATTGCATTATTCCTAATTTCAACTTGCTTCACCTTATTTATTTATTTATTTTGTAATTCTTTAATTGAGGAATAATTAATATTAAGTGCATATTGTCATTCCTCACAAAAATAGAGATCTTGGAATAGTTGTGTTTTGAAGCTATAATAAGAGATCAAGCTATATTTTTAAATAAATTATTAAATCTCCGTGTTCTGCAGCAAGTCGATAAACTTCTGCGAAAGTAAAAGCAAGTCAACATACTTCATTAGTTCATAATTAAGAAGTTTATATCATATATCTACTTACTTTAATTTTAGGTAAACTGTCTGCATAGGTTAGACTTTAAAGATAAGTTTTTATTTTTAAACATAATTCCAATGGAAATAATCTGATGATGTTTTGAACAGAGGAGGAGAAGTAGAATCAATGGAGAAAATGAAAGCGCCGTGAAATCAAATTCCTGATTGTAACAAGGTAATTCATTTATTTCCCCCTACTACTATCTTTCCTTTTCAACTTCGAAACTTGGCTTTTGTGGGATGTGGGTTCTTCTTCACAAATTTTCAGAGATCCGTTAATATTGGTTAGTCCTTCGGATTTCTTTGCAATTAGTGTTGGCGATAGTCAGATAATTCTGATTTGTATATAATTGGCGGATGCTTGGTCAGATATAAATATGTAGTAGACATGGTGCAGTTCCGTTAGTTAAGGTTCTATGCGGTCAAAAGATATATAGGTGAGTTTCATCAATCTATGTATGCAGTCCCTAAACAGACTTTAGCAGAAGGCTGTTTAATTTTCATGCTTGATTACCTTCCCACGAGGTGAATGTGTATATGACTCGCGGATGTTGATTGAATAGTTGTACCTTTTAAATTACAAAACCCACACTTATAATTTTGAACGTATAAGGTTACAAGAATATTGTTAGATTTTGTTGGCTATGTTAGCTTCTTAATTGCATGATGGTTCAGAATTGTTAGCGTAGCTTTTTTTTCCTTGAACCATGCTTGGCTTAACCATAATTGTGCGATTGAAATACTATTTTAAAAACTAGCACTGGGAAAATCACTGTTTTGTCCCATTTTTTTTTTGCAAATGATCTGTGGCACAATGGTAGCGCATCTGACTTCGCGTCAGAAGGTTACGTGTTCGACTCACGTCAGGTCAATTGTATGCACAGATTTAATCGCGTTCTACCAATCCTATTAGATGAAATGTTTATTGGTGTTTCTTTTCGTGATGCAAGCATTCTTCTAGGAGGGTGCTTAAAGCCGATCGTCGTTGAGCTGAACTTGGATCTGGGATATTCTACACTTATAGCTTCAGCGAGGGTGAAACTGATAGACACATTTTTGTGTCTGATTTGTCCTCGATGTTTCGTATTGTTAGTACTCGTTTTCGTCCTTATTATGGTGTTTTGTGTGTTTGTAGATATTTTTGGAAATAAACATTGTTGGAAAAATTCGGCTCGAAAAGTTGATTTTGGCACCCGGAGGAATTGATAAAGGCACCCATCCTTTGGATAAGGGCACCCCCTAGGGCACCCAGTGTTAAAGGCGCCCGTGCAGTGGATTAAGGGCACCTCCCTTCATCGTTTGAAAGCTGTTTTTTTGGCGGGAAGAAATTCTTTTAAACCTGTGAAATTATTTGGCAGTGATTGGGGAGATATTCTCGTGGGGATTCTCTAAGATTTGGTTTGGTTATAACCTGTTACGAGTAAACAGGGGAGGTAATTGAAGATTTCACGTAATAAAAGGGGATTTATTCTCCAAACGAAGAAAACAGGGCAAGCATATTACGTCGAGTTATTATCGGGATTATATGTGCTGTAACTGAGGATTTCGTGAGGTATAAGGAGTTTTGACCCCATATATAACGTGTTAGAAACAAGTTTGGACTGTGTCCACTCTCAACAGACACGTAGGAGGAGGGAAAAACACGATTATTCTCGTGCTGCTGCAGATAAGGAAAGGGGATATTTTGGAGTTACTGCTGCAATATTTTGATCCCTGTAAGCTATAAATAGGTGTTGTAGAGTCAAACAGGAGACTATGGAGAGTTTGGGGAGATTACAGAGCATCACAGAGGCGAAAATCGAACATCAGAGAAACATGCTGCTGCTGCTGCCATTGAAGAACACGAAGAACATTGGACGTCTAAGAACAGTCGTTCATGCTACAGTGTTTGCGACTCAATACGAGCGTCGCAGCTCAGAGAAAGTCTTAAAGCAACAGTAACAGGAAACTTTTGCCGTTCTTTGTAACAGCTCGGTTAGTAACACTTATAATTGTTACAAACCCGGTTTTAATTATTTTCTCACCATTTCATCTTTGTAAACAATTTTTGAGCATGAATCAATATTTTGAGCAAGTTTACACCATGCGGAGCTAAACCCCAACACTGGGACGATGGAGGAAGCCGAATCTATACGTGGGTAATTTTAATTAATTCTTTTTATGACTTTTTGCACTAATTAAAATTGAATTATGATTTTGATTAATCAGTTGTCATTTCATTTGATGGGTCATGCTTGCTTAATTGTTTTGATGTCCCATGCTTAAGATTTACAATTGATATTTTGAGAATCTACCTTGGCAAAAATAAGAGTCCATGTTTTTATTTGTTGAGCGATAATTGTTAAAAGAATTAATATTTGAACCTTTTGTTATGATTTTGGCCGAATCCTGAGTCCCAGAAAACTCTTCATCACGTGAAAATTTTGTATATATATTTTTTTATCTTATCTTAGTTTTATTAAATCTAAAATTCTTTGCTTTCACAAGTCTCACCAACCTTTTACTACTACAACATCATTGATAAATACCATCAGAAACCCAGTCACTAAGATTTTCCAAGTGATGAGTTATTTTTGTCTTATACTTTGTTGTAAACGAAACAGGTGCCTTTTTAGGTGTTTTCCAATCTCGAAATTTATATGATGATCCCCCTATCGGCTTTTGATTTTAAATTTTTTCTGATTGGATTCTCTATACAGATTTATTTGGATTTTATGTTTTAATCTCAATGTACAGTTTTTCCGGTCTCCACAAAACAGAAGATTGTTGTTGGAAATATAGTCAATAGACCATATAGCCTTTGATTTCTTCATTGCACAATTAAGAGGGTCAGTGGATACTTCCTCTATGTATTTCCTGCATATATACCTTGATTGGTCATTGATTCATACATCAAGTATTGGAGTGTAAGATGCAACAGTTTCTTCCTTTCTTCGTGGACAGACAAGTTTTTATATTGTAATAATGACACTACTTTCATCTATGCTTATACAACAGAAGGGTCCGATGTGTCACCCAGAGGCCAGGATACATAGGGAATTCTAACTACTGGCTGAGATCTTCCTTCCCTTCCTAGAATAACGTATTGCATTTGTTGATCCAGTGGCTGCTATATGCCTAGAGATGTTTTTATTCCCCAGATTAAAGTCGGGTCATAAAGGACAGGTTTATTGTTTACATATTGAATTTTAACGCACTCCCCAGAAATCACTCGAACCGACCTTCCTCATTATGTTTTCGAATCCTTCCTTACCGAATTTTAACGCTGGAATTTTAGCTTGGGTTAGAATTTCGCCCGCTCCGAATCACCTCTCTTCCTGTTGATTCCATCGTTTTTCTTTAGATACCTGCTTCAGTAACGTATCAGGAACCCTAGACTTCATCCTCGGATCGTCGAAATTCCCAATCAAGGTTTTCTCCTTATTAATTTGGCATGTATCGGAATTAAAGATTGAAAACGCTCACCTCATAATTAATTTGGGGAACATGCCTATAAAATGCCTAATCGGGATCGAGATCAACACCAGCCCCAGCAGAAAGTGTGAGTATTCTTTCCCCATATTTAGTTTTCGGGTTACATTTTTTTTTCCCCTTCTTTTTTTGGTGTTTCGTTGGTGCTAGATAACTTGAATTTTCGATACCCCGATCTTTGAGGTGTTGTGTTGTGGTTATTGGGTTTCAATTTGTATAGTTCGTTGGGTCTGGGATGTTAAAATCCCTAATTTGTATAATTGGCTGGGAACGATCTCCATATCGATTAAGAGATTGATTGGGTGGTAATTTTACTGCCCGTGTATTACCATAGAAGAAAAAAAGGAACTGATGCTTTGATGATTTGGTTTTGTACAAACTTCTGTTTTTTAATTAATGAATGAAATAGAGGAATCTCGAAGGTAGTGGGTTTCTATCCACCACAACTTCAGCGTCCTATAAACATATAGTAGTACTCAAGAATAAGATGTCGAATCTAAATTTGATTAGATAGGCAGTCGCATCACATACTATAAACATCGCACTTATGACTAAGATGTCGAATACTATATGTTGTTCATTATGTTTTTTGATGTTCCCTCTGAATGGATTCTTTGATATGTATGAATTAGAGTTTCTGATGAATTTATTTTTTGCTTTTCAGTTTAGGTCTAAAGAACATACCAAATGGCATCTCAAATCAATATCACGCCACAACAGGTACCATCTTCAGCTACCCATGACAAGTTGAAGAGTTTGCGGTCCCTTGACGAAGGAAAATCAAGTGCCATTACTGTTCGCGTTACCAGGAAATGGGAGGAATTGGATTTTATGTCCACCAATGACGTTACCAGCGTCGATATGGTTATTGTCGATGAGCAGGTATTAACCACCTCCTGTTTCTGTAAATTTTCAATACACGACTTCAAATTTGGTTCGCTGACACCTCCACTGACACAGGGTGACGAGTTACATGCCATCATACCCAAAAATATTATCTGGAAGTTTGATAAGCAGATTAGATAGGGTGGTTTGTACACTATCGAGAAACTGCACTTGACTGCTGCAAAACCTAAGTTCAGGCCAGCAAACAGTGAAAAAAAAAAGATACTTTCGGTGGAACACCTCTCTCTCCACACTGGATGCTTACTATGTGTCAATTATTCCCCATAATTTCTGATTCACTGAGTTTGAGGCACTCGAATCGAACCTTCAGAACATACACCTTACGGGTATTTCTTACTGCATACATTTTATATTTGTTCCGATTCACTCCACCTATTTGATCCTTATTCGATTCAAACATTTTATGCAGATGTGGTTGGCTTCTTGAAGACCATCACCAACATTCAGGTGCTTCATAGGGCTGGTGGGAAAACCAGCCGAATGCGTGAGATAACCATTGAGAATGTTAGGTATTATCACCTCATTGGGCATGTTATCATCGCTTAGTTTCTCATCTAACAATCCTTATGTGCAAAGCTTAGAGATGCCCAATCAAAAATTAAGTCTGCAAACCATTTTATCCATCGTTCAAATTTATTTTCTTAATATAACATGAATAAGGCTAGCAATTTAAGTTTAGCACACAGTTCATTACATTGTAGATCAGTGCTCCATCAGTATGTTTTTTTGTGAATATAAAAATTGGTTTAACGAAATAAAGTAGTCTTCTTGGTTGCGCATGATTTCTCTAATTCTCTGCCAAAAAAAATTGACTACACATTTTAAGACTTTCAAGTCGAATACATGATTTGGCGATATGGTGATACTCATACCACACCGGAGTAATGTGCGACAATTATAAGTAACTAGAGATGTTAGATTGAAACTGAGACGAAGGTAAACTAGACTGTTAAGTTAGGTGGTGATTGTAATAAAGAATAAACTGAGATAGGCACCCATCCACAGGGTCTCTTTCTCAAAGTTAGAAACATCCAAGGATCTTACATGTAATCTAATTTGTGCCCAGCTGATAACCCTATGAAATCTGATTTACCGGTTATTTCGTGAGTCAGGGGATCAACAATGAAGATTGCGCTATGGGGTTCTGCCGCTAATCAGGTTGGGAATGACCCGATCGATTGCGAATCCACTCCATGTCCAGTGTTGGTCGCTGTATGCTCCACTTTTGTCAAGAATTACCAAGGTAACTAATTGTCCGGCGAACCTGCGTTGTTCTATGTTTTCGATGTTGTTTCCCTCGGCGACTTGGGGAATAAAATACCTAACCCCTCTTTTTAATGATTCAGGGAAAATAACCCTGTCGTCAACCAATGCGACGAAGGTCTACCACAATGTAGACATACCCGAAATCGTCGAAATGGGCTCAAGATAGTTAACTAGCTTTTATTTTATCGAAGATCGCCTCATTGAACATGTATTTCTCTTATTGCAATTAAATTCTTTTTTCTACAAATCAAATGTGTGCAGATGCCCTTATGCGCGCCCACCCCGTCATATTACGGTAGCGAATAGGAAAGGCAAGACAGTGATGCATATATTCGATCCTGACAACAGGAAAACCATATCTCAGCTCCTCACAGCTAAATGGGATCCATCTTTCCAGGTATTTTTTAACATCCCAATTCAATGTTTCAATGGTTTTAGTTAGATGTGCATCCCTATTTTTCATCCATCAAACAATCCATTGTATATATATTATCTCTTTGTATGCAGGCAGCTAACGTCATCATGTGTAACGCCACTGCCACCAATGTGATGATCAATAGTGGGTGGCACTACTTTGCATGCCCACGTTGTAGCAAAAAAGTCCTTGGTGATAATGATGACCTTTGGTGCACTAAATGTGAGGCAAAAGTTGATATGCCCATCGCAAGGTAATTACCGAAAACATTCAACACGTCTTTTCCCCACACATGTCTTTTAATCAAACCTTTAAGTTGATATGCCCATCGCCAGATACAGGACACCACATTATATGCTTTAGGACAATAACTTATACTTCAAATTCCCCACAGATATACAAACAAGCGATTCTATTTGGGTTTTCTCATTTCTGTTTATGCACAGATCCGATCTGAGGTAACTTAGTGATCACATAAAGTGAACAATACAATGGAATTAATGATTTGATCTATTTTGTGCATTACCAATGATTGGATTCAAGTACCCGTGTTCTTTCCATGTATGGTAGCCATTATAATAGTATATAAAAAAAATTGGGTAGTGATTGGAGACCTCTTTTGTTAAGTGTTCTGTCTACGTAAAAATAAAAATGATTCTTTGTTGATGTTGTATATGAAATAAGAGGCTGATAGCTCTGTTGTAACTGTTTAGAGATACATAGCAAAATATCCAGGTTCTTGGAGTGCACTGTCCTACCTCTGATGTACACTTTTGATTAAATGTTTGACCTTCTGTATCACTTTTGTATCACTTCTGGATAGGCTGGTTGATGAACCTTTAGTAGTTTAGTATGTTTGGTCCCTGCTTCGTTTAAGACACTGTAACCATGTGGAAACCTTAATTTTCATTAGTCATCCGTCCCTAAATCACTGTGCCAGTTGATGGGTCCTTTGTGGATCACAGGTACATGCTCCGATTTGAAGTTGAGGACCACACTGGAACCACAATTTTCGTGGCATTGGATAGAGAGATCCAAATATTGGTCCGTGTAACTGCAGCTGAGCTCATAGGCACATCCGAGGTAAAACCGGCAATCTTAATGTTTTATGATTTTGTGTTTTTATGTTCCATCTACTTCTAAGCTTTTCATACTTTAACTAAGCGTACAATCCTTGAACCACGCGATGCTCAGCTTACCCTCTTCTAACTACACTTGACAGGGTAACGCAAAAGAGGCGATAATGTCTGGATTTTCACAGATACTTCATAAAGTTGTAGATTTCCAGATTAATCTTAACTCCTTCAACATGAAACAGAAGGTCCCAACTAGCTTCACCGTCACCCGCCTTAACTCCAATACTATGCCTGCATATTCAGGATCGGGCAACATCAGTTTTGCCTTTGTGAAAGTGGAAGGGGACTCGAGCACCGTTAATGATCCCCCCGCAAAGAAAGCTAAATTTGACGAAACCATTCAGATGGATGATAATGAAAATAATTAATGGTTTTCGGCATTGGTGTTCGCCAGAAGTTGCTGATATTTAGTTTGCTTTGGTTTTCGTTTTCACGCTGTAATAACCAATGTAGCTTACAGCCTTGATAATGGTTACGCTCTGTTATCGGGTCCTGCACTTGAACATTTGGTGATACGGTTTTAGGATTCGTCAGTTGGTAGTTTATGTTTGATTGTCAAAGTTTCGCAAGTTCATTTTAGTTACTGTGGTTTTCGTTCGTTGAAGTGGTGACTACTGTTAAGAATCACCTTGAATTTATCTCATCTGTCATTTTGATTAGATGTTTGTGTTTCAACGTTGCTTTTGCTATATTTCTGTATATCCACGTATCAGATGGCGATACCTTGCAATGCAATGTGCTGTTTCACATCCCTAATCGGATAACTCTGTATTTTTCCTAACGTTTGGCCTGTGTTTTGGAATTCTAGAATTGCAGTGGTAACTTCGTATTAACTAATGACAACATTGGTTAATTAAGTGCTGCGAAATGAAATTTGCGTTCTGAGGCTGGAAATCGTTTCAAGGCTCATTTAAAACTCGATTATGCAGGTGCGTGGAGACATTAAAATATTATCCATAATGAGGAAAGTCGATTCGACAAAACCACAGATGGTGTCAAGTTACATTGAAACATATTGTTACACACATCTAACTAAACGCAATGGGTCTTTATTACTACGGAACAAAAACAGTCGCAATTATTCATTTCGTACAGGTGCTTTCCGCATGGCATGTATTTGTGACCCTGTATGAGGTTTTACAAAATGTGCTCGAGAAAATCATCATATACAATTGCAGGACAATTCGCGGGAGACTAAGTTTCTAGGAGGAGAATCTAAATCTCATGGTTTCAAGATAATTAGTGCCAAGTCCCACGCAATGGAGAAAGTTTTAGACAATGAGTTGTAGGGATGTAGTGTTCCTTTGTGGATAGTAGTAATTACTTTTTGCAGTCGACTTAGTCAATGTAATTGTTGATAAAGTTGATATAATCCAAGGAATGTTGTACCGAGAAGTTATTTTTAACAAAGGATTGGTACACTATCACCTGAACTTTTTCTATTTCTATTGGAGTGAACTGAAATTCGTTTTAGATTAGGGGTATTAATTCACAAAAAAAATGTATATTTTTGAGTAACTTTACCATATCCGGTGATCCTTTTCATTATCAATCCTCAGATTTTATGAGAGAAACAAAAATGGAAAAATAAGAGAAAGTGTACAGTGTTTTGCGATGAGAAACTAATGGATACACGCTTAAAGCTTCAATCGAAAACATTTGGATGTTTGTAAGAATGTCACGGATTGAAATCCATCCGCTTCAGACGAAAACGTTTCGTAAGAATGTCATGGATTAAAATCAATCCTAAGCACCAACGCCCCAGCTTACAGCGGTGTGAAATCGATCCTAATTCACGTGTCTAAAGAAATTTTAAGTTCACGGCATGGGATGATGCTGTATCGATCATACACATAATTTTCCAATGTAAAGATGGCTTGCCACTGTGCTCGCACATTAGTTTTTGGGAATATCGAACTACTCCAAAAATTGGGCGAATACTGCAAAAGATAACAACTCTCTATTATTGGGTAACTTGACTACTATAAGATCCAATTAAAGAGTTTCCATATAGAACATCCATTGTGGTTTCCTGAATAAATATCGCCAATCGGATTTAACCGATTTAATGCTTAACCTGAAATGTAACTTAAAAAAAAAAATCCAATGTAACTACGTGCAACGTATTTACTGCCCTCAAATGATCATTTAATAATCATTTTTCATTCAACAAACATGCAAACATATTAACCTCAAACGTAACCCCTTAAAACTCCCATTATACTCGAGTGCGACTTTTACAATTCCTTTAATTGACGAAGGCGTATAAATAACCTTGCACACCACATTCTCTGTCCCATCACAAACTCATTTGTCTAGCTAACTCATTGAGTCGTTCATTGTTTTTTTCATTGACAGGGATTTCATAAACCTTATAAGTTTCATCTAAAATCCAAAAATACCATGATTGCCGATCAAATCAGTTCCATATGGAGAGCATCCAGAAATATCTTCTCATACCTCCATGCTATACTCGGAGGAACAACCTCATCACTTTCGGGTATTGTTTCGAATATCACTAAACTCGCAAACAGTTGATCTGATTACTATTATACCAACTAACATATTTATATCTAATATGCAGGTGTCGACTTGGCTGGGGAAATAACTCCAGAAGATCCAAACATGCCGGATGTATTGCTTGATGTACTTCCAGTTACCAATCAGAATCAGAAAAAGATGGTTAATGACTTGCTGCAGCGCATTGGAAAACCGAAGGTAACTAAACAGATAATGTTACACTTAACCTTTTATTGGCATTAGTTCCGTCAATAGCCATTATAAACTTCTTGCGTCAAATTGCATATAACATGTAGCATGAGAAGTACTAATCAAATACAATATATGGTGATTAATTGACAGGGTGGCCGCACGTTCCAAATATTGGGACAAATAAAAGGTTTTGCAGACAATTGGTACCTTATGTTATGCCCTTATTGCCACGTCGAATTCCCAGAACTGGGCCTTATTAACTCTTGGTGTTTCACATACAACAGATCGTGCTAGCCAACACCGAGGTAATTTAATTCCACGTGCATAATAATGTTTTGATTTGCAATAACATATCATTCTGCGGACTACATGACCATATATGATCAACCACCACCAGGATGGAACTTATAATGGAAGTACAAGACTTGACCGGATCTGCTATATTCGTGGCCGGTGGAAAGGTGGCAGAAGATTTAATCAAGTGTTGCACTTCTACACTGATGAAGATTCACAAGGTTTGTACTACTGTATCTGTGGCGACATCTACACCCATTTTATTATTTAAAATCTACATAATTATTAAAATTTGTTAGTTTCAACAACAAATACTTGCATGGTGGTCATTCGTTGCAGGTTCTTTCACCAAACCATGTTTTTGGAGTCCTAAATGAGGTTTTAGATCGGAAAATTTGTTTTGCGATATGTACCGCTGATGCGTACGTAGTGGACAGCCAAACCAGGTTCCCGATATCGGCCGTCAACAGGACAAAGGGTCGGACAATGGTGAGTTATGCTGAGAAGATTCTTGGAGATGTTAACACTAAGACACAAACTAAGCATCCCAATGAGATTTACTGGAACGAAAGTCAGAAAACGATCTCAGAATTGTTTGAAATAAAATGGGATCACAATTACAATGTATGTATAATCTACTCTTAACATCGGTATAGTAAACGAAAAGATTTTTTTTTTTTTTCGTTTCTTATTTTAGCAAACGAAAAGTTGTCCACAAAAAATAACTTTGTATTACAACTAATTTCCATCAACAAATGGATTGCTGATGTCAGTTTATGCACAAAACGATGTGCAAAGCAACAACCACTCATTTGATAAAACTTAAGAGTTGGTACTATTTAAGCTGCACCAATTGCAATCACGGGATTATGGATTGTGACGGTGAACTTTGGTACTCTAAGTGTCAGATCCATATTGATGTACCAATACCAAGGTAATAGATTAGAATATATACTTTTTTGTAGAAAACATTGTATCACTGCAAATAAATTCGTGTCCTAATTAACCAAACCGAAAAATATAACATGGAAGGTTCTCAATTCTATTAAGGGTGGAAGATCATACAGGGACTACTATCTTTGAGGCACCAGACTTGGAAGTCCAAAAGATTCTGCGATGCACCGCAACGGACCTGCTACGTTTGGAAGAAGTATGTATATCCATGTGCTGTAGCAACCCATTTATGAAATATTAGTTACTTCCCAGTTGACGCATGACCCATGACAACTGGGAGCGTGCGGTGGAATTGGTTTGGTAAAGGGTGACTTGGAAGTTCCCTGGATTATTCCCAACCTGACTAATTACTCTCTTTCTTATGAAACCAGGAAAACGGGAAAATCGCTGTTGAAAAGGCATTGATGACAATCTTAGGTGTGGAAATCTATTACCAAGTAACCATTGACCAGTTTTACAAGAATCAGGACTACAAGATATACATGGTTGCAAGGATGACTTATCCACATGCCTCAGCAGATGATCTCGATATAGAGCGTTTATGCAGGTTGCCCAGCATTAAACATGTTTCATCACCCGCTGAACATACTCCACAAAAGAAGGTCTGCCTGGGAAACAACTAATATGAAGGGCATCTTTTTACCGTTCAACAGTGGAGTTTGATTATATTTTAACAAGTCATTGTAATGTTTTTAAAAAAAAATTAGAGTTTGTCTGTTGGAATTTCATTCCCCATTATATTTCCAGTAAGTTCGCACACGCTCATCATCATCTCTGCGTTATTTGCAAAGGTTTCTTATGCTATTGATCATTTAAAATTTATCAGGATTCTCATTTGAACATAATTTAAGAGTATCTGATGCTATGAATCGTTTAACGTGGGCCTCCATGGCATCCAAAATCACATGTCACACACATGGTGAAACATAAAAAAAACTGAGATATAACTGATATGGTGTATGACCACCGGTATATTATGTTGAACATCCTGTGACCCAGAATATTTTCCAACGATTAACCATTACGTCGTTGATGTGGTTCAATTAAAACTGAAAATTGAAATTTAGAGAACTTTAAGGAGAGTTTTTCCACATGAGATGCAATATCCATCTGTTACAATTTTTAAAATTTTAAGGAGAGATTTATTCCGAATAAAATGCCTTTGATTTTGCCCGCCGAAAGACAAACCAGAACATATATATCTCTATAAATTGTGTATTGGTGTAGTGCGCCAATTACAGTAGAAGAGAAAATATTCAAGTGTGAAACATGTGGAGAAACGATTTCCAGTTCCCGTGCACGGATACTCATGTAAGTTTTCGCAATTATTCTTTGATTTATTCGTTAGAATCCAAATATATGTGGCGAAGGAAAAACCCTACTTCATGCATCACCTATACGCTGAACTATTAATGATTCGCGAAGAGAATGAAAGAATGCAACTGAGACTTCTTCGAAAACAAGTTGTGGAAATGAACTGTGATGTTACCGGAATGCAATCACCAGAACATATGTCCGATGAAAATAGGACCATAGTACCGAAAATCGTGGAAGAATTCCTAGGAGGAGTCAACTACATCTATTGCTCATCCGAAGAGGATTCGGATTAAAGCTATGCATACAACGCCTATGAGACAAACAATCTTTTGGGGATGCACTTCTGCCGTGAAAGAGATGTAGCACAACAAAACAATTTAGAGAGCACAATTTATTTACAGTAATTACTATTTAAACTTGAATAAGGACATGTTACGCAATTACAGATTTGAAAAATCTTTTCCTATTGCTTGCGGATATGTTTTTGGCATGTAACCCTAATACATGTCAGTTAATTTTTTTATTAAGGCTATGTTTGGAATCGAATGTGAGTAACCCCAAAAAATGATTAACCAGTTATAAAGTGCAGACATCTGGATGATCCGCCAAATAATAAAATAACATTTAAATATCATCCTTGAATCGCCGATAAGTATCCCAATTATACCGTTATTCATGTATATTACATCCGTTATAAAATGAACTCCATTATACCTTGACATTTATTGGCCCACTAAGATACAGCTAAAACTCATGGCTCAAAAATACGACGATACAAAAATTGTAACTGCAATTTGGTGTGATTACCTTTTCTTTGGTTAGGCAAATTAATGATAAAATCAGTATATATACCTATATATATATATATTCGATTACTTTCCCCGCACAGTTTACATCATCGGGAAAAAAAAAGTTTTAAAATCGTTAAGAAGGTTTCCAACCAGGGTAAGGAAATCCAAACTAAACTTCCAAGCATTTTAAACTTCGTTTTATACATTTTTTATTTTTATAATGTAACTATCAAACTCACTGAAACTATCTTCTTAATATGCAGTTGTAAGGATAAGATGGCAAACCAAATGCGAGCACAGAAGTATGCCTTCGCTTATCTGAACAAGAGAAGATCCGCAACACACTTACCATCAAAAGGTATATTGATTCGTATAGATGAAATGTTTTTCTTCAGGTAAAATATTATACACAATGCGAACATGTACTAACATATTATAAACCTTATACGTGTCAAGGAACCGAGACAACTACATCTGGCAAGAACGTTATCGTCACACCTGCTATCACTCCTTTGAACAGAGAGCATCGACTTACCATTGCTGAAATTAACTCCGCAACAAGGGCGAGCACGAGTGTGGTATAATCACATGAAAACCTAGGATGGCACACACAAATAAAAATATCATAAATTACTTTGGTGTTAATATTTTTGAAAATTACAGGGAAATACATCTTTCACGGTGTTGGCACAAATCCTCTCTTTCAGCGACAAATGGTTAACCATATGTTGTCCAGTATGCTTCAGTCATATGTCGGAATGGAGGCATCGTAGTCTATGTAAAACATGTTTGGCCACAATGCACCCTACCACGAGGTATGAATAATTCCTAGAATCTACGTTTCATTTTTTAGATTGATCCAACAATAACGATGACAAACACTTCGCACACAAATCACATTTCCAGGCTAAGACTAACCATGGAGGTTAGCGATCAAACAGGGACGATAGTCTTTGTTGCCGATGGAATTATGGCAGAGCGTTTGGTTAACACAAAGGTGGAAACGCTGATAAGTTTGAAAGAGGTAGTGTGCAAAACATTAATAATTCAAATACCCGTACATTTTAAACCAACATTGTAATATGCAAAATTTTACAGGAAGTCGGAGAACAACATGTTTTCGGCGTCCTTTATGAAATTTTGTTGCGCCAGATGGTATTTCAAGTTCGTACGTCAACTGAGACACGAGGCAATCAACCACCGATATACAATGTCGCTCGACTTAACCGGAACTGCGGAGCATGGACAGCTTACTATGTGGACCAACTGTTCAATGAGGTTAAACATTTACGAATTATTGAACCTACAAAACTATAACCACGTATTACTAACTTTTTTTTGAATGATGTGTAACAGGAATGTGGCCATGCAGAACAACAAGAAAACACATACCCTCTGCAGCTATGGGAGCAATATGAGGAACTATTAGCAGAGAATAATGGCGACATTTCAGCCTTGGCGAAAAAACTTCAACAACTACATCTTAATGGGACGCAGTTCCAAGGAAATGCTGGATCAATGGAGGATTTGGATTGAAGAGGCGGAACAATGAGGATCGAAACCTAATCCAGATCAGAATATTAGATTTATTATGCTTTATTTTCTTGAACATCTAGATTTTGGTGATTTTGGGTTTTTTTTTTTTTTAATTTGCTCTTTTAGCTTTTGTCTTTAGAGGTGTGTGTTTTGTTCTTCCTCATTGGATTATCAGATACCTGTGTTTTACTTTGGAAAAATGATTATTTTCGATCCTATAGTTGTGTGAAGATTATTTTCGATCCTATAGTTCTCTTTGATCGATCAAAAAAAAAGTTGTGTGAAGATGCATGCAATTAAGTGTGTATGGACTGATATAAACCCTTTTGATAACATCGAATGCGGCAAGAAAAAATAATAAATAAAAAAAAATAAAAGATACAAACATGAAGGATCAAAAATTTGGATCAGACAATGACTGATGAGAACATATATGGTTCTACTTTAACATATGGATATAAATGTTGGATCCTTCGGGAGATTTGCATATTGGGAAATCTAGCACAACTTATCACGGGATAAGTGACAGTTGATTGCGAACTTGCCAATTTTGGAAAATAAAGGAAGGAACAAGAAAGAATTATGAGAGAATCTTTACATGTAATACGTTAAGAAAAAAATTCGACACAGTTCATAAAAAAACATGGGTGACAGCCATTTATGCCATAAATAGATATCTTCGAAAAAACTAAAATATAAAGAAGGCTAAAAGTGCGTATAACTAACATTCCAAATCCAGGGAAATCCTAGGCGTAACAAAATGGGATATATACAGGTAGACGAATATTGTTGATGGTCACATTTACTGATAGTCATGTTCACCAAAAAAAACGACACCCCGAGTAAGAATCATGGGCCGATGTTGACGGCAATATATATTTTTTGGCATGGAACAGTTTTATCCGTTTGTTTTGAACAAGTGATATACAAATGAACCACCCCGGCATACAAAGAGGATTATCGTGAATGATGCTTCAACGTTTTCATTATCAATACCCACCATTAATGGACATTAAGAATAAAACTGACAACCGCAGTATACATTACTCCCTGGCAGTAAATGTCATCGGTAATAAAGATAAAATATACCACCACGAAATATAATTGATTGACCGTTATTTATATATTTTAAGGAATAACAATAATTGAAATAACAAATGGTGCAAAAGGCTGATCAAGATCTGACGTTCGAGGATTTTATAACTGTAAGAAACGGTGAACCATTAACCCTCTTCAAAAGAATAAGGTGACAGGTTACTATAAAAGGGGCAGTGAAGCAATTCACATACACCTTGAAACTTCCTCACATCTACAAACAAACCACAAAAAATGGTATTGCTATTCTTTTGTTCAGCAAAAATCACCGAAAGCGATTTTAGAGTTGACAGACAATATAACTGATGATATTTGTGTTTTAAAATGGCAGATCGAAACGATGGCAAACCAGATCAGCTGCAGTTTAACGGGAAAATGTACCTCTTCTTATTTCCATGCTGGACAACAAGCTAGGATCGCCTACAGACCAGGTATTTTATGATTTCCAATCAGTCGGCACTCATGTATGTAATTAATATGATAAGCTAGAACAATCGTGATAAGCAGAATTGGAGTGGGAACGGATGACAAGTTCGGGACAAGCAAAAAACATCGGTGAGTTGCCGGGAGACATGGAGTCCTCCGATGCATCGCCCAAAAAAACGTTGATCCAGCTACTGAAGATCCTTGGGGAACCTAAAATCAAGGTGATATACAGATGAGGGTGGTTACCAGTGTTATTTTTAATTCAAAGATCAAACTAATTTAAAAATGACCATACCTTTTATGCACAGGATGCAACCATTTACACCACCTCTGCAAAAATCATTAGTTTTTCCGAAGAGTGGTTTTGCGTTTCCTGTCAAAAATGCGGAACCAACTACCAACAGTGCATTGAGAATCGTGTTCGAATACCATTTATCAACCAATGCTAGGCCTGCAGAGAAACAACCAGACCGACCGAAAGGTGGGTAACTCAGTCCGATCTGAATATTAGCCTTATCGTTTACCCCTCACAGATTAATATAAAAAAGTTTACCGGCACCTAGGTTGCGGCTGATAATGGAGGTGGAAGATTCAACTGCAACCACACTGTTCATGGCCACTGGAAAGGAAGCCGAAGAGTTGATCCGGTGTACCGTGCATAAACTGATTAAAATTCATAGAGTTAGTAGCAACACAGCCTTACACACATCCGCCTTAACACATCACATCCTTTATTAGTTGGAACACAATATAATTTACATATCTTACAGGTGCTCTCCCCAAGACATGTGTTTGAGGTTTTGTATGACGTTTTACACAAAGAGATAGAATTTGGCGTATGTGTTGGAAACGTATATAACAAAAACGGGAAGAATCTGTTTCAAGTGTCATCCATAAATAGATCGAATATGGATAATCAGCTGGCACATGCTGATATGATGCTTACAGAGGTTGGCTGCTTTGAAATTTAATACCATAACTTACAAATATCGGAGGATACAATAGATAGATTATCCAAAAACCGTAAATAGATAAAATATATTGAATTAGTCTTCTCACCGATTCTTTACTTGCCTGCCTAACTACAACAATTTAAGATGGCATCAAGGAGCGGAGGGAGTTATTCATACCAGGGAAAGGCGAGCGGGGTTGTGAGGCGCCATCCACCAAGTGCCATGACTGACATTAATAGGAAGACGATAGCTGAGTTGCTGGAAATCAAGTGGGATGACACTAATAACGTATGTATACAACACTGTTTGGAACACTTAAGTGAACACCTAATTCAAAACAGATACTAACATGAGAAAACCATTATATTGATGTTGACAGTATCTACACGAGACTATCTGCAAAGCCACCGCATTCCAGCTGATCACTGTAAACAGTTGGTACTATTTGAGCTGCATGGAATGCAACAGACAAGTAGCGGGCAGTGATGATGACATATGGTGCACAATGTGTGAGATGAAGATTGAAGAACCCATACCGAGGTACACATTCACGCACAATACATACAAAAAAATAAATAAAAAAACAAGTACAACTTCTTAACCGACAGTGTATTGTTTTACCAGGTTCAGGATTCGATTGAGGGTTGAAGATACTACAGGGAGAGCTATTTTTGAGCCATCTGACTATCAGGTAAAAAAAATATTGAAGTGCACGGCAAAACAACTGATGCAGGTGGAAGAGGTATGAATACGCACTTCAAAATCATGAGAGTCCACTTCAAAATCATGAGAGTCCACGGACAAACTGAATTTAGACTAAATCATGTTTGTGTTTTCTATGAATCCAGGAATACGGGATAGAAGCTGTTGAGCACGCATTACTAACTATCTTCAGGACGCCCATTAATTACCAGGTTACACGCAGGATTACAGAAGTCAATAGAAATGTCAGTCAAATCTACTCGGTTGGAAAGATCAATTACCCGCACTTGCCGTTTGGAGATCTCAATATAAAGAATTTATGCAAGATCTTCAGCATTAGAGCCCTCTCCTTATCTGCCAAACATATCAAACAAATTAAGGTCTGTATGGGAGATGACAACATCACATGGATTGAGTGGCGAGATATGGAGATTTAAACGGGATACAAATTAGATATGAACCGCCCTAAGTTTATTTTTCAAGAAGTTTTTTATTTACTTATCATGTACTGTTAAGTTGTCAGAATACATTATAATTCTCCGGGTAGGGGAATTTTTATCTAATGACAGCAGTAGTCCCGATAAACATGGTATGTCAATTGCTTTTTTTTTGGTTAAGTCTTTGCCGGCTCACGCAAGGCCTCCAACCACTATTCCAGCTTTTTTTATGAATTATTCACGTTCAACCATCCTCTGCAACCTTTAGCGTTGAACATCGTATCCGACAAATGTGGAATCGCGAGAACAAAAACACAAAACCAAATAATATCGCACCAAATATTACCAGAACCTTGGCGCAGTGTCGTATGCAAGTTGCTATTTCTAGGGTGAGGACTATTTCTAGCATAATGCTTATATTTGGTCATTAATGAAAAACCATTTTTTACATATAATCCTAATACTGATCAATAATACCAACACCAAGAAATTCGTAGACATCATCGTTAAAAAAAAAATGTAACACGATGGAACCATTAGAGACAATTACTAAGACTAAGGAATGATTGAATATTCAACCTATCGTGTTGAGTGAAAATTTGATCATACGTTAGGAATATACTGTTCTCTCTTCCAACTCGCTTGATTGACTCCACCACACTTTGGTAACTCCACATCTATAGTTATAATTGAATTTATGAGACCATTGGGATTTTGAAACTGAAACATGCAGATACATCATGGACATTGAAAGACTATCCATTATACACATTAATGATAAATGGTCTATTTAAGGGCGTGGAAAGATTGAGACATAGCAGACTTAAACTACCGGACGAGAATAATTCTGGGGAAAACAACAACAAGAGATATCTAACCAAATCTGGATACTAAAACAAAACCGGTGTTACAAAGAGTGTCGCAATGGACCCTTCGAGGATTCCAACTACTAAGACTGTAAGTCCTACATTCTACATTCTTCTTCTTTTATGCTGTAATCCAAAAGATCATAGAAATAATTAGAGAAAAATCATGCAAATTGATTAATATGCAATGTCATGTTTGGCATACGTATCTAACAAAGGTTGCACCTAATGTCACCATGGTCAAAGCAGAGGCGGCAATTGGGCCAGGAAAGAAGGCGTAACCAGAAACGGATGGAACAAGAACGGATACATTCCCTTGGTGTTCAGGCTGGCCTTCAACAGCCAGTGGAAGGGAATGTATCAGATGTATGAACATACATATTTTCCTGCTTTTATGCTCAAAATACCCTAGAATAATGTAAATTTTGATAATAAAATACAGTAACGAAATTTCATTAAACATACAGAATAGGAGTTTGGCCCAAAGGAGACGTCGGGAGCGCGAGGCATTGCAGAAGCAGATGAACACGTCCACCGAACATGGGGACAAGGTTACCGAATGAACAATATCATTATGAATTTACATCGACATAAATTGGTTTGCCCACATTGGTATTGGCCTGTGTTTATTGAATTGCAATATAAAAATAGATTAAACTGAAGATTTGCCACAGGATCCAATGATACCAACTTCAGCAGAAGAGGAAAGCAGAAAACGAAAAGGAAAGTGGCCAGCCGACAAACGACAGGTAACATAGACGAGAACCACGTAAATATTTTGAATTACAGCGTCTATTGGCTGAATTCAATTGGTTATTCAGAAAGGAACACAGGCAATGAACAATGCCGAAAATCAGACAGTAGCAAGCAAAATTCAAGGGGGTGAAACGGAAATGGAAACGGAGGAAGAGTGGAGCGATGGAGAATTTTACATGACAATCTTTCTGTTTTTGTGATGCAGAGAATCCGAAGGCGAGGAAACTTATTGGAATAGCGGCTTGGATGAGAGCAGAAGAGCGCAAAATGTCGGTCCACACTCCGCCGTCAGGCATTCGTTAAAGCAAATGGACGTCGAGTGTATTCATTGTGGTGCCTTACATTGGATGGATGAAAAACTAGCTGCATCAAGTCTTAAGAATCCTAGGTTCGGCTCATGCTGCTTACAGGGTCAGATACGTCTACCCCCGTTGCAGATGCCACCTGCGGAGATGAAAGCAATGTTTGATGGAAATACAAAGCGCGATAAATGCTTCAGGTATGGAATAAGGAAATATAACTCAGCTAACGCATTCACGAGCTTGGGGTGTACTTTAAAACCAAGAACGCTACCGGGAAACGGACCGCCAAATTTCACCATACACGGAGAGCTGCGGCACAGAACGGGAACTCTACTACCCGAGGAGAAGGAGGACGCTACTTACTCCCAACTGTACGTATTTTATCCGTCACTGGCATTAGAGAAGCGGATGAAACGAAACCCAAAGTGTGATGAGGAAGTCATGAAGATAATACAGGAAACGTTGCTAACACACAATGCATTCATCCCATTATACCGGCAAGCATTTGATATACTGAGCAGCAGTGCCTCATCAAGAAATGACGTGCATTTGTCCCTACACTACACCAAAGAAAAGGACAAGAGGCGTTACAATCTGCCAACAGCAAATGAAATTGCAATAATACTGCCGGGAGAACAAGGTTTGAAATCGGGAATAAGGGATATCGTACTGTACCTTAAGGGAAGCCGTGGGTTAAGGAGGATAAATGAATGCCACCCTGCATATTTGCCACTGCATTATGTTCTACTATTTCCGTACGGCGAACTGGGATGGGAACCAGATATGAAGCTGTGGGACGTCACAGGCAAATGCTACACAGATACAAGATTGACTCAGATGGATTATTACGGTTACCGTATATTTGAAAGGCGACAAGAATACTCGACAATCTTAAGAGGGGGACAATTATTCCAAGAATTTTTGGTGGATGCATGGGCGGCAACTGAGCAGAACAAATTGGGTTTTATAAAAAGGAATCAGGCAACACTAAGGGCAGAGAATTACCAGGGATTGACGGATATGGCAGCATCGGGAGACAATCCAGCAGATCTGGGGCAGAGAGTTATATTACCATCATCGTTCACTGGGAGTCCGCGTCATATGTTTGATATTTATCAAGATTCAATGGCAATAACCCGTTACAATCATCATCCGGACATTTTCCTAACAATGACAGCGAATCCAAAGTGGCAGGAAATTACGGATGCACTGTTCAAGAATCAGCAGCCACATGATCGTCCTGATTTAATTGCCAGGGTATTTGAGCTCAAAAGAAAACGCCTGATGTAGGAAATCAAGGAAAATAATGTGTTTGGAAAATGTGTCGGACATGTGTACACAATAGAATTCCAAAAGCGAGGTTTGCCACATATGCACGCGCTTTTCTTCTTGCACAGGGATGATAAAATCCAGACACCGGAGCAGATAGACGAGTGTGTGTGCAGAGTTTCCAGACGAGAAGGACGATCCTGCTCTCTTCGACACCATCAGGAGGTGTATGGTGCACGGACCGTGCGGAACAAGAAATCCTGCTGCTATGTGCATGGACAAGGGAAAGTGCATCAGAGACTACCCAAAGCAGTATGCAGATGTAACAACCTTAGGCGACGGTGGATACCCAATTTATCGCAGGCGGAATGATCAAAGGATAGTCCGAGACGGGAGGCATACCTATACAAATGCAGATGTGGTTCCCCACAATCCTTACCTGACTAGGATGTTTGACTGCCACATCAATGTGGAGATCTGTGCAAGTATAAGGGCGGTAAAATACATACATAAATACATATACAAGGGTCATGACCGAACAACAATGGTTACAGGTGCAGTTGATGAGATCAAGCAGTTTTTAGATGCTAGGTACATAGGGCCACCAGAGGGAGTATGGCGTACACTGAGTTTTCCGTTACATGAAGAGTGCCCCAACGTCGTGAGACTAGCAGTACACCTGCCAAATCAACAATACGTGGTATACGACTCTCAGCGTTCTGTCCACCACATCCAGCAGACGGCAGAAAGGAAAAAAACAACACTAATGGCCTATTTCGAATTCTACGCAAGGCATCCAGATGCACCGGCATACACCTACCAGGAATTCCCGCAACACTGCCGCTGGGTGGACAGTCAGTGGTTTCGCCATTGCAAGGCTGTATTTTGTAGATCCAAACGCGGGTGAGCTGTATTACTTGAGATTACTGCTGACAATCGTAGCTGGAGCCAGATCTTTTGACCATCTGAAGACAACCATAGAGGATGGGGTCGAAGTCGTACATCGTACTTTCAAATTGGCATGCTTAGCACGGGGAATATTGGAACATGACGGGGAATGGAGGATATGTCTGGAGGAATCGGCGGTGATTAAAACTGGATATCAATTAAGAAATCTGTTTGTGATGATACTGACACAGTGCAGTCCGTCCCAGCCTGAATTATTATGGGAAACATTTGGAGAGGATATCTGTGACGATCTCCCTAACACGCTGAAGACACATTTTGGAATAATAGAGCCTACAAAAGAACAGGTACTGGATTATGGATTGTTCCTTCTGAATAAGCTACTTATAGATGGTGGGAAAACCCTAGACCATTTCGAATCGATGCCGAAACCAAAGGGAAACTGGAAAAGGATAGCAGGGAACCAGCTGATATGGGAGCACAGAGTGATGCAGTATGAGATAGACGGTTCGGTGCTAGAAACGAATATCCAGAAGTTGAACTCGGGACAGAGGGAAGCTTACGATGAGCTAATGAAATCCGTAGAAAATAACGAAGGGAAAACTTTCTTCCTGAACGGTAGTGCGGGTACGGGAAAAACTTTCCTGTACAACACTTTGGCGGCAAGTTGCAGGTACAGAGGAAACGTGGTCCTAGCTGTTGCGTCGTCAGGGGTTGCATCACTACTTCTCACTGGGGGGAGGACGGCCCATTCAACATTCAAAATCCCATTTGAAGCTCAGGAAACTTCAAACTGTACGGTTAAGAAAAAATCTGAAGAAGCGGACCTATTCAGGACGGCAAAACTAATCATCTGGGATGAGATTCCAATGCAGCATCGGAACTGTGTCGAGGCGGTAGAACGATGTTTAAGGGACGTCAGATCAGACGAGAGACCGTTTGGAGGTATAACTATTGTCACGGGCGGCGACTTCAGACAGACTCTTCCGGTCATAGAAAAGGGAAGACGGGAACAAATCGTGGGTGCGTCACTAAGGAGTTCCGTTCTGTGGAGCGGCGTGAGTGTGCTCAAATTAACCCAGAACATGAGACTAGGGAGCGAGGACCCTGAAAACGTAAAATTTGCAGAATTCCTGCTACAGGTAACTAGATACTCAAAGGGGCCATATACATTATTATTATTCAACTATGATTATTTCCATACAACTGAAATGACTATGAAATGTTAACCAGGTGGGAACGAACCCAAACGAAACTGTGGAATTACCATCCACACTATGTAGATGCAAGGATCTAAACCATCTGATATCTGAGGTATATCCCGGCATAGAGGAACAGAAAATACCATCGGCCCAGTATCTGACAGAGAGAACCATTCTATCGCCCAGAAACGAGGACGTCGCAAGAATAAACGAGAGGATTTTACAGATGTACCGTGGAAAGGAGTACACATATCTAGCAGCAGACAAGGAGGCTGAAACTAAAGAGAAGGGAGCTGTTGGTTTCACCGGGTGTCCTTCCGAATCGCTAAACACCCTAAATCCATCATGCCTACCACCCTTTAAGTTGGACCTCAAAGTTGGATGTCCAATTATGATACTCAGGAATATAGCTCCGAGAGAGGGACTTTGCAACGGAACAAGACTGAGGGTGGAGATGTGTCTTCCACATGTCATAAGAGCGACGATTCTGACGGGTGACAAACAGGGACAGATGGTATTCATACCGAGGATATCACTGACCCCATCTTCGGCAGACGTCCCAGTCAGGATGACAAGAAGACAATTCCCAGTAAGGTTGGCATATGCAATGACAATAAACAAGTCACAGGGACAGTCTGTGAAATTCGTGGGAATCGACTTAAGAACAACAGTGTTCAGTCATGGACAGTTATACGTGGCTTTATCTAGATGCACAACGGCGAGGCAGATGAGGTTGTTGATGCCAGAGAACGACGAAGGAACAACTACTGCGAATGTGGTCTACCCGGAGGTTCTACTCTGAATCGCATGGATGAGGTTTACTATTACTTCATATGGGGACGATTTTTCCTGATTTCTGCACTTTGGGAAGGTGGAAGTTTACACCTTTTGGGAATATTTACATGAACATCTAGGTTTTCCTTTTTTAATTTGAATCGTAACACAAGATATATTGGTTTCACAAGATTGACGATGCGGGGGTGGTATCACCAATTCAGGTGGAATACTGGAATTAAAAGGAATCACTAAATAAAATCAACGTCCATCTGCAAAGCGTGTCGTGTTCAGTTCAATTTTTAAAAATTAACAAATGGACTTCTCACTTTGATAGATCGGCTAATATTGTAGTAATGTCGAACAATTATAATTTGATCGAAACATACCTTTGGATACCAGATAAATTAACGTATCGCGAATCGGCCGACCGCAGCTCCAAGCCTGCACGACAAGACTGTATCAGATGCATACTTGCAGAAATTTCGGCTGTGAGTGGCTGAAATTACCGGTACATAGCCTGTAACTTTCGGCCCCTTTATACGGGGTTAAAGCAAAATAAATGTAGAAGACTACATAGCCTGTAACTTTAGAAATACTAACCCGGGACCTATGTAATTTTAACGGATTCTAAAATTAGCATCGGAAAAACGTTCTCTACAACACCACCGGTACATGAGAAACAGGCATCCTAAATGCCGACTTGAGCAATATTGGAAACATGTGACTAAAATACATGTACAAAACAAATACATGATAAGACATCATGGCGTTCCTAATGAAAGATGATTATTAATAAAATCAGTATGTTTATTGGATACCCATTTCTTGATTTGAAATAATTCAAAATCCGAATGCATAAAATTTCAATCACACAATTAGGAACCATTCGGACATTTACACAAACGGGTTGTGCGCTATAAAATAACCCAACAGAATACCAATAATTTCATTGATCAACTCACATTCAAAAATCCAAGAACACAAAATCGGGGCACAGAATATCATTTGACAAATACCCAAATCAATACTGGATGAATTTAATCGAATAGAAGTGTTACCATTATATCAGTCATCATCTTCTCTTATTGTTCGCATCAAGAAATAGGTGGGTAACAACATACACTTCATTCTCTTATTGGAACTTCCCTGTATTCTCTATTGGAACTTCACTTTCATTATCTCCAAGGCTAAACAAATATATTCCCGGAGCTACAATTCGGCGATGGGAAAAGGAATTGGATGTAAAAGGATTGGAGCAACAATTGCATGTAAAAGTGGAAAATTTAAATGAAAACAATTGAGAGGTCATTCACGCCTTCATCTGAACTCGGTGACCTATGGAACGATAATAACGAGAGGAGGATAACAGGATGATAAAAATCCGGAGATAAGATAAACCACAGCAGAATTCAACACTATGAAATATCCCGTGCCGTTACGGCACGGGTCATTCCCTAGTATATCTATTCTACTATATAAAGCCAACACCCCTTAGCAACAGTACTTGAAGCTGCAAAACGTGTTTTCCAAATTTACCCTCGGTTTTATTTTTTTCATTTAACCATTCTATAAATGAAGGGGGTTAGAAACGTAATTTACAGGAATTAAAGTCCCTTTAACAAAATCATAACCATCACAACTAAAGATTGTTTGATCAGAATCGAACAATTTCTTACTCAAAAAAAAAAAAAACAACCCTGTTACCCAAATTGAAGTTTGTTAGATCTTCTGTGATTGCAATAGTTTTTACAAATTATTACCCCAACAAACAACCCTGTTCTCCATATTCAAAATCAGGATTAAATACAAAAACTATATCATCCTCAACGAAATTGGAAAATTAAAGCTAATAGATCGTAATCTCACGAAATTGTCAACTATATCATCCTCAAATTTACCATCAATTCGATGGAATTCCATAAATAACATCAGCAAAAAGATGAAATTGAAATTTATCCTCACTGCAAACTAGAGTTGAATTGCTATTAATTTCTTCAATCACCATCAAACAAGGACTAGGAGAAAACATAAACTAAATTGGACAGAAGAAGAATTTGGAAGAAGGAGAAAATTAGCCGCAACGGTGGAGGAAGGAGAAGATTGAAGATAGGGGTTTGTTTTTCTTTTCTTTCTTTTTTTTGTAAATAATGGAAGATAGGGCTTTAATCGACCAAAATGCCCAATTATTTGTTCCACCTGTTCAACATGCATGTGAGGTCATGGTGTGTTCGTGTACATTAAGGAGTGACTTAATTAACGTGCTCCAACTTTCTAGATTATTTTTAGCCATTTCCTAGAGCACGTGCATATGCACGTGCTTAACATTCTTGTATATATAATGCATATTATGGCCATATATCTTGATTGTTAATTTCACTTATATTCCATAGTTAGAAATATGTTGCTTGACTGAGACTGAGTGTATCACTTGGAATGCAGCAACAACCATGTATCAAAACATCATTAAAGTCAGGTTATGCTCATGGAATGTTGAGTATTATTTTTCCTTACAACATTATCTTGAACCAAAAATGGTGGGTATTCTTAATGGGAAGAAGTAGCTGGGCAGAAAAAATTGCAGTCGTGGTAAGCATTATGAAGGTATTGGACAAAGCTTCCTAATTAGTATAATGAAGTGGTGTATATCATATCTTGATTGTACCAGTTGTAGGTTCTGCCAGTAATTACCAACAACAACAGTGGCAGTGAAAACAACCGTATAGTTTCTGAAGAAAGTGTATTTTTGATGTTTAAGTGACCCAAACATTATCTATTAATTTGGGTTCCTTTTGAAGAAACCGTATAGTTTCTGAAGATGTTGCAGGGTGCTAATTCAACCTATAAAATTCCATCATTTCCAGTATGAATTAGAGTGCTTAGAATTATGTACAATACCTTTGTGACTTGCTAATATTTATGATTTTTTCTTGAGTTTTACTCCCTACAAAACACATGTTTTCTTCATCCAGGAGCATGGTTAAAACAAGAATTGCTGTAATTCTAAAGCTTACCTCTTACGTAAATGATTGTAATGTTTCGGTTATGCTATTTAAAAGTTGAATCCTTTTTTTTTTTTGCTCTGTTTTCAGGTCCGAAAGCTGCACTAGAGTTGTAAAATCTTCAAGGTGTTTGTGGTGGGAGATACCAAATTCGCATAAGAAACCATAAGAAGTACATTAGCCTGATGCATAGTTGGCTCCACTGAAATTTGGATGGTGAATGGTGAATGATGCTGGTGTTGGGTGGTGGATGGTAGGTGGAGCTGGTGATGGTGGTGGAACTATACAGAAACACCTTATTTATATGACAACAAAATGAAAATGTTCAGCTTGGAGATTTGGTACTACATAATACTTGAACAACAAACTAATGTGTACTATTTGGGTATCTTGCGTTTACTAATAAAACAAGGAAGCCACCCATGGTTTAACTAATCGTGTCGACCGGGCTGTAAAAAGGGGCATTTCACAGAGGTGCTCGACCCTCACGTATCTATCTAGCTAATTGAAGTGGTGTTTGCCAAGCTTGCACTCCAGTGTGTTGAGTTATAGGCACTTGCTAAAAATAAGATGGACCACAAAATGATTGTTGGAACTGGAGGAAGAGACTCCTTATCTAGCCACATCCAAATTTTCTCTATTCGCCAGGTAACTCCTTTTTGTTGTTTAGTTTGGAGTGCACAGCAAAATATGAATGCTTTTCTAGCTCAATTATTATGAAGTGTATCTTTCCTGAAGTGGTCGACTGATTGATCAATCAAGCCATATGAGAAGTGATTTCGCAACTTCTTCCCACTCATTTATTATGAAAAAATAAATATAAATGATAATTGGAAATGTTAACGATTGATCATTGCATGTAGCGGATGTTAAAGATTAAGTCAATTCCCACTTTTTCCACAAGTGACAGTAGCCTAATGAAGTAAAATCCTTTGTCAATTATAGGATATTATTTTTTCTATAGAATGTCAAGGAGCACCTCACTCTAGGCAAGTTCCACATAGAAACTTACGTGATTAAAGATTTTGAACCCAGCTGGATTTATATGGCCGCTAGCTCAATTTTCTGTTTATTTGTGGCTGTCTCGACATAAATCCATAAAACATTGAAATTAATTTTTTCCTTTGGTAAACTTCCTGACGAAATTCAGCTGGATAATCCATAAAAAAGTTGGTTTTCAATTTTGCATATACTTCCTCAAAGAAAGTGGTATGTTACTGTGTCTTATACTTTACATATGCCCGACAATTTATAATTTTGTTTAGATGATTTAGTTTTTTGGCTTATGCTTTACAGGACATTAATTTTGGGGTTGATGCTCGGACAACGATGCTAGAGGGTGTTATAGAGGTTGCTAATGCGGTGAATATTACAACGGGGTTTAAGGTAAGGAATCTTCCTTCTTACATTTTGGTGGGCTATTGTTGTTATATAGAACAAGTTTGAATTAGGCAACTTGATTGAGTAATATTTGTGATATTTCTATTTTGGAAGATTTTGATGGACGTCACACAATCCATCGGTTGGTTATCAGTGTAATTTTACTCATGGGTCAGGGGTGGTGTTTCGACATCTCCGGACTAATTTTTAGTTTTCACCAACCAGTAATGAATGGACTGTGAATGTAACCGATTTTTGATAAATTCTAATGATTTTGTCATCATTGTACGTTACAACAACATATTATTTGATTGTTTGTTTGAATCCTTGCTTACTTCGTTCTTATTAATGTGAGAAACATGGGAATCATTATTTGCTCAGAATTTTCGTTAGTCCTGTTAATGTTGAGTTTAATGCTGGTATGTTGTATTGATTATTTGTGTGACATATCTGATAAAACTGGAAAAATGTTAATTGGTGCACTAATTGATTTCTTGCAGGTTCATAAGTTCACTCCACTACCTAATATAAACAGCGAAGTTACTACATGCCCGGTGCGTAGCACGGGTACATGTCTACTTTTCTTCTTTTGGTAACGTACATATTTAGTTTTTTCTCCATTCTTATTAACTCTACGGATTACATGGTTTTCCCTACAATTGTAATGTCATGTTCTGAATTGTGAGCTTTGGCCTTCTAGATCATGGCTACACGGAGATACTCTTCCCAAAGAAGGTTTATTTGGCACTGAGTGGTTAGAATGCATGTAGTGAGGTGGTTACTATCTTACTACTGGAACTAAAATGAATATTTGAAAACTACCAAGTACAAATTACGGCTATAACATATGAAAAACACTTTTTGTTCCTTAACTTCTTATAGTATAAACGTATATGATCCATATACTATATTGACATGTTGAAATGTTAGTAGTCTCAACCTATATTCGATGGAAGATTTGAAATTGATGTGCATCGATGAACTAATTAAGAGGAGGAGATGAACTAATCAACCGAGCATTTTTTATGCGTTGTTCTTTTTTTTTCTTCTTTTTTTTTAAGGGATATGAGCACTAATATGGGTTACTATTATTTTATTAATCCAAAATAAATTTTATTTTTGATGTAACTGCTCGGAAAATTTGTAAGCAATCAAATTGGTTACATATACTTAATTAAATGATTAGAAAAACGAGTAACAACATATTAGAATCTTATTTGCTAAAAAATAATGTTTACCAAATTGATCCTTTAGTATCCCGTTGTTTTAGCTCTGCTCTATTACATGTCTTTTGTTAAGTAAAAGACTAACAACATACTCTACTTTCAAAGTAAATTACTACCAATTTAATCTTTCATGGAGTTAACCCAATTTGATCAATTATGTTCTGTATCATTCTCTAAATATATTGAAATATGTTTGGTAGAGAAAAAATACATCTCATTTGTTGTTCTCTCATCGTTATCATCATTAAATTCTCATTTGGCTTCTTCTTGAATGCATAGACTCATACCTTCAGATTGATCAATACTCTAGGCATTAGTAGTTGCCAATGCAAGTGCACCTGTTGCAAGGTATAATGGTTTGTTAGGTAACAAAAAAATATAATTGTGGGCACATGTCTTGGTTAATTGGAAACAAACCACTAACCTCGAAACTCGCTTACAAACGTTCCAGTAATGGTAACAATTATTGGAGTATTGATGAAATTAAATCAAGTGATTTTTTTTTGTAAGAAATGAATGCCTAAATGCAGACTGATTTGATTAGTACCAATATTATTACTAATGTTATACAATTATGAGTACCCTGGAATGAGAAAGAAATAAATTATGTAAATTGATGCTAACATGAGAGGTTGAGTCGGGGCCGTAAGGCCCCGGTGATACCTAGTCACTGTTAAAAAAAAGGTAGTCTTTGTGTCATGATAGAAAAAGCTATCAGATGGACGTCATTCAACGGGGACCCGTATCCGGCGGTGGGGAAGCTCCGGATGGGGTTTTTGCTTGGACGGCTAGGAAAGACTCACGGTATTCAAAGCTAATACCAATTTGTAATATATAATATACGGAAATCATAGCGACATTTACCATAAAAAGGACTCCTTCCTGCCACTTATATACACGATACTTAAAATACCTTTCGAGTTCTTTAACTGGTATACACGATAATTATCTTAACCTTGCTCCGTTTCTGGCTTTCTTTACAGCGCGTTATCTAAACCTTGCTGTGTTTCTGGCTTTCTTTTCATCGCGTTAGCAGATATGCCGGCACTCAATCATGATTATATCAACCTTAACAATAAGGGTTTCATGTTTAGATTTTAACTATATGGAATTTTAACTCTACTGTATCTATTGCAGACACCCTCAAATTTAAAACCATCAGCACGTACAAACAAGAATACATCCCAGGTAACCTTTTAATCATCCATGGCACGAGAAGTTCTTTGATTAACCCCTTGTTTGTTTGGAGCTGACTCGGCATCTGGATCTGAATCAACCCCTGACTCGGACCGAGTCAGCAGTCAGACCGTTTGTTTTGCATTTTGAGTCAGATCTGACTCGACCTCTGACTCAGACATAACCCCTGACTCGGACCCATTTGAGTCATGTAACAAAATACCCCTGACTCGTGGAATCAAACCACTGACTCACATATTTTTGAGTCAGATGACTCAGATCTGACTCAAAACAAACATATCGAGTCAGATCCAAATGAGTCAGGTGATTTCACTCAGATCCAGATGAGTCAGGAGTAAACAAACATGATGTAAGTTACTCAGTAGGAAAATAATTACACACATAGATAGAGAATTTTTCCTTGATTTACCAGCATAATGGTGTTTGAAAGTGAACGTAAAATAAAAGGAAATTTCAAAAGCAAGATCCTTAGCGCAACAAGCACGAAGAGTAAGGGAAAAACAAGAAAAGGGACAACAGGAGGGCCACAAACAAGAATCGCCAAATAGCCGGATTTCATAAATAACATCGGTCACTGATTCTGTGAGTCAGGCAGGTGTACTTGGACCTGATCAAAAGAAGGAAACTTCAATATTAAGATCCTTAGCCCAACAATAGAAAAAGAAAAACAGACTACGGGAAAGACACAAACAAAGATTACCAAACAACCTGTTTCCACAAATAGCATCTGAATCTGCGGCTCAGAAAATGTGTCATTGGACCTGATCAAGTAAGTATAATTAGTTATTATACTTAAAAACAATATTTGAAGGTAACTGAATTAAAAATTTGTCTTTTTCAATTTACCGAAGAAGCATGTAATCATGTGTAGTCTAATCCATACCTGAAAGTGAGAGGCGAAAAAAAAACCCTTCAAAAGTACAATCTCTGGCACAACAAGCACGTCGAGCAAGAGAGAAACAAGAAAAGGAACGTCGGGAATTGGAAATTCAAGAATTTCATAATAGGAAACCTCAACAAAGAGTATCAAATTGTAATCAATTCTTCGTTCAGAGAGTTAAGGTGCTATTTCATGTAAGAAACTACTTCATCTTGCGTTTAAAAATATGAGTACTTCCAAACATTTGATTACTCACTTAATTGAATTTACAGGAAAGGATGTGAAGGTCCCAACGAGAACGTCACGCCAAATCGGAAAATAAAGCATCAATGGTAAAGCCTGCATTCATAACAACAGTAACATTCAGGCATTAATATTAAATAATGATGATATTTATGAACACAATTTACAAGCACTCTGTTTGGCGCAACAAGCACATCAACAAAGAGAGTGAAAACGTTACCATCGAAAGAACCGTCAATGGTACCGTTTTAATTAATAATATTCTATTTATAATTTTTATTTTACTAAATACGGTTATTTAAAATCTACAGGCAAAATGCTTGGCACAACAAGCAGCACAAAAAGCACGTACACAAAGAGAAAAACAAGAAAAAAAAATGTCGTGAAGGATCTATAACGAATGAAGGTGGACAAATCATTATCAAAAATCATGGAAATCAGCGGCATTAATATAGAGGTAAGAATAGAACGTAAAGGTATATAAATAATTACATTTGCAGTATAATATAAGTATCGTACACGTTAAGTTTCATGAGCACGGCTAGCCTCAAGAACCTGTGGTTAAGTTTTCTGTTAATTGAGATTTGTTTCTTATTTTCCCTTTCCTGATATAACTACCTTATCGTTAATACAGGGTTTCCTAATGCTAACACTAAGAAGATGCATTAAAGATTTTGCCCAAAAACATGTCTAATCAATATCCAGCATTGAATCGTGTCTTTCGGGTTACTGCAATTAATATTAAAAAAAAATCATATTTAGAGTAATATTATTCAATTGTTTGAATAGGTACTGCAATTAATATATATAAAAAAATCATATCTAGAGTAATCTTATTCAAAAAAAGCATTAAATAAAGTTTTTTGTGGTAATTGTTTGAATAGGCAGCATCCTTGGTACAACAAGCACGTCGAGAAAGAGATAAAAAAGATAAAGATCGTCGGGGAAGACTCAAAAAGAAATACAAGAAAGACAGTCTCAACAAATAGTATCAGACATGAATTGTGATTTCGTCATACAGAGAACTAAAGTAGTATTTCACTAACTCACTTGATAAATGTTTACTTTCAGATGTTTAATAACTCACTTGATCGAACTGGCAGGAAAGGAAGCAATTGGCCCAACGATAACGTCGCAACAGAGAGTTGAAGCAAAAGCCAAAAAAGTAAAAAAAAAAACAATCAACGGTACCGTGCTAAATCATAAGAATATCCAATTTTCTGCAAGTGCAAAGATAAACATTAACTTTTTAGATGAAGCAATTCATATCTAAAATTTACAGGAAGCATGTTTGGCACAACAAGCATGCAGGCAAAGAAAGAAACGACAAAAAACATGTCAGGCAGGAGTCATAATGAACCGAGGTATGCAAATAGATACTTAATAAGAACATCGAAAAGATAATGCTTGTCAATGAGAAAGTTTATCGAACAGAAGAGTATGCAATTAAAATCCATAAAAGCGATGGTGCCAATACAAACAAGAAACTACTGTTAGTATAATATTACTACATGTAAAGGAAATCTAAGGATTGTAACTGCATTATCTCTTCCTACCTTTGAAAAAGTGGGCTAAAGAGCCTACAATTGCATCATGTATGGCTTAAATATTACCTAAGCTATGTGATTTTATATTTGGATCACACTGACATTAGCTCAAATTGCAAGTGTCAGTTATTGAAGGGAGACATTTAAATATTTCCAACGAGATAAACAAATAATCATTGGATATTTTCGAGGGAGAGACACTTACATATTTAGCTGCAGACAAGTTGAAACCCAACAAAAACAGTGTAACCATTTCTACAGAATCTGAGTCCACCAGCAACGCCTCCATTGGGAATAATCCATCAGATCAATAGTTTAGGACCAACTTATCCCATTGGGAATAATCTGTCAGAGATGGATAGCTAATTTCCAGTAAAGTACACTGCTAATAAGAATAGGATATTCTCAATATCAAATGGTAGTGAGTTCGAATACAGGCTTTCAGGTACCATGACCAGTGAAGTAGTATATCTCAAAATTGCCGACAAGAAATCTAAAGGAATGCATTGCAGGCTTTTTGGGTACCATGCCACTGATGTGGTATATGTAAAAAATGCCAAAAGTCTATTTGGAGGGGACTGTTCCAGTGCAATTCATGGTTTTAGCACTCACCAAACTTGCACCGGCCGCAAAATATGAAAGAAAACTCACTCATGAGAAAAATATACATTTTTAGGTTACCACTGCTGAAAATATATGAAAGTTGTCAACAATTAATTTGTAGGGGAGCGTTATAGATACATACGGGGTTTTCCAGCAAACTTAACCGACTTCAAATTAGTTAGGACAGACTCATTTGAGTATATTTAGATGGATGCTTAAATGCAGGAAGTATAACGATGCACTACCAACAGATGCTACGTGTTTGTATGATAAACTATTTGGAAGGAATAAAAGGATAGTGATCATGACGGAAAGCTAATTATTTGGGAAAAGTGAGATTTTGAATACAGTTAAACTAACATATATACAATAAGCCATAGACAGTTATCTACTATACATATTATAATCTATAACTTACAATTAAAAAACATGCACTCCCGAGTTCCTGTAAAAGTCGGATCCAGATCCTGCAGAAGCAATTGAGATACATTAAAGTCACCAGTAAGTTAATAATAGTAACATTTATATTCAGGATGTCTAGACAGAGACAAAATGTACCTGATATTTCTCTGGTGCATTGGTAATGGCAATATCTTCTTTACAAAGTTGGCAAAGGCCAATGTTGAGTAGGTATCCTTTTACATTGTACTTCAGAAGGTTATTATTAAAAGTCTATGTCAATCTAACAGTACCTTTAGTTCATCAGAGGAAAAGAAAGTGACAAAAAATAAATAAAAGAAACATACAAAATATGACATAGAAGTAATATCAGAAATAACATACGATTAATGTTTTAAGATTTATAAGATCCCACAAGAAGTAATAACAGAAACAAAAAAAATCTGACATATATTCAAGAGATCTCTATTATCCTTTCTACTAGAATCCTGCTAAATATAAGCTACAGGTGGTGAAGTTGAAATACACATATTCTTTAAGATATAGATTCAAGACAAGCTTAAAACCACCAACCTGCTTGAACATACTACCAATTGCAGGGCAACTAGCAATGACAAGACGTTCACTCAAGACATAAAAATACCAGATTTAGGCGAGAACATTGTGAAAAGTAAAGACAGCAAATGCGAAATGAGCCTAGAAAAGAAAAATACGAATACAAAATTAGTGAACTCAACAAGAATACCTTGCTCAGTGCATTAATTGTCATTACTAATTGTTGTATATTAGCAATTTTAGAATATTAGCAATTTTATATATTAGCAATTTTATAACAGCAAACAATAACAGGTAACCAAAATAAAACTACCCATATTCTGAACTACAATTAAAAATTAGTGGAACAACAATTGTATGCTAATTCAGAATAAACAGGAAAGATATAGAGAAGAAAAAACTTTTCAGAGATGTGTGTGAGGAGTATGTTCATTGTTCAAAACCAACATTCGTACCAGTTATTAGCACCTGGGGATGCAGAGAATCCAAATACAGGTATAAAACATATAGTAAAGACATGATTATAAATTTCAAAACAAATTTAACAAATTATTCAAAACAAATTTACAAATTAGTCAATGCACAATCTAAAAAAAATTACATGTAGGGGATCAAATACATGCTACTGTAAAAATAAACCAATTTCCAAAATATGTTGCAACATATCATAAAGGAACCGTGATAAGACACTATGAGATAGTGACGTAGCGGAAGCGTATGTTTTGGATCAAAGATCCGATAAAAGATAAAAACTAGTGTGAGATCAATAGATTCACAAAAGTGATGAGAAAATAAAGATAATAAAAATAAAATATAAATTTGATATTAATCAAATAATAATAATGGTTGTAGAATTGTGTATCTCTACCATGCCTATACGTTCTTATATAGACTTCAAGGATTCTAAATATAATTAGGATTAGAAAAGGAAATCACACAAAACTAGGAAACACGCTAGAACTAGGAAAGAAATCCAAAATAAAGAAATAGACTAAAGCTAGTAAAAGGAAATCCTTATAATAGGAACTAGTGAGTAGGATGTCCTACATCAGGCCCCCCTTCTTGAAAAGAACTCGACCACGAGTTCACTGTAGGGAGACAAATGTCCTTGCCAGGGTCATATGGTCGGAAACGACGGCGAAGATTGTCATCGATCAAATTCCTCAGGTTCAATAGGAAATGGAAAACACCGTCGACGCCGGGATCATAAGGTTGAAATCGTCGACTAAGATCATTAGCTATCAAATACTTTGAGTTTTGTATAACAAAATAAACACCGTCGCCGCCAGGGTCATAAGGTTGAAAACGATGACGGAGATCTTCTATTATATCCACCGTAGTAGAAGCTTTTAGAAACTCTTGTAGGAAGACACTGGTATACTCCAAGAAGCTAGCAATAAAATTGCATGTATAACAAAAACTTTTAATAGCCCATTTCTGAACACTCACCCCAATATCACCTACTCGCGGAACAACTTTTTCCTGTTCAGAAATATTCGTGGTGTCTCTATGGGATACCATCACATAATCCCCACTTCTACCATGTTGGGTGTTCCCGGCTTTGAGAATATACTTTGTATTTTCTGATTCCAAATTATGGTCTATAGTGCAATCTTTGGCCATGCAATTAGGAAAACCATATTTAAAACAACTTCTCCCTTCAACAGTTTGATGTTTTTCACATTTGTAGTCAAACTTATTAATTCTTTCAACGAACTCCACATGTGTTGTCCAATCATCAATCAAAACATTGCTTCTCCTGCTATGGTCTTGTTCACATGCCTTATTAGTTTTAGTTCTGACGAAAGCATAAGATAAGATTTCTCTAGTTTTAAAATCACGGATTACCTTAGTCGATACTGCAGTTCCGAAATGTAAAAATATTGTATGCAGATCTTTATTTTCCATGACCGGATCCCTCTTATAAACGAGTAGCTCATTTTCCCGTGGTTTCATGTTATCACTAGGAATATTATCGACACTTTCAAAAGCCACAATACTGGAATAGGTCCCCTTTTTTCGAACGACCTCTTCAAGCTCTCCTGTCAACCGCCTTTTGCAGTGCCAAGAATGAGAACACCGTGAAGGATAATCCAGCTCTGTGACTGCCATACAATATGGATGAAACAATCTATGTCTGTCTTGACATAAGAACAGTGCCTTAAAACTCTCCTGGCTGCAAAACAAGGCATTCGACCTTGCGATTATTGTTCTAAAGAGCTCAATTGTCAGACAACGTGCAGCTGCACCCCTGGGCAGTAAACCCATAACAATCTCTTCAGTAATAACCTGAACTTTAGATGCATCTTGAATTTGCATAGTTGTAAGTTGCTGAAAAACAACATGTAGAAGGTATGTCATCAAGGAATGCATTGAGAATGGTAGTTTCCAAAGCAACTGACCTGCTTCATATATCAGATGGCTCTTAAGAGCAGCTACTTTGATTGGTTGGCAGTCAATCTTTGCATCGGTAACATGCAGATCAGGCATCTGATTAGCGAATGTTTCCTGGGCATATCTTCCTGCTAGTAGATGAGCACTAATATAGGAAGCAAATCTCATTACAGTCCCCAGCCAATATGGACTACCAGACTGCACAATAACGGCATGTGGGTGCTCTATGGAAACAACATCTCTAGCTGTCATTGTAAACTTCTCCGGTATTTTTGCAGGGCTTATAAAATACATGCCATCACCTACTCCTTTGAATCTCTCCATATGGAAATTAACATTTCCGCTGTGTGCATTTGCCGTTAACAGCTTGCCTGTATCTTCCTCCTTTTGAGCGAAGACTTCTGCCGTAATTGTTGCTGTCTGGGATGGAATAGTATCTCCACTTCTTTTTCTTCTTTTACACCGCAAAAGTACAACCAGCCAAGGAGGATTTCTAGGAATCTCATGAACACCATGAGGATTTGATAAAGCGTCGTCACATTTGTTGAATGAAGCTTCATAGTTACTAATCCAGTTTGAAGAATTCAACCGCAAACTTGAATTCGAGTCAGTAATCGAGTGCAAGTATCCATCTGCAATGAGTTTTACTTGTATAAGCTTGTTCATAGAATCGAAAAATATCGAATCCTTACTCATGCAGATAGTTAAAATTTCCGAGAAGCACGAATAATCAGGAACATGCTTCTTCAGAACACCAAAATCCGTTGTTGGAGGAGGAGCACCGTTAGTGAAATTGTTATCATCTTCTGTTTGAAACCCTTTCTTAATTTTCTTTCTCCTGATCAAGTTGTTATCCTCTAGCTCTTTCCTAATTAATTTTCTTCTCGTATTGTCGATGCCTAGAAATTCAACATCATCACCTAAATCTTTGGGAAGTGAAGTGTAAATATCTAGTACCCTTGCCGAAATATCATGGGAGACCCGTGGAGAGCCGTGAGAACAAGATTGCTTAATGAAAGATCTCAACACCTCTATCCTAATAGGAAAATTACTTCGTATCAGTAGGTGTTTCTGCGATTTTCTGCATATAGTAACATGTTGATCTCTCGAAGTAAGTGTGCCTGACTCTTGTTCCACAGCTATGGAAACTTGAGAAATCATCTTGGAGATATACTTTTGTTTTGGAATCAGTTCAAGTGATTCATTTATAGGAACATGTCCGCCATCTTTTGACGGACTCGCCTTCAAGTCTAGTAAGTATTGCGAGCGCCCATCCCAGCGAACAATATACTTTGACTGTTTCTGTATCTTCAGTTGCTTGTACCATAAAATAGGAAAATCCATCAACTTGACATAACTACTGATGTCATTGAAGTTTGGCTTTGGAATTACTAGATCAACGGAAGTACGAGAAACATCAGCAATCTCAAGACATGGTGGAAGTGGATTCTTATAGGAAGTATCAGATTTCTCTTGAGGAACAGTAAGATCAAGTGATTGTGGGTGCTTGATTTCATCAACACTAGGGTCCTCCTCATTGTCGTTGTTTTCTTCTTCTTTATTTAAGATAGGCTCTTGGGATTCCAGCGCTGGTGTAGGATCTTCAACATATATTTTCTCTCGGAAACTGGCAAGTATCTCATGGAATTCTTTCAAAAATTTTGACTTTTCTTTTTTTGTCCAACGTTGTAATGGTGTTGGTTCCTGTAATCCCATTAAGCAATGTATTTTGTTCCCTTGATGAAAATCAAAACTGTGCAAATTTTCATTATACACAGCACCTAAACTCAATAGCCAGGGTTCGCCCAACAACACATGACAATTATTCATAGAAGACAGTTCACAATAAGCAAAACTGAAATAATTACCTCCGTCGAAGCTAAAATCAAGAAAACCGCCAAATAAATCCCATTCACCACAATTCCTTTCTCTGAAGTAATTTGCTGCTCCAATAGATATATAGTTTTTCAGGCTTGATGGATCAATAATAAAGTCAGTGATCATTCCATCTACACTGAATCTAGTACGGAATTCCTTTTCCATAACGAAGAACTTGAAAGTCAAGGCACTCAATGGAGGCACTTAACCGTGGATAGAACACAAAGTAAAGATACTCAAAAGAGAATCTCAACCGTGGCTCTGATGCCACTTGACGTAGCGGAAGCGTATGTTTTGGATCAAAGATCCGATAAAAGATAAAAACTAGTGTGAGATCAATAGATTCACAAAAGTGATGAGAAAATAAAGATAATAAAAATAAAAGATAAATTTGATATTAATCAAATAATAATAATGGTTGTAGAATTGTGTATCTCTACCATGCCTATACGTTCTTATATAGACTTCAAGGATTCTAAATATAACTAGGATTAGAAAAGGAAATCACACAAAACTAGGAAACACGCTAGAACTAGGAAAGAAATCCAAAATAAAGAAATAGACTAAAGCTAGTAAAAGGAAATCCTTATAATAGGAACTAGTGAGTAGGATGTCCTACATCAGATAGTAGGAAACTACAGTACTGTACTAAAAGACAAAATATTACACAGAAAACAATCAAGGACGCAAAAATATATTGAACAGTGAAAGAAAAAAGTAAGGATTAATCTAAGAATTGACAGTGGGACATACATAAATACGAGGCTTCATTTTGGATACCTTATTCGTGAATTTTTTTCCAATTCTGATCCTTACACCTTCGTTTTCTATGCAAATCTCTTTTTCCATGTAACTATCTTCAAATTACTCCTTTTCTATCTTCATGGAGCACATAAACTTTAACTATTCTCTAAAATTAACTACCCAAAATTCCAACAGAGAACTTCTTCGTCATTTTTACAAGCTTCTGTTCAAGATCCAGTTCTAAGAAAGTGCACGAATAAGATAGAATTGGAGTTTATAGAGTCATAAATGGAAATTAGATTTGTTTAAATCCTAATTCAACGGAGGTTTGTGACGAATTTGAAAAGGAAGATTTGCGATTTTGTGAGTGACGAAAATGTTAGGGTTTGAGATTTAGGGGAAATTTGACAAGAGAATCAGGGAAATGAAGTAGGTGATGCAAAAGAAGAGATTGAAAACAATACAGTTTTTTTTTTTGCAACCATTCTCATCACTGTGAATACCTCTTTGTGAAAAGTTCAGGAAGAGCACTAGCAGATAGAAAGAAAGAGGGTGAATATATTGGATATGTTTGTCAAAATGACGGAGATACCACGTATTTTTGTGGCTCCACCTATTTGCCACCTTCACTTTTCCTATTTTCCATTCTCATCACAATTTCTAAATTAATTCTACTTTTCAATTTTACTTTTTCCTATTTACCACCTACACAAGTCAAATTCAGTTTGACTATAACTATCACTACTAATTTGTCTTCTTCTCCATTAATATCTATTTTCACTAAAAAACCCCCATTAAAAAGTATTAACCCTAGCTAGAGCTCTGTTCAATTGGTTCATTATTATGTATAAACCATTTATTATTTCTTTAATTCCTATCATTTAACTAGTAAGAATCAAAGGTTTGGTCGGAAAATAATCCGTTAACCATTATTATGGAAGATTCTACAATTGAAAATCTAGGGCAAAATATCCAATTCTTAAATGAATGGAACATCCAACAAGATTATGTAAATTTAGATGAAAATACATTCATAGATGAAGATTTAGAGGTAAGTAACTGATTTATTTTCTTTTGATTAGTGTTTTTTCGGTTTTTGGTTATCTAATTTTCGCTGATCTGGTCTCCAGTTTCTGGACGACTACAGAGTACTACAATCGTCCATGTTAGGACGACTATGTTAACAAACAGTCGGCCATAATTGGACGACTTTATAGCTGGAAACTAGATCGTATCTGGACGACTATAGTACCTTGTGATTCTTTTTGAATGAACGACTTGAATTGTTTGACATTTTTGTCATAGGTACTTCACAATTTATTAAGCTGTCATTCCCAATTTGAATCATCTGAAGAAATTATTTTAGATGAAGAAAAAGGGAATGAGACAGTTTTAGATGTCGCGGACCAACATAACGTGGAGCAACCAGAACCTATCGATGTTGTTGGCTTCGATTCTACTGATTACTTTACTATAGGTAAGGTAGTGTATGCCCTTTTTCGCAGGTGATATATCATTTATTTTCTCGTTTTGTAATGGTCGTGTTCATATATATTTTATTAGATTTGTGTAGATATTTGACTCAAGAGAAGACGTTATAGAATGGTGTCAAAAATCGGTATACAAAACAACGTAGTTTTCGTGATTACTAAGACGGTGAATAAGAATGAGAATCAAGGTGGCAAGGGTTCGTCCATTGTATTTGGATGTGAGAAAGGTGGAAAGTATAGGAAGTCAAAGCATACAATGAGTCCTTCTAAATGTAGAAAAGTAACTAGCTCAAAAAGATGTGGATGTCCATTTAAGTTGAGGTCAACTTGTGTAGCCGCTTCAAAATGGAACTTGGTTCTCAAAGTTGGACACCATAACCATCCTCATCCAGATGAACTTGTGGGTCATGCATTCGTTGGTAGATTAACTAAAGATGAAGTGAAATATGTTATTTCTTTCCACGAACACGGTTTGCATCCTAGACAGATTATTGTTGCTTTAAAGAAAGAATTTAAAAATAATCTTTCAACTGTGAAGACCATCGATAATTGCATACAAAAGCATAAGCAAAGTGAATGGTGGTTTTTTGTGGGGTGTAAACAAAAAGTCAAAGAGGTAGTATTTAGGATAAATGAAAAAGCATAGAGGTGGCAAATAGGAGAAATGGGGGTGGCAATTAATGAGAGTGGCAAATAGGAGAAGTGGAGGTGGCAAATAGGTGGAGCCTATTTTTGTTTTGAAAGTCCCTACAAGTAGTCAACTATACGTGATGGGCCGGTGGTCTCCAAAGCTTCTCTATTTCGTTGAGGAATGGGCCTAACAAGCTAGCAGTTAACTTAGGCTATAGCCCGTCCATCTTATTTGAACAACATCTTTTCACCGTCTTTGACTTTTATCAAGTTTTAACCCATCCGTAATTGCAATTAGTCAATATGCCATAGGTTTGAATGTATTACTATATTTTTAGTCCATTTTAAGAGTATTAAACCCTATTTAAAGCATAATTACTTACCATTTTGCTTCCGCAAATTATGAATTTCTTTTAATAACAACATTTCATTAAATTTAGTCGTCTTTCTATTTAGGATTTCGTATGTGAATTAGAATCAACAATTAACTACGTGTTTCATTGATAAATAAATAACAATTATGGCCTCGCGCTCCTGCCAAACAAAGGACATTCCTTTTAACATCAAATATTTAACCACAAAGTCATTGATTTACAATCAAACATAAAAACACAGTATTAGTTCTTCATTAGAGATTGTGAATGTTTATACCATTTTCTCATGAAAACAACGTAGAAGAATAGTCATTTTAAGATTATTTATTTTTATTTAACTTCTATGTAACAAAACCTGGTGCATGATCCAAATTAGTTTATTTTCTAGAACTGAAAAAAATCTAAGAAACTGCATATTGCATTTGACAAAAAAGAACTTTCTTCTAGAATCAGTCTCCACAACAATGTATTATCTATTCTCAGTAGTTTTTTCTATAACGTAAAACATTAAACAATACAATACAAATCGATCGAAGAGGTTGATCCCCGGTTGTAGGCTAGATTGCAACGTAGGTGATATATGTGCTGGTATTGACAGGTTTTGTCAGATTCCCGTAAAAAAAACTCTTATATAAAACAGTATATTGACAGAAAGGTTTCTTTTATCTTCGTATTTCATGCGACTAATATGGAATAACAAGTATCTCAAATCCCAATTCTATATTTTATGCGTATTGTCAAACACCGAGATAAATACGGACGTCCATTGAAGTGTATATCCGTCAGTCCATTGCGTATACGACTGAGATTTTATTATTTTAGACGACTAGGATTATGTCGTAGTCCGGGATAAAGCTAACCCTAACCTAGCTATTAATAGCAAGTTTTAAAATATCCAACTACTTAATTTGCTAATTAAAAATGGCCAACCTTAATGTAAAATATAAATTTAGAAGAATTAAAGGGCCACAGCCGGGCAGAAAGCCTCGGTTAACCAAAAAACACAAGAGTTGCAGGCATCGGTTAACTTAATGGCTTAACCCCCAAAATTTGGCCCTAATCATGATAATTTTAATGTGCGGACTATGTTTGACCCAAGATTTTCTATCTTATTATGACTCGGTTAACTAAACATGCTACTATGACTTGACTAACTAAATACGTTATAATGGCTGGTGAACTGAAGATTGAGATTGTTCCTAATGGTCGTATGCCTTGTCTATTATGACCCGAATAATTTAACACCAAGGTGTTAATTTGTTTTCTTATATTTAATTTTATCCTTTCATATTATTAGAAGTTATTAATTTTTATACTTTTGTGCAAGAAGTTTGGCGTGTATACGAATAAACTAACTACTCATAGCAAGTAAATTTTGTGGAAATCATCTCTTTCTGTTTTATTCAAAATCATTTTATAAATTAAGTTGCATCTGACATTTCGGTGAAACGCGAACAACAGTGTTTTTTGTTGTTTTTTTGGAGACATGGTAGCATTGAAATACCATGTATGTTTGTAGTTTATGCTTTTTTTTAATCGAAAATGCTAGATGCACTTCGATTAAGAACCGAGGAATGCACCGAGGATTAAGAATAGAGACAAATAAATGTGGACCCAACTCCATGGCTCTAATCCCAATGATGAGAAGTTGCTAGAGACCGTTGGATTCCCCCGAAGTGTATTCTCCGGTGCATATTGCGGTGTGTCTATCATGACTCTTTTTTAATTGGCATAAGACATGATATTATGAGAAGAATGGGCGAATATTAATTTTTGAAACAAAAATATAAACAAAACTTCGATTGAACTCAAGTTAAAACTCATTCAAAATAATTTATCACTTAATAGAGAACAATAAAGCACGGAAGAATTAATTCTTTGTAGTAATATAAAGTACGAAAAAGAATAAGCATTAATATGGGTAATTATTATCCGTTACTCCAAAAGAATTAAGCGACCACAATTGGGATTGTAGGCCCTGATTAATTTGACCCGACGAGCACAACACAAGGACTTGGCTCAACATTTTGGGTTTCAGCCAAATTATGGATAATTTTAGTATGAAGATTACGTTTGACCTTAGATGTTCTAATCCACGCCCCTAACATAATCCGACCAACACTGACTAAATTATTGCCTCAACCACATAGATTTAAACCTTATCACCAGTTACTTTAATTTAAGGATTACATTTTACTCTAGATTTTTCAATTCACGGCCGCGGTCATAATCCCCGGCTGATTTGACCCGGCCAGCAAACACCGGGGGCCACATGCCCCTATAATTTATAGGCTCAATAATGATTAATGTATCACAACTTTTATTAGAATAGATGTCTTTTGTTATCAATATATAAATCGTACAAAGCAAATAATATATACTAAGCAAACGTTAATGTTAAAAGATGATTTCAAACAAACCATGTAATGAAAAACGATCCAAGAGGTTGAGCCTGGGCCGTAGGAGTGCTTTCAGCCTTTCAGGAACCTCGAGACTAACTAAGTGTATGGGTATTTAACTGGTTAATGTTGCCAAAGGGTTATCTAACATGTATATTAAAATTAAAAAGAACCATAGCTGGTGAGAGCTGTGTTGTTATATTGTCAAGAACCTTTTATGGACTAGGTATTCATCAACTACATTTTTTTACTGAATCTGTTTGATTTTCTTATGCTGCCAAAGAATTTTCACTATCACAATACGCCAGTGTACATACATATGGATGAGAAACTCAAACTCATGTAACTCTTACTTATGTTGAAGTTATTCTAACGAGTTTATCCAATTTTACAAGTCGGTTGAATGCCTGAATCGTAGTATATTGAAGAAGCTTGAAAGTGTTGTGATAGTCTCTGATTTAGTCACCAGATTAGTAGAAGGTCATAACAAATTTCACTGAAATTTTAGGTGGTGGCTGAATCATAGTATTTTTAAGAAGTTTGAACCAGAAGATTAGAAAAAATACTATGGATCTAGCAGTAGGGAAACTACGGATGAAATTTTTCAATTGGACGGCTAGGAAGCTTCGCAAGATAATTTGGTGCTTGTGGTTGAACGAAATTCGGGAAACACATGATTTATGTGGCTACGTATTTTCTAAAAGATCCAGATTTCCAGTTCTCATCTTCATTAACTTCTGTAGCTTTCAGTTCCCGGAATAAAATTCCTTTTTCTCTTTGCTAATCTTGGTGTTCAATTTACTAGCATCCTATATTCTGAGTTCTTTGATTTCACAGGTACATAATGTTTATTTTATCATTTAGTGTTGTAGGAAATTTAGTTGAATTTTCAATTAGGTAAAATATAATGATAAAATATGAATCGTGTGTTTTGTGAATTTCAGTGATTTTGATTGTGGTTTTTTTTTGTTCATCACAGCCCCGCAAGGAAAGCAGTTTGTCAATCTGCTTCGACTCTTTGAGTAGCGAACCAAACTGCAGATTATTTTTCTATGAACAAATTAATTTCAAGTTCTAGGTACCATTAACAAATTAATACTTGGTTTTTATATCTGGAATTTCCAGTTTGAGATTACCGACGAACTGATGTCAAAAAACTTATTGCTAACAGACCTATTCTCAGTAAGTAGAATCAGTTTTTTTTTTTTTTTTTTTTTGTGGATTTTACTTTGTAAAGTATCTAAGTTTAGATGATTGGTGGGTAATTTTGCTACCAGTTTTATGAAAATTACCCAATTTTTTGTTATATCGTTTCGAGAGTATTCATCAGTGTTACCTAATTTTGGATATAATCATATAAACTACTGGGACATGCTATTCTTTATTTTTTGAACCAACAATTATCTTTAAGAGAATCTATTAACTTCTATGAGGCCTAGGTAGTGCATATAGGTAAATACACTAACAACTAAATATAAAATATGTAGGATATAAGGGGACACATATACAGGTGAATCTGTTGTTTACAACAAGCGGTTACATTCTGCTGGATAGTAACAGGTTGATTTGGGGTGATACCAGGTTTGCCGGCGGATTAATGTAAGCAAGGATAATCATCCAAGATCACAAAATAATGCTAGACTTATATCAATTTATATGTCGTCAAACCCATCGCCAGTGGACCAATAGAGTATGGAATTACAATCTGATCTCAGGTTATGGGTTGTAGGACATGTGGATGTGCATGTGAATCTACCATTCTTTGGTGTGTTATTGTTTAAATTGAGGCGCCATGGATAAATTCAGAACTTGCAAACAATTGTAAATTAAGGAGGATGTGTCCTTAGCGTGCTCACAATAGGATATTTCTATTTAATTCCGTCTTATGTTCAGGGTAAAAACCATCACCTAATTTTACCATGGACATAAAAAAATGCTTTATATTGATTAAAGTAATTCATTTTTTACTCATAAGTTCTTAATGGATGGTTAATTGTATTCAAATATGTTGTTAATTCTGTTTGCAACAGTGATCTCATTGTCTGCAGATGCAAAAGGATATGAAAATTCCATTCACAGGTATCAGGAGTTGCTGTACTTCGTCCTAAAAAACAATGGCACCCCTCAAGTTGTTTCTATTTCGAATACTAGGCTGGAGATTCTCTATATAAGGTACATGTTACAATTAATTTGATATACATCCAGGTGAAATTGACAACTATAGTAGTATACCTTACAAACTGATTTTCAAATTACAAAATATCAGTTAAAAACAGTGACCAATCATCTATTTGTTGTGGGTTGTGTAGGGTGTCGTGTTGTGGTACTAATATAAGGTTGATGTTTCTAAGGAAGTCTCTCATACTACTATATTGAAAGTGGGCAAGTCTCTTATTGATGTACAATTACAGTATCACATGTTCTTGAGTGCGAAATAATGCAATAAACAACTCTTATTGCTGAAAAACAATAGTTTAACAGTGGTAATATTATTTCAGTTTTCATCTACATTGAGATGTTATATATTTGGACACATGCTAATGGTGATATTTAACGGATAATATTTTTATAGACTATTAAATATGTTTATAACAAATGTAAAATGTCCCGGACTATCTCATAGACAAATGTTAGGGGTGGTTCCGCTGCATTCGCTGTTTATTCCCCATGACTTATTCTTCCTTTTGGTACATATGAAGATCAATCAACTTCATTTCTTAATTCTGCCAGAGTTTGTGAGTTTCTTAGATAAACCAGTGACTTTGAGATTCCTTCTTAATGAAAATTAATTTCTTCTTCTTCAACATCAATTTGCTTTTGTGAGTATATTTGCATCAATACATTATTTTATCTCAAGTTACCCAGAATAAAAGTATGGCTCATTCAACTTTTAAATTTGAGCCTTTTTTTAAGAAAAACAAATCTGATGTGTTATACTAATTAATTTGCAGAATGGTAACTGAGCCAAAGCAACACGAACACGGATAATACAATCTTATAAAGAGTTCAAGAGTGTTTTATCTGTTATTAGTTCATTGTTATTATTAATACATTATTGATGATAATACAATCAAACAAGAGTCTTAAATTATTTTATGGTATTTTTTACCTTCCTAATTTGAGAAAGTGATATCAAGGGATGAAAGAACTTTAAATCATGTGAGGGGTTGAGTATGGGGAACAAAGGTATAGGTTGGTGCAGGGAAATAGATCTTACTATTTTGGCATGTAGAACCAGATGTTACAACACTCAATAAAGTGGAGACAATTATGATGATTGATAAACAAATTTAATCAAAATGTCAATCCATAGTGGAATGCAGTTCACCCTGGATGGTGTTGTTGAATAGTTTTTATCTATGTAATAGGTACCAGAAGAGGTTCTTGGAAAGATGGGCACGCCACCAAAGACTGGCATGGAGATTATTACTCCTAACAATCATGATGATGTTGATAGGATTATCTTTGGGTTACCTGCTAGATTTGGAATGATGGAAACTCAATTCAAAGATTTTCGAAACTCGCTCGGGGTCTATGAAAAACACAATCTTGAGATGGAAAACCCACGTGAATCTTCTACAGTACTTTGTCTCAAGGTGGTGGTTAGGAAATGACTGTGTAAGTCTCCCTCTGCTCTCTCTACCTAACCAGTAACAAATTATTCATCGGGAAGAACGCTGATTAGTTCTACTGTGTAACCTCTAAATATACAGGTTGATAGCAATGATTATGTTGGTCACCATGGACTAATATATGTTCCCATTGGATACACATTTGAAGCTGGGATGTTTTCGATTGAGCAAGTGAAAGGTCGTTATGCGTATAGTCCAAGAACCTTTGCTGGGGATGGACCAAGACAACCAACTGAGCTCGAACTTGGAAATAAGCTCAAGTGACTTGCTTTATTTTTATACCCTTACACAATTACTGTTTGAAGATTATATACTTTTTATTTTCTTATTTCCTTTTCAGTTCCACAGATATCGAACTACTTCTTTAGTTTTTCTCATAATAATAAGATCTATTATTCGAATTATGTATATGGACTATCTTGGGGTTTATGTGTTTATGGCAATAGATAGGCCATGATCTAGGTGAGTAAAATCAATGAGGTTCCACTGAAGGGTTCAATTTTATTTTGCTGCTCATGGATTTCATCCAAGGATGAGTGGAATCAATGAGAGTGGTTATGATCTAAGGTTCAGTTTTATTCATCTCCTTACATACAAATCATTGCACATTGACCACAAAAATTTTCTTAGCCTACAAGTAAATTTCTTAAACTTCTGCTCAGATTTTGCTGCTTTAACTTGAATCTTACTTACTGCCATGAGGTTGAACTTGAGTTTTTTTGGTTTGGTATCGCTTTAAATAGGATTTCAAGTGGATGAACAACGTTATATCAATACATGGCAAGGAAGATAGTTCAGTCGTCATTCATTGATGTTTCAAGTCCTTTGTTTGTTTGTTTGTCATATTATTATCATATAATCATCAAGTCCAATAGTAACCGAGGAATAATTCAGGACGGTAATGGTACTATAAAAAGGATAAAAAAAAAAGCAAAAAGAAGCTTACTTTGTTTGTTTCATTGCAGAAATAGTGTTATTATGTGTTTCAAGCACTTCATTAGATATGGAAGCATTGATAAGGGGAATGCCATATCATCCTTTAGACATGGAAAGATTTCATATGGCACTTTATGTGGATTTTTTAATATCAAGGAGGCTCCACAATTATGGGGGACTTATTCTAGCTGGAACATGAGCAAACTCTATAACTAACAACTATTTTAAAGAAGAGGGAGTATTTTTTTTAAAGGTAAAAAACTCTTACCCGTGTAATGACAAATCTGAGCCTCACGGATCAAACTATTATTTGCATTATCGATCAATGCAAGAGTTAACATGGTAGATATCCATATCCAAATTCAAAGTCCTAGACTACTTAGCAAAAAGTTAATGTTTCTACCCTAGCTCAAATACTTTATAGGTGATGATTCCTTTAAGATACAAAAAGTTCATTGTTCGTTTAAGATAAAAAAAACTTCCCTGGTGACTTTATATTTCTGGTGGAATTGGCACATACATTTATTTAGTTTTTCATTGTCCATGTAGGTAATGACCCAACCATCGGCTTGACTTTTATTCGATAGCATATTCATACCATGTAATTATTTGTTGTTGCTGGGTATGGGACTATTTTGTTGGAGAATACGGAGAGTATGGGATTATTTTGTTGAAGGGTGCCATTTCCTATGGATATACAATCCTAATATGACCACATCTATGAAGACTAGGAATTTTACTGGGGAGATGAAAGGCTTAGTCGAATATGGAATAACATTCCAATTGGAATATGGTAGTGCATATGGAAAGAGCGAAATGTTAGAATTTTCGATAACAAAAAGTAAAATTTGGCAAGCCTAATTAGAGATTTCAAATTTCAAGCATTATTTTGGGCCGAATCAAACACATGGAAGTTAGGTCTTATGGAAAATATGGTGATTTCTTTATGGGATTCCTTATATCGGTCTCCGTAGTTTTTTGTGGTTTTTGTTTGGTTGTCACATGGGATTCCTTGGGTAGTCGAATACCCTTTCGGCTTCCTTTTTGTTCGGTTGTAATCATTGGGTTTAGGTACCCCTCTTAAGTGCCTCTTTTCAAAAAAAAAATGTATTGATGCAGGATTCATTTGCAAGGTCGACATAGAGATCAACCTCTAAGAGGAAGGGATATTTAAATAGAAAGGGTTCCACCAAGTAACTAAACTTAAGAAGTGAATTTTTTTTTGAGAAGGTATACCATGATCATGTATTCACAATTATAAGTTCTTAATCTTTGATACACGTACACTTATACAATTAACTTATGGATAAACATTTCGTATTTGAAGTCTCATGAATTCAAGGAAAAATAAAATAAAATATAAGTATGAAAATTTACCAAGCTATTAAGCGAATGTAAGAAACTTGGAGATACAGATTTTGAAACCCCGCGAAGAGACTCATTATTCTCTAAGAGGGGAACATCACAGATAGCAGCTATGGACTTGCAGGCATTAGTAAGATGATCATGTCCAATCCCTTGCATAGAGTCAGAAAAGATACAAGACAATTGTGCCATAGAAGATTCAGCTGAAGAATTTCCTTTTGCGGCATAATTTTCAGCATTATCATCACCATAACTTTCGCCAGAATGAGAGCTTGAAGGAGAGGGAGATTGAATTTTTCATTTCTTTGAAGAAGGGGCGGCAGATTTCTCCTTGCGAATAACACCTTTATTTTTTCCTTTAGTTTTCGCAGCTGGGGCAGGATCTTTAATTTCTTCTTCTACAACACCAATCTTTACACACAGATAAAGATAAGAAATAGAGGCAATAATGTATTGTTAAAATCTATAAAGAGAATATTTCTTACTTCATATGTGATCGAACGCAAAGACGCTAAGATACTTAGTTTCTTAGTATTGTTGTAGTTTCTCCTCAACCTCTCAATCGAACAATTTTGCAAGGATATGAAGGTAATAGTGTAAGAATGTTTAGTGAAATCACATATAAGAATATGAAGAATCATAAGTAAAGTGAAATTCGCAAATATACCTCTGCGTTCTCTTCATGCTAGTTGAATACCCACGGTTGATATGTGGCGAGATTCGCAGGTAAAACATGAGAGCCGGAGATGTACGGACCCTCTAGAGTTTGGGGAAGATACACCACCTATCATCTTTAGAATGACGTGGGGTTGTATTATTTCCAGGGTTCCAATCGATGTCTTGCATAAGTATTTTATTATCGTCGATATTTTCCTTCTTCCTCAAGCGAACGCCCCAACAAGTACTGTTTCTCTTCATGGGAATTATCTCGTAATTTTCAAAGAAATTTTCTATAGTATACTTCGCATGAATAATTGCAACACCAGCGAATCTAGGATATTTAACTTCTGAGGGATAAAGAGATCCCTTACCAGCGCCACGATTAACAAACTCAAGCATTAGGCGAGCACTGTCTCCACTCAATTGATAAACTGCTCGCGAAAATTTCGCATGAGAGAGTATTTCGTAAAACAAAGGAAGTTCAGGATCATAGAGAGGAATGGGAAGACCAACTTGAAGCTGACCTAGCGAAACTATGATTTTTCCATGATTACAGGGATGATTAGAAAATAATTTGGCAGAAAGATCAGATTTAGGGTTTTGACCAGGAATGGGAGATAAAGTGAAACCTCTGGTTAGAAATTCTTTTCGGGTTTCTTCGAAGGCAAATTCATTTTTACGACCAACTGGAGGCATTTTCAGCAGGGGAATGAAGAATAAGTGAAGATTAAAAGAAGAAGAAGAAAATTCACATTAGCAGAATCAGAATTTATGGAAGAACAGTAAAAGAAAAAATTGCAGAGAAGATAAAAAAGAAAGTAAAAAGAAGAGAAGAGAAGAATATATATAAGAGAGTAGAAATTCTCGAGAAGATAAGTGCATTCAATGCGAAGAATAGACATGAACAGTTAAGAAGCAGCCATTGAAAAAGACGTTTTAAGAGATGAATAGAAGAAGAGATACGTGTAATTAAATTTACAAAAAGTACAAGATCGTGTCAGTACAGAAGAATATGAAAAGACGAAAAATTGTGGCCTTTTGAAGAATGGTTTATCATGACATTCTCCCCTTCGCAGAGAAGACATGAGAAGAGGCAAGATGTAGGATCAGAATATCGCAACAACAATGCTCCCTTGAAAATTCAATCAATAACGTTGTGGAGGCGTCGCATAATAGTTTCAGAAATGACGTAACAGAAAACGATAGCGTAAACATGAGAAAGGTGTGAAGATCTAGCGAGATTTAGGAAGTTTTCAAAATTGTGCATTTGTAAGCCTACGAAATACCGCAAGCCAGATCCTAAAATAAAGGACAGATTAGCTGTCATCCATTATGTAATTACCCTATATAAAGAGCCGAATAGGCTTAAGGAAGAGAGATATATTTTTCGAGTATTGAGCAAGTCATTAAGAGAGAGAAAGTCCATAGCAGTTGTTAATTTCTTAATTTCATTTCTTTCCTTTCTTTTAGAATTTGTGAGATTAATCAAGAAAGATTGTGATTGTTCATCCTAAAATGACTTGATTGTATGAATTCTTGTGAGGGGTGTAGTGTGGGATTTCCTGCAACTACATACATTGCTCATATTATTTAGGACGGTTGACATTATTTAGTTTCACCGTCATAATTCATTCGTTACCATCACTAATCTCCTTTGCAATTGACCAATAAAAAGACTACCATCGGGGAAAATTCCTAATCCATTTCTACTGAAGTGTTATATTTTGATCATCTTGGGACGTATGATAACATCAACGATCTTCAGCTTAGTACGGGAATCAGGTGAATCTTTTGAGATGATTTTGTTTTAATGGAAAAGTGGGAACTCTCTTAGGTTCGTCTCACTCTCTTTCTATTAGATATTTTGATAGGTTCCATTCTCTTTCCTTATCTCTTTATTTTTATACTAAGTCCACATGTGTGACCTAATATTAGAGATAGGTTACACAACTTTTGGTGCAAAACAGAAACATCACATGAACTAACGGACTATCCTATTGAAGAATATAAACTGCACATCACTTTAACTAATAATTAATTATTATATGCTTGTCGGTTTACGTTATTATGCCCCAGATTCTATACAGTTTACTAATTGAGTTTCACCATCGTCATTCTTCTATTATTATAGCTGATGCATAATTGTGTTCAAAATAAAAACATTTGTGTCTCTGTCAGTCTTCGATTAACTAAAAACATCAAAAACATCCAAAGAGGAAAACACCGAGTCCCAATTTTACTGAAATGCAGAATATTGATCATCTTGGGACATATGATGACATTATTCCGCAACAACATTTTACGCTAAGAAATATCTGAAACATTCTGATTTGAATTGCTGAATGGTTATATTAAGACACTATTAGTGACAAATAACTAACGGGCCAAACTGAAATGAAAGACATATTCTGAATTGCTGAATTTATTACTAAGTTCCAAGAAGAAAAGGGTAAGAAGATAAGGTTACCCTCATCTCAGGCAACAGAGGTTGTAGCGACCACCGAGAGAATGCGTGCGGTGTTTGTTGTGTGAGTATCTAACATTTAGTAAATTCATTTCAAAAGATGACAGAAATGAGCTTTCGTAGGCAATTATTTTGCTTAGGATAACCTCAACATTTAAACCTATGTATATACATACACTTTGAGAGTAAAATAGGAAGAAAATGTCAAGTTTCTTCTACATGGTCATTGAATATATTAAGAACGGATATATATAAAAACAATTACAATGGATGCAAACATGATTTTGTATGGTCAAAAGGGACTAAATAATAGTATAGGTTGCGATGTGAAAACTGTCGTGTGCATTGTATTTCACGTTATTAATTTTTTCGTTTACCAAACTATTTCACGTGAATATATTAAGAACGGATATATAAAAACAATTAAAATGGATTCAAACATGATTTTGTATGGTCAAAAAGGACTAAATAATAGTATAGGTTGCGAAGTGAAAACTGTCGTGTACACTGTATTTCACGTGATTAATTTTTTTCGTTTACTAAACTATACAATGTGTAAAATTCATAATTATGGTGCGACACCGGAATGACGTTAGCGCCATTTAGGTGTGATGTAGGTTTTCGTTATGACATTATATTTGAGAAACCTTTAAAACATATCGACCTGAAATCCTGAATGGTTATGCCATCAGTTACTGTTAACGAAACAAAAAAAGTAAAACACATGCAATATTCTAGATTGCTTAATTTCAAATCATGCAGCGAAGAGGAAGGTGAGAAAATGATGATGATGTATGCCCTCAATTCAAGAAATAGATGTTATTAATTAGTGTTAGAGCATTGCTCGGTCGAACTCGCATGCGTTGTTATCTCAAGCATGTTTGTCAATGTTAGTGATCAAAACTATAAAGTCTTGATTTCTAGTCTACTATATACAAGGACTCGGACTAGGATAGAAAGTGTAGTTGAGCTCAAAATCTCCATGGAAATCACCATACAAGATGAGGGACTACTCAAGGAACCAGTGGATTTTCATCGACTAAAAGGTATGTGGAGACTTGAACTTATCTATCACTCAAAATTCTATATACTTTATATCTTATCTTAAGAAAAAGCCGTATTACTATATAGATTAAGAATATACACATGTGATATTTCGAGCTGAGTATATCTCGCTTATCTATTTCTCGAAATATGTGTTGGTAAAGCTTTCGCTTTAGCCAAGTTCATCTTTACCTAGTGATGAAAGTCATGTTATGTTTCAATCACTTTGTAAATCGCTCTGACGAAAAATAGTTTGTGAATAACAATTATATAACGTCCTCTGAGAATGTGTCAATGGTTGAAATGAGAGTTTAGACAACATAACCATTGGGGAATATAAACATTATTATGGTAACACATATATGTATAAGTTCTTATCACTTAAACCAAAGTTTGCGAACTTGAGCAGGAAACCCAGTCCACGAACTCAGTCCGCGAAGGTGCGTAGTTCTCGAACTCGAGAATTTCTGCTGGAGTTGTAGCTTGAACTCAGTCCGCGAACTGACGGAAGTTCTCGAACCCGGGAATTTCTGCTGGAGTTTGTGAACTCCAACCGGTTAACTTGAGTCCGCGAACTTGAGTGGTTATGTCTAAAAACGATGTTCGTGAACTTATCTAAATTATCTAAGGAATGTTATTGAAAACCGTGGCTTTATAGTTCATGAATCGATTCAAGTGAATCACATCATTTTTGCTTCAATTATGTCTTGTGTAGTACATGAGATCTCATAGCAATTGAACAACTCTCTAACTAGTTCATTTGAGTCATTTGGACTAGTTATGGTGAAGAAGAATATGGTTGATATGAAAGTTATCATTTGGCTAACCATTTGGTTGACAAATATTGAACCAACTATTGTACACGTTTGGGTACGGTTACTCAAACCCAAAATCGTCAAGTACATGTGTGTATGGCAAGCTAAGTTTTCGATCTAACGGTTGAGAGATATTAGCTTGTATCTAATCAGGTTTTCATCTAATGATGAATATTGAATGCTTTGTTACTAAGCTAACATTGATTGCAAACCCTGATTTGAAAGACTATACAAGGGAAAACTCTAGCAACTGGGAAACCTAATCCCCACACATTTTGTGTGACACTAGTTTTCTAAGCTAGAGTCGATTCTCCTTTAACCTTTGGTTTTCTTCTTCTAAAACCAGGTTAATGACTTAAAGACTTCATTAGGATTGTGAAGCCAGACCGATACTACTTTTCTTGTAGTTGTGTAATCTGATCTTGTTGTTTCTATTGTACGAGTATAATTGTAATAATTGGCTTGAGATTTCTATCTCTGATAGGCAAGATATAAAAGTAATCACAAACATCTTCGTCTCATCGTTTGTGATTCCTCAATAATCTTCTTCGTTGCGTCGATTAAGTTTATTGTGAGGTGATTGATAAAACTGAGCTGTTCTTCGGGAATATAAGTATGGTTTTATTGATTGGTTCCTGTTCACCTTGATTTATCAAAAGACGAAACAAAACTCATAGGTTTATTCGTGGGAGATGAATTTATCTATCTTATAGACTTTTCTGTGTGAGACAAATTTTTTGCTAAAGTCTTCGACTTTGGATCGTAGCAACTCTTGGTTTTGGGTGAGATCAGCTAAGGGAATCAAGTGCGCAATATCCTACTGAGATCAAAGGCGTAGGAGCATAACTGTACCTTGGATCAGTGTGAGATTGATTGGGGTTCAACTACAGTCCAGACCGAAGTTAATTTGGAGTAGGCTAGTGTATTTAGCGGCTTAATACAGTGTATGTTTAATCTGTAATAGGTCCCGGGGTTTTTCTACATTTGCGGTTTCTTCGTTAACAAAATTCTGGTGTCTGTGTTATTTCTTTTTCGCATTATATTTTTATATATAATTGAAATAATACAGGTTGTGCGTTGTTCAATCAATTAGAATATCCGACCTTATTGGTTGTTGATTTAAATTGATTGACACTTGGATATTGGTCTTTGGTACCATCCATGTTATCTCTCTTTGATTAAGACTTGCAAATCATATTTGATTGAGTAAATCAAATTGAGAGATTAAGATAATAACTCCTTTAGATTTTTTATATTGATTGAGTCTAGTTGATTCTCTAGAAAACAAATCGGAGTTGTCCATATAGATTGCTAGTCGAAATATTGGGTGAGGTTGTTATACCCCCATTTTTTCAATTGGTATCAGAGCAGGCAAACACGTTTAAGACCTTACAAGTATGTGTTTATGGCAATCTGAGTCTGTGGACGAAATCTTTGTTGTGCATACCAAAATGTCTCCTAAAGCTTTTGATCATGTCAAGTGTCTTGGAAACACCTCAAAGGATTCCTTAGTTGATTCTTCTGAATCCCGAGGTAGAAATAATGTTCAATGTGATAATGATAATTCTTCCTCTCATGAGGCATGTGACACTCTGGTAGAAGCTGAAAAGGATCTCACTAGAATTTTAAAACATACAACAGAAGACATTGATTTTAATAATCTTGATCATCTCATTGATGAATTCGAAAAGTCTCTTGATCGAGAACATGATCTCTATTACATCATAAAGTCCTTCTCTAAGAATATTGAGAAACTTCTTCAAGAAACTACTCTTCAACATGAAAAGATTAGTACTCTTGAGGATATTATTGAAGAGGACTCAATTAGAGAAAAACGTTTGCTCGAGACTCATTCATCAGATCTCAACAGACTTCGTGCTGAAAAAGAGAAACTATATGCATCTCTTACTCTAGCCCATGAACAATGTAAATTCTTGGAAAAGGAAAACTCTGTCTTAAGGAGAAAATCCTCTGTACAAACTAACTCTCGTAATGTTCTGTATAAGACAAAGCATTCTCCAGAAGAAGATTGTATAAAGAAAAGTTTACATAACTTGCAATCTTCTCATATGGCTATGGAGTTTAAACAGGTGCCAATTATTGCTTCTTCTCCACGAACCTGTATTTTTTGTGGGAAAGGGAATCACTATGCTATCCATTATTTTGCAAGAAGAAAATAAATTTCTAAGCTTCGTAATTTGCTTCTCTTCACTGTCAATGGAACAAATAGTCAGTTGACTAATGCAGTGAATCACATGCCCACAAGAAACCAGAAACCTTATAAAAATGATCTCTATTCTAGAAATCATCGCAGGGCTCAAGTACAATCTGGCATAAGTTCTTGTGTTGCTAAGGAAAGCATTCTCTGTACTTATAAGAATGGTTCTCGTAAATATAAGCCTAGAAAATGGATGTCCATCTATTTTGATCCTCTTGAACCAGTTGCAAGAGGTCCTAGACTTAGTCCTCAGAGAAACCCATCTGATGGAGTTGTTAAAAACGCCATGTTTTATCCTTCAGGGATGGATACCAACCGAAGAAAGGAGAAGAAAACAAAGATCAAATGGTCAGATGATATATACAACTTCTTTCCCGATGATCACAGTGGAATTAACTTCCACTCGACTACATGACTCCAGGTATTTATTTCCTTGTTTTTAACTTGAGAGGTACAAGGAAAATAATTTGGGAATACTCAAGTATGTTGTATATTATTTCTGTTTGAGTTTTTTTTACTGGTAGTCCACAAACGTCTGCGTCCTCATCTTGTATGTCTCTAGGGTTTTCAAAACTAGAGTTTTTGTACTCTCGTTGACAAACGTATATATACCTTGTCTATATTGTGTTGTCCCTGACCTAAAAGTCTATGGAGAATTCTGTACAATCTCAAGAGATTATGCGTCTTGATATGGAGGAAGACAATCAGAAACGTAAGTCGATTCAGGAGCCGGTTCTAAAGAAGATGCTTGAAAGAAAGGATCACAACTCCTGGATTGATGATTCTATCAAGGATTTAACTCGTTTTAAGAATGATTCAAGGGTCGAGTTTGCAAATCTTCAATTGAAAATAAACCAACTTCTAGATGGTCAGGCCAGAATTCTTGTTAATCAAAACATTCTGATATGGAATCAAAAGAAGCTTATTATGGACAGTGCCAAAGCTAGGCAACTTGCTCGGGTGGTTGATCGCAAAGTTGATGTTCTAACTCACGAACATGGTGTGAATACGGTCAACAGAATAAAGGAAGTCAGCGATACATTCTTTGATGGTTTCATTGAAATATACGAGGTTCTTAATGAACTATGATTTCTTAATGTCTAGTAACAAAAAAAATTCTCTTTTGATTAGAAGAATAACTAGTGTTTTGGAATAGCCATTTGTAGGATCAGAATATTGCCAAAGCAGTAGTCTTGCAAAAGTTTATTAAAAATATTTATGCGATCCTCTCAACAACACTCTGCGAGTGTCACAGAATAACTCAAAGAATGACGTAGCGGATGACGATAGCAGAAACACGAGAAGAGCATGACGATCCTGCGAAGATTACATCATCTGCGAGAATTAGCCTTACAACTGTTGCGAGAGCACCGCGAGCCAGATACAAAATTAAAGCATAACTTAGCTATCATCCACTGTGTACTTACCCTATATAAAGAGTTCCAATAGACTCAGAAGAGAGAGATCATTTTTAGAGTGTTGAGAAAGTCTTGAGGAAAGAGAAAAATCTTGAGAGCGATTGTAGTCTTGATTTCTTTCATTTCTTGTAACATTTCTGAGAATTAATCAATAAAAGTGTTGTTCTTAATCTCCAAATATGTGTTGATCATGGTGAATTCTTGTATGGGGTGTAGTGTAGGAAATCCTGCAACTACATTTTTGGCGCCCGAAACAGGGATGAATTGATGATTATTTGAAGAAAAAGGTAAAAATTGACATTGTGATTGGAAGGAATTTGGAATAATTAGTGTATGATTTTACGCAATTTTCAACAGTTTACTAAGATTAATGGCTAGAAGAAGAATAAATACATCAGAACCACCAGCAACCGTAAGAAGGAGTAAAAGACTTGCAGGTGGAGAAACAAATGAAATGGGAGAAGAAGATGAAGAAAATGAGGATGATGATATTGAATATTCTTGGGCTATTAACAGAGTTCTAATTGACACTGGAAGCTCAGTGGATATCTTATTTTATCATACTTATAAGACCATGGGAGGAAGAGACGAATATCTGATACCATCAACCTATAAAATCTATGGTTTTAACGGTACTGCCAACAAGACCAAAGGGGAAATTACAATGCGAATTCCATTGAAGGGGATATCTTCTAAGATTCTATTCTGCGTTGTTGATGTTGAATCACCTTACAATGCCTTGATTGGCTGACCTTGGCTACATGGGATATTAAGTGTAGCGTCAACTTTCCACCAGTGTATTAAGTTTTCTCATCCTAGCGGCGTTGGAGTTATAAAAGGAGACCAGGTTGATGGAAAAAAGTGTTAAGAAATTGATATGGAATCTTGCGAGGAAAGGTCTGCGAAGAACAGAAACTGGAAACATAACATCAAACAAAAGCAAAGAGGTGATAAGTTGATGGTTGATATAGTAGAGCGGCGAGAAGAAGGAATACTGCGAAATCAGTATGAGATGCAACCAATAGATGGCGAGCATCTCGCAAATGGAGAAAATGTAGCAAAGCGCAACAAATAAGCATAGGCATAAGATAGTAAGTAGAAAAGGTAAAATTTCTAAAGTAAGAAATACAAGAGATGTATGAATGATTTGTTGAAGAAAAAATCTACAAAAATATTTGCTTTTATTCAATGAAGAAGATGAAATTGAAAAATTATACAAAAGCTGGCGATATTCGCAAGATATATAAGAATGGGATGAACCTTTATGGCGTACACCCTAGTTCGCGGATAAAATTTCGTAAGAGGCAAATGTAAGACCTAAAGTACGTCATATAAGGGGGTATCTATTTGCATGGCTCAGGGATAAGGTTATATCGCTGCTGGAACCTGAGTCGTGGAGAATTGGGGTCCATCTCTATGAGAGATACCTATCCAGGAGAGGTACCTTGGATTTCCAACTATATAAGGATATACCCTGGTTGGATGACCGAGGGTCTCTCCTAAGGAGTGCAGAGTATGACCAAGGCGCAGAGGTACACGGTTGAGCAAAGGGTGCCCGGGGCGTACGAAACTACCCTGGACATTCTTGGAAAGTCTTGGCTATGATGCACTCGGCCTGAAGAAAACCCCACTTAGGGTGAAGTCGCGTAACTATAAGCCATATAGTCATAAAGGATAAGAGGCTGCGAAAACAACTGGTTGTTGTCAAGACCAGATGGGAGGAGCTAGTCTTGTATGGCCGATGTACGCCTCCTTGAAGGGGCATCCAGGGGGAAGATACGGGCGGCACCCTCCGTTAGGGAGCTGATAAGTGTCTTAAGAATATAACTATACAGAGGCAAAAATCCATAAGAAAAAAGATAAGATGAGACCAATGGGTTTTTACATGAAAATGTAAAGACGTCCTGCGGTTTCATCGCAAGACGGTAATGTTATGGGGCTTTGTTTTCGCAAGAAAACTTAGGCCTATCATATTGTCGCAGAGAAATTGACAAAGCATGGATAAGGAAAGATCAATGGGTTTTTACATGCAAGGGTAAGGACGTCCTGCGATTTTGTCGCCAAAGACATAACGTGGCTAAATAAGACCTTTAACTAGGAAGGCAAAGTAAGACCACAAGAGATCATGAGATTATACAGATATGACCTGCGATATTTACGTAGAGATCATAAAATTATAAATATATGACCTGCGACATTTACGCAAAAACTGAGGCAACAAATTACAAACAAATCTTATTCAATATTGGTCTGCTCAATTTTTTATATTGTAGATGAATAACAGAGGCAAGTATGGGATTGAACAGAATGATAGAATTATTATTCATCTTTATATGACAGATTTACACAGATAGTTAAAAATTAATAAGCATATTGATTAACCATATTGCAAAAAGGAATTGTTTTCTAATGTATGCAGATAGAAACAAAAATAATATATATATCAAGAAACTTGAGAAGTTGGAGAAATTCGCAGAGAAATATGTTACAAGGAGAAAAAGATAAATGTACAAATATTACAAAGATATTTCAAGAAAAGATAAATCTATTTAGGTTCTTCATCATCTTCGCCAGATTTCCCCCCTTCATCTTCATCTTCATTATGCTCTTCATCTTCTTCAGATTCTTCAGCTTCTCTATCAGAGATGATGAGGTTAGGGACGTTCTTTGGGACTTCTTTCGCGAGATAAGGATATGTAGAATGGGGAATTTTATGATCATCACAGACCATTTTAATAGAATCATTGCGAACACCAACAAGAGTATTGCTAAAATTCTCCAGCGTAATCTGAAGTTGCTTTTTGAATTTAGAGCATTTCTCATTGCGATAAGACAGAAGTTCTTCAAGTTGACCTTTTTCTTCTTCATGTTCTCCAATCCTTTGGCGAAGATTCTTTTCAGATGCTTCAAATAGATGAAAACAAATTAATAAAATAGTGGAGATTTAGTTAGAAAATGGATTAGTGGAAAAACAAGAGTAAAAACCTTCTCTTTCAGCGATCATATCTTTAATTAAGGCAGAATGATCAACTTGAAGGATAATATCTACACCTAAGTTATTTTTGGCGTTATCAAGAACCTTTGCAGCCCAAGCAAACTCATCATCGTTATTAATGAGAAGGAGGGAGCGAACATGGTTTTCTCTTTCAACAATAGCTCTATTCTCGCAGATAAGTCTATCTCTTTCAACTTGAACTTCAAGAAGAGTTTTATGGAAATCCGCTAAAGCTTGAGATACTTGCCTAGAGATGCGATCTCTTTCATCTATGAGATCATTTTTTTGGGATTTTAGAATCTTGATTTTTTCTTTAGAGTTAAGATAGTGACGCTTGGATGTATTATCCGCTTTCAAACTAGATCTGTGGTCAATTGCTAAGAGATGGAATTTGGATCTAAGTTCATCTATGAAAAGGGATTTAATATTGTCATTTGAATAATTGTTTAAGGAATCATTAAGGCGATTGAGGAGAGTATCATCATCTATTGGATTTGGAAAAGAACGAAGGAATACAGCTTCGTCAGAGAGGCCGTAAACATCTACGAAGAAGAAAAATAAGAAAATGCAAAGGAATACAGGGTTAAAGAAAAAGAGAAAGATTTCTCACCATAAAGTTGATTGTTCGCAGCTTGGAGACTTGCAACCTTATCTTGCGAAGAAGAGAGTTCAGTTTCCAACCGCTTGATCTTTTCTTGAAAATCAGCAGACCTAGATTCCAATTGCCCGCGAAGATTAGAAGACTCAGATTTTAATTCTTCATTCTCTTTACGAAGATTAGAATTTTTCTTTGCGAGAACTGCACGCCTTTTCTCCAAATCCAAGACAACTGCGAAGGAAGCTTTCCCAGCCTACGAAATAATGCAGCGAATTTCTGAGAAATTAATTTAGAATAAAAATGAAGATAAGTGAAAATTTACCAAGCTATTGAGTGAATGCAAGAAATTTGGAGATATAGATCTTGAGACCCCGAGAAGAGATTCATTGTCCTTCAAGATAGGGGCATCACAAATAACAGCGATAGATTTGCAAGCTTCGGTCAGAGGAGTATCACCAATTGTATGCATGGTATTAGCAAAAATACCAGATAAATGAGCCATAGAAGACTCAGGATGGGAGGTTTCCTTCGCGGAAGTGAAATCAACATTACCATCATCGCCATAATTCTCGCCAAATTGAAAAGTTGAAGGAAGGGAGGATTGCGTTTTTCTTTTCTTCAAAGGAGGATCATCATATTTATCCTTGCGAGCAGCACCTTTACCTTTCCCTTTAGTCTTTGCAACCTCAACGGGTTCTATTTCTTCAATAACCTTCAAACACAGATAAAGATAAGAAATAGGGGCAACAATATATTGTTAAGAATCACAAATGAATATTTCTTACTTCATCTGTGAGTAACTTAAGTGCTGATAAAGTACTGGGTTTCCTAAGCTTCTGGTAGCTAATTTTTAGCCTGTTAATCTGGAAAAATTGGAGTAATTAGCGAGAGAATGAAAGCATGAAGATGATGATAATGATAATTTATGAAAAAAATTAAGAGAGCGTACTTCTTTATTCCTTTCAGGCCAGTTAAACACCCATGGCTGGTACTTTGCGAGATTCACAAGAAAAGCGTAAGGTCCGCAAATGTAGGGACCCTCTAGAAATAGTGGGAAAATACAACATTTATCATCATTAGAATGTCGCGGACCTTGGTTATTACACGGATGCCAGTCAATATCTAACATGAGAACTTTATCCTCAGCAATGTCATCCTTATTTTGTAAGCAGACACCCTAACACGTGTTATCTTTCCTCATGGGGATTATATCATAATTTGCGAAGAAATTCTCTACAATATACTTCGCATGAATATTGGAACATATTTGAATTAGGATTCTTCGCAGAAGGAGGGTAAAGAGATTATTTACCAGCACCGTGAGTAGCAAACTCAAGCATCAGACGAATGCAATCTCCACTCAACTGATATATAGCCCGCGAGAAATTTGCGTGAGAAATAATTTTGAAGAATAAAGGAAGTTCAGGGTCATAAATAGGAATGGGAAGGCCAGCTTCAAGCTGACCTAGCAAAATTATAATCTTCTCGCGAGAACACAAATGATCAGAAAATAATTTAATGGAAAGTTCGGCTTTAGGGTTTTGATCAGGAATGGTAGATAAAACAAAACCTTTGTCTTTAAGTTTCTTCTATAGTTGCTCGAAGGCGATGAGATTTTTACGGCCAGGAGGAGGCATCCTTAGTATGGGAATGAAGAAAATATCCAAATAAAAAGAAAGAAATTACAACAGTAGCAGATGCGGAAATTGCAGAAGAACAGTAAAATTACAGAGAGAAATAAGAAGAAAGTAAAAAGAAGAGAAGAGAGGACTAAAGAAGATATATATAGGGGATAAGAAATTTTGAGAAGGTAAATGCATTTAATGTGAAGAGACGTGAACAGTTGAAGGGCAGCGGTTAAAAAAGACGTGTCAAAAATTGAATGGAAGAAAAGATACAGGTAATATAGCTGGCGAAGAATACAAAAATGTGTCAAAACAGAAGAATGCAAAAAGACAAACAACTGCGACATTTTAAAAGGATTCAATTCTCATGATATTTTCTCCTTCGCAGAAAATACATGAGAAGAGGCAAGATGTAGGATCAAAATATTACCACAGCAATATTCTTGCGAAAGTTTATTAACAACATTTCTGCGAGTCTCTCAACAACAATCTGTGAGTGTCGCATAATAACTCAAAGAATGATTCAAAGAATGACGTAGCGGATGACGGTAGCAGAAACATGAGAAGAGCATGACGATCCTGTGAAGATTACATCATCTGCGAGAATTAGCCTTACAACTGCTGCGAGAGCACCGCGAGCCAGATCCGAAATTAAAGGATAACTTAGCTGTCATCCACTGTGTACTTACCCTATATAAAGAGAGCCAATAGACTCAGACGAGAGAGATCATTTTTAGAGTATTGAGAAAGTCTTGAGGAGATAGAAAATTCTTGAGAGCGATTGTATTCTTGATTTCTTCCATTTCTTGTAACATTTCTGAGAATTAATCAATAAAAGTGTTGTTCTTAATCTCCAAATATGTGTTGATCATGGTGAATTCTTGTATGGGGTATAGTGTAGGAAATCCTGCAACTACATCATTATTGTGATTACACATAGCTATATCCAATGTTTTTCATCTTCTTGTTTTTATATTTTTTGGTTTAAAATTCTAAATTTGTTTGGAAGATGATGGTTGCAGTATTAATCTCTTGATTTTATATATTGCAATATTTTGATGGGATATGTGTATTTACGTCCGTGAACTTGATAGTCCCATATTTTGTCAAAAGTAAAGTCGTTCGTGAATTGATATGCAAATATTGATAAAAGAATGAATGAACTTTTTACAAACACAAAAGTTAAGCCTATATTGTCAATTATTGATGTAAGATAGGTTAAAATATTTTGTGATTCAAGGATTATGTCTATTGTGTGTCATTGTGCAAATGGTGATGGAAACATAGAATGAATCCGTGTTTATTCCACGGTATAAGGCCGATTCTCCGATCCACAAATTTTTGTGTAAATACTGTGTTGTTCCATGAAGTGTCTTATGTTGAGCACTAAAACAACAAAAGTTGATTGCTTTGTGATTAGCTTAGTTATTGTTCCGTAAGGTACTTTATGTTGAACATGATTGGACTAAATTAATCATCTTGTGTGGTTATTTAGTCATCACTCCGTAAGCTTTCTTATGTTGAGCATCTCTTCGACTTAGTTGGTTATTCGTGATTAACTTAGTCATTGCTCCATAGAAGTTCTTATGTCGAGTGTGGCCAATTAAATTGATTACTCTTGTAATTAGTTTGGTTGAGTATGGCAATTAGATTATTTGCAAGTTTTCTTGTGATTAATCTAATTGATTTATTAAGTCTCCATAAGTTTACTTGTGTTGAGCATATTTAGCCAAATTAATTGTGGTTCGCTTTGGTTAATTTGATTGAATATTTCTTGTTGGATTCCAAATTCATACTTGTATGTAATTTGTTGAGTCTAAAGAAAAATACTTCTTTTCTCTTGAAATTAAGGTCGCTCTTGTTGTTCCTTAGGGAATGGCATATTATGGGGGAGAGTTCTTTTGAACTTGTGCTTAATTGCCAAATCTTTGTGGGGAGTGCGGCTGTGGAATATTATAGGGGTTATCTTGTGTCTCTATAAACTCCTTGATGAATGCATTTAGCTTCGGCTTTATGATTGCATCTAAATAAGATGATATACATTTACCTTTGGTCATGAAATGTCTCTTTAGGAAATTTCATTAGGATCCCGTTCTTGTACCTTTGCCAATTTTATTGACAAAAAGGGGGGGAATTAATTGTAGTTCACACTATAAATACATATGGTTTTCGGATCATTATGTAAGGGGAAGTGGTTTCCATGTGAGATGGAGTATTGAATAAGGGGGAGTGAAGTATCACCATAGTATTGTTGTTGAAGTTGTGATGCAATTGGACTTTGACGCTGTGTAATAATATTATGACACTGTATAACAATGATTGAGAACCGATGCTTTTATCATTATTATAGCTACTGATTTTCAACAATGATGATGCTAAACTTACAACCTTTGGGATCATTGGACTACTTGGAAGTGACGAAGATTTCGAGTATTGTTGAAGATTAGAATGTGGAATAGGAGCTACAAAGTTTATTTATATATTTTTTGTATTCCATATGTATTAATAGTTTTGCCACTAATATTGACAAAGGGGGAGATTGTTAGAGCATTGCTCGGTCGAACTCGCATGCGTTGCTATCTCAAGCATGTTTGTAAATGTTAGTGATCAAAACTATAAAGTCTTGATTTCTAGTCTACTATAGCTTAGGTTTCGGACTATGATAGAAAGTGTAGTTGAGCTCAAGAACTCCATGGCAATCATCATAAAAGACGAAGGACTACTCAAGGAACCAGTGGATCTTCATCGACTAAAAGGTATGTGGAGACTTGAACTTATCTATCACTCAAAAGTCTATTTATCTCATATCTTGAGACAAAAGTCGTATCACTATATAGACTAAGAATATACACATGTGATATTTCGAGCACAATATATATCGCTTATCTATTTCTCAAAATATGTGTTGGTAAAGCTTTCGCTTTAGACAAGTTCATCTTTACCTAGTGACGAAATTCATGTTATGTTTCAATCACTTTGGAAATCGCTCTGACGAAAAATAGTTTGTCAATAACAACAATATAACGTCCTCTGAGAATGGTTCAATGGTTGAAATGAGAGTTTAGACAATATAACCATTGGGGGATATAAACATTGTTATGGTAATACATATATATATATATATATATATATATATATATAAGTCCTTATCACTTGAACCGAAGTTTGCGAACTTTGTTGATCAAGTGAAACCGGAACTTGAGCAGGCAACCCAGTCCGCGAACGTGCGTAATTCTCGAACCCGAGAATTTTTGCTGGTGTTTGTGAACTCCAACCGGTTAACTTGAGTCCGCGAACTTGAGTGGTTATGTCTAAAAACGATGTTCATGAACTTATCTAAATTATCTAAGGAGTGCTATTGCAAACCGTGGCTTTATAATTCATGAATTGATTCGAGTGAATCACATCGTTTTTGCTTCAATTGTGTCTTGTGTAGTACATGAGATCTCATAGCAATTGAACAACTCTCTAACTAGTTCATTTGAGTCATTTGGGCTAGTTATGGTAAAAAAGAATATGGTTTATATGAAAGTTATCATTTGGCTAACCATTTGGTTGACTAATATTGAACCAACTATTGTACACGTTTGGGTACGGTTACACAAACCCAAAATCGTCAAGTACATGTGTGTATGGAAAGCTAAGTTTTTGATCTAACGGTTGAGAGATATTAGATTGTATCTAATCAGGTTTTCATCTAACGGTGAATATTGAATGCTTTGTTACTAAGTTAACATTGATTGCAAACCCTGATTTGAAAGACTTTATAAGGAAGAACTCTAGCAATTGGGAAACCTAATCCCCACATATTTTGTGTGATACTAGTTTGCTAAGATAGAGTCGATTCTCCTTTAACCTTTGGTTTTCTTCTTCTAAAACCAGGTTAACGACTTAAAGACTTCATTGGGATTGTGAAGACAGACCGATACTACTTTTCTTGTAGTTGTGTGATCTGATCTTGCTGTTTCTATCGTACGAGTCCAATTGTAATAATTGGCTTGAGATTTCTATCTCCGATAGGAAAGATATAAAAGTAATCAAAAACATCTTCGTCTCATCGTTCGTGATTCCTCAATAATCTTCTTCACTGTGTCGATTAAGTTTATTGTGAGGTGATTGATAAAACTGAGCTGTTCTTCGGGAATATAAGTCTGGTTTTATTGATTGGTTCCTGTTCACCTTGATTTATCAAAAGCCGGAACAAAACTCATAGGTTTATGTTAACTGCATATTTTTCATATATTTAGTGTCGAATCCATGCTAGTAATTGATATTTTTTCTTGCAAATTATTGTATATTACTCTTGTTTTCTTTTATTTATGTTTTGCTAGGTGAATCATCCGTAAAGAAGTGAAAAGAGCTATAAAAGTGAAGTCTACAAGTGGAGAAGGGCCAAAGACCAAGTGGAACTCGTTCAAGTCTAGGAGTTCTTGCTATCATCGCGAAGAGGACGAAAAGACGAAGCCAACGGCGAAAGAATGGGGTCAATCCGATGTCATATGAAGAAGTTATGGGCGAAACAAGAATGAAGCTGAAATGAAGATTACTAAGGGTCATATACTCTGTTAAGGGGTAGTCAGGTTTCAAAGAAACTGCTAAATTCAGTCACATATTTTACAAGGGGAAAGCTGGAATTTAAATACTGTTAAAGGCACCATCCATTTTACTAGGGGCACCTTCATCTTCTTCCATATTTTGCCAGAAGAACTCGACGAAGGGTTTGGTTTCCGGGAACCATAGTTGCTGATGATGATGACTGAAGATGTAGGAGAAGGCTTTGGTGATTCTCAGTGAATTGGCTTGGACAGGGAACGTGGCAATCGCCACTGACTGGAGGTGTTTGATATGGTTAGCGATGGGTTCAACTCAGCTCTAGTAGTTTCTGATAGTAGTCGAAAACCTGGTTGCGGTTAGAGATTAACAACTCGGTGGTCCTAGATGCTGCCATTATTGCAGTGAGAAGATGATATTGCTTTCGGTGAGTGATGAGGGTTTGCTGGTTGTAGGTTGATATCGATGCTCAAGCCGAGAGGTATTGGCAGTGGTTGATGAAGTTGGTCGTTGCTGCCATGATTAAAGATAGAGATGATGAAGGGTGGTGCTATAGTTCATGGTGGAGATACAGAACTCGATAGTAGTGTTGTTTCCACTGCTGCCATTACCAGAAGATGATGATGTTGTTAAAATAAATGGAAAAGAGTATGTCAGAGATGCTCAGTTAATGGAGTTTTGCCGCTGATGATGATTGGTGATGACGTTGCTGTGAAGGATGGATAATGGAAATGCAGTCATTGATGGAGATGGAGCTTGAGCTCAAGTTGGCAGTGGTGATGATTTGAAGAGCTGAAGTAAGAAGAAATTCAGGGAGTTCAACTCAAGAAGTTCAAGGAAATGGTGATAATCTCGAGAAGTTCAAGGCAATGGTAGTGATCGGCAGTAGACAATGGCAGTGAGAAGACAAGTTGGCTTTGTGGTGATTCCTGTGATACTCGGTGATTGGTAATGGAGGAGGAAGGGAAGTGTATTGATGCTGTTGATGATAACTTGGTGCTGGGATTCGAATCAGTTAAGGTTCGAAGTAGGTTGATGCCATTAATGGCGATAGTTTTCGTTTGCTGCTGCCATTGACAATTAACGGAGTTATGCAACGATGGTTTTCCGGTGGAGATGAATGAAGGTGATGTTGCTGTTATAGGAGAAGAACAAATGAATGGTTGGCTGTAGCAGCAGCTATTAATTAACAGCAGAACGATGGTGCTATTGAGTATCGGTGGGAAGACTTGTATGCTGTCATGATCGTGAAAATGGAGTGATGATGCTCGGTAATGGATGATGATCGGAATAATGATGGTCTTCACTGCCACTCAATGTAGTGTGATGGTGGTTGGCTGTAGCGAACTGAAAAGAGATACTCTATGGACTGAAAATGATGGTTGGCAGTGTTGACGATTGTTTGTTGTTGGTGTGAATAGCTCGAGTTCATCTGAGGAGAAGTTACGGATGGAAACCCAGCCGTGATAGAAAGCAAGAAAAAGTAACGAAACATCCAGGAGAACTTTCGTATGGGAAGTCCTGGACGTAATTGAGAGAAGAAAAATAGGTTGTCAATTTCGGAAGACTGACAGGCCATGAAACAGTTGAAAAGAAGATATTGGGATGGGCTTTACTATTCTAACCGAGCCCATAAAGGCTGTTGGACGTGGTTACACGAATTTGACATTCTTTTGGCTAGTTTTTGGCAAGTTTGGCACACTATTTCGACTGGGATTCGAGCACGGGCACAACTACAATTGGGACATCTATATAAGAGAACTTCTAATATTTTTGGGACGTGTGATAATATCCGTACTTCTCATAACACTTTTGTTCTTCATAAAATATTCTAGGGTTTACCCCTTTAGGGGGAAACCGGGTAATTGTGTAAACATGAGAGGCTAAACTTTATTGATTAAGGATGAATTTAATGTTCTAGCGTGAAGCTTTATTATTATACAAGTTTGTTCGGAGTTTTAATCATCTTATCGTTTGTCTTTACCATATTTGATCTTTATGAGTGATTATCGGATTGATTTGGAGTGCGCGCTAGATTGATTTACTAATTGTTCTATTGCTAGTATCGAGTTAGGAGATAAGTAATCGTCGAATAATTCATACACAAGTAGAAATCGCGAGACCTTGCAGAGGGATTCTGTGGAGCAATTGCGAGTGAAGATAACACCAGCAAGTGGACCTTGAGCTAAGAGTTTAACTACTGGGATCAACCTAATTCACAAATCCTAAAGCGTTCGATTGAATTATACCTTGAGTGAGCTACTACTTGGTGGTTCGTTGAATAGAATCTGATATTGGAGAGCTTCTGTATCTGTGGTAAAAGGAGTTTTGGGGATAACACTGAGCTAGCTGTTATTATACGGTTGGTGATGAATGGTTCTAACGAAGATATATAAGTATAATAATCCAGTTATCGCTTGGTAACGGTGAAGGATTCCTTGATCATGTCTTTCTTTTATTTGTTATTCTTTTTATTTTACTTTAAACCAATCCCCCTTTGTTTTATCTTATTTTGCTATTTAAATGACATATAAATTACACGCTCTCTGTGGGAACGATCACTTACTACCGCTATATTACCAGTTAATTAGTGGGAAATATCTTAATTAATTTGTAGTGGTTACGACACGCATCAAATTTTGGCGCCGTTGCCGGGGAGCGGTTGCTAGTTGATTTGTTATTTGTTTAGCTTTTTTTTTTTTTCTTGTGAGTCGTCATGTTTCCTTACGGAAATAACATGTACGGGGCACAAGATCAATCATACAATAGTGGTGAACAATATGGTTTTCAATCTCATTCATATAACAACTACCAACCATCCTATGGGTATAATCAAAACCAATCTTTTGGCTATGATCAATATCCCACAGAGCCTTATGGATATTCTCACACATATCAACAACCTTATGACGGGTATGTAAGTGAGACACCACAAAGATGGGCGGATAGTTGTGCTTTTAATGATAATTCTTCTAGTCTTGCATATCTGATGCACCAATTTATGGATAATTTGGATCGAGATAACCAACAGATGAAAGAGTACCGTCAAACAATGGATGAATACAACAAAAAGACTGAAGATACACTTCAAGAACTTCAAGAGTTTATTGACAACCTAAGAAGAGAGATGGATCAGATGAAGAAAGAAATAACAGAGGAAGAAGTTTTGCCTCAAAATTAAATCAATTCCGACGTTCCCATGATCAATAATGGATATACGATTCATGAGTATCTTGAAGATAAGAAACCTTTGAAAAGTCCTTGAAATAATGGTAAAGTTATTCCAACTCCGGATTATAATAACGATCACTCGCCTATTCAAAATCAGGAGAACGGATATGACATAACCATTGTTATCAATGGTGTAACGTACAAAAGTGAAGATTTTAGGATTTGCACCAATGAACTAGACTTTTTGGGAGTGGATTCCGATTCCGATGACGAGGTTGTTGACGAGAAGATGATTGAGAATGAAACCAAATTAATTGAAATTGTGGAAGACCCAATTGAGCTAGTCGATGATGCTGAGATTTCGGTTGTAGCGAAAATTAAGAGTTCGATAGAGGACCACGATATACTTGAGGTAAATAATTCACTAGAGACAAAATATGAGGATCTCGAACAAGGTTTGTCTAATCCTTTGCATAATTTTACATCTATTGATCCTTTCCATCCAATTGAAGTAGATTCTAAAAGAGTTGTTAACCCAACTTTTAGGAAAATACCTTACTTAGGATTGGAGTTATGTGCTTCCAACGTTTTAACGGATTATTTTGCTTCTAAGTATCCACCACTTAATGTGTTTGATTCTAATAGTTTGCAGGTTCGCCATGCTGAAGAACCTTTTGAGGTTCCCGAATTCTATGTTCTCTATCCACTTTCGAGTGTAGAAATGACTAAGTGTGGGGGAAACTTCAACAAAGTGATAGCTTCTATATTTATATCTTGTGCTAATATTTTTATGAAGTTGTTATTAGAATTGCAGATTATTTTCTGGGAGGACTACCAGATTTTCAGATTGTTGGTGTATGGCCAATAATAAGAAGGTCAGGCTGAGGACGTTAATAAGCGATGAATGGGAGGAAACCCATAGGTTTTGTATCTTAAACACTTTTATTTTTTTGTTTTTATTATTTTCATATAATATTTGCATCCACATGTTTAATTTCATTTAGTTTGTAATCTATCTTAGAAGAGAATTATGACGAATACCTTTTCGTCAGAAAAATTCAGACTATGCGTAGTTCAGTACAGAGACCATAATTTTCATACCATTTATCGAAACACTATAAACTTTTGACACTGTGTATAAAACACGTAGATGATCATCTTTTTTGAAATGTATTTTTTTCCAAATTCCTTACCAATTTGCATAGTTTTTGCGTTTTATCTGCTGTTACATAAGAATTCAGAATTTTCGGTTTTACACATTGAGGACAACGTGAAGTTTAAGTGTAGGGGAGTCTTTTGCGTATAGAGTTTTTAGCCTTTTTGAGTCGATTTTTCAAAATTTTGCATAAAAAAACCCTTCAACTTATAGATATTTTAGAGTCACTAGCATACTTCTAGGTATGTTTACATAGAGATTCTGACCGACATAACTGAACTTGGAAGTGTTAGGGAACTATGTTCGGAATATTCTTACAAATTGGAGTGTTAAATAATGGATTTAATCATGCCAGTGATGCATATTAGGAGCAGAGAGAAATGCATTATTAGGGTTGCTGATCAATCATTAGTGGAGACTACCTATTTTCATATCAACCAAGGCACCAGACCAAATTTTCTTTGTAGCTGACTAAAGAGATTTCTTTTTAGTGTGTGTCATCGTATGTTAATTCCGGGTAGAATGGTGACCTACCCAACTTCACACCATTTTCAACACTATTTTTGATCTTTTGAGTGCTAATTTTGTCAATCATGAGGGTGACGTCTATAGACGAAAACCATCTTCTTGTAGTTTGATTTGTAGTTAGCACCATTCTCTCTCTCTCGCCAACAACAGATCCATAGAAACACCATCATCATCAACAAGGGGGCGACATCAAAATCTACAAGGAAAGTTGAAGAAGTTTGAGGTTACAAGCAACAATACAAGGAAGAGAAAATTTCATATCCAAGTAAAGCAACATACAATGAGCATATTTCTATATATATGTTGAAGACTTACACACAATGAGCCTAATTTATATCCAAGTATGAAGACTTATTTACAAGAGCGAAAATAATCAAAAGATGAGAGTTATTGAAGTTTATGATACAAAGACAATACAAGTTGTGAAGATCAAAGTGGTAAAGTACTTCTTTTATGGCCATGTTATTTTAATTTCGTTATATTTTTGTAGTTACAATCTTTTTGTTTAAAAAAATATATAAAGAAAAAATAATACAAAATACAAAATACAAAAAATGAAAAAAATACATATATATATATACAAAGAGATTTGCATTTAGGTTGCTATTTGTTCAATAAGGCCATGGGGAAGAAAAATCTATAAGGAAGTTTCAAGCAATAAGAAATAGAGGAAAAGAGTTACAAATTGTCTAAGTTCTACGAAGTTCAAGAGTTTATCATCAACAGTTGAAGACCGAAGACGAAGACCAAGAAGATGAAGAAGACGAGCTGAAGGAAGACGTTTCTATTGGATGCTGTGAGAGTGGTGCTTTCATCATTGCAATCAGATGTGAAGGTGGTAATTACTCTCACCCTTGCTATAGTGGTTGATTTCATTTCTTAGAGATCATCAGAAAAATATTTTTGTTTTCCACGATTTTGTGGAGTCTCCAGAAATAATTCGGAAGGTTTCCTTCCCACCATTCAACATGTGTAGGATTTATCTCTTCATTCCTACCCGCACACATGTGAGGCCCATAAAAAAAAGCCGTCTTATTGAGTGCAATTATCATAAAATCCTTTTAAGTGAGGCAGAAGTCGAGGCTAAATGCTTATTGATCGCTCTCAAACACGCATTCTCTCATTATGGTGTGGTTATTTCTCACTCAATATTTAAGAATGAATATGTTCTTTGGTATTTATAACTTCTTATACTAGCATGCAGAAACTCTATGTCCTCATAGCTCTTTGGATGATTGGGAAGCTAGAACGCTTTGAAGTTGGAGTAGGTTTCGTGGGTATATCTCTCGTAAGCCCTCACGAGACTATAACTCGTCCACTAGGGACACCTAGAGGTTTAAAGGCCTGTTGCACATGCTAAGTGCAACCGTATCCTCGACGACATGAAGTTGTTGTATTTAGATAGTTTGCTCGAGGACTAGCAAAACCCAAGTGTGGGGGAATTTGTTAAGTGCATATTTTGCATATATTTAGTGTCTAATCCATGCTAATAACTGCTATATATTCTTGCGAATTATTGTATGTTACTCTTGTTTTATTTTATTTATGTTTTGCTAGGTGAATCATCCGAAAAGAAGTGAAAAGAGCTATAAAAGTGAAGTCTACAAGTGGAGAAGGACCATATTCCAAGTGGAACTCGTTAAAATCTAGGAGTTCTTGCTATCATCTCGAAGATAACGAAAATACGAAGCCAATGGCGAAATAATGGGGTCAATCTGATGTCATATGAAGAAGTTATGGGCGAAACTGCTAAACGCAGTCACATATTTTACAAGGGGAAAGCTGGAATTTAAATATTGTTAAAGGAACCATCCATTTTACTAGGGGCACCTTCATCTTCTTTCATATTTTTCCAGAAGAACTCGACGAAGGGTTTGGTTTCCGGGAACCATAGTTGCTGATGATGATGACTGTAGACGTAGGAGAAGGCTGTGGTGATTCTCAGTGATTTGGCTTGGACAAGGAAAATAGTCATCGCCACTGACTGGAGGTGTTTGATATGGTTAGCGATGGGTTCATCTCAGCTCGAGCTAATGGCAGTCAGAGAGATGATAGTCACTCCAGTAGTTTCTGATAGTGGTAGAAAACCTGGTTGCGGTTAGAGCTTAACAACTCGGTGGTGCTAGCTGATGCCATTATTGCAGTGAGAAGATGACTTTTCTTCCGGTGAGTAATGAGGGTTTTCTGGTTGTAGGTTGATATGGATGATCAAGCCGAGAGGTATTGGCAGTGGTTGATGAAGTTGGTCGTTGCTGCCATGATTGAAGATAGAGATGATGAAGGGTGGTGATGTAGTTCATGGTGGAGATAGAGAACTCAACAGTAGTATTGTTGCCACTGCTGCCATTACCGGAAGGTGATGATGCTGTTAAAAGAAATGGAAAAGAGTATGTCAGAGATTCTCAGTTAATAGAGTTTTGCCGCTGATGATGATTGGTGATGACGTCGCTGTGAAGGATGGATAATGGAAATGCAGTCATTGATGGATATGGAGCTTGAGCTCAAGTTGGTAGTGAAGATGATTTGAAGATCTAAAGCAAGAAGAAATTCAGGGAGTTCAACTCGAGAAATTCAAGACAATGGTGATAAGCTCGAGAAGTTAAAGGAAATGGTAGTGATCGACAGTAGATAATGGCAGTGAGAAGGCAAGTTGAATTTGTGGTGATTCATGTGATACTCGGTGATTGGTAATGGAGGAGGAAGTGTATTGATGCTGTTGATGACAGCTTGGTACTGGGATTCGAATCAGTTAAGGTTCGGAGTAGGTTGATGCCATTAATGGCGATAGTTTTGGTTTGCTGCTGCCATTGGCAGTTAACAGAGTTATGCAACGATGTTTTTCCTGTGGAGATGAATGAAGGTGATGTTGTTGTTATAGGAGAATAACAAATTAATGGTTGGATGTAGCAGCCGCCATTAATTAATTAATAGCATAACGATGGTGCTGTTGAGTATCGGTGGGAAGACTTGTATGCTGTCATGGTCGTGAAGATGGAGTGATGATGCTCGGTAATGGATGATGATCGGAATAATGATGGTCTTCACTGCCACTCAATGCAGTGTGATGGTGGTTGGCTGTAGCGATGTAGGATCAGAATATCGCCACAACAATACTCGTGCGAGATTTACAGCGACAGTTCTGTGAGCTCTTCAACAACACACTGCGAGTGTCACAAAATGACTCAAAGCAATGACGTAATAGATGACGATAGCTGAAACATGAGAAGAGTGTGACCATTCTGCGAGGGTTATATCATCTGCGATAGTTAGCGTTATCAGTGCTGTGATAAGATTGCGAGTCAGATCCGAAATTAAAGGACATATTAGCTGTCATCTATTATGTAATTATCCTATATAAAGAGACCCAGTAGGTTCAGAAGAGGATGATGAATTTTTGAATGCTAAGAAAGCTTTGAGGAGAGAGAAAATTCAAGAGAGTGATTGTATTCTTGATCTCTTCCATTTCTTGTAAACATTTTTGAGAATCAAATAATAAAGTATTGTTTTTAATCTTCAAATATGTGTTGATTATTGTGAATTCTTGTGAAGGGTGTAGTGTAGGTTTTCCTGCAACTACATTTTGGTGCCCGAAACAGGGATTGATTGATGATTATTTGAAGAAAAAGATAAAAATTGACATTGTGATTGGAAGAAATTTGGAACAATTAGTGAAAGATCTTATGCAATATCCAACAGTTTACTAAGATTAATGGCTAGAAGAAGAAGAAATACATCAGAACCACCAATAACCGTAAGGAGGAGTAAAAGACTTGCAGGTGGAGAAACAAATGAAATAGGAAAATCTTCAACAGTAAGAACAAGAAGAAATAGAACAAGGGATGGTGGATAAACTCAGGTTCGACAGCCAAATCAGCAAACACCAATGCAAGATAGAGCTGTGGATTATGATAGAGTAAGCATGCATACTTGGCGATCAGATTCAATAGAAGAACCAGAAAATCGACAATTAAGAGATGAAAGACGAGAGGGAAGAAATCAAGAAGTAAATGGAGGATTAATACATGGAGATGATGAAAATGAAACAGTAGAGGTTTTAAGAAAAAGAATACAAGAGCAAAGGGGATTAGAGGCGGAAGAACGTGCAAATTTGGCAAGGCAAAACCATGAATTGAGAATGGAAAACATGAGGTTACAAAATAGAAGATCAAGAAGCACAACAAGATCAAGTTCGAGAACAATCAGAAGTGAGATAAGAAGAATATCACCTATAACAAATATTGAAGAAGAAAATCATGATCCAAATGGAGGACGTCGCGAAAGGAGAGAAATAAGGGAAGATCGTTACATACTACAAGGTGAAATTCAACAAAATGAACAAAACAACAGAAGGCAAGAGAATGAATAGCGTCAGGCACGAAATAATCAAGATGGTGAAGAAGATCAAGAGGAAGGAAGGAGGATATTGCATGGAAGAGAAACTCTAAGAAATCAGCAGATAATTGAAAGAGAAATCGAGAGACATTACGTTGAACAAGCACGCTTAGCTTGCGAAAGGGAAAGATTGAGAGCAGAGGTAGAAGAGAAAGAATTCCAAGAGGAAATTCGCCAGAATAATCATGACAATCGAGAAATAAAACGTGAACAGAACCGCAATAATGGTAATATTAATGAAGAATACGATAGGGTGCAAAGGAGAGCATAAGAAAATCGCAGAATAGAAAATGAGAGATATAATGGTGTGCGTATTCGCGAAAGAAATGTAAGAGAATATAGTGGTGAAATACAAGTAGAAAATAATGGAGATGGAAATCAAAATCTCGCAACACAAGATAGGCAAGAACGCAGGAGAAGGGAATCTGCACTAAAAAGACCAATGGAGCAAAATTCAGTTGGGAATGAACAAGTTTTAAGAGAATTAGCAGAAATAAGGGGAATGATAAATGATAGAAGAGAAGGAGGCAGAAGATAACTTGATGAGGCGATTGAAGAAGCTGCAAAAAATACATTCACTCAAGAAGTACAATTAGGAGGAATACCCCCAAAATGCAACTTGCCAGCATTAACTAGTATTTTTGATGGATCTACATGTGCCATTCAACACATGAAAACTTATGTGAGATGTATGCTACAGTGGGAAAATCATGATGCCGTGTTATGCAAATATTTCGCGTCAAACTTAACTTTTGAAGCGCTAAAATGGTTTGAGGGTTTACCCAAGAATACTATAACTTCTTTCACTCATCAACAAACCACATTTTTAGGGGCATACATAAGTAACAATTCCGCGCGTCTAGGAATTGAAGATGTGTTTGTGTTAAAACAAAGGGTTGGCGAGAGTCTTAAGCACTTAACATTAAGGTGGAAAACAATGTGCAGTGAAATGGCTGGTAGAGTGGATGAGAGATACCTCATTTTATCTTTCATTAATGCTATGTTTGCAACCAATCTACTATATGTTCAAGTTTTCAGAGTCAAAAATACCATCACAATGACTGAGCTGCGAGAACTACAAGAAAAATACATTACTTTGGAGGAGAAACAAAATGAGATGAAATCATATCCAGTCGCAAACACCATATCAATAGCGACAAATAGAAGTTTACTTCCTAAAATGATTAATAATGTGGCAAGACCTCGCAGTCATAACAAGAGAAAGTGGTGATGGATAACCAGCAGAAGTTAGTAGCCATGAGAAGTCGAGATCAAGAGGAGTATGAAAGGGAAAGGAATTATTACAATCGCGGTGGAAATAATAAAATTCAAAGACTTGATCAGCCGCAAGAGACTTATGGGGGGCAGAGGCAAAATAATTTTAGAGGGCAAGGGAGTCATAAGATAATATGGGAAGAAATTAAGATGTCACCTCTAAATGCTAGTATAGAAAAAATTTGGGAGGCAATCATTTTGATGGAAAATATACCATCACCCTGGAATATGGGAAAAGAACCACATCCAAATAATCGAAATAAAGAATTTTGTCCTTACCATCATTTCATGGTCACTCAATAAATGATTGCAGGAATGTAAAAATAATAATTTTGAGGATGACTGATCAGGGAAAATTAAATCATTTTCTAATAGGACATCCGCAATCTCAGCAGTTACCACCGGCACCAGATATTCGCAGAGTGAATACTATAAAAGGAGCAGAAATATTTGTGATAGAGGTTAGAGCCAAGGCGAAGAATTTGTTCTGTAATTCCATCATACATTCATACAAGACTATGAGGATTTCCACGACAACGTTCTAAGTAGAGTCTTCGCGAGAGACATGGATGGAATAGAAATAATGAATATTGCGAGAGTCTCGCCATTAGAAGAATGGCAAAAGCAAAATATCTCTTTCACATCACAAGATGTACCAGAGCCTGGCGAGATGCATGACAACCCACTGGTGGTAAGATTATAAATAAATCCAAAACAAATAGAAGAAGAAAATGAAGAAAATGATGATGGTGAAACTGAAGACTCTTGGGCCATTAACAGAGTTCTAATAGATACTGGAAGTTCAGTTGATATCTTATTTTATCATACTTACAAAACCATGGGTGGAAGAGACGAGGATCTGATACCGTCAGCCTATAAGATCTATGGTTTCAATGGTACTGTCAACAAGCCCAAAAGGGAAATTACTATGCGTATTCCGTTAAAGGGGCTATCTTCCAAAGTTCAATTTTGTGTGGTTGACATAGAATCACCATATAATGCCTTGATTGGCATACCATGGTTACATGGCATTTTAGGTGTAGTGTCAACTTATCACCAATGCATTAAGTTTCCACATCCCAACGGTGTTGGAGTTATAAAGGGAGATTGGATTGAGGGAAGGAAGTGTTATGAAATTGACATGGAATCTTGCGAAGAAAGAGATGCGAGGAATAGAAATTGGAAGCATAACATCAAGCAGAGGCAAAGAAGTGACAAATTAATGGTTGATACAATAGAACGGCGAGAAGATGGAATATTGAAAAGTAAGCACACACTAAAGGCAATTGATGGCGAGCGCCTGGAAGATGGAGAGAAAATAACAAAATGCAACAAAAGGGCAGAAGCAGAAAGTAGTAAGTAGAAAGGTAAAATGATGAAATTTAAGAAATTTATGAATGATTTGTTGAAGAAAATGTTTCAAAAGAATATTTCGTTTGAATGACAAAGATGAAATTGAAAAATTATACAAGAGTTAAAATGCAAATAAAGAGAAGATCAAAGAGAGAAAAAAATTCATCAGAGTTGCAATACTCGCAAGAGAAATATAAGAACGGGACGAACCTTTATGGCGTACACCCTAGTTAGCATATAAAATTTCGTAAAAGGAAAATATAAGACCTAAAGTGCGTCATATAAGGGGGTACCTCTTTGCATGGCTCAGGGATAAGGTTATACCGCTGCTGGAACCTGAGTCATGGATATTGGGGTTATTGAAAACCCATCCAGGAGAGGTACCTTGGATTTCCAACTATATAAGGTTATGCCCTGGTTGGACGACCGAGGGTCTCTCCTAAGGAGTGCAGAGTATGATCAAGGCGCCGAGGTACACGGTTGAGCCAAAAGTTCCCGGGGCATACGAAACTACCCTGGCCATTCTTGGCAAGTCTTGGCTATGATACACTCGGCCCAAAGAAAACCCCACTTAGGGTACAGTCTTGTACTATAAGCCATATAGGCATAAAGGACAAGAGGCTGCGAAAACAACTGGTTGTTGTTAAGACCGTATGGGAGGAGCTAGTCTTGTATGGCCGATGTGACCTCCTTGAAGGGGAAACCAGGGGGAAGATAAGGGCGGCACCCTCCATTAGGAAGCTGATAAGTGTCTAAAGACGGCAATGTCATGGGGCTTTATGATCGCAAGAACATTTAGGCATGTCATATTGTCGCGTGACAAATATTATACAGAGGCAGCAAGCCATGAGAAAAAGTTAAGATGAGATCAATGGGTTTTTACATGAAAGTGTAAAGACGTCCTGCGATTTCATCGCAAGACGACAATGTCATAAGGCTTTATTCTCGCAAGAGAACTTAGACTTGTCATATTGTCGCAGAGAAATTGACAAAATGCGGATAAGGAAAGATCAATGGGTCAATACATGTAAGTGTAAAGACGTCCTGCGATTTTGTCGCAGAAAAAAAAATTGGCTACATAAGACCTTTAACTAGGAAGGCAAAATAAGACCACAAGAGATCATAAGATTATACATACATGACCTGCGATATTTACGCAGAAGTTGAGGAAAAGTTTACAAATAGATTTTGTTCAACATTAATCTGCTCAATCTTTCATATTGCAGATGAATAACAGAGGCAAGTATGGGAATGAAAAGAATGATAAGATTATTATTCATCTTTATATGAAAGATTTACGCAGATGGATAAAAATTAATAATCATGTTGATTAACCATATTGCAAAAAAAGAATTATTTATACGGATAGAAGCAAAAGAAATTTATACATCAAGGAACCTTGCAGTAATATCACAAGAAGAAGGAGATAAATGTACAAATATTATAAGGAGATTAAAAAGAGGAAACAAAACTAGTTAGATCCATCATCATCCTCGGCATATTTTTATTATTCTTATTCTTTGTCTTCACCGTTATCTTCGCTGTATCCTTCATCTCCGCCAGATTCTTCAGCTTCACTGTCAGAGATAACAAGATTTGGAGTATTATTTGGAACTTCTTCCGCGAGGAAAGGATAAAAAGAGTGAGGAATATTGTTATCATCGCAGACCTTCTTGGCAGAATCATTGTGAACACCAACAGGGAGATTACTAAAACTGGTAGCAAAAATCTTTAATTGGGTCTTCAATTTTGAATATTTCTCATTGCGAGCAACAAGAGTCTTTGCGAGTTGATTCTTATCAGCTTCAAGTTCTCCAATTCTTTCAGAGTATCTCTTCTCAGCTCCTGCGAGTATATAATAATAAGTTGGAAATTTTTCAAAGAACTATAAAAGACAAGAAATTAAAAAGGAAGAACAATTAACAACCTTCTCTTTCAGAAATCATGTCTTTAACTAAGGCCGCTTGTTCAACGTGAAGACTAACATCTACACCTAAGTTAGCTCTGGCATTGTCAAGAATCTTTGCATCCTAGGCAAATTCGTCATCATCATTAATAAGAAAACGGGAACGAATTTGGTTTTCTCTTTCAACAAGATCCTCTCTCTCGCGGATAAGTTTATCTCTTTTAATTTGGACTTCAAGAAGGGTTTTATGAAAATCCGCTAAAGTTTGAGCTCCTTGCCTAGAGATGCGATCTTTTTCATCTATAAGATCACTTTTTTTGTCTCTTAGAATCTTGATTTCTTCTTTAGAATTAAGATATTGACGCTTGGATGTATTAGCCGCTCTCAAACTAGATCTGTGATCAATTGCTAAAAGATGAAATTTGGATCTAAGATTATCTATAGAAAGGGATTTAATATGTTCATTTGAATAGTTGTCTAACGATTCATTAAGGTGATTGAGAAGAGTATCATCGTCTATTGGATTTGGAAAAGAACGAAGGAATACAACTTCGTCAGAAAGGCCGTAAACATCTGCGAAAAATAAAAATAAGAAAAAAATGCAAAGGAATACAAGGTTAAAGAAAAAGAGAGAGATTTCTTACCATAAAGTTGATTGTTCGCAGCTTGGAGGCTTGCGACCTTATCTTGCGAGAAAGAAAGTTCAGTTTCCAACCGCTTGATCTTTTCTTGAAGGTCAGCAGACCCAGATTCCAATTTCCCATGAAGACTAGCGAACTCAGATTCCAACTCCACATTCTTCTTGCGAAGAACAATATTCTTCTTGTGAAAAGATGCGCACCCCTTCTCCAAGTCTGAGGCAACAACAAAGGAATCTCTTCCACTCTGTGAGGGAACGATGTAAATTAAAACTTGGCGAGGAAATGAATACATAAATATGGTGAAGAAATGAAAACATACCAGAATACCAAGAGAATTTAAGAGACTGGGAGTTATTGATCTTGAGATTCCTTGGAGAGAATCATTATCAACCAATATGGGAGCATCGCAGATCTTGGAAAGAGCCTGGGATACCCCATTAAGAGCTTCATTTCCATGATCATTTGCGATACCATGTGTAATATCGCCAAAAATGTTAGATAGCTGGGCCATGGAAGATTCATATTGGGAAGATTCCATTGCGGAAGGGATATCAGCGTCAAAATCATCATCATCATCATTATCAGTATCATCATGAGAATTTTCTTCATTAGACTGGGGTGATGAAGGGGAAGTAGTTTGGATCTTTCTTTTCTTCGAGAGAGGACCAGTGGATTTTTCCTTGCGAGGAGCACCATATTTCTCCTTGTGAGGAGCGTTAGATTTCTCCTTGCGAGAAGAATCTTTGATTTTTCCTTTGGTCCTCGCAACCACAACAGATTCTCTTTCTTCAATAACCTGCGAACACAGATAAAGATAAGAAATAGAGGCAACAATATATTGTTAAGAATCATAAAGGAATATTTCTTACTTCATCTGTGAGAGATTTAAGGGTTAAAAAGGTGCTGGGCTTCCCAAATTTATGGTAGTTAAGTTTCAGCATGTTAATCTTGAAAAATTGGAGTAGTCAGCGAGAGTATGAAAACATGAGGAAGATAATAATGATAATTATGCAAAATATTTGAGGGAACATACCTCTTTATTCCTTTCAGGCCAGTTTAAAACCCACGGCTGATATTCTTCGAGATTCGCAGGAAATGCATGAGGACCGGAGATGTAGGGACCCTCTAGACATAATGGAAAAATAAACCATTTGTCATCACTGGATTGGCGAGGGCCTTGATTATTACCCGTATGCCAATCGATATCTAACATAAGAACATTATCTTCAGCGATGTCATCCTTCTTCTGTAAGCGGACACCCCAACAAGTGTTGTCTATCTTCATAGGAATTATATCGTAATTTGTGAAGAAGTTCTCCACAGTATACTTTGCGGGGACAATTGGAATATCCTTGAATTTAGGATTCTTCGTTGTATCAGGGTAAAGAGATTCTTTACTAGTACCGCGAGTATCATACTCAAGCATTAAGCGAATGTAATCCCCACTCAACTGATATACCGCCCGCAAGAACTTCGCGTGAGAGAGTATCTCATAAAATAAAGGAAGTTTAGGGTCATAGAGAGGAATGGGAAGACCATCTTAAATCTGGCCTAGCGAGACTATAATATTCTCATGGTTACATGGAAGATCAGAAAATAATGGAACAGAAAGTTCAGACTTAGGGTTTTGATTGAGAATGGTGGATAAAGTAAAACCTTTGTCTTGAAGTTCTTTTTGAATCTTCTCAAAAGAAATCACATATTTGCGACCGACTGCAACCATTTTTTGTATGGGAATTAAGTTTGAAGGAGTAAAAGATCGAAAGAAAAATTGTAACAGTAGCAGATCCGGAATTTACGGAAGAACAGTGAATTTGCAGAGAGATTATGGAGAGAAGGAAGAAAGAGGTAAAAAATAATAAAATAGAAGAGTGAAGAAGATATATATAGAAGGTAAAAAATCTCAAGAAGATAAGTGCAATTAATACAAGGAAGATACGTGAACGGTTGGAATGCGGCGGTTGAAAGGGACGTGTCAGAAGTTGAATGGATAAAAAGATACGTGTAACAAACCTGGCGAGGAAAAGATATGTGTCAAAAGAACATGAAAAATAGACAGCTGCGGTATTTCAAAAGGTTTTGATTTCTCATGGTCTTTTCCCTTCGCAAAAAAGACATGAGAAGAGGCAAGATGTAGGATCAGAATATCGCCACAACAATACTCCTGCGATATTTACAACGACAGTTCTACGAGCTCTTCAACAACACACTGCGAGTGTCACAAAATTACTCAAAGAAATGACGTAACAGATGACGATAGCTGAAACATGAGAAGAGTGTGACCATTCCATGAGGGTTATATCATCTGCGATAGTTAGCGTTATCACTGCTGCGATAAGATCGTGAGTCAGATCCGAAATTAAAGGACAGATTAGCTGTCATCCATTATGTAATTATCCTATATAAAGAGACCCAGTAGGTTCAGAAGAGGATGATGAATTTTGAACGCTAAGAAATCTTTGAGGAGAGAGAAAATTCAAGAGAGTGATTGTATTCTTGATCTCTTCCATTTCTTGTAAACATTTCTGAGAATCAAATAATAAAGTGTTGTTTTTAATCTTCAAATATGTGTTGATTATTGTGAATTCTTGTGAAGGGTGTAGTGTAGGTTTTCCTGCAATTACAAGCGAACTGAAAAGAGATACTCTATGGAGTGAAAATGATGGTTGGCAGTGTTGACGATGGTTTGCTGTTGGTGTGAATAGATCGAGTTTAGCTGAGGATAAGTTACGGATGGAAGCCCAGCCGTGATAGAAATCAAGAAAAAGTAACGAAACATCCAGGAGAACTTTCGTATGGGAAGTCCAGGACGTAATTAAGAGAAGAAAAATAGGCTATCAATTTCGGAAGAGTGACAGGCCATGAAACAGTTGAAAAGAAGAAATTGGGCTGGGCTTTAATATTCCTAACAGAGCCCATAAAGGCTGTTGGACGTGGTTACACGGTTTTGACATTCTTTTGGCTAGTTTTTGGCAAGTTTGGCACACTATTTTGACTGGGATTCGGGCACGGGCACAACTACAATTGGGACATCTATATAAGAGAACTTTTAATATTTTTGGGACGTGTCATAATATCCATACTTCTCATAACACTTTTGTTCTTCATAAAATATTCTAGGGTTTACCCCATTAGGGGGAAACCGGGTAATTGTGTAAACATGAGAGGACAAACTTTATTTATTAAGGATGAATTCAATGTTTTAGCGTGAAGCTTTATTATTATACAAGTTTGTTCGGAGTTTTAATCATCTTATCATTTGTCTTTACCATATTTGATCTTTATGAGTGATTATTGGATTGATTTGGAGTGCACACTATATTGATTTACTAATTGTTCTATTGCTAGTATCGAGTTAGGAGATAAGTAATCGTCGAATTATTCATATACAAGTAGAAATTGCGAGACCTTGCAGAGGGATTCTGTGGAGAAATTTTGAGTGAAGATAACACCAGCAAGTGGACCTTGAGCTAAGAGTTTAACTACTGGGATCAACCTAATTCACAAATCCTAAGTGTTCGATTGAATTACACCTTCAGTGAGATACTACTTGGTGGTTCGTTGAATAAAATATGATATTGGAGAGCTTCCGTATCCGTGGTAAAAGGAGTTTTGGGGATAACACTAAGCTAGCTGTTATTCTACGGTTGGTGATGAATGGTTCTAACGAAGATAGATAAGTATAATAATCCAGTTATCGCTTGGTAACGACGAAGGATTCCTTGATCATCTCTTTCTTTTATTTGTTATTCTTTTTATTTTACTTTAAACCAATCCCCCTTTGTTTTATCTTATTTTGCTATTTAAATGACATATCAATTACACGCTCTCTGTGGGAACGATCTCTTACTACCGCTATATTACCCGTTAATTAGTGAGAAATATCTTAATTATTTTGTTGTGGTTACGACACACATCAGTTTATTCGTGGGAGACGAATTTATCTATATTGTAGACTTTTATGTGTGAGACAGATTTTTTTGCTAAAGTATTCGACTTTGGGTCGTAACAACTCTTGGTTGTGGGTGAGATCAGCTAAGGGAATCAAGTGTGCAGTATCCTGCTGGGATCAGAGGCGTAGGAGCATAACTGTACCTTGGATCAGTGTGAGATTGATTGGGGTTCAACTACAGTCCAGGTCGAAGTTAATTTGGAGTAGGCTAGTGTCTGTAGCAGCTTAATACAGTGTATGTTTAATATGGACTAGGTCCCGGGGTTTTTCTGCATTTGCGGTTTCCTCGTTAACAAAATTCTGGTGTCTGTGTTATTTCTTTTCCACATTATATTTTTATATATAATTGAAATAATACAGGTTGTGTGTTGTTCAATCAATTAGAATATCTGACCTTATTGGTTGTTGATTTAAATTGATTGACACTTGGATATTGGTCTTTGGTACTATCCAAGTTATCTCTCTTTGATTAAGATTTTCGAATCATATTTGCTTGAGTAAATCAAATTGAGAGATTGAGATAATAACTCCTTGAGATTTTTTTATATTGATTGAGTCTAGTTGATTCTCTAGAAAATAACTCAGAGTTGTCCATACAGATTGCTAATCGAAATATTGGGTGAGGTTGTTAAACCCCCGCTTTTTCAATTAGTATTATGCAAGTTGGTTTACGTTGATATCCCCAAGATTCTAAAAGCCTACTAATTTTGTTTCACCATCGTCATTATTCCATTATCACAAACTCTAGATGATTGTTTCACCACAATACATAGTGTGTAAAAGTCATGATTTAGGTGCGACGCAGGAGGGACGAGTGTGCGATTTAGTGTATCAACCACAACATCATCCCACCTTAACTTTTTTCGTTATGACATTAGAGTTCAGAAACCTTTGAAACACTCGACCTGAAATCCTGAAGGGTTACACCATGAGATACAATTTTTTTTTTTTTTTGAGAAAAAAAAGGATATACCATGAGATACAATTACCTAAACAAAGAAAGTGAAACAAAAAAACATAAAAATCATGCCGCGCATAGGAAGGTAAGAAAATGATGATGACGTATGCCCTCATTTCAAGAAAGAGAGGTTTGAGTGACCGGTGAGAGAATAAGTTGCGAAACAACATCATTTCTCTATGGAAAAGATTATATCCATAAACAACGAAGATTGTAATTATTTTTATTAGAACATCTACTCACATATGTGGTTTCCGTCATTCTAAAATATACATATGAATTAAGATGTGCCAAGTGTCTTTCCCGGAGCTGCTGCTTCACAAAAGTCCAAGGAAAAAGAAGGCAACAAAATAGATATGGGTGTGCCCTCATTTTAAGCACCGGATATTTGTGCGATGGTTCATAGGGGGAGGTGCTGCCACTGTGCGAATCCAAAGCATTCATTTCACTATTAAAAAAATATCTACAAAGTATGAGGTTTATAAATCACTTGCATTGCTCATATTATTCAGGCCTGTTGACATTATTTAGTTTCACCATCATAATTCATCTGTTACCATCAGTTATCTCCTTTGCAATTAACCAAGAAAAAGACTACCATCGAGGAAATCTCCTAATCCATTTCTACTGAAGTGCTATATTTTGATCATCTTTGTAGTTGCAGGAAATCCTACAACACATCCATCATAAGAATTCATCACAATCAATCCATTTCTTAAGATTAATAACGGCACTTTTTATTAATTGAATCTAGAAATTTCTACAAGAAGGAAATGAAATCAAGAATACAACGCTAATTTGGAATTTCTCTCTCCTCAAAACTTTCTCAACACTCCAAAAATTATCTCTCCCTACCTTATGCCTATTCATCTCTTTATATAGGATATTCCATAGTGGATGACAGCTAAGTTGACCTTTATTTTCGGATCTGACTTGCGGTATTTCGCAAGCTTACAAATGCTAAAATTCGTAAACATCCTAAATTTCGCTAGATCATCACACTTTTCTCATGTTTACACTGTCGTCATCTGTTATGTCATTTTCTGAAATCACTCTGCAACGTCTTCGCAGTGTAGCTGATGAAGATTTCACAAGTGTGTTGTTGTTGCGATATTCAGATCCTACATCTTGCCTCTTCTCATGTCTTCTCTGCGAAGGGGAGAATGCCATGAGAATTTGTACTTCAGAATGTCAAAGCTATTCATCTTTCCATATTCTTTTCCCGACAATATTCCGTGAATTAAGTATAACCGCCTACATGTGTCGAATACTCCTCTACTCACCAGCGCGTTCATTGTTTTCCAGTCACCATTCTTTTGTCTATTTAAGGAGAGATCTAGTAGAGAGATGATTTTCTTCTTTTAATTCTCCGCCTTCCTCATCTTTACGCTCTCCGTAAGTTCCTCATCAAAGATTCATCTGCTACTAGTTTCATGGAGTCATCAAGGTAGATATTCTTCTGATTTTGTTGAAACCGATCTTGTTTATTGAAATTATCTTGTCTGATTTTATTCAACTCTATGTAATTCCCATACTGTTTCTGTTTCAGCAAAATCACCTCTAATATCAAATTTTCAGTCCAAAACCCTAATGCTCCTCAAGATTCGCAGCCCAAAGTCGCTGCAAGCAAAAGAAAGCTTGTGAATCGCAAGGTAGTAAGAAACACTTATTCTTTTAATAACAATATTGTTGCCTCTATTTCTTATCTGGATTGTGATTCGCAGGGTGATGGAGATGCCAACAAGCCCCCCAATAAATCTCGCCATCTTAAGACCATTGAAACTTCTGTTCAATTTTCTTCACTTATCCCCACAAAATCTCCTGCGATATCTTCGCAAACTGAATCCTTACTTTCCATTTGCAAAAATGTTGTCTCTGATTTCATCCCTTCAACTGATCTTCTAGCGATATTAACCCTTCTACAAATGAAACCACCTTTTCTCCTGTTGTTAATGCTTCTCAAGTCGACTCCTCCTTAATCTCAATTACTGATCCTCCTCAAACCTCACCTTCAAACGATACATCTATCATGAAGAATGATCCAATTCATCCATCTTCTATCATCACCACTTCTTCATCTGAATCTCTTCCTTTTTGTAAAGAAACTATGGAAGGGATAGATATTGCTTTTAAAGTATTATCTGATATTCTGGATGATGTTAAGAAGTCTCCTACTGATCCTATCAAGTCTGGCGTCTGCGATATTTTGAGTAAATATTTTGGTTCTGATAGAAATGTTTCACAAATGGCTCTGGAGAAAGAAATTGAAGTTTTGAAAGAGAATCTCCAAACCAAGACTTTGGAATGTAGCAATCTTCGTCTTGAGAACCAAAAGTTCCAAAATGACTCTCTAGATTGTGATAACCTTCGCAAGAATAATAAGGAGCTACAAGGTACAACTTTTTTAACTTTGCTCTTAATTTATCCTTTTCAATAAATTTGTTCTTTCTGTATTCAACTTTCTTTAAATCCTTTGTTCGCCTTTAAGTTTTAAACCAGAAACGAATAATGGAGAGATATCAATTTGAATCCCTCGTTGAAGAAGCCCGTGTGGACAGAGATATTTGGATGGATCAATATAATCAATTAGATAATATTCATACATATTCTGTCGATCAAATAGATAATCTTACCAAAGAGAATGCTCAATTAATTCAGAAGAAAAACTTATTAAGTAGTTAAATATCTCGCCTTTCTTATTCTTTAACTAAGGCTAACTTGGAGATGGAAACTTTATCAGATGAGAATAAGACCTTATCTCAAGAAAAACGATCTCTTCACAGCAATATAACATTTGCAAAAAGTATGTAATGATCAAGAACAGTCTCTTTGCTCTTTGAGAAGTAAACTTAAAGAAACAGAGTCGTCTACTGCCGAGAGGGATGAACTTATCTGGGGTAGAATAGCTTTAAGTGTAAAGTCAATTCAACTCAAGGACCAATACTCCAAACTAGAAGAATCATATACTTTTCTTGCGAAGTAAAATGCCTCACTTATTTCTAAAGCAAAGAATTTTCAATCTCGCTTGAAAGGTTTAGTCGGAGATAAATTTGATGATGCAATGGACCGCTGGGAAGATAGTTGTTTGGCTCTAACTCAATATCTTGTTTCCAAAAGGAAGGTAGTCATGAAAATTTGACTGCCTCAATCGTCTTTTATCTCTGTTAAGTCATTGTGTAATATTTATTTGCGAATTCCTCATCTTAATGAACTTCTTGTATTCTATTTTTTCGCAAAGTCTGAGAAAAAGCTTCATTCTTCCATTTCTGTCTTGGAGTCTAAATTGGCTAAAATTCGCAAAGAGAATGCATTACTTGACTCTCACCTTGTTCGTTCTCGCGATCGAGCAGCAAGGAGATTTGATTACCTTGCCTACTTCAAGGATATTCAAGATAGAAACCATCAGAAAGCATTTCTTCGCCAAGTCCATCTCAAAGCTGAAGTTCTAGTGAATGACATCTTGATGTCCAAGTCTCTTTCTCCTGTATCAGTCGAACCTTTGGAAGTAGATGATGATGAAATTCCCCATGCTGCTGATAGCGATTTTGACTATGAAAGTGGTGAAGAAGCTTTTTCTCAAGAAGATTTCGCAAATTAGGAAGAAATCCATCTTAAAGAAACAACTGCTGGTGAGGTTCCAGATGAAGAAGAACCTAGAATGAATGAGTCAACTGTTGGTGATAATTCAAATGAAGAGGAAGCCAGAGTAGACCAGGATAAGAAGAATACTGGCGAAAATGATAAAGCTGGCGAAGAACGTCCACTATCTCCTTCTGGCGAAACTAACACTGAAGTCTGAGATTTATTTTTAATTTCTTGAGTTACCTCTTCATCTTTTCTTGCGAATGATGTATTTTAGTCAACTTTTGGATTCATTTGCTCTTTTAGTATTTTGTGTGCTTGCTAGAAAGATAATGACATCTGGTTTAATAATTCCCATACTTGCCTATCATTATCTTTCTTGCGATGAACAAATTTTTCCTGCATAAAGAATAGTTAATTTTTATAAATTTTATGTTTTTTCATGTGGTCTTATTTTGCCTTCCTAGTTAAAGGTCTTATTTTTCCACCTCTTGTCATTGCGACAAAATCGCAGGACGTCCTTACATTTTCGTGTAAAGACCCATTGATCTTTCTTTAACTCTCTCTATTTCATTGAAATTTTTGTTGCGACAATATGACAGGCCTAAAAAATTCTCGCGAAAATAAAGCCCCATGACATTGTCGTCTTGCGACGAAATCGCAGGACATCCTTACACTTGCATGTAATGACCCATTGATCTTGTCTTATCTTTTTCTTTGATATTATTGCCTCTTCAGGATTGTCGCACAAATATGATAAGCCTTGATACTCACGTGAGTAAAAAGCCTCATGACATTTGCGTCTTAAGACACTTAGCATCTCCCTAATGGAGGGTGCCACCCTTATCTTCCCCCTGGTTGCCCCTTCAAAGAGACGTACTTCTCCCATACAAGGCTGGCTCCTCCCATACAGTCTTGACAACAACCAGTTTCTTTCGCAGCCTCTTATACACTTTTGCCTATATGGCTTATGGTTACGAGACTGCACCCTAAGTGGGGTATTCTTCAGGCCGAGTGCATCATAGCCAAGACTTGTCAATAATGGCAAGGTACACTCCAGATGCCCCGGGCACTCTTGACTCAACCGTGTACCTCGGCGCCTTGGTCATATTCTGCACCCCTTAGGAGAGTCCTTATTACCCTAGTCGCCCAACTCAAGTCATATGCTTAAGTTGAGAATCCAAAGTGCCTCTCCTAGATGGGTTTTTATTGACCACAAATCTCCATGGCTCAGGTTTCAGTAGCGGTGTAACCTTTTCGCTGAGCCATGCAACAAGTACCCCCTTATATGACGCACTTTAGGTCTTACATTTGCCTCTTGCGAAATTTTAATCTCGCGAACTAGGGTGCACGCCATAGTAGGTTCGCCCCATTCTAATATGTCATTAATCTCTGCGAAATTTTCGCACATTGTCATTTTGTTTTGGATGTTTGGATGTTTGGAATTTCTCTTCCATAAGATTTTCGCAAATATTCCTTTTGTTTCAATCATACATTGCTTCGCAATCTATCTTTTCCCAAAATCTTTTATTGGTAATACTTCTTTAGATATAATCTGTTCCATGGTCTCCCAATTCTTTGACCCATATCTCTACCCTCTGGGTCCATCAACTTATATGCCCCATGTTCCAACTATCTCTTTAATTATATAAGGTCCATCCCATTTTCTTGCAAGTTTTCTGCCATTTTCTCGCTGGTATATTGGTGTTTCTCGCAGTACCAAATCCCCTGGTTGAAATTCACGTTTTTTGACACGTTTATTATACTCTCGGGCTAATCTTCGCTGGTAATTTTCCATATGTTGTTGTGCTTTTTCTCTCTTTTCTTCTAATTCATCAAGTTTGGTTAAAATTATTCCTGCACTAAGGTTTTTCTCCCAAGCTTCTCTTTTTGTTGTGGGAATAACGACTTCTGTTGGTAGCACAACTTCAACTCCACATGTTAAACAAAAAGGTGACATTTCCGTAGCTTCTCGCCTGGTTGTGTTGTAAGCCCATACTTCATTATGCACCTGTTCGCACCATGCTCTATTATGTCCTTCTAATTTCTTCTTCAATATATCCGCAATTGTGTTGCTTCTGCTTGTCCATTAGCCTGTGGATATAGAGGTGTGGATTTTCTACACTTTATCTTAAATGCATTGAGTAACATTTCTATGTTCTTCCCTTCAAATTGTTTCCCACTAATTGTGCTGGAATTCCAAATTTGCAAATGATATTTTCAAATATGAACGTGAAGATGTATTTTTCGCGAATATGCTGTACTGCTTTTACTTCTGCCTATTTTGTGAAATAATCTGTAGCAACAATTAAGTATCTCCTTTGTCCAGATCCTGGTTAAAACGGTCCTACAATGTCTAAACCCCACTTTCCATAGGGCCATACACTTGTTGAAGATGTTAATGGTGCTCCAGGTGCATGTATTTTCTTTCCATGTTGCTGACAATCTTCGCAACGCCTTGATATTTGTTTCGCATCTTCATGCATACATGGCAGATAATAACCTTGCATTTTCATTCTGTATGCCAAGGATCTTCCTCCACTATGATTACCAGCATCCCCACTATATAACATCTTTAACATTTCTTCTCCCTCTTTTCGTGTTAAACATCTGAGTGATGGTCCATTAAAGGATCTTCTATACAACACCCCATCTCTTAGCTCATAATTTGTCGCACAACTTTTTAGTTTGTGTGCCTCCAATCTATTTTTTGGTGTTTCTCCTTTTGCCAAATATGCATGAAGTTCTGCTATCCAATCTTCGGCATTGGGTATTTGTGCTTCTTCTTCACCTTCTATTATCATAACATCTACTTCTTCCTCTTCTTCTTTGTTTACAGATGGTGATAGGAGCGTCTGTATTTTTATGCATTTTGCAGCTAGGTCTGTCATCATACTTGAAATGAAAGCATAAGCATCTGCAAGTCTATTGTCTTTCCTTGATATATGTCTCCACTTTATTTTTGGAATTTTTGCTGATAATTTTTCAACAAGTTTCTTGTATTTTTTCAAGGAGGGTTCATTTATAGTGTATTCTCCTTTTATTTGGCGAATAACTAGCTACGAATCACTGGTAATTCTCATATTCTCCAATTTCATTTCTATTGCGAATTTTAGAGCATGCACTACAGCTTCGTATTCTGTTTCATTATTAGTGATGCGAATTATAACCTGAAGGAAAAGGCCATTTTGTTTCCTTCTGGCGAAATCAGGACAATTCCAACTCCATTGCCTTCCCCATTTGATGACCCATCTACCAATATTTCCCATCTTTCAGGTTTTGTCAAAAGATCTCTTGGGTACCCATGTTCTTCCTCCACGTCCATCATTTCCTCCACTGCTTCATCATCTTCTAGAGGAAATTCCGTTAAAAATTCTGCAACAACTTGTGACTTTGGTGAAGATAATATTTCATACTTAATTTCGAAATGTCCTACTTGTGTATTCCATCTCTCCACCCTGCCTGAACTTTTTGAATACTTCATCACTGATTCAATTGGTACCTTTGTCAACACCCTCACTTTGTGTGCTTGAAAATATATGCGAAGTTTAAACGTTGCATAAACTAATGCCAGAATTAGTTTTTCAATTTTTGAATAATTTCTCTCTATGGCATTGAAGGTTTTAATGTTATAGTAAATCAGTTTTTCAACTCCTGCATCAATATCACAACACTTAATGCATGCGAGGTTCTCGCAAGATAGATTAACAACTCTTCTTCTGGCTCTGCCTTTTGCAAAATAGATATATTCACCAGATGTTCTTTTATTCCTTGGAAAGCTTTCTCAAATTTATCTGTCCATTTGAACTTTGTCCCCTTTTTGAGTATGTTAAAGAAATGTTTACATTTTTCTGAAGATCGCGAAATAAATCTTCCCAGCGAAGCCAAGAGTTCATTTAACTTCTGTACATATTTCACCGTCGCTGGTGTTGGCATATCGCGAACTGCTAGTAATTTCTCTGGATCAACTTGTATTCCTTCTTTTGATATAATATAGCCTAAAAAAATTCCTGACGCAACCCCAAAAATACACTTCTCTGGATTTATCTTGACGTTAAAATGCAGCATCTGCTCAAAAATCTCCTTCAGATCCTGTACGTGATCTTTAGCTTCTTTAATTTTTATTAACATATCATCTACATATACCTCTAATGTTTTATGTATCCACTTCGCGAACACTTTATCCACCATCCTTTGATATGTTGCACCAGCATTTCGCAGACCAAATGGAATTTTTGTATAACAATATAACCCTCTTGGAGCGAAAAAAGCAGTATGCTCTTGATCTTCTTCAGCGAGAGGAATTTGATTATAGACTTTATATCCATCTAAAGAGGATATTCTATCATTTCCTTCCGCTGATTCAACCATTTGTGGAATATCTGGTAATGGGAAACTGTCTTTCGGACAAGCTTTGTTTAGATCAGTAAAGTTTATACAGATTCTAATCCCCTTATTTTTCTTTGGAACTACAACCATGTTAGCTATCCACTATGGGTATTTAGCTTGTCTTATAATTCCTGCATCAAGCATCTTATGTAACTCTTCTTCTATTTAGGAGTGATATGCTGTCGTAATTTTTCTTATTCTTTGTTTGAAGGGTCTTGCACTTTTATCAATCTCCAACATATGACACGCCACAGACGGATCTATTCCAGGCATCTCATCCATGTTCCATGCGAAAATATATTTGTATTCTCGCAAAAGACTAATAGTTTTTTCTTCTTCATCTGCCTCCATTTTGATCCCAATTATTAGTATGTTAGGTTCTTCTTTAGTTCCAACATTCACTTCCTTTGTTGGTTCTGCCGCGGTGTAACTAGCCTTAGGTTCTCCCATAGGTGTTGGTTCTTTTATCATTTTCGCAGATTCATTTCCTCTTCCGAAATTTCGCCTGATATCCCTTTTCCTTCCTCTGCTCTTATCATGTAAATTCTAAATTCTTCTTCTTTCTTCGCTTCTCTTGCCATCTTCCTGCGAATTTTTTGCTTCTTTGCACGTCCTTCATAATCCTTCACTTCAATTTTATAACATAATCTTGCACTCTCAACATCCCCTCTAATTTCACCAATCACACTCGGCATAGGAAATTTAATGCATTGATGCATTGTTTAACGCTACGGCTTTAATTGCGTGTATCCATGGTCTTCCCAATAACATATTATACGGTGATTCCATATCCACCACACATAGTGTCACCTGTGTTTCAATCTCTCCCAGCAAAATTCGCACCACTATTTATCCTTTAGGTTTTTTTGTTGATTTTCCAAATCCATGGATATGATATGTTGAACAAGACATTTCTTCATCTTTGTATCCCATTCCTTTATATGCATGATAAAACATTATATCAACCGAACTTCCCGTATCCACCATAGTTCTGTTTACCGCCCATTCTTCCATATTTTTTGCGAATTTCTCCTTTTCTTTCAGTGTGGTTACTGGGTCACCAAAGAAGATGTGTGGTTCAAATTTTATCTTGGCATCTCTGCTGCTGTGAATGTAATTTTCTGCTTTTCCCAATCCTTCAAGGGTGATAGCTTTTCCACCGTCATAATCTTCTTTCCTTCAAAATCTCGTTTATGTATTATTCCTTTGATGTTTTCATGAAACTTATTAATCATTGTTTTTGTGATTATGCTACACTCCATCTTTCTGTTATCTTCATTAATTTGAATTATCTTTTTCTTAACTGGTTTGCTGATTTGTTCCATTACCTTCTTGGTTTGAACAGTCTCAATAAAAATCTTTTAATCTTGTTTTTTCAGCAACTTTCAACTTTCAATCCCTGTTTTTAGCGCCATTATGTAGTTGCAGGAAATCCTACAACACATCCCTCATAAGAATTCATCACAATCAACACATTTCTTAAGATTAATAACGACATTTTTTATTAATTGAATCTAGAAATTTCTACAAGAAGGAAATGAATTCAAGAATACAACATTATTTTGGAATTTCTCTCTCCTCAAAACTTTCTCAACACTCCAAAAATTATCTCTCCCTACCTTATGCCTATTCATCTCTTTATATAGGGTATTCCATAGTGGATGACAGCTAAGTTGACCTTTATTTTCGGATCTGACTTGCGGTATTTCGCAAGCTTACAAATGTTAAAATTCGCAAACATCCTAAATTTCGCTAGATCATCACACTTTTCTCATGTTCACGCTATCGTCATCTGTTATGTCATTTTATGAAATCACTCTGCGACGTCTTCGCAGTGTTGCTGATGAAGATTTCGCAAGTGTGTTGTTGTTGCGATATTTTGATCCTACAATCTTGGGACATATGATAACATCAACGAGCTTCATCTTAGTACGGGAATCAGGTAAATCTCTTGTATTAATGTTGGAAAGGTTAGTGTGATTAAAATAAGGGTTTGAGATGATTTTGTTATAATGGAGAAGTGGGAACTCTCTTAGGTTCTTCTCACTCTCTTTCTATTAGATATTTTGATAGGTTCCATTCTCTTTCCTTATCTCTTTCTTTTTATACTAAGTCCACATGTGTGACCTAATATTAAAGATAGGTTGCACAATTTTTGGTGCAAAACAGAAACATCACAGGAACTAACGTACTATTACACGTGAAGAATATAAACTGCACATCACATTAACTAACAATTAATTATTATATGTATGTTGGTTTACGTTATTATGCCCCAGATTCTATACAGTTTACTAATTGAGTTTCATCATCGTCATTATTCTATTATTATAGTTGATGCATAATTGTGTTCAAAATAAAAACATTTGTGTCTCTGTCAGTCTTCGATTATCTAAAAATATCAAAAACATCCAAAGAGGAAAACACCGAGTTCAATTTTTACTGAAATGCTGAATATTGATCATCTTGGGACATATGATGATATTATTCCGCTACAATATTTTACGCTAGGAAATCTCTGAAACATTCTGATTTGCATTTGTGGAAAGGTCATATTAAGACACTATTAGTGATAAATAACTAAGGGGTCAAATTGAAATGAAAGACATATTCTGAATTGCTGAATTTATTATCAAGTTCCAAGAAGAAAAGGGTGATAAGATAAGGTTACCCTCATCTCGGGCAACAAAGGTTGTAGCGATCACCGAGAGAATGTGGTAGGATCGGAAAGATACCTACTTCTATGTATAAACTGCAAGTGCACAGTGTCGACAAGCAACACAGGGCAAGCACAGGTTGAACCACAGAGACTTGGAGAGTGTAGAAGTTGATTCTAAATCCTGATTCAGAGAGTAACCAAAAGGGGTTTGATTTTGTCGATACGACGATATGATTTTCAAGTGACTGAAATAATAAAAGTAAAAGATGCAAATAAAAAGATATGTAAACAATGATAATATGGATACTAGGGTATTCAAATCCACCAATAACCTATCATATGCATTCAACTTGTAATATTATTCTTGTCCTTATAGTAGATTCAAGTCTACCGTATAACTAAGGTGTTTCTCCAATGGATAATTTAATCACAACTAAAGTATTTCTCCAAAGCATTAATTGTCTAATTAAGCACAACTAATCTAAAGATCAATATTTGGTTAAGCATGAGTTGTAGCATAATCAACATAGAGATATTCTAACTACAATGGATACATGGCATACATTGTGAGAGCAAGATGTTGAAAAACTTGGATTAAATTATATCTTTAAACAATTCTAAACTTTCAAGAACAAGATACAAGATATGAATACATACCAATGAGATTAGGGCTTCATATAAACCCTAGTAAATGAAATTAGAACATGAAGAACATTACAACAAAATTGAAATTCGATAAACTAACATGAACAAGCTATTCTTGGATGGATTTTCAACACAACAACCCTCTCTATTTATACACAAAATTCCCTCAAGCACTTGGATTCGAAATTTGGAAAGCATCCACTCAACAAAACATGTTTTCTTAATTGATGGATTGAATGGAATATATTTGGTTGTGGGAAACAAATTGGGAGTGATTGAGTGAGAGAATGGGGATGTTTTCTTTAATTGATGGATGAAATGTAATACAATGGGGGTGAGGTGGATGTTTTGGAAAGAATCCAATGGGGATGAGGTGGATGTTTTGGAAAGAATCCAATGAGGGTGAGGTGGAAATGGATTTGGGTCTTGGGTTTTGGATCATGGGTTGTTTAATCCCATGAATTTGTAAACAGGTTGCCACTGATACGCGAGTGGGTTGCAACGCTTTCAACTTTCTTCTCTTTTGTCTTCTCAATTCTTCCAAGCTTTATTTAGTACTTAAAAACACAAAATTAATTAATACAAATATTTATTCTTGAAAATGGTAAAAATGCAGAATTTGGGATAATATATGACTTTGAAGCGCGAAAGATGAGTTAAGTGCCAATGAAAAGGTGTATGAATATGAAATATTTGGCACTCATCAGAATGCGTGTGGTGTTTGTTGTGTGAGTATCTAGCATTTAGTAAATTTATTTCAAAATATGATAGAAATGAGCTTTCGTAGGTAATTGTTTTGATTAGGATAACCTCAACATTTAAACCTATGTATATACATACACTTTGAGAGTAAAATAGGAATAAAATATCAAGTTTCTTCTGCGTGGTCATTGAATATATTAAGAACGGATATATAAAAACAATTACAATGGATGCAAACATGATTGTGTATGGTCAAAAAGGACTAAATAATAGTATAGGTTGCGAAGTAAAAACTATCGTGTGCACTGTATTTCACGTGATTAATTTTTTCGTTTACCAAACTATACAATGTGTAAAAGTCACAATTATGGCGCGACACCAGAAGGACGTTAGCGCGATTTAGGTGTGATGTACGTTTTCGTTATGACATTATATTTGAGAAACCTTTAAAACATATCGACCTGAAATCCTGAATGGTTACGCCATCAGTTACTGTTAACGAAACAAAGAAAATGAAACACATGCAATATTCTAGATTGCTTAATTTCAAATCATGCAGCGAAGAGGAAGGTGAGAAAATGATGATGACGTATGCTGTTAATTCAAGAAATAGATGTTATTAATTAGTATCGTCCAAGTCGGTTTACGTTGATATCCCCAATATTCTAAAAGCCTACTAATTTTGTTTCACCATCGTCATTATTCCATTATCACAACCTCTAGATAATTGTATGCTAAAGAAAAGAGATATTTTGTAAAAAGATCATAAGTTTATTATGTAATTAGGGTCTGGGTCGTAAAAAATGCAGTTGATGCATTAGGGTCGTCGACTAACCGAAGACCATTAGAAAAATGTTACAATTTTTATTTCATCAAATACCTTGACTGTTAATTGGTCGCGTTGACCAGTTTAACATCATCAAAACATATAATGTTGTCGTACTTTTCCATCTTCTTCCCTTCTGGTTCTATTTCATTTATATTTTGTTCTAGCCTCTATCGAATCTCCATTAATATTCTTGTTCTTCTTCCAATAAACTTGCCCTTCTCTATTTCTCATAAGGAGATCAGGCAAATCCAAAATGGGTTAATTGTTGTGTTCTTATGGGTGCTAACATTGGAGTTGGAGATGAGGTATTTCAAAATTGGTTCAACTTCAAAACAATCTTTTTAAGATTTTAAAGCAAGTTATATTCGTCACCCAACTGCTACGTTGAAATTCAATGAAGCAACAATCGGATACAGAGAAGACAAAGAGGTTAAAGTTAGTAAACCAAATTTCATGGAAATATTACGGTTAACTCTATGTAAGTAACGGGATCAAAACTTGTTTTATTTGATCATTTTACTTCTTAAAATTCCATCAGGTCACTCAATCTAGTTACTAATATGATAATGTTCAAACAGGATGTATCAAACAAAAGAAATTTTGAATTCGTACTAACCTGTCAATACACATGCAAAAATTTTGAATTCTTAATCCATGATGCCAATTCTGTGACCAATTTTGTATTTGGATCTATATGAAAATAACTTGTCAGGGATGTAGAAGGTGGAAAATTTTCCCTTCTCGATTCGTTCAGTAAAAAAAGAATTTGCATACGCATTGAAGATGTTCGACGAAATGCCTCTATACGTTCTAAACTACAGTTGGGAGAAACTGTCATTTTACTATTTCATAAGGGTATTTTCATAATAAAGTAAACGGTCAATGTTAGTCTTCGACCCTAACGCACAAAATGCATCTTCTACGACCCAGACCCTAATTAGGCTCAAAACATATGACCCTTTTACAAAATATCTCTAAAGAAAATCCGTTGAATCTCTGTCAGTCTCCGATTAACTAAAAACAAAAACATCGTTAGAGGAAAACACCGAGTCCCATTCGAACAGAAATACTAAATATTGATCATCGTGGGACATATGATGACCTTATTCCGCTATAACGTTTGCGCTGAGAAATGTTTGGAACATTTTGACCTGAGTTGCTAGATGGTTATATTCTGTCTCCATTAGTGACAAATAACAAACCAACCAAAGAGAAACACATTAACATATTCTGAATTGCTTAATTTCTTATCTAGATCCAAGAAGAAGAAGGTAAGAAAAGGTTGATGACGTATGCCCTCATTTCAGGCAAAAGATGTTTAAGCGATCATTGCGAGAATGAGAGTGGTGTTTGTTGTGGGAGTAGAATCTAGTTAATTTGGACTAGCCCCTGTTGGACTAGTTGTAGCAAGGTGTCTATATTGACGAGATATTACGCATCCGCAAGCTAAAAGATGTTGTAATAATCAAAAAAATTACTTATTTTTCTCAAATAATTATCCATAAGTATTTTGTTTGATCATAAATTTAATGTAACTAAATATATATATTTTTAAATAATATTGATTATTACTATTTGGAGGTAAATTCTTTAAGGCGGAACAGGAGAGGTTATTACTATTTCTCACTTGCCCAAGTTGGGGCCACAATTTTTTATTAATATGTAGAGGTTATTAACATATGGAGTATCAATATATGGAGGTTCTACTGTAACAGAGATTATTAGAGGACCTAAAATGCGAGAAGTTAAATAAACCAACAATCCTTCTTAGGGAAGAATCTTGAACTTTTATTGGAGAAATCTAAATGAAACCCTAATCTTGCACTAAGAAAATTTTGGAGAGGAAGAATTCTTCACGCAGAGAGAAAAACACACAAATAAACATAAGTATTATTTACACATGGATATTATATTTTTTTTAAAGATAAATTAAAAATATATTAATTTGGAGATTATTTCCTATTGATAACGTCAATAAATTGAATTAACGATTTGGAATCTGAAGTATTCTACTATTGAATATTCACTACAGATAACTAGATATTCACCCATTGGAAATTGTTGGTCATAACTAAACCATTTAAATTTTTGGTGAATCAGTAACTATAATCAAAAGCATACAATGTACCTATAAACCCTAATTAACCTAATAAAAACTAAATATATGTTACAATTTCATTTTAATATATATAAAAAACTTTTTAATTTTCTTATTAGTAATTATTAATTTATACTCCCTCTGTCCCACTATTAGATGACCTAGTTGAAGTTTGCAGGTATTAAGGCAAAGAATGAAATGAGTATTTTTAAGTATTTTTTTACAACTATAACCTTATGGATAATAACTTGTAAAATTTAGAAATCATTTATCTCTCAAACTATACCATAGATTTTCGTGAACTTTGTACCATTGAAAATCATTTTAAAACACTTATGAAACGAATATCGTAGGAAACAAACTTTTTTAAAAAAAGACGGAGGGAGTAGTATAAAATGGAAGCCATAACCATAGGTCCACAACATCATGAGTGTCGGAGCCAGCGATTAAAATTGTGGGGGGCTAAAAAATATTTTACAGAAATATATGGACTATAATGGACTAAATACAAAGTATTAGGTGGGCTAAATTGAAAATATAGGATAAACATAAGGGTATTTTAACAATTTTGCTGATTTTAGGGGGGGCTAGAGCCAGGGTTAGTCAAACCTTGGCTCCGCCCGCATCCCAATCCAATTGTCTCAAGTTCGTCGTAAAGTAATTTCGTAAAGCCATAACCACAACAACATCTAATTATCTAGCCATGCGGTTGCAGCACGGTTACATTCTCTACTCTTTTAATGACAAGTCAAAGACCCTTCCTTCTTATTCGAAAATATGGTCGTAGCCTCCCCATGTAATCATCAGAAAAGACGTTTGTTTTTCCCCCATCTTTTGTTCGAGTTTTGTAACTTTCGTTAGTACCCTATGAATGTGCTCTACTTCTAGAAGCAGCTTCAAATTTTTAAATTGTTAAACGAAATCGCTAAACTAGACTGGTAGTACTTGCTTATGGATTGCTACGATTGCAAGTGTTTTTTACCTTTATTTCGAGTGGGGTGAAGAGTTCGACTATAAAATAGAACTTCTCTCTCGCAAGTTAGTGAAAAAATTTGTTGTCATCTTGGCTTCTCAAATCTAATCCGGAAGACTTATATTTCAATTAAAGGGTATCACAGGTCGTGACTCGAGACTCGAGAGTAGAAAATAGGGGAAAGCAAACAACTTTTCTCATGGAACTGTAAGCCCGGGGTTTCGGGGCAAAGAGAGAACGAAAATGCTTGGAAAAGCAGACATCTCTTCTTGTCCAGTAAGCAATAGATGTCTCGTCTTGTTCAGTAAGCAGACTGGATAGAAAAGCTGACGTCTCGTCTGGAAGAATATAAACTACACATCACATTAACTAATAATTAATTATTATATGCATGTTGGTTTACGTTATTATGCCCCAGATTCTATACAGTTTACTAATTGAGTTTCACCATCATTATTCTTCTATTATTACAACTGATGCATAATTGTGTTCAAAATAAAAACATTTGTGTCTATGTCAGTCTTCGATTAAGTAAAAACATCAAAAACATCCAAAGAGGAAAACACCGAGTCCCATTTTTACTGAAATGCCGAATATTGATCATCTTGGGACATATGATGACATTATTCCGCTACAACATTTTACGCTGAAAAATCTCTGAAACATTCTGATTTGAATTGTTGAATGATTATGTTAAGACATGATATTAGTGACAAATAGCTAACGGGCCAAAACCGAAATGAAAGACATATTCTGAAATGCTGAATTTATTATCAAGTTCCAAGAAGAAAAGGGTGAGAAGATAAGGTTACCCTCATCTCAGGAAACATAGGTTGTAGCGACCACCGAGAGAATGCGTGTGGCGTTTGTTGCGTGAGTATCTAGCATTTAGTAAATTTATTTCAAAAGATGACAGAAATGAGCTTTCGTAGGTAATTGTTTTGCTTAGGATAACCTCAACATTTAAACCTATGTATATACATACACTTTGAGAGTAAAATAGGAAGAAAATGTCAAGTTTCTTCTGCGTGGTCATTGAATATATTAAGAACGGATATATAAAAACAATTACAATGGATGCAAACATGATTTTGTATGGTCAAAAAGGACTAAATAATAGTATAGGTTGCTGATCGCTGTCGTAAGCGTCAAAAATAATTTCACTTCCTCACTCAACTAGATATAAATATAGTATTCGATAAGAAAGAGTTCGTATCCACAGAGAGGCGATTGTTGTTATACAATTTTCAGATTCTTAAGTAACCAAGTAACCAAATAACCCAAGAGTGTGTTTTGTTTTTATCAAAGTAATAAAATAAAATAAAGCGAAGCAAATAATTGGAATAATCAATAAGGAGAAGATATTGGTCAAGGGATAGTATCATTCAAAAACATGTATTTTTCATCTATGATTAGAATTGGTATTTAATCTCTCAATTATCAAAAATCCTAGGATACCTTGATCCCAAGAGTATCCGTTTATTTCCTGATTTTATCACAAACAACATTAAAAGATGCTATTGTGAAATCTACTTAAAAAGCAACCTAAAGTGTAAAAGCACAATTAGATTTAACTCCCTAAGAGCAATAAGTTCTATGAAATAATACTAATCGATGCAAACAAACGTGTAAAAGCACTAATTCGTTTTAACAAAGGTTATGATTCATATGCGATTAAAAAGATGTATCACTACAAGTATTAACCACAAGGTGCTACTAAAAATCAGGGATAAACAACTTTTACGTATTGAAAACCCTAATATAGATATAGAGATGAAAACAAATCCAATTGATTCCGGACTCAACCAAACTAGCATTCAAATCATATGATAATAAAAATAATGAATCATAAACGATAAAATTAGGAAAAAACTAATTCATAGAATCAAATAACATGCTTGAAGAAATCAACTTTTATCCCATAACCAATTATTGTATTTAGCTACTCATATTCATGGACTTCATCATCATAATATTCAAAGAAATAAGATGAAACATAAAAGAAAACAAACCCTAGAAGTAGTTCTCTGCAAAAGCTCCAAGAATAGAATAAAACGTGATATCCAAAAGTTAGTAGAACTTTTCTTTTTGTCGCTTTTTCTCCTTCCAAAATTAGGTTTTGTTTTCAAAGTCCATTAGTTGGAAATTCACCCGGCCCACGAGAGAGAGAAACCCATGTAGAACTTCTGTCCCAAAAATGCTCTCCGGAAAACTAGGTTTTTGGCCGGAATCCGGCACCGGAAAATCGCCGTCGGTCACCTAAAAAGTCAAACGGTCAATGGACCAACTCGGGTCAACTGAGTCAACACCGGGTCAAAACTGAGTCGAACCGGTCCAAGCTGTTGAAATAATTTCACAGCCATGATGACCCTGCTGCACCACCATTGTGCTTCAAAGCCAAGATGGCTGTGAAATAATTCAGCATCACTGCATAAATTTCCTTGCAATTCCAACACCAGCTCCATGTGCCAACATTAGTTTCATCCATTCCTAGTCATTATACCTCCTTCTTGACCACTTAATCTCGACTACAACAGCACCCTTGAACCACTTCATAAACTGTAATTTGATTCCACTCCATCGACTGCGAAACCACCAAAACTTCATGCCTGTAGCACATCACAGAACCCATTGTCTCAAGCCTAAACCATTACAGCTGCACCACCAACAGTTCCACCACTTCACAACATCTCCAGTTCATAAGCTTCCTTAACCTGCTCAAAGCACATCACCAGCATCTGCAACACCAACACAGCTGCAACACAGTTCAACCTGCTCTGCCCATTCCATATCATTGCAACCATCTTCAACTCAATCTAACAAACAGTACCCACATCAACATCTCAGTCTGCCAATAGCAATTCTATCATCTCTTATTCACTTCTACAGCAGCAACAACCAAACATGTTCAGTGGCAGCAGCTCAGTTTCTTCTCAATTTCAAAGTGCGGTGACAACAATCAGTTCAACCTGCACTTGATTCCCCGTAATCTGCAATAACCCATCACATATCACAACACCAAAATATTCTTTCTGAGCTCAAAGACCAACACCTCCCCCAAAGACTTGCATCGAAACTCCCCACGAAATCCAGTCATTTTCCCTGTAAAACAACTCAAAAAAATCAATCAGTAAAAGCTTCACTTCCACCTGAGTTTCAGCTCAATCTCTCGCCTCATACCAACAGCTCCAGGTCAACTCCATTGCAGCACCAGACTATTGCAATCTTCTCCATTCCCTGCAATCTTAGTTGCCGTCAACAATTTCTCTGCCCAACTCATAGGTTGCCAATGCACCTATACTGAATCACCACCAGTTCTACCCAAAACTACCAGAACCTGCAATTCATTTCCATACTTTTCACAACCAACAAACCAGCTGCAGCTGCTCACTGACCATCATTGACACATCAACACACTGCCAATTCCATTTCATATTTCCTTGCCAGGAAGTACACAGCCTTTCAGTCACAGCCATAACCTCCTCCTATCTCAACAGCAGCTTCAACCCTGATTAACTCCATTCTGAACAGCACAGGTTCAAGCCTCACCTCAGCTACATGCATCACCACCTCAACATCAACAACCCTTCTTCATTTGAATCTCAGCTGCAATGTTCACAGCTTCCCACTGCAACTCATTTATTCCATTAAATACAGCTCAACTGCACCTCAAACCCTAATTTCTGTCTTCTAAATTGAACCCACCTGCTCAAATCTCTTGTAGTTTGCTTGAAACTGAAATCCAGCACAACCCATCACTCAGAAATCAGTGAAACATTCATCCAATCTTCATTATAGAATCACCATGACTTCTCTCCTTGCTTTCTTAGCTAAAACCCACTTTAAACATCCACACAAATCAGGCCAGCAACAACTTCTGTTTTTCCATGAATTTCAACAAAACCAACCCTGCAAAACTCATTTCTTCATCTCTAATTTTGGTGAATTCAGATCTCATAAAATTTTAACACCCATCTTCCATGGCTTCGACAGAAATCACTAAGTTCATTCCCTTCTTCTCCCAAAGTCAACAGCATCATATTTCTCGATCTCTGGCTCTCAATTTCAATAGTAGCAGCTCTTCTCTTCAATCTTCCAATTTCATATGCAACCACTGTTTTCTTTGCTTTCTTCATCTCTTTCAGTTTCAAATGATTGAGAATTGATTTCTCAATCTAGGGTGTGAGAATTAGGGCCAGATAATCACACCCCACTCAATAAGAGCCACCCCAGATTGAGTGTTAATCAACATATATCTTCTGGATAAGGGATAACGACTTCGTATATGGCTTGTCGGTTCTAGGGAACTGACAACCTATTAACTGTTTCCTTGCCCAACTATCAGTTTCGCAGCACTGACAATTCATTATTCATCTCCTTTGTTGCGCGTCCTAGCCTGGTTCCAAATATCGCTCGCCCGTGAATGACGCCTTTGCTCTTCTTTTGAACTCTTCCACCAGCAACAACCATCCTTTACTTCTCATATCCACTTCTTTCCTTCAATTCTATTCATTACTAAAGCAGTCATGCTTTTCAGACAAAATTCACATCACTAAAGACGACAAACTTTTCAGATAGGGATGAAGAAATAAAAGCAAATATGAGAAATAATCGCCTCCAATAACATTTGCACCTTTTGCCTTGTTTCTTCTTCTTTTGATCCAAACGACTCCAAAGTACCTAAATACTCAAAAACAAAACATAAGATACATAATTTACAAGAAAACTAGAAGAGAAAGCGTAAACAATAGATAAATAATAAGGTGTTTTAGACTCCTATCAGATTCCCCCATACTTAGACTTTGATAGTCCTCGAGCAAATCAAACAAAATAATTATAAAACATACATACAACTCCGTCTCGTCGAGGCTACGGTCACTTTAAGCATAAATAACAAGCCTTTGAACCCCTGGGTGTCCCTAGTGGACGAGTTATAGTCTCGTGAAGGTTTACATGAGGTCTGCCTACGAAACCTATATTTCCAATTCCGTCTATTCGTGACAAATCAATGAACGGATCCAAAATGACTACAGGAGGAGGTACCTTCTGCAAATTCAATTCATATATTAGTAAATAAAGATTTAATTAGATAGTCGAACAAGCCACAATACTCGGAAACTAACAAACCACAATCACAATGAAAAGATAAAGAAGATGGAAATAGATGTAGATGTTGGCGAATGTTCATAAGTGATCGATGTATCCCATATCTGTCTGAAGGTCACTGCCAAGATGAACCTATGCATCCTATTGGATTGAGATACTGGTTTGAATTCTACATCGACTCACTAGCATATACAAGGGAACCAGGAGTGACTTTATTCAACCATCATAAAACTTTCTTTTCTTTTTCACTTTTTTTTTGTTTTTTTTTTTGGACAGCATGATTCAATCTTTTGGATTCAAGCGCATGCTTCTTGTCAGCAAGTACATGATAGTTGCCTTGGATCCTGCATTCCATGCTTGTTTAGGCGACGGAGATATGGATTATGTTTCACACATACTGCTATTCCCAAGTGTCTTTTTTTATTCCGTTTTGGTCTAATTGGTCGGTCTTTTTTTTTCTTTTTCTTTTTTCTAGTAACTCAATCACTCTATTTCATCCTAGCAGTAATAACACGTCGATGTTTAGTGACCCACCAAAGCACTTAGAGAATAATAGATAAATATGGAAAAATAAAAATAGAATGTGATATGGTGATATTCCGAGATATGGTAACAACTATCATGGTATTTGTGATTTCTGAGCTATGTTCGTCCATTTTAGTTAATTGGTTCCTCAACTCCTGCATTCAAAATGGTTCCATCCACTAATGGTGTCATCCTAAAGGCACAAGTTTCTAGATTTCGGAGTTCAAAAAGCACAAATTTTTTCTTGGTTTTTCTATTTTTCTGATTTTTTTTTTTAATTTTAAAGGCATAAAACAAACTATACAAACATATAAATGCTCCCCCACACTTAAACTTTACATTTTCCTCAATGTAAAATTGAATCATCCAAAGAAAGTTCAAGGTGGGAAATTCCGCAAAAGATATGCAAAAACAAAGAAAATCAAGATAAAATGCATAAAAATAAAAAGATAAAGGTAAAGATACAAAACCGGTGGGTTTCCTCCCACTTAGCGCTTGGTTTAAAGTCATCAGCCCGACTTGCTCCTTGCTTGTTACGCCTTAGCCGGCTTCCAACACATTATGGAAATCTGATTGAATGGTACTTTGATGTTTTCTCGCCTCAAAGATGTTGAAGTGTATGACTTCTTCATCGAACTCCATAGTCAAGGTGCCATTGTGGACATCAATCTTCGTTCTAGCGGTACTAATAAATGGTCTACAGTAAAGGTGTAGACGAGGATGAATTCACATCACTCATGTCTAAAACGTAGAAATCCACTGGAAATATTAGTCCTTTTACCTGCACCAAAACATCCTCAACATTCCCTTTAGGGTAAACATTAGATCGATCGGCAAGTTGAATAACTATGCCGGTTTTATTGAGAGGACCAAGATTTAAAGAATCATAAATCGAAGTAGGCATAACATTAATCGAAGCTCCTAAATATAGCATAGCTTTTGTAAAACTTGTTTTACCAATAGTGCATGGAATAGTGAAACTACCGAGATCTTTCAATTTAGGTGGGAGTTTCTTTGTAAGATACGGCGAAGAGTTTTCCCCCACACTCATTACCTCATTACAGGTTAGCTTGTGCTTGTTAGTGCACAATTCCTTTACACACTTTGCATAGCGAGGAGATTTCCTAATTACTTCAATGAGTGGAATATTCACTTGGACCTTCTTAAAAACATCCCAAATATCCCTATCTTGTTCCACCTTCTCATTAGATTTAGCGAACCTTCCAGGAAAAGGTAGAGGAGGAACATAAGTAGAAACAAGAGGTTTAGAGTTTAATTTAGTTACCTCGGGATTTTGGGGAAAATCTGCGTTCTTTTCCTCCAAAATTGGTTCCTTTGGCGCTTCTTCTTTACCCGAATTAGTAACTTCGGGTTGCACAAATTGTGTACCACTTCCCAACTTAATAGCATTGACACCCTCACTTGAGTTAAGAGGTTGGGAAGGGAGTTTCTCACCATTTTATGCATTCAACTGATTAATCTCCTCGGCCATTGAACCTACTTGTGTTTGCAAGTCCTGGACCACACCCTCTGTTCTTTGCATAAAAGATTTCAGCAACTCTTCCATATTGGACCCTTGATTTTCAGGTGGTTGTTGTTGTTGCTGGAATTGTTGTTTTTGCAGTAGACCAACTTGTGATTATAACTCCTTAATTGCATTATCCGTTTTCTGCTGATTTAAGATCGCTAGTTGTTGATTTTGTTGTACCACGGACATTAGAGCCTCCACCAAAGTAACCATCTTCTCCAATTCTGGATTATGCCCTTGTTGTGGTTGTTGCACTTGTTGTTGGAACTCATACAGATGGTTGTAAATAGAACTTACACTTGCAACTTGCCCGTAAGTATTGGAGTAAATACCATACGGCTGAGTTGAGAATATATCATTGACATGCTCTACGTTCTCATAAGCTGGGCGTGATGGTTTTACAACCACTGCTACAATTTGTTGCATCATTGCCATCATATTGCTCATTTGTTGACGTAATTCGATAATCTCGTCAACTTGATTAACTCCTTTGGTAGGTGGTTCTGATCCACGACTTGAATATTGTTGAGAATTTGCTGCCATACTCTCAATCAACTCCCTAGCTTGTGTCACCGTCTTGTTCATAAGTGCACCACCACTTGCAGCGTCAATAAGATTCCTATCACTTTCTTGGAGACCTTCATAGAAGTATTGGATAATCATTGCATCACTAAATTGGTGATGAGGGCAGCTTGCCACCAATCTCTTGTATCGTTCCCAACATTCATATAAAGATTCTCCCACATTTTGCTTCATCCCACAAATATCCTTGCGTATTTGAATAGCCTTTGATGCAGGAAAATATCTCTCTAAAAAGAGTTTCTTCAACCCATTCCAAGTTGTGAAACTTTCGGGAGGCAAATAATACAACCAATCTTTAGCACTATCCACCAAAGAGAATCGAAAAACTTTCAACATTGCACCATTCGCCTCAACATCCGTTGGAAGCACGACCATGACAATGGTGTGGAAGTCCATAAGATGCTTGTTTGGGTCTTCATTCACCATGCCATGGAACTTTGGTAATTCTCTAAGCAGCCCCGGCTTGATCTCGAAAGTAGAATTTGTTTGAATACACCCCTATTGTGTATCTAGCTTGTGAGAAGACATCTCTTTGAGTGTACGATTTGCAGCGTCCATTGCTTCTCCCAGTTTGTATTTCAGTAAGGTACTTGAAACACAATTCTCAAAACGAAATTAAAAACAACGTAAAAATAAGAAACCAAAACTATATAACAAGCCGAATGCCTCCCCGGCAACGGCGCCAAAATTTGATCGCTGTCGTAAGCGTCAAAAATAATTTCACTTCCTCACTCAATTAGATATAAATATAGTATTCGATAAGAAAGAGTTCATATCCACAGAGAGGCGATTGTTGTTATACAATTTTCAGATTATTAAGTAACCAAGTAACCAAATAACCCAAGAGTGTGTTTTGTTTTTATCAAAGTAATAAAATAAAATAAAGTGAAGCAAATAATTGGAATAATCAATAAGGAGAAGATATTGGTCAAGGGATAGTATCATTCACAAACATGTATTTTTCATCTATGATTAGAATTGGTATTTAATCTCTCAATTATCAAAAGTCCTAGGATACCTTGATCGCAAGAGTATCCGTTTATTTCCTGATTTTATCACAAACAACATTAAAAGATTCTATTGTGAAATCTACTTAAAAAGCAACCTAAAGTGTAAAAGAACAATTAGATTTAACTCCCTAAGAGCAATAAGTTCTATGAAATAAGACTAATCGATGCAAACAAACGTGTAAAAGCACTAATTCGTTTTAACAAAGGTTATGATTCATACGCGATTAAAAAGATGTATCACTACAAGTATTAACCACAAGATGCTACTAGAAATCAGGGATAAACAACTTTTACGTATTGAAAACCCTAATATAGCTATAGAGATGAAAAAAAATCCAATTGATTCCGGACTCAACCAAACTAGCATTCAAATCATATGATAATAAAAACAATGAATCATAAACGATAAAATTGAGACAAAACTAATTCATAGAATCAAATAACATGCTTGAAGAAATCAAATTTTATCCCATAACCAATTATTGTATTTAGCTACTCATATTCATGGAGTTCATCATCATAATATTCAAAGAAATAAGATGAAACATAAAAGAAAGCAAACCCTAGAAGTAGTTCTCTGCAAAAGCTCCAAGAATAGAATAAAACGTGATATCCAAAAGTTAGTAGAACTTTTCTTTTTGTCGTTTTTTCTCCTTCCAAAATTAGGTTTTGTCTTCAAAGTCCATTAGTTGGAAATTCACCCGGCCCACGAGAGAGAGAGAAACCCATGTAGAACTTCTGTCCTAAAAACGCTCGCCGGAAAACTGGGTTTTTGGACGGAATCCGGCGGCGAATTTACGACACCTGAAAAGTCAAACGGTCAATGGACCAACTTGGGTCAACTGAGTCAACATCGGGTCAAAACTGTGTCGAACCGGTCCAAGCCGTTGCAATCATTGCACATCCATGATGACCTTGCTGCACCACCATTGTGCTTTACAGCCAAGATGGCTGTGAAATAATTCAAAGAAGATTGCATAAATTTCCTTGCAATTCCAACACCAGCTCCATGTGCCAACATTAGTTTCATCCATTCCTGGTCATTATACCTCCTTCTTGACCACTTAATCTCGACTAAAACAGCACCCTTGAACCACTTTATAAACTGTAATTTGCTTCCACTCCATCGACTGCGAAACCACCATAACTTCATGCGTGTAGCACATCACAAAACCCATTGTCTCAAGCCTAATCCATTACAGTTGCACCACCAACAGTTCCACCACTTCACAACATCTCCAGTTCATAAGCTTCCTTAACCTGCTCAAAGCAAAGAACCAGCATCTTCCACACCAACACAGATGCAACACAGTTCAACCTGCTCTGCCCATTCCATATCATTGCAACCATCTCTAACTCAATCTAACAAACAGTACCCACATCAACATCGCAGTCTGACAATAGCAATTCTATCATCTCTTATTCACTTCTACAGCAACAACAACCAAACATGTTCAGTGGCAGCAGCTCAGTTTCTTTTCAATTTCAAAGTGCGGTGACAACAATCAGTTCAACCTGCACTTGATTCCCCGTAATCTGCAACAACCCATCACATATCACAACACCAAAATATTCTTTCTGAGCTCAAATACCAACACCTCCCCCAAAGACTTGCATCGAAACTCCCCACGAAATCCAGTCATTTTCCATGTAAAACAACTCACAAAAATCAAACAGTAAAAGCTTCACTTCCACCTGAGTTTCAGCTCAATCTCTCGCCTCATACCAACACTCCAGTCAACTCCATTTTCAAAGACCGAGACTATTGCAATCTTCTCCATTCCCTGTAATCTTAGTTGCCGTCAACAATTTCTCTGCCCAAACTCTAGGTTGCCAATGCACCTATCTTGAATCACCACCAGTTCTACCCAAAACTACCAGAACACGCAATTCATTACCATACTTTTCACAACCAACAAACCAAATGCACCGCTCACCGACCATCATTGACACATCAACACACCGCCAATTCCATTTCATATTTCCTTGCCAGAAGTACACAAACCTTTCGATCCACAACCATAACCTCCTCCTATCTCAACAAAGACTTCAACCCTGATTAACTCTATTCTGAACAGCACAGGTTCAAGCCTCACCTCAGCTACCTGCATCACCACCTCAACATCAACAACCCTTCTTCATTTGAATCTCAGCTGCAATGTTCACAGCTTCCCAATGCAACTCATTTATGCCATTATCTACATCTCAACTGCACCTCAAACCCTAATTTCTGTCTTCTAAATTGAACCCACCTGCTCAAATCTCTTGTAGTTTGCTTGAAACTGAAATCCAGCACAACCCATCACTCAGAAATCAGTGAAACATTCATCCAATCTTTATTATAGCATCACCTTGACTTATCTCCTTGCTTTCTTAGCTAAAACCCACTTTAAACATCCACACAAATCAGGCCAGCAACAGCTTCTGTTTTTCCATGAATTTCAACAAAACCAACCCTGCAAAACTCACTTCTTCATCTCTAATTTTGGTGAATTCAGATCTCATAAAATTTGAAAACCCATCTTCCATGGCTTTGAAAGAAATCACTAAATTCATTCCCTTCTTCTCCCAAAGTCAACAGCATCATATTTCTCGATCTCTGGCTCTCAATTTCAATAGTAGCAGCTCTTCTCTTCAATCTTCCAATTTCATATGCAACCACTGTTTTCTTTGCTTTCTTCATCTCTTTCAGTTTCAAATGATTGAGAATTGATTTCTCAATCTAAGGTGTGAGAATTAGGGCCAGATAATCACACCCCACTCAATAAGAGCCACCCCAGATTGAGTGTTAATCAACATATATCTTCTGTATAAGGGATACGACTTCGTATATGGCTTGTCGGTTCTGGGTAACTGACAACCTATTAATTGTTTCCTTGCCCAGCTATCAGTTTCGCAGCACTGACAATTCATTCTTCATCTCCTTTGCTGCGCGTCCTAGACTGGTTCCAAATATAGCTCGCCTGTGAATGACGCCTTTGCTCTTATTTTGAACTCTTCCACCAGCAACAACCATCCTTTACTTCTCATATCCACTTCTTTCCTTCAATTCTATTCATCACTAAAGCAGTCATGCTTTTCAGACAAAATTCGCATCACTAAAGCCGACAAACTTTTCAGGTAGGGATGAAGAAATAAAAGCAAATATGAGAAATAATCGCCTCCAATAACATTTGCACCTTTTGCCTTGTTTCTTCTTATTTTGATCCAAACGACTCCAAAGTACCTAAAAACTCAAAAACAAAACATAAGATACATAATTTACAAGAAAACTAGAAGAGAAAGCGTAAACAATAGATAAATAATAAGGTGTTTTAGACTCCTATCAGTTGCGAAGTGAAAACTGTCGTGTGCACTGTATTTCACGTGATTAATTTTTTCGTTTACCAAACTATACAATGTGTAAAATTCATAATTATGGTGCGACACCAGAAGGACGTTAGCACGATTTAGGTGTGATGTACGTTTTCGTTATGACATTATATTTGAGAAACCTTTAAAACATATCGACCTGAAATCATGAATGGTTGGGCCATCAGTTACTGTTAATGAAACAAAGAAAGTGAAACACATGCAATATTCTAGATTGCTTAATTTCAAATCATGCAGCGAAAAGGAAGGTGAGAAAATGTTGATGACGTATTCCGTCAATTCAAGAAATAAATGTTATTAATTAGTATTATGCAAGTTGGTTTACGTTGATACCCCAAGATTAATTCTAAAAGCTTACTAATTTTGTTTCACCATTGTCATTATTTCATTATCACAACCTCTAGATAATTGTATGCTAAAGAAAATCCGTTGAATCTCTGTCAGTCTCCGATTGACTAAAAACAAAAACATCGTTAGAGGAAAACACCGAGTCCCATTTGCACAGAAATATTGAATATTGATCATCGTGGGACATATGATGACCTTATTCCACTACAACGTTTACGCTGAGAAATGTTTGGAACATTTTGACCTGAGTTGCTAGATGATTATATTATGTCTCCATTAGTGACAAATAACAAACCAACCAAAGCGAAACACATTAACATATTCTGAATTGCTTAATTTTTAATCTAGATCCAAGAAGAAGAAGGTAAGAAAAGGTTGATGACGTATGCCCTCATTTTAGGAAAAATATGTTTAAGCGATCATTGCGAGAATGAGAGTGGTATTTGTTGTGGGAGTAGAATCTAGTTAATTTGGACTAACCCCTGTTGGACTAGCTGTAGCAAGGTGTCTATATTGACGAGATATTACGCATCCGCAAGCTAAAAGATGTTGTAATAATAAAAAAAAATTACTTCTTTTTCACAAATAATTATCCATAAGTATTATGTTTGATCATAAATTTAATGTAACTAAATATATATATTTTTAAATAATATTGATTATTACTATTTGGAGGTAAATTCTTTAAGGCGGAACTGGAGAGGTTATTACTATTTCTCACTTTCCCAAGTTGGGACCACAATTTTTTATTAATATGTAGAGGTTATTAATATATGGAGTATCAATATATGGAGGTTCTACTGTAACAGAGATTATTAGAGGACCTAAAATGCGAGAAGTTAAATAAAACAACAATCCTTCTTAGGGAAGAATCTTGAACTTTTATTGAAGAAATCTAGGTGAAATCCTAATCTTGCACTAAGAAAATTTTGGAGAGGAAGAATTCTTCACGCAGAGAGAAAAACACATAAATAAACATAAGTATTATTTACACATGAATATTATATTTTTTTTAAAGATAAATTAAAAATATATTAATTTGGAGAATATTTCCTATTGATAACGTCAATAAATTGAATAAACAGTTTGGAATCTGAAGTATTCTACTATTGAATATTCACTACAGATAACTAGATATTCACCCATTGGAAATTGTTGGTCATAACCGTATTTAAACCATTTAAATTTTTGGTTGATCGATAACTATAATCAAAAACATACAATGTATCTATAAACCCTAATTAACCTAATAACAACTAAATAAATGTTACAATTTCATTTTAATATATATCAAAAACTTTTTAATTTTCTTATTAGTAATTATTAATTTATACTCCCTCTGTCCCACTATTAGATGACCTAGTTGAAGTTTGCACGTATTAAGGCAAAGAATGAAATGAGTGTTTTTCAGTATTTTTTACAAATATAACCTTATGGATAATAACTTGTAAAATTTAGAAATCATTTATCTCTCAAACTATACCATAGATTTTCGTGAACTTTGTATCATTGAAAATCATTTTAAAACATCTACGAAACGAATATCGCAGGAAACAAATTTTTTTTTTTTTAAAACGGACGGAGTAGTATAAAATAGAAGCCATAACCAAAGGTCCACAACAACATGAGTGGCGTATCCAGCGATTAAAATTGTTGTGGGCTGAATTTTTTTTTACAGTAATATATGGACTATAATGGACTAAATAAAAAGTATTAGATGGGCTAAATTGAAAATATAGGATAAACATAAGGGTATTTTAACAATTTTGCTGATTTTAGGGGGGGGCTAGAGCCAGGGTTAGTCAAACCTTGGCTCCGCCCGCATCCCAATCCAATTGTCTCAAGTTCGTCGTAAAGTAATTTTGTAAAGCCATAACCACAACAACATCTAATTATCTAGCCATGCGGTTGCGGCACGGTTACATTCTAGTATCCAACATAAGTTCCAAAACCGAATTGTAGATTTCTAGTATCCAACATAAGATCCTAAAAATAAAATAAAAACAAAAACTTGTAGACTTGCAGACTCTATAGTCTTCTCTAGTCTCTAGATGACAGTAGAACCAGGCCAAACCATTATGGGTTAGAAATCCATCATCACACGTTAAGGATTTGGCCCCACTAGGGTCACTTGTCTATTCTGTATTATCTACTCTTTAGATGACAAGGCAAGACCCTTCCTTCCAAAACTTGTTAGATTTCGTGGTCGTAGTCTCCCCCCTGTAATCATCATAAAAGACGTTTGTTTTTCCCCATCTTTTTTTCGAGTTTCGTAACTTTCGTTAGTACCCTATGAATGTGCTCTACTTCCTAGAAGTATCTTCGAATTTTTTAATTGTTAAACGAAATCTCTAAATGTAGACTGGTAGTACTTGCTTATGGATTGCTGCGATTGCAAGTGTTTTTCACCTCTATTTCGAGTTAGGTGAAGAGTTCGACTATAAAATAGAACTTCTCTCGCGCAAGTTAGTGAAACATTTTGTTGTCACCTTGGCTACTCAAATCTAATCCGGAAGACTTCTATTACAATTAAAGGGTGTCATAGGTCGAGACTCGAGAGTAGAAAATAGGGGAAAACAAACATCTTTTCACATGGACCAGTAAGCCCGGGGTTTTGGGGTAGAGAGAGAACGAAAATGCTTGGAAAAGCAGACGTCTCGTCTTGTCCAGTAAGTAATAGATGTCTCGTCTATTACTTGTTCAGGCGAAGAAATATGCTGAAAGTAAAGAGATGGGTGAGATAGTCATTCTACTAAGAGAAACTTTTTATGTCGTGCACACCATCAATGGTCAGAAAGATAAGAAGCAAATAGGAGTAAGTGTGTACATTGGTAAATGACTTTTCTGGATAACAATTAGATATATTGCAGCACCTAATGGTTATGGCATAAAGCCATAAACCCCTACTAGTATCGCGATAACCTATGTAGCAAGAAGTCTATTGCTGCACCAAATTTGTATTGCTGCAGCAAGATATTATACATTTTTGCCACACTCTTTTCATATTGTTGCTACAGTTGTGTGGCAAAAGTTTCATTTTGCAGCAGTAAATTATAGCTTTTAGCTGCATCTGAAAAGTAATGTGACTAGAAATTTGCTTTTGCAACACCTATATTGAAGGTGTGGCAACATATGGTGTAGCAATAGCTATATTTTCTTGTAGAATACTCCACATATGTGGACAACGGATGTTAAAATATAGTTAGAAGCAAAGTTTATTTTGTCTTCCATATTATTTCTTGGTCTAATCTAGATATGTTTTCATCCGCATCTATCAACAAAAAGATCAGATTGTGTAATATTAGTTAATGGATGCATAAGCCGAGTCCTATCAGAAAAAGCCATGATTGATATTTGGTTCACGGCTCCAAACTCTCACCTGCAAAATCATAGCGCAGTGAGATAAATCAAAAGTCAAGAATCGATAATCAATAATAAGAAAACAGCTCAAGAACCCAAAACTATATAAGAGAAATTTACCATAGAGGAAAATAAGGCTGCTGGTCAGGGCCAATTGTCTAATTCGGATAGATTAGATGCTAGTGAGAGGTATCCTCATTACTTATTTGATCAAACTTGGGCTATAGAAAGCTAGTGGTCAAACAATAGGTAAAAATTAAGTAAATATGTGTCAAGCCCACCTGAAACTAGTGATTTCCACTTTCCAGCCCAAATAATTTTTAGCCCATAACAAAATAGAACTTTTAAAAAAAATGTTTAAAAGATGAATTTTTTTCTTCCCACCTCACTAATTTCTCATTTTTCTTCTATAAATTATAATTTTTTTCCCTAACCATGTTTTTTTATTAATTTTGATCTTTATTTGTCATGCTCATTGGCGTATTTTGGGCACAGTTTTATGTTGACATCAGCTGGTCTAAATCTTTGTCTTTCTTCATTTAGTTGATAATATCAAAACTAAAAGTTTAAATGAAAATGGAAAAAAAAATGCTTTAAACCCGAGACGTCAGTGTGTCCGAAAAAGACGCGCGCGGGATGTGCATATTGGTGCGTCGGACACGAGTCGTCAAATGCGCGCATCGGACACGGACACAAATCCAAAATCGGAGCGTCCGTGCAACCCATTGAACAAGCTGACAATCCAGAAAAAAAGGGGAAATGGGGTGCAAAAATAACTTTTCACATAAAAAAGAGTGTTAAACTAAATTTGGTTAGGAAAAGATCATAGATTAAAGGGTGAAAAAATAACTCTTCACTTAATAAAGGGTGAAGAAAGAATGTTGCAGATATGCGGGTTTGTTACCCCAACTTCATTCAGAATTAAAACAATTTCTGAACTAAAATAGATGAAAAAGTTCTGGAGCGTCTAGGGCCAGACCAATCCTTGGTAACCAAAGGAGGACCATGAGGTGGCACTCGTATGTGCCATAGGATTGGTAGATGTGGGATTTTTAAATCACCAGTGGGACCCTAACATCCCAATTTGATCCACTCTTAGCTTGTGTCCAAGTTCTTTTGATTCAAAATGTTATGTTGCTACTGTTTAATCCCATTAACACACAATGGGAGTGTATCCATCAGGAATCCTGTTTCAGGTACATAGAAGACAATTCCAATTAGTTGTTACTATGGTTTAAAGAATTAATTAAGGAGGGACAGTGATCTATTTTGCTAATATAAAAGATACAAGTATGATTTTGATCAGAGTAGAGTTCACTCCACCTCTTTGGACCATTCTTCAAGCCTTTGTTATGTGTACTGCAAGGAAGTATCAGGCCTCATCCTCTCTAGTTCAGTTGCAATTTTTAAGGCATTCATATATATGCCAATGATCAACTCCAGTACTTTGTCTCATTTAAAAACAAGCAATGGATCATTGAAGTTCATCTTAAACCAGAACATAGTGATTATCAATATCATTATCAAGCAAGATAGAATCAAAAGGAGCGAGATTCAGGACATAGTGATTTGGAGTATCAAACAAGTCCATCGATGACAGGAAACACGATCCAAATACACTGAGTTTAGCAAGTTTCTTAAATACAGACCTACATCACCAATAATAGCTCATGCTCTATTTTTAGCAATGGCCATCTCATCTCTTAACTTTTCTACCTCTCAAGCCACAACAACCATGTTAGTAAAACAATTGATAATAGTTATCAACCAAATCATCAGAAATTAAACCATGAATTTATCCCATTTGTTATTAGAAAATCTGATGAAACAATACCGAGAATTGGGAACCTAGCCTTGTGTTTAAGCGCCAATGATTAAACTGAATTTCTTACCAATTAAACATTTTGCATCTGTTTATTTTTCTGTTGGTTTTAGATGCAAAACGATTAATTGTTAGGAAATTCAGAAAATGATCTCTATATATGAACTCTAGGAACAATCAATGATGAAATAATCGATAACATTCGCAGTATTATCAAAAAATTAAGAGAAAAACAATCCAATAAACCAAATCCGTGGGATTCCATTTTTGTAAATATCAATCATAGAAATTGAAATTGAAATTGAACCACGGATGTCTAAATGATTTACTAAAAACTATGTTGAGAGAATTCGTGACTGCTTGATTTTTCGCACCTTCTCCAATCAAACGTATCAGTAAAAGCATATTCATTGCTAATGATTAAGAAAATAGAACTACATCATATTAATATACTTTTACAGAAACTGAACGTTTGATTGGACCACGAATTTTAATGAATTGCAGAGACAAGTGACGAAAACGGAGAAACTTTAGAAGGAAATTTTAAAGAGATGAAGTTGTTATTTAAAGGGATTTTCAGTGAAGTGTCTGGGGGTTTTAGTGTGAGAGAGAGTGGTTCATTAAAATTATGACCATTCTGTAATTATCCCTTTACTATAAAAAGAGTTGATTTTGGTCTCATAGAGAGACTCGGACTGAGATAGACGAAGTGGTGTTTTCAAGAAAAAGGAAAGAAAACGAAGAGACAGGGGAGAGTTAATACTGAACTGATTTGACTATACCAGCATCACCACCAACCCACTTGGGCGTTAATAACATTGGAGGGTAAATGATCCGACGATCCCGGAAATGAAAGGATTGAATTCATTGTGTTAATAATGTAGTAATGTCGATCCTTGCAGTCTGGTGCAATGTTTGGGATTCTGGAAGGAACTTTAGTTAGTCTCCTACATATTCATTGCATTTTATCACGGTTTTTATGGTGGTCCATTAAGAATGGTTGATTTCCAAAACAAAAATAATCAATTTCAAAAACAAGAAATTTGAACCTAAACCCAGATGTGGTTTAGATTCCAAAAAGTCTGCAAGGACCGTCAAATGGACCACATAAAAACCTTGCAGACTTGGGCATTTTAAATTGGATGGAAAAGCTTCAAAAAAAATTGGATTGAGGAATAGGGAAGTGGAAAAGAGAGAGTTGAATAACATTAAGGTTTTAATAGAATAAGAGAAGAATAATCAATTTCTTATGCACATGTATAAGAAGGTGTAAACCCTAGTTGATAAGGTTTAAACTCTAGTTAGTTATTTGAAGAATCTAATACGGCTAAACGTAGTAGTATAAAATATGAGCAGTCTGTTGAGTAAGAAGTGAAAAATAAAATTATAATAGGGAAAAGCTAAATCAAAATCTAAGTTAAATTGCGTAGGAATCCGAAATATATAGGATTGAAGTACAATGGTTATGGTTAAAAAAGAGTCTTCTCTTCAGAGTTCCAGGACTGATGATTTCTGGTCAAATTTTCATAGTCTACATAACTTGATTCAAGAGGAGAGTGAAAATATTTGTCTTTATGATAAGTTCAGTCTAATTCTCGGAGAACTGGAACAGCTGCATCAGTTAGCTACTACTCCGAGACAACTGGTAATCGATGCTAAAGTTCTGTCGGATTTTGTTTGTAAACTATCTTTATCTATCAAGACTTTGAGGAACAAAACTAGTCCTACTGATTTCATAACGTGTATGCTTCACAAATACGGTGAAAAAAATAGCTCAAATCAATCCAGATCATTGAAGTGGAATGAAATTGGTAAAGATGTATGTGGTATATTCGGTCATGTGTCTTTATGTTCTATTACCATGGTTGCTGAACCAAATAAGAAGAAGATGGTTTTGAAGAAACATATAAGATCCATAATGGAAGTTGACTATCCAGAAGATCTTGACGGCAATGGAGTAGTGGAGAAGACAGAAACTATTAAGAATATTGATATTATGTTTGAGATTTTGAAGATGAGGAAGAAATGGTTAAGTTCGAAAATGTTATTCTGAACAGAAATTCATTTGCGCAGATCGCAGAAAATTTATTTGAGCTTTCTTTTTTGGTAAGCATGTGTAGAGCTGAAATTAAAGGAGATGAAGATGGTCATATGGTGGTTTCATTAAGAAATGCATTAAATTCAAATTTAAATAAATACGGGGAAGTTCAGTGTAAGCATTTCATACATGTGCTTGGTTACAAGGACATGCATATGATGAAAGATTTTGTTGGTGTTAGGGATGAGGTTATGCCACATCGTAACTCCGGCAACATCGAAGGTGATCTCTCTGCTGGTAAATTTTTGAAACTAGAGAATGTGTAACTACAATCATGGCTAAGTGAAAGGAGTTCCGGTAGTAGCTAGGTAATTGGATTTCACTTCAATCAGCTGTTATATGGTGGGGTTTTTTTTTGGGTTGTTTTGAGACATGGCTCTGTGGTTATTTTTTTGGGTTATTTTACTGCTTGTACCTTTGTCTTATTCTCAATAGTCAATTCAATTTCCCATACAACATATATAACGGTATGTTTGTCAAAAAACGCCTTGGAACTACAACTCCCCTATTAATGGAAACGCAACTTATCAATCAAAATACAGGTGAGAACACAACTAATCATTCAAAATTCATTTGGCCAAAATAGTTTTATACTACTTGAAAATTTGAAATGGTGCAAATCGTGCCTAATATTGGTGGAAATTACGTTTTTCACTTTAAAGACTGACTAGATTTGTGCCCTGCAATGCACCGGGAATATTTTTTTTATTTTAATTTGGTGTGCGCGGGGATTCTCTCCGCCCCATGATGCATTTTTTATTTGGTATGAGCGGGGCTTCGCCTATTCATTGGCAATCATCTCATCTTTTGTGCTTTTAGATCATAAATTATCCCAAACTCTGTATTTTTACTGTTTTCAAGAATAATTTCTTTTACTAAGTTATTTTGTGTTTTTAGGTAGTAGTTGTAGGATCAGAATATTGCCACAGTAGTGATCTTGCAAAATCACCATCAAAAGTACATTGCGAAGCCGTCGCAGATTAACTACAGAAATAACGTAACGAATGACGACAGCTTAAACACGAGAAAAGTGTGATGATCTAGCGAAATTTAGGATGTTTGCGAATTTTAACATTTGTGAGCTTGCGAAATACCGCAAATCAGATCCGAAAATAAAGGTCAACTTAGCTGTCATCCACTATGTAATACCCTATATAAAGAGATGAATAGGTGAAAGAAAGGAAAAGATAATTTTTGGAGTGTTGAGAAAGTTTTGAGGAGAGAGAAAGTCCAAAATAGTGTTGTATTCTTGATTTCATTTCCTTCTTGTAAAATTTCTAGATTCAATTAATAAAAAGTGTCGTTATTGATCTTAAAAAATGTGTTGATTGTTATGAATTCTTGTGAGGGATGTATTGTAGGATTTCCTGCAACTACATAATGGCGCTAGAAACAGGGAGGTGATTAAATTGTGATTTGAAGGAATTTGGGGTAATTGGTGAAGAATTTTACATAGTTTTCAACAGTTCATTAAGATTGAAAAGATGGCTAGAAGAAAAAATGCTTCAAAACAACCAACAACTGTTAGAAGGAGTAAGAGGCTTGCTGGAGAAGGAAGAAATGAAATTGTGGAATCTTCAAGAATGAACACAAGAAACAATGGAGAAAATTAGTTTCAACAACCAACTCAGCGTATGCCAATACAAAATAGAACTGTGGATTATGATAGAGTGAGTGTACACACTTGGCGATCAGATTCAACAGAAGAAGTGGAAGAAGATCAACAATTAAGTAATGGTAGACAAGAAGAAAGAGACCAGGAAGAAGTTGGAGGAATAATTCATGTAGATGAAAGAATTGAAGCATTAGAGGCATTGAGACAAAGAATACACGAAGAGAGGATGTTAGAAGCAGAAGAACGCGCAAATTTGACAAGGCAAAATCATGAATTGAGGATGGAAAACATGAGGTTACAAAATAGAATGTCTATAAGTACTACAAGATCAAGCTCAAGATCAATTAGTAGTGAAGTGAGACGAAATTCGCCTATGGTAAATATTGAGGAAGGAAATCGAGGAGAAATACAAAATCCAAATGAAGAACGTCGCGAAAGGAGAGAAATAATTGAAGATCGTTACATCCCACAAGGCGAAATTCTTCAAAATGGACAAAACAATAGGAATCAGGAGAATGGGCGACGTCAGGAACGAAATAATCAAGATGGCGAAGAAAATCAGGAAGAAGGAAGGAGAATATTACATGGGAGGGAAATTCAAAGAAATCAACAGGTAATTGAAGATGAAATCGAGAGACATTATGCCGAACAAGCACGTCTAGCTTGCGAAATAGAAAGGCTGAGAGCAGAAGTGGAGAAACAAGAGCTCCAAGAGGCAATACGCCAGAACAATCATGATAATCACGAAAGAAGGCGTGAACAAAATCGCAATAATGGAAATATCAATGAGGAATATGATAGAATACAAAGGAGAGCTGAAAGGAAACAAAGAGAATTGATAAGGAATGACCAAAATCGCAGAGGAAAAAATGAGAGGTTCAATCATGTGCGAATTCATGAAAGAGATGAAAGAGGAGATCACAGGGAAAGATGAGAAGAAAATAATGAAGAAGAAGATCAAAATTTCGCAAGACAAGACATACATGAACGTAGAAGAAGAGAAGAAGAATTAAAGAGACCAATGGACCAAAATCCTGGAATAAATGATCAAATCTTAAAAGAACTAGCGAAGATGTGAGGAATTCCAAATAACAGAAAAGCTATAGAAGAAGCTGCAAAAACTTCATTCACACAAGAAGTACAATTAGGAGGAATACCCTCAAAGTTCAACCTGCTTGCATTAACTAGTATATTTGACGGAACAACTTGTGCAATTCAACACATCAAAGCATATGTGAGATGTATGTTACAGTGTGAAAACCATGATGTTGTATTGTGCAAGTATTCCGCATCCAATTTAATAGGAGAGGCTTTGAAATGGTATGAAGGGTTACCCAAGAATACAATAATGTCTTTCAATCATTTGCAAACTACATTCTTAGGAGCATATATAAGTAATAATTCTTCGCAACCTGGCATTGAAGATGTATTTGGGTTGAAGCAGAGAATTGGTGAAAGTTTGAAGCATTTAACCATAAGGTGGAAGACAATGTGTAGTGAAATGGCTGGTTGTGTGGATGAGAGATATCTCATTTTATCATTTATTAATGCAATGTTCGCAACTAACCTGCTGTATATTCAAATTTTTAGTGTCAATAACACGATAACAATGACTAAATTGCGAGAGCTTCAAGAAAAATATATTGCTCTTGAAAAAAAAAAGAGATGGAATCATATCCAGTTGCGAACACAAGTTCAAAAGCAGCGAACGCAAGCTTGTTACCCAAGTTGATAAACACAGTGGCGAGCACTTCACAAGGACAACAAGAGAGGATAATGGAGAATAGTCGGCAAAAAATAGTAGCTATGGGAAGTCGTGACCAAGAAGAATTCAAGAGAGAAATAAACTTCTATATCCGAGGTGGAAACAAAAAAATTCCATGACTTGATCAGACGCAAGAAACATATGGAGGACAAAGACAAAATTATCACAGAGGCCAAGGAAATCATAAGATGATATGGGAAGAGATCTGAAAATGCGGGGTCTAACAACCTCACCCAATATTTCGATTAGCAATCTGTAAGGACAACTCCGAGTTGTTTTCTAGAGAATCAACAAGACTCAATCAATAGAAAATACCCAAGGAGTTATTATATCAATCTCTCGATTTGATTTACTCAAGCAAATATAATTCGCGAGCCTAATCAAAGAGAGATAACTTGGATAGTACCAAAGACCAATATCCAAGTGTCAATTGATTTAAATTAACAACCAATAATGTCGGATATTCTAATCGATTGAATAACGCACAACCTGTATTATTTCAATTATATAAAAATATAATGCGGAAAAGAAATAACACAGACACCAAAATTTTGTTAACGAGGAAACTGCAAATGCAGAAAAACCCCGGGACCTAGTCCAGATTAAACATACACTGTATTAAGCCGCTACAGACACTAGCCTACTCCAAATTAACTTCGGCCTAGACTATAGTTGAACCCCAACCAATCTCACACTGATCCAAGGTACAATTATGCTCCTACGCCTCTGATCCCAACAGGATACTACGCACTTGATTCCCTTAGCTGATCTCACCCACAACCAAGAGTTGCTACGACCCAAAGTCGAAGACTTTAATAAACAAATTTGTATCACACAGAAAAGTCTACAGGTAATAGATAAATTCATCTCCCACGAATAAACCTATGAGTTTTGTTCCGTCTTTTGATAAATCAAGGTGAACATGAACCAATCGATAAAACCAGACTTATATTCTCGAAGAACAACTCAGTTTCATCAATCACCTCACAATAAACTTAATCGACGCAGCGAAGAAGATCATTGAGGAATCACAAACAATGAGACGAAGATGTTTGTGATTACTTTTATCTTGCCTATCGGAGATAGAAATCTCAAGCCAATTATTACAATTGTACTCGTACGATAAAAATAGCAAGATCAGATCACACAACTACAATGAAAGTAGTATCGGTCTGGCTTCACAATCCCAATGAAATCTTTAAGTCATTAACCCGAATTTAGAGAGAAAACTCAAGGGTTTATGGAGATCGACTCTAGCTTGGAGAAAACTAGTATCACACAAGAAAAGTGTGTGGGGATTAGTTTTTCCAATATCAAAAGTTCTCCCTTATATAGTCTTTCAAATCAGGGTTTGCAATCAATGTTAGCTTAGTAACAAAGCATTCAATATTAACCGTTAGATGAAAACCTGATTAGATATCAAGCTAATATCTCTAAAACGTTAGATCGAAAACTTAGCTTGCCATACAAACATGTACTTGACGTTTTTGAGTTCGTGTAACCGTACCCAAATGTGTACAATGGTTGGTTTAATATTAGTTAACCAAATGGTTATCCAAATGATAACTTTCATATCAACCATATTTTTCTTCACTATAACTAGTCCAAATGACTCAAATAAACTAGTTAGAGAATTGTTCAATTTCTATGAGATCTCAAGTACTACAAGAGACACAATTGAATCAAAAACGATGTGATTCACTCATATCATTAATCATGAACTATAAAGCCATGGTTTTCAAAAGCATTCCTTAGTAATTTAGAATAAGTTCACGAACAACGTTTTCAGACATAACCTCATGAGTTCGCGGACTCAAGATTACCGGTTGAAGTTAATAAACTCTAGCTGAATTTCTCGGGATAAGAACTTCCGTCAGTTCGCGGACCGCACCTGACCTTCTACTTCAGCAGATATTCTCGGGTTCGAGAACTTACGCCAGTTCGAGGACTGGGTTCATGGACTGAGTTTGTGTACTGAGTTGCTGCTCACGTTCCGGTTCCACTTGATCAAAAAAGTTCGCAAACTTCGGTTCAAGTGCTAAGGACTTATACATATATGTGTTCCCACAACAATGTTTATATCCCCCAATAGTTATATAGTCTAAACTCTTATTTCAATCATTGAAACATTCTCAGAGGGCGTTATATAGTTGTTATTCACAAACTATTTTTCGTCAGAGCGATTTCTAAAATGATTGAAACATATCATGACTTTCGTCACTAGGAAAAGATGAACTTGGCTAAAGCGAAAGCTTTACCAACACCCATTTCGAGAAATAGATAAGCAAGATATACTCAGCTAGAAATGTCACATGTGCGTATATTTAGTCTATATAGATAAACGACTTTTGTCTCAAAATAGGAGATAGAGTAGATATACTTTTGAGTGATAGATAAGTTCAAGTCTCCACATACCTTTTAGTCGATGAAGATCCACTGGTTCCTTGAGTAGTCCTTCGTCTTGTATGATGATCACCATGGAGTTATTGAGCTCAACTACACTTTATATCCTAGTCCGAGACCTTAGATATAGTAGACTAGAAATCAAGACTTTATAGTTTTGATCACTAAGATTGACAAACATGCTTGAGATAGCAACGCATGCGAGTTTGACCGAGAAGTGCTCTAACAAGATCAAGATGCCACCTCTAAGTGCTAGTGTATAAAAAAATATGGGAAGCTATAATATTGATGGAGAATATACCAGCACCCTGTAACATGGGAAAAGAGCCACCTCCAAATCACCGAAGTCAAGAATTTTGTTCTTACCATCATTTTCATGGACATTCAACAAATAACTGCATAAATATAAAAAGAATCATCCTCTGAATGATAGATCAGGGAGAATTAAATCATTTTCACATGGGACAACCTCAATCTCAACTGTTACCACCTCCACCAGAAGTTCACAGAGTTAATACAACAAAGGGAGGAGAAACATTTGTAATAGAAGTTGGAGCAAAGGCGAAGAATCTGTTTTGTCACCCTATTGTACATTCATACAAAACGATTGAAGACTTTCACGATAATGTTCTGAGCAGAGTTTTCGCAAGAGATGTTGATAGGAGATAAATAATTAACATTACGAAGGTCTCGATGTTAAAAGATTGGCAAAAGCAGACTATTTCCTTCACCACAGAAGAAGTACCTGAAGTGAAGAAATGCATGAAAACCCATTGGTGGTGAGATTAGAGATTAATCAAAAACCAAATGATGATGAAGATGATGAAGATGAAGACTCATGGGAAATCAACATAGTTTTAATTGATACTGGAAGTTCTGTGGATATCCTGTTCTATCATGCTTATAAAACTATGGGTGGAAAAGATGAAGATTTGATACGATCAACTTGCAAAATCTATGGTTTCAACAGAACTGCTAATAAACCTAAAGGTGAAGTCACTATGTGAATTACATTAAAAGGAATATCTTCTGAAATTCTGTTCTGTGTTGTCGACGTGGAGTCACCATACAACACCTTAATTGGAAGACCTTGGATACATGGGATTCTAGGCGTAGCATCGATATTTCATCAGTGCATCAAGTTCCCTCATCCGAGCGGAGTTGGCATTATAAAGGGAGATTGGATATAGGGAAAGAAGTGTTATGAAATTGATATTGAGTCATGCGAAGAACGAACTACGGAAAAAGAAAACTAGAAATGTAACATCAAAGAAAGCAGAGACGTGAGAGATTGATGGTTGATGATATAGAGAAGAGAAAAGAATTAAATGTTGCGAAGTAAATGTTTGCTAAAAATAGGAAGTGGCGAAACGTTCGCAGAAAGCAAGAAAGCTGCATAAAATATCAATGATGCAGAGGAAGAAAGCGGCAAAGGTAAGAAACTTAGAATTTGATATCAGAATAAAATAAAAATATATGACTCATTTGTTACAAATTTTTTGAATATATATATTATGGAATGACAAAGACGAGAATTAAGAAATTACAATAAGAGCTGAAATGCAAAAACAGGATAATCAGAATGGGGCGAATCTACTATGGCGTGCACCCTAGTTTGCGAAATCAAAATTTCGCAAGAGGCAAATGTAAGACCTAAAGTGCGTCATATAAGGGGGTACCTATTGCATGGCTTAGCTAAAAGGTTACATCGCTACTGGAACCTGAGTCATGGAGATTTGGGGTCAATAAAAACCCATCCAGGAGAGGCACCTTGGATTCTCAACTTGAGCATATGACTTGAGTTGGACGACTAGGGTAATAAGGACTCTCCTAAGGAGTGCAGAATATGACCAAGGCGCCAAGGTACATGGTTGAGTCAAGAGTGCCATGGGCGTCTGGAGCGTACCTTGCCATTCTTGACAAGTCTTGGCTATGATTCACTCGGACTGAAGAAAACCCCACTTAGGGTGTAGTCTCGTAACCATAAGCAATATAGGCAAAAGGGATAAGAGGCTGCGAAAACAACTGGTTATTGTCAAGACTGGATGGTAGGAGCTATCCTTGTATGGCATAAGTACGTCTCCTTGAAGGGGCAACCAAGGGGAAGATAAGGGCGGCACCCTCCATTAGGGAGCTGATAAGTGTCTTAAGGCGCAAATATCACGAGGTTTCATTTTTGCAAGAATATTTAGGCTTGTCATATTTGTGCGACAATCCTGAAGAGGCAATAGTACAAAAGAAAAAGATAAGACGAGATCAATGGGTCAGTACATGAAAGTGTAAGGACGTCATGCGATTTTGTCGCAAGACGGCAATGTCATGGGGATTTATTTTCGCAAGAATATTTAGGCCTGTCATATTGTCGTAGCAAAAATCATAAGAGAAAAAGGTTAAGGCAAGATCAAAGGGTTTTTGCATGAAAATGCAAAGACGTCCTGCGATTTTGTCGCAATGACAAGAGGTGGCAAAATAAGACCTTTACTTAGGAAGGCAAAATAAGACCACATCAGAATACAAGAAAAATTGCAATTCTAAAATATGTGATTGCGAGATTATGTAGAAATAACTGCGAGATTTGGGAACGCATATACTGAAAGATTTCGCAACAATCTTATTGTACAAAGGTAACTTACTTAATCTCTCATTTGAACATAAATAACAGAGGCAAGCATGGGAATGCATAAAATGAGAAAAAGCTGCTATAAGCGGCTTCTCAATCAATTATGACAAAGAAATGGACCTAACTTTGATAGAAACTTTGGTACTTTAGGTACTCGATAAGAGAGAAAGGGACTGTAAAGCTAACACTTCTTTGTTCCTGAAATCTCCTTCCTCACCAACAAAGCCCCCAGCTATCTCAGTTTCTTTTCCGCCTATTGAATATGACAACAAATACAGTGTGTTATATTTGCCAGTAGTGTCGATTCTAGTGCCTGGCACTAAAGTTCTGTCCGTTGAGTTGGGACTAAAGAACGTCCGCGACTCTAAGCAAGAGGCAACTTTCAAATGTAGTAACATGCAATCCTTTATATATTAGCGTGAATAGAAACCCTTTATTTTAGATTATATTATAAACATAGTCATGAAGAACAATATAATTATCCTACAGTAAGTATTCATTTTTCAGAGAAAGAAAGGAGATGAAGATTTACAAGATCAATTAAGTATCCTCCAATCTAAGGCAATGCACTAAATGCAATCATTTGCAGCAATATGATAGATTTACGCACAAAGTGAAAAATAAATTATTTATTGATTAATCATATTACGAGAAAGAATTGTTTTTCTAACATATGCAGAAATAAACAAAAAAAATAGAACTTGTATTGAAGACTGAAGAAATTCAGAATGATAAAATACAAGAATGGAAGATTAAAGGACAAATATACAGATAATACAAAAAGTCAAAGAAGGAAGAAAAAATCATTTCTTGGTTGATTCTTCATCAGACTCTTCTCCTTCCTCACTAGTGTCAGACTCTTCTTCTTCTACATATTCGTTAGATTCTTCTTCTTCGCTAGCATCACTATAAGAGATGACCAAATCAGGAGTGTTCTTTGGGACTTCGTCGAAAAGACAAGGATATGTGGAATGCGGAATGCTATTGTCATCACAAATCATTTTAATAGTCTGGTTGCGAAAAAGAGTAGCATCATTTTTAAAGTTTGCAACAATAATTTTCAATTGGCTCTTCAGCTTAGAACATTTGTCATTGCGAGAAGAAAGATCCTTTGCGAGCTTCTCCTTCTCAGCCTCAAGTTCTTCAATTCTTTTGCGAAATCTCTCTCCAGCTTCTGCAAAAATATAACAATGAATTAGCAACTTGATGGAAATTTATGAAAAACAAACAATTAAATAAGGAAGAGCAGTTAACAACCTTCTCTGTCAGAAATCATATCTCTAACCAATGATGTGTGTTCAGTATGGAGGCTAACATTTACACCTAGATTATTTCTGGAGTAATCTAGAACTTTTGCAACCCAAACGAATTCATCATCATTATGTATTAGAAGACATGAGTGAACTTGACTCTCTCTTTTGCTAAGTATAACATTTTGGCGAATAGCTTCATCTCGTTCAATTTGAATCTCAAGGAGAGTTTCATGGAATTTCGCTAGAGTTTGAGCACCTTGGAGATCAATACGATCTTTTTCATATATGAGGTTACTATTCTTGGTCCTTAAATTATTAATTTCCTCTTTGGAGTTAAGATAGAAATGCTTAAATTTATTGGCTAAGCCCAAGCTGGATCTATGGTCAATCTTTAAGAGGCGAAATTTGGATATGAGTTCATCTACAAAAAGGGACTTAATCTTGTCATTTGAAAAACTATTTAAAGAATTATTAAGGAGTTAAAGCAGGGTATCATTATCTATGGGTTCGGGAAAAGAACGAATAATGGTAGCTTCATCAGAAATACCATAAACTTCTACGAAAATGGTAAATCATATGAGGAAAGATAATGAGAAAACGAAATGAAGAAAAGGAATAAAAGCTTTATACCATAAAGTTGCTTATTAGCATCTTGAAGACTAGATATTTTTTCCTTCTGAGTGTAATTTTCAGAATCCAAATGCTTATTCTTTTCGCAAAGATCAGCAACTTCAGCCTCCAGTTTTTCGTTTTTCTTGCGAAGTTCAAGACTCTTCTTCTCAAGAGTAGCACGCTTTCTTTCTAAATCTGAGGCAACAACGAAAGAAGATCTTCCAGTCTGCGAAAGAAAGCAAAAATTATCAAGATAGATATAATTTTGAATTATAAGTATGAAGAAGAAACAAAGAAATGAAAACATACCAGAATACCAAGTGAGTTCATAAAGTCAGGAGTCACTGATCTAGAAACTTTGTGAAGAGAACTATCACCATCCAATATAGTGGAATAATAAATATTCGCAAGAGCTTTGCATGTATTGGTGATATTGTCATTACCAATCCCTTGCATGGAATCAGAAAATATGCTAGATAATTGTGTCATTGAAGACTCAGAAGAAGTACCTTCCTTTACAAATACAACATCGTCATCTGTACTCTCATCAGACTGGGAACTTGAGGGAGAAGGAGAGCAAACTTTTTATTTCTTTGAAGATGGGTCAGTGTATTTTTCCTTATGAAGAGCACTTTTAGCCTTGCCTTTGGTCTTAGCAATATTAGACCCTTCTTCTTCTGCAACTACAACGCCAATCTACACACACGAATGAAGATAAGAAACAGAGGCAACAATATTATTAAAAATGATAAAGGAAAGTATTTCTTACTTCATCCGTGATTGAGCGAAGTGCTGCTAGGGTGCTTGCCTTGCTAGTTCTCTTGTAGCTTCTCCTTCACTTGTTAATCTGAATATTTCGCAAAGTTAATAAGTATAAAGAGGAATGAAGATAATAGACTGAATGAAAGAAACATACCTCTTTCTCTTTCTCAGGCCAATTAAATACCCAAGGTTGGTAAGTAGCGTGATTCGCGGGAAGCACATTTGAACCAGAAATATAAGGGCTCCTCAGAATCAGTGGAAAGACGCACCACTTTTCATCTTTGGATTGGCGAGGAGATTTATTCCTTCCAGAATGCCAATCAATGTCATGCATAAGCCTTTTATCGTCATCAACATTTTCCTTCCTCTTCAAGCGAATACCCCAGCGAGTTTTGAAGTTCTTCATAGGTATTAGTTCATAATTATCAAAGAAGCTTTCTGCGGTGTATTTTTCGGGAAGAATTTCTAATTCCTTAAATTCAGGATCCCTAACATCTTGTGAATAAAGAGACCCTTTGCTAGCACCACGGTTGGCGATCAAGCATTAAGCGAATGAAATCCCCACTTAATTGATATATTGCCCGCGAGAACTTCGCGTTGGAGAGTATTTCATAGAATAAAGGAAATTTAAGATTATAAAGAGGGATAGGAAGGCCAGCAAGAATCTGACCCAGCAAAACTATGATCTCTTTATCATCACAATGATGATCAGAAAATAATTTAGCAGAAAGAATGGAGGTAGCTTTTTGATTGGGAATGGTGGATAGTGTAATACCTCTCTCTTTGAGACGTTTCTGAATTACTTCAAAAGAAGTTTTAGCTTTGTGACCGCTTGGAGGCATATCTGAGTATGTGAATGAAGAAATGAAGATCAAAAGAAAAAGAAGGATGAAAATTTACAGCAGCAGAAGCGGAATATGCGGAGAAACTGTAAATTTGCAGAGAAGAATAGAAGAAAGTGAAAATAGAAAAAGAGAAGAATAAGAAGAGTATATATAGAGAGAAGAGTTCTCGAGAAGATAAACTCATTACTTCGAAGAGTGGACGTGAACGGTTGAGAAATAGCGGTTGAAAAAGACGTGTCAAGAAATGGGTGGAAGAAAAGATACGTGTAATAAATACTGCGTAGAATACAAGATCGTGTCAGTACAAAAGAATATGGAAAGATGAACAGCTGCGACATTCTGAAGTACAAATTCTCATGAAATTCTCCCCTTCGCAGAGAATACATGAGAAGAGGCAAGATGTAGGATCAGAATATCACCACAATAGTGATCTTGTGAAATCACCATCAAAAGTACACTACGAAGCCGTCGCAGATTAACTACAGAAATGACGTAACAAATGACGACAGCTTAAACACGAGAAAAGTGTGATGATCTAGCGAAATTTAGGATGTTTACGAATTTTAACATTTGTGAGCTTGCGAAATACCGCAAATCAGATCCGAAAATAAAGGTCAACTTAGCTGTCATCCACTATGTAATACCCTATATAAAGAGATGAATAGGTGAAAGAAAGGAAGAGATAATTTTTGGAGTGTTGAGAAAGTGTTGAGGAGATAGAAAGTCCAAAATAGTGTTGTATTCTTGATTTTATTTCCTTCTTGTAAAATTTCAAGATTCAATTAATAAAAAGTATCGTTATTGATCTTAAAAAATGAGTTGATTGTTATGAATTCTTGTGAGGGATGTATTGTAGGATTTCCTGCAACTACAATAGTAAAGCTTGGATGATGGCATCATATGGTAAAGGAACCATAGTGGGTGCATATATGCCAAATATTAAATTTTGGCATGTGCATAGGAATAGGCCTTATATATTGACAAGACCTTTACATCTCTCTCTCCTCATGCTGAAGTTGAACGTACCAAAGAAGGGTCTTGTCCCTTGACTAAAGAAAAGCATGTGTAAAAAGTCTTATGGTTGGAAACTTGGAATTATGCATACTGCATAGACTATACACTAAATGATCGATGACCGAAAACTAATCTCAAATTGGGCTTACAGACGTAACAGACCCCCTAAAAAGAAGCTCAAAATGAGCATAAAAAGAACACACCCAACAAACCCAAATCAACAAAGAAAGGAAGTTTTGGGACTTTAGTTGTTCTTTATTTTCAACTTTATAATATGTATAAACATATAAGGAAGTATGTGGCTCGACAGCGACGGAACCTGGAATCCGCATACGGGTGGGATAAAAAAATGTTCCATTAATACTCAACTGAAAAAATACCCCGTCTATGTGTCACTACCGTATTAGTTCTTTGTAAGAAGTTTAAATCAACCAATGGTATTGTATTGTTACGTGCATACCCTTTAAAGGAGTGTGCACAATATTGGACTCAAACCATGTTCTGTTCATTCTCTTTTTAAAGTTTTTTCCGTAATAAAATCCTAATATCACATCTTATTTAATAAGTCTCAATTCCATTTCGGAGAATATAATCAAAATTTTCCGCATCGTTGAATGGTATTAACTTAGAATAAGACGATAATTTGATTATTCATACAAGAACTAGTTGATAGTTCAAGTTTTTACGTAAGATAAAAAAAAAAGGTGAAAATTTGATCATTCACCTTTTCAACAGGTGATAATATAGATTTTCACATGGAACTAGCTGATAATATGGATTTTCACATGAGCTATCAAGTTTGTATCACAATTAGGGTATCCATAAACTATGATAAATACATGTATCCAAAACCCTAAAAATATATGGAATTCTAGGTTAGCTAACCGTTAAACATTGAAAATTTATTATATATTATATCTTATATCGGAATCAACTTTACACTCATGTAATTATATCTTATATCGGAATAGGGTCAAATTGGATGATGTACTGTTTACAACCTACAGTCACACTTTGGTATCCCATTCGTCGCTCCTACAGTAGAAATTAAGCAATCTAGAATATTGCTTGTGTTTCAGTTTCTCTACTTAGTTATATCTAATTGATGGTGCCTAAATGTAAGCATTGAGGACTACAACATAAAAGATTTCAACTCATATTATATCGGAATACGGTCAAATGGGATGATGTAGTGTTTACAACCCACAATCGCACTTTGGTATCCCCTTCGTCGCACTGATATTACGCTTTTTACATGCCTATTCAAAATGGGGCGGTTTTCTTTTGTACATATGCCTATTCAAAATTGGGCGGTTTTTAGTCGCCCTACATACGCCTATTCAAAATGTAAGCATTGTGTTGTGTGATTTGATTATAACCTTCCAGCAACTCATGTCATAATATAACCATTCAATAATTCAAATCAGAATGTTTCAGGGATTTCTCAACGTAAATGTTATAGCGGTATAATGTCATCATATGTCCCAAGATGATCAATATTCAGCATATATTTCAGTATAAATGGGACTCGGTATTTTCCTCTTTGGATGTTTTTGATGTTTTTAGTTAATCGAAGACTAACAGAGATACAACTGTTTATTTTGAACACAATTATCCAACGAGGAGTATTATTATTTTCTTTTAAAACATCCATTCACATAAGTGGTTTACGTCACTCTAAAATGCATGTACCAATCAATATGTGTCTCTTCCAGGGCTGATTCTTGACGAAAGTCCACAGAGTTACAAGATGATGTGCGACAGTTGAGATAATGAGGTGCGGTTAAGTTGCGACTCCAGTGCACCATTTTGCTTAATGAGCAGCATTATTTGAAAATTAGTGATCCCAACAAGTGACGTATATTTGCAAGTTTTATAATAAAAACAGTTATAAGTTATGCCGCGAATTTAACCTACAACTAGTGTCAAATTTTGGTGTCAAAATCCGGGGCCTATTGTAGCTACTAACCTTCATTTTCGAAAATTAGTAATTATCCCACTTTTATTTATGATTAAATAAACTTTGTTATTGAAACACAAATTATTTTTATCCCAAGATCTTGTTTAAAACATAGAATTTTCTTTGTCACATCTGTTTACATTCACTTTTTTCTTTTGTAAATCATAAATTTATTTCTCCAACCATCTTTCGTAATTAAAAACTGTAGATTTTAATGCTACAGTTGTTTATTTATCTGGTATGTTACAGGTAAATTCTAGTTAACCATTATATATGTAATGGCGTGCGGGATAGCATTTGTCTATACAGAAACGTTTACATGCAAAGATAATTTTGTATTTGATAGAGGACTGAATATCATAGGTGAGTTAAGTAAATAAAGTGCAAATTGTAGTTTGTACCACATATAATGTGATTAATTGTTTGTGAACCATATTTTAAAGTGTAAAAAATATAATAAAAGTGCGACGAAGGAGATATTAACGTGCGATTATGGTTTGTAAACACCACATCATACCTTTGAAACCTTTTGTGATGGGGAAATGTCTATTTCTAGATAAAGAGATACACCTAGATCTATGCACAATATTCCCGAGCTTTGATCGGCTCTTTTAGAAACCATTAAACTCTAATTTCCAAGAATTTTAAGATATCTAGGAGAATTGTAAATTAAAAAACAAGAACGAATTTTAGGATGTCGACCTTTGCTCATCTTCTTCGTTTTTCTTTCCTTCCTTCACACGTTTGTGAAAGGGGGTTTATTTTTCTCAGTTATTATCAAATATTTAAGGACAATTTTGGTCATTTATAGAATATAATAGAGATACAAAAGAAAATATTGTGTATTAAAATTATGTGGGACGACAACTGATGCTTTTAGAGATTTTAAAAGCTCCTCTCCCATAGCTTTTAAAATCGAAAATGATTAATACACCGAACCAAACAACCGAAATTTGTACCGTGTTAGAGAGGATGGTATGGCATACTTTTTCCCTTACTAGTCCTAATGCTAAGCACGCTGGGTTGGCGACATTTGAAGTTCGAATCGATACCGAGCTTCATATTTATCGATTGCGATGATGTATCATGCTAAGTTTGAAGTCTGGAACCTCCCGGAGCTTCTTGGTTCATAGTTTGTATTTCGTTATACCAACTTTTGAAGTTCGAATCGACACACTGCTTCATATTTATCGATTTTGGTTTTATATCATGCTACGTTTGAAGTCCGAACCCTCCCAAAGCTTGTTGGTTCATAGTTTTTACGCCGTTATACCATATTTGACGTTCATGACTTGTATGACTAGTTAAAATTGTTTCATGACCTATGTGACTAGTCGAAATTCAAACCAACAAAAATTCTTTGTTTTTTATTATTGCACAAAACAAAGCTTACTCAAGATAGATTCATCTGTGTAAGGGAAAAGATTCGTGAGAAACTCCTTTCAGGGGGATACATCAGTATTATTTCGTAGGGAGGGATAGGGCGGGATAGAGAAAATTTTAAGAAGAAAAAAAAGATCCAATTGTTTTTCATGCACATACTTGGTTTACCTATTGAAGGTATTATTTCATCCATATGGTTTCAATTTTCATTGCATAATACAATTAGGGTGTATAGAACTGTGCTTATATGGTGATGAAGTTTAATGCTATTGCATCATACATACTGTGCCATTTTATTACTCCAGTATTGGGACCAAAGGAAGTTTTGAGCTTTTTTGCACATGGTCGTCTAAATGTCAGAGACGGCCCTGCGGGTTACCAAACGTTGTTTATAATGGAAATGATTTCCGTGTCGACATAGTATAATTATTGCTTAGGGAAGTAAAAAACATCTTTAATAAAAAAAAAAGTAAAAAACATTTTTAATCAATGCCAAAAACCTTAAATAGGATTTTACGGCTAATCAGAAACAATTAGTTATTTTAGGTTAATTACTCTTGGATTATCATTCGGATTTGACTTGACTTGGGTTGTATTTAGTTGTTTTTAAAGTACAATAAATCAAAATTTGGATTGTATTTAACCCAAGTGAGCGTTGTATTTAGTCACTACCATAAAAAAGATTGGTTAAAGGGGATAAATGAATGCTCAATAAATGAATAACCTCTCCCTAAGAGGTGATATTTTGGGAGACTTGGAAATTTTGGGAACTCAAATGAACAGGGAAAAGGCTTTACCATTGTTCTTGGCCCCTATTTAATGTTTTATGGATATCATCAAAATTCAAAAGTAAGTTAAACCATAGAGAATATGTGAGTTTGAACTTGTACGGTTTTATAACCTTCTTTCTTGTTTTACTCTTTTCTTTCTGATAAAAATGAAATATTAAATTATTTTGTGTAACAAGACTATCATAATTAGGGGCATAACTGGAAAGAGTGATCTAGGAACTTGAACCATGCCTATATAACCTGGACGGACAAAAAAAAACTAATTCTTGACCTATATAACTTGGATGGAGGAATTAGCTTTCAGTTTATTAGTGGGCAATAATGATCTATGCACAGTTTCTCTCCAAGAGGTGATATTTTGGGCTATAATGCACTATGTACAGTTTCTCCCGGGTGAGGATACCGTGTGAGATAAGGGTGGGTCCTATTTTCCTTACCCCTATCCTGATGCTCGAGTCATTAAAGGATTGCCCTTTGATCTTCACACGGGATTAACCCCGGTAGAAACCGCTGTCAACGTAGCATCATCCTATTTTGGGGGACCTGGAAATTTTTGGAACTCAAATGATCAAGGAAAAGGCTTGCCATTGTTCTTGGCCCCTATTAATGTTTTATGGATATCATCAAAAGTAAGTCAAACCATAGGCAATAGGTAAGGTTGGAACTTGTACGGTTTTATCACCTTCTTTCTTGTTTTACTCTTTTCATTTTGATGATCTAAGAACTTGAACCATGCATATCGACGGACAACAAAAAACTGATTCTTGACCTATATAACTTGGATGGAGGAAGTAGCTTTCAGTTTATTAGTGGTGTCTGTTATAGAGGAAAGAAATGGCATTTATGGATTAGCTTAATTTTTATCCTAGAATTTTACTTGCTGAATATCTAGTTATTTTTTAATCTTGTTTCTTCAATCAAGCATATTCTTTTTTTCTTTTCCTACTGCTGTGTGTCTTTAATTTTCTTCATTCTTGGAAATATATTTTGTATACCAGGAAACATTAGTCGATCAAAGTTGAGGCGGAACATTTGTTTTCTGAATGTTCTCTTGATTGAATCTAAACGCTTTTTCTTATGAAACAAAACTAATACTTGAACCAAAAATCGTGTGTTCTTGAGACTCTTATGAAAGCCTAAACCCTGGAAAACTCTTAGTATAGAACCTTCTCTCACATACAACAAATGGCATCGTTTGACCCTGAGGAAGATTTAGCAATCACCCAAGCATGGTACGCCGTAACTCGTCCTTCAACTATAGATAACAGTTCGGAGGATTCCATATGGTTGAAGATTTTGAACAAGGGGAGGAACCTTTTTTCAGGGTCAAGTCTAACCATATCGAACCGTTTTTCCCCTTGTACTCAAGGGGAAAAAGCGGTTTGATTTGGTTCACTTGATCCTTATGAAAGGTGGGACTTCCTATGAAGTTCAAATTGGAAAAAGGAGAGCAATTCACACCTTCAAAGTTCACTTTTCCTTTTCTTAAGCTACTCGATTTAATCTCTTGTTTGTTATTGTCCAACTCTAAACGTATTGTTCTTTAGTGTTTTTTGTTCTTAACTTTTTTTTTTTGGTACTGCGTTATTTGATCTTAACAAATTCCTGGTATCTAGACTTTTTTATAGGGATTTTGGAGTACGACTTTGTGCACCCACGGTAAACCAAAGTTGAACGTTCCCTCTCTGTATTTGCTTAAACTTTACCTCTGGTTATGTGTATTGAAGTAGTTAAATAATAGTTTTGTTGGTTTGAAAATAGATACACCAAGGGGAACTGGAAACAGACTAAATTATCATTAATTCATCGATCCCTATTACATAAATTTCACCATTTCTCTTTGTTTTTTCTGTTAAGATCTCTTTCATAATCTCTCTCTCTCTCTTTTTTTTTTTTTTTTTTTTTGATAACATTTCATTGGATTTTGTTAACTGGTAATCCTTTGCGAGTTAAATTCATATATTATCCAAAATTCTGTTTTTTCTTTGTTTTTCAAGAATAAATACTTGTAGTAATTAATTTTGTTTTTGTAGGTACTAAATAAAGATTGGATAAATCGAGAGGCCAAAAAAGCAAAAAAATGGTGACAATGGGAGAGAGATAACAAAGGCTCTCGCTGGAAAGCAGTGAAGAATATCTTCTGTGACGAATATTTTGTGCACCTTATCAGCAAGTGAAGATTATCTTTTGCACCTCATCCGCAAGTGAAGATTAGCAAGACTTAAAGGCTAGGTATGGGCTTGAGATATTAGTTGAGATATTAGCTTTAAAGAATGTTTGGGCCTCGAAGAAGATCTTTAAAGAGATAAAACCCAAGATCCTATTCCCAAACCCGTGTCCGATCTGAGCCGTCAGATCCGAGTCAGATGTTCAACATCCAAGGCATCTCCACACTGGGCATCAACGATCGATACTCCTGAACAATCTATTTCCTCGGTTATGCTTTAAAGTTCGCTACAGCCTCCATTTACCACTGGAAAAATTCGAAGAAGGTTAGAGTTATGCCTGGCAAGAAAGTTACTTTTGCCGAAGATAGTGGTGATCAGAAGAAGGGTCGGAAGAAGGATAAGTGTACTCCAAGCGCTGAAAGGCTGGGACGAGAATTGAAATTTGGGATTCCCCTTTGACATAGGGTGAAAAGAATTATACCCTGAAGAAGAAGTTATTGGCTGAAATTAAGACCCTTGAAATACTCAAAGTGAAAATAGATTATTTCAAAAATTTCAGATTGGACTCCGAAGTTACTGAGAAGGATGTACAAGATGTGAATGATTACATCAACAAAGGGTGAGTGTCCCCAATACATCCTTATTTCTTTCTTTTTGGTGTCCTTGTTTATTTTGAACGTAACTCTGATTCTAGCGTTGTTATGGATGTTTGTATGGGATAATGTTGACTACAAGGAAGATAACCCCTTTGCGACCTGTAACCAGTTTAAAACACTACTGGATAAAAAAGGATAGCTAGGTGATGAAGTAAGTTAGATTACATCCACTGATCCTGTAAAAAAACAATTTAACTATCTAATGGTAACAATAAAAAGGATGTCTAGGTGATGAAGTAAGCTAGATTGCATCCGCTGATCCTGTAAAAAAACAATTTAACTATCTAATGGTAACAATTTTTGCGGACAAAACTCATCTCTTTTGTGTCGTCCTGCAGCACATTACTAGCATGTTGCTCCTAATACGCCCAGTAACTCTCTGCGCCAATGGGAAGTGCACAACCATAGACGCTCACTTTCAGGACTGTTAACAATAAAATACTACCTCCATCTCTAAAAGATAAGCAGGTTTGTGTGTAAGTAGCTATTTAAATTGTGTATTAAATAATTTATGTATTGTAAGTAATCTTCCTTGATGTTGAACAGCCATGCGTGATCATGGATGACGAGTTCAAATCCGCCAATCGTTATCCATCTGGACATAGGTCTGAAGGCGGTAAACCTTGGGCAGATTTAGATGTGATATATGGTGTGGTCCATGTTAAAACACGATACGAACACTGGGTCGCAATATGTATTAAATTTAAGGAGGAGAAAGTAACCATATATGATTCCCTTAGACCGCATACAACTCCTCAATCAGACGGAGTGTATAAGAAAATAATATAGATTCGTGACTATTTAACCCAACTGTACAACCAGGGGCCCATGTGGAAAGCTTTATTTGATGAGAATCCGCTCCCCCCTCAACAGGATGATGGGTAACCACTCTCTACTTGAAATATTTTTTCCCCGCACAGCCTATATGTATATATTCAAGTGGTATAGGAGTGATACGAAATTCAAAGACAATGTTTGTTTTATGGAAATTAAAGTAAGTTTCTAATGCGTAATCCATTTATGTATATTGCAGATGCTCGTGTGGGGTGTATGCTTTAAAGTTTGGTTGTTCAAATCAGGGAAAGAATCAAGAGACATTGAAAATGACCCATGACAAGTAAAATCAAAACTGTTTTGATCCATTACAACAGTAAATGGGTGAAGAAAGGTGGAAACGATGAGTACGATGGAACTTTACAACCAGCATTTGTATCGGATGAATACACCATTGAAGATGTGAAGAACCAGGCACTTGGGTACCGTTGTGCACACAATGTAGAATAATGGGCGCACATTGATTATTCCCTATTGTGTACCGAATGCGAAGCAGTGGGAACACACTCATTAAATTAAGAAATGACTAATCACAATGGGTACACAATATAAACCCAATGGGTACACATTCTCAAAAATAAAAAATGATTATTTTATATTTTGCACACAATATTAGTCGATGGGTACACATTTCATCAATCAGAATATTAATAAACATTGCACCTTTTTCAGAAAGTTTTTCAAAAAATAATAAAATATTATAATGTGCGGGACTTAGTTGTCATAACAATAATAACTCAAGGGTGAAATAGGTAAGAAAAATCCATAAAACATTTTTGGAAATTTTGAAAAAATTGAACACTTTTAGTAAATAGGTTTCCAAAAACAACACTTTTGGCCATTGACCCTAATTTGTATATGGAGCCAGCATATTTTCTTGACCTTCTGGTACAATTGAATTTTCATAATAGAAACGATTACATAAAAAGTAACAAATCTATTAAAATTGACCTTCTTGGCTTTGTAGGACCAGAATATCGCCATGACAGTATTCTTGCGAGATTAACAACACTTCTGCGATCATCATCACGAGCTCTTCAATAACACTTTGCGAGCGTCATAAAATAACTTCAATGGTGATCTAAAGAATGACGTAATAGGTGACGATTGAAGAAACACGAGAAGAGTGTGACTGATCTGCGATGGTTACAATGCTTGCGAGATTTCATATTATAACTGTTGCGATAAGATCGCAGAACAAATCCGAAATAAAAGGAATACTTAGCTGTCATCCACTATGTAATTTCCTATATAAAGAGTTCCGATAAATTCAGAAAGGAGAGGATGTATTTTTGAGTGTTGAGAAAGTTTTGAGGAGAGAGAAAATTCAAGAGAGCGGTTGTATTCTTGATCTTCTTCCTTTACTTGTAAAAATTTCTAAAAATCAAATAATAAAGTGTAGTTTTAATCATCAAATATATGTTAATTACTGTAAGATCTTATCAAGGGTGTAGGATTTCCTGCAACTACATTTTGGCGCTAGAAACAGGGATAATCAATGATTATTTGAAGAAAAAGATAAAAATTAACATTGTGATTGGAAAGAATTTGGGACAACTAGTGAAAGATCTAACGCAATAATGTCTAGGAGAAGAAGAAACACGTCAGAACCACCAATAACCGTGAGGAGGAGTAAAAGACTTGCAGGAGGAGAAACAAATGAATTGGGAGAATCTTCAAGAATAAGAACAAGAAGAAATAGAAAAAGGATTGAAGGAGAAAATCAAATTCAATAGCCGAATCAACAAACACCAATACAAGATAAAAATGTGGATTATGATAGAGTGAGCGTGCATACTTGGAGATCGGATTCGACGGAAGAAGCAGAAGATCGACAATTAAGAAACGAAAGAAGAGAAGAAAGATATCAAGGAGTGGTTGAAGGATTAATTCATGGAGAAGGCGAAAATGAAACAACAGATGACTTAATACAGAGAATACAGGAGGAAAAAAGAGTAGAGGCGGAAGAACGTGCGAATCTAACAAGACAAAATCACGAGTTGAGAATGAAAAATTTGATATTACTAAGCAGAAGATCAATAATTACTTCTAGGTCAAATTCAAGATCATTTAGAGAAGAGCCATGACGAAATTCCCCTATGATAAATGCTAGAGAAAATATCCGAGAAGGAATGCAAAATCCAAATGAAGAGCAGCATCATAGAGAATAAGAGATGATTCGTGATCGCTATATTCCACACCGTGGAACTGTGAAAGGGAAACGTGATAATAGAAATTAAGAGGTGGAAATAACCAGGATGGTGAAGAAAATCGAGAAGAAGGTAGAAGAATATTACATGGGCGAGAAATTCAAAGAAATCAAAGAATCATTGAGGAAGAAATTGAGAGGCATTATGATGAACAAGCACGTCTAGCTTGAGAAAGGGAAGGATTAAGAGCAGAAGTGGAAGAACAAGAATTTCAAGAAGCAATACGTCAGAATAATCATGACAATCGAGAAAGAAGGCGTACACAAAATCGTCATAACAATGATATCAATGAGGAATATGATAGAATACAAAGGAGAATAGAAAGACATCGAAGAGAAATAATGAGAAATGAAGAAACTCGCATAGAAGAAATTGGAAGACATAACCAGTTGCGAATCCAGGAAGGAGGAGAAGAGGAAAATCGCAGAGGAATACAAAATAAAGATGCATATGAAGACACACAAAATCTCGCAAGACAAGAAAGACATGAACGCAGAAGAAGAGAGGCTGCACTGAAAAGACCAATGGAGAAAAATTCAGCTGGGAATGAACAAATTTTAAGAGAATTAGCAGAAATGAGGGTAATGTTGAATAATAGAAGAGAAGGAGGCAGGAGACAACTTAATGAAGCCATTGAAGAAGCTGCGATAACTCCATTCACTCAAGAAGTACAATTAAGAGGAATCCCTCCAAAATGCAATTTACCAGCATTAACCAGTATCTTCGATGGGACTACCTGTGTTGTTCAACATGTTAAGGCTTATGTTAGGTGTATGCTACAATGGGAAAACCATGATGCTGTATTATGCAAATATTTTGCATCTAGCTTAACTGGTGAAGCCCTGAAATGGTTCGAAGTCTTGCTTAAAAATACAATAACTTCTTTCGACCACTTGCAAGCTACATTTCTGGGGGCATATATAAGCAACAATTCATCACGGCCAGGCATTGAAGATGTATTTGGGTTAAAGCAGAGGGTTGGCGAAAGTTTGAAACACCTAACCATAAGATGGAAGACAATGTGCAGTGAAATGGCAGGAAGAGTGGATGAGAGATACCTCATTTTATCTTTCATTAATACAATATTCGCAACCAATCTGCTGTACATACAAATTTTTAGAATAAAAAATACCATCACAATGACTGAGCTACGAGAACTACAAGAAGAATACATTACTTTGGAGGAAAAACAAAATGAGATGGAATCATATCCAATCGCAAACACTAGCTCAATAGCGGCTAACGGGAGTTTACTTCCTAAAATGATCAACAATGTGGCGAGCACCTCGCAGCCACAGCAAGAGAAAGTAGTGATTGAAAATCAGCAGAAATTAGTAGCTATGGGAAGTCGAGATCAAGAAGAGTATGAAAGATAAAGGAATTATAACAATCGCGGTGGGAATAATAAAATTCAAATACTTGATCAGCCGTAAGAGACTTATGGTGGTCAGAGACAAAATAATTTCAGAGGACAAGGGAATCAAAGAGTAATATAGGAAGAAATTAAGATGCCACCCCTGAATGCCAGCATAGAATTTTTTTGGGAAGCTATAATTTTGATGGAAAATATACCACAACCCTGGAACATGGGAAAAGAGGCACATCAAAATAATCGAAACCAAGAATTTTGTTCTTACCATCATTTTCATGTTCATTCAATAAACGATTACAGGAATGTAAAAAGAATAATTTTAAGGATGATTAATCAAGGAAAGTTAAATCATTTTCTAATAGGACATCCGCAATCTCATCAACTACCACTAGCACCAGATATTCACAGAGTAAATACTGTAAAAGGAGCAGAAACATTTGTGATAGATGTTGGAGCCAAGGCGAAGAATTTGTTCTGTAATTCCATCGTACATTCATACAAAACTATAGAGTATTTCCATGACAATGTTTTAAGTAGAGTCTTCGCGAGAGACGCAGATGGAAGAGAGATAATGAATATCGCGAGAGTCTCGCCATTAGAGGAGTGGCAAAAGCAAACTATTTTTTTCATTGCGCAAGAAGTACCAGAGCCTGGCGAGATGCATGACAACCCACTGGTGGTAAGGTTAGAAATAAATCCAAAACAAATAGAAGAAGAAAATTAAGAAAATGATAATGGTGAAACTGAAGATTCCTGGGCAATTAATAGAGTTCTAATAGATACGGGAAGTTCAGTTGATATATTATTTTATCATACTTACAGAACCATGGGTGGAAGAGACGAAGATTTGACACCATCAACCTATAAAATCTATGGTTTCAACGGTACCGCCAACAAGCCCAAAGGTGAAATTACAATGCGAATTCTATTAAAGGGGTTGTCTTCTAATATTTTATTCTGCGTTGTGGATATTGAATCACTTTATAATTCCCTGATTGGTCGACCTTGGCTACATGGGATATTAGGTGTGGCGTCAACCTTTCACCAATGTATTAAATTTCCTCATCCTAATGGTGTTGGAATAATAAAGGGAGACTGGGCTGATGGAAAGAAATGCTATGAAATTGACATGGAATCTTGCGAGGAAAGGGCAGCAAAGAACAGAGATTGAAAACGAAGCATTAAGCAAAAACAAAGAGGTGATAAGCTGATGGTTGACACAATAGAGCTACGAGAGGAGAGAATACTGCAAAATCAACATGAGTGTATAAATGGCGAGCAGATCGCAGATGAAAAACGCAACAAAAGGGCAGAATCAGAAAGTAGTAAGTAGGAAGGTAAAACGAAGAAATTTAAGAAGTTTATGAATGATTCATTGAAGAACTCGCAAAATATTTGTTTAAATTTTTTTTTTGTTTGAATGAAAGAAATGAAATTGAAAAATCATACAAAAGTTGAAATGCAAATAAGAAGAAGATCAAAGAAAATAAATTTCGTCAAGAAACGCGAGTACAAATTCGCAGAAACATAAGAATGTGACAAACCTATATGGCGTACACCTTAGTTCGCGGATACAATTTCGCAAGAGGCAAATGTAAGACCTAAAGTGCGTCATATAAGGGTGTATCTCTTTGCGTGACTCGGGGATAAGGTTATACCACTGCTGGAACCTGAGTCATGAATATGTTTGGGTTAAAGAAAACCTATCCGGGAGAGGTACCTTGGATTTCCAACTATATAAGATTATACCCTGGTAGGACGACCGAGGGTCTCTTCTAAGGAGTGCAGAGTATGACCAAGGCGCCGAGGTACACGGTTGAGCCAAGGATGCCCGGGACGGAAGAACCTACCCTGGCCATTCTTGGTAAATCTTGGCTATGATGCGCTCGACCTGAAGAAAACCCCACTTAGGGTGCAGTCTTTTTACTATAATCCATATAGGCATAAAGGACAAGAGGATGCGAAAACAACTGGTTGTTGGTAAATCCGGATGGGAGGAGCTAGTCTTGTATGGACGATGTGCCCTCCTTGAAGGGGAAACCAGGGGGAAGATAAGGGCAGCACCTTCCATTAAGGAGCTGATAAGTATCTTAAGACGGCAATGTCATGGGGTTGTATGCTCGCAAGAGCATTTAGGCCTTTCATATTGTCGCGTGATAAAGATTATACAAAGGCAACAATCCATGAGAAAAAGTTAAGATGAGATCAATGGGTCTTTACATGAAAATGTGAAGACGTCCTGCGATTTCATCGCAAGACGGCAATGTCATGAGGCTCTGTTCTCGCAAGGGAACTTAGACTTGTTATATTGTCGCAGAGAAATTGACAAAATAAAGATAAGACAAGATCAAGGGTTTTTTACCTGCAAATGTAAGAACGCCCTGCGATTTTGTCGCCAATACAAGATGTGGCAAAATAAGACCTTTAACTAGGAAGGCATAATAAGACCACAAGAAGTCAAGATTGAATGACTGCGATACTGACGCAGAGATAATGAGACTTATGATATTATCACAATGATTGAGGAAAAAATATTTAAATACACTTTATTCACAACTAAAATCTAAACTCTACTCAATTTTATCATATTACAGATGAATAACAGAGGCAAGTATGGGAGTGAACAGGATGATAAGATTGTTATTCATCATTATATGATAAAATTATATAGATGTTATTATATGATAAATTTATGCAGATAGTTAAACATTAATATCCATGTTGATTGATTATATCGCAGAAAAGAATTGTTTTTCAATTTACAGATAGAAGCAAAGGAAATTTGTATATCAAGGAAGTCTACAAGTTGGAGAAACACGCAGAAATATTACAAAAGGAGGGAAATAAGTGTACAAAAATTACAAGGAAGATAAAAAGAAGAAACAGAACTAATTAGATCCATCGTCATCTTCGCCAGATTTATCTTCTTCTTCATCTTTATCATCATCTTCATCCTCGCCAGACTCCTCAACTTCACTATCAGAGATAATAAGGTTTGGAGTATCTGCTGGAATTTCTTCTGCTTGATCAGGAAATATAGAATGTCAGAAAGACCATAAACATCTGCGAAGAAGAATAATAAGAACAAAATGAAAAGGAATACAAGGATAAAAAGAAAGGGAAACATTTCTTACCATAAAGATGATCATTCGCAGCTTGGAGGCTTGCGACCTTTTCTTGCGAAAAAGTAAATTAGATCAGTTTCCAAGTGCTTTATTTTTTCTTGAAGGTCAGTTGACCCATATTCCAATTTCCCGCGAAGACTCGAGGACTCAGATTCCAAATCCATATTCTTCTTACGAAGAACGGCATTCTTCTTGCGAAAAGATGCACACCTCCTCTCCAAGTCTGAGGCAACAACAAAGGAAGCTCTTCCAGTCTACGAGAGAACAATGTAAAATAAAGTTGGAGAGCACATGAATACATGAGTATAGTAAAGAAATGAAAACGTACCAGAATACCAAGAGAATTTAAGAGACTGGGAGATATTGATCTTGAGATTCCTTGGAGGGAATCATTATCAACCAGTATCGGAGCATTGCAGACTTTAGCGAGAGCCTAGGATACCCCATTAATATCTTCATCCCCATAATCATTTGCGATACCACATGTAATATCACCGAAGATCTTGGAAAGTTGAGTCATGGAGGAATCAGATTGGGAAGACTTCATGGTAGAAGGGACACCAGCATTAAAATCATCAGAATTACCACTCGAGTTTTCCACATTAGCTTGAGGAGTTAAAGAAGAAGAGAATTGGGTTCTTCTTCTCTTCAAAGGAGGAACACCAGACTTTTCTCTCCGAGGAGCAGCAGACTTCTCTTTCGAAGGAATAATAGATTCTTCCTCGCGAGAAGCATCTTTGTCTTTCCCTTTAGTCTTCACAATCTTCACAGGTTCTCTTTCTTCGATTTCCTGCGAACACAGATAAAGATAAGAAATAGAGGCAACAATATATTGTTAAGGTTTATAAAGAAATATTTCTTACTTCATATATGAGAGATTTGAGGGCTAAAAGAGTGTTGGGTTTCCCAAATTTTTGATTGTTCATTTTCAGCCTGTCAATCTGGAAATAGTGAAGTAGTCAGCGAGAGTATGAAAATATGAGGAAGATAATAATGATAATTATGTAAAAAATTGGAGGGAACATACTTCTTTAGTCCTTTAAGGCCAGTTGAAAACCCACGGTTGATATTTTGAAAGATTCGCAGGCAATGTATGAAGACCAGAGATGTAGGGACCCACAAGACAGTTTGGGAAAAGAAACCATTTGTCATCGCTAGAGTGGCGAGGGCCTTGATTAGTACTTGTATGCCAGTCGATATCTATCATAAGAACTTTATCTTCAGCGATATTATCTTTCCTATGTAAGCGGACACCCCAGCAAGTGCTATCATTTTTCATAGGGATTATTTTGTAATTTTCAAAGAAATTCTCCACAGTATAATTCGCGGAAACAATTGGAATACCTTTAAATATTGGATTCTTCGCAGTATCAGGATAGCGAGATTTTTTTCCAGCACCACGAGTAGCATATTCAAGCATTAAACGAATAGAATCCCCGCTCAGCTGAAAGACTGCTCGCGAGAACTTTGTGTGAGAAAGTATCTCATAGAATAAAGGAAGATCAGGATCATAGAGAGGAATGGGAAGACCAGCTTCAAGCTGACCTAGCGAGACTATGATTTTCTCGCGATTACATGGAAAATCAGAGAATAATGGAACAGAAAGTTGAGACTTAGGGTTTTGATTGGGAATGGTGGATAAAGTAAAACCTTTATCTTGAAATTCTTTTTGAATCTTCTCAAAATTAGCCTCATATTTGCGACTAGCTACAACCATCTATAGTATGGGAGTGAAGATTGAAAGAGTAAAAGATCAAAAGAAAAATTATAACAGTAGCAGATCCGGAATTTACGGAAGAACAGTAAAATTGCGGAGAAATTGCAGAGAGGAAGAAGAAAGTAAAAAGAAGAAAAGAAAAGAATGAAATGAGTATTTATAGAAGAAGAAAGTTCTCGAAAAGATGAATGTAGTTAATGCAAGGAAATGACGTGAACGGTCAGATCGCAGCGGTTGAAAAGGACGTGTCAAAAACCGAATGAAAGAAGAAGTATGTGAAAACAGCTGGAAAACGTGTCAAATCAGAAGGGTGCAAAAAGATAAACAGTTGCGGCATTATAAAAGATTCAATTCTCATGATCTTTCCTTCTTCGCAGAAAAGACATGAGAAGAGGCAAGATGTAGGACCAGAATATCGCCATGACAATATTCTTGAGAGATTAACAACACTTCTGCGATCATCACCGCGAGTTCTTCAATAACACTTTGCGAGCGTCATAAAATAACTTCAAGGGTGATCTAAAGAATGACGTAATAGCTGACGATTGAAGAAACACGAGAAGAGTGTGACTGATCTGCGATGGTTACAATGCTTGCGAGATTTCATATTATAAATGTTGCGATAAGATCGAAGAACAAATCCTAAATAAAAGGAAAACTTAGCTGTCATCCACTATGTAATTTCCTATATAAAGTGTTCCGATAAATTCAGAAAGGAGAGGATGTATTTTTGAGTGTTGAAAAAGTTTTGAGGAGAGAGAAAATTCAAGAGAGCGGTTGTATTCTTGATCTTCTTCATTTACTTGTAAATATTTCTAAAAAATCAAATAATAAAGTGTAGTTTTAATCATCAAATGTGTGTTAATTACTGTAAGATCTTATAAAGGGTGTAGTGTAGGATTTCCTACAACTACAGGCTTCTTTGATGATATCTTCCTTGATAGACAATGTTGATAGGTTATCCAAAATAAAATAAAATATTGCGACGTTGTACTGAATGAATGTAAGACTTGATCAGGTTTAAGTTTGAAAAATTCTTTATGCATGATCAACTAAATTATGCAATTTTTGCAATATCAACTTTCCATATCTTTCAAGAAATTCAACAATTCAACTTCCCTTTTAGTTTCTTGTGCAAATAATTTTTTAGAACTTTCATCTCGACATAAAAGTCATGTCAGCCCATCAATATCACAACCCATGTCATATTTTAGATAATTTTTAGGCATGTTATTTAAAGTGCTATCATCAGAAATATTGTGCTAATGGGGTGTTGCACATGCGAATTTCATTTTGAACTGTAAAAAAACATACTGCAATTTCATTTCGAACTGCAAAAAAAACATATTGCATCTACACAGGAAGTGTAAAAAGTACATTGCACCATAAAAAATCTAGCGCTAAATATACAAAAAATATATTTCGGAGTGTGTTTTCTAGGTAAACGTTGCATGTTTCATGTGCAAAATTATTAAAGCACAGTATTGAATCAGTATTGTAAGACTTCTTCAGTTACTACTAAAATATTGTCGTATCGACACCCAAAACAACTCTTGTGTTACTTCATATTTGAATCAGTATTGTAAGATTTTCAAATTAATTCTACACATGGGACAATCCCTGTCTACCAATCCTAATACTAGAATCATTTCCCTCTTCACCATTAAGATTGTGACACGTATTGTCCAAATTTTGGACTAGCCCCTATTGGACTAGATGTATCCCTTTTAGCAATTCGGCGAATGATTCCAAATTTTGGACTAGCCTTTGTGGGACTAGCTGTATCCCTAGTTAGTAATTCGGAGAATGATTCGCGAATTATTATGAACTAGTCGTACACGAACAATTCGCCTGAACAATTGCAATTCCGACTTCAATACGAGCGATTTCATTACCTTCCCGAACTATGCGCGAATTTTACGACCCGAACGATTAGTTGGTGAACTAAATCAGCCAATAATGCTCCCGTGAAAGACTGACCCAGTTGTTATTAGGCTTTTGAATAGCATATTGTAGGGCCCAATTAACCTTCACTTTTGTTTTTCCAAAAACTCTCCGAGAGGGAGTCGAACCACTGACATATTACTCCTCTTGGTGGCTCTCTTCCACTGAGCTAATGATTTTTTTGAGCTGACTTTTACATTTACTCTGTATATGAAGTAATTTGTAGACACATATCACATCTTCTCCACCATACTTAAACTTTTCTTTCTATTAATACATGCCGACTTTTGTGTACCGAACTCATATCTCTAAAATGAATTATACACGTATGTATGCCGTTCCGTATTACTGCCGTATCACGAACCGTTGACCAGATTTGACTTTCACAAATCCATATAATACCCGTACGTATCCCGTTCAGTACGTCTCCCGTGCCCCGAATTGCTAACTAGGGCTGTAGCAAGGTGCCTATATTGACGAGATATTACGCATCCACAAGCTAAAAGATGTTGTAATAATCAAAAAAATTACTTTTTTTCTCAAATAATTATCCCTAAGTATTTTGTTTGATCATAAATTTAATGTAACTAAATATATATATTTTTAAATAATATTGATTATTACTATTTGGAGGTAAATTCTTTAAGGCGGAACTGGAGAGGTTATTACTATTTCTCACTTGCCCAAGTTGGGACCACAATTTTTTATTAATATGTAGAGGTTATTAACATATGGAGGTTCTACTGTAACAGAGATTATTAGAGGACCTAAAATGCGAGAAGTTAAATAAACCAACAATCCTTCTTAGGGAAGAATCTTAAACTTTTATTGGAGAAATCTAAGTGAAACCCTAATCTTGCACTAAGAAAATTTTGGAGAGGAAGAATTCTTCACGCAAAGAGAAAAACCCACAAATAAACATAAGTATTATTTTCACATGAATATTATATTTTTTTTAAAAATAAATTAAAAATAAATTAATTTGGAGAATATTTCCTATTGATAACGTCAATGAATTTGAAGTATTCTACTATTGAATATTCACTATAGATAACTAGATATTCACCCATTGGAAATTGTTGGTCATAACCATATTTAAACCATTTAAATTTTTGGTCGATCAATAACTATAATCAAAAACATACAATGTATCTATAAACCCTAATTAACCTAATAACAACTAAATATATGTTACAATTTCATTTAATATATATAAAAAACTTTTCAATTTTCTTATTAGTAATTATTAATTTATACTCCTTCCGTCCCACTATTAGATGACCTAGTTGAAGTTTGCACGTATTAAGGCAAAAAATGAAATGAGTGTTTTTAAGTATTTTTTATTAATATAACCTTATGGATAATAACTTGTAAAATTTAGAAAGCATTTATCTCTCAAACTATACCATAGATTTTCGTGAACTTCGTATCATTGAAAATCATTTTAAAACACCTACGAAACTAATATAGCAGGAAACAAACCTTTTTTAAAAAAACGGAGGGAGTAGTATAAAAAGGAAGCCATAACCACAGGTCCACAACAACATGAGTGGCGGAGATAGGGATTAAAATTGCGAGGGGCTAAAAAAGATTTTACAGTAATATATGGACTAAATACAAAGTATTAGGTGGGCTAAATTGAAAATATAAGATAAACATAAGGGTATTTTAAGATTTTGCTGATTTTAGGGGGGGGGCTAGAGCCATGGTTAGTCAAACCTTGGATCCGCCCGCATCCCAATCCAATTGTCTCAAGTTCGTCGTAAAGTAATTTCGTAAAGCCATAACCACAACATCATCTAATTATCTAGTATCCAACATAAGTTCCAAAAACGAATTGTAGATTTCTAGTATCCAACATAAGATCCTAAAAATAAAATAAAAATAAAAACTTGTAGACCTGCAGACTCTATAGTCTTCTCTAGTTTCTAGATGATAGTAGAACTAGGCCAAACCAATATGGGTTAGAAATCCATCATCACACGTCAAGGATTTGGCTCAACTAGGGTCTCTTGTCTATTCTGTCTACTCTTTAGATGACAAGGCAAAACCCTTCCTTCCAAAACTTGTTAGATTTCGTGGTCGTAATCTCCTCCCTGTAATCATCAGAAAATACGTTTGTTTTTCCCCATCTTTTTTTCGAGTTTCATTAGTACCCTTTGAATGTGCTCTACTTCCTAGAAGCATCTTCTGATTTTTTAATTGTTAAACGAAATCGCTAAACGTAGACTGGTAGTACTTGCTTATGGATTGTTGCGACTGCAAGTGTTTTTCACCTCTATTTAGAGTTGGGTGAAGAGTTCGACTATAAGATAGAACTTCTCTCTCGTAAGTTAGTGAAACATTTTGTTGTCACCTTGGCTTCTCAAATCTAATCCGGAAGACTTCTATTACTATTAAATAGGGTATCACAGGTCGAGACTCGAGACTTGAGAGTAGAAAATAGGGGAAATCAAACATCTTTTCACATGGACCAGTAAGCCTGGGGTTTGAGGGCAGAGAGAGAACGAAAATGCTTGGAAAAGCAGACTGGATGGAAAAGCAGATGTCTCATCTTGTCCCGTTATCGCCTTGTCTAGTCCTATAATGAGTAGAGTAAATGAGACGTAACAACTAAACTCTGCTCTCTAGTACCGAAAATGCTAGGCTTCAGTACCGAAACGACTGGAATTACTGGATCCTACTAATTTACTACTCCGTATTTATCAGAACAAAAAGTCTCGGCAGACAAAGATCAAAATGTTTTCATTTTCCCTTAGAGCTAGCACTATGGACTATGGAGAGGGATATCCCTTCCCTATCCATCTTCATCCCTCAAAATCCCAAATACTCAAGTACTATGGTCTCCCATATCCCTACATGAGTAGGGATACTCACCTCTTTCCCTACTTACCTGAACATATCTGTTCATCTTTGTAGGGAAGGGAAATCACACGGGTACTGAATACCCGTATATATTTTCACTTTACGCGTACTGAGTATCCGTATATTTTTCTGGTTTTTCAAGTTTCCTTTTTCACTCCCTTATTTTACTAAAACCCTTTTTCTTTTACATATTTGATATCTTTTATTTACTCTATAAATTCTTTTTTACCTAGATAAATATTTTCCCATCGAAAAAAACGAAGAAAAAAAAAACGGTTACTCAGTACTCATTTGCTATATTCATACGCGTACTGAGTATCCGTTTTTTGTAAGGAAGGGATGAGATGGCACTATAGCAAGCTTGCCTTTCATGTGCCATCCCTTCCCTACATTTGAGGGATAGGGAAGGGATATCTAGCACCATAATTATAGCTTTTATAGACGGACAACTTTTGAGTCAACGGTCAACTACAATTGGAAGAAAGAGTCAAATGGGTGCCCCTAGTTGGTGCGTAATCGGTTTTAAATGAAATTCTAGTCCGTGTATGTGTAAAGTAAGATATGCAACTATGTGTAAATTAAGATATGCGACATATGCCCGTTAATATGAACCCGATGTCCAATATATCTAGACCATCCTCTTTTTTTTGTTCTCCATCATTCTTTTCCTCGTTTTCTTCGTGGGGTGAAAAACCTAGTAGGCAGTTTCAAGTTTGTAGACCGCAGAATTATTTCTTATTAACTAGATATCCATTGTAACTTCCGTGGAAACTCTGAGTTACGGCGAAATGTAAAATATAAATCTTTGGATTTCTTTACTCTTTCAATATATTTTCCTTTTCGATTAAAAAATAAATAAATAGAAACCTTTGGATTTCTACAAGGATTGCTCTTGTTTTTTCACACTATAACCGCTCTGTATAGTCTAAACGGTCGTAAAAATATCTAGTGCTTGAAATAAGGCACACACATATGTCATCATCATTTTATTGGCATCCTTCTCAGTGTAGAGCTTGTTCAGGTGAAGAAATATGCTGAAAGTAAAGAGATGGGTGAGATAGTCATTCTACTAAGAGAAATTTTTTATGTCGTGCACACCATCAATGGTCAGAAAGATAAGAAGCAAATAGGAGTAAGTGTGTACATTGGTAAATAACTTTTCTGGATAACAATTTTCCGATGCCGGGATCCAGTCAACATCTTATGTCTATGTACCCACTTTTTTGCTTCTTATCACTTTCTACTTGAAAATTCACTCATAGTGGTATGAGTATGAATGTATATTTTATCAGCCTTTATAAACCAGGTAAAAACCGACTGAGACAGTTTTTTTTCCTCTTTTAATCAGTGGATCCCGCCCCTCGGGAGACTGCAGGGGGAGGGATGTGAGGTTTTTTTGTTGTTGTTGTTTAAATCTCGGTCTGCCGAGAATTTCTGATATTTTATTCAAAAATTCTTAACAGACTACTCAAAAAATCGAGAGAAAAAACCGCCCCAAACAGCCCTCCCCCTGCACGTCTCCCGAGGGACGGGACCCACTGAGACTCGCAAAAAAAAAAACAACATAAACTTTGAGAGGCGGTTTTAAGAGGGTTTTTCTTCTCGGTCTATTAAGAACCATTGTATTTTATTTTACAAAAATTCTTTATGGAAAACCAAAAAAACAACTCTAAAACAATCACTCACAAGTTTTCTTATTTGTTGGGTCCCATGGCATTCATCAAGGGACCCACTGCTCCCAATGGGTTCATCATCACCCTCCATTTGGGTATATTGTTTTAGGGTTATTTTTTGTGTTGTATGTATATAACCATTGTTTATTTTATTTTGACTAAAAGGGGCAAATATTACTTTCAACAAATTTCTTCATCTGAACAAGATTATTCACAAAAACAATAGACTAAGGAGAAAACTATCCTTCTCAACATCACTCCAGGAATTGTGTACCGAACCCCATTTGAATTTGAGCCTCTTAACTTCATTTATGATTTCATCTTTGTCTTTCTTCCTTTTCTTGTCCATAACTCTACCTTTTCTTTTCATCCAAATTGCCACAGAATAACAGCTGGGATAAGAGGCCATATTTTTCTTCCTCTGTGCTTCCCTTTGACGTATATCCACTCTTCCAAATGTTCTCCCACAGTGAGTTTGTAGCTTCTTCTGATTAACTATTGTGCCAAGAAATAATGGTTTACGTTGATTGGTGTGACTTCACGGGAATGCAAAGAGGGGACATCACACAATTCTGATTTTGCTGCCCCAATTACATCTCATTACTCTACTCACTCTAGATGTCCAAACGATTAGATAAACGAGACAGGACTAATGTCCTGCCTTAGTCTACCCATTGTAGGTGTCCAAACGATTAGATGAGACAGGAATAGACCCTTCCAAGCAAGGTTTTGAAAGCTTGAAGTATTTTTCATTTTTGGGAAGCGATGCGTATGTTGAAGCGTCGCTTCCTGGTTGATGTTTGAAGCAGATGTTTTCTTATGAAAAAATAAGTCGTAACTAATAATTATAAATTTATTAAGAATATAATATCTATATAAATTATATATAAGTCTATTTTTTATCAAAAACAAAGCACGGCTACAATAAACTTAATATATTGCAGCACCAAATGGTTATGGCATAAACCCCTACTAGTGTCGCTACAACCTATGTAGCAAGAAGTTTGTTACTGCACCCAATTTGTATTGCTGCAGCAAGATATTATACATTTTTTCCACACTCTTTTCATATTGTTGCTACAGTTGTGTGGCAAAAGTTTCATTTTGCAGCAGTAAATTATAGCTTTTAGCTGCACCTGAAAAGTAATGTGACTAGAAATTTTCTTTTCCAACACCTATATTGAAGGTGTGGCAATAACTAGATTTTCTTGTAGAATACTCCACATAGGTGGGCAACAGATGTTCAAAAATAGTTAGAAGCAAACTTTCTTCTGTCTTCCATATTATTTCTTGGTCTAATCTAGATAAGTTTTCACCCAGATCTATCAACGAAAAGATCATATTGCGTAACATTATTTAATGGATGCATAATCCGAGTCTTATCAGAAAAAACCATGCTTGCTATTTGGTTCACAGCTCCAAACTCTCACCTGCAAAACCAAAGCCGCGGTGAGATAAATCAAAAACCAAGAATCGATAATCAACAATAAGAAAACAGCTCAAGAACCCAAAACTATATAAGAAAAATTTACCATAGAGGAAAATAAGGATGTTGGTCAAGGCCTATTGTCTAATTTAGATAGATGCTAGTGAGAGGTATCCTCATTACTTATTTGATCAAACCCTAGCTATAGAAAGCTAGTGGTCAAACAGTATGTAAAAATTGAGTAAATCTGTGTCAATCCCACCTGAAACTAGTGATTTCCACTTTCCAGCCCAAATAATTTTTAGCCCATAACAAAATAAAGAAAGACCAAGATGAATTTTTATCTTCCCACCACACTAATTTCTCATTTTTCTTCAATAAATTATAATTTTTTTCTCTAACCATGTTTTTTAATTAATTTTGTTCATTTTGATCTTTATTTGTCTAACCATGCCCATTGGCGTATTTTGGGCACAGTTTTATGTTGACATCAGCTGGTCTAAATCTTGGTCTTTCTTCATTTAGTTAATAATATTTCAACTAAAAGAAGAAGTTTAAATGAAAATGGAAAAAAAATGCTTCAAACCCGAGTCATCGGTGCGTCCGAAAAAGACGCGTGCGGGATACGCTTATTGGTGCATCGGACACGCGTCGGATGAGGACACGACTCCAAAAATGGAGCATCCGTGCAACCTATTGAACAAGCTGACATTCTAGAAAATAGGGGGAAATGGGGTGCAAAAATAAATTTTCACATAAATAAGAGTGTTAAACGAACTTTGCACAGGAAAAGATCATAGATTAAAGGGTGCAATCCTTGGTAACCAAAGGAGGACCATGAGGTGGCACTCGTATGTGCCATATGATTGGTAGAGGTGGGCTTTATAAATCACCAGTGGGACCCTAACATCCCAATTTGATCCACTCTTAGCTTGTGTCCAAGTTCTTTTGCTTCAAAATGATATGTTGCTACTATTCAATCCCATTAACACACAATGAGAGTGTATCCATCAGGAATCCTATTTCAGGTACATAGAAGACAATTCCAATTAATTGTTACTATGGTTTAAAGAATTAATTAAAGAGGAACAATGATCTATTTTGCTAATATAAATGATACAAGGATGGTTTTGATCAGAGTAGAGTTCACTCCACCCCTTTGGACCATTCTTCAAGCCTTTGTTATGTGCACTGCAAGGCATTCTCAGGCCTCATCCTCTCTAGTTCAGTTGCAATTTTTAAGGAATTCATATATATGCCAATGATCAACTCCAGTACTTTGTCTCATTTACAAACAAGCAATGGATCATTGAAGTTCATCTTAAACCAGTACACAGTGATTATCAATATCATTAACAACCAAGATAGAATCAAAAGGAGCGAGATTCAGGACACAGTGATTTGGAGTATCAAACAAGTCCATCAATGACAGGAAACGCGATCCAAATACATTGAGTTTAGCGAGTTTCTTAAATACAGACATGCATCACCAATAACAACTCATGCTCTATTTTCAGCAATGGCCATCTCTGCTCTTAACTTTTCTACCTCTCAAGCCACAACAACCCTGTTAATAAAACAATTGACAATAGTTATCAACCAAATCATCAGAAATTTAAACCACGAATTTATCCCATTTGTTATAAAAATATATGATGAAACAATACCGAGAATTGGGAACCTAGCCATGTGTTTAAGTTCCAATGATTAAACTGAATTTCTTACCAATTAAACGTTTAGCATCTATTTATTTTTCTGTTGGTTGTAGATGCAAAATGATTAATTGTTAGGAAATTCAGAAAATTATCTCTATATATGAACTCTAGGAACAATCAATGATGAAATAATGGATAACATTTGCAGTATTATCAAAAAATTAAGAGAACAACAATCCGATAAACCGAATCTGTGGGATTCCATTTTAGTAAATATCAATCATATAAATCGAAATTGAACCACGGATGTCTAAATGATTTACCAAAAACTATGTTGAGAGAATTCGTGGCTGCTTGATTTTTCGCACCTTCTCCAATCAAACGTATCAGTAAAAGCATATTCATTGTTAATGATCAAGGAAACAGAATTATACCATCTTAATATGCTTTTACAGACACTGAACGCTTGATTGGACCACGAATTTTAATGAATTGCAGAGACAAGTGACGAAAATGGGGAAACTTTAGAAAGAAAATTTGAAGAGATGAAGTTGTTATTTAAAGGGATTTTCAGTGAAGTGTCTGAGGGTTTTAGTGTGAGAGAGAGTGGTTCATTAAAATTATGACCATTGTGTAATTATCCCTTTACTGTAAAAAAAGAGTTGATTTTGTTCTCAGAGAGAGACTCGGACTGAGAGAGACGAAGTGGTGTTTTTAAAAAAAAGAAAAGAAAACAAAGAGACAGGGGAGAGTTAATACTGAACTGATTTGACTAGACCAGCGTCACCACCAACCCACTTGGGCGTTAATAACATTGGAGGGTAAATGATATGACGATCCCGGAAACGGAAGGATTAAATTCATTTTGTTAATAATGTAGTAATGTCGATCCTTGCAGTCTGGTGCAATGTTTGGGATTCTGGAAGGAACTTTAGTTAGTCTCCTACAAATTCATTGCATTTAATTCGATTGAATTTTAAAAAATTAATCGATTGTATTCAAAAAATGTTTGGTGACTGCAACACGTTTATTATCTTCTCTTTCTGAATATAGTCAACACGTTTATCATTTAATCCCTTGGGTCCCACCATCCCCAATTTAAAGGCAGAGAACTAAAATTCTTTAATCCCTATAAAACCATTTACAATGTGGTTTCTTCCATAACCTTGCTAAAGAATAGTGATATTAACTAATTCAGTTAAGATAAATGCTATCTCACACGACTTTGTGGGATCGCTTCCCGCAAAAGCGGCTTCTTTACCGTTGGATGATTAAATCAACAGTTATATTCACATTCAGCAAAGAACCCACCACTTTCAGGATATGACCCACCATTTCCCCTAAAGGGTTCAAGGCTATTAGATCTGGGTTTTAGCATGATCTAACAGTAAAGAAGCTGCTTGAGCGAAATAGCTTCCCGTAAGGTCGTGCGGAATAGCACTGCTCGCTAGTTAATGCCTTTGGTAGTTCCCAAGACCGATACACTTTTTCAATACTTTAGTGGATGGAAACTCTAATGTATTGGAATTGATAATGGAGTCTAGTGATTCAATTTAATTACTACTAGACTACTTGTACAGTACTACACAATCGTGTTTAAACGCTTCCAATTAATTCCGAAATCATAACTCGTAAGTCCTACGGTAATGAACTTTGCAAGGCTTTGGTGTAGAGAACTGGTGTAAACCTTTTGCATATACCTTGGCTGGCAGTACAAAGGAAACCCCCATACTATAGTGCTTTGGAACTTCGAGAAGAGGAAGAGATTTTAATTTTACCTTCTCTGAGAGCAACCACAGTGGTCGACCAAAACCAAATATTTGGTCGAGAATTCAAACGCTACGGAGAGGAGGAAAGAGCAAATACCAGAGTAAAACCAAAAACCAAACTATATTTGGTCTTTAGTTTGGTTTTGGTCGGGCGTAATTTAAGACTACGCTCGGCATGAGGCGCTAATATAAGTTGCGTTCTGAGTGGGGTGGAATTTTAATTTGCGTTTGGTAGTCAGGCGCAAATATTAGTTGCGTCTGTTTGAAGCGTAACTTTAATCTACGCCCGACGGGACGTAGTTTACATTTTCACCTAGTACCAGGCGGTAGGTTTAAATTGTGACCCATTCAGGCGCAGTTTAAAGTCCCGTCTGACTAGGCATGATTTTAAAGTACGCCTGACTACGGGCTCAATTATGAGTTATGCCTGTTAATACATGGGGCTGGTGATGGTGGATTTTAGTTCAGGGCTAAAGTTTTAAAACAAAATTTTGTATCACCGTCCTGCAAAGGATAAGACCATTTCATAAGTGATGAATACTTCTCCACTTTATTAATTCACATAGAATGGAGCATGTAACAAAAATCCCCAAGTATTCTGTGAATTTTAGCATTACCAATTAATGCATAAATCGCCTTGTATTTCCTGTGCTGTTCTCAGCAGAACTCTCATAATTGGTGCGTCATGATGACTGATTGTTACTCTCAGCAGAGTAACATGAATATCCAAGTATCAACAGTGAGGCATGCACGAAATACCCGTACAGGCTACACTATTCTCTAACAAAGATGATCATCTCTCGGTGTGTTATACTAGCCCGATCGAGCATAATTGAATCTGGACTGTCCATAGCACACTCATAAATAATCACGTCCACGCAAGTTGGACGCACGATTTAACTAGCCTAAACGAACCCTAGCAGAAGAAGGCTATCACTGCAATGACCACCAATGAGCCTATTTACGCCATGACTGGTCAAATACAAGTCATGCCCGTCAAATAGCCACCAAACTCCAGCCTAGAGTTGGACGTCCGTGCTGGTACGAAGCGGCTTGGAAGAACTCTTACATGCCAAGACTGCCTACGGTAGTCTCAAACCAAACCCATCACGGCCGATTATCTTCGCCGGTATAATTATACGACACGGAGCGTCCCATTCCTGGTCACGCAAGCACCACTGTGCACATCGGCGGACCCCATGTTTACCTGCATAGCCGACCATCTCACGACCTAGCCAGAGAGAGCAAATGTTCACCCATAATCTGGCCGGCGTGATGCTTTTAGGGTCGCCAAGGGTCTCAAACTGATCACGACCATCCAACTTCGCCAGCATGTTTGGATGGCCTAGATCAAACCCATGACCGTCAGTCAGGTATCACCATGATCACCACGGTCCCAATGTGGGTCCCACATAGTCGGCCTCCCCAAAGGGGGAGCATAGCCTACCAAATCGTTAGGTTGAAGTTGTGTACAAACGACCGATCCAAAATCCTAATTAGGGTTTGCGGCATATTACATGTGTCGCTAATCGATCACGAGCGTCCGTTTTCGCTAGCTTGGATGAAGGGTCGAGGAATAGACTAAACAGGTCCGGAGAGTATCAACATGATCAATATGGGCCCATCTATCTCCATGTCCGACCGACCAAGACAAACCATGACATGATGCCTCGGTTTGCGCTCCCTAAAAGTGGCATGCCACACCCCTTTAGGAATCCTTTGCGGCACATGATTCATGTCGCAAATCAATCTCAGCCACTCTTCTTTACCGGTAAACTTGAGTGGCATAGATCGCACCTTCGTGGGACAGTGAAGCATGGACATGGACACCAGCATGCCGTCTACACGTATGCCTGATCGGTTCTCCATAAAATACTTCCCATGCTTGGATTCAACCAAGCTGAAAGAAGGCACTTGCGCACCTCCTAAAACCTAATCCGACGGTCGCAGATGTGGGTCGCAAGTCATCTCATCCGTCCAACTTCACCATCTTGGACGAACAGCCTAAGACAGGAGTCAGGCTACCAATGAGGCATCATCACAATCACCGTCCACCACTCTTCCACATAGAGTGATCGACCAAGTCAGGGTTTCTTGTATATCCTCCAAACGATCACTCGAAGAAGGATGGACGTGATGCTATTTTAAGACGCATAAATTCGTGACTTACTCCGTTAAGCCTTAAAATAGCGATGCTTCATACATGCTGAGTATATTCGATGCAGTACCTGCATAGAATACATAAGATACTTCACAAGTATCGACTTCCTAAATAACTTAGTTATTTAATCTAGCATTATATTCTACTTTCTGTGGGTCCCACGATCCACACACTCGAGACATCACAAACTGGGGGATACATACTGGGGTATTAGTCTGGAGGTTTACAACGTGCAGTGTGCAACGCGCCATCACAAGAATATGTCAGGAAGACATGGACGATTAGTGATGATGGGATAAGTGGGAAAGACTGATCGTGTGATGCTAACACACAACTCCACTACTCCATCATTCCACTTCCTCGACTTCCCACGAGAGATGTGAAGGCTCAAATGACTTGTATAAATAGGTTCTCCTCCCTATTTCAAAAGGACAGGCAGAAATCAAGTGTTAATACAATCGTATTCAAAACACCCAGAGCCTGCTTATATTATTCGTAAGCCTGCTCACTTTTCTGTTACAAGTCAAAAAACAGCCTATACTTTCACAATCTCAACACCTTCTTCGCTTCCCTCCCTAAGATCAATCCCATCTCATTCACTTTGTGACTGAAACAAGTCTGGAATGACCATTTCTTGGTTTAGGCCAGAATTGTATAGATTGATCTTTCGAATCAAAAGTGCTCACGTGCAGTGCATTTGTTTAGGGTTTAGATTCATTTCTCATCCACACACCCCAAATTACCAAAACCGGCAGAAATAGTTTTCACCCATAAACAATTGGCGACCACGGTGGGAGATTAGTCTCTCGGTTGCAAGATTAATTTTTAATTTCATTTCAATCTGTTCAAATTGCAAGATGGCAGAACTTAGGTCAGGATCAGCGATCAATTCCAATGGAACCAGCACCGATAATGCTCCTGGTATTGATGTCCCTGTCAGCGGAGCTGCCGTGCAGAACGTGATCAATACATATCGTGGAGCCGTCTCCTCCACTACTAACACTAGCGGAGCAGGACATATTCTAATAGGCGTGACACCTCCTATCACCAGAGCCAGAGAAGCCGCAAATTCCGGAATTTCTTCAAGTGTAACGCCCCTGGTCGTCACCAGGGAAACTGCTACTCCTCCGTCAGGACAACGGGCTATAGGAACAAGAGGAGGACAACCCCCTATCAGCATGGTGGATTTGATGGAAATGCAAGAGGTTATTGCTAGAGCCCAAATGGATATGGATGCGACTCATAAAGAGGTACTTACTTTTCTCAAAACCTCAACCGAACGATTACCGCAGGGGCCACGACAGCCCCTGGAGCCAACGAGGAACGTGTTCGATGGACATGGGGTAGGCACTTCAATGGCTCGGGACCGTATGGACGAAGAAACTCGTGACGCTTCTGAACGCCCAAGAGAAAGAGACCAGCCGACCAACTTCATTACGCGTGAGGACCTGGAGCAACTCCTCCAAAACCTGGGCAAAGGAAATACAGAAGACATGGACCAGCATCAGCCTCCATACCCTCAAGATGTGAAACAAATTTCTCTTCCAAGAGGCTATACCTCTCATCAATTCTCCCTTTATGATGGTATTGGTAATACTCGTGAACATGTCTCTCGATTTTTGGAATCTTTAGGGGAACACGAATACAATCATGTTCTCCGCCTGAAAGAGTTCTCGAAGACACTTAACGGAAAAGCATACACTTGGTATACAACAGTATTGCACCTAACAGTATATCTAATTGGATTAAGATGGTCGGCGCCTTCTACAAGAAATATTTATTCGTGTCAGAGCATATCACCTTTTCATATTTGGGAAGAAGTTTTTAACGGAGCCACGAACATTCGAACGACTTCGTTAAGAGGTTTAGAACTCTGGAGTTAGATTTTAATGATCTGAATGTCACCGAACGCCAGTTGGTGGAGCTATGTATTAACGAAATGATTCCCATATACCGTGCTTTGTTAGAGAACCTGTGCTTTCAAACATTTTCTGAGCTACATGAAGATGCTAAACGATCGGCCATAACAGCCTCAGCGTTATTGGAGAGAACTAAGATTGCCCGAAATGAAGATGTGCGTGAAAGCCGAGGAAGCAGGCATCTCATCAACAACCAATACAACACCGGCCCTTCTGTGAGTGTGGTAAGCAAAGGAGGAAATAGGAAAGCGTCAGCAACAGAACAACCGCCCAAGCGTGTAGCACCAACACATATGACTTCGTCTAGAAAAAGAGCGGACAAGTCTCCTGTGCAAGAGTCCGAAAACACGGTTCCAAACTTCCCCTTTCCCATGAATGAAGTCATAGAACTCCTGGAAGCATGGATTCAAGATGACGCGATCAAGCTACCACCTATCATACGCCCAGCGACCGAGGATGAGATGGCAAATCCCAAATACTGCCACTACCATAGGTTTGTCCATCACCCGACCAAAGATTGCAACAAGTTGAAGCAAATATTCAGAGAAAATGTGGAAGAAGGAGAACTCCAGTTAGGAGACGAGGGCGTTCATATGGATCATCTTCCCATTATAAGCTGCATGATATCGGGGGATTATGTCCGCAAGACTGTGCAGACTATGATGGAGCATTTGTGTGAAATCTTGTATCTCTCAAAGGGACAACGTCAAGACATGTTCACAGATATCAACCATGTTGTGTCAGGTAGGCGTTTGTATCCAGAAAAGGAAGCAGTCTCGGGGCCACAGTCTTTCCTTGAGGACACAACCAGCAGAGGGGACTGGGGACTCTTGACCATCACTCGTTTGAAGGATGTCAAGTTCGACATCACATTAATTGATATATCCTCCGAGTTCAACATCATCACCGTCAAGACTCTGAGGGCCGCAAGGATTTCAAAACAAGAAGCTACCCGCAACCCAACCATTATTAGCAGCCCAGAAGGAGAACTCAGAGACGCCTATGGATGCATTGACCTTGAGGTTAAAATCGGTAATGCTCTAACACATGCTAAATTTTACATAGTAAAATAGTATCCGAATTGTGACATGATCCTAGGACGCCCGTGGATACACAACAACAAAGCAGCACTAGGAATGAGTCATTTTCCGATTTCAGTACCTAAAAGAATTTCCAACTAGCCGTCAAATCCTGAAGATTGTTTGTTGCTGTATCAACACCTTGCAAATGTGACACAACTTCATGGAAAAAGTCCGAATTCATACCTTAAAAGGTTCCAAGCCCAAGTAAGTCTCATTGAACAACCCTTTTTACAAACAATCAAATCTCTTCATGCTGAGGCTCGGAGACTTGCTTCACTCAACAACCTAACCACCACTAAAATATGTGAATGGGGTGTCGGTACTTTCAAATAATTTTCCAAGAGATTGGAAGTAGTCAGAGACAACGTGTCCCGGAAACAAGATGATGTGCCAAGTCTGAATCTGTTTCAAATTGGAGATATGGTAGCAAAGAGGACCACGTTTCAAGTCGGAAACGTGGCGGTGAAAATGACTAACCAATCTGATTTTTCAGCAACAAAGGAAGATGAACCATATTTGGTAGCAGATGTCATCTTAAGCGGCTACTGCAAGATCATCAACGCTGAAAATCTTGAGGGTGTAACGATCCACTCACGATGGCTTAAACCCTACCATACCTAGAAACGCTGTGCTACTCTTCCTCTCCAGTGTTCTCCATAATGGTTCCTCCAGCAGTCCTCCAATAATTTCCCTTTCCTTGCTATTTTTGTAATTCCTTCAAAAATGATTGCAATACTTGCATTCATCATTATTAGGGTTCCAATTGCTTAATTAATCAAAGTATTATTTTCTTTTAGAAATTTTTACCCTGGGCATGACACAAAGATCTAGGTTCAACCTAAGTCATCATTACCCTCTAGATTAAACTAGAGAACCCTAAAAGGTAAACACTTCATACCTTTCGGGAAACGTTGGAGGAAAAAGGAAAACACCTTGAACAATTTGTTACAGCCAGGAGAGCGCAGATGAGCTTACGCCAGGAGGGCGCGGAGGTATATCATTATGTCATTACTTACCTTATCGCAAGGATCACATAAAATCATATGAAGGCACAACCACTGTGCCTGAGAAAACTCAGGTGCAATCTTAATAAAGGATTTATCTCAAAAATAAGAAACTTGTTCAAACAAGTAAGAAGAAATAAGAAAACCTTGAACCCGGCCGCCACTGAGTACAAGGAGAAAAGTGTTCACAAAATCGCGGGAAAATACTCAAAAAAGAAGGAAAAGAGAAATAACAATTTTAGTTATCAAGAAGATCGACTGTGTTTCCTCCACCATTGGGGCCTTCCTCAACGTCATCATGAGCCGCCACATCTTTTTCCTTCGGGTCTTCCTCAGCTTCCACTTCGGGTATTTCTGCAACAATGTTCTCCACAACATCCTCAGTAGGGGCAACTTTCGTATCTTCCTCAAGAACTGCCGCAACATTGGAGATCGTACTAACAACTTTTGGAAGCTCAGGCTCGTCCGTATCAGAATCAAGAATAACCACACCATCGCGGATTGGATAATCACTCATATCTTCCCATGGAGGTCGTTCATGTTCGACCCTTCGCCTTTTCAGCCGTGCAGAAAATCTCTCAGCTCTCGCGCTTACTGGTGGTTGCGACGCTTCCTCAAGCCACCATTTTTCCTCCCCATTGATTAGAGTCAAAAGATCATGAACGCGTTCTCGAGCGACACGCAGGTACATAATTGGCATGCCCCGTATAGCGCGATCATCCTCGTGAAGCGGAACATCAATTTTAGCCATCACCTCCTCGAACGGACCATCAGTCTCAGGTTTGTTCACTTCGAAGCTTTTTTCAGGAGAGATACCAGAGCATTCCTTTCCAGCCGCCTCTATTCTGTGAAAAGAGATTGTGATTTTTTTAAAAAAAAATCATCACCAAGCAGATCAAGTTATGTAATGGATGTAGAGAAGTACCTGGACAAAAGAAAGGAACACTTCTGCAATGGGATAAGACTCAACGTCTTCTTTATAATTCACGATTTAACAAAATCCTGGAGAAAAAAGGAGTCTTCCCTTACCGTCTGCAAAGGCTACAAATGCGGGATAACAATCAGTGGATGTTTATCGAATATTTGAGGGCAACTGCCGTGCAATGGAATGAAACGCATCCAGTCCAAGAAATGGATCAAATTCTAGGGACTTGATTATGTCAGTGTTCAGCTAATGGAACAGTACGAGCACACAGTGGGCCCATGCTCGAATGAAGTAGGCAGGTATTGGGCTACGTCATCAAGCAAGGTTGGTTGAGGTCACAAGGATGGTATAAGGTCAATGTTCGATCATGCGCACTATGGGACCCACGTTCAATTGAGCATATATGGCGGGTCCATATTTATTCACACGTATCATAACACGATTTTTTATTTACTCATGGGAATCGTGTCTACGAAATTCAAGCCAAGGATTTCTCAAGATATAACCTAAAAGCTAGGTTTTATATGCAACTGTAAAAAAAAAAACCCGTGAAAGCACTTACCTTGTCGGCAGACAGACGGCAAGCTCCGGCGGCGGCAACATGATCGGCGGCGATAAGAAGGGGAGATGAACGAACGAGACGAACATATAAAGGAGGGGTCGATCCCATTTTATAGACAAACCATTGAGAAATCCTTATGGGTAAATGATTCCTCTTTTGTTTCAAACACTCAAGGAAGGAAACCGGTCCCACTCAGGATTCCATGCTTACAACAACATGTTCACATGAGAAATTTCTAGCAGTCGATCAAGGCTTTTCCGGGTAAGCTCCCTTCATCTCGTTTTATCCCATGTATTTGTTTCCATTTAATGCCTACCCCACAATAGTGTAACCATCATGTGCTAGGCAGGGGACTTAATGTTGATTGTGGATTTTAGTTCAGGCTAAAGTTGTAAAACCAAATTTTGTATCACCGTCCTGCAAAGGATAAGACCATTTGATAAGTGATGAATACTTCTCCACTTTATTAATTCACCTAGAATGGAGCATGTAGCAACAAACCCCAAGTATTCTGTGAATTTTAACATTACCAATTAATGCATAAATCGCCTTGTATTTCCTGTGTTGTTCTCAGCAGAAGTCTCATTATTGGTGCGGCATGATGAATGATTGTTACTCTCAGCAGAGTAACATGAATATCCAAGTATCAACAGTGAGGCATGCACGAAATACCCGTACAGGCTACACTATTCTCTAACAAATAGGATCATCTCTCGGTGTGTGATACTATCCCGATCGAGCATAATTGAATCTGGACTGTCCATAGCACACTCAGAAACAATCGCGTCCACGCAAGTTGGCCGCATTATTTAACTAGCCTAGACGAACCCTAACAGGAGTAGGGTGTCACTGCAATGACCACCAACGGTCCTATTTACGCCATGACAGGTCAGGTACAAGTCACGCCCGTCAAATAGCCACCAAACGCCAGCCTAGAGTTGGACGTCCGTGCTGGTACGAAGCGGCTTGGAAGAACTCTTACGGGTCAAGAATACCTACGACAGTCTCAAACCCATCACGGCCGATCACCTTCGCCGGAATAATTAGACGGCATGGAGCGTCCCATTCCTGGTCACGCAAGCACCGCTGTGCACACCGGCGGGCCCCCTATTTACCTGCATAGCCGACCATCTCACGACCTAGCCAGAGAGGAGAAAACGTTCACCCATAATATGGCCGGCGTGATGCTTTAAGGTTCTCCAGGGGTCTCAAACTGATCACGACCATTCAACTTTGCCGGCATGTTTGGATGGCCTAGATCAAACCCATGACCGTCAGTCAGGTATCACCATGATCACCACGGTCCCAATGTGGGTCCCACATAGTCGGCCTCCTTAAAGGGGGGGGGGATAGCCTACCAAATCGTTATGTTGAAGTTGTGTACACACGACCGATCCAAAACCCTAATTAGGGTTTGCGACATATTACATGTGTTGTTAATCGATCATGAGCGTCCGTTTTCGCTAGCTTGGATGAAGGATTCAGGAATAGACTAAGCAGGTCCGGAAAGTATCAACATGATCAATATGGGCCCATCTATCTCCATGTCCGACCGACCAAGACAAACCATGACATGACGCCTCGGTTTGCGCACCCTAAAAGTGGCATGACACGCCCCTTTAGGAATCCTTTGTGGCACAGGATTCCTGTCGTAAATCAATCTCATTCACTCTTCTTTACCTGTGAATTTGAGTGGCCTAGATCGCACCTTCGTGGGACAGTGAAGCATGGACATGGACACCAGCATGCCGTATACACGTATGCCTGATCGGTTCTCCATAAAATACTTCCCATGCTTGGATTCAACCAAGCTGAAAGAAGGCACTTGCGCACCTCCTAAAACCTAATCCGACGGTCGCAGATGTGGGTCGCAAGTCATCTCGTCCGTCCAACTTCACCAGCTTGGACGGACAACCTAAGAAAATAGTCAGGCTACCAATGAGGCATCATCACAATCACCGTCCACCACTCTTCCACATAGAGTGAACGACCAATTCAGGGTTGCTTGTATAGCCTCCAAACGATCACTCGAAGAAGGCTGTACGTGATGTTATTTTAAGACGCATAAATTCGTGACTTACTCCGATAAGCCTTAAAATAGCGATGCTTCATACATGTTGAGTATATTCGATGCAATACCTGCATAGAATACACACGATACTTCACAAGTATCGAGTTCCTAAATAACTTAGTTATTTAATCTAGCATTACATACTACTTTTTGTGGGTCCCACGATCCACACACTCGAGACATCAATCATTTCACAAACTGGGGGATACATACTGGGGTATTGGTCTGGCGGTTTACATCGTGCAGCGTGCAACGTGCCATCACAAGAACGTGTCAGGAAGACATGGACGGTTAGTGATGATGGGGGAAGTGGGAAAGACTGATCGTGTGACGCTAACACACAACTCCACTACTCCATCGCTCCACTTCCTCCACTTCCCACGAGAGACGTGAATAAGGCTCAAATGACTTGTATAAATAGGTTCTCCTCCCTATTTCCAAAGGACAGACAGAAATCAAGTGTTAATACAATCGTATTCAAAACACCCAGAGCCTGCTTGCATTATTCGTAAGCCTGCTCACCTTTCTGTTACAAATCATAAAACATCCTATACCTTCACAATCTCAACACCTTCTTCGCTTCCCTCCCTAATATCAACCCCATCTCCTTCACTTTGTGACCGAAACAAGTATGGAACGGCCATTTCTTGGTTTAGGCCAGAATTGTATAGATTGATCTCTCGAATCAAAAGCACTCCCGTGCAGTGCATTTGTTTAGGGTTTAGATTCATTTCTCATCCACACACCCCAAATTATCAAAACCGACATAAATAGTTTTCACCCATAAACAAGGGCGTTATTTAAATCTACGCCCCATCCTTCCACCATTTTCATGGATTTTTCGAAATTTCAAATTTTTTGTAGTACCATTGGGAAATTTGGAACGTTGGAAATTTTGGAAAGTTGGCCATTTAAGACCGTTGGAAATAACTCGCCACCAATCACAAGTTCTAGAACCATGTAAATCTTTGTTTTGCTGGCCAAGACCTACAAAATTACAAAAAAAAAAAAAAAAAAGTTTAGACAAACTTGGAAATTATCAACAAAAAAACAAAGACGATCACAAGTCTTCACGACAGGTACTATGTTAAGTGGCATATCTTTACTTTTCTAAACCAGTTTACATTGAATCGAGGTCAAAGCATAGAGTGGTGACAAAGTTTACCATTGAGAAGGTTGCTTATCCATTTGAAGCAACAGACAAAGAATCAACTAACTAAATGGCTGAATTAAAAGTCATTGTATTACATGTTGACACTAAAATAGTCCTATTCCTACACAGAAATCAGGCGTACTTTTATAATACGCCTCGTCAGGCGTAATTGATGAGTTACGCCCCATCAATGTTTGATTTGCGTCCCATCAGGCTATTTTGTATTTGCGCCCCGTCGGGCGTAATTTTTGATTACGTCTCTCCATCGGGTGGTTTTATGTATTACGCTCCACACCAAACGCAAATTTAGACTCCGCCCGATATCAGGCGTTAATTAAAGTTACGTCCAACCCAATCACATTTAATACCTACGCTCCATGTCAGACGAACCTTTATAACTCCGCTCCACCAAATTTACTCCTCCACCGTAGCGTCGCACCACGGACTAAACCCATTTGTTTTTGTTTTTTGTTTTTGTTTTTAGTCTTTAGTTTTACTCGCCCCATTGCAGTTTCTCTGAGAGATTTTAATTTTCCACTTTTGCTTCTGACTTCCACTTCTCTCAGAGATTTTAATTTTCCCTGCAGAATCTTTGTTTGTTCTACTGTTCTTCTAATTAGGATTAGTATCACCTTCGTTGATCAAATCCGATCGTTGAATATTTGTTACATTTCAATTAATTAAATCATTGAACAATCAATCAAAATAGAGATTCATCAAATAGAACAAAAAATAAATCTATGGTTCTGTTACCATTAAATTTTGTATCCTACTAGTACCAGCAAAAGAGATAGAATTTCGAGAAGAGGAAGAACTTAAACAAATGCGAAACAGAATTGTCAAAGTAAAACATGTGGAAAAAGAATTTTTTGTAGGGATAAAAGGTGAAAGTAAATTTCCACTTCGGACAAATCTTCCCTCAAAACACAAGTGCAAAACCAAATTTTCACAGTAAAAAAGGAGAAAATAGAATTTGTTGTAAAAAAAGGATAAAAAGCAAAGTTCCACCGAATTCGGACAAAAGATAATTATAGCGCGTTTGGATACACATCTAGAAGTAAGCAAGAAGTCAGTTTGGGTGTAAAATTTCAGAACGACTTCAATAAGCAGAAAAGTCGACTTTTTGTGAAGCAAAATACAGTATAACTTCTTTAATATAATACTCGCTAAAATAATAAAATTCCCCGGTCCCGACTCGGACCCTTAGAGCTAAAATAATAAATTCGATAAAATCATAAAATAATACTTTCAAAAGTTCCCCTTAAGAATTAGTAGGTCCCAAATATTATATAAAATAATAATTCTACTAGAAAAATAAAAACTAAGCTTTTTGCATATCAAATTTTCTTAAAATATGATTAAAATAAGCTTTATGCTATAAAAAATAAGTTGCATCCATAATAGTTTGTCACGCACTCATAAGGCCCGGAGTCTCATTGTTGAAATGTTGTAGAGTGATTGATGTTTGGACATTGTACTGAATGAAGGTAAAATATTGCGACATTGTACTGAATGAAGGTAAGACTTGATCAGGTTTAACTTTGAAAAATTCTTTATGCATGATCAACTAAATTATGCAATTTTTGCAATATCAACTTTCCATATCTTTCAAGAAATTCAACAATTCAACTTCCCTTTTAGTTTCTTGTATACATAATTTTTAATAACTTTCATCCCGACATAAAAGTCATGTCAGCCCATCAATATCACAACCTATGTCATATTTTAGATAATTTTTAGGCTTGTTATTTAAAGTGCTATCATCAGAAATATTGTGATAACGGGGTGTTGCACATGCAAATTTTATTCTGAACTTCAAAAAAACATATTGCATCTACATAGGCAGTGCAAAAAATACATTTCACCATAAAAAAATCTAGTGCTAAATATACAAAATATACATTTCGGAGTGTGTTTTCTAGAAACACTTGAACTCCAAGTCCAAAAAGGTAAACGTTGCATTTTCATGTGCAAAATTATTAAAGCACTGAATTGAACGTGAATATTTTGGCTTTCACCTGGTATTTTTCACGCACTCGTTAATCCGTTACACCCAGTGACCCACCCGTTATCGTGTCTAGTCGGTATCCAACTTTCCATAATGTTTATTTTTTATGATTCATCGGGGAACAACGCTTCTTTTTTGAAAAGACAATACGATCTTGGATTAGATTAGATAAGATTGTCATTCCTACCCGAAAAAAGTAGATTATCAGCCAACTCGATAAGCTGAAAATGCTAGACGTCACCGCATCCTCCACCATAGCGTTCCCTCATGACGCGTCGTTTCTTACTGGTACATGACATTTAACAGTTTTTTTTTATCTGTTATTTCACCTCTACAGTTCCACCAAAATACTTCTTGCACAAGTCATTATCGCCTGGATACACTGTTCTTGTCTCTAGTAAGTCTTGTTTACCATTCTGCAATATTTGCATTACGAAATCAAAGCCATTTCTTGAGGAGTTGATTCATATCCTTCTTCTTTCCTTACTAAGAATTCTCCTTTTCCGTCTTCCGACTTTATATACGAGCCGGCAACTTATGGTATTTTCAACTCATATTTAGTTATTTGGTTGTTGATAAACACTTGTAGTAAATTCCAAAAAGTAGTTGTAGCTAACATATCCCGATGTATACCATTCAGCACTAATATCTCCTCCCCCTTGCCAATGAAGAGATCATGCAAGTGACCCAATAGGAAATGTAAATGATACATTTTTAGAAAAACAAGAATTCAAGAAATCCATATTTACTCGCTTTCTCCAACGCAAAATATCACCTTCTCTCTTATTTTTAATTTTAACTGCAATTTTCAATGCTAATAAGCAGTTAAGTACTCCTCTTATTTTTATGACCAAACAATTATTTTCCATTATACTATATGACCGCCGCCACCACGGTGGAACGGCCGACCGGAAAAATCGACCAAAACTTGACTCAAAACTCGACAACCAACGCCCGCTTCTAGGGATGCACAAGGTATAGGACGGTACGGGTTTTTTCCTAGCTCAGTACCTATACCTCCCTATGGCCGGTACCAGTACTTTTTACCTATACCTGTACCCGTGCATTACGGGACGGGACGATACTTATACTTATTTAACTCGGGAACGGGACGGGACGGTACCGGTTCTTTACCTGTAACATATCAAAGCCATAATCAAAAGGTGATTTTTCTGGTTCAATCCATGTTAGTTCAACATCTATCTGATTTACTCGGCGTAATTCCATATTGCTCCGAGGTTGCTCAACTGATAAATCAGATGTCTGCAGTTATTGCCGCTTCTTCTTTAACATTAGCCTCACTGACTTGTCCTTACAACCCCTTGTATGAATTCTTTAACATTAGATCTCCAGGTGTATAATTAGCTTGTCCTTAATCCTACTCCTACATACACAGTACAAAGACACACAGATATCAAAAAAGACATACACGCAATGATAATTTTTTTATACAAATTTAGAACTTCGAAGTTAAACCACATGTTCTAGCAAGATCAACACAACAGATGCATAAAGTTTAAGCAAGTAATTAATTTGAAAACATTTTAAGCAAGTAATCAATTTTAAAGCAGAATGAACTTGCGGTCTCATACAAAGTCAAATAAACACAGCCTGCTAGAAGAATCTCCTTAGGGAAATTGAAATTTGACCTATTTATTCATCCTTTTGTCCCCGATTCCTATCATTAACTTTCACGATCTGGTTCAAAATGTTGCGGTAGATCATATTATGCAAACGAAAACCAGAAAAATCACCTTTTAATTATGGCTTTGATATGATAAACCAAGATACCAGTAAGAAGAATAAGGAAATAAGGAGAATGTGATGGAGAAAGGGTATAACCCCTACTATCGACGGCTAGGATTTAACCTTAATATCAATGGGTAGAGATCCTCGGTACTAAGGTACGGGACGGGATGGGAATATCCTAGAACCGTTACCTGTACCTACTCTAGGCACGGTACCAGCTTTTGGTACTTGTACCTGTCCCGACTGACTACGGTTCCGGTACGGTTCCATGGGACGGGGCGGTTCCTGTGCATCCCTACCCGCTTCAACTCTCTTAGCTCCAAATCACTAAAAATGATTAAAACAAACAAGAACATAAGAAATAATAATGTAAGTTGATTTTAACTTTAAGCATGTGTACTGCAATATTGTCCCTTTAAGAAGTGTCAAAATCTGAGAGTGGTGTTTGTTATGGCAGTAGAATCTAGTTAATTTGGATTTACAGAGGATGGAAACATGATTTTGTATGGGAAAGGACTGTATAATAGTATAGTTTTTTGAGTGAAAAGAAGGATATACCATGAGATACAATTACCTAAACAAAGAAAGTGAAACACAAAAACATACAAATCATGGCGCGCAGAGGAATGTAAAAAAATGATGATGACGTATGCCCTCATTTCAAAAAACATAGGTTTGAGCGACCGGTGAGAGAATAAGCTGCGAAATAACATCATTTCTCTATGGAAAAGATTATATCCATAAACAACGAGGATTGTAATTATTTTTATTAGAACATTTACTCACATAGGTGGTTTCCCTCATTCTAAAATATACATACGAATCAATATGTGCCAATTGACTTTTTCGGAGCTGCTGCTTCACAAAAGTCCAAGGAAAAAGAAGGCAACAAAATGGAGATAGGTGTGCCCTCATTTCAAGCACCAGATATTTGTGTGTGGGGTTGATAAAGTGAGGTGCTTCCACTATGCGAATCCAAAGCATTCATTTCACTATTAAAAAAAATATCTACAAAGTATGTGTAGGATCAGAATATCGCCATGACATTATTACTATGAAATTAACAACACTTCTGGGATTACTTCTGCGAGTACTTCTGCAACACTTTGCGAGCATCACAAGATAATTTAAAGAGTGACGTAATAGATGACGATGGGAAAAACACGAGAAGAGCATGATGATCCTGCGAGGATTACAACACCTGCAAGGACTAACCTTATAACTGCTACGATAATACCGCGAGTCAGATCCGAAATTAAAGGACATCTTAGCTGTCATCCATTATGTAACTACCCTATATAAAGAGACCCAGTAGATTCAGAGAGGGGGAATGAGTTTTTGAGCGTTAAGAAAGTTTTGAGGAGAGAGAAAATCCAGGAGAACAGTTGTATTCTTGATTTCTTCCATTTCTTGTAAACATTTATGAGAATCAAATAATAAAGTGTTATTTTTAATCTTCAAATATGTGTTGATTATTATGAATTCTTGCAAAGGGTGTAGTGTAGGTTTTCCTGCAACTACATTTTGGCGCCCGAAACAGGGATTGAATTAACGAAAATCATAGAAAAAGCGAGGTTAAAGATGAGAATTGTTCAAGATTAAGAAGATAATTAAACAAATCGGTAAAATTGTTGAAGGAAAAATGATTAGGGCCAAAGAGAATTGTAGGAAATTGGAGTGTGGCATGATAACAAGGACAATGGTCGAAAAACTCCATGAAAACATTAAAGGGAGGATACATAAATGAGATTTTGAAGGAAAGAAAATTATGACGGTGGAGAAAATGTCACCATTGAAGGATTGGGAAAACATAAAATCACATTTACAGCAGCAGAAATACCAGCAGAAAATTTGAATCATACATCTCATTTGGTAATTACGGTATCCGTTATACAAATGAAAAATGGAAAATCAACATGATCTGCGGAAGAATGGGCTGTAAATAGAACTTTGGTGGATGCAGGAAGTTCTGTAGATATAATATTTTATCATGCATTTAAGAAAATGAGATACAAGGATGAAGAAATGTCTTGTTCAACATATCATATTCATGGCTTTGGAAAAGAGAACTATGGTGAAAAGAATATAGTAAAAATAAATGGGTTGTAAATCAATGATCCCAAAGGTTGATTTCGAGAAATGGGATACTTCACTCCCCCTTAGTCAATACTCCATCTCACATGGTGTAGGATCAGAATATGGCAAGAAGGACACATTTGCGAAGTTTAGCCAACAACATTTTGCGAGCGTCACAGAATAATTTGAAGAATGACATAACAGATGACGATTGCAGAAATATGAGAAAAGTGTGATGACTATGCGATGTTTGTAGTGCTTGCGAAGATTGAAAATAGAACTCTTGCGAGAATATCGCAAGTCAGATCCTAAAATAAAGGACAGATTAGCTGTCACCCACTATGTAAATCCCTATATAAAGAGTTAAATAAGCGTAAGGAATAAAGAGATCTTTTTTCGAGTGTTGAGCAAGTCATTAGGAGAGAGAAACTCCAGAGCGGTTGTTAATTCTTTAGCTTCATTTCCTTTTTATCTTGTAAAAGTGGTGAGATTAATCAATAAAATTTATGATTGTTGGTCTAAAAATGATTTGATTGTATGAATTCTTGTGAGGGGTGTAGTGTGGGATTTCCTTCTACTACATATTGGCGCTAGAAACATGGACAAAAGATTATCAAATCAAGAAAATTTTATTGAAGATTGTGGAGATTATTGTGAAAACTGTTTAAATCAAGAAAATGATAAAAGAAAACAACAAATCAGTTGGAAAAAAGATGATTAAGATCAATGAGAATAAAAGAAAATTAGAGTGTAATGTAATCACAAAAACGATGGTTAATGAATTCCATGAAAACATTAGAGGGAGGATACATAAACGAGATTTTGAAGGAAAGAAGATTATGACGGTAGAAAAAATATCTCCGTTGAAGGATTGGGAAAAGAAGAAAATTACGTTCATAGAGACGGAGATACCAAAAGAAAATTTGAACCACACATCTCCTTTGGTAATCACAGTAATGGCTATACGAAAAGAAAAGGAGAAATCAGCAAAATCTATGGAAGAATGAGCGGTGAATAGAACTTTGGTAGATACAGGAAGCTCAGTGGATGTAATATTTTATCATGCATACAAAGGAATGGGGTACAAATATTAAGAAATGTCTCATCCAATATATCATATTCATGGTTTCGGCAAGTCCACAACTAAACCAAAAGGGGACATAACAGTGAGAATTTCGCTGGGAGAAATTGAAACACAAATAACGCTATGTGTGGTGGATATGGAGTCACCATATAACATGTTGTTGGGAAGATCATGGATACACGCAATCAAAGCCGTAGATTCAACATTACATCAGTGCATCAAGTTTCCTATGCCAAGCGGGATTGGATAAATTAGGGGAGATGTTGAAGGTGCGAAACTATGTTATCAAATTGAAGTAAAAAATTATGAAGGACGAGTGAAGAAACGAAAATCTCGCAGGAAGATGGCGAAAGAGGCAATGAAAGAAGAGGAGTTTAAAATCTACATGATAAGATCAGAAGAAGGAAAAGGGGTACCCAGCGAAATTTCGCAGGAAGGATATAAACCAGCGAAAATTATAAAAGAACCAACACCAATGGGAAAACCCGAAGAAAGTTACACTGCATCAGAACCAACAAAAGAAGTAAATATTGGAACTGAAGAAGAACCTAAAATATTGAAAATTGTAACTAAGATGGATTCAGATGAGGAAGAAAGAACCGTCAATCTTTTGCGAGAATATAAAGATATTTTCGCATGGAACATGGATGAAATTCCTGGAATAGATCCATCAGTTGCGTGTCATAAATTGGATATCAACAAAAATGCAAGACCATTTAAGCAGAGGATAAGAAAAATCACAACAACTTACCATCCCAAAATAGAAGATGAACTAAAGAAAATGCTTGATGCAAGAATTATAAGACAAGAAAAATACCCGGAGTGGATAGAAAACATGGTTGTGGTTCCAAATAAAAATAATGGAATAAGAATTTGCATAGATTTTACTGATCTAAACAAATCTTGTCCTAAAGACAGTTTTCCATTACCAGATATACCTCAAATGGTCAAGTCAGCAGCAGGAAATGATAGAATATCTTCCTTAGATGGGTATAAAGGATATAACCAGATTCCTCTCGCTGAAGAAGATCAAGAACATACTGTTTTTTTCGCTCCGAGAGGGTTATATTGTTATACAAAAATGCCATTTGGTTTGCGAAACGCATGAACAACATATCAAAGAATGGTAGATAAGGTATTCGCAAAGTGGATACACAAAACATTAGAGGTGTACATAGATGACATGTTGATAAAAACTAAATAAGCTAAAAACCATGTACAAGATCTGAAGGAGAGTTTTGAACAGGTGCGGCATTTTAACATCAAGGTGAATCCATAAAAATGCATTTTTGGAGTTGCATAAGGAAAAAATTTAAGATACATTGTATCCAAGGAAGGAATACAAGTTGATCCAGAAAAATTTCAAGTAGTTCGCGAAATGCCAACACCAGCAACAGTAAAATATGTGCAAAAGTTAAATGGTCTTTTGGCTTCGCTAGGAAGATTTATCTCGCGATCATCAGTCAAATGAAAATATTTTTTCAACATCCTTAAAAAATGAACAAAATTCAGGTGGACAGATGAATGTGAGAAAGATTTTCAAGGAATAAAAGAATACCTGGTGAATACATCTATTTTACAAACGGCAGAACCGGGAGAAGAGATGTTAATCTATCATGCAATAACTTCGCATGCATTAAGTGTTGTGTTATTGTGAGTAGATGCAGGAGTTTAAAATCCAATTTACTACATCACCAAGACGTACAATGACGTAGAGAGAAATTATTCTAAGATTGAAAAATTGATTCTAGCGTTGGTTTATGCGACCTTTAAACTTCACATTTATTTCCAGGCACATAAAGTTAAAGTGTTAACAAATGTACCAATTGAATCAGTAATGAAGAACTCAAAAAGATCAGGCAGAGTAGAGATATGGAATGCGCAAGTAGGACATTTCAAAATTAAATATGAAGTTTTATCTTCACCAAAGTCGCAGGTTGTCGCAGACTTTTTAGCAGAATTTCCTTTAGAAGATGATGAAGCTGTTGAGGAAATGATGGATATAGAAGAAAAATAAGGAGATCCAAAAGACTTGTTAACAGAACCAAATAGATGGGAGATATTGGTGGATGGATCCTCAAATGGGGAAGGTAATGGAGTTGGAATTATCTTAATTTCACTAGAGGGAGCAAAGATGGCTTTTTCATTTAGGTTGGAATTCGCATCCACTAATAATGAAACAGAATATGTACATGCCCTAAAATTCGCAATAGAAATGAAATTAGAAAATGCTAGAATTACCAGTGATTCGCAGCTAGTCATTCGCCAGATAAAAGGAGAATACACAACAAATGAACCATCCTTGAAGAAATACAAGAAACTTGTTGAAGAATTGTCAGCGAAAATCCCAAAAATAAAATGAAGGCATATATCAAGGAAGGATAATAGGCTCGCAGATGCTTATGCTTTCATTTCAAGCATGATGACAGATCCAACTGCGAGATGTATAAAGATACATACACTTTTATCGCCATCAATTAATAAAGAAGAGGAAGAATAGGTAGATGTAATGATAGTAGAATGTGGTGAAGAAAGGCCAAAAGACAATATCGCAGATTGGAGAACAGAACTTCATGCATATTTAGCAAGATGGGAAATACCAAGAAACAGATTGGAGGCACACAAATTAAAGAGTCATGCAACAAATTATGAATTAAGAGATGGGATATTGTATAGAAAATCATTTAATGGACCATCACTTAGATGTTTGACAACTTCCATTGCAACATTACTAAATATCACACACAGGCTATCTCAATCTGTTTAGCAGAAACCCTAACTTCTGTAGCTCCCAACTTCTTAATTCCTCAATAATTTCGAACCAAGAGTGATGTCTGATTCGTACCCAACTGTTAATTCTTAATCTATCTGATTCCTCCTTTCAAATCAACGCAACAACCTCCACTGACTCTTCAGATTTCTTAGCTTAACATAACTTCCTCTTGACCAAAACCAATTCTAGTTCGATCTGGAATTCCGTTGCATAAACTCAAACATCCCTTACAGAACGAACCATTATTCTTTCATTGAACCCACTAACTCAAACATGAGATCCCCTTCAATTTCTGAATTTTCATTCAATAGAGGAGTAAAGAAAATGATTAGAGAATTGATTTTCTCTAACTTTTAGGTTTGTGTAGGAAAAGAATCTGGATTTAGACACCCCAGTTAAAGGACACCATATGACAACCCCTTATCCTCCAATGTGCTCCCGATAGCGCTTGCCTGTGAAATGACTATTCTTCCCTCTTTTATCAACTGTCAGTTGCAGGGAACTGACATCTTATTCTTCGGCTGCGACTTGGTTTCTTTGCTCCTTTTCACTCCAAATGAACGTCTCCTTTCACCTTCCACCAATAACAACCGTCTTTTACTCCTCATATTCACTCCTTCTCTTCAATGAGAGTCATCACTAAAGTTGTCGTGCTTTTCAGACAAAATTCGCATCACTAAAGCCGGCATACTTTTCAGACAGAGATGAAGACATAAAAGAAAATAGTGAGAAATAATCTTCCTCCAAGAGAAGTTGCACGAGAGATGAGGCTTTTGCGTTGTTTCTTCTCCTTTTGTTCCAAATGACTCCAAAGTACCTAAATACTCAAAAAAAAAAACATAAGATACATAATTTACAAGAAAACTAGCAGAGAAAGCATAAACAATAGATAAATAGAAAGGTGTTTTAGACACCTATCATTTGACACGAGAAGAAGGAGATAAAGTGTTAAAAATGTTGCATAGTGGAGATGCTGGCAACCACAGCGGAGGAAGATCTTTGGCATATAGAGAAAAAACACAAGGTTATTATTGGCCATATATGCATGAAGATACAAAACAAGTATCAAGGCGTTGCGAAGATTTCCAGTGACATGGAAAGAGAATACATGCACCTGGAACACCCTTATCATCCTTAACCAGTGTATGGACTTTTGGAAAGTGGGGGTTAGATATTGTGGGACCATTTGTACCAGGGTCTGGAAAAAAAAGATAATTAATTATCGCAACAGATTATTTCACAAAATGGGATGAAGTAAAAGCAGTACATCACATTCGCGACAAAGACATATTTACGTTCATATTTGAAAATATCATTTGCAGATTTGGAATTCCAGCACAGTTGGTATCTGATAATGGGAAGAAATTTTAAGGCCAGAATATAGAAATGTTGCATAATGCCTTTAAGATAAAATGTGGAAAATCTACTCCTTTATACCCATAGGCTAATTGGAAAGCAGAGGCAACAAATAAGACAATCATAGATATATTAAAGAAGAAGTTGGAGGGACATAATAGAGCATGGTGTGAACAAGTACATAATGCAGTATGGGCTTACAACACAACTAGGTGAGAAGCAATTGGAATGTCACCTTTCTGTCTAACATATGGGGTTGAGGCAGTGTTACCAACAGAAGTTTCTATACCCACGACAAAAAGAGAGGCATGGGAGAAGAATCTTAGTGCTGGAATGATCCTGAGAAAACTAGATGAATTAGAAGAGAAGAGAGAAAAATCCTTACAACATATAGAGAATTATAAACGGAGATTAGCACGAGAATACAATAAGCGTGTTAAACCACGTGAATTTCATCCAGGTGATTTGGTTCTTCGTGAGACGCCAAATTATCAGCGAGAAGGTGGTGGAAAATTATCGAGAAAATGGGATGGACCTTACATTATAAAAGAGATAATTGGAACAGGGGCATGCAAATTGATGGATCCAGAGGGTAAAGATGTTGGTCAAAGACTTGGTAGACCATGGAATAAACTATATTTAAAGAGATATTACCCATGAGGAATTTTGAGAATCCCTAGTTGATGAAATGATGTATGATGCAACAAAGTAAGTATTAACAAAAAAAAAAAAATTATGAAAAAATCACTACGAGATTATTCAAGATCAAAGTAAAATAAGAATGTGCGAAAATTTCGCAAGAAATGATCATTTAAGATCCAGAATGGGATGAACCTTTATATCGTACACCCTAGTTCGTGAATAAATTTCGCAAGAGAAAAATGTAAGACCTAAAGTACATCATAGAAGGGGGTATCTGTTGCATGGCTCAGCGATAAGGTTACACCACTGCTGGAACCTGAGTCATGGAGATTTGGGTTCAATGAAAGCCCATCCAGGAGAGACACCTTAGATTCTAAACTTGAGTATATAACTTGAGTTGGGAGACTAAGGTAATAAGATCTCTCCTAAGGGGTGCAGAGTATGACCAAGGCGCCGAGGTACACGGTTGATCCAAGAGTGCCCGGGGCGTATGAAACTACCCTGGACATTCTTGGAAAGTCTTGGATATGATGCACTTGGCCTGAAGAAAATCCCACTTAGGGTGCAGTCTCGTAACCATAATCCATATAGGCAAAAGGGATAAGAGGCTGCGAACAAAACTGGTTGTTGTTAAGACTGGATGGGAGGATCTAGTCTTATATGGCAGAAGTACGTCTCCTTGAAAGGGCAACCAGGGGGAAGATAAGTGCGGCACCCTTAATAGGGAGCTGATAAGTGTTTTAAGACGCAAATATCATGAGGCTTTTTACTCATGAGAGTATTAAGACTTGTCATATTTGTGCAACAGTCCTGAAGAGGCAATAATACAAAAGAGAAATTAAGACGAGATCAATGGGTTTCTACATTAAAGTGTAGAAACGTCCAGCGATTTCGTTGCAAGACGGTAATATCATGGGGCTTTAATTTCACAAGAAGATTTAGGCCTGTCATATTGTCGCATCAAAAATACAACAGAACATAAAGTTAAGGCAAGGTCAATGGGTTTCTACATGAAAGTGTAGAAACGTCCTGCGAATTTGTCGCAATGAGAAAAGATGGCACAATAAGACCTTTAACTAGGAAGGCAAAATAATACCATAAAAGATTTATAAATACTAACTATTCTTTATGCAAATCATTCATCGCTAGAAAGATAATGAGAGGCAAGTATGGGAATTAATAAAAAATATGACATTATATTTCTCGCAAGTACTTAAAATACCAAAAGTATAATTGAATCCAAAAGTAATCCAAAGTACATCGTTCGCAAGAAAAGACAGAGGAAGAATAATTCAAGAAAATAAAACTAGAACTCAAGCTTCAATATCCTCTTCGCCAGCCTTATCATCTCCACCAACGTTATCATCTTTTCCAATGTTCTCCTTATTCTGTTCGACTTTGGTTTCTTCCTAATTTGGCTTATCACCAGTAGTTGTTTCATCACCATCATCTCCTTATTTATTAGAGATTTCTTATTATTCTTCTTCTTCTTCTAAATCTTCTTGGGAAACATTATCTTCACCACTTCCATAATCAAGGTCACTATCGGCAGCCTGGGGAGTTTCATCTTTATCCACTTCTAGAGGTTTTAGTGATACTGGAGAAAGAGATTTGGACAACAAAATCTCATTCACAAGAACTTCAGCACTAAGATGAGCTTGACGAAGGAAAGCTCTGTCACGGTTTCTAATCTTTATGTTTTTGAAATATTCAAGATAATCATATTTTCTTTCTGCATGATCGTGAGAACGGGCAAGGTGAGCAGAAAGTAATCCATTTTCTTTGCAAATCTTGGTAGGTTTAGAATCCAAAAAAGAAACTGAAGAATGAAGCTTTCTTTCAGATTCTGCGAAAAATAAGAACAAAAATTATTCAGGCGAACACCTCGCAAGGAAAATATTGCAAAAAAGTGTAACAAAAGAAAGATGTCTAAGGCAGTCCAAATGACTACCTTCCTTTTGCAAAATTAGATTTTGAATCAGTGCCAAGCAAGTATTTTCCCAATGATTCATTGCATCATCGAATTTATCTCCAACTAAACCCTTCAGGCGAGATTTTAGATTATTTTTTTTAGAAATGAGAAAAGTATTCTCCTTCGCAAGAGAGGAATAAGATTCTTCTAATTTGGAATATTATTCTTTGAGATGACTTGATTTTCCACTTAAAGCTATCCTACCTTGGATAAGTTTATTTTTCTCAGTAATAGAGGATTCAGTTACTTCTTTAAGTTCACTTTTCAGCGAGCGAAGACATTGTTCTTGACTATCACACACCTTTTGAAGAACTCTTAATTTCTGCGAAGTGATAACCACTATATTTAAAAGAGTTGTCTTCTCCTGAGACAGAGTTCTGTTTTCATCTGATAAAGTTTCCATCTCTAAGTTAGCTTTATTCAAAGAATAAGAAAGGCGAGATATCTCGCTACTTAATGAGTTTTGCTCTTGAACTAATTGAGTATTCTCTTTGGTAAGGTTATCTATTTGATCAACAGAATATGTGTGAAGATTATCTAATCGGTTATATTGATCTATCCAAATATCTCTATCAACGCGAATTTCTTCAGCGGCAGATTCAAACTGAAATCTCTCCATAATTCGTTTCTGGTTTAAAGCTTTACAAGCGAAAAAAGACTTTAAGAATGAACAACATGGAAAGAACAAATTTATGAAAAGGAAAGTTAAAATTGAAGATAAGAAATTCATACCTTTTAGTTCATCATTCTTCCTGCGAAGAAGCTCGCAGTCTAAAGAAACATTTTGAAGTTTCTGATTTTGAAGACGGAGAGTGTCACATTCAAGGATTTTGTTTTCAAGACTTTTCTTCAAAATTTCAATTCTTTCTCCAAGGATGTTTGCGAAACTATCCTATCAGAACCAAAATATTTACCCAAAATTTCGTAGACACCAGACTTGACAGGATCCACAGATGATTTATTGACATCATCCAAAATATCAGATAAGGCTTTGAAGACAATATTCATTACGTCCGCAGTTTCTTTAGAAAAATGGAGAGACTCAAATGGAGTATCAGTAATAATAGAAAGCTGATGATCATCATTCTTTGTTAAAGAGATGTCATTTGAGGGAGAAGTCTGAGAAAGATCAATGGCTAAGGTTATAGTAGAATTAATTTGAGAAGTATTGGTCACAGGAGAAGAAAAAGTTTCATTCTTAACAAACTCGGTAGAGGGAATTTCATCCATAACAAGATTAGTTGAAATATTAGTATTTGTTGTGATGGTTTTGTAGACAGGAAGTAGAGGTTCAGTTTGTGATAGTGTTAAATAAGAAGTTGAAAGACCGAGTCTGGGAAAGGAAACAGAAGTTTCAACAGTTTTGGGTTGGCGAGATCTTTTAAGAGGTTTAGTGGCATCTCCTTCACCCTGCGAACCACAACTTAGATAAGAAACAGAGGCAACAATATTGTTATTAAAAAATAATGGTGTTTCTTACTACCTTGTCATTCGCAAACTTTCTCTTTCTCGCAGGAACTTTGAGTTGCGAACTTCTGGGAGCATTAGGGTTTTGAAATGTAAACTTAGTATTGGAGGTGTTTTTGCTGAAAAAAAAATAGTATGGAAATTACACAAAGAACAAATAAGATGATCTCAGCAAAAAAAAAATCAGTTTCAGCAAAATCAAAAGAAGAAAAAGAAGAAGAACTAACCTTGGTGACTCCATAGAAATAGAAGAGAACAGTAGCAGGAAGATGAATTTGATAAATAAGGAAATTTGCAGATGATGAAGATTTGCAGAAGATATGAAGATGAAGAAGATGAAAACGAAACAAAAGAAGATAATTCTATTTCTTCTGGATCCCTCTTTAAATAGGTAAAGGAAGATGACCGGTTAATGGTAAAACGTGCCAGTAATTAAAGGAATATTCAACACGTGTTGACGATTATGTTTAATTCATGGAGCCTTGTCAATAGAAAAATAAGTTGAAAGAAAAGATGAACATCTACGGCATTTTGAAGAAAAGCTTCTCATGACATTCTCTCCTTCGTAGAGAAGACATGAGAAGAGGAAAGATATAGGATCAAAATATCGCAAGAAGGACACATTTGCGAAGTTTAGCCAACAACACTTTGCGAGCGTCGCAGAATTATTTGAAGAATGACATAACAGATGATGATTGCAGAAACATGAGAAAAGTGTGATGACTCTGCGTTGTTTGTAGTGCTTGCGAAGATTGACAATAGAACTCTTGCGAGAATATCGCAAGTCAGATCCTAAAATAAAGGACAGATTAGCTGTCACCCACTATGTAAATCCCTATATAAAGAGTTGAATAAGCGTAAGGAAGAGAGAGAGATCTTTTTTCGAGTGTTGAGCAAGTCATGAGGAGAGAGAAAGTCCAGAGCGGTTGTTAATTTTTTAGATTCATTTCCTTTTTATCTTGTAAAAGTGGTGAGATTAATCAATAAAATTTATGATTGTTGGTCTAAAAATGATATGATTGTATGAATTCTTGTGAGGAGTGTAGTGTGGGATTTCCTGCTACTACACATGGAAACCACTCCTCCTTACATAATGATCCGAAAACCATATGTATTTGTAGTGTGAACTACAATTAATTCTCCTCCTTTTTGTCAATAAAATTGGCAAAGTTACAAGAACGGGATCCTAATGAAATTTCCTTAAGAGACATTTCATGACCAAAGGTAAATGTTCTATCATCTTGTTTAGATGAAATCATAAAGCCAAGGCTAAATGCATTCATCAAGGAGTTTATAAAGATACAAGATAACCCCTAAAAAATCCACAGCCGCACTCCCCACAAAGATTTGGAAATTAAGCGCAAGTTCAAAAGAACTCTCCCCCATAAGATGTCATTCCCTAAGTAACAACAAGAGCGACCTTAATTTCATGAGAAAAGAAGGATTTCTTTAGACTCAACAAATTGCATGCAAGTATGAATTTGGAATCCAAAATATTCAATCATATTAACCAAAGCGAACCAAGATTATTTTGACTAAATATGCTCAACACAAGTGAACTTATGGAGACTTAAATCATCGATTAGATTATTCACAAGAGAACCCATAAATATTCTAACCGGATTACACAATTAAACTAATCAAAGAGTAATCAATTCAATTATCCATACTCAACATGAGAAAAATCTATGGAGTGCTAACTAAATAATCACACAAGATGATTGATTTAGTTCATTTGGGCTCAACATAAGAGATTATGGAACCCCAACTAAGATTATCATAGAAAATGACAACCTTAACCGTACATGTACTCAACATGAGAGAACTCATGGAATACAAACTAAATAACCACATAAGTTGATTAAATTAGTTCTTAATGCTCAACATTTTGCATCTTTATGGAACAACCAACCATGCCAATAAGAAATCGACGTAGTCGTATCGTGCTCAACATAAGATACAAGATGGAACCTTGACGGTAATATATAATAATATGGAACAAATAAGCTCTATACCGTGGATCACAAAACAAGGACCTATTCTATTTCTCCATCACAAAGTGACATAATAGACTTTATCCTTGAATCACAAAAGATTTTAACCTATCTTACATCAATAATTGACAATATATGCTTAACTTTTATGTTTTTCCAAAAGTCCATTCATTCCTTTATCAATATTTGCATACCAATATGTGAACGACTTTACTTTTGACAAAATATGGGATAATCAAGTTCACGGACGTAAACATACAAATCCCATCAAAATATTGCAATATATAAAATCAAAAGGATTAATACTGCAACCATCATCTTCCAAACCAGTTTAGAAGTAAAACCAATAAATCTAAAAACCAGAAGATGAAATCATTGGATATAGATATGTGTAGTCACAATCATTTCTATTCCAAAACACTAGTTATTCTTCTAAATAAATCAGAAAACATAGAATATTTACTAGACATTAAGACCATTCATTGGATATAGCTATGTTATCAACAGCCATTGGAACATAGGGTTCATTAAGAAAGGAGTTTATATCAATGAACCTTATTGGTTGCTATTGTCGAACCAAGGCCTTATAAATTTCATGAGTCTTATATACAAAAGCCTTTATTTGTTGAATCTACTTTCTTAGCTCCTTCAACACTTCAAGAACATCATAAAACTTCTGAGAATTTGAAGGAACAACTCTTGGCTTCCTCTTATTCCTTATTTTTCTTTTCAAGGTTGGAGGTAATGGAGATTTTTCTTTTTCCTTCATGATTGATGGTTTAACTATCACATTACCTTCTTTTTCATCAGAAGACATCATTCTTGGAGCATCCATAAGCATATGGATTCGTGAGAGGAATTCACAATTAGCTCAACAAGAAGTCTTAAGATAAAGAGAGGTTTTAGAGAAGGAAAAGGAATATAGGGTTCGAAACCTAAAACAGATTCGGGGACGATCAACTCTTATCCCTATAAAGAACAGAATTGTTGATAGTACCCTTTTTTTTTGTTTGATAGACAAAAATAAGACAAGACTAAGAAAAGAATAAACAAAACTTTTCTTAAAGCCTGAGAGGTACAAAATCATTGTCTCTTTTGATCAGGCACATGAGAAAAGATCTTAGAAACAACATAATTAAGTTGTGCTATGGTGAACAACAATTTGTCCACCTATTTTCTCTTTAGAGGAATCCATAGACCTATGTCTATCAAAACAATTTGATCATATTTTCTTTTCACATGATCTTGATTTTTCCTTGGAAACTAACTTCTTAGACGAAGATAAAATCTTACATACCCTTGCGGTCTTCTGAGCAAGTTTAAGCTTTCTTGGTAGATGATTTGCTCTTAGATGAAGTTTGTTGACGTGTCTTTGCTTGTGTTTGAACTTGTAACACCTTGAGCGTTCATGACCTTTTAATGAATAATATGAGCACGTCACACTTGGATAATAATCAAGCTTCTGAATTGTGCAGGCGGCTAGGCACACAGTGGATCCTGAGATATTATAAACAGTGTTTCCAAGAAAAGGGTCAACTTTTTCTTCCAGAACAGTCGGATTATCTTCTGAAAGAATATCAAAATTGATATGTGTATTGCTACAATTATCAAAATCAATATTTTCACCAAGAAGTGAAACACTTGATTTCTCATCTTCATTTGAATCATAGTCATCAGACATTTCATCAAGAGTTGCAGCAAGACCTTTGTTCCTAGTGTATTTTCTCCGATTTGTACACTCGTTTGCAAAATGACCAAATCCTTTACACTTAAAGCGCTGAGGCATATCATCATCATCAGTTTCATCAATATCCCTATTTTTAAGAGGAACACCATTATGAGGTTTGACTGATGTCGTAGGCTTATCTCTGGAGAACCGTTTACTTCTCTTCAATAAAAGATCCCTAAACTGTCTTGTGATCATCGAGACCGATTTGTCAAGATCTTCATCTAATGAATCTATCTCAGAGTGATCATCTTCAGATATATATACTTTTTTTAATTTTATCAAGTAATTTAGTGTCCTTTAGTTCTTTGAACGCAACATCCTTAGCCTTGGATGAAAGTTCGTGATCCAAAATCTTAAGCTTACCAACCAGCGTGTTTATGGAGAGAGTATCTAGGTTATTTCCATCAATGATGGCATGCTTCTTAGCATCGTATCTAGATGGAAGTGATCTAAGAACTTTCATTACAATGTCCTTTTCAGGAATAGTCTTACCAATGCAAAAGATGCATTAACAATTTCAGACACTTTGTGATTAAACTCATCAAATGTTTCTCCATCTGCCATACGAAGGTTTTCCCAATCAGAATTAAGGTTCTGAATCCTTGCATCCTTTTCAATGGAGTTTCCTTTGAATACAGTTGCTAAGATATCCCAAGCTTCTTGCAACTTAGTGCAATTAGACACATGGTGCTGAAGATTTGGGGTAATGGCACGTATGATCGCATTTAAACCGTCGGAGTTTTGCTTTGCAGCAAGAATCTCTGCAGGAGTATATTCAACAATATTTTTCGGAATATTTTCTCCTTCTGCAGCAATGGGAGGATCATAGATATTAACAACATATACCCATGATTGAAAATCACGTGCTTGAAGAAAAGCTCGCATAGAAATTTTCCACCATAAGTAATTAGAACCATCGAAGACTGGTGGTACGTTTATTGAGATATCACCTTTATCCATAGAGTCATATCGCTAAAAACATAGAATTATAAGGTCTTTAACGTGTTTGCATGCTCTGATACCAATTGAAAATGCGGGGGTCTAATAACCTCACCAAATATTTCGATTAACAATCTGTATGGATAACTCCGAGATATTTTTTTAGAGAATCAATCAAGACTCAATCAATAGAAAATACTCAAGGAGTTATTATCTCAATCTCTTGATTTGATTTACTCAAGAAAATATGATTCGCGAGCCTAATCAAAGAGAGATAACTTGGATGGTACCAAAGACCAATATCCAAGTGTCAATCGATTTAAATCAACAACCAATAAGGTCGGATATTCTAATCGATTGAACAACGCACAAACTGTATTATTTCAATTATATAACAAAATATAATGCGGAATAAAAATAACACAGACACCAGAATTTTGTTAACGAGGAAACCGAAAATGCATAAAAACCCCGGGACCTAGTTTAGATTACACATACACTGTATTAAGCCGCTACAGACACTAGCCTACTCCAAATTAACTTCGGTCTGGACTGTAGTTAAACCCAAACCAATCTCATACTGATCCAAGATGCAATTATGCTCCTACGCCCTGATCCCAGCAGGATACTGTGCACTTGATTCCCTTAGCTGATCTCACCCACAACCAAGAGTTGCTACGACCCAAAGTCGAAGACTTTAGCAAACAAATCTGTCTCACACAGAAAAGTCTATAGGTAATAGATAAATTCGTCTCCCACGAATAAACCTATGAGTTTTGTTTCGTATTTTGATAAATCAAGGTGAATAGGAACCAATCGATAAAACCATGCTTATATTCCCGAAGAACAGCTCAGTTTCATCAATCACCTCACAATAAACTTAATCGACGCAGTGAAGAAGATTATTGAGGAATCACAAATAATGAGACGAAGATATTTGTGACTACTGTTATCTTGACTATCAGAGATAGAAATCTCAAGCCAATTATTACAATTGTACTTGTACGATAAAAACAGCAAGATAAGATCACACAACTACAAGAAAAGTAGTATCGGTCTGGCTTCACAATCCCAATGAAGTCTTTAAGTCGTTAACCTGGTTTTAGAAGAAGAAAACCAAAGGTTAAAGGAGAATCGACTCTAGCTTTAGCAAACTAGTATCACACAAAATGTGTGGGGATTAGGTTTCCCAGTTGCTAGAGTTCTCCTTTATATAGTCTTTCAAATCAGGGTTTGAAATCAATGTTAGCTTAGTAACAAAGCATTCAATATTCACCGTTAGATGAAAACCTGATTAGATACAAGCTAATATCTCTCAACCGTTAGATCGAAAACTTAGCTTGCCATACACACATTTACTTGGAGTTTTGAGTTCTTGTAACCGTACCCAAATGTGTACAATGGTTGGTTCAATATTAGTCAACCAAATGGTTAGCCAAATGATAACTTTCATATCAACCATATTCTTCTTCACCATAACTAGTCCAAATGACTCAAATGAACTAGTTAGAGAGTTATTCAATTGCTATGAGATCTCAAGTATTACAAGAGACACAATTGAATCAAAAACGATGTGATTCACTTGAATCATTTTATGAACTATAAAGCCACGGTTTTCAAAATCATTCCTTAGTAATTTAAGATAAGTTCACGAAAACCGTTTTCAAACATAACCTCTTGAGTTCGTGGACCCAAGCTAACCGGTTGAAGTTAATAAACTCCAGCAGAATTTCTCGGGATGAGAACTTCCGTCAGTTCGCGAACTGCACCTGAGCTTCAACTTCAGTAGATATTCTCGGGTTCGAGAACTTATGCCAGTTCGTGGACTGGGTTCGCGGACTGAGTTGCTGCTCACGTTCCGGTTCCACTTGATCAACAAAGTTCGCAAACTTCAGTTCAAGTGTTAAGGACTTATACATATATGTGTTGCCACAACAATGTTTATATCCCACAATGGTTATATAGTATAAACTCTCATTTCAATCATTGAAACATTCTCAGAGGACGTCATATAGTTGTTATTCACAAACTGGTTTTCGCCAGAGCAATTTCCAAAGTGATTGAAATATAACATGACTTTCGTCACTAGGAAAAGATGAACTTGGCTAAAGCGAAAGCTTTACCAACACCCATTTCGAGAAATAGATAAGCGAGATATACTCATCTTGAAATGTCACATGTGCATATTCTTAGTCTATATAGTAAAACGACTTTTGTCTCAAGATAGGAGATAGAGTAGATAGACTTTTGAGTGATATATAAGTTCAAGTCTCCACATACCTTTTAGTCGATGAAGATCCACTGGTTCCTTGAGTAGTCCTTCGTCTTGTATGATGATCGCCATGGAGTTCTTGAGCTCAACTACACTTTATATCCTAGTCTGAGACCTTAGCTATAGTAGACAAGAAATCAAGACTTTATAGTTTTGATCACTAAGATTGACAAACATGCTTGAGATAGCAACGCATGCGAGTTTGACCGAGCAGTGCTCTAACAAAAGATATATTCTGAATTGTTGAATTTATTATCAAGTTCCAAGAAGAAAAGGGTAAGAATATAAGGTTACCCTAATCTATGGAAATAAAGGTTGTTGGTTTATAGTTTTTACGCCATTATACCACATTTGAAGTTCATAACTTGTATGACTAGTCAAAATTGTTTCATGACCTATGTGACTAGTCGAAATTCAAACCGGAAGCATAAAGAGTAGACAAATGCTCTCCCGCACCATTTTGCGGGAAGCTATCCCGCTCAAGAGGCTTCTTTACTATTAGATGATCAAATCAATGGTTGGATTCTCATTCTGGAAAGGACCCACCACTTTCAAGAAAACACCCACCATTTCCCCTAAAGGGTTCAAGGCTGTTGGATCTGGGTTTTAACGTGATCTAACGGTGAAGAAATCGCTTGAGCAGGATAGCTTCCCACAAAATGGTGCGGGACAACACTGCTCGAAAGAGAAAGCACATAGAGAAAGCACCAATTATCGAATTCATTTTTCATTTTCCCGATTCATTCATATATAATTTTTGGATTTTTTTATATAACAATGTCCTATATTTATTAATATTTTTTTGGATTTTTTTTTCATGTCGAAGGTTTATAATTAAACCAAACACATGAGTTCGTATTAGCATAAGGAGAAACACACATGCGTCTCAATCTTTATGAGCATCCCAAAAATAATCTCATCCATCAAGATCTTTTCTCAATCCGTATGAGTGGATCAAACGAAACGTGGTCCGTCCATTATTTTCATTCGAATTTACTCTTCTTTTTTTTGAAGCATTTGTTTATTCACTCATTATTGGTTGTATCACCAAACCTTCACTCGCTTTTGAAGCATTTGTTTCATTATAAATTAATAAGATTTGCTTTAAAATTTTTCAAATAGCCAAATTTGTTAGCATTTGGAAATAATGTATGTTTTGTTCATGTGAACGATCCTATTTCAGTTTCTAGTTTCCCACTTATCCATCATCAAATACTTCCTAAATCATCATATTAATTCAACCAAAAATCTAACAAGAAAAAATGGAGGAAGGATCTGATGTAATTTTTGTGAAATTAACTCAACAAATCCATAATTTAGGTGAAACTATATCTCATGAAGACGAAGATAATATTAGAGGACAACTGGTGATTCTGGTAGAAATGGGGTGTGATATTAAGAAATAAAGAAAAAGATTTGATTCATTAGTTGAACTTGCTAAAAAATATCGAGAATTGGATGCTATAAACGCTGATGAAATGGTTCAACTAGGAGTCATTCAATCTCGCATTTCTGAATTAGAGAAAGAGAAGAAATCGTCGAAAACTCAGCTTATTGCTCTGAAATCAGAAATTACTGCGCCGAAGTCTAACATGGATAGGCTGGAACATCCAATCAGACTATTGAACAAATTTAGGTCCATTGCATTGGATATATGGAAGTGATCCATGGCATTCGATGATACCAATTAAGTGGTTTAGTTTGTCTGATTTTTTGTATCGCGGGTATTAGTTATATATTGTTCCTTCACTGTTAAGCAAACATTTGAGTCTTGGCTGTTTTATTTCGCAAAACTTCTTAACAGACTAAGAAAAAAACCGAGAGAGAAAAACGTGGTCTCATTCCATATTTGCTGCAACTTTATTGGTGTTTTCGTTACTTTGTAGCAAATGTGACTATCGTTGGAAAAACAAGTTTGATTTAAGCAATTAAAGATTTAATTTGGTTTGACCCATAAACCTTTTGCTCCCTAACTTGTTTTCAAATGAATGCTTAAAACATTGGTCCTATTTTCACATGAGTTTATAAACACGAAGTACATGTTTTATTGTGTCACACATTCTTTGAAAACTTTTCTTGATAATAACGAGTTTTCTCGTTTGTGATGACAACTAAATTTTGGAACTTTGCAAAAGAAAATGAAAATTTTGTTTTCAATAGAGAAGGAAAAATACAATAAGTCATTCTCTTCATGCATGTGTTCTATTTTGAACTGACAAAAGCATTGCACACATTTTCTACTCACTTTATTATTCTTCTCGTGTTTGAAGCCTCTTTCACGTTTTTCTATATCTTTGTCTTAAGCATGCAGAGTAGTATTGCTTTTGAGTAGAGAATGGAGAGAAATAAAAAGACTTCTTTTAGTTTTAGTCTTCTTGTTGTGTGAGTAACAACTCGACTAAAATTCCTCTACTTTTAGTAGAAAAATAGTATAGGAGAGAAAATAAAATATACTAGAATACCGTTGCCATGGTGGGGAGGGCCGACCGAAGAAAAACGAAACATTCTTGATTGCATAGCGCGTTATATATATATATATATTTTGTCGGAATGTTATTTTTTGAGGGATAAGTGAAAATATCATTTTTCTTCAAACATGGTGAGTACATCGTTTTATTATTTGCAACGGAAAATTATTTGATGCATAAACCAAAATATGGCTACATGAAGTATTATGTATCTTTTGTGGTGGTATGTATAATGGATATTGTGCCTAAAATGATAACCACCTACGAAATTTTCGTAAAAGCTCTAAATTTGATATTGTTGTTTGTACTCATTGCGTAGATTTTTTTATAACCTTTCCAACGAGATAAAATTTGTAAAATTTCAAGGGACGGATTTTTAGATATACTCCCTCCGTTTCATTTTAGATGATGTTTTAAGGTTAATTTTTTGTTCCATAATACTTGAAGGTTTTCATATTTTTCCACAAAACTTCCAATAACACCCTAACATTTTGTCTTGAAACTATAAGTTTATTTTTAAATGCACTAATAGCAATTAATATTTGAAGACTTTTCTTAAGGGTATTGATGGAAAATCTTGTTATCTCTCTTCATTTCTTAATTTGCGTGAAAACTCCAAAAACATCATCTAAAGTGGAACCGAGGGAGTATTATATTAAAGTTTGTTTTCAAATTATACCCCTAAAAAATAGGATACATAAGGAGTTATTGTAATTGGACTAAAAGGGAGGGATATTTTGGTATTATCAAGTGCACACTACCAAAATCTTTTTATCAAATTGTAAATTGGGTTTTGTTATCTTGTGCATCCATGCACAAGATAACACCCAATCATTGCATTGGGAATGTGCAAAAAAAATAAAATAAAACATATAATAAAAATGCATATTTTTAAAAAGTGTTTAGTTGATATCTTAACCCTTTTTTTTTTTTGAAAGTAAATAAACAGGAGAATGCAATGCAACATATATTTACTAAATATGCATTTTCAAGAATGAAGTTTTGCAATGTCCAATGCAAGTAAACACATTTTTTTAACTGTTTTTTCACATTCCCAATACAATGTTTGGGAGGTTTCATTTTACAAAAAAGTTTCCATAAAATGGTCCGGTCGGTCGGCCCAACAAGATTTTTCTTACATGTTCCATTTGTGACAAAAGCGTAGTTAATATGTTCCATTTGTGTGCAGCACTGCAGCTATTATCCACGGTGTTCTTCTAATGTGCATCTATTATCCGCAACAAGAATAATATGTTGTGCAGGAAATATCTACAACTTACTATGGTCCCTAAAACCCGTGCAGGAAATATCCACAACGATAATCTTACCAGATTTCTCCTACTAAATATAAATCTTTGGAACAATTATCTATTGATCCTAACTCAATAATCTAATTCATCAGAAACAAACATTTGAAAATCAACAACCATGAACCATCTAGAAATAGAGATCACTACAACAACCATGAACCATCTAGAAATATAGATCACTACAATATCCATTTAAAGTTCAAAATAACAAGCTTAAAGATTGAGTTTACCATCTCTAATCGGGTCACCAAAAAAAAGGGAAACAAACTACCACCAAGGTTTATTAGCACCAATTTCCAAGGCAATAGAGTGATTATGGAAATTAATGTTGAGACGGTTCAGAAGCAATACTGTTGAGATGAAGAATCAACCCGTTGGAGCAAAGCAATCAAGAACCGAAGGAGGAGAGAGAGTGAAATTTGTCCATAAAGAGGGAAGAACTAATCATGTAGTGGCGAACGAAAACATCCGATAGTACGGAAAGACTAAAACTTTTCGATATTTTAGCAACATATCCCTAAATATTAATTTTAAATCCGTTACGGTTTGGTTTTTATCCGCAAAAAAGGCGGCCAATGTGTGAGATAGTGTGATAATGTGTGAGGGGATCTCTACTCAAAAAAAATAAAAAAGTTATGATAAAAATTAGCGAAAACATAGCTTACCATCAAAGGATTAGCTAAAGAAAATTCCCTATCAATTTAGAAAAGATGTGATGTCTTTTTTTTTTGAGGTGGTACCCAATAAGAAGAACAAAGTGAAAAAGTTAACCAGCAGGTGCCGATCTAAAAAGATAAAAAGAAAGGATGTAATCGAAGTTTATAATATTACGGTTTTACCGCAGAGCCATAGTTAGCTTCCAGACCGGTTAGTTTCAAGTTAGCTTCCGGACCGGTTAGTGTATAATTAGTTTTAACTGGGTCAGGGAATAATCTAAGCCATCCAACCTAGAGAAAATCCAATCCGTCATTTATCCATCATAGACACCACATTTCCTTAGAACATTGATTAGGGTTTCCATATGTTTACCTTTTTATAATTCAGCGCGATTAATTCGAAGAAACCTAACCGCATTATACTCCATAAAAACTGATTTGGAATAATAACAAACTTTATTAATATACGAAACCCATAAATAAGGAAAATTCATTTTCTTTCCTTTTCGCGGAATTTATTCTTGATATAAAACCTTGAAGATATCTTATGAAGCCTAACCGTATCAGGAAACCCAACGATCTGATGGACGGCCATATACTTTTATATAAAACATATAACCAAGCGATCCGAGCCGCCGGATAGCAAAATTGAAGGTTGTAATTGTCCACATACACAAAGGGGATTTCTTTTTATAATATATATATATATATATATATATATATATATTGATATGTAAATATATTTTCCGAAATAAAAATTATAATAAGAGAACTACTCATAACAGGCTGTCTTTTGCACCACATTTCACGTGATCAATCTTCATGTGAAGAATATAAACTAACATAATAGTTAATGTGAAGAATATAAATTGCACATCACATCTAAAAGTAATATATGTTGACATGATGGTGTTTGTCAGATAAATTCTTAGTACCCATTTTTTGTATTGATGGACGGTGTTGTTTTGATCTTTCAGTTTCTTGACTAGCTGCAAACCAACAGCTCCATTGTAAACTTGAAATACTCGAATGCCTTGTTATCACGGTTTGCCATAGATCCCTATGGTTTACAGCGAATTCAAGAATCTGAAAGATCAAATGGAAATTTCTCCAGGGTTTTAAGTGTTCATCCGTCATTAACTTCTTCAAGTCGCTTGCAACACCGCACAATGGTCCAACGGAACGCTTATAGTAATATTTGGTATTTGAGTTGATCTTTTTAGCCTAAACCAAACAACAATGTAAAAGTGATAAATGTCGGGTACTTTCATAAATTCGGCAAAATTATTAACAATGTGTGAAACAACCAATGAGAAACTTTATCAATCCTCCATGTGAAACTATAAGGTGAAGTGAGGTTGTGGACAAGGTTAACTGCATTCCTATTGAAGAAATTAGTAAAACAATTACTTCGTTAAAACAACATGCTTGCAAAAGAAAAAGACCAAAGCAGAAATGTATTTACCTTCCATTAGAGGAAATATACTGTTGTCGGAGATGCGAGGAATAAAGATAAGTATACTGAAGTTTTTAACAATTATTAACAAGCATTAAGATAGAAGATTGAACGATTCTTGGGCATTCACAAAGTTGGAAGTTTTGTGTGCTTTCTCATTCTATTGATTAAGAAGAAATGAAGAATACACTGGAAATCAAGCATTACATTGAGCATTCGGAAAGTTAGGGGTTCTGTGCTTTTCCAGCTGTTTTTTTATCTGTAATAATAATTTAGGTTAATGTATTGGGTGTGGGAGATGCAATTCAGTATACAAATATTGGAACTACCATTGAATCTAGCAGTACAACCACATGAATTGAACATAGCGGAAAATAAAGTGCATAGATAGTAAATAAAAGATTCGACAAGAACGTAACGTAGTTCAACATCAACTAGCTACATCCATGCATACATGAAAGGTAACTAATAATACTATTAATAGGTCAATGAGTGTATGGAGAGGGGATCATTCACCTCCATGGTTGCCGACTTCTTTTGGTCTAGGAGCTCTGGAAAAGACACATCTTGATTCGCACATGCATTTTGGAGTGACTCAAACCACTTACGAGAAAGGATGTTTCAAAAGAAATAATAGTCCTCCTCGTTCGCGGTGGGGATATAATGTAATCTTTTTCACAACGATTATATAATGATAAAAACCTCATACTTTAGGGATATATTTTTTTAAACCGAAATGAAGCATTGGTTTCACCAAGTAACCGCACTTCATCTCTCAGCTATCGCACAATAATCTGGTTAGGGAATATGTCATCATCACTTCACCTCCCTCCATCACTTCCATCCCCGACAACCTCTGAACATAGCCACCTTTTCAGCCTCCTTTAGTCAATCTCGTAGTTGCTCTCTCTCTCCATCTTATCTTCTCCCTTATCAAATACAGTAACCCTAGAAGCTATGATTGAGAGAGATAAGACTAGGGTATCTTCTTCGCTGTAGAACATCAAATTAAGGAGCTGTAAAGTTGAAATACAGAAGAGGTTCGCCGGAAAATGCCGAAAACGCTACTCGTCCCCCACAGAAATCCCCCAAATTTGTCCCCCACCTCACATAACACTTAATAGTGGACCCCTGCGTTTCTCCGGCACTCAAATTTTGGGAATTTCTGTGGGGGCCGAGTAGCACTTCCAGGAAAACACATTTTGGGTGAGTGGGTATCCTCCCATTATCAAAATAAACAGGATTTTTTAAAAAAAAATTGAAGCATAATAATAGGGATGGATGCCCGGACCCAACTCTTATTAGTTTATATTAATAAAATCACTAGTATATCCCAATTTGTTCATTTTGTTTTGTTATCCACCTGGATGAACAAATATTTGAGTTTGTTCATTCCCATAGGAAATGCTCTAAGTGCTACACCAGGGCCATCTTTTTTTTTAACGATTTTTCAGAACGTCCCTATTAATATAATTTCTCACTGAGACTATTCGTATTGTAGACACTCCATAAAAGTTTGGCCCTGTGCTATACCAATAATGCTAGGTTTACCGGAGAAAATACCGGGACAAATCAGCGGACCCACTTTTGCCTTTACCTATCCAAATACTATCACCACTTCCCCTCGTCCGTCGGATCCCCTCGCGGGATATTCCGCGGTGACATTGGGCGTGAACGTATCATTACTCGTGCTACACACCCCCACCTTTCTCCCTCACATTTCTTCCCCAATAGGTGGAAGCAATACCCACCACAAAAATACCAAATATGTTTGTGCCCCCACCCATGGAGAAAAACGAGGCCACCATTATTAGTTATATAAGAGTATGTGAAAGCTTGGGGGAGCAATCCGGGGGCACTTAGCATTTTCGGTCTAAACATGTATAAAAACCAGTGATGAACCTCTAAAATTTAAATTTTCCCTAAAAATTCAATTGGATAATAAAAAACAATGAGCAAAAGTGTGATACTAAGTAGTAGTCATAGTAGAAACAATAGTAGCAAGAAGGTCAGAGAGGAAAAACAACCAAATCTATGTTCAATTTGTGATCTTGGAAGCCATGAATCAAAGATTTGTCCTTGGTTGTTAGATCAAGTAATGGTATAAGACAATTACTTAGATCAAGTAAAACTGAAACCGATGGAAAAATGTTCTTATAGTGCTCGAATCCTGCCTGCACATTCTTTGAATGGTTTGATTTAGCCATTGATACATTCAAATGTGCTGAGATCAAGCTACCACTTGAGATATGTTGTTGTGCTTGTGGAGAAGCTGCTCACTCCTTCAATAACTGCCCATTGCACCATCTTCGGTGCTTCAAAAATCACTGCAAATCAATAATGAATATGCATTTATGTAAGAATGAGCATAACTTCAACATCGCTTACCTAACCTGCACTGATTGTGATGATTTTAGATGGGTTTCTGATCACCTATTCATTGATTCAAAAACAATTGTGATGCATTTGCGTATCCATGTCAATGTTGTATGTAAGGATCTTGAAACAAATCTGATAATGTAATCTGCAACATACTTTAACTAATAATAAAGGGGCATCCACCTATTCGGTGCGGGATAGCATTTGTCTTTCTTTTTTCTTACCACTAGGTTGTACCTGTAAATTCTTCTTTTCTACTGTATTTCTTTTAAATAAAAAAAATCAATCCAATTTTTTTTTTAAAAAGAAGGTTTGGTTAGGCAAGGGTCTATTTACAAGCCCAAACTTGCTATTTTGCACCCTTACAAAGAAATTGTTTATAGCAAATTTTTTCATCCCCGAAATACAAATTTTGTCTCCGTCGACTTTTTGTTGGAAATTTATTTTTTTCTGACGTGTCAGTGGGTTAAATCTGAAATCATGGGTGACCACTGAGGCAGTGACCACTACACTAAGACTTAGTGTAGGAAAATGAATGTATTTTGAGTGGAGGCACCATTTTTCACAAAAAATGTCATAATCGGGATGTGAATCCATAATCGGTGGATAACTTTAAATCCTTTTTTTTAATGGCCAAACTACCCTTTAAAATCTGTAGATATTTATAAAATCGGTAGTTAATCAACAATCGAGAGTAAATTTAGTTTGTATAACTTCCGAATATAAAGTATCCCCAAAATAAAATCCCTTATCTTTTGAATTTTGATTATCCTATAGTAGTAAATAAAGTTATCTTGACTCCTAATTAAAGTAGACCTTTGGAAAAAACCCTTCCATAATCGGTAGGGAATTTAGGTTATTTAACTCCCTAATATAAAGTAGCCCCAAAATGATATTTTGCAAAAATTCTCTATTTTTGACCCTATACTCGGTAGTAAATAGTTATCCTGACTTCCGATTATACAGTAAACCTCTTTGCCGAAATCCTACCATAATCGGTAGTCAAGATAGTTCATATAACTACCAAATATAGAGTAGCCCCAAAATTAGATTTTGCAAAAATCCTCTTTCTTGAATTTTGGTTGAGCCTACAATCAGTAAGAAAGGAAGAGTTATCATGACTTTCGATTATACAGTAGACCGCTTTGCCGAAATCTTACCATATTCGGTAGTCAAGATAGTTCATATGACTACCGAATATAGAGTAGCCCCAAAATTAGATTTTGCAAAAATCCTTTTTTTTTTTTTGAATTTTGGTTAAGCCTATAATCGGTAGTAAATGAAGTTACCATGACTTCCGATTTTAATGTAGACCTTTTTGCCTAAATCTTACCATATTCTGTAGTCAAGATAGTTCATATAACTATCGAATATAGAGTAGCCCTAAAATCAGATTTTGAAAAAATCCTTTTTTTTTTGAATTTTGGTTGATCCTATAATCGGTAGTAAATGAAGATATCCTGACTTCCGATTATCCCGGATCTCTTTGCAAATATCCAACCAATGGTGTCTCTTGAAGGAAGCATGTGGGAAAACGGCATGCTCGTATGCTGATAGAGGGACCGAAAGTTCTTGCCTACAACATTTATAATATAAGTCAGTATAGTATACAATAAAAACGTTATTTATTATATTGTGTTCCACCATTTTTGTAATAAAGATGATGTTGATTACACTGTGTTTCACCATTTTTACAAGGTTGTGAGTGGAAACTTATTTTTTCACCTACGTTAGGTGAGGATTTGTATTTCCACATTACTCAATCATTTTAATTAATAGAGGTTAGGAAATTTTAGAACAAAGTCAAAGACTAGTTGTATACAATTACACCTGGAGAGGAAAGGAAAACACTCTAGAGGGAATTGATGGAAAGAAAAAAGATTAGGGGATTTGGTGTGTAAACCAAAAAAGAATGACTGATTTAAAAAAAAAAAATCAATTACTACAGACCATGAAATATACCTGGAAAACGTAAAAGAATGAGTGTTTTCTCTACATCAAATATGTTATCTGGAAAATATAATATAGTTATACAATGAATACGTAACTAACGAACTTCGTTAAACGGAGTGACTATCTACATTAAGTAAGAAATCTACATATTAGGAAAGATGAAGCTTAGTAAAAACCCAATGGAGAGGCAAGTCATTAAAGAACATCAGAAGTAAGGTGATTTTTCCGCCATGTGTTTATTTGGTATATTAACTTTCTCCTCAAATGTCAATCAGCTGGTGCTTTAACTCTCTCCCCAATACCAGAAAGTTGTATCACAAACATGAAGACTCTTAACCCAACATTTTTTCCAATTCAGGTAATCCAAAATATCTAATAAAGACAAACAACATTCGGAAAGGAAAACAAGAATATGCTTGATAGAAGCTCCATTAAAAAAATTAAACTTGGTGAGAAACTTACCTGAAATACGGAGCCTTCCCAGAAAGCTATTGTACCTGTGCGTATATGGATTTCTCGGTTCTAGTTCCACTCCTTACAAATTATACAAATAAAGATAAAATGTTTATAAGATGTACTTTAAAATAGATAATTCAAGATCATAAAATAATAAGATATTTAGCAAGTAAAATTATAGGATAAAAAATAAAGCTAACCCCAAAATCATGAATAGGTATCACCCTAAAAAAACTCTATGGATATTGATACAAGTATCTCCATGGAGAAAAAAAAAACCAAGAATTTGCAGAACATGTAAAGAGGAAGGTCATGATAGTCAAAACTGCAAACTAATGTAATGCAGCTGCAATCGCTTACGGTCTTGATAAAAAGGGAACTTTTGTTGGTGAGAATCTTTGATCTTGGTGGGGTTACTTTAGATGTTTCGATAATCAACATAAAAGAGAAATGTTCAAAATCAAGGCTACAAGAGCAGATACACATCTTGGGGGAGAAGATTTCAATAGCAGAATAACTAATCACTGATTAACCATTCTTCTACTGAAATCCTATCCCCCAATATGATGTGTATCCCTAACTGTAACCCCGACTTCAAACATTGACCTCTTATTTTCACTAGAAACGGCCTTCTCCCTCTCTTCTTTCACCCATTTTAATGAATTGCAGAGACAAGTGACGAAAACGAGGACACTTTAGAAGGAAATTTTTTAGAGATGAAGTTGTTATTTAAAGGGATTTTCAATGAAGTGTCTGGGGGATATATATCATTTTTGGGGAGAGAGAGTGGTTTACTGCAAAAAGAGTTGATTTTGTTGACTGAGAGATACGAAGTGGTGTTTTCAAGAAAAAGGAAAGAAAACGAAGATATAGGGGAGAGTTAATACTGAACTGATTTGACTAGACCATCGTCACGACTAACCCACTTGGGCGTTAATAACATTAGAGGGTAAATGATCCGACGATCCTGGGAACGGGGGAATTGAATTCATTACGTTAATAACGTAGTGATGTCGATCCTTGCAGTCTGGTGCAACGTTTGGGATTCCGGAAGGAACTTTAGTTAGTCTCCTACAAATTCATTACATTTAATTCGATTGAATTTTTTTAAAAAAATTGATTGAATTCAAAAAATGTTTGGAGACTGCAACACGTTTGTTTGCTGGGTTGCACGGACGCTCTATTTTTTGTGTCGTGTCCGCGTCCAACGCGCGTGGGACACTGGACGCACGTTTGACGCTGACACAACGCGTGTCCAATGCGCTAATTTGCACGTCCGACGCGCGTCTTGTTTGGATGCACTGATGAATTGGATTTGAAGCATTTTTTTTTTCATTTTCATTTAAACTTCTTTCATTATTTTTACTATTATTAACTAAATGAAGAAAGACGAACATTTAGATCAATCATTTAGGTCTTTATTAAGATTTTAATTGGAAATTACATCACGTATACCGTTTGTTGGGCATGTGTTATTTTAAGAATGCATTTCGATTGTGCCATGTGTCTAAAAGTGATTGATTGCTTGACCTTCGGTGTGTATAAACAAACGATCTCTTTTTTTCTTTTGAAATTCATACACATGTAGCATCATTTTCTAATTTTTATGATCGAAACACTTAACTTTGTTGTATAAATACATGATTGTATATATAAATAATATATAAATAAAATATGTATATACGTGTCCGTGTCCTAATTTTTTGAGAAACTTGTAGTGACCGCATCTGCGTCTGTGCAACCCAGTTTGTTTGTTATCTTCTCTTTCTCAACATAGTCAACACGTATATCATTTAATCCCTTAGGTCCCACCATCCCTAATTTAAAGGAAGGGAACTATGGTGCGTGTCGTAACCACAAAAAATTAATTAATATTTAACACCTAATTAACAAGTAATATATGGTAGTCAAGATCGTTCCCACGAGGAGAAAGAGGTTTTAGTTATCTTATAATGTCACAAAAGGGGGGGTATCGGTTCAAGATTTTAAAAGCAAAGGAAAGTAAATAAAGAAATTAAAAAGATAAAGGAAATCAATAAGAGAGATTAGATCAAGGAATCCTTCTTCGTTGCAAACAATGATTCAAGTTATGTTCTTTTCCACTTCTTATTAGTCACATATTATCACCAACCGTAGGATAGCAGGTTCGCTTAGCTAACCCCAAAATTCCTTATTTCACTGAGTAACAGGTCCGCTAAGTTATCATATTCTATTCAAAAGAACCACCTTGAGGTTCGCTTACAAGATGTAATTCCCCGAACGCATTAAAATTTATGAACTTAGGTTTAGTACTAGTAGTTAGACTCGGTTCGCTTGGTCCACTTTCTAGCGTTGTTTTCACACACAATTGCTCCACGGAATCCCTCCGCAAGATCTTGTGTTTTCTACTTGTGTAAAGAGTCAAGAAACTATTACGTATTCCCTAACCTTCACTAGATTTAGATCAATTAACAAATCAATTTAGTATGCATCCTAAACAACCTATCAATCAATCATAAACACTCTTAATAGCAAAAACGAACGATAATCATATGAAAAACGTCAAGATAGAATTGAAATAAAAACTCAAATCATATGTTAAGAACTAGGAATTCATCCTCAATCAATAAAATTAGTTACTCATGATTAAAGAGTTCACACAAAGAATAAAGAAAAGAAAAGTGTTGTGTGTGTAAAAGTGTGCAAGGATGTGCATAAAAGTGTGTGTAAGTGTGTATAGAAAAGTAGAGAACTTCTCTATTTATAGGCTTCAATGCTCTCCATATCTTCCAAGGATTAAAATCCCTTTCCTTAAGCACTTCAATTTCCAAATCCAAGCCTTTCTCAAATCTCCCATCTTCTCTTTCCATATTCAAACCAAATTCTTCATCCAATTCCAAGTCCAAGTCTTCACATCCCATGAGAGAAATTCTCACAAAAATTTTGCAACTTTGGCCCGCCGGAAAACTGTGTTTTCCGGAAAATCTCCCATCTTCTCTTTCCATTCTCAAACCAAATAGTCCGGAATCCGTCGCTGCCGGCCGCCTGAGTTCTGTCGCCGTTGACAGAATATTCTGTTAAGTTTCCGTAAAATTTAACGGTCAAAATGGTCAAACTGGTAGTCAAAGGGTCAATAGATAAGCAGTCAGCCGAGTCAATCAGCTACATCTGACTGGTCTGAATCGTCTAACTCAACTGAGTGATATGGCTGGATCGGCCATCATCCAGAAACGAGTTGACTCACCAGAGAAGAAATCCGGCCGAGTATCGTCTATATTCAGGGCATCTCTCAGGCCGATTTCTTTACTTCCCTGCAGTTTTACACATTCATTCACCTAAGCATACATCTAAGCATCATCTTCTCAATTACAGCACCAGCAGCTCACCACTTCCCATCTTAAACTGCTACCACCATCAACTCAGCACATCAGAAGCATCACATCCATCTTCATCCGAACCTTTATTTCTTCTTAAATAGCAGTATCCATCGAACTCAATCAACAAATTCCAACAAATGTTGCCGCTGAACTTTAATACAATCTCATACCCATTCAACCAGAACTTGAAACAGAGATCTTCGATTCAAAAACGGGTTCACCAGTATATTTAATGATTCTCAGATTCAGACAAACCCTTTTCTTATTCGATTCATAAACCCTAATTTCACTTTCAATCAGATTTCTTCTCTATCGACTCCATCTCTCTGATTCAACAGCAATTGGTTTATTATTCAATAGATCCCATGGATTCAACCTCATACCCATAAACGTTCTTCAATCGTAGAAACAATCGAAACCCTCATCTCATCAATCTCTCTGTTTGTTCTTGTTTTAAACACTCGGACCATTAGAAGCAGCCATTTTTCACCTCTTTCTCTTTATTTCAGGTGCAAAAATGATTGAAGAGAAGATAAATCTTCTCGATTTAGGTTTAAGTTTATAAATTAGGGCAGGATTTATCCACCCCGGCAATTGATATAAGGGTCACCCAGATGGTAACCCCCTCAACCATGGCTGATCTCTATTTAGTACTCCTTAAGATAGAGTTTCCCCTCAACCTTGGGTCGGGTCCTGATAGTGCTCGTCCATGAATTATCCTTTTTGCTCAAATTGGGTGATTTCTTCTTTTTTTCCTCCGTGCGACTCCAGAGTACCTAATAACTCAAAAAACACTCGTAAAATACATAATTTACAAGAAAAATAGAAAAGAAATCACAAACTCTATAGATAGTGAATATGGTGTATTCTACACCTATCAATTTCCCCCACACTTAGACTTTGCTATTCCTCGAGCAAATCAAACCAAAACTTACAACTTCAAAATGTTCTAGCGTCCCAACCATCCAAAGAGTTATGAGGACATAGAGTTTCTGCATGCTAGTAATAAGAAGTTAGAAATACTAAAGAACATATTCTCATTCTTAAATGTTGAGTGAGAAATAACCACACCATAATGAGAGAACGCGTGTTTGAGAAACGATCAATAAACATTTCGCCTCGACTTCTGCCTCACCAAAAAAAGGTTTTATGAAATTGCACTCAAAAAGACGGCTTTTAATGGGTCTCACATGTGTGCTGGTAGGAATGAAGAGAGAATTCCTGCAACACGTTGAATGGTGGGAGGGAAAACTTCCAAAATTTTTAAAAACTCACATCTTTTAATATTTTGAAAAACCATTTTTCTAACGATCTCTAAGAAAGGAAATCAACCACTATTATCGAGGATGAGATTACTTACTTACCTTCACATCCGATCGCTAATTATGATAACACCACTCTCACGGCATCCAATAGAAACATCTTCGCCTTCTTAGTCTTCGTCTTCATCTTCTTTGGTTTCAACTATTGATGATAAACTTCTTGAATTTCGTAGATCCTTGACAATTTGTAACCTTTTTCCTTAAAATCCTTGTCGCTTGAAACTTCCTTCTAGTTTTTCTTTCCCCATGGATTATTCAAAACAAAACAATAATAGATATTTCTCTTGTCTCGTATTTTTAAAAAAAAAAAATTTTAAACAAGGGAAACACAATACAAATCAAAGTGAAAAATAAAACAAACATAGCCTGGGAAAAGTATTTTACCGCTTGATTCTTCACAACTTGTATCGTCTCGAAACCATAAACTTCAATAACTCTCACCTTTTACTTTCTTCACTCTTGTAAATTAGTCTTCATACTTGAATATAGAATTACCTCATTGTATTGTAAGTCTTCAACGTAAATGTAAAAATCTGCTCATTGTATGTTGCTTTACTTGAATATGAAATTTTCTCTTTTTCTTTCTCCGTTGCTTGCAAACCTTGAACCTTTTCAACTTCCCTTGTAGATTTTGATGTCGCTCCCTTGTTGTTGATGATTGTGGTGTTTCTATGGACCCGTTGTTGTCGAGAGAGAGAATGGTGCTAACTACAAATCGAACTACAAGAAGGAGGCTTTCATCATAGACGTCACCCTCATGATTGACAAAAATTAGCACTCTAGAGATCAAAAAATAGTGCTGAAAATTGGTGTGAAGTTGGGTAGCTCACCATTCTACCCGGAATTAACGTACGGTGACACACACTCAAAAGAAAGCTTTTTAGTCAAATGGAAAAATTCTGGTCGGTGCCTCACATGATATAAAAACGGGTAGTCTCCACTAATGATTGATCAGCAACTCTAATAATGCATTCTTCTCTGCTCCTAATTTGCATCACCGGCATGATTAAATCCATTATTTAACACTCTAACAAATAAGAAATCCGAACGTAGTTCCCCAACACTTCCAAGTTCAATTATGTCGGTTAGAATTCTCTATGTAAACATAACTAGAAGCATGCTAGTGACTCTAAAATCTCTAAAAGTTGGAAATTTTATGCATTTTTTTTAAATATGCTTAACCACTCCCCCACACTTAAACCTTACATTGTCCTCAATGTAATTGAATCTTCCTAGCAAAGTCAAGGTGGGAAATCCTAATATGATATGGAACAAGAAAAATAAATAAAATAAACGAAAATAAAAAGCAAAATAAAAGGATAAGAAATACAAAACCTATGGGTTGCCTCCCATTAAGCGCTTGTTTTAAAGTCGACGGTCCGACATGGCTCTTGTAAGATTCACTCCCCATATACTAACAATCGGAAAATTTTGGGATCCTCCCATGGTACCTGTTTTGCAAACAATAGCTTCATACAAATATTAGAACAAGAAAATAATAGTAAAGTTATTGCTCGATAGAAGTTTCCCCCACACTTATTCTTGTCCACACTCGGAAGTGTATAAAGAACATAGAATTTGGGAATTTCTATGTATTCCTCTTAGCAAACCTGCATAGTGTTAGCATCAAGTGTTTCCAATGGTGGATATCGAGAAACAAAGTCATTCAAAAATACTTTCGAAGCACATACATTCAAACCAATAAGAGGTAAAGGATAAGAATCAATATGCAAAGGGTTAGACAAACCTTGCACAATTTCTCGTATTACGGTATCCTCCTCATCCTTAAAAAATTCGAGTGAATTACTTACCTCTTGTATATTATGGTCCTCTATCAAACCTTGCAACCATTCTTCATTTTTCTACCTTAACTAAAGTCTTGGCATCATCATAATCATTAGCAAGTTCAATTGGGTCTTCCACAATATCATTCAATTCGGTTTCATTATCGAGCATCACCTCTTCAACATCTTCATCATCGGAATCGGGCCATTCCTCTCTCATAAAATCTTTTTCGGTGTAAATTGTAAGATCTTCTTGTGAGGGTGTTATACCGTTTATAACAATAGGTGAGTCACACCCAATATCCTCCTTTTGAAGATGCGAAGGATCGTTATTATGATCCGGAGTTGGAATAACTTCCTCATTGTTGCAACACTCATACACCTTCGCGGCCTCATATCTTTCCCTAAGGAATTTTTTCCAAGCACTAAATGCATCTTCCTCAAGCTCTACCTTTTGAATAGGTGATTGATTATTATTAGGATCAAGGCTCGAGTAAGCTACACTAGCATCATCAAAAGTTTCCAAAGGTTGGTCCTTTTCAACACAATCATCTTCATTATTGGAATCACCATAATAAGAATCGTCGTCGGTTTCATTACCTTTATCTAGACGTCTTTTAAGTTCCATATGAATGGTCCTACTAATTTCTGCGACAAGCTCTTCCGATTTTCCATCATCTTCCAATTTTTATAATTTTTGTGCAAGTTTCCTGACGTTCACACGCTTACCACCATTGGATACAATAGGTTCTCTTTCCCATGACTCTTCCCTTTGAATGGGTGAATAATCATAACTACGATCCGGAGTCAGGTAATAAAAATTGTTACCGTAATTGGTTTGTGCGACGTTCTTTCTTTCACGGTCTAGTATTTGTCGCAAGTCTTGCAATTCATTGATAATATGCATACAACTTGAATGAAGCCAATTAGAAGTAGATTTATCCCACCTTGGTGCTTGACTTACATACCCATTACAAGGTTGTTGATATGTATGAGAATATCCATAAGGTTCCGTAGGATATTGATCATAGCCAAAAGATTGGTTTTGATTGTATCCTAAGGATTGTTGAAAACCGTATTGATTGTTGTAATATGCTTGCTCTTGTCCACCATACATGGAAAACCGGTACCTGAAAAACAATTCTCCAAAAAAAAAAAAAAACTAAGTTAGATACGATATAGAATCTAACAAAGCAAGAATAAAGAAAAAATAAAAATAAAAACAACTAAAATCTCTCGCTGCTCCCCGGCAACGGCGCCAAAATTTGATGCGTATCGTAACCACAACAAATTAATTAATATTTAACACCTAATTAACAAGTAATATAGGGTAGTCAAGATCGTTCCCACGAGGAGCAAGAGGTTTTAGTTGTCTTATAATGTCACAATAGGGGGGTATCGGTTCAAGATTTTAAAAGCAAAGGAAAGTAAATAAAGCAATTAAAAAGATAAAGGAAATCAATAAGAGAGATTAGATCAAGGAATCCTTCTTCGTTGCAAAACAATGATTCAAGTTATGTTCTTTTCCACTTCTTATTAGTCACATATTATCACCAACCGTAGGATAGCAGGTTCGCTTAGCTAACCCCAAAATTCCTTATTTCACTGAGTAACAGGTTCGCTTAGTTATCAGATTCTATTCAAAAGAACCACCTTGAGGTTCTCTTACAAGATGTAATTCCCCGAACGCATTAAGATTTATGAACTTAAGATTAGTACTAGTAGTTAGACTCGATTCGCTTGGTCCACTTTCTAGCGTTGTTTTCACACACAATTGATCCACAGAATCCCTCCGTAAGGTCTTGTGTTTTCTACTTGTGTAAAGAGTCAAGAAACTATTACGTATTCCCTAACCTTCACTAGCTTTAAATCAATTAACAAATCAATTTAGTATGCATCCTAAACAACCTATCAATCAATCATAAACACTCTTAATAGGAAAAACGAACGATAATCATATGAAAAACATCAAGATAGAATTGAAACAAAAACTCAAATCATATGTTAAGAACTAGGAATTCATCCTCAATCAATAAAATTAGTTACTCATGCTTAAAGAGTTCACACAAAGAATAAAGAAAAGAAAAGTGTTGTGTGTGTAAAAGTGTGCAAGGATGTGCACAAAAGTGTGTGTAAGTGTGTATAGAAAAGTAGAGAACTTCTCTATTTATAGGCTTCAATGCTCTCCATATCTTCCAAGGAATAGAATCCCTTTCCTTTAGCACTTCGATTTCCAAATCCAAGCATTTCTCAAATCTCCCATCTTCTCTTTCCATATTCAAACCAAATTCCTCATCCAATTCCAAGTCCAAGTCTTCACATCCCATGGGAGAAATCCTCACAAAATTCTGCAACTTTGGCCCGCCAGAAAACTGTGTTTTTGGCCGGAAATAGTCCGGAATCTGTCGCCGCCGGACACCTGAGTTCTGTCGCCGTCGACAGAATATTCTGTTAAGTTTCCGTAAAATTTAACGGTCAAAATGGTCAAACTGGTAGTCAAAGGGTCAATAGATAAGCAGTCAGCCGAGTCAATCAGCTACATCTGACTGGTTTGAATCGTATAACTCAACTGAGTGATATGGCTGGATCGGCCATCATCCAGAAATGAGTTGACTCACCAGAGCAGAAATCCGGCCGAGTATCGTCTATATTCAGGGAATCTCTCAGGCCGATTTCTTCACTTCCATGCAGTTTTACACATTCATTCACCTAAGCATCATCTTCTCAATTACAGCACCAGCAGCTCACCACTTCCTAACTTAACCTGCTACCGCCATCAACTCAGCACATCATAAGCATCACATTCATCTTCATCCGAACCTTTATTTCTTCTTAAATAGCAGTATCCATCGAACTCAATCAACATATTCCAACAAATGTTGCCGATGAACTTCAATACAATCTCATACCCATTCAACCAGAACTTGAAACAGAGATCTTAGATTCAACTACGGGTTCATCGGCATCTTTAATAATTCTCAGATTCAGACAATCCCTTTTCTTATTCGATTCAGAAACCCTAATTTCACTTTCAATCAGATTTATTCTCTATCGACTCCATCTCTCTGATTCAACAACAATTGGTTTATTATTCAACAGAACCCATGGATTTAAGCTAATACCCATAAACGTTCTTCAATCGTAGAAACAATCGAAACCCTCATCTCATCAATATCTCTGTCTATTCTTGTTTTAAACACTCGGACCATTAGCAGCAGCCATTTTTCTCCTCTTTCTCTTTATTTCAGGTGCAAAAATGATTGAGGAGAAGATAAATCTTCTCGATTTAGGTTTAAGTTTATAAATTAGGGTAGGATTTATCCACCCCAACAATTGAGATAAGGGTCACCTAGATTGTAACCCCCTCAACCATGGCTGATCTCTATTTAATACTCCTTCAGATAGAGTTTCCCCTTAACCTTGGGTTGGCTCCTGATAGTGCTCGTCCATGAATTATCTTTTTTGCTCAAATTGGGTGATTTCTTCTTCTTTTCCTCTGTGCGACTCCAGAGTACCTAATAACTAAAAAACACGCGTAAAATACATAATTTACAAGACAAATAGCAAAGAAAGCATAAACTCTATAGATAGTAAATATGGTGTATTCTACACCTATCAAACTAAAATTCTTTAGTCCCTATAAAACCATTTCCATTGTGGTTTCTTCCATAACCTTGCTAAATAATAGTGATATTAACTAATTTAGTTAAGACAAATGCTATCCACACGACTTTGCGGGATGGCTTCCCGCAAAAGCGGCTTCTTTACCATTGGATGATTAAATCATTAGATTCACATTCAGGAAAGGACCCACCATTTTCAGGAAATGACCCACCACTAAAGGGTTCAAGGTTGTTAGATCTGGGTTTTAGCATGATCTAACGGTAAAGAAGTCGCTTGAGCGGAATAGCTTCCCGCAAGGTCGTGCGGGAAAGCACTGCTCGTTAGTTAATGCCTTTGGTAGTTCCCAAGACCAATACACTTTTTCAATACTTTAGTGGATGGAAACTCTAAATGTATTGGAATTGATAATGGATTCTAGTGATTCAATTTAATTACTACTTGACTACTAGTACAGTACTACACAGTCGCGTTTAGACGCTTCCAATTAATTCCGTTGGAAGAGTGATTTATGTTAGGCCTGAAGTCTCATTGTTGTATGGGAAAATGGGGAATATTCCCTAAAATCGACTGTCATCTTGGGGATATGCCCCAGGATTCTAGTTTTTGGGAATATGTCCCAAAGTAACGATTTCCGTCAAGGAACCGTTAAATAAACTATTTACAGTAAATGTGTCTGAACTTTCTCTCTAATTTTTTCGAGATTTTTCGTCTGAATATGTTCCTGAACCTTGTAAATGTGTTAAAATATCGTATATCTGTCTTTTAATTCGCATATGTGATCCCCAGTATGTGCGAATATTCACTACTTAACGGTTTTGGATGGAATTTTGGACGGCTGGGGCATATTCCCAAAAATTGGAATCTTGGGGCATATCCCCAAGATGACAGTCGATTTTGGGGTATATCCCCAGTATTCCCTTATTGTATTGCAACAAGAAATGTTGTAGAGTGATTGATGTTTGGAGTGCATTCTTTCTTGAAACCAGTATCATAGGCTCGACATCATCTTCTTCCTACACAGACCTCTTGAGCGTTTTTGATATCGTTGCTTGACATACTTTCGTATCATATTTCTCTAAGATAATTTTTTGTAAACAAGCTTGAGTGCAAGAAGGATTATCCCTCCAATGATTTGGGGGGTGTTTTGGGGGACGGTTTGTTAGGAATTTTTGTTATCCCTTTTATATTCACATAGCTCTTTTTGTATTGCGTTGTTGATCGATTTGTGAGATACACCTTTAAGATGAGAAGACATCTCTGTGATTTGGAACTGTATTGTACGTGACTAATTGAGTTTTGACATATTTGTCAAATTATACTATTTATATTAGGTTTAGGGTTTGTGAATATATTTCTTTAAAATAATAATATATTAATTAGCACAAAAAATATATTAATTAATTTTATTTAATTATAAAATAACAACTTATTATTTTATCGATAATATAATATCTCTTTTAAATAATAATTTTTCTTGGTCTTAACCATATTATTTTATGGAAGTTATACTGTATCTGGACTTCTGACTTCTGACTTCCACTTCTCTCAGAGATTTTAATTTTCCATACATAATCTTTGTTTGTTCTATTGTTCTTCTAATTAGTATTAGTATCACCTTCGTTGATCAGATCCGATCGTTGAACATTTGTTGTATTTCAATTAATTAAATCAATGAACAATCAATCAAAATAGAGATTCATCAAATAGAACAAAAAATAAATCTATGGTTCTGTTACCATTAAATTTTGTATCCTACTAGTACTTATAAAAGAGATGGAACTTCGTGAAAAGGAAGATCTTAAAAAAAATGCAAAACAGAATTTTCAAAATAAAATATGTGAAAAAAGAAATTTTTGTAATGAAAATAGGTGAAACTAAATTTCCACTTCGGACAAATCTTCCCTCAAAATACAGGTGCAAAACCAAATTTTCACAGTAAAAATGGAGAAAATAAAAAAATTTGTAAAAAAAATTGTATCCTACTTGTACTAAATAAATCTTGGATGAATCGAGAGGCCAAAAGAAGCAGAGAATTGGTGGAAACAGAAAAGAGACGATGAATCTTCCGCTAGAAAGCAGTGAAAAATATTGTTTGCACCTCATCCGGTAATGAAGAATGTTGTTTGCAAGACTCAAAACTAGATGTGGGCTTGAGATATTAGCTTTGGAAAATACATGGGCTCAGAAGAAATAAAACCAAGATCCAAACCCGCTTCCAATCAAAGCCGTCGGATTCAGTTTAACTGCAGAGCATCCAACGACATCTCCATGCGGTGCATCAACTTTCGGTACTCCTGATCAACACCCTAGCCTCACTTTTTCTCCCTTAACTGAACAGAAGCCAAATACTCCCTTGTTCGTCGTTCTCATTTCTCTTTCATCTGCAGAACCGGTACTACTCTCACTTTCAGTGTGCCTTCCCCCATCAATCAAACTCCTAATCTTTATATATCTCCATCTTAGCTTCTTCTCCAAAACAGTAACCCTAGAAGCTAGGATTGTTCGGCCGTACCAAATATTTTAGGGGCCCTAGACGAAAACTAAAATGGGGGCCTAAAAAGAAAAAAAAATCATATATATATTGTTTAAAATAGAAAGTACCATAAGCAATGTTCTCCTTCGGTTTCAAAAAAAAAAAGTTTGTTTTATGCGTAATTTGTATATGGAGCCAGCATATTTTCTTGAAACGAAGATGGTACAATAAAATTTGCGTAATACAAATGATTACATAAAAAGTAACAAATCTATTAAATTGACCTTCTTGGCTTCTTTGATGATATCGTCCTTGATAGACAACGTTGCTAGGTTATCCAAAATAAAATAAAATATTGCGACATTGTACTGAATGAAGGTAAGACTTGATTAGGTTTAAATTTGAAAAATTCTTTATGCATGATCAACTAAATTATGCAATTTTTGCAATATCGAATTTCCATATATTTCAAGAAATTCAACAATTCAACTTCCCTTTCAGTTTCTTGTGCAAATAAGTTTTTAGAACTTTCATCTCGACATAAAAGTCATGTCAGCCCATCAATATCACAACCCATTTCATATTTTAAATAATTTTTAGGCTTGTTATTTAAAGTGCTATCATCAGAAATATTGTGCTAACGGGTGTTGCACATGCGAATTTCATTCTGAACTGCAAAAAAACATATTGCATCTAAACAGGAAGTGCAAAAAAAATACATTTCACCATAAAAAAAATCTAGTGCTAAATATACAAAAAATACATTTCGGAGTGTGTTTTATAGAAACACTTGAACTCAAAATCCAAAAATCTAAATGTTGCATGTTTCATGTGCAAAATTATGAAAGCACTAATAGAACGTGAATATTTTGGCTTTCACCTGGTATTTTTCACGCACTCGTTAATCCGTTACACCCCAATGACCCACCCGTTATCGTGTCTAGTCGGTATCCAACTTTCCATAATGTTAATTTTTATGATTCATCGGGGAACATCGCTTCTTTTTTGAAAAGGAAATACGATCTTGGATTAGATTAGATAAGATTTTCATTCCTACCCGATAAGAGTAGATTATCAATGTATTCTCCTAGTCGTGGGTATAGTCTCTTGTATTCTTATTCATAGTGTTCCTACTCATTGTTGATACATATTGCATTTACACAAGAAATGTGGTTGGGAACATATTCAGGCAGCCATCTAACTTTATTATGTCAGGTTGAACAATCCTCTATATGTCTTTAGAAATTTGGTACAAAACCAAAAATCCGGATTAATTAGTTGATGCTATCAACTTTATGGACCTCTTGAGGAGTCCTTAAAAACACAAAAATCCACGCTTTAGCAACATAAATTCTATTTCTTTTTTTCTTTCTTAAATCTGCAGTCAGAATTATGCTAGCTTTAAACTCTTATTTGAGATAGACTAGAGTTCTTGTTTGATGCTTGTCTTCTATGTATTTACGTCAAAAGTTGTACTCTTTTTTATTCGTTTCAGGTTTTCTCCCATGTGGTTTTCCTGACAAGGTTTCAACGAGGAAACATCTCGTTGACGTTTAATTTTCTTTCAAAAATGTTGATATTTGTGCTCTTTTTCCTTCGTCCAAGATTTTTCCCTTTGAGTTTTACGGGCAAGTTTTTGGTGAGGCAAATTAATTCAACATGGTGGTCATCCAAGGGGTAGTTGTATGGATTTTGGTTATTTAGTGGATCCCCACCATTAGCTAGGTCATTTTGTTGGACCATTTCAACATAATTATACCCTTTGAATTTGGATATCATTCTGATCCATAATATGACTACATTTGTACACCTATGGTACTGCAACTGCATATTGGCACTCTATTAAAAAAATTACATCAACTACTTCTGCAAATCATCTTTGAGAAGTTAGCAATCCAATAAGCAAGTCCGCAATGAATTTAAAAAAGCGTGAAGACTCGAGAACACTATTATTCAAGAAATTCTCTCTTCAAAATTAAAAAGTCTCGACTCAAAGATTTGCATGCCCAGATTTGACTGAAGTATTATCAGGGGTGAGACCCATCATAAAATTAAGGTGCATTAACTGGACTTTATCGCGTTGTACTATTTTTCCTTCGTCAAGGTTTTGTCCAACTGGGTTTTCCTTATCAAGGTTTTAACGAGGCAACATTTGCGTATCCAATAATGTTTCGAGTCTATACATGCTTATACAATTTCAGGTTTTTTCTGTTGAGTTTTCCTAGTACGTTTGTAATTAGCTTAGACACAATGCCATCAGGAGGAGTGTTATAAATGTGTAATTATGTTAAGAATATCTAGGGTGAATCTCGTTTATTACTGGGATGCCCTTGTATCTAGCCTATAAATAGAGGCTCTAATATTTGTCTATGATACACCTTGAATAAGAAATCTCTCTCTTTTCTTCTCCCTATTTTCTGTCTCCTTCTCCTTTTACAAGAAATTTAAGTTACTATCATGGTTTGCCATAGATCCCTATGGTTTACAGCGAATTCAAAAATCTGAAAGATCAAAAGGAAATTTCTCCAGGGTTTTAAGTGTTCATCCGTCATTAACTTGTTCAAGTCGCTTGCAACACCACACAATGGTCCAATGGAACGCTTATAGTAATATTTGGTATTTGAGTTGATCTTTTTAGCCTAAATCAAACAACAGTGTAAAAGTGATAAATGTCGGGTACTTTCATAAATTCAACAAAATTCTTAACAATGTGTGAAACAACCAATGAGAAACTTTCTCAATCCTCCATGTGAAACTATAAGGTGAAGTGAGGTTGTGTCCAAGGTTAAATGCATGCCTATTGAAGAAATTAGTAAAACAATTACTTCGTTAAAACAATATGCTTGCAAAAGAAAAAGACCAAAGCATAAATGTATTTACCTTCCATTAGAGGCAATATATTGTTGCCGGAGATGCAAGGAATAAAGATAAGTATACTGAAGTTTTTAACAATTATTAACAAGCATTAAGATAGAAGATTGAACGGTTCTTGGGCATTCGCAAAGTTGGAAGTTTTGTGTGCTTTCTAATTCTATTGATTAAAAAGAAATGAAGAATACACTGGAAATCAAGCATTACATTGAGCATTTGGAAAGTTAGGGGTTCTGTGCTTTTCCTGTTATTTTTTTATCTGTAATAATAATTTAGGTTAATGTATTGGGTGTGGGAGATGCAATTCAGTATAAGAATATTGGAACTACCTGAATCTAGCAGTACAACCACATGAATTGAACATAGAGGAAAATAAATTGCATAGATAGTAAATAAAAGATTCGACAAGCACGTAATGTAGTTCAACATCAACTAGCTACATCCACACATACATGAAAGGTAACTAATAATACGATTAGTAGGTCAGTGAGTGTACGGAGATGGGATCATTCACCTCCATGGTTGCCAACCTCTTTTGGTCTAGGAGCTCTGGAAAAGACACATCTTGATTCGTACATGTATTTTGGAGTGACGCAAACCACTTACGAGAAATAATAGTCCTCCTCGTTCGCGGTGGGGATATAATGTAATTTTTTCATAACGATTATATAATGATAAAAACCTCATACTTTAGGGATATATTTTTTTAAACCGAAATGAAGCATTGGTTTCACCAAGTAACCGCACTTCATCTCTCAGCTATCGCACAATAATTGGGTTAGGGCATATGTCATCATCACTTCACCTCCCTCCATCACTTCACCTCCCTCCATCACTTTCATCCCCGACCACCTCTGAGCATAGCCACCTTCTCTGTAGTTGCAGGAAAACCTACACTACATCCTTGATAAGAATTTACAGTAATTAACACATATTTGAAGATTAAAAACAACACTTTTTTATTTGATTCTCAGAAATATTTACAAGGAATGGAAGAAATCAAGAATATAACCGCTCTCTTGAATTTTCTCTCTCTTCAAGACTTTCTCAACATCCAAAAATATATCATCCTATCTCTGAGTCTACTGGGTCTCTTTATATAGGGTAATTACATAGTGGATGACAGCTAAGCTAGATCGCAGCAATTATAATGTCAATTCTCGCAAGCGTTATAATCATCGCAGGACAATCATGCTCTTCTCGTGTTTCTTCGTTCGTCAGCTATTACGTCACTTTTTAAGTTACTTTGTGATACTCGCAAAGTGTTATTGAAGAACTCACGGTGGTGCTCGCAGAAGTGTTGTTAATCTCGCAAGAATAATATCATGGCGATATTATGGTCCTACATCTTGCCTCTTCTCATGTATTTTCTGCGAAGGGAGAAGACCATGAGAAATCAAAACCTTTTGAAATGCCGCAGTTGTCTATTTTTTATGTTCTTTTGACACATATCTTTTCCTCGCAAGGTTTGTTACACGTATCTTTTTATCCATTCAACTTCTGACACGTCCTTTTCAACCGCTGCATTCCAACCATTCACGTCTCTTCCTTGTATTAATTGCACTTATCTTCTCGAGATGTTTTACCTTCTATATATACCTTCTTCACTCTTCTCTTTTCTTCTTTTTACTTCTTTCTTCCTTCTTTCCGTAATCTCTCTGCAAATTTACTGTTCTTCCATAAATTCTGGATCTGCAACTATTCTTTCAATCTTTTACTCCTTAAAACTTCATTCCCATACTAAAAATGGTTGCAGCCAGTCGCAAATATATGATTTATTTTGAGAAAATTCAAAAAGAACTTAAAGACAAAGGTTTTACTTTATCCACCATTCCCAATCAAAACCCTAAATCTGAACTTTCTGTTCCATTATTTTCTGATCTTCCATGTAACCATGAGAAGATCATAGTCTCGTTGGGCCAGCTTAAAGTTGGTCTTCCCATTCCTCTCTACGACCCTTGACTTCCTTTATTCTATGAGATACTTTCTCACGAGAAGTTCTTGCGGGCGGTATATCAGTTGGGTGGGGATTGCATTTGCTTAATGCTGTAGTATGCTACTCGTGGTGCTGGTAAAGAATCTCGCTACCCTGATTCTGAGAAGAACCCTAAATTCAAGGATATTCCAATTGTCCCCGCGAAATATACTGTGGAGAACTTCTTCATAAATTATGATATAATTCCTATGAAGAAAGACATCACTTGCTGGGGTGTCCGCTTACAGAAGAAAGATGATATCGCTGAAGAAAAAGTTCTTATGTTAGATATCAATTAGCATACGAGTAATAACCAAGGCCCTCGCCACTCCAGTGATGATAAATGGTTCATTTTTCCATTATGCCTAGAGGGTTCTTACATCTCCGGTCCTCATGTATTGCCTGCGAATCTCGCAGAATATCAGCCATGGGTTTTCAACTGGCCAGAAAGGAATAAAGAGGTGTGTTCCCTCAATTGTTTTGCATAATTATCATTATTATCTTCCTCATGTTTTCATACTCTCGCTGACTACTCCAATTTTTTCAGATAAACAAGCTGAAACTTAACTACCAGAAATTTGGGAAGCCCAACACCTTTTTATCCCTTAAATCTCTCACAGATAAAGTAAGAAATATTCCTTTATGATTCTTAACAATATATTGTTGCCTCTATTTCTTATCTTTATCTGTGTTAGCAGGTTATTGAAGAAATAGAACCTGTGAAGATTGTGAAAACTAAGGGGAAAGACAAAGATGCTTCTCGCAAGGAAAAATCTACTATTCCTCACAAAGAGAAATCTACTGCTCCTCGTAGAGAGAAATCTGGTGACTCTGATAATGACAACGATGATGATGATGTTGATATCCGTTCCGCAATGGAATCCTTCCAATCTGAATCTTCCATGGCCCATCTATCTAACATTTTTGGTGATATTACACATGGTATCACAAATGATTACGGAAATAAAGCTCTTAATAGGGTATCCCAGGCTCTTTCCAAGATCTGCGATGCTCCCATATTGGTTGATAATGATTCTCTCCGAGGAATCTCAAGATCAATAACTCCGAGTCTCTAAAATTCTCTTGGTATTCTGGTTTGTTTTCATTTCTTCACCACATTTATGTATTCATTTCCTCGCCAAGTTTTAATTTACATTATTCCCTTGCAGACTGGAAGGGCTTCCTTTGATGTTGCCTCAGACTTGGAGAAAAGGTGCGCATCTTTTCGCAAGAAGAATGTGGAGCTAGAATCTGAGTCCGCTAGTATTCGCGGGAAATTGGAATATGGGTCTGCTGACCTTCAAGCAAAGATCAAGCGGTTGGAAACTGAACTTTCTTCCTCGCGAGATAAGATCGCAAGTCTCCAAGCTGCGAACAATCAACTTTATGGTAAGGAATCTTTCTCTTTTTCTTTAACCTTGTATTCTTTTGTATTTTTTCTTATTTTCTTCTTCGTAGATGTTTACGGCCTTTCTGACAAAGCTGTATTCCTTCGTTCTTTTCCAAGTCCAATAGACGATGATACTCTCCTTAATCGCCTAATGAATCCTTAAACAACTATTCAAATGAACATATTAAATCCCTTTCTGTAGATGATCTTAGATCCAAATTTCATCTTTTAGCAATTGATCACAGATCTAGTTTGAAAGCAGCTAATACATCCAAACGTGAATATTTTAACTCTAATGAATAGATCAAGATTCTAAGAGCCCAAAAAAGTGACCTTATAGATGAAAAAGATCGCATCTCTAGGCAAGGAGCTCAAACTTTAGCGGATTTTCATAAAACCCTTCTTGGAGTCCAAATTGAAAGAGATAGAATTTTCTGCGAGAAAAAGGTTCTTGTTGAAAGAGAAAACCAAATCTGTTCCCATCTTCTTATTAATAATAATGATGAATTTTCCTGGGCTGCGAAGATTCTTGACAATGCCAGAACTAACTTAGGTGTAGATGTTAGTCTTCATGTTGAACAAGCGGCCTTAATTAAAGACACAATTTCTGAAAGAGAAGGTTTCTAATTATTCTTCCTCATTAATTTCTTATTATTAATCTTCTTATCTTTGCAAAATTTTCAATATTATATACTCACGGGAGCTGAGAAGAGATATATTGAAAGAATTGGAGAACTTGAAGATGATAAGAATCAACTCGCAAAGACTCTTGCTGCTCGCAATGAAAAATATTCAAGATTTAAGGACCAATTAAAGATATCTACTTCAAATTTTAGTAATATCCTTGTTGGTGTTCGCAATGACTCCGTCAAGAGGGTTTGTGACGATCATAACATTTATCACTCTTTGTATCCTTGCCTCACTGAGGAAGTTCCATCGAATACTCCAAACCTTGTTATCTCTGACAGTGAGGCGGAAGAATCTGGCGAAGATGAAGGACAAAGTGAAGATGATGGTAAAGAAGAAGAAAAATCTGGCGAGGATGATGATGGGTCTAATTAGTCTTGTCTTTCCCTTTTAATCCCTCTGTAATATTTGTTCATCTATCTCTTTCTCCTTGTAATATACTGTTGCGAGTTTCTCCAGCTTCTAACATTCCTTAGTATATAAATTTCTTTTGATTCTATCTGTATAAATCAGAAAACAATTCTTTTCTACAATATAGTTAATCAACATGATTATTAATCTTTAACTATCTGTGTAAATGTATCATATGATAATGCCTATATAAATTTATCATATAATGATGAATAACAATTCTATCATTATGTTCATTCCCATACTTGCCTCTGTTATTCATCTGCAATATAAAATAAATTGAGTAAAGTTTAGACATTAGTTGTGAATAAAATCTATTTAATTATTTTTGCCTCAATCTTTGCGATAACATCGCGAGTAACAGTTGCATATTTTTATGATCTCTGCGTAAATATCGCAAATCTCATGATCTCTATATTAATATCACAAGTCCCATTATCTCTGCGTCAATATCGCAGTCATTCAATCTTGAATTCTTGTGGTCTTATTATGCCTTCCTAGTTAAAGGTCTTATCTTGCCACATTTTGTATTAGCGACAAAATCGCAGGACGTCCTTACACTTGCATGTAAAAACCCATTGATCTTGCCTTATCTGCGTTCTGTCACTTTATCTGCGACAATATGACAAGCCTAAGTTCCCTTGCGAGAACAAAGCCTCATGACATTGCCGTTTTGCGATGAAATCGCAGGACATCTTGACACTTTCATGTAAAAACCCATTGATCTCATCTTAAATTTTACTCATGGCTTGTTACCTATGTATAATTTTTATCACGCGATAATATGACAGGCCTAAATGTTCTTGCGATCATAAAGTCCCATGACATTGCCGTCTTTAGACACTTATCAGCTCCCTAATGGAGGGTTCCGCCCTTATCTTCCCCCTGGTTTCCCCTTCAAAGAGGGCACATCGGCCATACAATACTAGATCCTCCCATCCGGTCTTAACAACAACCAGCAGTTTTCACAGCCTCTTGTCCTTTATGCCTATATGGCTTATACTTACGAGACTGCACCCTAAGTGGGGTTTTCTTCGGGCCGAGTGCATCATATCCAAGACTTGCCAAGAATGACCAGGGTTGTTTCGTATGCCCCGAGCACCCTTGGATCAACCGTGTACCTCGGCACCTTAGTCATACTTTGTACTCCTTAGAAGAGATCCTCGGTCGTCCAACCAGGGTATAACCTTGTATAGTTGGAAATCCAAGGTACCTCCCCCGGATAGGTTATCTTTAACCCCAACATCTCCATGTCTCAGGTTCAAATAGCAGTATAACCTTATCCCTGAGTTATGCAAAGAGATACCCCCTTATATGAAGCACTTTAGGTCTTAAAATTGCCTCTTACGAAATTTTATTCGTGAACTAAGGTGTACGCCTGTTTGTGGGTGAAAATTATTCCTGCCGATTTTGGTAATTTGGGGTGTGTGGATGAGGAACAAATCTAAACCTTAAACAATATACTGCGCGGTAAGTGCTTGTAGATTCGAGAGGTCAATCTATGCAAGTCCGGCCTAAACCAAAAAGAATGGCCGTTCCATACTTGTTTCGGTCACAAAGTAAAGGAGATGGGGTTGATCTTAGGGAGGGAAGCGAAGAAGGTGTTGAGATTGTGAAGGTGTTAGATATGTATGACTTGCAACAGAAAGGTGAGCAGGCTTGTAATTAACGCAAGCAAGCTCTGGATGTTAACACTTGGTTTCTGTGTTATGCTCTCTCTGTTCTGTCTTGTCTTGTTTGAAAAATAGTGCGGAGAGCCTATTTATAAAAGTCTTTTAGCCTAACCTTTTTATCTCGTGGAAAGTGAAGAAAGTGGAGTGATGGAGTAGTGGAGTAGTGTGTTGGTGTTACACGACCAGGCTTGCCCACTTCTCCCATCATCACTAACCGTCCATGACTTCCTGACACGTTCTTGTGATGGCGCGTTGGGCGCTGCACGCTGTAAACTTCCAGACCAATACCCCAGTATGTATCCCCCAGTTTGTGACATGATTGATGTCTCGAGTGTGCGTGGATCGTGGGACCCACATAAAGTAGCATGTAATGCTACGTTATTTAGGAAATTGATACTTGTGAAGTATCGTGTGTATACTATGCATGTACTGCATCCAGTATATTCAGCATGTATGACGCATCGTTGTTTGAGAGTCTCAAAGAAACTTCATGTTCAGCCTACTTCATGTGATGGTTTGGAAGTTGCGCATGCAAACCATCCTTTGACCGATCACATGGTGTGGTAAAGTAACAGGTGGTGATCACCATGACGCCACTGACCAATTAACTCCTGACCAGGGCTGTATATCCAAGCCGGTGAATTTGGACGGATGAGATGATCTTTGAGACACTCATCCGCGACTGTTGATGAAATTAGGGTTTATGAAAAGGTGCGCAAGCATCACTTTTCAGCTTGGTCGAATCCAAGATTGGGACGCAAATTTGGCTAGGCCGGTCATGCATGTGTGTAGAAAACATGACGGTGTAGGTGCCCATACCTCATTATCTCAAGAAAGTGTGATCTAGGCCACTCAATTCGTCCTGCGAAGTTGTGTGGTTGAGATCAATTTGCGACAAAAAATTGGTGCCGCAAAAGCCACACGTCGTACCAAACTTGAGCGGGCGTTCCAAGACGACCAGGCTTGGTCGGTCTTGGCCGATTGCCCCAACATGTAGGTGGTAGGCTGGTGTTCACGCCTATGCCTTACCGTCCCATGAAAATATGATCTAAGACACTCAATTCGTCCGGAGAAATCGAGCGGTTGAGATTAGTTTGCAGCTTGGGAGGTGCGAACACGCTAGTTTGGGCAAACGATTTAGGATAACCAGGCATGGTATGCCTTGGACGATCAGGTGAGGGTATAGATGGGTCCACGGTGGTCATGTTGGTATGGCCGAACCTGCTTTGATCTAATCTCGGACCCTACATTCATGCCAGAGAAAACAGACACTCGTGATTCAAAACCCTAATTTTGGGTTTCAAGGACGTGCGTCATGCTCCATTCAGGCGCACGATTTGGAACGACCAACCATGGTTGGTCCTGACCGATTGATCAGGTATGTAGGTGGGGCCACGGTGATTGTGTTGACATACTCCGTTCCCTTTGAATCTACATCTGCACCCTCCATCTATACCTGCGAAGATGGATGGTTAAGACTGTTTTGCGACACATGTAATGTGCCGCAAACCCTAATTTAGGGTTTTCGTCCATACTGCTTTGGTTTGGAAGTTTTGGAAAGCTAGGCCAATGGTAGGCTGACCATGCGGGGCCCGCATTGGTTCGGCAGCGGATATTCCATACCTGCTTGGGGGTTATGGAATCGATCTGGGCCATCCAATCATGCTGGTGGAGTTGGATGGTCGTGATCATATCCAGACTGATATGGTCAGTTCGGATGCTCAATCGGTCTAATATAACACACCGAGAGTGGCTCAATCGGGCTAATATAACATACCGAGAGTTGCAGCATGTACGGGTATTTCATACATGTTTCATTATAATGCTTGTAGATTCGTGTTGCTCTGCTGAGAGCAACACTCAGTCGTCATACCGCAATAATAATGAGTACAGGAAATACATGGTTGGTTGCGCATTAATTAATAATGCTGGAAATTCACAGGGTATATGGGATTGTTGCTACATGCTCCAACCTGGATGAATTTCGTGTATTTTATTCACAGAATGGGATTGTTGCCACATGCTCCATTCTAGGTGAACTAGTAAAGTGAAGGAGTATCCATCACTTAATAATGGCCTTATATTTTACAAGATATTAGCGCATAATTTTTAGGTTTTACAATTTTACCCTTGAATGAAAATCCATCATCAACATTAAGTCCCATGCCTAGCGCATAATGGTTACACTATTGTGAGGTGGGCATGAGATGGTGACATACATATGTGAGAAAGACAGGATAAAGGAAGTTTACCCGGAAGAGTATTGACCGATCTCTAGTTGTCCATGCCGTTGCGTTTGTATGGAATGCTTTGATGGGACCGGTTTCCTTTTTTGGGTATTTGAATCAAAAGAGAAATCCAATTAAAAGAGGAATCCTTGTTCTACCAGGATTCTTCCAAATTTTGTCTATAAAAGGGAGCAACCCTTTTCTTTTTCTCACAAGATTTTTTTTTTTTGGTTTAGCAGATCCCGTTTGTGCTCTCCATTGCTGCCGCCGACCGCCGTGCCGGAGCTGCCGCCAAACGTCCGCCGCCGCCCGTCCGTCCAAGGTAAGTTTCGGGTTTTTTTTATAGGAAAAACCCTAATTTCTTAGGTAAAAACTTTTGATAGATACATCATGCTTAGCTTTCCCATCAAGATTGATAGTAAAACCGCCCATTTTTGTTAGAACTGTTTAATACCGCGAGCCCATGAATATGCCGTTTTTGCTTCTTCTTTCATTGTTGCATGCAAAACCTAGCTTCTTAGGTTGTAGCTTGGAGAGAAATTTGGCTTGGATTTCGTAAACACGATTCCCATGAATATAAGAAAACCGTGACCATGAATGTCGTGTTTGATTAGAACGTGGGTCCCACCCGCATATGCCTGACTGAAAGTCGACCTCATAGCCTTATGCTTTGAACCAACACCGGACTTGAAACTTGAGTAATACCGGACTTGAAACCAATACCGGACTTGAAACCAATACCGGACTTGAAACCAATATCGGACTTGAAACCAACGCCATACTTGAATACCATACTTGACCCAATATGTGCACTCCAACGCGAATTATGTCTTGTCGTGTGTGACTACATACCATGCGTTTTTCATACGAGTTCTAACTCCTGTCTTTTATTTCATTATGGAATGCAGGAAAGAATTCATGTTGAAATGTCTTCTGGAGATAATGATGGTGCCAAGTCAGGAAGTGTTGACAGCTTCAAAGATATGCCGAACATCGATGATGAGTTGTTTACCTCGCCTTTTACAAACATTAAGAGACATCCTTCTCACCAGATAGTCCTGCTCTCCGGTTCAGAAAATATGGAAGCTGATCCATCTTATTCTTCAGCGCTTGTGATGAGATTTTGTCTCCGGAGAAATGAATATCCTCCTTCTCCTATCGACTTCAATATTTGTCATACTCCACTGGGTTCTTGTAAAGGATAGATGAGACGCATGTTGAATAATAAGAATGTTAAAGCTAATTTGGCCAAAGCGCAAATCCTTAATGCGGTCATGGCATCTGCTGCTCTTGAAATTAAGAAAGACGCTGCAGGTTTGATTACCTTCGTTTCTCAGTGGCGCCCTTATACTCATACATCTATATCTAGATGGGGAGAGATGACTATTACTCTGGAGAGTGTAGCTGCATTAATGAACCATCCCATCGTCGGAAGTCTTTATTACGAGATTTCTGACACGGAACAACATAATTATGATATCATACTCCAAAAGGTGGCAGGTTTATACAGTCTGGACAAGGAGGAGAAAAAAGACACGAGATGCTTTTACACCTGGTGGGTGTCGGAGTGGTATTCTGCAGACCCGGATCAAGGGTTGGAAAATGAGCTCAGTGTGATTGTGTTCCTGTCTTTGTGGCTATCCAGAGACATATTTGACGATGGTTCTGGAAAGAACACCATAATAAGTGACCTCGTTAAGATCGCTATAAGGCTGGAAAAAAAGTGAAGTGCTTCCCCTAGGCGCCTTGTTCCTTGGATCGTTGTATTCTCATCTGGACGCCTTAGCAATGGACATGTATGTTTCCAATAGGTACAAGAAGTTGGATTCGCACGTTTACTTCGCTTTTCTTCAGGCATTCTTATGGGAACATTTCAAAGGCTATGCTCCTGCTCCTGCGAATTCGCTCAACAATTTGTATGGTGGTTCGAGAATACTCCGTTGGCATAGGAGGCATCCCAGAACTGGCGCGAAACTCGTGGATATCTTTGATAATGTGTCTTCCATAGATTTCCGTCCATGGGGACCGATCCATTCTTCTATTGTTCAACCGAAGACCTTTGTTATTGCTTCTGACGGTCTTGATATTGTGGTACATACTGATACTAAGACTATGAGATTTGGAGAACTTGTTTATCTGTACAGCTGTATCCCGGGGTACGTCCCATCTCAATTCAACGAAGCATTTACTGTGACTCCGTACAATATTGATAGGGCTGCTCGTCAGATGGGATTTGACCAGGGTGTTCCGTTTATCCGTCCATCAGAGGTTCCGAAAGAATTTCTCCCGGATATTCTTAATGATGATGTGTTCTTAGAATGGCTGAGTCTTCCTTTCTGGCCTATTCGGAGAAAACCCGCGGTAACTGATAAGTATAAGGAATTTTGGAGGAAACAACTATTGTCTTTTCAGAAGTTCTCAGAGGACGTTGTGGCGGATTATCGTGGTGAGACATCCCCTGACGCTCTGAAGAAACATTTCCGATTGAAACCACACCCATGCAAACAGACCAGAGATGATGATTGCAGTCCCCAAGTAGGAGGGCGGTCCAAAAGGCAGGCAAGCAATTCGGTGATCCTTAATTCCTCCAATATGCAAGTATTTAAATCTCTTTATGTCGACTCCTTTATTCCTCCGAAGTGACCTCTTATAAGAGTGATTCTTGCTTGAATTTAGGGAATTCCGAAAGAGAATGTCTTCACAAGGTTGGCACGCATTCGGAATAAAAAGTCCGGTGATGTTGGCCTTCGTGTTGAGAGGTCTGGCGACACTGATCCCCATGCTTAGAAGTCTGGTGAAACCGAAACCGCTCCTTCACTGGACAATGACGGAGATGACGCAAGCTTGGCTGGATAAGGTACCTCTGTAAGTGATATTGTTGATGAGGTGGTGATGGAAATCAGTAACCAAAGTGAAGTAGACATCAGGAGAAATGTAGGAGAGGCAACATAGGCTATTGTTGAGAAGACTCCCCTTGAAGCATGTTCTGAACAAGTTCTGATCAATCAAACCATGGTGACTTCTTCCGAAAGGCCTCCTGCAGCTGACAGGCTCCTGCAATAGGCGAAGTATTGGTAATACAGCCTGGGCTTTGTTCGATCCTCATTTCACTGTACCATCTCCAGGCCATGTGTTGGTTGGAGGATTCAGCGTGTCAGCTCAGTTCAAAGAGTTGTACAAGGAGATATAGGAGAAGCACGGCCACATTGCTACTACTAAGAAGATCAAAAGTCGCCTTGCACTGGTCAATCGTGTCCAGGAAGCTTTATTTTCTATCCATGGGATGAGCGTCACGACTGGTCGAACAGTTTCTGAGGAGATGATTGAAGACTGAAAGTGCCATCGAGATATGTTTATACAGTATGGATTCAATTCTCCTTGGTTCTTCAAAGGGTTATCCAAGATTCAGGAGCTCCGGAAATTACAAGATGAAGTCCCTTCTGCGGACTGTGTTACTCACCAGGAAGAGAAGATTGAGAGGTTATCTAATGAGTTAAAGCTGGAACAGGCCGTTCTTCAGAAAATGAAAGCCGCTTTTGCACAGAAAGATGAGTTGATGTTGAAGGACATTCCTTGAAGAACTCACGCTACCTATTTGTCTTTTCTTTTAGATGTTTTCCCTTTTGAGTGATAGTGAGGATTTCCTTTCACAATTTGACTTCCGGTTTTGAATTAATTGGTAATTGAATTGGTTTATTTTGAGATAGTTTTGTGAATTAATTTTCTGAAGAGGGATTATCTTAAATTGAATTTGCATCTTGGTCATGAATGATTGCATGAAATTGCAAATGTTGCGTAAAATGGAAGTATAAAAGGAAACAAACATGATGTTTAATTATTGAGCCTCTTTTTTCCATGCCCGGATGTCAGTCCCCAGTGAACTTTAAAACTATCTTTCTTGTAGTATTATTGGATATAACTTACTTGCTTTCGAGACCTTACTTGTGTAAAACCGAAGTAGACCCTCCAAGGAAGTCGTCCGTATTGATCTCTCAGAGAAGGAAAGTCATCCCTCTGAACCAATCTTCTCCTGGACAATGCGCTTCAAAGCATTGTATTCACTGGTGGGGTGGTGAAGGAATCGGTGGAAATGACAATACCTTGGGTCCATTACTTCTTGATCAGTGTGCGTACGCCATAATGGAGGTAGCTCCACCTCTCCGTTTTGCACCCATGCCTCCAGCAACTCCAAAATCTTCTTCATTAGGAAGGGAAAGTGTAGATACTTTGAGTCTAGCTTTTCTTGCGTCAGTGGGCATTGTGACATCTCTATGTGGCTTTGATGTGAAGCACGTTTCGGAGATGAAGTTGGAATTTGTGAGTGCCATCATATCCGCGGATCGCTTTCCTAGGTAAAGGGATGTGGAAGGTGTCGTAATATCACTGCTGAGTGATCGAATTGAACGCTCCCATCCTCTGTATTTGTATGCATGTCGTAACCACAACAAATTAATTAATACTTTACTACCTAATTAACAAGTAATATAGGGTAGTCAAGGTCGATCCCACGAGGAGCAAGAGATTCTAGTTGTAAAATTGTCACAAAAAGGGGGGTATTGGTTGTAAAATTTATAGAGCAAAAGAAATAAACAAAGTAATTAAAAGTGTAAGTTGAAATCAATGAGAGAGAATAGATCAAGGAATCCTTCTTCGCTGCAAAAAAATGATTAAAGTTATGTTCTTTTCCACTTGTTATTAGTCATAGATTATCACCAACCGTAGGTATAGCAGCTAGATCAGTGCTAACCCCAAAATCCCTTATTTCACCGGATACGGAAGTTCTCGCCTACCGGATTATATTCACCAAACCACCTAGTAGTAGATCACCCAAGATGTAATTTAGTTAAACGCATTAAGATTCATGAATTTATTAGGTTGATATTAGTAGTTAAACTCTTAGATCAAGGTCCACTTGCTAACGTTGTTTTTACACACAATTGCTCCACGGAATCCCTCCGCAAGGTCTTGTGTTTTCTACTAATGTAAAATAGTCAAGAAACGATTACTTATCCCCTAACATTCACTAGCTTTAGATTAATTAACAAATCAATTTAGTTGGCCACCCAAACGACCTATCAATCAAACATAAACACTAATATTAGTAAAAACAATCGATAATCATATGAAAAACTTCAAAGTAGAATTGAAACAAAACTCAAACCATATGTTTATAACTAGGAATTCATCCTCAATCAATAAGAAAATTAGCTACTCATAATTTGGAGTTCACACAATAATAATAATAAAGGAAGAAAGAAAAACTTATTGCAAAGATGATGGTTGCTCCTTCCTCCAATCCTTGTGCACTTTGACTCCTTCTCCAAAGTAGATGTGTGTAAAAAGTTGTAGAGAACTCTCTTATTTATAGGCTTCAATACTCTCCATATCTTTGTAGGAAAAGAATCCTCATTCCAAAAGAACACCACTTTCCCAAATTGAGCCATATTCCAAATTCTAGTCCAATTCTCCAAGACTTCCAAGTTTTCATCCAATTCCCACTTCTAAGTCTTCACACACATGAGAGAAGTCCATCCAAAATTCTGCATTTTTGCTTGCCGGAAAACTGTGTTTTTGGCCGGAAGTTGGACGGAATTTGTCGCCACCAGCTACATGAGATTCTCCGCCGGTAATAGAATATTCCGTTACGGTTCCGTTAAATTAAACGGTCAAGAAGGTCAAACCGTTAGGTCAGAAAGGAGTCAAGCCAGCCGAGTTAGCTTTCTTGGTCAGCTGAGTCGTCTTACTCGCTGAGTCAGAGATAAGGATCGGTCAACGGGATCGGTGAGTCAACTCACCGGGATAGAAATCCGGCCGAGTTCCGTTCATTTATAGGACTTTCCGGCCATTGTTTCAGGACATTTTTCTTCTTCAATTCCTGCGACAATCCTAGCACATACATCTAATAGAAGCACAAAACCAGCATCTTCTCTACCAACTCGAGCCATTCTCTATCTCCAACAGCACTGCTGAGCTCTTCTCCCCTGTAAATCAACTTCAATTTCTGCCATCAACCCATCACTGTAATTTGTATTCTCACAGCAGCACTTTCAATTCCTTCGTAACAACTACAGAACATGAATGATAACCAAAGACCCATTTTCTTAACCTAATCGAACTCTCAAATCAATTCCAAATTCAAAGCACATGATTTCGAATCAAACCCACTAACCCATACAACATCATCTGCATCTCGAATTCAGTTTGTGTATTATCAGATTCAAACACCCTTCAGAACCTCATCTTCTTCCAATAACAATTCCAACCCATTGTTTCCCAAATTCGATCTCTGATTCCTTCTCGTCAATTCATGGATCGATTCTCACAGCAAACCCCAACTCATTAACGCCTCCCAATCATCGGCTGTTCGTCCATTGCAGCAACCCTTATAACTTCAACCTCTGCTCCATCAAACCCATGTCTCGAGTTTTATCTCTCGATCTGTTTCTCCATCTTCTGGTTCTCGATTTTAGCAGCAGCTGCTCTCGGTTTCACCCCCAAATGATTTGGGGAAGAAATGCCTCTTCGACTTAGGTTTAGGGTTATAAAGTGGGTTCGGACTCGGGTATGGATCCGGGTACGCCCCACGGGTGTGGGTATATGGGTCCAATGGATTCAGACACCCACCATTAAAACCACCCACTGACTGGGTGCTACAGCCAACCTTTCTTTGGATAAGGGCTATCCAGTGATAGTAACATCCACTGCTGAATAATAAGGGGTACCCTGAATGAGAGCCCCTTAACCATAGCTAGGCTCCAGATAGTGTCCGCCCATAAAATGACCTTTTTGCCCTTTCAGCTCAAATTGAATGATTTCTTCTCCTTTTCCTCCGTGCGACTCCAGAGTACCTAATAGCTCAAAAACACACGTAAAATACATAATTTACAAGAAAAATAGCAAAGAAAGCATAAACTCTTAGATAGTAAATTAGGTGTATTCTACACCTATCAAATTCCCCCACACTTAGACTTTGCTAGTCCTCGAGCAAATCGAACCAAAACTTACAACTTCAAAGCGTTCCAGCGTCCCAAGCATCCTAAGAGTTATGAAGACATAGAGTTTCTGCATGCTAGTAATGAGAAGTTAGAAATACTAAAGAACATATTCTCATCCTTAAATGTTGAGTGAGAAATAACCACACCATAATGAGAGAACACGTGTTTGAGAAACGATCAATAAGCATTTCGCCTCGACTTCTACCTCACCAAAAGGGTTTTATGATAATTGCACTCAAAAAGACGACTTTTTTATGGGTCTCACATGTGTGCAGGTAGGAATGAAAGAGAATTCCTGCAACACGTTGAATGGTGGGAAGGATAACTTCCGAAATTTTGAAAAACCCACATCTTTTAACATTTTGAAAAACCATTTTTCTAACGATCTCTAAGAAAAGAAATCAACCACTTATATCGAGGATGAGATTACTTACTTACCTTCACATCCGATTGACAATTATGATAACACCACTCTCACGGAATCCAATAGAAACGTCCTCCGGTCCTTGTCTTCATCTTCTTGGTCTTCGGCTTCAACTATTGATGATGAACACTTGAACTTCATAAATCCTTAACAATTTGTAACCTTTTTCCTTAACTCCTTGTCGCTTGAAACTTCATTATATATTTTCCTTCCCCACGGCTTATTCAAAACAAAACAATAATAGATATTTCTCTTGTCTCATATATATATATATATATTTTTTTTTTCTTTTTTTTTTTCTTTCTATTTTTTTTTCTTTTCATCTTTTTTTTTCTTTTTTTTTTTTTTTTTAGACAAGAGAAACAAAATACAAAACAAAGTGAAAAAAATAAAATAAACCATGGCCGTGGAAAAGTACTTTACCGCTTGATTTTTCACAACTTGTATCGTCTAGAAATCATAAACTTCAATAATTCTCACCTTTCGCTTTTCTTCGCTTTTGTAAATAAGTCTTAATACTTGGATATAGAATTACCTCATTGCATTTTAAGTCTTCAACTTGTATGTAAAATCCGCTCATTGTATGTTGCTTTACTTGGATATACAAAAAATTTGCTCTTTTTCTTGTTCCATTGTTGCTTGCAAACCTTGAACCTTTTCAACTTTCCTTGTAGATTTTGATGTCGCTCCCTTGTTGTTGATGTGGTGTTTCTATGGACCCGTTGTTGTCGAGCGAGAGAATGGTGCTAACTGCAAATCGAACTACAAGAAGGTGGCTTTCATCTATAGACGTCACCCTCATGATTGACAAAGATTAGCACTCAAGAGATCAAAATAGTGCTGAAATTGGTGTGAAATTGGGTAGCTCACCATTCTACCCGGAATTAACGTACGGTGACACATACTCAAAAGAAGATCTTTAGTAAAGGAAGAATTTTTGGTCGGTGCCTTGGTTGATATGAAAATGGGTAGTCTCCACTAATGATTGATCAGCAACTCTAATAACGCACTTCACCCTGCACCAAATTTGCATCACCGGCATGATTAAATCCATTATTTAACACTCTAACGAGCAAGAAATCGAACGTAGTTCCCTAACATTTCCAAGTTCAATTATGTCGATCAGAATTCTCTATGTAATCATACCTAGAAGCATGCTAGTGACTCTAAAATCTCTAAAAGTTGAAAGTTTTAATGCAAAATTCTCTTCTTTTTTTTTATGAAGAAATATATGCTTAGCCACTCCCCCACACTTAAACCTTACATTGTCATCAATGTAATTGAATCGTCCAAGTAAAGTCAAGGTGGGAAATCTTAAGATGATATGAAACAAGAAAAATAAGTACACAAAACAAAAAGCAAATAAAAACAAAAGGATAAGAAATACAAAACCGGTGGGTTGCCTCCCACTTAGCGCTTGTTTTAAAGTCGACGGCCCGACATAGATCTTGCTTCACATTACTCCTCTAGAGGGAGAAAATCTTCAAATGGAAGTTCATCCACATTCACATAGGCGATGTTCTCATAGTATGGCTTCAATCTATGGTCGTTGACTTTGGAAACCGAGTTGTCTCTAAGACTAGTAATTTCAACTGCACCATAAGGAAAAACATTAGTAACAACATATGGTCCAATCCAACGGGACATTAATTTTCCAGGAAATAGTTTAAGGCGAGAATGAAATAAAAGGACTTTTTTCCCCACAACAAAACTTTTCCGAGAAATCATCTTGTCATGAAAAAGCTTAGTCTTTTCCTTGTAATCCGGGCACTCTCGTAAGCATCATTACGTATCTCCTTTAGCTCATTTAGTTGCAACTTTCTTTGTTTCCCCGCTTCATCATACTCCATGCTGAATTTATTTATCGCCCAATAAGCCTTATGTTCAAGTTCAACCGGAAGATGACAAGCTTTGCCATAAACCAACCGATATGGAGACATACCAATCGGTGTTTTGTACGCCGTTCTATACGCCCAAAGTGCATCATTGAGCTTAAAGCTCCAATCTTTCCTTGTTGTATTCACCGTTTTCTCAAGAATGGACTTGATTTCACGGTTTGAAATTTCAGCTTGTCCACTAGTTTTTGGATGGTAAGGCGTACCAATCTTGTGTGTTATGTTGTACTTCTTGAGGAGAGTGTGGAAAGACTTCTTGAAATGCGATCCTCCATCGCTTATCACCACTCTTGGTGTGCCGTGCCTAGTGAATATGTTTTCTCTTACAAAATCACAAACAACTTGAGAATCATTAGTTTTGGTGGCTCTAGCCTCCACCCATTTAGAAACATAATCTACGGCAAGAAGTATATAAAAATTTCCATTCGAATTGACAAAAGGGCCCATAAAATCAATACCCCACATATCAAAAATCTCTACGGCGAGAATTGGTGTGAGTGGCATTTGATTTCGAGCACCTAGATTGCCCGTTCTTTGACATCTATCACACGATTTACAAAAAACATATGAATCTTCAAACAAGGTGGGCCAATAAAATCCACTTTCAAGAACCTTGAGAGCGGTACGTTTAGAACCAAACTGGCCACCACATACAAAAGTATGACAAAAGGAGAGAATAGATTGAAACTCGGAGTTAGGTACGCACCTTCGTATGATTTGATCAACGCCATATTTCCATAAGTATGGTTCATCCCACACATATTGCTTGGATATCTTCTTAAGCTTCATCTTTTGAAAGTTAGACATTGTGCTAGGTACCTTCCTTGTCACCAAATAATTCACTATATCCGCATACCAAGGTGTTGATTCTTCCAAGGAGAAAAGTTATTCGTCCGGAAAGCGGTCTTGTAATGGAAGTTCTTCTTGAGACATAACAAGTCTACTAAGATGATCCGTAACTGTATTCTCCACACCTTTCTTATCTCGAATTTCTATGTCGAACTCTTGTAGTAATAGGATCCATCGGATTAGTCTTGTCTTAGCTTCTTTCTTCTTTATTAAGTATCTAAGTGCCGCATGATCGGAATACACAATAACCTTTGTACCCACCAAGTATGAGCGAAACTTTTCTAATGCAAACACAATATCCAACAACTCCTTTTCCGTGGTAGAATAGTTGATTTGTGCATCATTAAGGGTCCTAGATGCATAATAGATAACATGGGACAACTTGTCCACTCTTTGACCCAAAACGGCTCCAACCGCATAATCACTAGCATCACACATTAGTTCAAATGGAAGATTCCAATCCGGTGATTTGATAATTGGCGCACTTGTCAACATTGCTTTCAATTTGTCAAAGCATCCCTTCATTCCTTGTTGAAGTCAAAAGGTACCTCCTTTTGTAGTAACTTGCACATCGGCATGGAGATTTTGGAGAAATCCTTGATAAACCGCCTATAGAAACCTGCATGACCAAGAAATGAACGAACTTCCCTCAACGAAGTGGGATATTGTAAGTTTCTTATTAAATCTATCTTTGACTTGTCCACTTCGAGCCCTCGAGAGGACACAATGTGACCAAGTACTATGCCATGGGTTACCATAAAATGACATTTCTCCCAATTAAGAACAAGGTTAGTGTCTATGCATCGTTTAACAACTAGTTCAAGGTTGTCTAAACAAATATCAAAAGAATTGCCATAAACACTAAAGTCGTCCATAAATACCTCAATAATTCGCTCCACGTAATCCGAGAATATACTTACCATGCATCTTTGGAAAGTAGCCGGTGCATTGCAAAGACCAAACGGCATCCGTCTATACGCAAACGTTCCAAAAGGACAAGTAAAAGTGGTCTTCTCTTGGTCCTCCGGTGCAATAACAAGTTGATTGTATCCCGAATAACCATCCAAGAAGCAATAATAAGAATGCCCCGCTAACCGCTCCAATATTTGATCAATGAAAGGTAAAGGAAAGTGATCCTTTCGGGTTGCGGAATTAATCTTTCTATAATCAATGCACACTTTCCAACCGGTTTGAACTCTTGTAGGAACAAGTTCATCGTCTTTATTTCGAACAACCGTAACACCGGACTTCTTTGGCACCACTTGTACCGGACTTACCCACTTTCTATCGGAAATTGGGTAGATCACCCCCGCACTTAACAATTTGAGTATCTCTTTCTTCACAACCTCCATCATGGGAGGATTAAGCCTAAGTTGAGCATCACGTACCGGCTTCACGTTCTCTTCTATTAGAATCCTATGCATGCATATGGATAGACTAATGTCCTTGATATCCGCAATTGTCCAACCAATAGCCGTTTTGTGCTCTTTCAAGACTCTAAGCAAACGGTCTTCTTGTACCGGTGTGAGGTTCTTTGAAATAATTACCGGAAGCTCCTCTCCATCTCCCAAAAATGCATACTTCAAATGGTCCGGAAGTGGATTCAACTCTAGCTTAGGCGCCTTCACAATAGATGGTACAAGTAATTCATCATTCATGGGTAAAGAGATATAGGAAACATTACCCTTAGCTTCTTGTAATGCCATCAAGGCACCACATGTCTCCACCAATTTCGTGGAAATTTCAACATCCAAGTTAGACATGCCGTGGATGTCCAATTCAATGCTCTTTTGCAACACCACATCAAGTTCATCCTCTCGATTCAATTCTACCATTTGTTGTGCTAATGAATCAACCACATCAATGGAGTAAGCGGAATGCACATCACTTGGGTAGCGCATGGCTTCAAATATGTTGAAGTGTATTACTTCCTTGTCGAATTCCATAGTGAGTGTACCCTTATCAACATCAATCTTCGTCTTTGCGGTCTTCATAAATGGCCTCCCAAGAATTAGAGAAGTAGACGAACGATTCTCATTATTGTCCATATCCACCACAAAGAAATCCACCGAAAAAATTAACTCATTCACTTGCAGTAGAACGTCTTCTACAAGTCCCTTTGGATAGATGTTAGACTTGTTTGCTAGTTGGATAATAACTCTTGTCTCTTTCAATGGTCCAAGATTCAAGGAGTCATAAATATCGGCCGACATCACACTAATGGAAGCTCCCAAGTCAAGTAAAGCATGTTCAAACCTTTTCTTACCAATAGTAATTGGCACCGTGAAGCCACCGGGATCCGTGCACTTTGTAGGCATCTTCTTCAAAAGCATAGCCGATGCACTCTTGCCAACTTTAGTAATTTCATTATCAAGCAACCTATCCTTCTTTGTGCATAATTCCTTCATGAACTTAGCATACCTTGGCATTGTCCTTATGGCCTCTATGAATGGAATGTTGATTTCTATCATTTTGAAGATATCCATGAGTACCTTATCTTGAGATTCCTTCTTGGACTTAGCAAAACGACTAGGAAAAGGAGGTGGAGTATTAAAAGTAGGAAACGGTTCCTTGGATTGGGCGGTTGGTGTTGATTTCTCCTTTGGTACGGCTTCCTCCTTGTCTTTGACTACCTCTTCACTAGCTTCTTCATGACGAGTTGGACTCTCCACTTGTCTTCCACTTCTTAAAGTAACCGCACTAACATTCTCTCTTGGATTCACAATGGGTTGCGAAGGAAGCTTTGTGGATGCTTGAGCTTTCATTAAGTTCATATCGGTCGCCAATTGTCCCATTTGAGTTTTTAAGTCCTTGATTGCCGAATCGGTCTTTTGTTGGGTTTGTTGTAACATAGAAGTGAGACCTTGCATGCTTTGCATTATCACATTCAACTTGTCATTATTCGAAGAATCTTGCTCCTTGACTTGTTGTGGTTGGAATTGTTGTTGTTGAGGTTCGAAACGTGATTGTTGGAAACCACCTTGTTGTGCATATGGATTAGGAGCCACCGCTTGCTTGTTTGCATAGCTAAAGTTGGGATGATCCTTCCAACCGGGATTGTAAGTATTGGAATATGGATCGTACCTTGGCCTTGGATTTGGATATAAAGCATTTGCTTGTTCGGTTTCATCATCCGGAATAATTACCGCGGCCAATCGTTGCACTACCCTCTCTATGTTGTTTAACCGTTGATCGGATTGTGAAGACGAGTCACTAACCTCATGCACCAACTTAACCATTGAATCACCTCTTGCATAGAATTGTTGCGAGTTTGCCCCCATACTTTCAATTAACTCGGTAGCTTCGGCCACCGTCTTGTTCACTGGTGCACCACCACCGGCGGCGTCAAGAAGATATCTATCACTTGTTTGGAGACCTTCATATAAGTATTGGATTATCATGGCGTCACTAAATTGATGGTGTGGACAACTTTCCACCAATATCTTGTATCGATCCCAACATTCATATAATGACTCTCCCACATGTTGCTTGATCCCACAAATTTCTTTGCGAATTTGAGTAGTCTTTGATGCGGGAAGATATCTCTCGAGGAAAAGTTTCTTCATCCCATTCCATGTTGTGATACTTCCGGAAGGCAAATAGTATAGCCATTCCTTAGCATTTCCCGCCAAAGAGAACGGAAACGCTTTCAACATTTCTCCATCCGCATTAGTATTCGGTGGAAGCATGGCCGTGACTATGGTGTTGAAGTCCATAAGATGTTTGTTTGGATCCTCATTCACCATGCCATGGAACTTTGGTAATTCTCTAATCAACCCCGGCTTGATCTCGAAAGTTGAGTTAGTTTGGATACACCATTGTTGTGTATCGAGCTTGTGAGAAGCTAGGTCTTTGAGTGTACGATCACCCATTGCCTCTTCTTCAATGTCCGAATCTGCGAATTCACTTGATGTAAAACGAGGAAGCGGAGTGTTAACCGCTCGAATGAAGTCTCTTAGTTGAGTACCGGATCGAAGACGTATTCTAATTGGACTCGGTCTTCCCCCTTGAAGCATTCACCAAAGATATAGTACCTAAAGAAAGGTTCACAAAACTAAGTTAGATACAATATAGAATCTAACAAAGCAAGAATAAAGCAAAAATAAAAATAAAAACAACTAAAATCGCCCGTTGCTCCCCGGCAACGGCGCCAAAATTTGTATGCGTGTCGTAACCACAACAAATTAATTAATACTTTACTACCTAATTAACAAGTAATATAGGGTAGTCAAGGTCGATCCCACGAGGAGAAAGAGATTCTAGTTGTAAAATTGTCACAAAAAGGGGGGTATTGGTTGTAAAATTTATAGAGCAAAAGAAATAAACAAAGTAATTAAAAGTGTAAGTTGAAATCAATGAGAGAGAATAGATCAAGGAATCCTTCTTCGCTGCAAAACAATGATTAAAGTTATGTTCTTTTCCACTTGTTATTAGTCATAGATTATCACCAACCGTAGGTATAGCAGCTAGATCAGTGCTAACCCCAAAATCCCTTATTTCACCGGATACGGAAGTTCTCGCCTACCGGATTCTATTCACCAAACCACCTAGTAGTAGATCACCCAAGATGTAATTTAGTTAAATGCATTAATATTCATGAATTTATTAGGTTGCTATTAGTAGTTAAACTCTTAGATCAAGGTCCACTTGCTAACGTTGTTTTTACACACAATTGCTCCACGGAATCCCTCCGCAAGGTCTTGTGTTTTCTACTAATGTAAAATAGTCAAGAAACGATTACTTATCCCCTAACTTTCACTAGCTTTAGATTAATTAACAAATCAATTTAGTTGGCCACCCAAACAACCTATCAATCAAACATAAACACTAATATTAGTAAAAACAATCGATAATCATATGAAAAACTTCAAAGTAGAATTGAAACAAAACTCAAACCATATGTTTATAACTAGGAATTCATCCTCAATCAATAAGAAAATTAGCTACTCATAATTTGGAGTTCACACAATAATAATAATTCGGTCAACGGGATCGGTGATTCAACTCGCCGGGATAGAAATACGGCCGAGTTCCGTTCATTTATAGGACTTTCTGGCCATTGTTTCAGGACATTTTTCTTCTTCAATTCCTGCGACAATCCTAGCACATACATCTAATAGAATAACAGCACCAGCATCTTCTCTACCAACTCGAGCCATTCTCTATCTCCAACATCACTGCTGAGCTCTTCTCCCCTGTAAATCAACTTCAATTTCTGCCATCAACCCATCACTGTAATTTGTATTCTCACAGCGGCACTTTCAATTCCTTCGTAACAACTACAGAACATGAATTATAACCAAAGACCCATTTTCTTAACCTAATCGAACTCTCAAATCAATTCCAGATTCAAAGCACATGATTTCGAGTCAAACCCACTAACCCATACAACATCATCTGCATCTCGAATTCAGTTTGTGTATTATCAGATTCAAACACCCTTCAGAACCTCATCTTCTTCCAATAACAATTCCAACCCACTGTTTCCCAAATTCGATCTCTGATTCCTTCTCGTCAATTCATGGATCGATTCTCACAGCAAACCCCAACTCATTAACGCCTCCCAATCATTGGATGTTCGTCCATTACAGCAACCTTTATAACTTCAACCTCTGCTCCATCAAACCCATGTCTCGAGTTTTATCTCTCGATCTGTTTCTCCATCTTCTGGTTCTCGATTTTAGCAGCAGCTGCTCTCGGTTTCACCCCCAAATGATTTGGGGAAGAAATGCCTCTTCGACTTAGGTTTAGGGTTATAAAGTGGGTTCGGACTCGGGCATGGATCCGGTTACGCCCCACGGGTGTGGGTTTATGGGTCCAATGGATTCAGACACCCACCATTAAAACCACCCACTGACTGGGTGCTACAGCCAACCTTCCTTTGGATAAGGTCTATCCAGTGATAGTAACATCCACTGCTGAATGATAAGGGGTACCCTAAATGAGAGCCCCTTAACCATAGCTGGGCTCCAGATAGTGTCCGCCCATAAAATGACCTTTTTGCCCTTTCATCTCAAATTGAATGATTTCTTCTCCTTTTCCTCCGTGCGACTCCAGAGTACCTAATAGCTCAAAAACACACGTAAAATACATAATTTACAAGAAAAATAGCAAAGAAAGCATAAACTCTTAGATATTAAATTAGGTGTATTCTACACCTATCAGTATTCACGTATTTCTTGATTGATCTCTCATTCTTCAAGAATTTCTTCGCTTGGTTAAAAGGTCGATGTGGATTGGACAGTCTTCCGGGCTTCAACAAGAGTCTTGAGATATAAATCTGCTAGCAGGACTCCGTAGGCTGCAGGATCCCTTTCTTTATCCGGCAGACGTACTCCGGACAAGTCTTTTCCTCTGTGGAGTCGCCTCGAGTCTTCATTGTCGGCTGGACCATGTTGTTCATCTTTTATGAGTCTCCTATAATTACGCGCTCTTTTTGCTTCTCCACTGGTAAAGGCGTGGCCCCTGACTAAGGATCCAGCATTTCTCGCACGTATGTCGACCCTTCTTGTATTTGCGCTGTTATATCATTCAAGAGGCGTAATGTTTCGCTTTGTCTTCTAGTGATACCAGCTTGGTTTGCTAAGATATCCTCCAGCATTCTAGATATACTTCCCAAGATATCTAAACCACCTGTGGTTTCCTGGTGAGGATACATCGTGAGATGAAAACCGAAAAATTGAGAATTTAATTTTCTGCAACCGAGAGATCAACCTCCCACTGTGGTCGCCAATTGTTTGTGGGTGAAAACTATTCCTGCCGATTTTGGTAATTTGGGGTGTGTGGATGAGGAATGAATCTAAACCTTAAACAATGCACTGCGCGGTGAGTGCTTATAGATTTGAGAGGTCAATCTTTGCAAGTCCGGCCTAAACCAAAAAGAATGGCCGTTCCAGACTTGTTTCGGTCACAAAGTGAAGGAGATGGGATTGATATTAAGGAGGGAAGCGAAGAAGGTGTTGAGATTGTGAAGGTGTTGGCTATGTATGACTTGCAACAGAAAGGTGAGCAGGCTTGTAATTAACACAAGAAGGCTCTGGGTGTTAACACTTGGTTTCTGTGTTATGCTCTCTCTATTCTGTCTTGTCTTGTTTGAAAAATAGGGCGGAGAGCCTATTTATACAAGTCTTTTATCCTAACCTTCGTATCTCGTGGGAAGTGGAGAAAGTGGAGTGATAGAGTAGTGGAGTAGTGTGTTGGTGTTACAAGACCAGGATTGCCCACTTCTCCCATCATTACTAACCGTCCATGACTTCCTGACACATTCTTGTGATGGCGCGTTGGACGCTACACGCTGTAAACCGCCAGACCAATACCCCAGTACGTATCCCCTAGTTTGTGACATGATTGATGTCTCGAGTGTGTGTGGATCATGGGACCTAAATAAAGTAGCATGTAATGCTACGTTATTTAGGAAATTGATACTTGTGAAGTATCGTGTGTATACTATGCAGGTACTGCATCGAGTATATTCAGCATGTATGAAGCGTCGTTGTTTGAGAGTCTCAACGAAACTTCATGTTCAGCCTACTTCATGTGATGGTTTGGAAGTTGCGCATGCAAACCATCTTTTGACCGATCACATGGTGTGGTAGAGTGACGGGTGGTGATGACCATGATGCCATACTGACCAATTAACTCCTGACCAAGGTTGTATAGCCAAGCTGGTGAAGTTGGACGGACGAGATGATCTTTGAGACACTCATCTGCGACCGTTGATGAAATTAGGGTTTACGAAAAGGTGCGCAAGCATCACTTTTCAGCTTGGTCGAATCCAAGCTTGGGATGCAACTTTGGCTAGGACGGTCGTGCATGTGTGTAGACAACATGACGGTGTAGGCGCCCATACCTTATTGTCTCAAGAAAGTGTGATCTAGGCCACTCAATTCGTCCTGCGAAGTTGTGTGGTTGAGATCAATTTGCGACAGAAAATTGGTGCCGCAAAAGCCACACGTCGTACCAAACTTGAGCGGGCGTTCCAAGACGACCAGGCTTGGTCGGTCTTGGACAATTGCTCCAACATGTAGGTGGTAGGCTGGTGTTCACGCCTATGCCTTACCGTCCCATGAAAACATGATCTAAGCCACTCAATTCATCCGGAGAAATCGAGCGGTTGAGATTAATTTGCAGCTTGGGAGGTGCGACCACGCTAGTTTGGGCGAACGATTTGGGATAACCAGGCATGGTATGCCTTGGACGATCAGGTGAGGGGATATACGGGTCCACGGTGGTCATGTTGGTACTGTTGGACCTACTTTGATCTAATCTCGGACCCTCCATTTGTGCCAGAGAAAACAAACGCTCGTGATTCAAAACCCTAATTTTGGGTTTCAAGGTCGTGCGTCATGCTCCATTCAGGCACACAATTTGGAACGACCAACCATGGTTGGTCCTGGCCGATTAGTCAGGTATGTAGGTTGGCCCACATTGATTGTGTTGACATACTCTGTGCCCTTTGAATCTACATCTGCACCCTCAATCTATACCTGCGAAGATGAATGGTTGAGACTGTTTTGCGACACATGTGATGTGCCGAAAACCCTAATTTATGGTTTTTGTCCTTACTGCTTTGGTTTGGACGTTTTGGCAAGCTATGTCAAGGGTAGGCCGACCATGCGAGGCCCGCATTGGTTCGACATCGGATATTCCATACCTGCTTGGGGGTTATGGAATCGATATGGGCCATCCAATCATGCTGGTGGAGTTGGATGGTCGTGATCATATCCAGACTGATACGGTCAGCCCGGATGCTCAATCGGGCTAATATAACACACCGAGAGTGGCTCAATCGGTCTAGTATAACACACCGAGAGTTGCAGCCTGTACGGGTATTTTTTACATGTTTCATTATATTGCTTGGAGATTCGTGTTTCTCTGCTGAGAGCAACACTCAGTCGTCATGCCGCACTGATAATTCGTACAGGAAATACAAGGATGGTTGCGTATTAATTAATAATGCTGGAAATTCACAGGGTATATGGGATTGTTGCTACATGCTTCAACCTGGATGAATTTCATATATTTAATTCACAGAATGGGATTGTTTCCACATGCTCCATTCTAGGTGAACTAGTAAAGTGAAGGAGTATCCATCACTTAATAACGGCCTTATCTTTTACAAGATATTAGCGCATAATTTTTAGGTTTTATAATTTTACCCTTGAATGAAAATCCACCATCAACAACGCCATAAAGGTTCGTCCCGTTCTTATATTTCTCTTGCGAGTATTGCAACTCTGGTGAAATTTGTTTTCTTTGATGCTTGCATTTCAACTCTTGTATAATTTTTCAATTTCATCTTTTTCATTCAAATGAAATATTCTTTTGAAACGTTTTCTTCAACAAATCATTTATAAATTTCTTAAATTTCATCATTTTACCTTCTACTTACTACCTTCTGCTTTTTCCCTTTTGTTATGTTTTGTTATTTTCTCTCCATCTGCGAGACGCTCGCCATCTATTGTTTACAGCTCATGTTGATTTTGCAATGTTCCTTCCTCTCGCCGCTCTATTGTATCAACCATCAATTTATCACCTCTTTGTTTTTGCTTAATGTTTTGTTTACAGTTTCTGCTCTTTGCTGCCCTTTCCTCGCAAGATTCCATATCAATTTCATAGCATTTCTTCCCATCAACCCAGTCTCCCTTTATTATTCCAACACCATTAGGATGAGGAAATTTAATACATTGGTGGAAAGTTGATGCCACACCTAATATCCCATGTAACCAAGGTCGGCCAATCATGGCATTATAAGGTGAGTCAATATACACAACACATAATAAGATCTTAGAAGATAATCCCTTTAACGGAATCCACATAGTAATTTCCCCTTTGGGTTTGTTGGCCTTTTAGTCCCACATCGGGGAGTTCCTATTCTTAAGTTGTATTTGTCAATTATATAAAAAAATTCACTACTTTTGTAAAATCTATGGGAAAGGGGATTCTCTATTTTTTAGAGAGACCCCCAAGGAAAAATATTTTATAGTGATTTCTTTAACGTTCGCGATTTTCCTTAAGGTTTTTTTCGGAGTTGCCAAGCTCAAGTTGAGCATATAATACATATGATAGTAGTAGGTGTAGCAGGGTGTTTTATCCTGGAGATATCCGTCCTGTGTGGGATATAGCATCACTCTTCAGTGTAGCCGGGCGCTAATGTCTTAAGGGCAACGTGACCCACTCTGTTTTTCCAAAGTTTTTCCTTGTTGTTGTTTCGGAGATCTGGGGAACTCGTCTGTTTCGTCAAATCGATCACTTCCATTATAAAGGATCTAAGTATCAATAACTTTTATTTATTTGATTTTTCCTTGTTTTTGATTATTTCACCCAACATGTTTTACTTAGGCCAGTTTGCTATTTGTCACCAATGGTGTCTGAATATAACCATTCAGCAATTCAGATCAAAATGTTTCAAAGATTTCTTCGTGTAAATGTTGTAGCGAATAATGTCATCATATGTCCCAAGATGATCAATATTCATCATTTCAGTATAAATAGGACTTCAGAGTTTTCCTCTTTGGATGTTTTTAGTAAATCGAAGCCTGAGATACAATTGTTTTTCTTTTGAATACAATTATGCAGCAGCTGTAATAATGGACGAATGACGATGGTGAAACTAAATTAGTAAACTGTATAGAATTTGCATCATAACGTAAACCAACATGTATAATAATTTAAAAAAGAGAATTACCTGATTCCCATACTAAGCTCGTTGATGTTATCATTGTCCCAAGATGATCAATATATAGCACTTCAATAGAAATGGATTAGGAATTTTCCTCGATGATGGCGGTGAAACAAATATCAACGTAAACCTGCATAATAACTAATAACACTATGTAAACCTTTTTTCACCCGATGAACTTACACAGATGTAAACAGAAAGTTTCACTTCGGAGTCCAGAATAACTCAAATTTTCACTTCTAAAGTACAAAACATTCCTTTAAAGAAGGGTTTCTTTCTATTTGAAGATTGCACTAACAAATTTTACTTTTCTTTGTTTTTTTCTTTTCCTTTTCTTCTCATCTGGGTATGCTTTAAAGTAGAACTCATTTAACAGTTCTTCAACCTCATAATGTACAGTTTTTCCAATCAGCTTCTGATTTTCCTTTGCATCCCACCTTCTCTTAACTGACATTCTCAGATCATCATACTTATTTTGTTGTATGAGCAGTTATTCTTGATCAACATTTCCAACTCCTTTATCTCCCTGCACCGTTGATAGTACCTCCTCCTACATTATAATTTCATTTTGTTGAGGCTGACCTTCTCATGCTTTACAAAAAAATTAGTTGATCTTGTTGATGTATCCGCATTCTCAAGCTATTCAATGTTTGTATTTCTACTTCTGTGTATGCTTCAATGAACCCTCGGATATCTTCACATGTAGGCATACATATGTTACTTACAATAATACAGTGCACTTTAGATAAAATTTAGTTATAACCCAAAAAGGCATTAACTTGGTTGTTATTATTCTTACCTCAAGACTCTCGAAATCTGTTAGTATAGCACTGCAAATATTATGGAGGTTTCACCTAGAAAACCTAGGAAGTCCTTCGGCAATCTGGGTTTCCTTAACTCCGCTTTTTATATGCTCGGCGAACCAAATCTGAAAAAACTAAATAATGTGGTCAGTTTTTTATGATACTTTCACAAAAACGTGTATTCTATGTTTTTATCAGATTAAATAACAAAAAAATACAAATTGTAAGCTCACCAACAGATACACTACACATCTAGTTACTAGCGTAGTATCTTTATGGTTGTTTAGGCTTACCATTAAGTGATCGTGAACCAAATCAGGCCATGATAAGATGTTTGTTTTCCAATGTATATCAAAAAGTTTAAGATATTTTTTATTCAACTGGCTCCCTGAATGAGCTGTGAAGAACAAAGTTTCACACATGAATAACCCAATCAACTTTACCAGATCTTCATTTTTCTCACCTGATTTCACTAGCCCAACAATACTGTTTCCAACATACATTTTGTGATGATTGTTAAAGAACCAAAGTAAGTATGGTAAAACTCACTTTGTGAGTACAATTTATCCCATTTTGTAAGGTTTCTCTCCTTTCCTCTTCCTTCCATTTGTGGCATTCTAAATATTACAGCGAGTTGTTCTGATATTGACCTCAACTTATATTCGTTACCCCTGTGCGTGAATACAAAATAATGCTCTTTTTTTCCGGGTCCTCTCATGTACCACTTAAACACTTTGTTCCAAGCTTCTGGCATCTTGGTCCAATGATTTTTAGAATACATTTTGCAAGGATGTTATTTAGTATTTCTAGTTTCATGGAACGCCATAAAAATATACCCAAACGGAGAATTTTGTATCATTCCCAACTGTTCTTCACTGAAACTCAGCTTTTCCTTTTTATAGATTCTGTTTATCAGGGACCATATGGGAGTGAAACCTACTTTAAATTTTCTGCCTTTTGTTGATTAAGATATAACCTCCCCTGAACCAAATCAAAATGTAAAAGAGCAATTACATTGAAAGTTAATTCGCATAATCATACATTTGGTTTTATAATCTAGCATATACAATCAAGTTGCAATCATTTCAAACACACAAAAAAAAGTGATTTCTGGTGATCCAAGCATAACTGATCGACCTAGTCTACAAATACGATTCAACCATTACTCACTCAAACATAAGACAATCTCTTTTGATCTGGTGCACTCAAACATAACTATCTTAGAGAACACATACAATCGGACCAAATACTCAATAAAATATTTCACAAATAAAATAAGAGCGTACTCGGGCAGAAATACCATAAAATTCATTGAAAGACCAAATTATCTTCTAACATACAGGTATGTAACTATGTGAAATAAATGAATCGAAAGTGGTGATTCTTCATAACAAGAAAAAAAAGAAATGCACCTTTATTTGCTTTAGAATCCTTTTTCTTTAGAGGTATTTTTGATTTTTTTGCAGGTCGTTTCTCGGAATCAATATCTTTTGATGATGTACCCTCTTCAATGATCCTTTTATTCTCCTTACCAATTATTGCAACTTATTTTCCATCTAAGATTTCACCACCGCCTATGGCTTTCTCTCCTTCCACCGCAACCATTTTCCTTCCACTAAACGTTTTGGCTACTCCTCCCGACTTTTTTGATGAAATACTACACGGTCATTGCGATTCTCAATTGATGCAAGATTTCATTTATTACTATTCGTTCTTTGGAATCAATCAAAATCAGATAAACATGGTGTATTAGTGGAAGCCAGTGATATGGAACTCTACCTTTGAACAGCTGAATGGCATGAACATATCATCTCACGAGACATGTTACAAGACGAAAGTTAGACCAGGAGAAAGAATAGACAATAAGTTGAATTGCATTGCACAATGAAAAGAATTAGCACACTAATCAATAAAAAGTGATGTATCGTCAATAATGCACCGTTTAACCCATTAGCTACTAACCTCGATAGATTCTGGTTTTGAAAACGAACACAATTCTACTTCAATAATGCAAGCATCATCAACCATATTACCATTGCTAGGATCTATAAGTTCGTCGAACAATATAAAGTCATCAAAACCCCAATCGTCTTCCTCATCCATGAAATGAAACTGTTGGTCTTCTGTATCTATATATAAAAAAATAGATGTCATCCATTTAATGTATACATATGTGTATGATACTACGTACCTTTGTTGAAAAGTTTGTTGGTTTGACCGATAATGGCAATACTGAATTTTGCATATCGGGAGTTCGTACACTCTACGGAAACCAAGTAGATCGACAAGTAATCATCCCCATTGATATCCCTACGAAACACTGCTAATCGCCTATAACACAATATTTAGTACATATTCATCAAAGCAGGGACTATGTCACTGTAACATATAAATGGTAATACTTCAGAAAAGGGTTTAGTCACAACGTTGATTGCTATACCATTTACAAGAACCTATACTGAAGACATGAGAGAAATAAGTTTGCTCATTCAATTCAGGAACCTTTTCAATCCTCCATTTGAACTTGGAAGATACAGGGACGTCGTCTTCAATTGTATTCTGATTTTCCACTGCAGAGAAACAAAATTACTAACAAATCAAATCAAACCCGCATATTTGCAAAAGAAAAAAAAAAAAAAGAAAAAAAGAGAACAAACTAAAGTAATACTCTGTTGGAAGCCGAAGTACTATACTTCTATTGCTTGCTGCCAGAGAGAAGCAAACGAAAATAAATTTCAAGGAGTACAGATTAATCCGAAAATGAAAGCAAAATGATTCATGAATCATGGACCGAAAAAAAAATGAAGAGTGTACCGCGTGAGAGGGATGGCGGGGCCACTCCTGCCCTTCCCTATCCAAATCCTTGGAACGCAGTATTGCTCTGGCCGATCTCCCTCGGACAAATGTAATGATTGAGGACCTTGAGGTCTCTAATTCGGTCAAAAATCCAGTCATCGATTCGTGATTCGGCAATAATACGGAACATTGTACGTACGTGTATAATTCGTTTTAGAGATATGCATTCGGCGTACGAAATTCAGCATATATTAACCTGTTAAAAAATCATTTTTAATATAATTTCTCGTAAAATACTATAGTTTAATACTTGACATGAACTATACATATGATATGTGCATCACAATCAGCAAATAACATGAACATTAATGGTATTGGAATCAGATTAGTTTATGTAAAATTTTAAAAGTCAAAAATATAATAAATAATAATTATTTAGTGATGATGTGGCAAAGTATTATACGGGGCATATGATTCGGTAATTCGTAAATACGCGTATAATTCGTTTTATGCTGGAAATTCGCGAATCTAAGTCGGAGTTCCAGTTATACGGTCGATACGTACGGATTCGGTCGATACGGACGGATTCGCGAATTATACGAGTATTATTCGCGAACCTACTAACTAGGTTCTTTACTCTAAATATGAAAAATCAAAATTTCTTACATGGGAAATAAGAAATAAAAAATACAAAAATAATAAAATAAAAATGTAATTGATTATGTAAACGTCTTTTCACATTGATTACTGGTAAGCATGGGTGAGAGATTAGTTAGGTCTTCGTAAGCATGGGTCATGGGTGAGAGAGAGAATGCGAAAGCAAACGTCTCGTCTGGTCTCCCAAAATAAAGACAAGCAAAACTCTGAGTCTGGAGCCCTCGATGGACCCACTAAAGGGCCCCAAAGGGTTTAAATTTTCAAAAATTCTTAACAAACTAAGAAAAAACCTAGAGAAAAAATCGCCTCTCACAGCCCTCCCCCTGCACGTCCCTCGAGGGGCTGGGCTCACTGGGACTCGCAAAAAAGAAGGAAAAAAAACAGCAAATGTGAGAGGCGATTTTAAGAGGTTTTTTTTTTTTAATCTCGGACTGTTAAGAACGATTTTTAAATTTTAAACTTTCTAGCTTTCAATTCTCGGGTTTATATGCGGTACATATCTTGAGGGAAAGATGGGGAAACGGTTGTATCACATAGTAAAATGCAAACACCCCCTTATTGGGGCAAAGATCTTGGTTCAAAAAATGTGTATCCTAAAAGAGATAGAACTTTGAGAAGAGGATGAAAATAATTAAAATAACTCAACACACGGGTGCAAAACGAAATTTTCATAGTAATAAGTGTGTAAAAATAAATTTTGTAAGAAAAAACGGTGTTATCAAATTTCCAGTTCGTACAAATCTTCCCTCAAAACATAGGTGCAATTATTTAAGACTAATTTATTGTCATCTTATTTTTGCTAATTACCTTCTCTCTCATTTTCATCAATTTTCAACATCAATTTTCAATGGTCCAACCATAGTAAGTCCGTATTTATTTAACTAATTAAATAAATATCGTCATTTGTGTGTAAGTAATATATTAAATGTTGCTGACAAGACCTTTCCATCTCTCTCTCCGCATGCTGAACGTACCAAAGAAGGGTCTTGTCCATAGGCTTAGACTAAAGAAAAGCATCTGTGAGAAGCAACGTCCTGTGAGAAGACTCTTAAATCGAAGTTAGAAACTCGAAATTATGCATAGACCATATACTTCCACCCTTAGACTTTTCGCTTAATGACCGTAGACCGAAAACTAATCTCAAAGTGAGTTTAAAAAGAACATACCCAACAAACCCAAATTTTCAAAGCAAAGAAGTTTTGGGATTTTATTTTTCTTGTAATTTTGGGTTTTTTCCTTTGTTTTTTTCCCTGCTTGGTGGCTAGCCTTTGAGATGTTTTGTAATTCTGCCTTCTTTCTTAATATATCATCTATTTTCGAGCAAAAAACAAAAACAAAAAAACAAAAAAAATTACAAGAACTGGAATTAGTATTAACTAGATTATCACATAAAAACATGAAAACCGAAAATAATTTCTCTCTGGCATATATCTTCAAACATAAAAAGTGCTACACTTCCCCCACTCCTTTCCCTCATTACGTGTCATCATTCTTATCCCTTGATCCCTGGATTGAGATTAGCAGGGGTCTCATTATTATTATATTTATCCAACAGTCGAAAGTGTTGTCATCCTGACTTCTGAAATCTACTTCAGAAGACTTTTATTATTACAAAGGGTAACAGTAACAGAGGTCCGGTCACATGAACCAGTAAGCAACTATGCATGGGGTAGAGAGAGACTGGATTTTCGTGAAAAAGCAGACGTCTTGTGGCTCTCGTCCGGTCACATCCCATCTAATCTTGTTCTCGTCCTATCTAAGAGTCCTAGAATGAGTAGAGTAATGACTATCAACTCTACAGTCATACAATGAGTAGGTTCGTACTTCGGAGTAGAGTAATGACTAATGAGATGTAACTAGGGGAACCAGATATAAGAGATGAGCTGTCACCAAATACACTAGCTATCCCCCGTTCATGTCCACTAAAATTTTCCACCACGGGACCTTCCCCGAAACCATTGAACACTGCTTGTATTTTTCATGAAACAACAATTTGGAAGCCATTAGACTTGATATTCCCCAATTTTCCCCACTTGGAATAGAATGGATTCCATCATAACAAAAGGGCCCCCTGCTAATATACTAAATAACACTCATAATTTCACATTATCTGACACTTTTGCCGATACTTCTCATAATAAAACTTATACGATAGCGTATTTTATGCTAATATTATGGGATATTCTCGTCTTACAAAGGTCTAGACTCTAGTACCCACAAAAAATGGAACAATATCCGAAACGAAAATTATAAACAGATCGAGAAAAAAAACTAAATAAAAAAACGGCCACACACAGCCGACCCCCCTGCACGTCTCCCGAGGGGTGGGTCCCACAAATTTAAAAAAAATGTGAGAGGCGGTTTTAACCTTGTTTTTTTTCCGTTGTCTGTGGATAACCATTGTATCTGAAATAACAAACATCACCATCTATCATATTTTGGTATGGTTTATTTTGACGGTTTATAATGAATTTTTGGTTTTCTATTTTCCATTCTTTACTATGTCCTATGAACCTGTGTTGTCTACCATTGCCATATTAGGTGAAAAATTTGTTTTTCACCCCTTTTTATGTGATAATTTCATATTTCTCCTAAATATTTTAAATTAAAATTAAAACTTTAACTTGAATTTTGAGTGAAAATTTTGTTTTCACCATTATGTTTTCGGAAAATTCTGATATTTTCAACATAACTTGGGTTATGATAAAACTATAATTATGTAATAATATTTTTCCCTTAACTATACATGCTTCACAAAAAAAATTATATATAAAAAAAACCACTCTAGCATATGGACGAATTTTGTTTTGGGATTCTTACGAAGTATATATATGTGGACAAAGGTATTAGATTCTCACGTTCCAATTTTTTCACTCTGCTTCTCTTCTCTCTTCTCATAAAAAATTTTCTTCGCATAAATTTTTTTATTTTTCGCTCGGTAAAGATAGATTTTATAAATAATAGAATTGTTGCAGACAATAAGTAATTGTGCGCAACCCTTGTACAAGATAAACCCACATTGAAACCCTCATTAAGACCCACATAGATACCCATAGCAACCCCCATACAGACCCACATAGAAAACCCTCACATAACGGATACATGGTAAGAAAACCCATCAATTAATGACAGCCCAAAATGGAAGAACCCACATAGAAGCCCAAAGACATCAAAACCCTAAAAAAGAGCTTACCGCCTAAAATGCCCAACCGTTAACCGTTAACCGTTACCCATCTGCTTCTGGTAACAACTCGTTGTTGTACTCACTCTAGGATTCTAGAGTTTAGATGGTGGGGTCTACTACCCCTGGTTAAGACTCGTTGTTGTACTCACCAGTAAAAATTACTCACCCGATTATTAAATTTTGTATTCTACTGCCAATAAAAGTGATAGAACTTCGAAAAGGGGATGGACTTAAAGTCTTAGACATATGAAAATAGAATTCTAAACTCAAAACACAGGTGCAAAACGAAACTTTAAAAACAAAAAATGTGAAACAAGAAATTTTTGCAAGAAAAAAAGGTGAAAGCAAATTTCCGCTTCGGACAAATCTTCCCTTTAAACATAGGTGCAAAAATAATTTTTCACAGTAAAATATGTGAAAAAATAAATTGATATAAAATTTACGAATATACCCTGTTCTAATACAAACTTGATATCTCATGTGAAAATCCATATTATCACCTAGTTCCATGTGAAAACTCAGATTATCACTAGTTTACAAGGTGAAAGATTAAATTTTCACCTTTTTTTTGACTCGCGCTAAAACTGAAATAAATTTTCAAATTTTAATTAGTGATTCAGTTAAAAAAGGACTTTGATTTTCTTCTGGCAGCTTAAAAACTCTCTCTATATTCTCAGTATCAAGGTCTAGTACCAGCCTCAAACAATTTTTTTTTTTCCACAGCAAAAATAATTGATTAAAAAAGCTTACAGGAAGTAAGCAGGAAAAAACCAGAGGTTACAAACAGACCACCAGAAAAGAAAAGCTCACAGCTAAAAAAAAAAACCAGACCCCCTTCCCCACCTCAAGAGAGGATTAAGTTACAAAAAATTGTCCCCAATTAGAATCAATCATCTTTAAAGAAACACCATTCAATTCCACCTTGTATTTGCACCAAAAGAAAGCTTGATATTTCACTTTTTCGATCACTTGTTGAGCATCAAAGTTAACTCCATTGAAGATGATATCGTTTCAATAATTCCATATTGTCCAAGTAATCGCCGCTGGAAGCAATTTCCATAAAACCATACATGCCGAAGGGAGATGTTTTACCATCCACCCTTTGATAATTAGATCTATGCAGTTATGCATAACCCAATCCGTTTGAACGAAAGATCTAAAATAAATACATATTGGGCACACCGTTGGGCAGTTAAACAACAGATAAGAAGCTGATTCCCCCATTTTGAGACAAAGCAAACAACCGTTAACCATCTACATTCCTTTTTTATGGAGAGTGTCCATTACAAACATTTTTTATGATACAGTTGCCATAATAAAAATCCCACCTTATGTGGCCAGGATATTGACCAGAAACTAAGATTTGGTAACTCCATTTCATGTTCCTTCTCAAACAAAGAGTACGCTGATCTAACCAGCCTCAGAAAATCTGTAATTCAAATTATTAATAACATGTAGTTTCACTGCTAATTCATCTTGTTCCATTACTGACAATTTCACAGTTTTATCAGGATGCCACTCGGCCGATATTTTTCTCACTAGGTGTTCAACCTGCATGTCAAAATATATCATTAGAAAAAAAAACAATGCACCAACGTTATCTCTTATGGTAAATATTTTGGAAGCGACTTACTTGTTTTATATTGAGCCTTGGTGGTACACTCTCCCCCAATCGCCCAAGTATAGTGGTGAAACTTTTTTTTTTTGCTCGGTAAATGGTGAAACTTTTATAAATCATCATGACCAGCTCTGGTATGGGGGATACAAATCGATAGACTTTTATGGATCCAATCGGCGTTAAATTTTAGCGATGAAAAAAATAAATAAAGTGTTGCATGCAATTCAATTTGTATCCCCCATAGCTGAATCATCATGACCAACTCTAGTTACAGGTTTTCGCAAATCTCTTTGACGTTCATGTTGTTGGTCTTCTTCGATTTTTTGAATAACAACTTGTTTCTTCAACTTTGTTGCTGCTTTCTTTATCTTCTTGGAGGATATGTTAGTGATCTGCTTAACTTATTTATTCTTCTGTTTTCCACAAGTACTCGTGCCTTTTCCTTTAGCTATTTATTTCTCTATCTTCTCTGGTGATTTTATATAATTTGTGATGATTTATGACTTTTCTTTCAAGACCCCCAGATTTATTATACAGCTACATGTATTTAAAAATATTAAATCGAAATCATACAATTCATACCAAACTAACCCCCTAGCTGAATCTGTGTACTTCGAAGTTAAATGCGTAGTATATAGTAGGGATATTTAGAGTTTGGGTTTCAAATTCGTGACCATCTTTGAGTTTGGGTCCTTGGAAAACTTTAATTAGAGTTTAGGTCTCAGGACAATAATTGACCGTCTTGACTGTTATAAATAGTGATAAACTCCACATTTTAATATTAATACTATAATAAAATTTTCTAGTGTCACTCCCACCATAAGGAATTTACCTCTATATGTTAATATAAATACTATATAATAGATCTAACCAAGGAGTTAAGAGATATGAGACGATAAATTTTTATCCAATTTGGTTGAACTGAATTAAATTGAATGAAACAACGGCAAATTAGATTCGGCCACTGTTTTTTCAAGGTTTTTAGGTTAAAATAATTGACGAACAACTCCAGTTTTGATCGATCTGAAGGTGCATATTTATTGTTGGGGATTATAACTATTCAGTTATCAACTCAATTCTAGAAGAACAAAAAAAGCAATCGAATCAATAAAAATAAAAAAAAAAAAGCGTTGCACCCAATTATATTTTTAGCCCCCATTGTTGCGATCATCACATAGGAGGACACCTTTTTGGTTGTCAAATAATACATTTTAAAAGTTCCCCTTAAGAATTAATAAGTCCCAAATAATAATGCTACCAATATAAAATTCATTCTCAAGATAATTTTTATTTGTTTTTCCTCCAAATTTATATTCAGCTGTTGCCATCCCTTACAGCCTGTTCGTTTGGGAGAATTAGAATCATAGGAATTCAATTATGGGGTAATCCAATTCTTGGAATTGGATTCCAAGGAATTTGATTCCAATTCAAAAAAATTATGTTCGGTTGAGGTAATTCAATTACCTTTGTTTTTACCCCGGAATCCAATTCCATTGCATCATTGTACCAATGCAATGGAAAACTATCATGTTGGAGGGAATTGGATTCCTAGGAATTAAAATTCGCAATTACATAAAATTCATTTGCCCGTTCGGTTCAAGGAATTGGGCGCATTCTGGAAAGTCTAAACTCATCAGTTGTTAATTCGTACTATAGTCGAAACGCATTCTGGGCGAACAGGCTGTTAGTTCGTACTGTAGTCAAAAAAGTCAAACTCATCTGAAATCTACTCCTGAAGCAGAAATTATGGGTTGAGAGACTCGCATGCGGAGAAAATTTTGCTAGTGCAAACATGATCTAGCAGCATTTGGCTTCGGACAAATCACAGGTGAGAAAACAAAACTTTAAAAACAAAAAATGTGGAACAAGAAATTTTTTCAAGAAAAACAAGGTGAAAGCAAATTTCCGCTTCGGACAAATCTTCCCTCTAAACAGAGGTGCAAAAAGAAATTTGCACAGTAAAACATGTGAAAAAAGAAATTGATATAAAATTTACGAATATACCCTGTTCTAATACAAACTTGATATCTCATGTGAAAATCCATACGAAAATTCAGATTATCACTTGTTTACAAGGTGAAAGATTAAATTTTCACCTTTTTTTGTCTCGCGCTAAAACTGAAATAAATTTTCAAATTTTAAATAGTGATTCAGTTAAAAAAAAGGACTTCATTATGGTTTATACAGATTTTCTTCTGGCAGCTTAAAAACTCTCTCTATATTCTCAATATCAAGGTCTAATATCATCCTCGGACAATCTGTATTTCAAACTATTAAGAACCTGTAGTTTCACTTCTAATTCATCTTGTTCCATTACTTGCAATTTCACAGTTTTATCAGGATGCCACTCGGCTGATATTTTTCTCACTAGGTATTCAACCTGCATGTCAAAATATATCATTAGAAGAAAAAATCAATGCACTAACGTTATCTCTTATGGTAAATATTTTGGAAGCGACTTACTTGTTTTATATTAAGCCATGGTGGTACACTCGCCCCCAATCGCCGAAGTATAGTGGTGAAACTTTTACAAGTAGCCAGCTTTTCGAGGTTATACTGCCTCCAAACCTGTTTACGATACGCTTCACGTTCTTTTTTTTCCTTTGTTGTATTTCCAGAGAACGTTGTTTTTCTTCCTCTTCTTCTCTTTTTTGTTGCTCTAGTAATTCACCATTTTTTTCGTGCCTCCTCTTCCTTTCTTTGTTTTTCCAGCATTTCACGTTTTTTTTGTTCCTCTTCTTCCTTCTCCTTTTCTTTAGCCAATTCTTTCAGCTTTTTTTTCTCTCCTCTTCCTCTGTTTGTTTTTTTCCCAGCAACATCTGTGTTTCTTTATTCTGTTGGGTTAGTTGGCTTAAGTTAGGATCTTGTTCGCTGTGTGAACCAGATTCACTATTTTGTATATCTTTTAGGTTATTCTTTTCTTTATGGATATAATGCTCATGTTCTCTGTGTGTATCACTATCTTCATTTTCTTGTTCTGTACGTGTCTGCCCTTTGTCTTGTTCGAAAATATCTTCTAAAATCTTCCGTACTATTTCAAACTCTTTCGGATCCTCTCTTAAGCACTTCTAGATTTCACGAAGCTTTACATTTACTAAACTTGTTTTTTGTTTCTGATCATCTACTTGAGCTTAAAGTTGTCTGATCCTCTCATTTATCTTTTCCACTTGGTACATCACGTGAAGTGGAGTTATCAGGTTATTCTCCAAACCATTCACAACTTGACAACCAAAATTTGGCTACAGTAAAGATAAAAATCAGAAAACATTTTTTGTGAAAATATGTTTCTGCACCTTTTTTCTGTTTCATACCAATTCTCAAATATTGTTTTTTCACCCTATGCAGCTATGTGTTAATAACTTACATCGAAAATTCTTACATTCCTTTGTCAGGTTTATCAAAAAGCAACTTTCCTGTTTGCAAATTATTACTGGCACCATATTTAAAGAACAAGATAGAACTAACAAATGAAACTTTGTATTACCTTTATATCTATAAATTTTGAACCGTGAAGAGTGTCGATAGTTTTTGATATCGTCTTTGTACTCCACCTCGTGAATCTTGGGAACCTTTCAGTGCACCCATCTCTTGTATTGATTTTATGATTACTTCTCTTCGCATACTAGTACTGAGAAATAAACACACGAATGTTAATAATCAGTTACAATTGAATTTTAATGAATCGAGAATTTTTAACTTACCAAGAGATAAAATGCGCATCCATCGATCTATCTATAATCGCCATTCGATTTCTTAATACCATGCATCATGTGTTTGTGAATTAGATGAGGCCAGCTGATGCTGTTTATAAAATCTATGCTTTCTACCAAGGCTAGGTAGCGGCAAGACATCCTTGACCCTCCAGTTTTGGTAAAGAAAATTGTAAAACACAAATAAAGCACCAAGAGCCTAACCAGTTCTTCATTTTCGTTCGCCTTTGCACTTTTTAGAATTGGTTCTTTCACTTGAACATTAGACTTTTGACTGGCTTTAGCTCCACCAAAATACTTCTTGCACAAGTTATTATCGCCTGGACACACTGTTCGTGTCTCTAGTATGTCTTGTTTACCATTCTGCAATATTTGCATTCCGAAAATCAAAGCCATTTCTTGAGGAGTTGATTCATATCCTTCTTCTTTCCTTACTAGGAATTCTCCTTTCCCGTCTTCTGACTTTATATACGAGTCGGTCAATTTCTTTAGCCCAACTTGTGGTATTTTCAACCCATCTTTAGTTATTTAGTTGTTGGTAAACACTTGTAGTAAATTCCAAAAAGTAGTTGTAGCTAATAGATCCCGATGTATATCATTCAGCACTAATATCTCCTCCTCCTTGCCAACGAAAAGATCGTGCAAGTGACCCAAGCCTGCTCTAAATGCCCATTGTCTGCTGCTTTTTATTGTATCATCTTTCTCGGCTACTGATGTGATGTGTTATCAGAGATCAAACATTAACAACAGTCAGAAAATATACTTATCGGAGAAGCGTCAAATAATCCTAGAAGCCATACAATAAAGAGACGCGTCAAACAAACCCAGAAGCCATACAATAAAGAGACGACCACTTTCAGGATTTCGGAGCCAATGTGGATGAAAAGTGGTTTTCCACCTCAAATATTCTTAATAAAAATATTTAGTGCAAAATATAGTTAGCATGATTTTTGAATTACAACCAGTCAAAAAAAAATGCAGTTAGCTGTGAATAAGTTTTTTCACAGCGACTCGTACGATGAAAGAAGTTTTTGTACCATTAGAAGATGAAAGAAGGTTTTTGCACCATCAGAATGAAGTTTTTCTAGCACAAAAATTCATTAGTATAATTCTTTCTGATCAACCATTTACAACCCGTTCGTTTCAAGGAATTGTATTCCTTGGAATCCAATTCCTAGGGAATGCGTCTAATTCCTTGAACCGAACGGTGCAAATGAACTCTATGTAATTGGGAATTTTAATTCCTAGGAATCCAATTCGCTCCAAAATGATAGATTTCCATTGCATTGGTCCAATGATGCAATGGAATTGGATTCCGGGGTAAAAACAAAGGTAATTGAATTACCTCAACCGAACATAAATTTGTCGGATTAGAATCAAATTCCTTAGAATCCAATTCCAAGAATTGGATTACCCCATAATTGAATTCCTAGGATTCTAATTCTCCCAACCGAACAGGCTTAGTCTTTGTACAATACCACGAATTATTTTATTGCTAATTTTGTGATCAATAAATCCAGTTCAGTGGAATAATCTCTCTTCACTTACATCTTATGTGAAAAATAAAATATTACTTACCTAATTCTGGTTCTTTGCTTGGAGTTTTTCCCTGTGATTTTCCTTTTTTCCTTTGCTTGACAACTTCCGCCTTTTTTATTTTCTTCTTCCGAGGATTTTCTGGTACTGTTTCATCGTCACCTAGTCCTCTGTCCCGCTTTGTCCAACTCCCCATTAAACTAAATAAAAATCAAACCTAGAATTAGAATTAGAGTATGAAAACCTTTATAAAAATGAAACTTATAATTAGGGTTACAGACAAAGACAAGCAGGATATTAGAACAACGACCCACAAGAAAGAACAAAAATCTGAAACTGAAAATAAATAAAAAAGAAAGAAATTCGGAATGTATTTACAGAGATTATCGGAGACCTAAAACGAGGATTCTGAATTTAAATACACCAGCAATCCTTCTTACGGATGAATGAAGAATCTTAAAACTTTTATTGGAGAAATCCAGGTAAAACCCTAATCTTGCACTCAGAACATGTGAGAGATAAAGAATTCTTCACTCAGATAGAAAAACACAAACCACTCAGAGACAGAATGTGGGAGAGAAAAAAATTCTTCACACAAACTTAATTTTTTTTTTTTTTATCAGATAAAATTTAAAAAGTTGGGATAAAGGAAAGGTTAATTTAGCATTGTACTCCCTCCGTCCTAGTTTACTTGCTAAAATTGGGCATTTTTTTGTCCTAATTTACTTGATAAGTTTCATATTTTCCCCTATTTTAGCCTAATTTACCCCTATATTGAAATCAGGTCATGGTATGAAAATTGTGTGCCATTCTATTTCCCATGCATATCATAAATACTCCTCTCCTCTCTTTCTATATATCCTTTATTCTGAGTGCGATTTTTGACGCAATTTTTTTTGGTTTTGAATTCTTTTAAATAGTAAACCAAAAAACTAAATATGTGTCTTAAATGTAGTTTGGGGGCAATTTTGGAAAAAAAACCCTCTCTACTTTCCTTAATATGTGTGCAAAACCAAATTTTAGCAAGTAAACTAGCACGGAGGGAGTAATTGGCATTTGAAAGTTGAGCAATTTCTTCCAACAGTTCAATTTCACCATTGATTGAAATCAACATCAACATGGAATCTAAATAAAATAATGCATTTTTAGAAAAACACAAATTCAACAAATCCATATTTATTCACTTTCTCCAACGCAAAATATCACCTTCTCTCTTATTTTTAAATTTTAAATTTTAATTGCAATTTTCAATGCTAATAAGTAGTTAAGTACTCCTCTTATTCTTGCTAATTGATTGTCATCTCCTTATTTTAACAAATTACATTCTCTTTTTTTTTTCGATTTTCAATTTTCAAGGTTAAAAGAGCGACCTTGGGTCCAAGTCCAACTATAATAAGCCCGTATTTAATTATTTATGCAATGAAGTGGACCCGAAAAGTGTACTTCGGGGGAATCCAACGGTCCCACAACATCTCTAAACATTGGGATAGGGAGTGGGGTAGAAGTGGACCCCACCCTGCCTCTCACAAAATTCATCATGGTACACCTTGCAGTGTAAAATAAAGGATAATAAACTTAAGAGTACAAATTGACTTTTGTTTAACTGAAAAGTTGAGTTATTATGAATTGTGGACTGAAACTTTTTGTTAACATCTATTTAAGTGTACATTAGCTTTTCTGTCACGGTGTCACCTATATTACTGATGAAAAATTGCATTTTCACGTCTATTTTCCAATTATATAAGGGTAAGAAACTTAAGATTATATATGAACTTCTTTTTTCTTCCTGGAGAGAAAAGGAAATCTAACCAGGGAGTTATGAGATATGAGACGATAAATTTTGATCCAAGTTGGTTAAACTGAATTAAATTGAATGAAACAATGGCAAATTAGATTCAGCCACTGTTTTTCAAGGTTTTTATAGGTTAAAATAATTAACGAACAAATCCAGTTTTGATCGATCTGATGGTGCTTATGTTTTGTTGGGGATTATAACTATTCAATTATCAACTCAATTCTGGAAAAAAAAACAATCGAATCAATCAAAAATAAATAAATAAAAAACATTGCACCCAATTATATTTTTAGCCCCCATTGTTATGATCATCACATAGGAGGACACCCATTTGGTTGTCCAATAATACATTTTAAAAGTTCCCCCTAAGCATTGACAAGTCCAAAATAATAATTCATTCTCAACATATAATTTAATTTTTATTTGGTTTTCCTCCAAATTTATATTCAGCTGTTTTCATCCCTTAGTTCGTGTTGTAGTCAAAAAGTCAAAACTCAGTGAAATCTACTCTTGAAGCAGAAACTGTGGGTTGAGAGACTCGCAGACGGAGAAAATTTTGCTAGAGCAAACATGATCTAGCAGCATTGAGGCCATATATTTGGCCATCTATGTCCTAAGAAAACTCTTGGGTTAACCTGAGTTAAGAGGATTTTTTGCTTTTAAAAACAGAATCCAAAATCGGGAACCTTTGATTGATTTAAAAAAAAAAGGAGGATGGTACAGTGATGAACGATCAAATTACTGACTCCAATATTAGGGATGATTGAAATTACGTTCATATCAGTTTGGTGAATATGTCATGAGGTACTGCAATCTGTAATTTGAACGCCTCAACAAACAGGAATTGAACTAATTATTAATGTTCGACCGGTTTACATCCTTTAAAACCTGTTTTTCTCTCTTCAACGATGAACTTTTGTGGTGAAGCAATGATTTTATTTTAGTTGCAGTTCTACAATTCTAATGACGTGTTTGAATTTGATAGTCGACTTGTTCACTTCTGTTAATGGGGGAAGAATAAAAACAAACAGTGGATAGAATTGTGTATGCTGAGCTATGCTCCCACGTTATATGCTTCTGTTTTCGATTATTTTGCAAGCTTAGTCGGACTGTACTATTAGAAACCTATGAATGGATAGTTGACTCAGGTTAACTCAATGGTGTGTTTAAGTTATCGATATATTGCCTCAATGCAGCTAGATCAATGTTTGCTATGGTACTTCTAGAGCAAAATTTTCTCCCAGACGGTAGTTTAAAAAAAATTGTTATAAAGAAAACGTATTTTCTGATGGATTACTAGTAAGAATCAGATAGAGTGAGACCGGGGCGAAAAGCGTACGTTTCGTCTTCTCCCAAAAATAATTATTCTCTCCTTCCTCGCCCATCTTCCATACTCTCACGAAATCATTATCGTTTAATCTTCTGAAAAATGAGTTATCAAAAACAAACAAGTAGGAAACTTGAAGCCGCTACTGATCCCAAGTTCTCCAAATCAACTGAAAAAAGGTAAACGGAAAGCTGAAATCGCTGAACCTGTTGAAGAAATCACTGAATCCGTTGAGATAAATCCATCAATAGCCAGAAAAAGGTAGTAAGTGTTGATCTAAACTCAATCCCATTATTTTATTTTGTCCTAAGTTTGGTGTATTAGGCTAGAATATTAAACATGGTGATTTTCAGGGTTTTAGATGTTATGTTGCAGGCCGTCAAACTCATTCATTTTGAATGAGATCTCTCATCCCAAAGCCCTTGCTAAGAATGATTAATATGTCTATCCCCAGCAATAATAAAATAGCAAGAAATATCAGAATCATAGTGGCATACTTTCCTAACCTAGAACATGACCAATATGCCCATATGAATTTTACTTGCGTTTGATGTTGTTGTGGGAAATGGTCCATATATATAGGGGTAGGGCAGAAGTGGGTCCCACCCTCTCTTTCACACGGTGCAAACTCGGTGAGTATTCTTCGGTGGATAAAGTATTTTAGAATTTATATTAATATGACCGGAATTAAACCGGAATCATTACAGAGTTTGTTAAGATCCACAACCATTATCAAAGTTCAATAAAAAATCCCCCCATTCTTGACTGAGACTCCTACCATTACAATGTTTCCAACCATACAAGAGACCCAATGGATCAAATCCGTATCATTAAAAATCAGTTTTAATATGTTAACTAAGTTTTTGAATATCCTCTCACTCGAGATATTCTATTCTAGAAAAACTAACGTGGCATCATATGAAGTATTATCTTATAATTCAGGCTTCAGCAGAATAAGAAAGGAAAAGAAAAACACACTCTTGAACAAGATTTGGTAAGTAGCGTAAGCGATGATGTGGATATTGTAAGTTTGTTGAATAGTGATGAAAATCCTATGAACAGATATCAGAATCCCCTCAATTATATTGAATCAGAAGAAGAAAAATATTATGATGCGTATGTAGCATGTTGGGTTCCAAAAAAGGTGGCTGAACATGGATATGAGATTAAAGAGGAAGAAGCAAAACATTTTATCAGGGAATTAGATGAAAATGGAGACCATATAGGTCCAACTAGAGCTGTATAGGAATGATCCCGGAACTCATGTACCGTCCTCTGTACATCCTTAGGTCCAACTGATGGGAAGATAGAAGACAAAGTTGCTGATAAGTAGGGAGGCGATGATGATGCCGAGATGAAGTAGTTGAGGGAGTGGAAGAATATGACGACATCAATGAGATTGATCCCTTTTCATGTCTCTATCTTTTTTCTTCTTTTTTTCGTGGTTAACTCTTAATGTCTCTTATGTGTTTACGTTCATTGTTATTGGTTGTTTTTAAGTTATTATTTAGGACAATATTATGTAGATGTAGTGATGTCCATTGTTGATCCCTATAAAAATAACGAGTCACCCGTAATACCTGGTTATTTGGATCTTTGGATCTTCATTTGCTTCTTCAGTTTGACCATCTTTTCAAACAAATTTACTGAATTCTACATGCAAAACAAACTGTTGAATAATGTGACGAAACTTCACATAATTTAAATCAAACAATCAAAACAAACACCATAAATTAATTAAAGTTGTAAACCGTTAGAACTTCATACTTGTGAAAAGTTAGTACAGTGGTCGGAGGGTGCTGATGGATCAATGGGTGCTGGCTTCGATTCCTACTACTACTAACTTTGGTTGATCACGAGTTTTGATGTTTTAGAATGTGCTCATTTTTTGTGGGTATGTACTATTTAAAGATTTGAAATGTGAACATATCGCCGAAATATTAGCTTCGAATACGTTATCCTTTAATTTTGATTCACAAACAATACGTCCAAAATTTGAGTGATGAGTGCCAAATATTTCGTATTTCTACATCTTTTTATTGGCATTTAACTCATCTCGTGTGCTATAGTTCTCTATTTTATCCCAAATTCTGTATTTTTACTATTTTACAGAGTAATTACTTTTACTAATTTATTTTGTGTTTTTAGCCAATAAATAAAGCTTGAATGAATTAAGGAGCAGAGAAGTGGTGACAACGGAAGGAAGATAACAAAGCTCCCGCTAGAAGGCAGTGAAGAATGTCGTTTGCAACTCATCCACATGTGAAGAATGTCACTTGCACGATCCAAAATTAGGAGTGGGCTTGAGAAATTAGCTTTGAAGAAGTATTGGGCCTGAAAGAAGTGAAAGAACCCAAACCCATATATGTGCCCGATAACTGCTCAACACTGTAGTACTCTTCATCTCCTCCCCAAGTCGTACAGAACCCAACTCCATCTTCATTTCCTACTCCTCCTTCCCGATAGAAAAACACCACTTGCAGTCATCTTCCATCAAATCCATCCCCAACAATTTCTGCTCATGGCCTCCGTCACAATCACACTCACACTCACACTCACACTCAAGCTCCTAATTTCATCTCTCTCCATCTTATCTTCTTCATGTAACCCTAGAAGCTAGAATTTTCGGAGAGAGATAGAGTTAGGGCGTAAATTCTAGGTATACACCAAAATCATACACCAAAAATCTTCAATAGCTAAAGCGAAAATCAAATCAAGCTGCAGAGAAGAAATAGCAAAGAGTTTTCCATACCGCATTTTCGGAAAACTCTAGACATGGGACAACTGTTATTGTCCATCTATCCACCATAGATTTCATTTTCACCCTACCCCACCCCGGAAACACAGAGGGTCCACTTTAAAAGTGAGTCAATAGAAATTTGACACATAGGAGTGTAAATTTTTTGGTGTAAAAATCCGGTATATTTTTAGCATTTTCGACAAGAAAGAAAAAAAAAAGTGGTTCTAAACAAACCGATAAAAAACCACTCTAAAGTTGTGGTATTCCAAAGATACCCCTAAAAAGGGTAATATTGAACCCTTTTTAGGGTGTGGTGGATCCCAATTTGAATGCCCTGGGACCCAGTAGAAAGATATTTTGTTAGAGGCGGTTTTAGAGTTGTTTTTGGGCACGGTTCATTAAGAATTTTTGAAATTTTTTTTTGCCAATACTGATCTAATAATGCAGCTGTGTTATGTTAGATAACTGGGCATTTTTCTCAATGATTCTACACATACAAAATTTTAGACAACACTTAAACAACCTCCTCACATGGAGCTAGCAGGGGTCCGCTTTTGGGCCCTACAACTAGAAGTTGTGTGAGAGGGTTGTTTTAATGTTGTCTAAAATGTTGAATGTTTTGGGATAGCAGTCTAGCACTATAGTGCTGGCTATCCCTTCCATATCCCACAAATGTAGGGAAGGGATGGCACATGGAAGGCAAGCTTGCTATGGTTCCCTCTCATCCCTTCCTTACACAAAACGGATACTTAGTACGCGTATGAATAGTGTAAAAAGGGTACTGAGTAGCCCTTTTTTTTCGTTTTTTCAATGGGAAAATATTTATCTACGTAAAAAAGATTTTTTAGAGTAATATCAAATATGTAAAAAGAAGAGTTTTAGTAAAGAAAAAAAAGGGAGTGAAAAAGGAAAGTTTTAAGGTAAAACTTTAAAAACCAGAAAAAAAAATGCAATTGCAATGGTGCGCTCAAAACCATAGACCAAAGACCAAAAAAAACGACCAAATTTAAGTTTAGTCTGTGGTTACACTAGGGTGGACGAGTAAATTTGGACAGGATCACTTTATACGTCCGCCCCATCATGGGATCATTATATACCTTCGCCCCACCATCCATCAGGATCACATTATACCTTCGCCTCACTGAGGATCACATTATACCTTCGCCCCATCATCAGGCTCACATTATACCTTCGCCCCACTCATAAAGCTCACATTATACCTTCTCCCCACTATCATACGGATCAGGCTCACATTATACCTTCGCTCGGTATCAGGCACACTTATAATGTCCGCTCGACTATATTTGGTTTTGGTCTTGGTCTCAGACCAAATATACTCTGAGATTTGGTTTTATTCCGGTTTTGCTCTTTAGTCCGATCGACTGTGTTTGCTTTGTAGAAAATATTTATAGTTTTACTCGCCCACTTTGGTTGACTTAACTCTGATTCTCCCACTCCATAGATAAGATCTCTTCCCTACAGCAGAGTCCGATGGGTTTTGTCCGATTGAGTCATTTTTAAAGGGCATTTTGATCCATAAAATATTGAATCTCACTCACAGATAAATCAACGAGTTGAGTACGAGTTCTTCACTCCCTTGATCCAAAAATCCCCTCCCTATAACAAAAGTGTTAATTTTTAGTTCACAATTGTTTTCTTGGCTGTAGCTTTTTGATTCTAACGTTTCATTTTTGGTTTGTTAGTATCGATAACTTTCAGCTTTAGTATTGGGTAGTACAAGAGGTTTTGCTAATTTTAAATATTTAGGGGAGGTAATGCAGATTTCCAGGAGAGGAAACTCAAATTACCCCTAAAAATGATTATAACAATTTCGTAAAGAATCCGAAGAATATAGGATTACTTTTTTTTTTTGGAAGGAAAATATGAGATTACTTGGTCGAAGGTGCCACTTTCGGTGGACATATGACCCTAAAGTAGTGTCGCCACATGATAAAACATCTCGGTTGCTATATGGTGGTGCATATGGAAAGAGCGAAATGCAAAAATCTTTGATAACAAAAAGAAAACTTTGGTGAGCCTCATTAGAGATATCAAATTACAAGGGGTTCTTTTGGGAGGAGTCGAACATAAAAATGTTCGAGCTTACGGCAAATATGGTGATTTCATTAAGGGATTCCCTATACATGCTTACATAATTCTTTGCTTATTTCCTTGGGTAGCCGAATCCCTTTTCGAAATCTCAGTCTGGGTGGAACTCTGTAATCTTTGACTTCATGAATTCATAACTTTCATCAAAAATGAATTCAATTCCTTTAACTTCGGAGTAGTTCCGTTTTGCGAGTCTCTCCTACAAAAACACAACCAAAAACTTATTTTGTTAGGGTTCATGTGGAAGAACGATAATTTATGTTACATGAGATTAACCGAAAGTTACTTACAAATTCTGAGTCCGGCAACGGAAAAGTGCTACGGCTATAAATCTTCTCTTGTATGTCTATAAAATCAACTACCCTTTTTGGATAATAAGGTACCTGTCGTGAATTTGTCGCAGAGATCTTCCCTTTGTATTCCCGTAATCTAGCACAAATTGGTTCCACACCCTCCCCCAAAAGGTTTCGGGTGTAACCTTTCCCGCTTGGACATCTTCACAGCGGATTTCATTATACCATGTTTTAATTATGGATGAATCTCCAGCTGAGTCAAATGATGCCATACTTTTAAAGGTATGAAGTGAAATAGATAGAGCATATGAGGAATTAAAAGGTATGAAGTGAAATAGATAGAGCAGATCGGGAAAAAAAATAAACGAGGTCATTTCAGAATCTTATACTACTAGTCTAATGGACGATTTAACAGCTAACCTTTTGTGTTGGGAATTAAATACTCCCACAGTGCCTAAAACACCTAGACTCTATACACATATAACACCATGGGCCTCTCCACTCATTGCCAATTGGTTTTGAGTTGGAAACCTGGAAATCTTACATGGTATCAGAGCGAGGCCATACAAGAGTGGTATAAATTCCCTCGTATACGATCCACGTATTAAGAGGCTTAAATTGCCCTTACTCGTGAAGGGGAGTGTTGGGAATTAAATAGTCCTATAGTTCCTAAAACACCTAGCCTCTATACACATATAACACCATGGGCCTCTCCACTCATTGCCAATTTTTTTGAGTTGGAAGCCCGGAAATCTTACATTTCGATTGCTTAAAAAAAAAGCCTAAATTCCAATCTCTTTCCTCCAACGCAGGGAAGCTACGATGCATAACAAAAGTGTGGGTTTTTCAATATGCTGGACGGCAAAAACATTTTTTTAATTCAGTTTTTTCAGAACTATTATTAAACACCATGTTGACTAAATTTGGAGTACAATCTTGTCCAACATAGCCGTCTTAAGAGACTATATAAGCTTTTTAGTCTCACATCGGGGAGTTCTTCTTCTTAAGTTATATTATTCCATTCCGTTATATAAAGAAATTCACTACTTTTGTAAAATCTATGAAAATAATTTATAGTGATTTCTTTAAAGTTCGCGATTTACCTTAAGGGTTTTTTCGAAGTTTCCAAGCTCAAGTTGAGCATCTACTATATATGCTAGTAGTAGGTGTAGTAGGGTGTTTTATCTTGCATATATCCATCGTGTGAGGGCTATAGAATCACCCTTGTAGCCGGGCGATAATGTCTTAAGGGCAGCGTGTTGAACACGTGACTCACTCCGTTTTTCCAAAGTTTTGCCTTGTTGTTGTTGAGGAGATCTGGGGAGATCATCTGTTTCGTCAAATCGATCACTTATAGTATCATAAAGGAGCTAAGTATCAATAACTTTTGCTTATTTAATTTTTCCTTATTTTTCGTTATTGTACCCAACATTATCATTGCAAGAAGTATGGACATTTGGAGGAAGTTGTACAAATAAAGGAAATGAACATGCCGATAGAGTGGAAGATTGTACAAATAAAGGAGATGAACATGCCGGTTGAACCCTTTAGGGGAAATGGTGAATCATATCCTGAAAATGGTGGATCTTTTCCTGAAAGTGATGGGTCCTTTCCTGATTGTGAATATTTGATCATCCAACGGTAAAGAAGCTGCCTTTGTGGGAAGCCATCCTACAAAGTCGTGTGGGATAACATTTGTTAAAATAATATACCCAACAAACCCAAATTTACTAAGCAATGAAGTTTTGGGATTTTATTTTGGTTGTAATTTTGGGTTTTTTCCTTTGTTGTTTTCCCTTTTTTTTCCCTACTTGGTGGCTAGCCTTTGAGCTGTTTTGTAATTCTGCCTTCTTCCTTTCGAGGAAATATATCATCTATATACTGAGCAATTTTTTTTACAAGAACTGGAATCAGTATTAACTAGATTATCACATGAAAACGAAAAAATGATTTCTCTCTGGGTAACAATAACTTAGGTCGAGATTCGAGAACGAAAAATGATTCTTGAAACATCTTGTTGTCACCTTGACTTCTGAAATCTACTTCAGAAGACTTTTATTACAAAGGGTAACAGTAACTTAGGTCGAGATTCGAGATGAGAAAAACGTCATTTCAAATGAACCAGAAATCATGGGGTAGAGTAATACTGGATTTCCGTGGAAAAGAAAACGTCTCGTAACTCTCATCCGGTCACATCCCATCTAGTCTTGTTCTCGTCCTACCTAGAGTCCTAGAATGAGCAGAGTAATGACTATCAACTCTAGAGTCCTATAATAATGAGTAGAGTAACGACTAAACAACTCTAGTCTTGTTCTCGTCCCATCTAGTCTTCTTTTCGTTTAATTACCAACAACAAAACATATATCAGTTGCCCAATTTCGAGCAGTAACAATATACTAATGTATTGGTTATTTTTATTTTACAGTTTTTATATATGGTTGTTGGCTTCTAACTCGGGCTTGCACCCTTTTTGTCATTACAGGCGAAATCCTTGTTTATTCAAGGGTTTCTAACTTTGTCCCCATTGAGGCAAGACTGAGTTATGTTCGAAGAATAACAGTTTGGGTTTAAATTCTTTCAATTTTCTGGTTTTGTCAATTTTACCCATAAGAGTTTACAACATCTTAGGATCGCATATATGTTACCCAAGTGAGCAACAATCGAAAATGGATTACAAATTATTAACTGTTTTCCACATACAGAACACTTGCACCAGTTTCTTGCTCAAATCTTGTTGTATCTCTTGTTTTCTTTCATTACTTTGGAAACGACGAAACTGTAACCGATGTTCTGTTTATACCGTTTTCAATCAAGCTTGTAATATTTTTTTTATCGATTCAATCAAGCTTGTACAAATCCATAATGCTAGTGATATGGTTATATCATACAATATACTTTCTTTTATTTTGGGGTGAAAGTAAAAGATTGGTTATTACTTCTTTTAAGAGTTCTCACGAGGCTAAAAGCTTCAAGTATGCTTTTTTCCATCTTTGTTACATCTACTCATGAAATGCATATGACCGCGGAAATTTAGAAGAAGAATGGAAAAGCTAATTGTTACTGAGAGGTACGAAGCCACCACTTATTCTTTATTTATCAATTTCCGTTTCTCCTTTTGTATTCGTTAAATACATTGTTACAGCATACCTGCTTTTCTTGATGGTTTTAGCCGATTAATCACACTAATCACCAGTATAAACTCAAGTGGAAGTGGACTTTAAAATGATCAGTCATGCAAAATACGCAACCCGGTGCTTAATGGATTTCTAGAGTATTGTTTCTAGACATCGGATATTTTAGTCATGCAAATAAATTATTGTAATTCAAATAAAATATATGTCCTTAAAAAATCCTCCAAATATAGAGAAATCAGAATTTGCTTATATTTTATCGAACAATTATACATCATTTACATGATTAAAAACACCCAACACTATTTCCAATTATGAGCTTTCTTTTTTTCTTCTGTGATGTTGGAAATGTATTAAGAAAGATATATTTATAAATGAAGAACAAGTTGATCCAAGCCCTTCGGGAAATAATAACCTGTAGAAGACGAAAACAACAGTAATAGTGAATTGTTTATAAATAAAAAATGTGTGAATTATTAAGCATATATACTCATGTAATGGCCATCTCTGACATTTGGATGACCTTGTGCGTAAAATTCTTAACGCCCTACATGCAAAAAAAATAAAATTAAAAAATAAATACCACATACACATTATTTTTTCCCCATGAAATCTACTCCATGGTCATGAATGTTCACGGTCGAAGGAAACGATTGACTTGCTAGTTCTTCGTCTTGTCCATTGCTCAAATCACCTTCAATTTCCTTTTGTCCCACATCATCAGGGACATATACATTCTCATAGCATGGTCTTGAATTATATTATGAACCCCCCTTCGTTTCCTGCTGATTAGTGTCTAACTAAATTATGTGGATTTTCAGCTATAGTATTTAAGTGAAGCCAAAACATTTCCAACTCGTCGAGCATGTATTGGCATGAAACTTTTGGTATCCGTACAATCATTATCGGGACTATCTCCCTCCGCTTCTTGTCTAATTCCATCGATTATTTCTTCTTCGGTTGAAGCATATACGACTTGTTGCTCATTGGGATGATTAAGGAAGAAATCCATATCCATTCGATTAGTGTAGTGTAGTGCAACTATTCAATTTGCTTACTCATAAGTATCTTTTAACCATTTCATATATAAGATCTTTTCGCGTCCAATTTGGATGTGATTTTTTCTTTTCGCACAATTCTATACGAATTTTATCACTCATATAAGTTCTTTTCCTAACATACGAATTTTGATTTGACTGAGAATAAGAGAATATTAAAAATAATGAATTATCTTCTAATATATCTAGTAGTATTTATAGTGTAGAGAAAACTTTGAAATTTCTTAATAGGATATATTATTCAATATATTAAAGGATATTCAATACAGTATATAATAAAGGATTCAGTAGGATATATTTCCAATATATTATTCATAAAGGATATATATCCTTCACACAAAGAATATATTATTGAGTAGGATATATTTTAAATATATTATTCATTTTTTTTTGGTATAGCTCCATATATTAATAAATTCCATATATTAATAATTTTGTACAGTCCCAAGGTAATTTAAAACAGTATTTAGGGAATGAAGAGGCGAGATAATTTGATCTAGTTTCCGACTTTCCGTCTATATTTTCGTCTTCTTTCTTTAATTTTGAACTACGCAAGAGTATTGGGCCATTGAAATTCAAGCCTATAATGTCTTTTAAGGAAATGTTGGTTTCCTTTTTTCTGTTTATTTTTTGTAAATGTAACTTTGGCGTCACTTTTTGTGACATCGTTGTTTCTAAATTAAATTTTCCCTTTTACCGTCGAAAAAAAACATGCATCTGATGTGGTAATGTTACCATTTTTGAAGCGTCTGTGCCACCAATTGGTCAGATCATCAATTTTCGACGCGAAAATTAATAGGGATTATACTAATTTGACGTAATTAGAACTCCTTCATAAAGATAGTAATCTGACAAGTGACTTTTACATTATTAATATAGCAAAAGTGGCTTATATCCACGCGTCAGATAGCCAATTATAGATTAATCCAATAATGCAACTTGTTGTTTATTTCAGAATGTCACCATATGATTCCCTACTGCCACAATTACTGTTTAGTCACCACTTTCAAGCTCTGTCATATATTGAATCTTCATTTTCTCTTCAGCTTTGATTCTTTCATAGAGTGGAAGGTTGATCATTCTATCAGGATGGAGCTTCGTATATGCTTTTTTCTTTGATATTTTTAGTATCTGCATGCATAGATCATAATTTTTCATTAGAGTAAAACCTAAACAAAATTATTAAAAGAGAAACATGGGACTACGGTGGACGGTTAGATCTCTATCATAGTATTTTGTCAGTGACTGACCTCTTTCGATGTCGTGCTGGGTGGAACGCTGAATCCAAATTGACGAAGTACTGAGGCTAAATCATTACATCCCCATATTATTTCTCGGATAGTGATTTCCACTTCATTCTGAATTCGTTATTTTTCGGCGGCATCTTCCTATTCCTGCTTTAGTCCTTCACGCAGTTCCTTTACTTATTTTTCTTGACGTTCACGTATTTCTCGTTCCAGGTTTTCCTTTCTTCTGGATGACAGATCCTTCTTTGCTCGTTCCCTCTCTTCCTGCAATTCACGTTGTTTTTGTTCCTCTTCTTATTTTCAAGCCAACTCTTTTTTCACAAACAGATCCTGCTTTACTCGTTTCTGTTTCTCATTTTTCTTTTCCAGCATTTCACGTAGTTTTTGTTCCTCTTCCTCTTTTCTAGCCAACTCTTCTTTTGCTAACTGATCCTGCTTTACTCGTTCCTCTTCTTTTTGTTTTTTATGCATTCACGAATTTTTCGTTTCTTCTCTTCCTTCTCCTATCTAGCCAACTCATTGGCTAATAGATCCTTTTTTACTCGTTCGTCCTCCTTTTTTTATTTTTCCTGCATTTCACGACTCTTTTGTTTCTTCTCTTCCTTTCCTTTTTCTGTACCCGCCTCCCTGTCTAACAAATCCCTCTTTTCCTTGTTATTTTCCTGCTGCATATCTGTTTCATTTTGTTGGTTATTCTGGTGTTTCTGATTTGTATCATTATTTTCTTGTGTTGGTTGCCTTGAGTTAGGATGATGTGCATTTTGTGATCCGGATACATTGGTATGATTCTGCTCTGTGTGTGGATGACTATCTTCGTTTTCTTGTTCACTTTGTGGTTGTTCTTTTCTTTGTTTCAAGAGATCTTCCAAAATCTTCCTCACAACTTCCATAGCTTCTGGATCCTCACTTAGAAACTTCTGGATCTCACACAGCTTTACATTTACAACTATTTGTTTTTGTCGTTGATCATTTACTTCATTTTGAAGCTATGTGATCTTCTCTTGGATCTTTTCCACTTGTGATTTCACGTAAAATGGAGTTATCAGGGTCTTGTCCAAATCATTTTCCACTTGAGAACCAAAATTTGGCTACAACAAGAAAAATTAATATAGCAGTAAATACGGATACATGGGTTCGTCAATTTTCAAAAAATGATGTTACAAGATACGGTGAAATACATATATTGATTAAAACTATTCTGTATAATCATATTCCGCTCAGGCATCATATGATAACAATCCTTCATTATTAAAATCAAGAAAAAACACTTCAAAATTATACTGCTCATCAAAACATAAGATTTCGTTGTTTTCGAATTTTGTGTTGTTAAAGGAGTTAAATACGAGCAGGAGCATTTCCTTGTATTTTCTCAATAATAATCACAAAAATCCTACTTGGAATTTAAAAATGTAAAATAGATACGTCATTAGGTCTGGTTACTACATAAGTACTTTTTCCACCTATTTGGCGTGTGCTCACTGAAATACTAGTTTTGAGACCTATGTGTTTCCATGGTAAATATTTTAACAATCGTTAGGAGCAAAATGAAACTGGAATTTACCTTGATATTTGTAAAAGAAGAACTCTTAAAAGTGTGGATAGTTTCTGATATTTTCTGTAGACTCCATCTCATGAATCTTGGGAAGCTTGTTTCATGGTTTTCTCTTTTCTTGATAAAATTATCACTTCTCACGGCATACCAATACTGAAAAACAAGCACATGAATGTTACTATCTATTTATCTCAAATGATTTTGATGAATCTGAGAATTTTTATCTCACAAAAAATAAAAAGCGCATCCAGTTATCTTCTTATAATCCCCTTTAGATTTTTTTAATACTATCCGTCAAGTGTTTGTGGATTAAATGAGGCCAGCTAATGTTGTTTATAACATCTATGCTTTCTACCAACACTAGGTAGCTACAAGGAAAACTCGATCCTCCGGTTTTTGTAAAGAAGACGGTATAACACAAGTAAATCACCAAAAGACGAACAAATTCCTCCTCATCGTTTCCATGTGCGCTTATAAGAATTGCTCTTTTCATTTTAATATTAGTCAATTATATGGCTTGAGCTCCGCCGAAGTACTTCTTGCACAAGTCATTTTTTCTAATCGTGTCTCTAGCAAGTCCTGTTTACCGTTCTCCAATATTTGCATTCCAAAAACAAGAGTCATTTCTTCAGGAATTGGTTCACATCCTTCTTCTTCACGCACTAGGAATGCTCCTTTTATATCTTTTAAGTGTTTATACGTGTCAGTCAATTTCTTGATCTCCGCGATTGGTCTTCCCAACTCGTTTATAGTTATTTGGTTGTTGATGAACACCTGTAGTAAATTCCAGAAAGGAGTTGTCACTAATAGACCCCATTGTTTATCATTCAACACTAATTCATTTTTACCAATAAAGAGTTCGCACAAGAGACCAAAGCCTGCCCTAAATGCAAAACGGCTGACCTCGTTTTCTGTACCATGATTTCAGGCACAATTAAGTTTTACTATTAAAAGTTAAACATCAACAAATGTGAAAAGAACTTGCTAAGCATCAATTAGGTCAGAATGCCATAATGACATAATAATGGTGTTAATTGTGTTATTTTTTTATTTATAAAAAGAATACATTCCCGAATTAATGTTAAGTACTATGTTTCATGTACAGTAGTAAAGCAGATTGCGATTTAATGTCATTTTTTTGTTCTTAAAAAGACTCCAGTCACTTCAATGCCGTTAAAGACATCTACTGCATTTATCAAAAGATATGTTAAGTAGTAAAGCAGATTGCGATTTAATGTTTTTGGATGCATCTATGTCTGACATTTCTATTATTACAGGGTGCGGGATCATTTGGTACAAATCTAATCAACAATTTGGAGCAACTAGGTGTTGGACATCATATGCACACTCAGTAATCTATACAGCGGCTTAAGCTTTGTATTCGGATATTTTTTTGGTTTTCACAAGTGAAATCGCAAAAGGTTATATACGTGTCAGGCAATATATCCAGTCAATGCAATCAACGAAGCACCCTGGTCACTGCATTGGAAGGAATTTTCTATCATTCATAATTGTGAAGAAGGTGTAGAATTGGATTTTCTCGTAACATCTCGTTGTGTTTATAAATAGTAATATAAGCACCAGGTAAATGCTTTAGCGAAACTAGCGCGAAGAAATCATGCAACTAAGAAATGGTGTGTGTTTTCTTCTGAAGTAATTTCAGAGGAAGCTGCCTTTGCTGTGCAATTCACCCTTTCTAATGAATTTTGATTTAAGTATAAAATTAAAATGGTCAAATGTATTTTCTGCACTGCCTGTGTAGATGCAATATTTATATTGCACCAACGCATAATGAAATTCTCAAGTGAAATACCTAGTTAGCACAATATTTTTGTGATAATCCTTTCGACAAAAATACTTTATGTGCTAAGTTAATAAACAGTAAATACAGTTTACTGGACTACCTCTTTCTCTGTTGCTTGTTTTCTTCATCCTGGAGTTTTCTACTGTTTTTTCCTTCTTCCGGGATCTTTCTACTGTTGTTTCTTTGGAACCTCCTATGTGCCTCTTGTTATTCCCCATCAAACTAAATCAGAAATGAAGCTATAATTAGGGTTACAGTGAGCGAGTATATAAAATCTTAAGACATCCAAACGACAAAGAACAAAAAAGAACCTCGAGACAGTAGAACAATCGCATAGAAGAGAGGGAAGAACAATCGAATTGAATTTATAAATTACCTGAAGATCTAAAATGTAAATTATTGATGAAAATAAAATATAAGCTGGAATTTTCTAGTGTAATAGATCTAGTTTCTGGCGGAGTTAGATGAATGGAGGGGGGGGGGGGGGTAAAGCATAGAGTAGGCACTAAAATAATATGCTTTTACAATTCTTGCATTTTGGGTGGAAGGTTAATAAATGAAATTAATGAACCCTTCATACTGATCTCCATTACACAAAGAGGCTTTAGTGTTATTTGGGTACTGAAGGAAGAAAAAAAACCAAAAAAAAAAAAAAACTCTTTGCAATATATGTCTTGCAACGCTCATTGCAGAACATTAAATGGGAATAACCTAAACCCTTGCATTAAATGGGCATCACGCATGAAAAAAAATATATTACTCGAAAAAATCATCAACGAGCATAAGCTTTTTATAAAAAAAATTAAAAAGTGAGAAGACTGCAAAAAGATGAATGTATTTATAAATTCGAGAACTGGGGTTAAATGTTAGTAATTCCAACTCCCAAAGTATACTACAAGAAACTTAATATATTGCAGCACCCAATGGTTATGGCATGAACCCCTACTAGTGTCGCGATAACCTATGTAGCAAGAAGTCTATTGCTGCACCCAATCTTTATTGCTGCAAGAAGAAATTACACTTTTTGCCATACTCTTTTTATATTGTTGCTACAGTTGTGTGGCAAAAGTTTCATTTTGCAACAGTAAATTATAGCTGCATCTGAAAAGTAATGTGGCTAGAAATTTGCATTTGCAACACCTATATTGAAGGTGTGGCAATATATGGTGTAGCAATAGCTAGACTTTCTTGTAGATCGGTCAATGACCAGTTTATATAGGTTAGGGAAAAGCAAGCGTTATTCTCACTGTACGACATATATATTCATGAATTCAACATTTGCATGAGTAACAACTATGGCAAAAAGACAAACTTTTTTTTTTTTGATTAAAAGAGAAGATCTATTGAGATTAAAAGAATGTACAGGGAGTTCTACCAGAGGTAGATTGAAAGTTACAAAAAGAAAATAATGAAGAAAAAAAATCAAGTAAATTATAAAAAGATAGAATTCCAGTTATTCAAAACTGTATCTGAGAAGTTCACATGTATTTGGTGACCTGCTGCTGCTGCCCATGCTAAAACTGCAGACTTTGCAATCAAAATTATATCATCATCTGTCCATGCTAAAACTGCAGACTATTTGGTGACAAACAGTCATGTAATCTTCCATTGCCATGTTAGGTGAAGATTTTGTTTTCCACCACTTTTTATGTGAAAAATTCATATTTCTTCTGAATATATAAAATTAAAATTTTCACTTGAATTTGAGTGAAAATTTTGTTTTCACCATTATGTTTTTGGAATACTCTGCCGTTTCAACATACAGTAACTTGTTTGACCTAGTGAAAAAATAAAATTTCACTTGGGTTTTGGAATCACTTGAGAATGCAAATATTCATGGATTTTTAAACTTTTCTCTATACAATTTTGTTCTCCAATGCAAAGAAGCACTATCTCTCTTATATTTTATTTGTTTTTTTAATTTCCCATGCCAATGATTGGCTCTTATCTTGTGCATGGGTGCACAAGATAACAAAACCTATGTATGTATTTATAGGAAAAATACATGCATACACATAAAAAACATCATAAATTACCTAGGAAATTGTTGGTCAATAAATTGAATTTGACTCATTTAATTTGAACGGTTCTGAATTTGAAGTATTATACTATTGAATATTGACTACAGAAAGTTAGATATTCACCCATTGGAAAATGTAAGTCAATAACCGTATTTAAACCATTTAAATTCTTAATCGATCAATAATTGCAACTAAAAACATACTCCCTCCGTTCCACTTTAGATGATGTTTTTGGAGTTTTCACGCATATTAAGAAATTGAGAGAGATATGAAGGTTTTCCATCTATACCCGAGAAAAGTCTTCAAACATTAATTGCTATTAGTGCATTTAAAAAACAATTATAGTTCCAAGACAAAATATAGGTGTAATTGGTAGTTTTGTGGAAAAATATGAAAACTTTCAAGTATTGTGGAACAAAAATATAACTCTAAAACATCATCTAAAATGGAACGGAGGGAGTACAATGTATCTATAAACCCGAATTAACCTAATGAAGACAAGAAACATCACATGAACTAACATACTAGTTCATGTGAAGAAAAGAAACATCACATGAACTAATATAATTAGTTCATGTGAAGAATATAAACTGCACATCACATTAACTAACAATCTCCTCCTTAATGTGATGTTCTACAACTAATAATTCTCTAAGATTTTCAAACTAGCCGTTGGGAAGTGCCTTGCTGAATATGTCCGCCAATTGGTCTTTCGTCTCGCAATACTTAAGTTCTATCTCACCATCTTCAACCACTTCTCGAATGAAGTGATACTTGAGCTTTATATGCCTTGCTTTACAATGCTCAACCGTATTTTTGGACATTGCTATTGATGATTTGTTGTCACAAAAAATTACGGTGCACTCTTCTTGCTTCTCTTGGATGTCTTCCGAGATTCTTCTTAGATATGTCACATTTGATGCTGAAATGTACTCCGCTTCTGCCATGGATAGATCTACCATTGCTTGTTTCTTTGATGGCCAAGAAAATATACCCGAACCAAGAGAAAAAGCATACCCCGAAGTACTCTTCATTTCATCAATACATCCTCCCAAGTCGCTATCACAATAGCCAACTAATTTGAAATTTGAATTTCTAGAATACATGATTCCAATCCTTGAATATACCTTGACAACCTCTTTGCCGCGCCAAGATGTAAATGGCTAGGTGAACTCATGAACCTAGAAAGCATACTTGAATAAAACATGATATCGGGTCTTGTATGTGTAAGATACAACAAGTTTCCAATAAGACCTCTATAATAAGTCTTATCAACTTTTCTTCCTCCATCTTTCTTAAGTTTCTCATTCACTACAAGTGGTGCAGATGTGGGGTTACAACCAAGCATACCAAATTTCTTCAACACCTTTTCGGCATACTTGCTTTGAGAAATGAATACTCCATCTTCACTTGAGAGTTTAAGGATGTATCCATGTCAACAAACAAAACTCTTCACATCGGACATATGAGTAGTACAACCACTATCTACAAACCATACTTTGCTTTTAGAAGTTTCTACGGCACTTTGACAAGCATAAAACATATCTTCTTTATCTTCTTTCTCTACGGATCTACCGGCTTGTTCATTTTCTTTTTTTCTACAATCCTCCTCCAAATGTCCATACTTTTTTCAATTGCCACATTGGGGTTTTCCTTTGTTCCAATAATTCTTCTCCAAATGACCATTCTTCTTGCAAAAATTGCATTTTGGTACTTGTTGAGAATCACCCTTTTGGTAGTTATTGGAGCTTGCTCCTCCTTTGTTCCAATTTCTCTTTCCTTTGAAATTAGATGAGGCATTACCCTTGTATTCATTCTTCTTCATCGCTGAATTTTTTGAATTCAAGTTTATTTTTTATTAAAAATCACTCTCAACCGACTTCTCGGCGTGTCGAAACACCCTTTCTTCATAGACTTTCAATTAAGCCCATAACTCTTGCGACTTCATTATAGAAATATCTTTTGTTGTTTCCAAAACCGCCACAATGGGTTCAAATTTTTTTGGTAAGCAAACTAGAATCTTCTCACAAATCCTTTTTTCTTCCATCTTCTCACCACATATCAACATTTGATTAACAATTTCAATAACTCTAAAATAACACTCATTTAATTTTTCATTATCTTTCATATGGAGATTTTCAAAATCTCTTATATATGATTGAAGTTTAAACTCTCTTACATTCTTGTTTCCTCCAAACTCTTGTTAAAGAATATCCCAAGCTTCTCTAGCTTTAGGAAAATGTATTACTCTTGGTAGAATAGTGTCTCCAACTCCTTGTTGAATGTACATGGATGCTTTCGCATTCTTGTTCCTACTCTCCTTGAGTGTATCCTTTTGGGCTTGTTCTAGAGTTAATGTATCTTCAATTTCATCATACCAGTTTTGAACAATTTCCCATACATCTTGAGGCATAAATAAAGTTTTCATCTTGATGGACCAAAAATCATAATTTTCTCCATAAAAAATTGGGATTGATGGTTGTTGAATGTATAGATTTGTGTTGCTTGTACTTGCCATTGATTTGATTTAAGTTTGATTGCAAAAAATTGGGTTTTTTCTTTTCTAGATCTAGATTTTAAGAAATTTATGTTTGCTGATTTTTTTTGATTGATTTCCTACTACCAATATCAGATTCGATTGATCTTGGCTCTGATACCAACTGTTGGAAAGGTTAGGGTGATTAAAAGTAAGGGTTTGAGATGATTTTGATGATGGAGAAGTGGGAACTCTATTTGGTTCTTCTCACTCTCTCTAATTTCATTCACTTGAAGATAATATCTTTTTATTTTATTCTCTTTCCTTATCTCTTTCTGTTTATACTAAGTCCACACGTGACCTAATATTAGAGATAGGTTACACAACTTTTGATGCAAAACAAAAACATCACATGAACTAACATACTCGTTCATGTGAAGAAAGGAAACATCACATGAACTAATATAATTAGTTCATGCGAAGAATATAAATTGCACATCACATTAACTAACAATCTCTCTTTTATTCTTTTACCTTCCATATTTTCACTACGCTTAGAAAAGATTACAGAGATAAATACGGATCCCGCGGAGACAACTACTCCCCCGTCCTAAATTAAGAGTCCGCTTTGACTTTGTCAAGATATTAAGGAAATCCTGTAAAATATCATGACTAGCCCTTGACTAGCCTATTTAATGTTATATTATTACCAAACTAAAATATTATCTTAAATTTGATAGTATTATTATTTTATGAAATATTTTAAGAAAATAAAAGCAAGTTTATCTAACGGTAAAGAAGCCGCTTGAGCGGGATAGCTTCCCGCAAGGTCGTGCGGGATAAGACTGCTCGCTTTCCTCTAGGAATTTTTTGAGGGTATTTAGAAGTATGCTAGAGTGGGAGATTGGTCTTGGTGATCACACACCTTTAGGCTTCAGAGTAGAACATGTGTATTCCCTTTTTTATTCAAATATTTCTTATATTTCAGAAGTCTATATGATTTTGAAATTACCCGCTTACCTCTAGGAAGTTCTGAGGAAGTTTAAAAGTATGCTAACCGTCAACCGCACACCTTTAGGCTTTTGAGCAGAATATGTGTAGCACCACAATATGTGTGTACTTATTTAAGTACTAAGAGCAGTTCATATGGAATGAACAAACATGAAAAATGAAATAGTTTGTTCATTTTGCTCAAATCAACAATAGTGTGTTCACGTCTCCGTCCAAGGTATAGAGGGAAGATCCCTAGACACTTAGATACACACTATTATACATGACTTGTTTACCAAAAATAGCATCATGGATCGAGTATTGTCATGTCTTATGATTTGGGTTCTTCCAAATATGTTTTGGTGGATTTTTTGTTTAGTCGTGTTACTGTTGGATATAGGATCTCCAGTAACAAAATAATTAGTAACCAATATCAGTAGCACCTGGCCGATCGAAGAAAAAAATATATATATCAGTAGCACCCGCTTACGTACGGGACAGCTTGAACCGTTGGAGGCCTGGAGCATGATTCACAACCCTAGTAACATTTTTTTAAGGAATTTTTAAATTAATCTGAAAAACATCCTCTTCCATGGAAGAAGAGCTGAAGGACCAAAATTTATTAGAATCTTCATTTGGTAAACAATGAACTCGTCGGGAAAGACGTCGGATCTCCTGCACCTGCCAGAGATGATCATAACGGATCTTGAAACAACATTCAACATACCAAGACCCATACTAAGAACACAATTACAAAGACAGACACAGTACCCAAGTATGAATAAAAACAACTATTACAATCAGATCACATTAATCTAAAACATTACCGATTAAAATCCGATCGAAACAACCATCTGACAAAAGACCCATACTGCAAAGCTTAGGTAGAGATGTTTCTGGTGCTGAAGGCAAGAGTCAAGACAATGGTTGTTACTTCTTTTTGTTCATCAAACAATGGATGAAGGTAACGACTAGTTTCTTATTTGGGCCTTAACCAGAACCAAAAACATAACCCAACAAACAAGATCCACAACCCAAAATCACTGGAACCTTAATCAGAATCAAGATTTTGAAATACCACCAAAAACTGAAATACAAACACAAACAAAATATAGGTTTCCCGAAAAACAAATAAAGAGAGATCATTGCTCCTCAATTCCACGGTGCCTTAGCCAGTGCTACAAATTGCTTCCTGATCTCGTGGGAATCCTTATTGACCTTAGTTTTTCTTCTCTTAATAAGAATAAATTTATTCTTTAACTTTTCAATTTCCTTCTCACACTCACATTTACGAGATTCAATCTCTTTTGCCTCCTTTTTTTTTGGCTTCTAATTCGTCCATGTCATCTGCTATCACTTTATAAGTTTTCGCAATATTTTTGCGAGATTTAAAATCTCTGTTAACTTAGTGATATCGAAACCAAATTCTTCAAAATCAGACACAGCTGATCTATATATAATCTTCTAAATTTTGGAGAAAAGTACATGGATGAATTGAATCACTAGTTACAGTTACAATATGAGTAAGACTATAAAAACCAAAGTCAAGACCCTTTTTAATTGAATCACTAGTTAAACTTTGATACTTCGAGAATGGAGCATAATGAGGTCTCTGTGGTAAAATATGGAACACTCGGTTTATTCCAGATCTCACCTCCTCATACCAATATTTCTTTGGATCCTTATCCAACTGATCCATTGCTTCTCTGCATCTCTTCTCAATCTCCTAGTTCTTTCTACTCTCAGTGATCAAGTGCAAAACTCTAACTTTATACTATCTTACGTAGTGGGACCAATGTAGTCAATTTCGCTCATACCGGCCGATATAGTGGCGCTATTACCGGTACTGGTGGTTGATAGAAACGGAAATCACAATACCGCGATACGATATTTGCTGATAATATCGGTCGGTACGGGAAAAATGATACAACGATTTGTCGGCGATATTTGACATTTACTATAAATTATCTGGGTAGTTTTGGAATTCTAGGTGAAGGGAAGAGATGAAATACCTAATTCCATCGATACGCAGCCAAAACAACTTCTTTGCAGCCGAAAAAACTCTTCTCTCGATCTTAATGGCAAGAAGAAGAGTTTTTTCGGCTGCAAAGAAATCTGGTCATTTTCACAATCTGCATAATATTTATTGTACTTTTTTTCCAATAAAGGTAATGTGGTCATTTTCGCATTCGGTAACATTTACTTTACTTATTTCCGATAAGGGTAGTATGGTCATTTTTATGGTCTCCATAATATGTATTGTACTTATTTCCAATAAGGGTAATATGGTCATTTTCATAGTCTGTAATATTTACTTTACTTATTTTCAATAAGGATAGTCTGGTCGTTTTCACAGTCTCCATAATATTTATTCCACTTATTTCCAACAAGGTAATATGGTCATTTCCATAATTGGTAATATTTATTTTAATTATTTTCAATATAAGGGTAGTCTGGTCATTTTCAAAATCTCCATAATATTTATGGCACTTATTTCCAACAAGGGTAGAATAGATATTTCCATAATTGGTAATATTTACTTTAATTATTTTTAATATAAGGGTAGTCTGGTCATTTTCACAGTCTCCATAATATTTATTGCACTTATTTTCAGTAAGGGTAATATGGTCATTTTCACAGTCTGTAATATTTACTTTACTTATTTTCAATAAAGGGTAGTCTGGTCATTTTCACATTCTGCAATATTTACTTTACTTATTTCCGATAAGGGTAGTAGGGTCATTTTCACAGTCTCCGTAATATGTATTGCATTTATTTCCAATAAGGGTAATATGGCCATTTTCATAGTCTGTAATATTTACTTTAATTATTTTCAATAAGGGTAGTCTGGTCATTTTCACAGTCTCCATAACAAATATGGCACTTATTTCCAGTAAGGGTAATATGGTCATTTCCACAGCCTGTAATATTTACTTTACTTATTTCAGATAAGGGTAGTTTGGTCATTTTCACAGTCTCCATAATATTTATTACACTTTTTAACCATAAGGGTAATATGGTCATTTTCACATTCGGTAACATTTACTTTCCTTATTTCCGATAAGGGTAGTATGGTCATATTCACTGTCTCCATAATATGTATTGCACTCATTTCCAACAAGGGTAATATGGTCATTCACAGTCTGTAACATTTACTTTACTTATTTCCGATAAGAGTAGTTTGGTCATTTTCACAATCTGTATGAATTACTTTACTTATATCCGATAAGGGTAGTATGGTCATTTTCGCAGTCTCCGTAATATTTATTGCACCTTTTTCCAATAAGGGTAATATGGTCATTTTCACAGTATGTAACATTTACTTTACTTATTTCCGATAAGGGTAGTAGGGTCATTTTCACAGTCTCCATGATATTTATTGCACTTTTTCCAATAAGGGTAATATTGTCATTTCATAGTCTGTAACATTTACTTTACTTATTTCCGATAAGGGTAGTATGGTCATTTTCACTGTCTCCATAATGTTTATGGCACTTATTTCCAATAAGGGCAATATGGTCATTTTCACAGTCTGTAGTATTTACTGTACTTATTTTCAATAAGGATAGTCTGGTCATTTTCACAGTCTCCATAATATGTATTGCACTTATTTCCAGTAAGGGTAATATGGTCATTTTCACAGTCTATAAGAATTACTTTACTTATTTCCGATAAGGGTAGTATGGTCATTTTCGCAGTCTCCATAATGTTTATATTACTTATTTCCAATCAGGGTAGTATGGTCATTTTCACAGTCTGTAATATTTACTTTACTTATTTTCCATAAGGGTAGTCTGGTCATTTTCACAGTCTCCATAATATTTATGGCACTTATTTCCAGTAACGGTAATATGGTCATTTTCACAGTCTGTAACATTTACTTTACTTATTTCCGATAAGGGTAGTTTGGTCATTTTCATAGTCTCCATAATATTTATTGCACTTTTTAACAATAAGGGTAATATGGTCATTTTCAAAGTCTATAACGTTTACTTTTGTAGGATCAAAATATCGCACCAACAAAACGCTCCTGCGAAATTTTCATTTACAACATTGTGATGCCGTCGCAGACTAACAGAAAAAATGACATAACAGATGACGACAACATAAACATAAAGAAAGTGTGACAATCTAGCGAAGTTTAGGATATTTGCGAAATTAACATTTGTAAGCTTGCGAAATGCCGCAAGCCATATCCGAAATTAATGGACAGCTTAGCTGTCATCTACTATGTAATATCCTATATAAAGAGGTGAATAGGCGTAAGGAAGGGGGAGATTAATTTTGGAGTGTTGAGAAAGTTTTGAGGAGAGAGAAAGTCCAAAACAATATTTGTATTCATGATTTCATTTCTTTCCTGTAATATTTCTTGAATCAATTAATAAAAAGTGTTGTTCTTGATCATAAAGATGTGTTAATTATTATGAATTCTTGTGAGGGATGTATTGTGGGATTTCCTGCAACTACATAATGGCGCTAGAAACAGGGATTGAAAGTTGAAAATTATGGAGAAATAAGGTTAAAGATTGTTATTAAGGAAGTTAAAGTCAAGAAAATGATGAAACAAACCAATAAACCAATTAAGGAAGAGAAGGTCAAAATCAAAGAATGCAACTGGAGATTGGAGTGTAGTTTAATCACAAAAACAATGATCAGTGAATTTTACGAAAACATCAGAGGGAGAATACATAAACGATATTTCGAAGGAAAGAAAATCATGATGGTGGAGAAGGTGTCACCCTTGAAGGATTGGGAAAAGCAGAAAAATACATTTACAACAACAGAAATACCTAGAGAAAATTTGAGCCACACCTCTCCTTTAGTAATCACAGTAACCACACGGAAAGAAAAGAGGAAATCCGTAAAAACCATGGAAGAATGGGAGGTAAATAGAACTTTGGTGGATACATGAAGTTCAGTGGATATAATGTTTTATCATGCATACAAAGGAATGGGATACAAAGATGAAGAAATGACTCACTCAACATATCATGTTCATGGCTTTGGAAAATCTACAACAAGACCGAAAGGGGAAATGGTGGTGTAAATTTCGCTAAGGGAAATTGAAACACAGGTAACGATGTGTGTGGTGGATATGGAATCGCCATATAACATGCTATTGGGAAGGCCATGGATACACGCAATTAAAGCCGTAGCATCAACATTACATCAATGTATCAAATTTCCTATGCCTAGCGGAATTGGTGAAATTAGAGGAGATACTGACAGTGCGAAATTATGTTATCAAATTGAAGTAAAGTGGTACGAAGGACGAGCAAAGAGACCAAAATTCACAGAAAAATGGCGAAAGAGGCAAAGAAAGAAGAAGAATTTAGAATTTACATGATAAGAGCAGAAGAAGGAAGAGGAATACCCAGCGAAATTTCAGAAGAAGGAAATGAACTTGTGAAGGAGATGAAAGAACCAACACCCATGGGAGAACCAAATGCCAATTACACCACAGCGGAACCAACAAAGGAAGTGAATATTGGACCTAAAGAAGAATGCTAAGACATGGAATCAAGATGGAGGCAGATGAAGAAGAAAGAACTATTAATCTTTTGCGAGATTATAAAGATATTTTCGCATGGAACATGGATGAGATGCCTGGAATAGATCCATTTGTGGCGTGTCATAAGTTGGAAATTAACAAAAATGTAAGTCCATTCAAACAAAGAATAAGAAAAATCGCAAAAACATATCATCCCCAAATAGAAGAAGAGTTACAGAAGATGTTTGATGCAAGAATTATAAGACAAGCTAAATATCCATAGTGGATAGCCAACATGGTCGTGGTCCCAAAGAAAACTAAAGGGATAAGAATTTGTATAGACTTTACTGATCTAAATAAAGCGTGTCCGAAAGACAACTTTCCGTTACCAAATATATTCCACAAATGGTTGAGTCAGCGGCGGGAAGTGATAGAATATCTTCTCTAGATGGGTACAAAGGTTACATTCAAATTCCTCTCGCTGAAAAAGATCAAGAGCATACTGCCTTTTTCACACCAAGAGGGTTATACTGTTATACAAAAATGCCATTTGGTTTGAAAAATGCTGGAGCAACATATCAAAGGATGGTGGAGAAGGTGTTCGCAAAGTGGATACACAAAACACTAGAGGTGTATATAGATGACATGTTAATAAAAAGTAAAGAAGCCAAAGACCGTGTACAAGATCTGAAGGAAATTTTTGAACATATGCGGCAATTTAACATCAAAATAATCCAGGGAAGTGTATTTTTGGGGTTACATCTGGAAAAAAAATTAGGCTACATTGTATCAAAAGAAGGAATACAAGTTGATCCAGAGAAAGTGCAAGAAGTTCGCGACATGCCAACACTAGCAACGGTAAAAGATGTGCAGAAGTTAAACGGACTCTTGGCTTCGCTAGGAAGATTTATTTCGCGATCTTCAGAAAAATGTAAACATTTCTTCAATATACTCAAAAAAGGCACAAAATTCAGATGGACAGATGAACGTGAGAAGGCTTTTCAAAGAACAAAAGAACATCTGATGAACATATCTATTTTGCAAAAGGCTGAACCAGGAGACGAATTATTAATCTATCTTGCGACAACTTCGCATGCATTAAGTGTTGTGTTATTGCGAAACGACACATGAATTGAAAAACCAATTTACTACATCAGAAAAACGTTCAATGCCGCAGAGAAAAATTACTCAAAGATTGAAAAGCTAATTCTGGCATTAGTCTATGCCACGTTCAAACTTCGCATATATTTTCAGGAACACAGAGTCAAGGTGTTGACAAAGGTACCAATTGAATCAGTAATGAAGAATTCAAAGAGGTCAGGCAGGGTAGAGAGATGGAATGCACAAGTAGGACACTTCGAAATTAAGTATGAAATATTGTCTTCACCAAAGTCACAGGTTGTCGCATACTTCTTAGCAGAATTTACTCTAGATGATGATGATACTGTGGAAGAAATGATGGATGTGGAAGAAGAACATGGAAATCCAAGAGATCTATTGACAGAACCTGATAGATGGGAAATATTGGTATATGGGCCCTCAAATGGGGAAGGTAATGGAGTTGGAATTGTCCTAATTTCGCCAGAAGGAACCAAAATGGCTTTTTCCTTCAGACTGGAGTTTGCATCTACTAACAATGAAACAGAATATGAAGCTGTGGTGCATGCCCTAAAATTCACAATAGAAATGAAGTTGGAGAATATAAGAATCACCAGCGACTCGCAGTTAGTCATTCACCAAATAAAAGGAGAATATACTTCAAATGAGCCATCTTTGAAGAAATATAAAAAACTTGTTGAAGAATTGTCAGCGAAAATCCCAAAAATAAAGTGGAGGCACATTTCAAGGAAAGATAATAGACTTGCAGATGCTTATGCTTTCATTTCAAGCATGATGACAGATCCAACTGCGAGGTGCATAAAGATACAGACACTTCTATCACCATCAGTAAATAAATAAGAAGAAGAAGAAGAATAAGTAGACATAATGATAATAAAAGATGGAGAGGAAGAACATATGCCTCATATAGAAGATTGGAGAGTAGATATTCATGCATAATTGGAGAAAGGAGAAACTCCAAGGAATAGATTGGAGGCGTACAAGTTAAAAAGCCATGCGACAATTTATGAGCTAAGAGATGAGGTATTGTATCGAAGATCCTTTAATGGACCATCACTTAGATGTCTAACGCAAAAAGAAGGAGAAGAGGTAATGAAGATGTTACATAGTGGAGGAAGATCTTTGGCATACAGAACAAAAATGCAAGGTTATTATTGGCCATATATGCATGAAGATGCGAAGCAAATATCAATACGTTTCGAAGATTGTCAGCGGCACTGAAAGAAAATACATGCACCTGGAGTACCATTATCATCTTCAATGAATGTATGGACCTTTGGAAAGTGGGGACTAGACATTGTATGACCGTTTTTACCAGGATCAGGACAAAGAATATATTTAATTGTCTCTACAGATTATTTCACAAAATGGGCAGAAGTAAAGGCAATACAACATATTCGCGACAAAGACATATTTACATTCATATTTGAAAACATCATTTGCAGGTTTAGAATTCCCGCACAATTGGTATCTGATAATGGGAAATAGTTTTAAGGGAAGAACATAGAGATGTTTCTCAATACATTTAAGATAAAGTGTGGAAAGTCCACTCCTCTATATCCATAGGCTAATGGGAAAGCAAAAGCGACAAATAAGACAATCGCACATATATTGAAGAAGAAATTAGAAGAACATAACAGAGCTTGGTACGAACTAATGCATAATGCAGTCTGGGCTTACAACACAACTAGGCGAGAAGCTACTAGAATGTCACCTTTTTGTTTAACATATGGAGTTGAAGCTGTGTTACCAACAGAAGTTATTATTCCCACAACAAAGAGAGAGGCATGGGAGAAAAATCTTAGTGCGGGTATGATTTTAACCAAACTTGATGAATTAAAAGAAAATAGAGAAAGAGCGTTACAACATATGGAAAATTACTAGCGAAGATTAGCACGGGTGTATAATAAGCGCGTCAAAAAGCGTGAATTTCAACTAGGTGATTTAGTGCTGCGAGAAACACCAATATATCAGCGAGAAAATGGTGGAAAGTTAGCGAAAAAATGGGATAGGCCTTATATCATTAAAGAGATAGTTGTAACAAGGGCATATAAATTGATGGATCCTGAAGGTAGAGATGTGGGTCAGAGGCTTGGTAGACCGTGGAACAGATTATACCTAAAAAGATATTACCCATAAGATATCATGGGAAACAATAGATTACGAAATAATGTATGACTGGAATGAAATGAATGAATGCAAAAAAATTATGAAAGAGAAGATGCGAGATTACAAATATCAAAAGCAGAATGAAAATATGCGAAACTTTTGCAAGAGACGATCTAAGATCCATAAAAATCTAAGATCAAGAATGGGGCAAACCTTAATAGCGTACACCCTAGTTCGCGAATAAAATTCCGCAAGAGGCAAATGTAAGACCTAAAGTACGTCATAGGAGGGGGTACCTCTTGCATGGCTCAGAGATAAGGTTACACCGCTACTGGAACCTGAGTCATGGAGATTTGGGGTCAATAAATCCCATCTAGGAGAGGCACCTTGGATTCTCAACTTAAGCACATGACTTGAGTTGGGCGACTAAGGTACTAAGGACTCTCCTAAGGAGTGCAGAGTATGATCAAGGCGCCGAGGTACACGGTTGAGCCAAGAGTGCTCGGGGCGTATGAAACTACCCTGGCCATTCTTGGAAAGTATTGACTATGATGCACTCGACCCGAAGAAAACCCCACTTAGGGTGCATTCTCGTAACCATAAGCCATATAAGCAAAAGGGATATGAGGCTGCGAAAACAACTAGTTTTTGTCAAGACCGGATGGGAGGAGCTAGTCTTGTATGGCAGAAGTACATCTCCTTGAAGGGGCAACCAGGGGGAAGATAAGGGAGGCACCCTCCATTAGGGAGCTGATAAGTGTCTTAAGACGCAAATGTAATGAGGCTTTTTACTCACAGGAGTATCAACGCTTGTCATATTTGTGCGACAATCCTGAAGAGGCAATAATACAAGAGAAAAAGATATGACGAGATCAATGGGTTTTTACATGAAAGTGTAAAGACGTCCTGCGATTTCGTCGCAAGACGCCAATATCACGGGGCTTTAGTTTCGAAATAATTTTATGCCTATCATATTATCGCAAAAAAAATTTTAATAAAAAGAGAGAGTTAAGGCAAGATCAATGGGTCCTTACATGAAAACGTAAGAATGTCCTGCAATTTTGTCGCAATGACAAGAGGTGGCAAAATAAGACCTTTAACTAGGAGGGAAAAATAAGACCACATGACAAAACCAAAATTTATAAAAATTAACTATTCTTTATGCAGGAAATATTTGATCATCGCAAGAAAGATAATGAGAGGCAAGTATGGGAATTAATAAACAAGAGGCATTACCTTTATCACTAAACAAAATATCAAAAGAGTAAATTTCAAAGTTGGTTGAAGTACAATATTCGCAAAAAGTCAAGAACATGAAACAACTCAAGAAAACAGAATTACATAAGAAACTCAAGTTTCAATGTTGAGTTCGCCAGAAGGAGTTAATGGATGTTCTTTGTTATTTATCTCACTCTCGCCAGTATTTTCTTCATCTTGATTCATTCTAGTTTCATCTCCACCTTGGTTTTCACCAGCGATAGTTTCTTTGAGAGGAATTTCTTAATCATTTCCACCTTGGTCATCACCAGCAGAGGCTTCTTTAGAAGGATGTTCTTCTACTTCATCTTCTTCTTAAGAAATAACTTCATCACCACTTTCATAGTCAAAATCGCTATCAGCGGGGCGAGGAATTTTATCATCATCTACTTCTAAAGGTTTGACTGATACAGGAGGAAGAGAAATTTGATAGCAAGATTTCATTCACAAGAACTTCAGCTTTGAGATGAACTTGGTGAAGGAATGATTTTTGGTGATTTCTATCTTGAATATCCTTGAAGTAAGCAAGGTAGTCAAATCTTCTTTCTGCTCGATCGCGAGAAAGAACAAGATGAGAAGCAAGTACTCCATTCTCTTTGCGAACCTTGGCAAGTTTAGACTCCAAATCAGAAATAGAGGAATGAAGATTTTTCTTAGATTCTGCGAAAAAGAAAAACGAAGAAAATTATTCAGGCGAAGAATTCGCAAGGAAAATATTACAAAGAGATTAGACAAATAAGAGACAGTTGAGGCAGTCAAATTTTTATGACTACCTTCCTTTTGAGAAATAATATATTGAATCAAGGCCAAGCAACTATTTTCCATGTGGTCCATCGCATCATCAAAATTATCTCCAACTAAACCTTGTAGGCGAGAATGAAGGTTTTTCTCTTTAGAAATAAGAAAAGCATTTTCCTTCGCAAGTGAAGAAAAAGGTTCTTCTAGTTTGGAGTATTGTTCTTTAAGTTGATTTTCCTTTACACTTAAAGCTATTCTACCCAGGATGAGTGCATTTTTCTCAGCAATAGATGACTCTATTACTTCCTTAGGTTCACTTTTCAATGAGCGGAGAGACTGTTCTTGGTCATCACATACTTTTTTTAGCATATTAATCTGTTACGAAGAGATCACCACCTTGTTTGAAAGAGTTCACTTCTCTTGAGATAATATTTTGTTCTCATCTGATAAAGTTTCCATCTTCAGATTGCCTTAGTCAAAGCATAAGAGAGACAAGATATTTCATTACTTAATAAACTTTGCTTTTGAACTAATTGGGTATTCTCTTTGGTAAGATTATCTATTTGATCAACGGAATATGTATGCAGGTTATCTAATCGGTTATACTGATCTATCCAAATATCTCTATCAACGCAAATTTCTTTAGCGGCAGATTCAAACTGATATCTCTCCATTATTCGTTTCTGATTTAAAGCTTAACGAGCGAAAGAAGGCTTTTAAGAATAAACAACGTGGAAAGAACAAATTTATTAAGAGGCAAATTAAGGACAAAGATAAAAAAAATTCATACCTTTTAACTCATCATTCTTCTTGCGAAGAAGTTCGCAGTCCACAGAAACGTTTTGAAGTTTCTGATTTTCAAGGAGAAGAGTGCTACATTCTGAGGTTTTGGCTTGGAGACTCTCATTTAAGACTTCGAGCTCCTTCTCTAAAGTTATTTGCGAAATAATTCTATTAGAGACAAAATATTTACTCAGAATCTCGCAGACACCAGATTTGACAGGGTCAATGGTAGACTTTTTAGCATCATCCAGAACGTCAGATAAAAATTTAAAAGCAATGTCTATTCCTTCCACAATTTCTCTAGAAAAAGGAAGATGTTCAGATGAAGAAGTGGTGATAACAGAAGACTGAGGAATCAAATCATTCTTAGCAATAACTATGTCATTTGAAGGAAAATTTTTAGGAAGATCAAAAGATGAAACCAAGGAAGAATCAACTTGAGAAGCTTTAACGACAGAAGAAGAAACTTCATTCGCAGGAAGAATATTAATGAGAGAGGTTTCATTTGTAAAAAGATCAGTTGAAGGGGCAAAGTCTGGGGTAACATTTTCGAAGATATGAAGTAAAGTTTCAATTTGCGAAGTTATCGCAGGAGATTTAGAAGAGATAAGTGAAGGAAATGGAACAGAAGTTTCAACAATCTTAAGATGGTAAGACTTCTTAGAGGGTTTGTTGGCATCATTGTGACCCTGCGAATAACAACCAGATAAGAAACAGAGGCAACAATATTGTTATTAAAAGAATAATGTTTCTTACTACCTTGTGATTCGCAGACTTTCTTTTCCTTGCTCCGACCTTGGGTTGCGAAGTCAAGGGATTATTAGGGTTCTGAACTGTAATTTGATGCCAAAAGTGTTTTTGCCAAAACAGAAAAGTATGGGAATTACACAAAGACTAACAAAATCAAATAAGACAATTTCAGTAAACAAGATCAGTTTCAGCAAAATCAGAAGAAGATAAAGGAAAACTAACCATGATGATTCCATGAGAACAGTAGCAGAAAGATGAATCCATAAAAATGTAAAGAGAAAAAGTTGCAGATGATAAAAATTTATAAAAGACGTAGAGGTGAGAAAGACGAAGAAGTAAAAGAAAAAACATCATCTCTCTACTAGATCCCCCCTTAAATAGGCAAAAGAGTGATGACCGGATAACGACGAACGTACCGGTCAAAAGAGGAATATTCGACACGTGTAGATGATTAAGCTTAATACATGGAACCTTGTCGAGAGAAAATATAGAAATATGAATAGTTTCGGCATTTTGAAGTACAAATTCTCCTGAAATTCTCCTCTTCGCAGAGAAGACATGAGAAGAGGCAAGATGTGGGATCGGAATATCGCACCAACAACGCTCGTACAAAATTTTTATTTACAACATTGCGATGCTTTCGCAGACTAACAGAAAAAAATGACATAACAGATGACGACAACATATACATAAAGAAAGTGTGACAATCTAGCGAAGTTTAGGATATTTGTGAAATTAACATTTGTAAGCTTGCGAAATGCCGCAAGCGAGATCCGAAATTAAAGGACAGCTTAGCTGTCATCCACTATGTAATATCCTATATAAAGAGGTGAATAGGCGTAAGGAAGGGGGAGATTAATTTTTGAGTGTTGAGAAAGTTTTGAGAAGAGAGAAAGTCCAAAACAATATTTGTATTCTTGATTTCATTTCTTTCCTGTAACATTTCTAGAATCAATTAATAAAAATTGTTGTCCTTGAACATAAAGATGTGTTAATTTTTATGAATTCTTGTGTGGAATGTATTGTGGGATTTCCTGCAACTACAACTTTACTTATTTCCGATAAGGGTAGTTTGGTCATTTTCACAGTCTCCATAATATTTGTTACACTTATTTCCAACAAGGGTAATATGGTCATTTTCACAGTTTGTAACATTTACTTTATTTATTTCTGATAAGGGTAGTATGGTCATTTTCACTGTCTCCATAATATTTATGGCACTTATTTCCAATAAGGGCAGTATGGTCATTTTCACAGTCTGAAACATTTACTTTACGTATTTCCGATAAGGGTAATATGGTCATTTTTACAATCTGCATAATATTTATTGCACTTTTTTTTTCCTTTAAAGGTAATATGGTCATTTTCGCAATCGGTAACATTTACTTTACTTATTTCTGATAAGGGTAGTTTTTTATTGTCTCAATTCTGATATATTCGTCTTTAGTTCATCTGAACGAAACTCGGGTCTAATTCTAGTAATATTTGAACTTGTGATGTTCAATTCTGATATATTTCGTCTTCAGTTCATCCGGAAGGGAGACACGGGTCTAACTCTCGTAATCTATGAACAGTGATGTTCAATTCTGATATATTTCGTCCTGAGTTCATCCGAAAACGAGAAACTCATGTCTAACTTTAGTAATATTTGAACCTGTGATGTTCAATTCTGATATATTTCGTCTCAAGTTCATCCGAAAGAGAAACTCAAGTCTAACTCTAGTAATCTTTGAACCGATGATGTTCAATACTAATATATTTCGTCACCAGTTCATCTGAAAGAGAAACTCAGGTCTAAATCTAGTAATCTTAGAACCAGTGATGTTCAATTCTGATATATTTCGTCTCCAGTTCATCTGAAAGAGAAACTCAAGTCTAACTCTAGTAATCTTTGAACCTGTGATGTTCAATTCTTATATATTTCGTCTTCAGTTCATCCGAACGAGAAACTCAGGTCTAACTCTAGTAATCTTTGAACCTGTGATGTTCAATTATGATATATTTCTACATTAGTTCATCCGAAAACGAGAAACTCATGTCTAACTCATGTCATTATTGGCTCGGCTTATGAACTTGCTTTAGCGGGCTATCTGAACTTCGCAACTAAGAAAGTGTCTTCCGGAACAACTCACAATGGGAGACAGAAGCATAGAATTTCTCGTTTTAGGATAGACCTCAATAAGAACATCTATCACGAGTTCATTCTACAATGTGAATTATTTCTCATTTTAGCAGAGACCTCAATAAGAACAACTCACAATATGAACAACCATTATGAGTTCATTCGACAATAAGAACATCTATCACGAGTTCATTCTACAATGTGAACTATAATAATGAACTACTATTGTGACTTCATTCTTAATAATTAAGTACTTTTATGAGTTCATTCGACAAAAACAAATTGGTATCATATGAACATGAGGTCTATCTATGGGAGTCTGATGATCCGATTTCCCACAATCTGAAAATTAACATCCCCGGTTAATCAGACAGAGAGAACGAGGCCTATCTATGGGAAATAAATATTATGAAGACTGTGAAAATGACCAAACTACCCTTATTGAAAATAAAGAAAGTAAATATTACAGACTGTGAAAATGACCATATTACCCTGGTTTGGAATAAGTACAATAAATATTATGGAGACTGTGAAAATGACCCTACCCTTATCGAAAATAAGTAAAGTAAATGTTACAGACTGTGAAAATGACCATATTACCCTTGTTAAAAATAAGTGCAATAAATATTATGGAGACAGTGAAAATGACCAAACTACCCTTAATGAAAATAAATAAGAGACAACAAAGGCTCCCGCAGGAAAGCAGTGAAGAATATCTTCCGCACCTTATCAGTAAGTGAAGGATATGTTTTGCACCTCACCCGGAAGTGAAGAATGTTGTTTTCACCTCTCTAAACTAGAAGTGGGCTTGAGATAACAGCCTTGAAGAAGACTTGAGCCCAGAAGAGAGAAGAAACAAAACCCAAGCACGGATCCATCCTGATTCCCGAGCCGTTGGATTTGATATAGCAGTTGAACATCCAAAGTGCCACCACATGGTACATCATAGTTCTCTACACCTACTCAACACCGTAGCATCCATTCTCCCTTCATGTACTTACACATAAGCCAGAAACATCACCTTCACCTCACTTCTCTTTTTTCCTCCCGACAGAACCAACACCATCACATCTCTCCATCAATCATCCCCATTACCGACCATTTCTGATCTCAGCAACCTTCATAAAAGAAATTAATCAAACCCCTAGTATCTTTCTATCTCCATCATAGCTTCTTCCCCAAAACAGTAACCCTATAAGCTATGATTGAGAGAGACAGAGCTAGGGTTATATTCAATGGAAATAGAAAACATCAAATCAGGGATTGAAGAGCTAGGGTTATTTTCAAGATATTAAGGAAATCCTATAAAATATCATGACTAGCCCTTGACTAGCCTATTTAATGTTATATTATTACCAAAACTAAAATATTAGCTTAAATTTGATAGTATTATTATTTTATGAAATATATTAAGAAAATAAAAGCAAATTTATCTAACGTTAAAGAAGCCGCTTGAGTGGGATAGCTTTCCGCAAGGTCGTGCGGGATAGGACTGCTCGCTTTCCTCTAGGAAGTTTTTGAGGGTGTTTAGAAGTATGCTAGAGTGGGAGATTGGTCCTGGTGATCACACAACTTTAGGCTTTAGAGTAGAACATGTGTAGTCCCTTTTTTATTCAAATATTTCTTACATTTCAGAAGTCTATATGATTTTGACATTACCCGCTTACCTCTAGGAAGTTCTGAGGAAGTTTAAAAGTATGCTAACTGGCAATCGCACACCTTTAGGCTTTTGAGTAGAATATGTGTAGCACCACAATATGTGTGTACTAATTTAAGTACTAAGAGAAATTCCTATGGAATGAACAAACATGAAAAAAGAAATAGTTTGTTCATTTTGCTCAAATCAACAATAGTGTGTTCACGTCTCCGTCCAAGGTATAGAGGGAAGATCCCTGGAAACTCAGATACACACTATTATACATGACCTGTTTACCAAAAATAGCATCATGGATCGAGTATTGTCATGTCTTATGATTTGGGTTCTTCCAAATATGTTTTGGTGGATTTTTTGTTTAGTCGTGTTATTGTTGGATATAGGATCTCCAGTAACAAAATCTTTAGTAACCAATATCAGTAGTGTAGGATCCAAATATCTCACAACAGTAAGAGCTAGCGAGAATGTAGCGAAGCTTGCGAGAATGTAGCATGGGTGCGATATTTTATTAGCTATACCCCACTATATGTGAGTTGTCATCCACTATGTAAACACCTATATAAAGATGAAGGCAGGAGAGAGAAAGGGGGAGACACAATTTTGTATGAGGGAGAGAGACTTTATTTTATCATCTTCTTCCCCAAAAAAACTAGATCTAGAGTTCTACATAATATCCATTAATGGAGATTTTAGATGTAACAATTATGTAATTTCAATAATCATAGTAAAGAACCTTAACCCCGTGGATGTAGATCACATTGATCGAACCACGTAAATCCTTGTGTCCGTTTTATAATCTTAGCACTTTATTCTTTATTTTGAGTATGAAATAGATTTAGATCTAGAAAATATTATACGAGGTGTGTTATGGGATTTCCTGCAACTATATTTTGGCGCTAGAAACAGGGACATACTACTTGTCATATTGAAGAAGATTCAAAGAAATTGGCTATTGTTAGAGTTGGATCTCACTGAGTCTAAAAGCTACAAGATCAAATATGGAAGCTACAACGAAAGCTCATGATTATACACGAAATAGATAGAAAAAGATATGTTGAGAGGCAGATGAAGAAAAAGCTAGCTAAATTATGCCAACAAATCATCAAAAAAGGAAAAATCTCTTCTCATTTTTCTTATTCTCTGTTTGATCCTTCGGATCAGGGAATTTCAAAGCAAAAATTGGAAAATAGTTTTTTATGAAACCTAAATTTTATTCTTTGTAGAAATCTGATTTACTGCGGAAATCTTGAATCTAAACATGTTTTGCTACGAATTCGTAATAATGAAACCTTGTTTTACAAATCTGTTTAATGAATCTCTAAAATGTCAAATTTCAATATTTTCTGTTAATTTCCTGTTGATTGGAGATTTACCTTTCGCAAGAACAAAAACAAGTAGATTTCATTAAAAGTTTTCATTCTTCGCAAGGAGAAATTACTCAACTTAATGCTCTATAGACTGCTAACCAAATTTACCGATTGTTTGCAACATGTATGATTGAAACCATCTCAAATCAGGTGCTGAGCAAAGGAAAAAATTTAGCGTGTATGATTTGGGAATTTGCAGCCGCGAAGAGACAGCTGTATGGAATTAATTTCCAATCTCAATTATTATGGTTCATAGCAAATCAATTGGGAGTAGTAATCTCAAGTTAAAGGAACCGTGAGCGAAGAAAATACACATCAAAATTCAGCGAAGAAGGTTTACTTCATCAGATAACTAAGGAAGAAGAGCTTCTGCGAAGTAGTAGGATGGATATTTTGATTCTGTTCGTCTGAGCTATCAAAGGCAAAAGATGAAGAAATTCTGTGAAATTCGTTTCATCAACTGTATAATGAAAATATATGCTAAAACATGAAGCAGCGAATCAAGTCGCTACATTCTCGCAGAAAAACCATTCACAGACAAAAACCATATTCTCGCTACAACTCCAACTATCAACGAGAAACGGGAAGACACACAAAACTATTAGTTGCGAAGAAAGGGATGATTGCAGTTCGTCATCGGCGAAGGGAAAACAAGGCAAAGGAATAATAACGTAAGGATAATATAGGGACATCTACAAATTCGAAAGGAACGAACAAAGAATTAGATAAGACGCAGGCATACAAAAAAAAAAGATGCAAAGAATCACAAAACCCCATGCATGAGGAGCTAATCAAAGAAATAGTGAGCAGATCCAAAACTACCATAAATCATGAGCCAGTCTATCATACAAAGGATGAATTCAAAATCAGTAGGACATAAACAAAACCTTGATTCAACTTAATTATCAGCGAAACGTGCAATGTAAAATAGAGTTCGCAATTACATTGTATAACAGCAGGTAAATGTAAATAGCAAGGGGAACCACAAGGCCAAGAACAAAGGGAGGAAGGAGATACAAAAAGATAAAGAAGTACAAGAGAAAAAAGGTTCGATATAGAAAAGTTGGAAGAATAAATACGTATATATTTTTTACAAAAAATGATATAAAATGATATGATACGTATGTTTACTTCGCAGCTAACTTCGCCGAAGTGTATGCGAGATTTACTTCACAAGAGGCAGAGATATTTCCTTCATGTATATTTACTTCGCAGACATTTTCTTCGAGATATTTTACGGAAAGTTACAAACAGCAAAGCTAGTGGAACAAAAGCGAAGAACATGATACACACAAATTGTTATCAAAAAATTAATTTGGCAAAAACTAGACAGATTGGTACCTGCACAACCTCACATCCAGCGAGAAAAGCATCACGGAATGAAAAGTTATAGGCGAAGAAATTAACTCATCATTCTATAATTCGAGACAAGGTGCAGATGAAGGAAAAGTATCATTCCAGCGAGAAGCATCATTTCAGCGAGATGGTAAAAATAAATGGAGTTAAAAGGCTTCTTAGACCTGAAACATTAAGGACGAGAAGTCGAACATCATTTATCAATAGCGCAAAGAGATTTATTGTCAAAAACAAGTTCATTAAGAAGACATTTATGCGAAGAAAATAAGGCCAAAAGTGAAACAAAGGCGAAATAAATAGACATGCAGAAGGCCACCAAACTTAATTTTTGTTGATTTTCAATCTTCGCAGAAAGGGAGGAAGGTTGCGAGATAAGAAACAGGAGAAGAAAAGTCGAAGAAAAAGTTTATACAAAGAGCAATTAAAATAATAATAAATTATGCGAATTGTACCTTCCAGTCACAAACAGAAATTCGTACAGATGGTCAGAGAAGGGGTATGCGAACTAGAGGACATAGGTTCGATTCTCCCAGCTACCAAATAATTTTTGCTTCACAGATATTCATTTCGCAGACGTTTATATCATCTTTTACTTTACTATTTGCTTTGCAAATAATAAATCGCACAGATGGTTCAGTACATCGCAAGGAGCAGATATTTCACAAGAGAGGGTTAGCACAATTGGTATGGTGCGAGAATATGCAAGAAGCAGATCAAGGGTTCAAATCTCATCTCTCACACTTCTTTTTGCTGCGTGATAATTAGATTTCTTTGTGCGACGTTTATACATTTCAAGGATGCCAGTTTTGCAAGAAAGTTATATACTTCGCGAGAGGTGATAACAACAGAAAATCAAATGAAAGCTAAGTACCACTTCCTTGAACATTTTACTTACAGAAAATAAAAGATTTTTGATTTGATTGAAAAAAAGCGATACAATCGCATGATTACAAAGATTTCAAAATTACAAAAAACCGAGAAAATTCAATTTATATGTTTCTCTAGAGTATTTCTTTTAAAGATTTTTTTTTTTGATTTGATTGAAAAAACACGACACAATCGCAGAATTACAAAGATTTCATAAATACAAAGATTTCGGAATTACAATGTATTAGAATTTATCTTCAATATTTACTTTGCTTCAAATGATATGATATTATGAGAATGAAAGAATAAATGAAAGAAATGACAGAAATGAAAGAATGAATGAGAGAATAAAGAAATGCAAAAATTTCTCAGAAACAAAAAGATAGAGGCGATCTTTCTCAGGCGTGCACCCTAGTTCGCGAAATAAAATTTTGCAAGAGGCAAATGTAAGACCTAAAGTACGTCATTGAAGGGGGTACCTATTGCATGGATCAAGTAAAGGTTACACCGCCCCCGGAACCTGGGTCATGGAGATTTGGGGTCAATAAATCCCATCCAGGAGAGGTACCTTAGATTTTCAACCTAAACATATGATTTTGGTTGGACGACTGAGGGTCTCTCCTAAGGAGTATAGAACTCGATCAAGGCGCCAAGGTACACGGTTGAGTCAAGAGTGCCTGGGGCGTCTGGGGCGTACCTTGCCATTCTTAACAAGTCTTGGCTATGATGCACTCGGCCCAAAGAAAACCCCACTTAGGGTGTAGTCTCGTAACCATAATCCATATAGGAAAAAGGGATAAGAGGCTGCGAAAACAACTTGTTATTGTTAAGACCGGATGGGAGGAGTCTACCTTGTATGGTAGAGGTACGCCTCCTTGAAGGGGCAACCAGGGGTAAGATAAGGGTGGCACCCTCCATTAGGGAGATGATAAGTGTCTAAAGACGCAAATATCATGAGGCTTTTTACTCACGGGAGTATTAAGGCTTGTTATATTTATGCAACAATCCTTAAGAGGCAAAAATACTAGAGAAAGTATAAGGCGAGATCAATGGGTCAGTACACGAAAGTGTAAGGACGTCCTGCGATTTCGTCGCAAGATGGCAATGTCATGGGCCTTTATGTTTGCAAGAATATTTAGGCCTATCATATTTCGCATGAAATACAACCTACAGAGGCAATAATACTAGAAGAAATGATAAGACAAGATCAGTGGGTCAATACATGAAAGTGTAAAGACGTCCTGCGATTTTGTTGCAAAGAAAAAATAAACGTGGCGAAATAAAACCTTTACTTAGGAAGGCAAAATAAGACCCCATAAGAGAGCACGCAAATAAACTTGCGAAGATGATTATATGTAAGCAAACAAGCTTGCGAACATGTATAAAGAAATGAAATTGAGATAGTGAAAATGATGCACCTTTGATATTTTGATTATATTATATTAATCGATACTAATAGTGCAGGAATAAACAGTGGAGACAGTAAATCAATGAGATACAATGAGCTAAATATGGACAAAGAACAAAAGAAATAAAAATGAAGCACAAGCAAATGAACATGCGAGGAACAATAAGTACGCGAAGAGGAATGCATATACTAAAGAAATGGAGAATGGAAGCAATTTAAAGCTACATCGATTTTAGCGTGCAAAATAAGCTAAGTAACACAAACATTATCTATACATTGCAATAGATAAGCATTCTCGTCATATAAGCATCACACTTGCATCATGATTGCATTGCATAAGCATTTCATGGCATAAACATCGCATACACATTTCATAACATAATCATTACATAAGAATTAGATTTGCACAAGTATTTTACAAAACTTTACGGAATAATATCGCAGAATGTGTCTGAATTTCGCAGAATGTGATTATTTCGAAGGATGTGATTATTTCGCTCAATTATTTCGCACAATTATAGGCAACTTGAAGAGATTATACTATCGCATTAGCACAAAACATGAGACAAAGGCAAGATAAGAATAAAGAAACAACTCGCTCATTCAACATTTTCTCAAGGATTCTACCCTCATAGATAAAGAACAAAGGCAACTATGGATTACCAAGAAAACATTTTATATTCGTTATCTTCTCGGCAAGAATCATTTCCAAAGTGGACGTTCACTAATGAAGGACAAGAATCCTCACCAAAAATGGAGTAATAATTTCACATGAATAGACGCAATACTTATTACTCTTATTCAAGGACGGATACTTCTTATATTTCGAGGATTGAGTACTTATTATACTTCTTCAAGGATATTTCATACTTCGCATACTTCAAGAGATGATAGTTCTTATTTACTTCGCAAATCTCCGGAACTTCACAAAAGAATAGAGGCAAGTACGTACTTTTCAAGTCCAATATTCTTTTGCTCGTTCCTCCAAAAACTACCACAAAGTGGATTTTTCCTTAAAGATCGCTCTTCAAGCAATATTCAAGGAAAAAGAAGCAAGATATAGGATCCAAATATCGCACAACAGTAAGAGCTTGCGAGAATGTATCATGGGTGCGAGATTTTATTAGCTATACCCAACTATATGTGAGCTGTCATTCACTATCTAAACACCTATATAAAGAGGGAGGCAGGAGAGAGAAAGGAGGAGACACAATTTTGTAAGAGGGAGAGAGACTTTATTTTATTATCTTCTTCCCCAAAAAACTAGATCTAGAGTTCTACATAATATCCATTAATGGAGATTCTAGATGTAACAATTATGTAATTTCAATAATCATGGAGATTCTACATAATATCAGTCGTACCCGCTTACGTACGGTACAACTTGAACCGTTGGAGTCCTGGAGCATGATTCACAACTCTAGTAACATTTTTTTAAGGAATTTTTAAATTAATCTGAAAAACATCATCTTCAATGGAAGAAGGGCTGAAGTACCAAAAGTGATTAGAATCTTCAGCTGGTAAACAATGAACTCGCCGGGAAAAACGTCGGATCTCCTGCACCTGCCAGAGATGATCATCACGGATCTTGAAATAACATTCAACAGACCAAGACCCATACTAAGAACATAATTACAAAGACTGACACATTACCCAAGTATGAATAAAAAATAACTATTACAATCATATCACATAAATCTAAAACATTACCGACTAAAATCCGATCAAAACAACCATCTGACAAAAGACACAAACTGCAAAGCTTAGGTAGAGATGCTGCTGGTGCTGAAGGCAAGAGTCAAGATAATGGTTGTTACTTCTTTTTGTTCATCAAACAATGGATGAAGGTAACGGCTGGTTTCTTATTTGGGCCTTAACCAGAACCAAAAACATAACCCAACAAACAAGATCCACAACTCAAAATCACTGGAACCTTAACCGGAATCAAGATTTTGAAATACCACTGAAAACTGAAATACAAACACAAACAAAATATAGGTTTCCCGAAAAACAAATAAAGAGAGATCATTGCTCCTCAATTCCACGGTGCCTTAGCCAGTGTTACAAATTGTTTCCTGATCTCGCGGGAATCCTTCTTGACCTTAGTTTTTCTTCTCTTAATAAGAATAACTTTATTCTTCAACTTTTCAATTTCCTTCTCACACTCACATTTACGAGATTCAATCACTTTTGCCTACCTTTTTTTGGCTTCTAATTTTTTCATGTCATCTGCTATAACTTTATAAGTTTTCGCAATATCTTCATGAGCGCTTAAAATCTCTGTTAACTTAGTGACATCGAAACCAAATTCTTCAAAATCAGACACAGCTGATTTATAATCTTCTAAATTTTGGAGAAAATTACATGGATGAATTGAATCACTAGTTATAGTTACAATACGAGTAAGACTATAAAAACCAAAGTCAAGACCCCTTTTAATTGAATCACTAGTTAAACTTTGATACTTCGAGAATGGAGCATAATGAGGTCTCTGTGGTAAAATATGGAACACTCGGTTTATTCCAGATATCACCTCCTCAGACCAATCTTTCTTTTGATCCTTATCCAACTGATCCATTGCTTCTCTGCATCTCTTCTCAATCTCCTAGTTCTTTCTACTATCAGTGATCAAGTGCAAAACTCTAACTTTATACTATCTTACATAGTGGGACCAATGTAGTACATTTCGCTCATACCGGTCGATATATCAGCGCTATTACCGGTACCAGTGGTTGAGCGAAACGGAAATCACAACATCGCGATACGATATTTGCCGATAATATCGGACGGTACAGGAAAAAGGATACAACGATTTGTCAGCGATATTGATATTTTCGGCGATATTTGACACTTACTATAAATTATATGGGTAGTTTTGGAATTCTAGGTGAAGGGAAGAGATGAAATCCCAAAATCCCATCGATACGCAGCCAAAACAACTTCTTTGCAGGCGAAAAAACTCTTCTTATCGCCATTAAGATAGAGAAGAAGAGTTTTTTCGGCTGCAAAGAAGTTTTTCGCCTGTAAAGAAGTCTGGTCATTTTCACAATCTGCATATTATCTATTTCACTTTTTTCCAATAAAGGTAATATGGTCATTTTCGCATTCGGTAACATTTACTTTACTTATTTCCGATAAGGGTAGTATGGTCATTTTCACGGTCTCCATAATATGTATTGCACTTATTTCCAATATGGGTAATATGGTCATTTTCATAATCTGTATTATTTACTTTACTTGTTTTCAATAAGGATGGTCTGGTCATTTTCACAGTCTCCATAATAATTATTCCACTTATTTCCAACAAGGGTAATATGGTCATTTCCATAATTGGTAATATTTACTTGAATTATTTTCAATATAAGGGTAGTCTGGTCATTTTTACATTCTCCATAATATTTATGGCACTTATTTCCAACAAGGTTAGAATAAATATTTCCATAATTGGTCATATTTACTTTAATTATTTTAAATATAAGGATAGTCTGGTCATTTTCGAAAAAATTCTATCAGAGCCAAAATATTTACTCAGAATCTCGCAGACACCAGATTTGACAGGGTCAATGGTAGACTTTTTAGCATCATCCAGAATGTCAGATAAAAATTTAAAAGCAATGTTTATTCCTTCACAGTTTCTCTAGAAAAAGGAAGATGTTCAGATAAAGAAGTGATGATAACAGAAGACTGAGGAATCAAATCATTCTTAGCAATAACTGTGTCATTTGAAGGAAAAATTTGAGGAAGATCAAAAGTTGAAACCAAGAAAGAATCAACTTGAAAAGCTTTAACGACAAAAGAAGAAACTTCATTCGCAGGTGGAATATTAATGAGAGAGGTTTCATTTGTAAAAATATCAGTTGAAGGGGCAAAGTCTGAGGCAACATTTTCGAAGAAATGAAGTAAAGTTTCAGTTTGCGAAGTTATCGCAGGAGATTTAGAAGAGATAAGTGAAGGAAATGGAACAACAGTTTCAATAATCCTAAGATGGTTAGACCTCTTAGAGGGTTTGTTGGCATCATTGTCACCCTGCGAATAACAACCCAGATAAGAAACAGAGGAAACAATATTGTTATTAAAAGAATAATGTTTCTTACTACCTTGTGATTCACAGACTTTCTTTTCCTTGCTCCGACCTTGGGTTGCGAAGTCAAGGGATTATTCGGGTTCTGAACTGTAATTTGATGCCAAAAGTGTTTTTGCCGAAACAGAAAAAGTATGGGAATTACACAAAGACAAACAAAATCAAATAAGACAATTTCAGTAAACAATATCAGTTTCAGCAAAATCAGAATAAGATAAAGGAAAACTAACCTTGATGATTCCATGAGAATAGTAGCACAAAGATGAATCCGTAAAAATGTAAAGAGAAAAAGTTGCAGATGATAAAAATTTACAGAGGACAAGGAGGTGAGAAAGACAAAGAAGTAAAAGAAAAAAAATCATCTCTCTACTAGATCCCCCCTTAAATAGGAAAAAGAGGGATGACCGGATAACGACGAACGTACCGGTGAAAAGAGGAATATTCGACACGTGTAGACGGTTAAGCTTAATACATGGAACCTTGTCGGGAGAAAAATATAGAAAGATGAATAGTTGTGTCATTTTGAAGTACAAATTCTCCTGACATTCTCCTCTTCGCAGAGAAGACATGAGAAGAGGCAAGATGTGGGATCAGAATATCGCACCAACAACGCTCCTGCAAAATTTTCATTTACAACATTGCGATGCCGTCGCAGACTAACAGAAAAAATGACATAACAGATAACGACAACATAAACATAAAGAAAGTGTGACAATCTAGCGAAGTATAGGATATTTGCGAAATTAACATTTGTAAGCTTGCGAAATGCCGCAAGCCAGATCCAAAATTGAAGGACAGATTATATGTCATCCACTATGTAATATCCTATATAAAGAGATGAATAAGCGTAAGGAAGGGGGAGATTAATTTTTGAGTGTTGAGAAAGTTTTGAGAAGAGAGAAAGTCCAAAACAATATTTGTATTCTTGATTTCATTTCTTTCCTGTAACATTTCTAGAATCAATTAATAAAAAGTGTTGTTCTTGATCATAAAGATGTGTTAATTATTATGAATTCTTGTGAGGGATGTATTGTGGGATTTCCTGCAACTACAACTTTACTTATTTCCGATAAGGGTAGTTTGGTCATTTTCACAGTCTCCATAATATTTGTTTCACTTATTTCCAACAAGGGTAATATGGTCATTTTCACAGTCTGTAATATTTACTTTATTTATTTCCGATTAGGGTAGTATGGTCATTTTCACTGTCTCCATAATATTTATGGCACTAATTTCCAATAAGGGCAATATGGTCATTTTTACAATCTGAAACATTTACTTTACGTATTTCCGATAAGGGTAGTATGGTCATTTTTACAATCTGCATAATATTTATTGCACTTCTTTTTTTCCTTATAAAGGTAATATGGTCATTTTCGCAATCGGTAACATTTACTTTACTTATTTCCGATAAGGGTATTATGGTCATTTTCACTGTCTCAATTCTGATATATTCGTCTTTAGTTCATCTGAACGAAACTCACGTATAATTCTAGTAATATTTGAACCTGTGATGTTCAATTCTGATATATTTCGTCTTCAGTTCATCTGAAAGGGAGACTCAGGTCTAACTCTGGTAATCTTTGAACTGTGATGTTCAATTATGATATATTTCGTCCCCAGTTCATCCGAAAACGAGAAACTCATGTCTAACTTTAGTAATATTTGAACCTGTGATGTTCAATTCTGATATATTTCGTCTCCAGTTCATCCTAAAGAGAAACTCAGGTCTAACTCTAGTAATCTTTGAACCGGTGATGTTCAATACTAATATATTTCGTCACCAGTTCATCCGAAAGAGAAACTCAGGTCTAACTCTAGTAATCTTAGAACCAGTGATGTTCAATTCTGATATATTTCGTCTTCAGTTCATCTGAAAGAGAAACTCAGGTCTAACTCTAGTAATCTTTGAACCTGTGATGTTCAATTCTGATATATTTCGTCTTCAGTCCATCCGAACGAGAAACTCAGGTATAATTCTGGTAATATTTGAACATGCGATGTTCAATTTTGATATATTTCATCCTCAGTTCATCCGAAAACGAGAAACTCAGGTCTAACTCAGGTCATTATTGGCTCGGCTTGTGAACTTGCTTTAGCGGTCTATCTGAACTTCGAAACTACGAAAGTGTCTTCCGGGACAACTCACAATGGGAGACAGAAGCATATCATTTCTCGTTTTAGCAGAGACCTCAATAATAACATCTATCACGAGTTCATTCTACAATGTGAATTATTTCTCGTTTTAGCATAGACCTCAATAAGAACAACTCACAATATGAACAACCATTATGAGTTCATTCGACAATAAGAACATCTATCACGAGTTCATTCTAGAATGTGAACTATAATAATGAACTACTATTGTGACTTCATTCTTAATAATGAAGTACTTTTATGAGTTCATTCTACAAAAACAAATTGGTATCATATGAACATGAGGTCTATCTATGGGAGTCTGATGATCCGAGTTCCCACAATCTGAAAATTAACTTCCCTGGTTAATCGGACAAAGAGTACGAGGCCTATTTATTGGAAATAAATATTATGAAGACTATGAAAATGACCAAACTACCCTTATTGAAAATAAAGAAAGTAAATATTACAGACTATGAAAATGACCATATTACCCTGGTCTGGAATGAGTACAATAAATATTTTGGAGACTGTGAAAATGACCCTACCCTTATCGGAAATAAATAAAGTAAATGTTACAGACTGTGAAAATGACCATATTACCCTTGTTAGAAATAAGTGCAATAAATATTATGGAGACTGTGAAAATGACCAAACTACCCTTATTGAAAATAAATAAGAGACAACAAAGGCTCCCGCTGGAAAGCAGTGAAGAATATCTTCCGCACCTTATCAGCAAGTGAAGGATATATTTTGCACCTCACCCGGAAGTGAAGAATGTTGTTTTCACATCTCTAAACTAGAAGTGGGCTTGAGATAACAGCCTTGAAGAAGACTTGAGCCCAGAAGAGAGAAGAAACAAAACCCAAGCTCGGCTCCATCCTGATTCCCGAGCCGTTGGATTTATATAGCAGATGAACATCCAAAGTTCCTCCACACGGTACATCATAGTTCTCTACACCTACTCAACACCGTAGCATCCATTCTCCCTTCATGTACTCGAACATAAGCCAGAAACATCACCTTAACCTCACTTCTCTTTTTTCCTCCCGACAGAACCAACACCATCACATATCTCCATCAATCAGCCCTATTACCGACCATTTCTGATCTCTGCAACCTTCATAAAAGCAATTAATCAAACCCCTAGTATCTTTCTATTTCTATCATAGATTCTTCCCCAAAAAAGTAACCCTATAAGCTATGATTGAGAGAGACAGAGCTAGGGTTATATTCAATGGAAATAGCAAACATCAAATCAGGGATTGAAGAACTAGGGTTATTGTCAAGATATTAAGGAAATCCTATAAAATATCATGACTAACCCTTGACTATCCTATTTAATGTTATATTATTACCAAAACTAAAATATTAGCTTAAATTGGATAGTATTATTATTTTATGAAATATATTAAGAAAATAAAAGCAAATTTATCTAACGGTAAAGAAGCCGCTTGAGCGGGATAGCTTCCCGCAAGGTCGTGCGGGATAGGACTGCTTGCTTTCCTCTAGGAAGTTTTTGAGGGTGTTTAGAAGTATGCTAGAGTGGGAGATTGGTCCTGGTGATCACACACCTTTAGGATATAGAGTAGAACATGTGTAGTCCCTTTTTTATTCCAATATTTCTTACATTTCAGAAGTCTATATGATTTTGACATTACCCGCTTACCTCTAGGAAGTTCTGAGGAAGTTTAAAAGTACACTAACCGACAACCGCACACCTTTAGGCTTTTGAGTAGAATACGTGTAGCACCACAATATGTGTGTACTAATTTAAGTACTAAGAGAAATTCCTATGGAATGAACAAACATGAAAAATGAAATAGTTTGTTCATTTTGCTCAAATCAACAATAATTTGTTCACGTCTCCGTCCAAGGTATAGAGGGAAGATCCCTGGACACTCAGATACACAGTATTATACATGACCTGTTTACCAAAAATAGCGTCATGGATCGAGTATTATCACGTCTTATGATTTGGGTTCTTCCAAATATGTTTTGGTGGATTTTTTGTTTAGTCGTGTTACTGTTGTATATAGGATCTCCAGTAACAGAATCTTTAGTAACCAATATCAGTAGTGTGGGATCCAAATATCGCACAACAGTAAGAGCTAGAGAGAATGTAGCGAAGCTTGCGAGAATGTAGCATGGGTGCGAGATTTTATTAGCTATACCCCACTATATGTGAGTTGTCATCCACTATGTAAACACCTATATAAAGAGGAAGGCAGGAGAGAGAAAGGGGGAGACACAATTTTGTAAGAGGGAGAGAGACTTTATTTTATCATCTTCTTCCCAAAAAAACTAGATCTAGAGTTCTAAAAAATATCCATTAATGGAGATTCTAGACTAACAATTATATAATTTCAATAATCATAGTGAAGAACCCTAACCCCGTGGATATAGATCACAATGATCGAACCACGTAAATCCTTGTGTCTGTTTTATAATCTTAGCACTTTATTCTTTATTTTGAGTATGAAATAGATTTAGATCTAGAAAATATTATACGGGGTGTGTTTTGGGATTTCCTGCAACTATATTTTGGCGCTAGAAACAGGGACATACTACTTGTCAGATTGAAGAAGATTCAAAGAAATTGGCTAGTGTTAGAGTTGGATCTCACTGAGTCTAAAAGCTTCAAGATCAAATATGGAAGCTACAAAGAAAGCTCATGATTATACAAGAAATAGAGAGAATGAGATATGTCGAGAGGCAGATGAAGAAAAAGCTAGCTAAATTATGCCAACAAATCATCAAAAAAGGACAAATATCTTCTCATTTTTCTTATTCTCTGTTTGATCCTTCGGATCTGGGAATTTCAAAGCAAAAATTGGAAAATAGTTTTTTATGAAACCTAAATTTTGTTCTTTATAGAAATCTGATTTACTGCGGAAATCTTGAATCTAAACATGTTTTTCTACGAATTCGTAGTAACCAAACCTTGTTTTACAAATCTGTTTAATGAATCTCTAAAATGTCAGATTTCAAGATTTTCTGTTAATTTCCTGTTGATTGGGGATTTACCTTTCGCAAGAAAAAAAAAAAGTAGATTTCATTGAAAGTTTTCATTCTTCGCAAGGAGAAATTACTCAAATTAATGCTCTATAGACTGCTAACCAAATTTACCGATTATTTGCAACATGTATGATTGAAACCATCTCAAATCAGGTGATGAGCAAAGGAAAATATTTAGCGTGTATGATTTGGAATTTGCAGCCGCGAAGAGACAGCTGAATGGAATTAATTGCCAATCTCAATTATTATGGTTCGCAGCAAATCAATTGGGAGTAGTAATCTCAAGTTAAAGGGAATGTGAGCAAAGAAAATACACATCAAAATTCAGCGAAGAGGGTTTACTTCATCAGATAACTAAGGAAGAAGAGCTTCTGCGAAGTAGTAGGATGGATATTTTGATTCTGTTCGTCTGAGCTGTCAAAGGAAAAAGATGAAGAAATTCTGCGAAGTTCGTTTCATCAACTGTATAATGAAAAGATAAGCTAAAACATGAAGCAGCGAATCAACTCGCTACATTCTCACAGAAAAACCATTCACAGACAAAAACCATATTCTCGCTACAACTCCAACTATCAACGAGAAACGGGAAGACTCACAAAACTATTAGTTGCGAAGAAAGGGATGATTGCAGTTCGTCACCGGCGAAGGGAAAAACAAGGAAAAGGAATAATAACATAAGGATAATAAAGGGACATCTACAAATGCGAAAGGAATGAACAAAGAATTAGATAAGCCGCAGGCATACAAAGAAAAGGACGCAAAGAATCAAAAAACCCCATGCCTGAGGAGCTAATCAAAGAATAGTGAGTAAAGCCACAACAACCACAAATCATGAGCCAGGATAACATACAAAGGATGAATTCAAAATCAGTAGGACATAAACAAAACCTTGATTCAACTCAATTATCAGCGAAATGTGCAATGTAAAATAGACTTCTCAATTACATTGTATAACAACAGGGAAATGTAAATAGCAAGGGGAACCACATGGCCAAGAACAAAGGGAGGAAGGAGATAAAAAAAGATAAAGAAGTACAAGAGAAGAAAGGATCGATATAGAAAAGTTGGAAGAACAAATACGTATATATTTGTTACAAAAAATTATATAAAATGATATGATACGTATGTTTACTTCGCAGATAACTTCGCCGAAGTGTATGCGAGATTTACTTCACAAGAGGCAGAGATATTTCCTTCATGTATATTTACTTCGCAAACATTTTCTTCGCGATATTTTACGGAAAGTTACTAACAGCAAAGCTAGTGGAACAAAAGCGAAGAATATGATACACACAAATTGTTATCAGAAAATTAATTTGGAAAAAACTAGACAGATTGGTACCTGCACAACCTCACATCCAGCGAGAAAAGCATCACGGAATGAAAAGTTATAGGCGAAGAAATTAACTCATCATTCTAGAATTCGAGACAAGGTGCAGATGAAGGAAAAGTATCATTCCAGCGAGAAGCATCATTTCAGCGAGATGGTAAAAAAAATGGAGTTAAAAGGCTTCTAAGACGTGAAACATTAAGGACGAGAAGTTGAACATCATTTATCAATAACGCAAAGAAATTCATTATAAAAAACAAGTTCATTAAGAAGACATTTATGCGAAGAAAATAAGGCCAAAAGTGAAACAAAGGCGAAAGAAATAGACATGCAGAAGGCCACCAAACTTAATTTTTGTTGATTTTATATCTTCGCAGAAAGGGAGGAAGGTTGCGAGATAAGTAACAGGAGAAGAAAAGTCAAAGACAAAGTTTATACAAAGAGCAATTAAAATAAGAATAAATTATGCGAATTATACCTTCCAGACACAAACAGAAATTCGTACAGATGGTCAGAGAAGGGGTATGCGAACTAGAGGACATGGGTTCGATTCTCCCAGCTACCAAATAATTTTTGCTTCTCAGATATTCATTTCGCAGACGTTTACATCATCTTTTACTATACTATTTGCTTCGCAAATAATAACTCGCACAGATGGTTCAGTACATCGCAAGGAGCAGATATTTCACAAGAGAGGGTTAGCACAGTTGGTATGGTGCGTGAATATGCAAGAAGAAGATCAAGGGTTCAAATATCATCTCTCACACTTCTTTTTTATGCGTGATAATTAGATTTCTTTGTGCGATGTTTATACATTTCAAGGATGCCAGTTTTGCAAGAAAGCTATATACTTCGCGAGAGGTGACAACAACAGAAAATCACATGAAATCTATGTACCACTTCCTTGAACATTTTACTTACAGAAAATAAAAGATTTTTGATTTGATTGACAAAAAGCGATACAATCGCATGATTACAAAGATTTCAAAATTACAAAAAACCGAGAAATTCAATTTATATATTTCTCTAGAATATTTCTTTTACAGATTTTTTTTTTTGATTTGATTGAAAAACACAATACAATCGCAGAATTACAAAGATTTCACAACTACAAAGATTTCAGAATTACAATGTATTAGAATTTCTCTTGAATATTTACTTTGCTTCAAATGATATGATATTATGAGAATGAAAGAATGAATGAAAGAAATGATAGAAATGAAAGAATGAATGAGAGAATAAAGAAACGCAAAAATTTCTCAGAAACAAAAAGATAGAGGCGATCTTTCTCTGGCGTGCACCCTAGTTCGCGAAATAAAATTTTGCAAGAGGCAAATGTAAGACCTAAAGTGTGTCATTGAAGGGAGTACCTATTTCATGGCTCAAGGAAAGGTTACACCGCCCCCAGAACCTGGGTCATGGAGATTTGGGGTCAATAAATCCCATCCAGGAGAGGTACCTTAGATTTTCAACCTAAACATATGATTTTGGTTAGACGACTGTGGGTCTCTCCTAAGGAGTGCAGAACTCGATCAAGGCGCCGAGGTACACGGTTGAGTCAAGAGTGCCTGGGGCGTACCTTGCCATTCTTAACAAGTCTTGGCTATGATTCACTCGGCCCAAAGAAAACCCCACTTAGGGTGTAGTCTCGTAACCATAAGCCATATAGGCAAAAGGGATAAGAGGCTGTGAAAACAACTGGTTATTGTTAAGACCGGATGGGAGGAGCCAACCTTGTATGGTATAGGTACGCCTCTTTGAAGGGGCAACCAGGGGGAAGATAAGGGTGGCACCCTCCATTAGGGAGCTGATAAGTGTCTAAAGACGCAAATGTCATGAGGCTTTTTACTCATGGGAGTATTAAGGCTTGTCATATTTGTGCAACAGATAAGGCGAGATCAATGGGTCAGTGCACGAAAGTGTAAGGACGTCCTGTGATTTCGTCGCAACACGGCAATGTCATGGGTCTTTATGTTTGCAAGAATATTTAGGCCTGTCATATTGTCGCAAAAAATACATCCTGCAGAAGCAATAATACTAGAATAAATGATAAGACAAGATCAATGGGTCAATACATGAAAGTGTAAAGACGTTCTGCGATTTTTTTGCAAAGAAAAAATAAACGTGGCGAAATAAGACCTTTACTTAGGAAGGAAAAATAAGACCACATAAGAGAGAATGCAAATAAACTTGCGAAGATGATTATATGTAAGCTAACAAGCTTGCAAACATATATAAAGAAATGAAATTGAGATAGTGAAAATGATGTACCTTTGATATTTTGATTATATTATATTAATCGATACTAATAGTGCAGGAATAAACAGTGGAGACAGTAAAACAATGAGATACAATGAGCTAAAGATGGACAAAGAACAAATGCAAGAAAACTGAAGCACAAGCAAATGAACATGCGAGGAACAATAAGTACGCGAAGAGGAATGCATATACTAAAGAAATGGAGAATGGAAGCAATTTAAAGCTACATCGATTTTAGCGTGCAAAAATAAGCTAAGTAACACAAACATTAGCTATACATTGCAATAGATAAGCATTCTCGTCATATAAGCATCACACATGCATCATGAAAGCATCACATAAGCATTTCATGGAATAAACATCGCATACACATTTCATAACATAATCATTACATAAGCATAAGATTCGCACAAGTATTTTACAAAAATTTACGGAATAATATCGCAGAATGTGTCAGAATTTCGCAGAATGTGATTATTTCGCAGGATGTGATTATTTTGCTCAATTATTTCGCACAATCTTAAGCAACTTGAAGAGATTATACTATCGCATTAGCATAAAACATGAGACAGAGGCAAGATAAGAATAAAGAAATAACTCGCTCATTCAACATTTTCTCAAGGATTCTACCCTCATAGATAAAGAACAAAGGAAACTATGGATTACCAAGAAAACATTTTATATTCTTTATCTACTCGGCAAGAATCATTTCCAAAGTGGACGTTCACTAATGAAGGACAAGAATCCTCACCAAAAATGGAGTAATAATTTCACATGAATAGACGCAATACTTATTACTCTCATTCAAGGACGGATACTTCTTATATTTCGAGGATTGAGTACTTCTTATACTTCTTCAAGGATATTTCATACTTCGCATACTTCAAGAGATGATACTTATTATTTACTTCGCAAAGCTTCAGAACTTCACAAAATAATTGAGGCAAGTACGTACTTTTCAAGTCCAATATTCTTTTGCTCGTTCCTCCAACAACTACCACAAAATGTATTTTTCCTTAAAGATCCCTCTTCAAGCAATATTCAAGGAAAAAGAGGCAAGATATATGATCCAAATATCGCACAACAGTAAGAGCTCGCGAGAATGTATCGAAGTTTGTGAGAATGTAGCGAAGCTTACGAGAATGTAGCATGGGTGCGAGATTTTATTAGATATACCCCACTATATGTGAGCTGTCATTCACTATCTAAACACCTATATAAAGAGGAAGGCAGGAGAGAGAGAAAGGGGGAGACACAATTTTGTAAGATGGAGAGAGACTTTATTTTATCATCTTATTCCCCAAAAAACTAGATCTAGAGTTCTACATAAGTGTTGAGGAATTTGCACGCCTCTACACTAAGAAGGAGGATGTGTTGAGGCAGTGTGCCTGGAAACACATTAGTGGGTGTTGAGGAATTTGCACGTCACAACACTAAGACAAAAACGTGTTGAAGTAGTATGCCTGAGAACACAATAGTGAGTGTTGAGGAATTTACACGTCTCAACACTAAGAGGTAGGATGTGTTGAGGCAATATGCCTGGAAACATAGTAGTGGGTGTTGAGGAATTTGCACGTCTCAACACTAAGAGGAAAACGTGTTGAGGCAGTATGCTTGACAACATAATAGTGAGTGTTGAGGAATTTTCATGTCTCAACACTAAGAGGAAGGATATGTTGAGGCAATGTGCCTGGTAACACAGTAGTGGGCGTTGCCGAATTTTCACTTCTCAACACTAAGAGGAGGATATGTTTAGGCTGTATGTCTGATAACACAGTAGTGAGTGTTGAGGAATTTGCACGTCTTAACACTAAGAGGAGGATATGTTGAGCCAATATGCTTTTTAACACAGTAGGGAGTGTTGAGAAATTTGCACGTCTCAACACTAAGAGGAGGATATGTTGAGGCCGTATGACTGGAAATACATTAGTGAGTGTTGAGGAATTTGCACGTCTCAACCCTAAGAATATGATATGTTGAGGCAGTATGCATGACAACACGGTAGTGAGTGTTGAGGAATTTGTACGTCCCAACACTAACAAGAAAACGTGTTGAGGCAGTATGCCTGATAACATAATAGTGAGTGTTGAGGAACTGGCACGTCTCAACACTAAGAGGAAGGATGAGTGGAGGTAGTATTCCTGGCAACACAGTAGTGAGTGTTGAGAAAATTTGCACGTCTCAACACTAAGAGAATATCGTGTTGAGGAGGTATGCCAGACAACATAATAGTGAGTGTTGAGGAATTTGCACGCCTCAACACTAAGAAGGAGGATGTGTTGAGGCAGTGTGCCTGGAAACAAAGTAGTGGGTGTTGAGGAATTTTCACGTCACAACAGTAAGATAAAAACGTGTTGAAGTAGTATGCCTGAGAACACAATAGTGAGTGTTGAGGAATTTGCACGTCTCAACATTAAGTGGAAGGATGTGTTGAGGCAGTATGCCTGGAAACACAATAGTGAGTGTTGAGGAATTTCCACCTCTCAACACTAATAGGAGGGATGTGTTGAAGAAGTATTCCTGACAACACCTTAGTGGGAGTTTTGGAATTTTCACGTCTCAACCCTAACAGGGAGGATTGTTAAGGCAGTATGCCTGGAAACACATTAGTGGGTGTTGAGGAAGTATGCCTGGCAACACTATTAGGTATTGATTAATTTGCACGTCTCAACACTAATAAGAATTCTTTTTGAGGCAGTATGCCTGACAACACATTACTGAGTGTTGAGGAATTTTTGCGTCTCAACACTAAAAGGAACGATGTGTTGAGGCAGTGTGCCTGACAACACAATAGTGGGTGTTGAGGAATTTGCACATCCCAACACTAAGAGGGAGGATGTGTTGAGGAAATATGCCTGGTAACACAGTAGTGGGTGTTGAGGAATTTGCACGTCTCAACACTAAGAAGAAATTGTGTTGAGGCAGTATGCATAACAACATAATAGTGAGTGTTAAGGAATTTGCACGTCTCAACACTAAGAGGAAGGATGTGTTGAGGCAGTGTGCCTGGCAACACCATAGTGGGTGTTGTGAAATTCGCACATCCTAACACTAAGAGGAAAATGTGTTGAGGTGGTATGCCTGACAACACAATAGTGGGTATTGAGCAATTTGCAAGTCTCAACACTAAAAGGGATGATGTGTTGAGGCAGTATGTCTGGAAACACAGTTGTGGGTGTTGAGGAATTTGCATGTCTCAACACTAAGAGGAAAACATGATAAACAGTATGCCTGACAACACAATAGCGAGTGTTGAGGAATTTGCACACCTCAACACTAAGAATAAATCATGTTGAGGCAGTTTGCCTTACCATAATAGTGCGTGTTGAGGAATTTGCACATCTTAACACTAATAGGAAGGATGTGTTGAGGCAGTGTGCCTGGCAAAAGCGTAGTGGTGTTGAGGGATTCGCATGTCTCAACACTAAGAGGAAAACGTGTTAAACAGTATACCTGACAACGCAATAGTAAGTGTTGGGAAATTTGCACGTCTCAACACTAAAAGGAGGGATATGCTGAGGCAGTGTGCCAGGCAACACAGTAGTGGGCGTTGAGGGATTCACACGTCTCAACACTAAGAGGAAAACGTGTTAAACAGTATGTCTGACAACACAATAGTGAGTATTGAGGAATTTACACGTCTCAACACTAAGAGGAGGGATATTTGAGGCAGTGTGCCTGGCAACACAGTAGAGGGTGTTGAGGAATTTGCACATATCAACACTAAGAAGAAATTGTGTTGAGGCAGTTTGGCAGACAACATAATAGTGAGTGTTGAAGAATTTGCATGTCTCAACACTAAAAGGAAGGATTCTTGAGGCAGTGTGCCTGGAAACACAGTAGTGGGTGTTGAGGAATTTGCACGTCTCAACACTAAGAGGAAAATATGTTGAGGCAGTATGCCTGACAACACAATAGTGAGTGTTGAGCAATTTTTACTTTCCAACACTAAAAGGGTGTATGTGTTGAGGGAGTATGCCTGGAAACACAATAGTGGGTGTTGAGGAATTTTCACGTCTTAACACTAAGAAGAAATCGTGTTGAGGCAGTATGCCTGACAACATAATAGTGGGTGTGAGGAATTTGCACATCTCAACACTAAGAGGAAGGATGTGTTGAGCCAGTGTGCCTGGAAACACCGTGATAGGTGTTGAGGAATTCGCACGTCTCAACACTAAGAGGATAACATGTTGAGGTAGTATACCTAACAACACAATAATGAGTGTTGAGGAATTTACATTTCTCAACACTAAGATATAGGATGTGTTGAGACAGTATACCTGGAAACACAATAGTGGGTGTTGAGGAATTTGCACGTCTCAACACTAAGAAGAAAACGTGTTGAGGCAGTATGCCTGACAACACAATAGTGAGTGTTGAGTAATTTGCACATCTCAACACTAAGAGGAAGGATGTGTTGAGGCAGTATGCCTGGCAACACAGTAGTGAGTGTTGAGGAATTTGCACGTCTCAACACTAAGAGGTAAATGTGATGAAGCAGTATGCCTGACAACACAATAATGAGTGTTGAGGAATTTACACGTCTCAAAACTAAGAGGAATGATGTGTTGAGGATGTATGCCTTGAAACACAGTAATGGGTGTTGAGGTATTTGAACGTCTCAACACTAAGAGGGAGGATATGTTGAGGCGGTATGCCTGACAACACAATAGTGAGTATTGAGGAATTTTTACATCTCAACACTAAGAGGAAGGATGTGTTGAGGTCGTATTCCTGGCAACACAGTAGTGAGTGTTGAGTAATTTGTACGGTCTAACACTAAGAGGAGGATATGTTGAGCCAGTATTCCTGTCAACACAGTAGTGATTATTGACGAATTTGTACGTCGCAACACTAAGAGTAAAACGTGTTGAGGAATTATGCCTGACAACATAATAGTGAGTGTTGAGTAATTTGCACTTCACAATTCTAAGAGGAAGGATATGTTGAGGAAGTATGCCTCGCAATACAGTAGTGAGTGTTGAGGAATTTGACGTCTCAACACTAAGAGGAAAACGTGTTGAGGTAGTATGCCTGACAACACAATAGTGAGTGTTGAGGAATTTACACGTCTCAACACTAAGAGGTAGGATGTGTTGAGGCAGTATGCCTGGAAACACAGTAGTGGGTGCTGAGGAATTTGCACGTCTCAACACTAAGAGGAAAACGTTTTGAGGCAGTATGCTTGACAACACAATAGTGAGTGTTGAGCAATTTGCATGTCGCAACACTAAGAGGAAGGATATGTTGAGACAGTGTGCCTGGTAACACAGTAGTGGGCGTTGCCGAATTTGCACATCTCAACACTAATAGGAGGATATGTTTAGGCAGTATACATGATAAGACAGTAGTGAGTGTTGAGGAATTTGCACGTCTTAACACTTAGAGGAGGATATGTTGAGGCAGTATGCTTTTTAACACAGTAGTGAGTGTTGAAAAATTTGCACGTCTCAACACTAAGAGGAGGATATGTTGAGGCCATATGACTGGAAATACATTAGTGAGTGTTGAGAAATTTGTACGTATCAACACTAAGAGTATGATATGTTGAGTCAGTATGCTTGACAACACGGTAGTGAGTGTTGAGGAATTTGTACGTCCCAACACTAAGAAGAAAACGTGTTGAGGCAGTATGCCTGACAACATAATAGTGAGTTTTGAGGAATTGGCACATCTCAACACTAAGAGGAAGGATGTGTGGAGGTAGTATTCCTGGCAACACAGTAGTGAGTGTTGAGAAAATTTTCACATCTCAACACAAAGAGAATATCGTGTTGAGGCAGTATTCCTGACAACATAATAGTGAGTGTTGAGGAATTTGCACGCCTCAACACTAAGAAGGAGGATGTGTTGAGGCAGTGTGCCTGGAAACACATTAGTGGGTGTTGAGGAATTTGCACGTCACAACACTAAGACAAAAACGTGTTGAAGTAGTATGCCTGAGAACACAATAGTGAGTGTTGAGGAATTTGCACGTCTCAACATTAAGAGGAAGGATGTGTTGAGGCAGTATGACTGGAAACACAATAGTGAGTGTTGATGAATTTCCACCTCTCAACACTAATATGAGGGATGTGTTGAAGAAGTATGCCTGACAACACCTTAGTGGGTGTTTTGGAATTTTCACGTCTCAACCCTAACAGGGAGGATTGTTGAGGCAGTATACCTAGAAACACATTAGTGGGTGTTGAGGAAGTATACCTGGCAACACTATTAGGTATTGATTAATTTGCATGTCTCAACACTAATAAGAAATCGTTTTGAGGCAGTATGCCTGACAACACATTACTGAGTGTTGAGGAATTTTCGCGTCTCTACACTAAAAGGAACGATGTGTTGAGGAAGTGTGCCTGACAACACAATAGTGGGTGTTGAGGAATTTGCACATCCCAACACTAAGAGGTAGGATGTGTTGAGGCAATATGCCTGGCAACACAGTAGTGGGTGTTGAGAAATTTGCACGTCTCAACAATAAGAAGAAATCGTGTTGAGGCAGTATGCCTAACAACATAATAGTGAGTGTTAAGGAATTTGCACGTCTCAACACTAAGAGGAATGATGTGTTGAGGCAGTGTGCCTGGCAACACCGTAGTGGGTGTTTTGAAATTCGCACGTCTCAACACTAAGAGGAAAACGTGTTGAGGTGGTATGCCTGACAACACAATAGTGGGTATTGAGCAATTTGCAAATCTCAACACTAAAAGGGAGGATGTGTCGAGGCAGTATGTCTGGAAACACAGTTGTGGGTGTTGAGGAATTTTCCTGTCTCAACACTAAGAGGAAAACATGTTGAGGCAGTATGCCCGACATCATAATAGTGAGTGTTGAGGAATTTGCACTACTCAACACTAAGAGGAAGTATGTGTTGAGGAAGTATTCCTAGAAACACAGTAATGAGTGTTGAGGAATTTTCACGTCTCAACACTAAGACGAAGGATGTGTTGAGGACATATGCCTGGAAACACAGTAGTGAGTTTTGAGGAATTTGCACAATCCAACATTAAGAGGAGGATACATTGAGGAAGTATGCCTGACAACATAGTAGTGATTCTTGAGGAATTTGTACATCCCAACACTAAGAAGAAAACGTGTTGAAGCAGTATTCCTGACAACATAATATTGAGTGTTGAGGAATTTTCACTTCTCAGCACTGAGAGGAAGGATGTGTAGAGGCAGTATGCCGGGAAACACAGTAGTGAGTGTTTAGGAATTTGCATATCTCAACACTAAGAGGAGATCGTGTTGAGGCAGTATGCCAGAAAACACAATAGAGAGTGTTGAGGTATTTGGACGCCTCAATATTAATAGGGAGGATATGTTGAGGCAGTGTGCCTGGAAAGACAGTAGTGGGCGTTGAAGAATTTGCACGTCTCAACACTAAGAAGAAATCGTATTGAGGCAGTTTGCCTGACAACATAATAGTGAGTGTTGAGGAAATTACATGTCTCAACACAAAGTGGGAGGATGTGTTGAGGAAGTGTTCCTGGAAACACCATAGTGTTTGTTGAGGCATTCGTACGTCTCAACACTAAGAGGAAAATGTCTTGAAGCAGTATACCTGACAACACAATAGTGAGTGTTGAGGAATTTGCACGTCGCAACACTAAGAAAAGGGATGTGTTGAGGAAGTGTGCCTGGAAACACAATAGTGGATGTTGAGGAATTTGCACGCCACAATACTAAGAAGAAATCGTGTTGAGGTAGTTTGTCTGATAACGTAATAGTAAGTGTCGAGGAATTTACACGTCTCAACACTAAGAGGAAAACGTGTTGAGGCAGTATGCCTGACAACACAATAGTAAGTGTTGAGGAATTTTCGCATCTCTACACTAAGAGGAATGATGAGTTGAAGAAGTATGCTTGGAAACACAGTAAGAGGGAGAATATGTTGTGGCGGTATGCCTGACAACACAATATTGAGTATTGAGGAATTTGCACGTCTCAACACTAAGAGGAAGGTTGTGTTGAGGCCGTATGCCTGGCAACACAGTAGTGAGTGTTGAGGAATTTTCACGTTTCAACACTAATAGGAGGATATGTTGAGCCTGTATGCCTGAAAACACAGTAGTGATTGTTGAGGAATTTGTACGTCCCAACACTAAGAGGAAAACGTGTTGAGGAATTATTCCTGACAACATAATAGTGATTGTTGAGGAATTCACACTTCTCAACACTAAGAGGAAGGATGTGTTGAGGCAGTATGCCTCGCAATACAGTAGTGAGTGTTGAGGAATTTGACGTCTCAACACTAAGAGGAGATCATGTTGTGGCAGTATGCCTGACAACACAATAAAGTGTGTTGAGGAATTTTCACGCCTCAACACTAAGAGAGAGGATATGTTGAGGCAGTGTGCCTGGTAACACAGTAGTGGTCATTGACGAATTTGCACGTCTCAACACTAAGAGGAGGATATGTTTAGGCAGTATGCCTGATAATATAGTAGTGAGTGTTGAGGAATTTGCACGTCTTAACACTAAGAGGAGGATATGTTGAGGCAGTATGCTTGTTAACACAGTAGTGAGTGTAGAGGAATTTACACATCTCAACACTAAGAGGAGGATATGTTGAGGAAGTATGACCGGAAATACATTAGTGAGTGTTGAGGAATTTGCACATCTCAACACTAAGAGTAGGATATGTTGAGGTAGTATGCTTGACAACACGGTAGTGAGAGTTTAGGAATTTGTACGTCCAAACACTAAGAGGAAAACGTGTTGAGGTAGTATGCCTGACAACATAATAGTGAGTGTTGAGAAATTGGCATGTCTCAACACTATGAGGAAGGATGTGTTGAGGCAGTATGCCTGGAAAAATGGTAGTGAGTGTTGAGAAAATTTGCACGTCTCAACACTAAGAGAAGATCGTGCTGAGGCAGTATGCCTGAAAACATAATAGTGAGTGTTAAGGAATTTTCATGCCTGAACACTAAGAGGGAGGATGTGTTAAGGTAGTGTGCCTGGAAACACATTAGTGGGTGTTGAGGAATTTGCACGTCACAACACTAAGACAAAAATGTGTTGAAGTAGTATGCCTGAGAACACAATAGTGAGTGTTGAGGAATTTGTACGTCTCAATACTAAGAGGAAATATTATTGATGCAGTATGCCTGACAGCACAATAGTGAGTGTTGAGGAATTTGCACGTCTCAACACTAAGAGGAGGGATGTGTGGAAGAAGTATGCCCGAAAACACCGTAGTGGTTGTTGTGGAATTTTCACGTCTCAACCATAAAAGGGAGGATGTGTAGTGGCAGTATGCCTGGAAACATAGTAGTGGGTGTTGAGGCAGTATGCCTGACAACACTATTAGGTATTGAATAATTTGCACGTCTCAACACTAAGAAGAAATCGTTTTGAGGTAGTATGCCTGACAATACAATAATGAGTGTTGAGGAATTTGCGCATCTCAACACTAAAAGGAATAATGTGTTGAGGCAGTGTGCATGACAACACAGTAGTGGGTGTTGAGGAATTCGCATGTCCCAACACTAAGAGTGAGGATGTGTTGAGGCAATATGCCTGGAAACACAGTAGTGGGTGTTGAGGAATTTGCACATCTCAACACTAAGAAAAAATCGTGTTGAGGCAGAATGCCTAACAACATAATAGTGAGTGTTAAGGAATTTGCACGTCTCAACACTAAGGGGAAGGATGTGTTGAGGCAGTGTGCCTGGAAACACCATAGTGGGTGTTGTGAAATTTGCACGTCTCAACACTAAGAGGAAAACGTGTTGAGGCAGTGTGCCTGACAACACAATAGTGAGTGTTGAGCAATTTTCACGTCTCAACACTAAAAGGAAGGATGTGTTGAGGCAGTATTCCTGGAAACACAGTAGTGGGTGTTGAGGAATTTGCATGTCTCAAAACTAATAGGAAAACGTGTTGAGGCATTATGCCGGACAACATAATAGTGAGTGTTGAGGAATTTGCACTTCTCAATACTAAGAGGAAGTATGTGTTGAGGAAGTATGCCTGGAAACAAAGTAGTGAGTGTTGAGGAATTTGCATAACTCAACACTAATAGGAGATCGTGTTGAGGAAATATTCTTGACAACACAATAGTGAGTGTTTAGGAATCTGCTCGCCACAACACTAATAGGGGGGATGTGTTGAGGCAGTGTGCCTGGAAACACAGTAGTGGGTGTTTAGGAATTTGCATGTCTCAACACTAATAGGAAAACGTGTTGAGGCAGTATGCCTGACAACATAATAGTGAGTGTTGTGGAATTGGCACGTCTCAACACTAAGAGGAAGGATGTGTTGAGGCAGTATTCCTGGCAAAACAGTAGTGAGTGTTGATAACATTTGCACGTCTCAACACTAAGAGAATATCGTACTGAGGCAGTATGCCTGACAACATAATAGTGAGTGTTAAGGAATTTGCATGCCTCAACACTAAGAGGGAGGATGTGTTAAGGCAGTGTGCCTGGAAACACAGTAGTGGGTGTTGAGGAATTTGCACATCACAACACTAAGACAAAAACGTGTTGAAGTAGTATGACTGAGAACACAATAGTGAGTGTTGAGGAATTTGCACGTCTCAACACTAAGAGGAAATCTTGTTGATGCAGTATGCCTGACATCACAATAGTGAGTGTTGAGGAATTTGCACGTCTCAACACTAAGATGAGGGATGTGTTGAAGAAGTATGCCCGACAACACCGTAGTGGTTGTTGTGGAATTTTCACGTCTCAACCCTAAAAGGGAGGATGTGTAGATGCAGTATGCCTGGAAACACAGTAGTGGGTGTTGAGGCAGTATGCCTGACATCACTATTAGGTATTGAGTAATTTGCACGTCTCAACACTAAGAAGAAATCGTTTTGAGGTAGTATGCCTGACAACACAATAATGAGTGTTGAGGAATTTGCGCATCTCAACACTAAAAGGAAAAATGTGTTGAGGCAGTGTGCCTGACAACACAGTAGTAGGTGTTGAGGAATTCACATGTCCCAACACTAAGAGTGAGGATGTGTTGAGGCAATACGCCTAGTAACACAGTAGTTGGTGTTGAGGAATTTGCACATCTCAACACTAATAAAAAATCGTGTTGAGGCAGCATGCCTAACAACATTATAGTGAATGTTAAGGAATTTGCATGTCTCAACACTAAGAGGAAGGATGTGTTGAGGAAGTGTGCCTGGCAACACCTTAGTGGGTGTTGTGAAATTTGCACGTCTCAACACTAAGAGGAAAACGTGTTGATGCAGTATGCCTGACAACACAATAGTGAGTGTTGAGCAATTTTCACGTCTCAACACTAAAAGGAAGGATGTGTTGAGGCAGTATGCCTGGAAACACAATATTGGGTGTTGAGGAATTTGCATGTCTCAACACTAATAGGAAAACTGTTGAGGCAGTATTCCGGAAAACATAATAGTGAGTGTTGAGGAATTTGCACTTCTCAACACTAAGAGGAAGTATGTGTTGAGAAAGTATGCCTGGAAACACAGTAGTGAGTGTTGAGGAATTTGTATGACTCAATACTAAGAGGATATCGTGTTGAGGCAATATTCCTGACAACACAATAGTGAGTGTTGAGGAATCTGCTCGCCTCAACACTAAGAGGGAGGATGTGTTGAGGCAGTGTGCCTGGATACACAGTAGTGGGTGTTGAGGAATTTGCATGTCTCAACACTAAGAGGAAAACGTGTTGAGCCAGTACGCCTGACAACACAATAGTGAGTATTGAGGAATTTTCACTTCTCAACACTAAAAGGGAGGATATGTTGAGGCAGTATACCTGGTAAAACAGTAGTGGGTGTTGAGGCAGTATGCCTGGCAACAATATTAGGTGTTGAGGAATTTACAGGTCTCAACACTAAGAAGAAATCGTGTTGAGGTTGTATGCCTGACAACACAATAGTGAGTGTTGAGGAATTTGCACGACTCAACACTAAAAGGGATGATGTGTTGAGGCAGTGTGCCTGACAACACAATAGTGGGTGTTGAGGAATTTGCACGTCCCAACACTAAGAGGGAGGATGTGTTGAGGGAATATGCCTGGCAAAATAGTAGTGCATGTTGAGGAATTTGCACGTCTCAGCACTAAGAATAAATCTTGTTTAGGCAGTATGCCTGACAACATAATAATGAGTGTTAAGGAATTTGCATGTATCAACACTAAGAGGAAGGATGTGTTCAGGAAGTGTGCCTGGAAACACCGTAGTGGGTGTTGAGAAATTCGTACGTCTCAACACTAAGAGGACAATATATTGAGGAAGAATGCCTGACAACACAATAGTGAGTGTTAAGGAATTTGCACGTCTTAACACTAAAAGGTAGGATGTGTTGAGACACTATGCCTGGAAACACAGTAGTGAGTGTTGAGTAATTTGCATGTCTCAACACTAAGAGGAGATCGTGTTGAGGCAGTTTGCCTGACAACACAATAGTGAGTGTTGAGGAATATGCACGCCTCAACACTAAGAGGGAGGCTGTGTTGAGGTAGTGTTCCTGGAAACACAATAGTGGGTGTTGAGGAATTTGCATTTCTCAACACTAAGAGTAGGATATGTTGAGGCAGTATACTTGACAACACAATATGATAGTTATCATTTGGCTAACCATTTGGTTAACTATTGTTGAACCAACTAATGTACAAGTTTGGGTACGGTTACACAAGCCTGAAAACGTCATGTACATGTGTGTATAACAAGCTATGTTTTCAATCTAACTGTTGGTAAATATTATCTTGAATCCAATCAAGTTTTCATATGGCGATGAATATTGAATGCTTTGTTAGTAAGCTAACATTGATTGAAAACCCTGATTTGAAGACTATATAAGGGAGAACTCTAGCAACTGGGAAACCTAATTCCCACACATTCTGTGTGATACTAGTTGTTCTAAGCTAGAGTCGATTCTCCTTAAACCTTTGGTTTTCTTCTTCTAAAACCAGGTTAATAACTTAAAGACTTCATTGGGATTGTGAAGCCAAACCGCTACTACTTTTCTTGTAGTTGTGTGATCTGATATTGCTTCTTCTATCGTACGAGTACAATTGGAATAATTATCTTGAGATCTCTATCTCCGATAGGCAAGATATAAAATTAGTCACAAACAATTCGTCTCATCGTTTGTGATTCCTCAATAATCTTCTTCGCTGCGTTGATTAAGTTTATTGTGAGGTGATTGATAAAGCTGAGCTGTTCTTCAGGAATATAAGTTTGGTTTTATCAATTGGTTCATGTTCACCATGATTTATCAAAATACGGAACAAACTCATAGTTATATTCATGGGAGACGGATTTATCTACCTTTTAGACTTTTCTGTGTGATACAGATTTGTTTATCAAAGTCTTAGACTTTGGGTCATAGCAACTCTTGGTTGTGGGTGAGATCAACTAAGGGAATAAAGTACGTAGCATCCTGCTGGGATCAGAGATGTAGGAGCATAACTATACCTTGGATCAGTGTGAGATTAGTTGGGGTTCAACTACAGTCCAGACCGAAGTTAGCTTGGAGTAGGCTAGTGTCTGTAGCGGCTTAATACAATGCATGTTTAATCTGGACTAGGTCCCGGGGTTTTTCTGCATTTGCGGTTTCCTCGTTAACAAAATTCTGGTGTTTGTGTTATTTCTTTTCCGCATTATATTTCGTTATATAATTGAAATAATACAGGTTGTGTGTTGTTCAATCAATTAGAATATCCGGCCTTTGGGTTATCAATTTAAATTGATTGACACTTTGATATTGGTCTTTGGTACCATCCAAGTTATCTCTCTTTGATAAATACTCGCAGATTCTATTTGCTTGAGTAAAGATCAAATTGAAATAGAGAGATATAAACTTCTTGAGATATTTTCTATTGATTGGGTCTAACTGTCTAGTTGATTCTCTAGAAAGTAACTCGGAGTTGTCCATACAAATTGCTAATCAAAATATTGGGTGTGGTTGTTAGACCCCCTCTTTTTCAATTGGTATCAGAGCAGGCAAACACTTTCAAGACCTTACAAGTCTGTCTTTGTAGCGATCTAACTCTATGGACGATAAAGTCTCTTATAACACTTCACCAGGATTAAAAACCAATCATAGAAAAAGTTCTGATAAACTTTTTATTCTCCAGAATAGGTTGGATAAACAAATCTAGATCAACTCTGATCTTATTTGCAGAAATTGCAATACTATAGGATTTGAAACCCATTTTAAATTCCTTAATGGATATGAGTAACTCCAGTAGTTCCTCTCTAAAGAACCGTCATACATCAGCTAATAAATAACATTCAAAGTTTGTGAAAACTGATATGACCCAGAACTATTCTACCAAACTAAAAGGTGTTGGCCCATGTTTTTTTTGTGATTCCTCTAATCTCTTTCAATATAATTGTGTATCTTTTTAAAAGAGATTAAAAGTTGTGAGTGATCTTTATAAGGAAACTAAACAAATCCTTGCATCTCTAAAAAGACATACAGAACTATTAGGAAATTCCAAACAGAATAGTACTAATAATATGGGAGCATTTGCTTTAAAATCAACATCACCCTTTCAATGGTTTCTTTACAGTGGATGTAGCAGAAATATGACAGGTGATCTTACTTGGTTTGTTTTATTAGATGATTATGAAGGTGGACCAGTAACATTCGGAGATATAAGATATTGCTACATAAGTAAGAAGGGAAAGATCAAATTACCCGGCGTACCGGAAATTCATGATGTAGTGTATGTAAAAGGTATGACTGCAAATCTTCTTTCTGTTAGTCAAATTTGTGACAAAGGCCATCGAGTTGTCTTCAATGAAAATGGATGTGACATTGTAGACAAAACTGGGAAAGTAATTTTTCAAGGAACTCGTGGTAAAAATAACTGTTATCTTCTTGATACTCGGTTCAACAATTGTTGTAATTTGACTAAGGTGGAATCTACACATCTTTGGCATGAACATTTTGGTCATATCAATTATCGCCTTCTAACTAAGATCATTAACAAAGAACTTGTTAGAGGCGTTCCCAAAATTAATTCAAAGATTGAAGGTGTATATGGTGCCTGTCAAAAGGGTAAACAAACAAAAGTTCACCATAAATTATCTCGAGATATTCTCAGTAAAGCTCCATTTGATTTAATTCATATGGATCTCTTCGGACCAATTCAACAACCGACGGTTGCTGGTAAGAAGTATGCTTTGGTTATGGTAGATGACTACACCAGATTCTATTGGGTTGCTTTTATATCTCATAGGAATGAAACCCTTGGAGAATTTAAGATTATTGTTAGTAGAATCCAGAACAAACAAGGTCGCAAACTAAAGAAAATTAGGAGCGACCATGGAACTGAATTCAAGGACACTAAGGGGTTTGAATTTTGTGACAAACTGGGAAATATTCAAAAATATTCTCCACCTATTACTCCTCAAGCTAATGGGGTCGCCGAGAGAAATAACAAGAGTATTCAGTAAATGGACAGGGTAATGGCCAGGTTTTTGAATTTTGTCAAAAACCCTCAACACTCCTTATGAGTTGTGGTACGGTAGAAAACCCAACTTGCACTATCTTAGAGTGTTTGGTAGTAAGTGCTACATTCTGAAAGATAGATAACATAGAACGAAATTTGACACCAAAAGTGATGAAGGTATCTTACTTGGCTATGTTTCTGATAGTCATGGTTTCCGAGTATTCAATCTCAGAACCCAAGTCATGATGGAACCTGCTAATGTTATCATCAATGATATTAGTAATTTTCATCATGACAATTCTCCTGCTGAATTGCCTCCATCAGAGACAATTGAGAAAGTCAAAGAAATACCCGAATCAGTTAAAGTTATCCCAACTGTTACTGATCCTGATATTTCTAGTGACGAGGAGAACTCTGATCAAGCCGCTCCTGAAAAACAAGAACGTGTCCCTCCATGAAACCTCTAGGTTCAAAGGAATCATGATCCAAATAGTATTATTGGAGGAATAGATTTTAAAGCTAAAACAAGAGGACAACTTCAAAATATTTGTAATTTTGGTTATTATCTATCTCTTGTAGAACCAAGAAATATTGATGAAGCTCTTAGCAATCCCGCATGGGTGAATGCAATGCATGAAGAGTTAAATCAATTTCAAAGACAAGACGTATTGGAACTCGTACCTTGTCCCTCCAATGTTAATATTGTTGGTACCAAATAGATATTTAAGAACAAGTCTGATGAATTTGGTACAATTGTCAGAAATAAAGCCATACTTGTCGCTCAAGGATATTCACAAATTGAAGGTATCGATTTTGACGAAACCTTTGCACATGTGGCATGCCTTGAGTCCATTAGACTCTTATTAGCTCATGTTTGGTTCCTCAAGGTCAACCTTTTCCAAATGGATATTAAATCCGCGTTCCTAAATGGAATATTAAAATAAGAAGTTTATGTTGCTCAACCTAAATGGTTTGAAAACCGTGATTTCCCAGATCATGTTCTCAAACTCAAAAAGGCATTATATGGGTTAAAACAAGCACCGAGAGCCTGGTTTGAAAAACTTACCACTTCTCTCATTAGGAAAGGTTTTTCAAGAGGCGGAGCTGATAAAACCTTGTTTACCAAATGGAGTGGGAAAAATGTTGACATTTCTCAAGTCTATGTAGATGATATCATCTATGGATCAACTTCTGAGAATCTAGCAAAGGATTTTCAAGTTTAACTTGCTATAGAATTTGAAATGAGCAATGTTGGTGAATTAAAATTCTTTCTAGGATTACAAATTCAGTAACATAAGGATGGAATTTACTTATCCCAAGAAAAGTATGCAAGTGATCTTGTGACAAGATTTGGCTTGGATAAGTCTTCTCCAAAGTTGACACCTATGCCTACCACTGGTAAACTGCATAGAGATGAAAAAGGAGTAAAACTAGATCAAAAGTTGTATCGATCTATTATTGGAAGCCTTTTATATCTAACAGCTACTAGACCTGATATATGTTTTAGTGTTGGTTGTTGTACCAGATTTCAGGCTGATCCAAAGGAATCTCATCTTGCAGATGCAAAAAAGATCATACGATATGTCAGTCACACTGTCGGGTATGGTATATCCTACACTTTTGATACTAACATTGACCTTTCCGCTTATTCTGATGCTGATTGGGCAGGATATGTAGAAGACAGAAAAAGTACATCAGGGGGTTTCTACTATGTAGGACTGAATCTTGTTGCTTGGAATAGTACAAAACAAAATTCACAATCCATGTCTACAAGCGAAGCAGATTCTATTGCTGCTAGGTCATGTTGTACTCAACTTCTATGGATGAAACAAATTCTAGATGACTATGGAGTTGATACTGGAATAATGAAGATCTTTTGTGATAACTCTAGTGCGATTCGAATCACTGAGAATCCCATTGATCACTCAAGAACGAAGCACACTGACATAAGGTACCATTTAATTCGAGATCTTTATGAGAATGGTATCATAAATATGGAATTTTTGCCTTCCGAACAACAATTGGCTGACATTCTCACCAAACCAATAGATACTTCCACTTTTCAGCACCTATGGCAGTCTATTGGTGTTTTTTCAGTTCATTAGCTATTTGTATAACTCTTGCCCCTGTGCTTATCTCGATCTTTTAGGAAATTGAGTTGGAACTCCAGCAAGTTTACGCCATGTTAATGTCTGTTTCACATAGTTAGATTTTTTGTAGTGTGTTTTGTCCAAAGAAATCCTTCTTTTCTTTTGAAATTAAGGTCGCTCTTGTTGTTCTTTCTGGAATGACATTTTATGGGGGAGAGTTCTTTTGAACTTGTGCTTAATTGCCAAATCTTTGTGGGGAGTGCAGTTGTGGAATATTATAGGGGTTATCTTGTATCTTTTTGAACTCCTTGATGAATGCATTTAGCTTCGGCTTTATGATTGCATCTACACAAGATGATATACATTTACCTTTGGTCATGAAATATCTCTTACAGAAATTTCACTAGGATCCCATTCTTGTACCTTTGCCAATTTTATTGACAAAAATGAGAGAATTAATATGTAGTTCATACTACAAATACATATGGTTTTCGGATCATTATGTAAGGGGGAGTGGTTTCCATGTGAGATGGAGTATTGAATAATGGGGAGTGAAGTATCACCATAGTATTGTTGTTAAAGTTGTGATGCAATTGGACTTTGGCTCTGTGTAATGATATTATGATACTGTATAACAATGATAGAGAACTCTTTTTTTTCGTTGTTATAGCTATGGATTTTCAACAACGATGATGTTAAACTTACAACCTTTGGGATAATTGGATTACTTAGAAGTGACGAAGATTTCGAGTATTGTTGAAGATTAGACGACATGTGGAATAGGAGTTACAAATTTTATTTAAATATTTTTTGTATTTCATATGTTTAATAGTTTTGCCACTAAATTTGACAAAGGGGGAGATTGTTAGAGCATTGCTCGGTCGAACTCGCATGCATTGCTATCTCAAGCATGTTTGTCAATATTAGTGATCAAAACTATAAAGTCTTTGATTTCTAGCCTACTATAGCTAAGGTATCATACTAGGATAGAAAGTGTAGTTGAGCTCAAGAACTCAATGGCGATCATCATACAATACGAAAGACTACTCAAGGAACTAGTGGATCTTCATCGACGAAAAGGTATGTGGAGACTTGAACTTATCTATCACTCAAAAGTCTATCTACTCTATCTCCTATCTTGAGACAAAAGCCGTTTTGCTATATAAACTTAGATTATACACATGTGGGTATTTCGAGCTGAGTATATCTCGCTTATCTATTTCTTGAAATATGTGTTGGTAAAGCTTTCGCTTTAGCCAAGTTCATCTTTGCCTAGTGACGAAAGTCATGTTATGTTTCAATCATTTTGGAAATTGCTCTGACGAAAAATAGTTTTTGAATAACAACTATATAACACCCCCTGAGAATGTTTCAATGATTGGAATGAGAGTTTAGACAATATAACTATTGGAGGATATAAGCATTATTGTGGTAATACATATATGTATAAGTCCTTATTGCTTGTACCAAAGTTTGCGAATGTAGGATCGGAATATCGCTACAACATTTCTGCGAGATTCTAAAACAACACTCTGCGAGTGTCACATAATAGCTCAAAGAATAATCCAAAGAATGAGGTAACGAATGACGAAAACAGGAAACACAGGAAGAGCGTGATTGTCCTGCGACGGTTACAACGTCTGCGAGAGTCAGCATTACAACTACCGCGAGAGAATCGTGAACAAAATCCGAAATTAAAGGACATCTTAGCTGTCATCCACTATGTAATGACCCTATATAAAGAGACCCAGTAGATTCAGAGAAGGATGATGTATTTTTGAGTGTTAAGAAATTCTTGAGGAGAGAGAAAATTCAAGAGAGCGGTTGTATTCTTGATCTTCATCTATTACTTGTAAACATTTCTGAAAATAAAATAATAAAGTGTTGTCTTAATCTTCAAATATGTCTTAATTACTGTAAGATCTTATCAAGGGTGTAGTGTAGGATTTCCTGCAACTACATTTTGGCGCCCGAAACAGGGATTGGAAGTTGAAAATTATAGGAAAAAGTAAGAAAAAAGATCAATATTCGAGTTCAGAAGATGATTGAACAAATTGGTGAAGCAGTTGAAGAAAAAATTAAAGCAAAGAAGGATTACAGGAAGTTGGAGTGCAATACGATAACAAAAACAATGATCAACCAATTCCATGAAAATATTAGAGGAAAGATTCATAAACGAGATTTTAAAGGAAAAATAATTATGACGGTGGAGAAAATATCACCTCTGAAAGATTGGGAAAAGCAAGAAATCACATTTACAGCAACAGAAATACCAAAAGAAAATTTGGATCATACATTTCCATTGGTAATCATGATATCTACTATGCGAGTGGAGAAGAAGAAATCAACAAGATCTGCAGAAGAATGGGCTGTGAATAGAACTTTGGTGGACGCAGGAAGTTCTGTAGATATTATATTCTATCATACATTTAAGAAAATGGGATATAAGGATGAAGAGATGTCTAGTTCAAATTATCACATTCATGGTTTTGGAAAATCTATAACAAAACCTAAAGGCGAAATAATGGTACGCATTTCGTTAGGAGAGATTGAAACACAAGTAACATTATGTGTGGTGGATGTGGAGGCACCATATAACATGATATTGGGGAGACCATGGATACACGAAATCAAAGATGTAGCATCAACATTACATCAATGCATCAAATTTCCTATGCCTAGTGGAATTGGAGAAATTAGAGGAGATACTGATCATGCGAAACTGTGTTATCGAATTGAAGTGAGAAACTATGAAAAGCGTCCAAAATTGCGAAAAGCTCGCAGAAAATTGGCAAAAGAGGCAAAGAATGAAGAATAATTAAAGTTTACATGATAAGAGCGAGATCTCGCAAGAAGATGATGAGCCCGCGAGAGTTATGGGGACACCAACGCCAATGAGAGAACCTGAGGCCAGCTACACCGCAGCAGAACCAACAAAGGAAATAAATGTTGGAAGTGAAGAAGAACCTAACCTGCTGAAAATTTGAACTAAAATGGGTGCAGGTGAAGAAGAATAAACCATAAATCTCTTGCGAGAGTATAAGGATATTTTCGCGTGGAGTATGGATGAGATGCCTGGAATAGATCCATCAGTTGCATGTCATAAGTTAGAAATTAACAAAGATGTGAGACCATTCAAACAAAGGATAAGGAAAATCGCGACAACTTATCACTCAAAAATAGAATAAGAGTTACAGAAGATGCTTGATGCGGGAATTATAAGGCAAGAAAAATACCCGGAATGGATTGAAAATATGGTAGTGGTTCCAAAGAAGAATAAAGGGATAAGAATTTGCATAGATTTTACTGACTTAAACAAAGCTTGTCCTAAAGATAGCTTTCCATTACCAGATATTCCTAAAATGATCGACTCAGCAGCAGGAAATGATAGAATATATTCATTGGATGGGTATAAAGGATATAATCAGATCCCTCTTGCTGAAGAAGATCAAGAGCACACCGCATTTTTTGATCCAATAGGATTATATTGTTACACAAAAATGCCAATTGGGTTACGAAATGCTGGTGCAACGTATCAAAGAATGGTGGAGAAGGTGTTCGCAAAGTGGATACACAAAACCTTAGAGGTGTACGTAGATGACATGTTAATAAAGAGTAAAGAAGCTAAGAACCATGTGCAAGATTTGAAGGAGATTTTTGATCAAATGCGACTCTTTAACATCAAGGTGAATCCTGAGAAATGCATTTTTGGAGTAGCATCAGGAAAACATTTAGGTTATATTGTATCAAAAGAAGGAATTCAAGTTTATCCAGAGAAAGTACAGGAAATTCGCGATATGCCAACGCCAGCAATGGTGAAAGATGTACAGAAGTTGAATGGGCTCTTAGCATCGCTAGGAAGATTTATCTCACGATCTTCAGATAAATGCAAGCATTTTTTCAATATACTCAGGAAGGGTACAAAATTCAAGTGGACAGATGAATGTGAGAAGGCTTTTCAAGGAGTTAAAGAATATCTAATGAACATATCTATTTTACAGAAAGCGGAGCTAGGAGAAGAATTATTGATTTATCTTGCGACAACATCACACGCATTAAGCGCAGTGTTATTGAGAATAGATGCAAGGGTAGAAAACCTAATTTACTACATCAGCAAAACGTTTAATTCGGCAGAGAAAAATTATTCAAAAATTGAGAAGCTAATTCTGGCATTGGTTTATGCAACCTTTAAACTTCGCATATATTTTCAAGCACATAGAGTAAAGGTATTAACAAAGGTACCCATTGAATAAGTAATGAAAAACTCAAAAATATCAGGCAGAGTTGAGAGATGGAATGCACAAGTAGGGAACTTTGAAATCAAATATGAAGTCTTATCCTCACCAAAATCACAAGTTGTGGAAGATTTTTTAGCAGAATTTCTTTTAGAAGATGATGAAGCTGTGGAAGAAATGATGGACATAGAAGAAGAACATGGAGATCCAAAAGATCTATTAAAGGAACCCAACATGTGGGAAATATTTGTGGATGGATCATCAAATAGGGAAGGAAGTGGAATTGGAGTGGTCTTTATCTCGCCAGAAGGAGAAAAAACTGGCTTTCTCATTTCGTTTGGATTTCACATCCACTAATAATGAGACAGAATATGAAGCTGTGGTGCATGCTCTAAAGTTCGCCATAGAGATGAAGTTGGAGAATGCAAGGATTACTAGTGACTCGCAATTGGTTATTCGCCAGATAAAAGGAGAATACACAACTAATGAACCATCTCTGAAGAAATACAAGAAAATTGTTGAAGAATTGTCTGCGAGAATTCCAAAAATAAAATGGAGACATATATCAAGAAAAGATAATAGACTCACAGATGCTTTCGCGTTCATATCAAGTATGATGACAAACCCAGCTGCGAGATGCATAAGAATTCAGACGCTTGTATCACCTTCAATTAATAAAGAAGAAGAAGAAGAAGAAAAGACGGATGTAATGATAATAGAAAATGACACAGAAGAATCAGTCAGCGACATCATCACAGATTGGAGAGCAGAACTTCATGCATACTTGGCGACAGGCGAAACACCAAGAAATAGATTGGAGGCACAAAAATTAAAGAGCCGTGCAACAAATTATGAATTAAGGGATGGGGTATTGTATCAAAAATCTTTTAAAGGGCCATTACTTAGATGTTTGACACGGGAAGAAGGAGAAAAAGTGTTAAAAATGTTGCATAGCGGTGATGATGGTAATCATAGCGGAAGAAGATCTTTGGCTTATTGAATAAAAATGCAAGGTTATTATTGGCCGTATATGCATGAAGATGCAAAACAATTATCAAAGCGTTGTGAAGATTGCCAGCGATATGGAAAGAGGATACATGCACCAGGGGCACCATTATCATCTTCAAAAAGTGTATGGCCTTTTGGAAAATGGGGCTTAGATATTGTAGGAACCTTTGTGCCAGGTTCAGGGCAGAAGAGATACTTAATTTTCGCGACAGATTACTTCACAAAATGGACAGAAGTAAAAGCAGTACAACACATTCGCGATAAAGATATATTTACATTCATCTTTGAAAATATCATCTGCAGATTTGAAATTATAGCACAGTTGGTTTCTGATAATGGAAAAAAAATTGAAAGACAAAACATAGAATTGCTACTCAATGCATTTAAGATAATGTAGTTGCACGTTTTCCCACAATACACCCCTTATCATATCTTGATATTAATTTCTAGATCTACATATAAAAATGGTAGTTAAATTGCTAAAATTATAAACGGACACCAAGATTTTTTACATGGTTCGATCAATTGATCTACGTCCATGATTCTCCACTATGATTGTTAAAATTTACATTTGATTTTTCATTTGATAATCTCCATTAATGGAGTTCTAAATCTAGTTTTGGGGAAGAAGATGATAAAGAAAAATACATTTTCTCTCTCTAAAAATCTCTCTGCAAAATATCTCTCTCTCCTAAAATTGCCTCTCTCCTTAAGACTCTCTCAACTCTAAAAAAACATCCCCCTTTCCTGAATCTATTGGATCTCTATTTATAGGAAATTACATAATGGATGACAGCTAAGCTTTCCTCTAATTTCGGATATCACTCGCGATATTATCGCAGTAGCTATAATATTCCTTCTCGCAAGCATTGTAACCATCGCCAATTAATCATGTTATTTTTGTGTTTCTTCCATCGTCAACTGTTACGTCATTATTTTGTGACACTCGTAAAGTGTTGTTGGAGAACTCGTTGTGACGCTCGCAAAAATGTTGTTAATCTCCCCAGAATATTGTTATGGAGATATTCTGGTAATACATATAAGATGTGGAAAATCTACTCCTTTATACCCACAAGCTAATGGTCAGGCTGAAGCAACTAATAAGACAATCGCAGACATCTTAAAAAAAAAATTAGAAGGGTACCATAGAGCATGGTGTGAATAGGTACATAAGCAGTCTGGGCTTAGAACACAACCAGGAGAGAGGCAACTGGAATGTCACCTTTTTGTTTAACATATGGTGTTGAAGCAGTACTACCAACAGAAGTTGCTATTCCTACAACAAAAAGAGAGGTTTGGGAGAAGAATCTTAATGCTAGCATAATTCTAAGAGAACTTGATGAATTAAAAGAGAAGAGAGAAAAAGTATTACAACATATGGAAAATTACCAGCGAAGGTTGGCTCGAGAATATAACAAGCGAGTCAAGAAACGTGAGTTTCAACCAGGCGATTTAGTTTTGCGAGAAACACCAGAGTACCAGCGAGAACGTGGTGAAAAGTTGGCGAGAAAATGGGATGGACCGTATATGATTAAGGAGATAGTTGGAATAGGGGTATACAGGCTGGTAGACCCAGAGGACAGAGATGTTGGTTAAAGACTTGGTAGGCCATGGAATAGATTATTTTTAAAAATATATTATCAGTAACAAATTTTTAATAAAAAATGGGCAAAAGAAATTTTTACAGCTACGAGTTTATTCGCAAGATTATTCAAGATTACTTAAAGAATGAAAGATTACGATATACGCAAAAGAAACAAAGAACGGGACGAACCTTTATGGCATACACCCTAGTTCGCGAATACAATTTCGCAAGAGGCAAATGTAAGACCTAAAGTACGTCATATTAGGGGGTATCTCTTTGCGTGACTCGGGGATAAGGTTATACTTCTGTTGGAACCTAAGTCATGAAGATATTGGGGTTTAAGAAAACCTATCCGGGAGAGGTACCTTGGATTTACAACTATATAAGGTTATACCCTGGTTGGACGACCGAGGGTCTCTTCTAAGGAGTGCAGAGTATGACCAAGGCGCCGAGGTACACGGTTGAGCCAAGGATTCTCGGGACGGACGAACCTACCATGGCCATTCTTGGTAAGTCTTGGCTATGATGCACTCGGCCCGAAGAAAACCCCACTTAGGGTGCATTCTTGTAACTATAAGCCATATAGGCATAAAGGACAAGAGGCTACGAAAACAACTGGTTGTTGGTAAGTTGGGATGGGAGGAACTAGTCTTGTATGGCCATTGTTCCCTCCTTGAATGGGAAACCAGGGGGAGATAAGGGCGGCACCCTCCATTAGGGAGATGATAAGTGTCTAAAGATGGCAATGTCATGGGGCTTTACGCTCGCAAGAGCATTTAGGCCTGTCATATTATCGCGTGACAAATATTATACAGAGGCAACAAGCCATAAGAGAAAGTAATATGATATCAATGGGTTCTTACATGAAAGTGTAAAGACGTCCTGCGATTTCATCGCAAGACGGCAATGTCATATGGCTTCGATTTCGCAAGAAAACTTAGACTTGTCATATTGTCGCAGATAAATTGAAAAAATACAGATAAGGCAAGATCAATGGGTTTTTGCATACAAATGTAAAGACGTCCTGCGATTTTGTCGCAGACAGAAAAATTGGCAAAATAAGACCTTTAACTAGGAAGGCAAGATAAGACCAATATAATAATCCCAAACATTAACTATTTTCTTTTAAGAATGCATGAAAGATTTCTCAGAATCCTTCGGAATTTTTCAGAAATGTTATTCAGAATCACACAACAGGAGTATTCATCATATCACAACATCATCCATAATTTCGCAAGAAATATCGCAACACAGTTCGCAAAGGAAGAATGCAGGAAACACTTGATCATTATAAGAAAGATAATGAAGGGCAAATAGGGGAGTTAATAAATAAAATATCATTATCTTTCTTGAGAATATTCAAAATAACAGAGGCAAAGTTGAACTCCAAAGTTGCAGAAAAAATACATTGTTCGCAAGAAAAAAGGAGGGAAAAGAAAACAAGAGCAAAATTCAGGCTTCTGTATTAATCTCACTATTAGTCTCGCCAACTTCATTCTCCTTACTGGTATTCTTTGCATCACAATCAACTAGAGTTTCTTCTTCACCAGAAATTGCTTCACCACTGGTAGCTACTTTTCTAGAAGGACTATCTTCTTCTTATGGTGGGTCTTCTTGAGAGACATCTTCTTCATCTTTTTCATTTTCTTCATCACTTGCATAGTATAGGTCATTATCGATAGGAAGAGGAATTTCATCATCATCTACTTCTAGAGGATCAATGATTACTGGAGGAAGAGATTGGGATAACAAAACGTTATTCACAAGAAATTCAGCATTAAGATGAACCTTGCGAAGGAAACCTCTGTCACGATTTCTAATCTCTATATTTTTGTAGTATTCAAGGTAGTCATATCTCCGCTGAGCACGATCGCGAGATTGAACAAGATGGATAGTGAGCTTTCCGTTTTCTTTGCGAACTTTACCCAATTTTTCGGTCAGATCATAAATGGAAGAGTGAAGGCTTTTTTCAGATTCTGCGAGAAATAGAAGTTGACAAAAAAATATTCAAGTAAAATTTCGCAAGAAATATAACAGAGAAATTAAATAAAAAAATTAACAATTAAGGCAATCAAAATGACTACCTTACTTTTGAGAAGTTAAATTTTGAATTAATGATAAGAAATAATTCTCCCATTGATTCACGGCATCATCGAAATTATCTCTAACTATACCCTTCAGGCGAGATTTTATAATTTCTTCTTTGGAGAGGATATAAGTGTTTTCTTTTGCTAATAAGGAGTAAGATTCTTCTAATTGAGAATATTAATCTTGGAGTTTACTGGCCTTTAAACTTAGAGTTATCCTGCCTTTGATAAGTTTATCTTTCTCAGCGGCAGAAGATTCGGTTACTTCCTTGAGTTCATATTTTAGTAAACGAAGAGATTGCTCTTGGTCGTTACACATTTTCTGAAGATCATTTATTTGCTGTGAGGAAATTTCCATCTTGTTTAGAAAGCTACGTTTCTCCTGAGATAAAGTTTTATTTTCATCTGATAAAGATTTCATTGCCAAGTTAGCTCGAGTTAACAAATATGAGAGGCGGGTAGCTTCGCTATTTAATAGATTTTGGTTTTGCACTAATTGATCGTTCTCATTGGTAAGATTATTTATTTGATCGATTGAGTATGTGTAGAGATTATCTAATCTATTATATTGATCCATCCAAGAATCTCTCTCAACACGGGCTTCTTCGGCAGTATATTCTAATTCAAATATTTTTATTACTCGTTTCTGATTTAAAGCTAAATAAGCACACCAAATATTTAAAAGGAAATTGAGTACATAAAAAGATGAAAATCTACAGGAACAGAAAAGTTAGAGGCAGAGGCAAAAGAAATATACCTTTTAATTCCTTGTTTTTATTGCGAAGATTCTCGCAATCTAATGAAGAGTTGCGAAGCTTGTGGCCAAGGATATCACATTCTGAAGTTTTGGCTTGGAGACTTCTCTTTAGAGCTTCAATTTCGTTTTCTAAAGACGCTTGCGAAGCAGTGCGGTCAGAACCAAAATATTTGATTAAAGTCTCGCAAACATCGTATTTGAATGGGTCAGTGGAAGATTTTCTGGCATCATCTAAAATGTCAAACAGAACTCTAAAAGCAGCATCAACCCCTATTGATGATTCTTTAGATGAGGGAAGAGATATAGAGGAGGAAGTGGTAATGATGGCGAGCTTAATATTTTAATCATTTATGATAGTTGCATCATCAGGAGGAGGAGTGTCTGGAAAGGTAACGGTTGGAGGTAAAATAGGAGAAGAAGAAACTTTGTTCATAACGGTGCTGGGAGTCTCATTTATCGGAGGATGGATATCATTGGTGGTATTTATAATAACATTCTCGCAAATAGAGGATGGAGGTTCTATCTGCGAAGTAGTAGAAATAGGTTTTGAAGATGTAAATTTGGGAATAGTAATATCAATCTTAAGAGATTTGGCGTTGCGATATTGCTTGCGAGGTCTAGCAGCATCTTCATTACCCTGCGAATATTAATATAGATAAGAAATAGAGGCAAAAATATTGTTATTAAGAAGACAGATGTTTCTTCCTACCTTATTACTCGCAGACTTCCTTTTCTTCTCGACCGGTTTTTGTTGAAAATCTTCCTGAAGATTAGGGTTTTGGACTACGACTCTGGTTTTGGGAATGGCTCTGCTGAAGAAGAGACGCAATATGGGATATAGTTGCAGGAAATCCTACACTACACCCTTGATAAGATCTTACAGTAATTAACACATATTTGATGATTAAAACATCACTTTATTATTTGATTCTTAGAAATGTTTACAAGTAAAGGAAGAAGATCAAGAATACAACCGCTCTCTTGAATTTTCACTCTCCTCAAGAATTTCTCAACACTGAAAAATATATCTCCCTTTTCTTAATCTACTGGGTCTCTTTATATAGGGTAATTACATAGTGGATGACAGCTAAGTTTTCCTTTAATTTCGGATTTGGTTCACGATGCTCTCGCGGTAGTTGTAATGCTGACTCTCGCAGGTGTTATGTCCATCGCAGGACAATCACGTTCTTCCCGTGTTTCTTCATTCGTCAGTTATTACGTAATTCTTTTAATTATTCTTTAAGTTATTCTGTGACACTCGCAAAGTGTTGTTGATGAGCTCGCGGTGATGGTCGCGGGAGTGTTGTTAATCTCGCAAGAATATTGTCATGGCGATATTTTGGTCCCACATCTTGCCTCTTTTCATGCCTTTTATGCGAAGGAGGAAAGATCATGAGAATTGAATTTTTTACAATGCCGCAGCTGTTTATCATTTTGCATTCTTCCGCTTTGACACGTTTCTATATTCTTCGCCAGCTGTTTTCAAGTACTTTTCCTTCCAGTCACGTCCTTTTCAACCGCTGTGATCTGACCGTTCATGTCTCTTATTTGCATTAATTGCATTCATCTTCTCGAGAAATTTCTTCTTCTATAAATACTTCTTTCATTCTTTTCTTTTCCTCTTTTTACTTTCTTCTTTCTATCCCTCTGCAAATTCACTGTTCTTCCATAAATTGCGCATCTGTTATTGCTGTGATTTCTTTCTCGTTCTTCAACCTTTTCCTTCATTCCCATACTCAAAAATGGTTGCTCCTGGCGCTAAAAATTTGGTTGCTTTTGGTGAGATGCGGGAAAAACTTAAAAATAAAGGTTTTACTTTGTCTATAATTCCAGATTAGAGTCCTAAAGCCGAAATTTATATCAAATTATTTTCTGATCATCAATCTTCTCGCGAGAAAGTTATAGTATCGCTAGGTCATCTTGAAGCTGATCTTCCCATTCCTCTCTACGATCCTGAGCTGCCTTTATTTTATGAGATACTTTCTCACCCAAAATTCTCGCGAGCTATATATCAACTAGGTGGGGATTGTATTCATTTATTGTTGGAGTATTCTACTCGTGCTGCTAATAAAAAATCTCGCTACCCTGACACTGCGAAGAACCCTGAATTCAAGGATGTTCCAATTATTCCTGCAATATATACTGTAGATAATTTCTTCATAAACTATGACATAATCCCCATGAGGAGGGATCACACTTGTTGGGGTGTCTGCTTGCAAAAGAAAGATGATGTCGCGGAAGACAAAATTCTTATGCTGGATATTGACTAGCATACTAGTACTAATCAAGGTCCTCGCCACTCCAGCGATGAAAAATGGTTCATCTTCCCTTTATTTTTAGAGGGTTCCTACATTTCTGGTACCCATACTCTACTTGCGAATCTCGCAGAGTTCCAACCGTGGGTATTTAGATGGCCTGAGAGAAATAAAGAAGTATGTTCTCTTAATTCTTTGCATAACAAATTATCATTATGAATTTCTTCATGTCTTTAGATTCTCGCTGACTATCTCCTTTTTATCAGATTGAAAGGTTGAAATCCATCTATGATAAGTCTGGGAAACCTGCTACTTTCTTATCTATCAAATCTCTCACAGATGAAGTAAGAAATATTTCTTTATAACTTTTTACAATATATTGTTGCCTCTATTTCTTATCTTTATCTGTGTTCGCAGGAAATCAAATAAAGAGAGCCTGTGAAACCTGCGAGAATTAAAGATAAATCCACAGGTGGTCGCAAGGGTAAATCTACTGTCCCTCTCAAAGAAAAGTCTGTTGCTACTCACAGAGAGAAATCTGATGCTCCTCCCTCCAAGAAAATAAAAATTCAACTCCCTACTTCTTCAACTCTTCAATCTGATGTGGGAAATTCAAATGACGATTATGATGATGATGTTAATGATGATGAAGATAAAAAATATATCTCTTCCATGAAGGATTCTTCCTCCCTTGAATCTTCTATGACTCAATTATCCAGGATTTTTGGCAATGCTACACATGGCATCGCAAATGACCATGGACATGAAGCTCTTAATGGGATATCCCAGGCTCTCGCTAAAGTCTGCGATGCTCCCATATTGGTTGATAATAATTCTCTTCAAGGAATCTCAAGATCAGTGACTCCTAGTCTCTTAAATTCAGTTGGTATTCTGGTATGTTTCCACTTCTTCATCTTATTTATGTATTTATTTCTTTGTCCAATCTTAATTTATATTGTTCCATCGCAAGTTGGAAGTGCTTCCTTCGATGTTGCCTCTGATTTGGATAAAAGACGTGTTATCTGTGAAAAGAAAGCTGCTAATTTTTGCAAGAAAAAATAGGAATTATCATCTGAATCTGCTGAGCTTCGCCAAGATAAGGAAAAATTATAAGCTGAGGTTGTTGAGCTTCGTAAGAATAAAAAGAAATTAGAAATTGATGCTTCAAATGATAGACAAAATATTTCCGATCTTGACAAGGCTAACCAACAACTTTATGGTATGAATTGTTTCCTTTTTCTTTTAGTTCTTTTTACCCTATCGCAGCTTATTAAAGTAACCATTTTTGCAGATGTTTATGGCCTTACTGATGAGGCTACATTTTTCCAATATTTTCATGAACCTATAGATGAGGATACCCTTCTTGCTCGCCTTAATAATTTTTTAAGTAGTTTCTCAGACGATCAGATTATATCCCTTTCCATAGATGAACTTAAATCCAAACTTCATCTCTTAAAAATCGAGCATAGATTCAATTTGAGTTTAACCAATAAGTTTAAATGTCTTTATCTTGACTCAAAAGAAGAAATTAATAGACTAAGAAGCAAGAATAGCGATCTTATTGATGAAAAAGATCTTGTTGTTAAAAATGGTACTAAAGCCTTATCAAATTTCCATAAAACTCTTCTCGATATTCAAGTTGAAAGAGATAGAGTTATCTGCGAGAATAGAGATCTTCTTGCGAGGGATAATCAAGTTCTCTCTCGTCTTATTATTAACAGCGATGATGAGTTTCCTTGGGCAGCGAAGGTTCTTGACAATGCCAAAATTAATTTAGGTGTAGATGTTAGTCTTCAAGCTGATCATTCTGCCTTAATTAGAGATATGACTGCCGAAAGAGAAGGTTATTACTCTTGTTTTTTCACTACTTCATCTTCTGATTAAATCACCATTATTTGTATTAACTTGTACTCTTGCTTTTGTTCGTAGCGTCAGAAAAGAATCTTCGCGATAGAATTGGAGAACTGGAAGAAGATAAAATCCAACTCGCAAGAGATCTATCTTCTCGCAATAAAAAATATTCAAGGCTGAAGGAACAATTAAGGATTACTTCTACGAATTTTAGAAATGCCCTTATTGTTGTTCGTAACGATACTATTAAAATAATCTTCAATGATCATAACATTCCTCATTCTACATATCCTGATCTAGCAGAAGAAATTCCAGCAGATACTACAAACATTATTATCTCTGATAGTGAAGCTGAGGAGTCTGGTGAGGATGAAGATGATGATAAAGATGAAGAACAAGATAAATCTGGCGATGGATATAATTAGTTATGTTTCTTCTTTTTATCTTCCTTGTAATTTTTGTACACTTATTTCCTTATTCTTGTAATATTGATGCGTGTTTCTCCAACTTGTAGATTTCCTTGATATATAAATTTCCTTTACTTCTATCTATATGAATTAGAAAACAATTCTTTTCTGCAACATAGTCAATCAACATAATTATTACCCTTTAACTATCTATGCAAATGTGTCATATAATAAGGTCTACGTAATTTTATCGTATAATGATGAATAATAATTTCATCATTCTGTGCATTCCCATACTTGCCTCTATTCTGCAATATGAAAAAATTGAGTAGAGCTTAGATATCAGTTGTAAATAAAATCTTTTTAAATATTTTTGCCTTAATATTTGCGATGATATCGCTAGTAATAACCTTATGATCTCTGCGTAAATATCGCAAGTCTCATAATTTCTGCGCCAATATCGCAATTATTCAATCTAATGGTCTTATCATGCCTTCCTAGTTAAAGGTCTTATTTTGACACATTTTGTATTGGCGAAAAAAATCGCAGGACGTTCTTACATTTGTAGGTAAAAAACCCTTGATCTTGTCTTATCTTTATGTTGACAACTTCTCTGCGACAATATGACAAGTCTATGTTCCCTTGCGAGAACAGAGCCTCGTGACATTTCCCGTCTTGCGATAAAATCGCAGGACGTCTTCACATTTTCATGTAAAGACCTATTGATCTCATCTTAACTTTCTCTCATGGCTTGTTGCCTCTGTATAATCTTTGTCACGCGACAATATGACTGGACTAAATGCTCTTGTGATCATAAATCCCCATGACATTGCCGTCTTTAGACACTTATCAGCTCCCTAATGGAGGGTGCCGCCCTTATATTCCACCTGGTTGCCCCTTCAAGGAGGGCACATCGGCCATACAAGACTAGCTCCTCCCATCCGGATTTACCAACAACCAGTTGTTTTCACAGCCTCTTGTCCTTTATGCATATATGGCTTATAGTTACAAGACTGCACCCTAAGTGGGGTTTTCTTCGGGCCGAGTGCATCATAGCGAAGACTTACCAAGAATGGTCGGGTAGGTTCGTCCGTCCCGGGCATCCTTGGCTCAACCGTGTACCTCGGCGCCTTGGTCATACTATGCACTCATTATAAGAGACCCTCGGTCGTCCAACCAGGGTATAACCTTATATAGTTGGAAATCCAAAGTATCTGTCCTAAATAGGTATCTCAAAGAGATGGACCCCAGTCTCAGGTTCCAGCAGAGGTATAACCTTATACCTGAGCCACGCAAAGAGATACCCCCTTATATAATGCACTTTAGGTCTTACATTTGCCTCTTGCGAAATTATATCCGCGAACTAGGGTGTACGCCATATAGGTTTGTCCCATTCTTATGTTTCTGCGAAATCTTATTCGCGTTTCTTGCGAGTGATGAAATTTCTTTTCTTGGATCTTCTTTTCATTTGCATTTCAACTTTTCAATTCCATCTTTTTCATTCAAATGAAATATTCTTTTGAAACATTTTCTTCAACAAATCGTTCATAAACTTCTTAAATTTCTTCATTTTACCTTTCTACTTACTACTTTCAGCTTCTGCTCTTTTGCGTTTTGCATCTTCGATCTGCTCGCCATTCACACACTCATGTTGATTTCGTATTATTCTCTCCTCTCGCCACTCTATTGTGTCAACCATCAGCTTATCACCTCTTTGTTTTTGCTTAATGCTTCGTTTCCAATCTATATTCTTTGTTGCCCTTTCCTCACAAGATTCCATGTCAATTTCATAGCATTTCTTCCCATCAGCCCAGTCTCCCTTTATTATTCCAACACCATTAGGATGAGAAAATTTAATACATTGGTGAAAGGTTGACGCCACACCTAATATCCCATGTAACCAAGGTCGACCAATTAGGGCATTATAAGGTGATTCAATATCCAAAACCCAGAATAGAATCTTAGAAGATAACCCCTTTAATGGAATTCGCATTGTAATTTCCCCTTTGGGCTTGTTGGCGGTACCGTTGAAACCATAGATTTTATAGGTTTATGGTATCAGATCTTCGTCTCTTCTACCCATGGTTCTATAAGTATGATAAAATAATATATCAATTGAACTTCCAATATCTATTATAACTCTATTAATTGCCCAGGAATCTTCAGTTTCACCATTATCATTTTCTTCATCTTCTTCTTCTATTTGTTTTGGATTTATTTCTAACCTTACTACCAGTGGGTTGTCATGCATCTCGCCAGGCTCTGGTAATTCTTGCGCACTGAAAGAAATAGTTTGCTTTTGTAGTTGCAGCATTTCCCACACCACACCCTTGTTAAGATTTTTCTATAATCAACTCATAATTAAAGATTTAAAACGACACTTTATTATTTTGTTTTCAGAAATGTATACAGAAATGGAAGAATTCAAGATTACAACTATTCTCTTGAAGTTTCTCTCTCCTCAAGACTTTCTTAACTCTCAAAAAATACATCATCCTTTTCTGGACACATTGGGTCTATATTTATAGGGTAGTTACATAGTGGATGACAGCTAAGTTTTCCTCTTATTTCGGGTTGATTCTGCGATTGTACCGCGATTAGTTACAATGTTAAATCTCGCAAGTTTTGTAACCATCGCAGAACAAACATGCTTTTCTCAAATTTTCTTCATTCGTCATTTATTACGTCGCTCTTTTGACTGCTTTTGTGACACTCGCAAAGTGTAGTTGAAGATCTTGCGGTGATGCACACTGGGAAGTGTTGTTAATCTCGCAGAGAAGTATTGTAGCGATATTCTGGTCCTACATCTTGCCTCTTCTCATGTCTTCTTCGCAAGTGGAGAAGATATGAGAATCTTAAATTCTTCAAAGTGCTCGCAACCTCTCTTCTTTCCATATTTTCTTCTCGACATTGCTCCGTTAATTTATCTTAACCGCCTACACGGGCTGTAAATTAATCTTTTTACTGACACGTCTTTACCCAACAGGTTACTCCCTTTTGCCTATAAAAGGTAGAGTTAGACTTCAAAACTAATTTTCTTCTTCTATTTCTCTATCTTCTTCATCTGCTTATTTTATCCTCCATCTGCAACTCTTCTTCTTCTTCATATTATCCTTCTACTGTTCTAATGGAGTCATCAAGTTATTTTTTTTTATTATAATCTTCATTCGATTCAATTTTTATTCATATTCTTCGATCTTCTCTATTTGATCCTTCATAACTCCCGTATTTTGTCTTCTCTTCAGTGGAACTATCCCTAACACCCAATCCTCAGGTCAAAACCCTAATGCTCGCAAAAGACCGACTGAGAAGAAGAAGAGAAGTTCTGCGAATGATAAGGTGGTAAGAAACACATCCTATTTCTTAATAACAATATTGTTGCCTCTGTTTCTTATCTAAGTTATTATTCGCAGAATGTCGAGAACATCTCTAATCCTCCCAAAAGACCTTGTCAGTTTAAATCTCTTGAGGCTGATTTCTCCATTCCCACATTAACATCTGCAAGAGTTACTCCTACACCCTCGCAACTGGATCCTCTTTCTTTTTCCTATGAGAATATCGCTGCCAACACCTCTACTTATTTTGATTCATTGACAAATCAAGCTCCTGAAATTGATGTGACTGAAGTCCCTTCTAGCCCTTTATTGCCTTCAACTGTTGTTTTTCCCAACACTCCTCCTTATGATACTACAACCATCGCAAATGACTCAAATCTTCAACTTGTCCTCGTTACCACTTCACCCTCTGCATCTCTTCCTCCATCAAATGAAACCTTAGCAGGAGTTGATGTTGCTTTTAAAGTTTTATCTAATATTTTAGATGATGCTAGAAAATCTTCTACTGACTCTCTCCAATATGAAGTTTGCGAGACCTTACTTAAATATTTTGGCTCTGATAATACTGCTTCACGAGAATCTTTAGAAAATGAAGTTGAAACCCTGAGAAAAAGCCTTCAAGTCAAAATTTCTGAATGTGATACTCTGAACCATATGCTTCGCAACTCTTCTCTTAACTGCGAGAACCTTCGCAGAAAAAATGACGAGCTGAAAGGTATAATTTTCCTGCCTCTACCCTTTTGTTTTTCTGTTTTGCTTTCATATCCTCTGTACTCAAGTCTCCTTCTTAAATTCTTGATTCATATATTAATTTCAAATCGGACTCGTTTCATGGAAAGACTTAAATTTGAATCTATTCTTTGACTTAAGCTCGTGTTGAAAGAGATTCTTGGATGGACCAGTATAATAGATTAGATAATCTCTACACATATTCGATCGGTCAAATAGATAATCTTACTAATGAGAATAACCAACTATCGCAAAGTCAAAATTTATCAAGTAACGAGATTACTCGTCTCTCATATTCGTTAACCAAGTCTAACTTGGCGGTAGAATATTTATCAGATGAAAATAGAACTTTATCCCAAGAGAAATATAGATTTTCAAGCTTGATGGCGATTTCTTCACAACAATTGAGTAATCTACAAAGAATATGTGATAATCAAGAGCAATCTCTTCGTTCCCTTAAAGATGAAATCAAGGAGGTAACTGAATCATTTGTTGCTGAGAAGGATAAACTTATCAAGGGTAGGTTAACTCTTAGTTTAAAGGCCAGCGAGCTTCAAGACCAATACTCTCAATTGAAGAAGTCTCATTCTTTACTAATAAAGGAAAACTCGTATCTACGCACCAGAGAAGAAAACATGAAATCTCGTCTGAAGGGTGTGGTTGGCGATAAATTCGATGATGCTATGAATTAATGGGAAAACTGTTTCTTTACATTAATTCAAAACTTAACCTCGCAGAAAGAAGGTAGTCAATTGACTGCCTCTCTTGTTGACCTTTCTGTCAAATTTTGTGTTATATTTCTTGCAAAATCCTTGACTGGATGATCTTTTATCACTTTTGTTACTCGCAGTATCTGAAAGAAGTCTTCATTCTACCATCGTTGATCTTACTGAAAAATTGGATAAATTTCGCAAAGAAAACAAGACTCTTACTTCCAATTATACTGAAGCTCGCGACAAAGCAGAAAGAAGACTTTATTATCTCGAGTACTTCAAAAATATAGAGATTAGGAATCGTGACAGAGGTTTCCTTTGCAAGGTTCACCTCAGTGTTGAAGTTCTTGTGAATGATATTCTACTCTCCCATTCTCTCCCTCCTGTATCTGTTCCTCCTTTAAAAGTTGATGATGATGAAATTCCTCTTCCCATGGATAAGGAATTAGAATTCACTAATGATGAAGAAAATACCACTCAAGAAGATGATGAAGAAGAAAGAAGTCCTCTTAAAAAAGTAACTACAAGCGGTGAGAAGAATACTGATGAAGCTGACAATTCTGGCAAGAATAAAGAATCTGGCGAGCAAGAATAGTGAATCTGGCAAGACGATCGCCAAAACTTGAATTTTATTTTTGCTTTCATTTTCTTCTTCTTTCTTGCGAATAATGTAACTTTTGAAATTTTTAGAATTCAACTTTTGATTTGTTTACTTTGAATATCCTCAAGGAAGATAATGAAATCTTATTTCTCCACTCCCCTACTTGCCATTCATTATCTTTCTAGTAATGGTGAATTATTTACTGTGTCTCCTTTCTGTGAATTGTGTGTCTATATTATTCGTGAAAGTATGAATATATCTGCGATGAAATGAGTACAGCTGCGATATTCCGAAAAATTCTGAAAGAGTTTACGATGTTATGAATCTGCCTTCTTATATATTCTCCTGCGATGAACAAATCTTTCCTGCATCTTAAAATAGAATAGTTAATTTTTAAGATTATTCTGTTGGTCTTATTTTGCCTTCCTAGTTAAAGGTCTTATTTTGCAAAAAAAAAAGTTTTTCTTTCTGCGACAAAATCGCAGGACGTCTTTACATTTGCATGTATTGACCCATTGATTTTGTCTTATCAATACTTTTTCAGCATCTCTACGACAATATGATAAGTTTAAATTCTCTTGCAAGAATTATAGCTTATGACATTGCCGTCTTGCGATGAAATCGCAGGACGCCTTTACACTTTCATGTAAAAACCCATTGATCTCATCTTAACTTTTCTCTTTTGGCTCGCTGTATCTGTATAATTTTAGTCACGCGACAATATGACATGCCTAAATGATGTTGCGATCATAAATCCCCATGACATTGCCGTCTTTAGACACTTATCATCTCCCTAATGTAGGGTGCCGCCCTTATCTTCCCCCTGGTTTCCCCTTCAAGGAGGGCACATCGGACATACAAGACTAACTCCTCCCATCCAGATTTGCCAACAACCAGTTGTTTTTTGCAGCCTCTTGTCCTTTATGCCTATATGGCTTATAGTTACAAGACTGCACCCTAAGTGGGATTTTCTTCGGGCCGAGTGCATCATAGCCAAGACTTGCCAAGGATGGCCAGGGTAGTTTCGTACGCCCCGGTCACCCTTGAATCAACCGTGTACCTCGGCGCCTTGGTCATACTTTGCACTCCTTAGAAGAGGTCCTTACCTGCAAATGAGGTTCTCAAATATGAATGTAAAAACATCTTTATCACGAATATGCTGTACTGCTTTTACTTCTGCGAGCTTCGTGAAATAATCTATTGCAACTATCAAGTATCGCCTTTGTCCAGATCCAGGTATAAATGGTCCAACAATATCCAAACCCCATTTTCCAAAAGGCCAGCAGCTTGTTGAAGAAGTTAATGTGGCCCCTGGTGCATGAATTATTTTACCATGTCGTTGACATTCCTTGCATCTTTGTACGAACAGTTTTGCGTCTGTATGCATATAAGGCCAGTAATATCCTTGTATTTTTGCTCTATATGCTAGAGATCTTCCCCCACTATGATTGCCAAACTTTCTCCTCTATGTAACATCTTCAATATTTTTTTCTCCTTCTTCGCGAGTTAAGCACCTGAGAGGTGGTCCATTAAAAGATTTTCTATATAAAATTCCTTCTCGCAACTCATAGTTTGTTGCACGACTCTTTAATTTATGTGCTTCTAGTCCTGTTCCTGGATATTTCTCCCCTTGCGAGATATGCATGAATTTCTTTTCTCCAATCTGCGATGTTGTTTGATAACTCTCTTTCTATTTCCATCGCAACAGCTTCCTCAATTTCTTTCTCTTTGTCCACTGATGGGTGTTGAATTGTCTGTATTTGGATATTTCTTGTATTTGGATTTGTCATCATGCTTGGAATAAACGCAAAAGCATCTGCGAGACGGTTATATTTTCTAGATATATGTCTCCATTTTAATTTTGGTATCTTCGCAGATAATTCTTCAACGATTTTCTTGTATTTCTTCAAAGAAGATTCATTTGTGGTATATTTCCATTTAATTTGACAAATCACTAACTGCGAATCACTTGTTATCCTTATACTTTCGAGGTTCTTTTCTATTCCGATCTTTAATGCATGCACTACAGCTTCGTACGCTGTTTCATTGTTCGTGGATGCAAATTCTAGTCTGAATGAGAATGCTGTTCTTTCTCCTTCTGGTGAAATAAACACGACTCCAATTCCATTTCCCTCATTATTGGATGATCCGTCCACTAGAATTCCCATCTATCTGGTTCTGTTAACAAGTCTTTTGGATTTCCAAATTCTTCTTCAACATCCATCATTTCCTCTACTGCTTCATCTTCTTCCAAAGGAAATTCTGCCAAAAAATCTGCGACAACTTGTGATTTTTGCGATGACAATACTTCGTATTTTATCTTGTAATGGTTTAATTATGCATTCCACCTTTCTATTCTTCCTGACCTTTTTGTGTTCTTCATGGTTGATTCAATTGGGACTTTGGTTACCACTTTTATCACATGTGCTTGAAAGTATATTCGTAACTTGAATAATGCATAAACCAGGGCTATGATTAACTTCTCCATTTTAGAATAATTCTTCTCTGCTGCATTAAAGGTTTTACTAATATAGTAAATGGGCCTTTCTACTCCTGAATCTGCTCGCAACAGAACTGCACTTAGAGCATATGGAGTTGTTGTGAGGTATACCAATAATTCTTCGCCTCTCTCTGGTTTTTGTAGTATAGATGTATTCGCGAGGTATTCTTTGATTCCTTGAAAAGCTTTTTCACATTCATCAGTCCACTTGAATTTTGCTACCTTTTTAAGTATGTTGAAAAAATGCTTGCACTTATCTGACATTCTCGAAATAAATCTTCCAAGTGAAGCTAAGAGTCCATTTAGCTTTTGTACTTCTTTTACCGTTGCAGGTGTTGACATGTCACGAAATGCTTGGATCTTTTCTGGATCAACTTGTATTCCCTCCTTTGATACTATGTATCCCAAGAACTTTCCAGATGAAACCCCAATTATACATTTCTCAAGATTCAATTTGATGTTGAACTTTCTCATCTGCTCAAATATTTCCTTCAAATATTGCACATGGTCTTTATCTTCCTTGCTTTTTATCAACATATCATCTACATATACCTCCAAAGTTTTATGTATCCACTTCGCGAACACTTTTTCAACCATACGTTGATATATAGCACCTGCATTCCGCAAACCAAATGGCATCTTCACATAAAAATACAAACCCCTTGGAGCAAAAAAGGCAAAGATGTTCTTGATCTTCTTCTCGAGTGATATTTGATTATACCCTTTGTATCCATCAAGTGAAGTGACTCTATCATGACCTGCAATTGATTCCACCATTTGTGGTATATCTGGTAGTGGAAAACTGTCTTTGGGACATGCCTTGTTTAGATCAGTGAAATCTATGCAAATTCTTATTCCTTTATTCTTTTTCGGAACAATGACCATATTCACAATCCATTCTGGATATTTTTCTTCCCTTATGATCCCTGCATCCAACATTTTTTGTAATTCTTCTTCTATCTGTACATGATAATTTTGTGATATCTTCCTTATTCTTTGTTTGAATGGTCTTACATTTTTATCTATGTTCAATCTATGACACGCCACTGATGGATCAATTCCTGGTATCTCATCTACACTTCCTGCGAAGATATCTTTATATTCTCGCAAAAGATCAATAGTTCTTTTTTCTTCTTCTTCATCCATCTTAGTTACAATTCGCAAGAATAAAGGCTCCTCTTTACTTCCAATATTTATTTCTTTAGTTGGTTCAAATTGCAACATAGCTTGGACTTTGCTCCCCCATAGGTGTTGGTTCTTTGATTATTTTTGCTGGTTCCCCTTCTTTTTCTGGAATTTCATTTGGTATACCTCTCCCTTCCTTTGCTCTTATTGTATATACTCGGAATTCTTCTTCCTTTTTTGTTTCCTTCGCAAGTTTCCTACGAAGCTGTTTCTTTCTTGCTTTTCCTCCGCATTGCGTTACTTAAATTTGATAACAAAATTTTGCACTATCAAGATCTCCTTTTATTTCTTGTATTCCATTTGGTGTAGGAAATTTGATTTTTTGATGTAATGTTGAAGCAACATCTTTGATCGCATGAATCCACGGCCTTCCTATCAGCATGTTATATGGAGATTCCATATCTATCACACACAAGATTACATGTGTTTCGATTTCTCCCAGTAATATTCGCAGCGCGATTTCCCCTTTAGATTTTGTTGTAGATTTTCCTAATCCATGAATAAGACATTTTGAATTTGTGATTTCTTCATCTTTAATTCCCATCCCCTTAAGTGCATGATAGAATATGATATTAACAGAACTTCATGTATCAACCAGAATTCGGTTTAATTTCCATTTTTCTACAGCTTTCTTATCTTCTAGCATGATCGGCATTGTGATTACCAATGGTGAAGTGTGGTTCAAGTCTTCATTTGGAATTTCTGCTACTGAAAATGTGATTTTCTGCTTTTCCCATTCTTCTAAAGTTGTTACCTTTTCTTCATCCATGATCTTTCTTCCTCTACAATCTCGCTTGTATATTTTTCCCTTCATATTACTATGAAATTCATCAATCATTGTCTTTGTGATCATATTACATTCTTCTTTTTTGCAATCTCCATCTACTGACTTCATCTGATTCTTCAAATTTTCCACAATTCCCTCAAATTTAGGCTACCACAATTCTCAAGTCCCTGTTTCTAGCGCCAATTATGTAGTTGCAGAATAACCTACAACTACACCCTCAATAGAATTAGTAAAAACTCAAGAAGTTCTTGATGATGAGTAACAATTTTCTTATTAATGTTCTCAATTGATTACAAAGAAGTATCTAAATGGAATTAGAATAGTTACAACTTTCTCTATTCTCTTTCCTAAGATATTTTCTAACACTCACTAAAATAACCTCTCGAATTTTACATTTGAACTCCTATTTATAGTAAAATTTATACAGCTGTATATGAATTGCGAAGTATCGCAACTTATACTCGCAACATTATTCTATCCTCGCAAAACTTCATATTTCTCCGCGCTACTTCTATCATCGTATCATTTTATAACTCTTTTCTCCTTTATTTATTACGATACTCGTGAACTATTATCTTGCGATATTCAGTACCTACACATGTGCCAAATTTGAAGTTACTGAGAGGAAAGCGAAGATAAATCCCAACATCAACATAGTAAAAAGTTCTTCAGGCATAGAAAAACACCACTTCAATTTAAAATTAGTCCAAATTCTTCTTGAAAAATCACAGTGAAGAAAAATATGTTTAGTTGATTCATGTTGTGTGCAGAACACATAAGCTTGTGGAACATTATTGCCCCGCTTTCTCAAAATATACCTGGTAGGCAAGCTGTTATGAGACATAGTCCACAGAAGGAAAAAAAAATCAACTTTTGGAGGCAATTTTTGTTCCCAAATGAACTTAAAAATATGTTGTTGATCCTGATCTAAAGGAGAGACTGTTAGAGCATCATAAGTTGAACTGACTGAGAATTGAACTTTGCTGCCAATTGACCAAGATATTTCACCTGGAACTGCAGTGTATAGAACCACTAGACTTAAGCATCTTTGAATATAAGAAAATTCATTTCTGGCAAGGGAGTTCAGTCTTCTAGAAACTAGGAATTCTCAGTCATAAGTAATTCTCAGTCATAGTAAGATTCTAGGAATTCTCAGTCATAAGTAAAATTCTAGGAATTCTACGAATATGACTGCCATAAATAATTTTAGGAATTTTAGAGAACCAACCAGAGAGTTCAATCCATATTATTCTACAATAATATTTTTCCAAAAAACATCATCCTCATTTTCAAACCTCCATAGCCATTTAGTAAGCAATACATTATTCATCTTTTTGAGACTCTTAATACGTAGACCACCATATTTTTTTTCCTTTTTTGAAGAGCAGGCCAAAATAACTAGATGAAGCTTCTTTTTCCACTTATGGTCATTCCATATAAAATCCCTCATTATTTTCTCTAAATTCTTAGCCACTAAAGCAGGCATAAAAAAAAAGACATATAATAGACAGGAAGACTTTCCAACACACTGTTTATGAGAGTAATCTTACCTTCTCTGTTGAGAATAGTCTTTTTCCATCATGTTATTTTTTTTATTGAGAAAGCTTTCAATTACTTTATCTCATTTAAGAATTCCACCACTTTTATATCCTAAAGGCAGACCCACATAAGTGATAGGCAATACACCAGTATAACACCCCAGGACAGATGAAAACTGCACAATGTCTCCAGAATAGCCCATACCAAGAATTGCACTTTTTGCAAAATTAATCTTTAAATCTGTTAACTGCTCAAAAGATAAAATAAGAAGCCTTAAGTGCCTGATTTGATCAATGTCAGCATCTATAAAAATGAGAGTATCATCTAAAAATCGCAAATGACTCACAGAAGTTTCATCAACATCCATTTTAAATTCGGAAATTAAATCCTGTTCTTGTGCTTGTTTTATCATGTAGGAAAGACTATCCCCAACAAGAAGAAATAAGAAAGGAGATAAAGTATCTCCTTGTCTAATTTATTTATTGGACTTGAAATAACCAGTTGAAGAGCCATTCATTAAGACTAACAACCTGACCAGTTCCACAAAACACTTCACCCAAGACCTCCATATTTCACTAAAACCCATTTTAGCTAGGAATTCATCTAAAACTTCCCAGTTAACATGATCAAATGCCTTCTTAAAGTCCACTTTAACCAGAAGGCCTAGTTTACCACTTCTTAATCTTGAATCAATGAACTCATTGGCAACAAGAACTCAATCCAGAATTTTCCTCTTTTTTATAAAGGTGGTTTGTTGAGAGGATAAAATGTATGGTAGAGGAGATTTAAATCTTCAGCCAGAATCCTTGAGATGATTTTGTAATCCCCATGCACCAAACTTATGGGTCTTAAATTTCCTCAATAGTATCCTTTTTTGGAATCAAAGCTATAAAAGTATTTTTAATCCTCCAATCCAAAAAGTTTTTGTGCTACAGTTCTTGAATAACCAATATCAAACCATTCTTTATAATCTCCCAGACTTTAACATAAAAGCTTATAGGAAAGCCATTAGGTCCTGGTGCTTTTGATTGGCTCAAATTCTTCATTGCTGCTAAGCATTCATCTTCAGAGATATCACTTTCCAGTCTTAAGTTAGTTTCTTCAGATATTTGATTGAAGTGCATGAAGTCCATGGACACATTTCTTACAGATTGAGATTGAAAAATATTCTGAAAGAACTGCACAATACATTCTTTAATCTCCTTCTCCTAAAAAGTCATAACTCCATTTACCTTGTGTAGTTGCAGGAAATCCTACACTACACCCTTAGTAAGAATTCACAAAGATTAAGACATAATTTGAAGATAAAGAACAATATTTTTATTAATTTGATCCAGAAAGAATTACAGAAAATATAAGAAATCAAGATTACAACCGCCTTCTATAAGTTTTTCTCTCTCTTCAAGATTTTCTTATCACTCCAAAATTATCTCTCTCTTCTCAAATCTATTGGTCCTCTATATATAGGGTAGTTACATAGTGGATGACAGCTAAGCTGTCCTTTAATTTCGGATCTGGCCCGCGAGATATTCGCAACAGCTATAATATCCACTCTCGCAGGTACTTTAAAACTCGCAGAATAATCATGCTCTTCTCGTGTTTTGGCTGTCATCATTCATTACGTCACTTATTAGATCATCCTTCAACACTTTCAGTATGTTTTTATTGAATCTCGCAGCATAACTCGCAGGAATGTCGTTAATTCTCGCAAGAATAATATAGTGGCGATATTCTGGTCCTACATCTTGCCTCTTCTCATGTCTTTTCTGCGAAGAAGGAAAGATCTTGAGAACTAAAATGCCGCAACTACTCGTTTTTTCATCTTCTTTTCTCGACAAGGTTCCAAAAATTAAGCATAACCATCTACACGTGTCGAATATTCCATTATTTACCGGTTACCCTTTTGTTATCCGGTCAACATTCTTTCATCTATAAAAGGGGTATCCTAATGAAGAAATCCCTTCTTTTTCTTCTATTTCTTCGTCTTCTTGTCTGCAACTTTTTCTTCTATAACTTCTCCTTCTACTGTTTAAATGGAAGCCCCAAGGTTTGTGTTCTTATCTGAACTCTGTTTATATTATTTTCTCTTGTCTTTCATTTGATTCTTTTGTAATTCCCATATTGTATTTTTTTTTCAGTGAGAATACATCGAACACCCGGTTTGTGGTTCTAAACCCTAACCCTAAAAATCCTCGAAAGAAGCTTGCTGAAAAGAAAAAAAGACATGCGGATGATAAGGTAATAAGAAACATTTGTTTTCTGAATAACAATTGTAGGACCAGAATATCGCCACAACGATATTCTCTGCGAGATTAACAACACTTCCCAGCGAGCATCATCGCAAGATCTTCGACTACACTTCACGAGTGTCACAAAAGCCTTCAAAAGAGTGACGTAATAACTGACGATTGAATAAAACTTGAGAAAAGTATGTTTGTTCTGCGATGGTTACAAAACTTGCGAGATTTAACATTCTAACTATCGCGGTACAATCGCAGAATCAACCCAAAATAAGAGAAAAACTTAGTTGTCATCCACTATGTAACTACCCTATAAATATAGATCCAATGTGTCCAGAAAAGGATGATGTATTTTTGAGAGTTAAGAAAGTCTTGAGGAGAGATAAACTTTAAGAGAATAGTTGTAATCTTGAATTCTTCCATTTCTGTAAACATTTCAGAGAACAAAATAATAAAGTGTCGTTTTTCATCTTTAATTGTGAGTTGATTATAGCAAGATCTTAACAAGGGTAGAGTGTTGGAAATCCTGCAACTATATTTTGGCGCCCAAAACAGGGAGAATCAAGCTAAAAAATCTCTAATTACAATTTAAGGATTTGAAGAAATTATTAGAGTTGAAGAAATGGCTAGAAGAAGAAGAAATACATCAGAACCACCAACAACTGTAAGGAGGAGTAAAAGACTTGCAGGAGAAGAAGCAAATGAATTAGGAGATTCTTTAAGGATAAGAACAAGAAGAAATAGAACAAGGATTGAAGGAGAAGATCAAATTCCACAACCTAATCAACAAACACCGATACAAAATAGAAATGTGGATTATGATAGAATGAGTGTGCATACTTGGAGATCGGATTCGATGGAAGATGTAGAAGATCAACAATTAAGAGACGGAAGAAGAGAAGAAAGAAATCAAGGAGTGGTTGAAGGATTAATTCATGGAGAAGGTGAAAATGAAACAGCAGATGATCCAAGACAAAGAATACAAGAGGAAAGAAGATTAGAGGCGCAAAAGCGTGCAAATTTAACAAGACAAAATCACGAGTTGAGAATGGAGAATTTGAGGTTACAAAATAGAAGATCAAGAAGTACTGTTAGATCGAATTCAAAATCATTAAGAGAAGAATTAAGGCAAAATTCTCCAATAAGAAATGCTAGAGGAAATATCCAAGAGGAAATGCAAAATCCAAATGAAGAACAACGTCATAGAGAAGAAGAGGTAATAGAAGATCGCCATGATCCGCGTGGCGAAAATTTGGATAATAGATTTAACAACAGAAATCAAGAGGGAAGAGACAACCAAAATGATAAAGATAATCTAGAAGAATGTATGAGGATATTACATGGGCGAGAGATCTAAAGAAATCGAAGAATAATTGAGGAGGAAATTGAGAGACATTATGCTGAACAAGCACGACTAACTCGCGAGAGAGAAAGATTAAGGGCAAAAGTAGAAGAACAAGAATTCCAAGAGGCAGTACGACAGAATAACCATGAAAATCGAGAAAGGAGACGTACACAAAATCGTTATAATAATAATATTCAGGAAGAGTATGATAGAAAACAGAGGAGAATAGAAAGACAGCGAAGACAAATGATGAGAAATGAAAAAATTGGCAGAGAAGTACAGCTGCGATTGCAAGAAGAATGTGAAGCAGAAGATTGCAGAAGAAGGAATGTGGGTGTAGACGAAGACACACAAAATCTCGCAAGACAAGAGGTACATGAACGCAGGAGAATGGAAGCTGCATTAAAAAGACCAATGGAACCAAATTCGACGGCGAATGAGCAAATTTTAAGAGAATTAGCAGAGATGAGGGGAATAATAAATAATTGAAGAGAATGAGGTAGAAGACAACTTGATGAAGCTATTGAAGAAGCAGTGAGAACTCCATTCACTCAATAAGTACAATTAAGAGGAATACCTCCAAAGTGCAACTTACCAGCATTAACCATCATTTTTGATAGAACTACCTGTGCTGTACAACATGTTAAGGCTTATGTTAGGTGTATGCTGCAATGGAAGAATCATGATGCTGTATTGTGTAAGTATTTTGCATCTAGCTTAACTGGCGAGGCGCTAAAATGGTTTGAGGGATTTCCAAAAAATACTATAACTTTTTTTGATCATTTACAAGCTACATTTCTGGGAGCATATATAAGCAACAATTCATCGCGGCCCGGTATTGAAGATGTGTTTGGGTTAAAACAGAGGGTTGGCGAGAGTCTGAAATATTCAACCATAAGATGGAATACAATGTGCATTGAGATAGCAGGAAGAGTAGACGAGAGATATCTTATCTTGTCTTTTATCAATGCAATGTTCGCGACCAATCTGCTGTACATACAAATTTTCAGAGTCAAGAATACAATCACTATGACTGAACTACGAGAACTACAAGAAGAGTATATTGCTTTGGAGGAGAAACAAAATGAGATGGAATCATATCCAATCGCGAATATCAATTCAGTAGCATCAAATGGGAGCTTACTTCCTAAAATGATTAACAATGTGGCGAGAAGCTCGCAAACACAACAAGAGAAAGTGGAGACTGGTAACCAGCAGAAATTGGTAGCTATGGGCAGTCGAGATCAAGAAGAATATGAAAGGGAGAAGAATTATTACAATCGCGGTGGGAATAATAATATTCAAAGGCTTGATCAGCCGCAAGAAACTTATGGTGGACAGGGGCAAAACAATTTCAGAAGCCAAGGAAATCAGAAGATCATATGAGAAGAAATTAAGATGCCTCCTCTAAATGCTAGTATAGAAAAAATCTGGGAAGCTATCATTTTGATAGAAAATATACCATCACTATGGAATATGGGAAAAGAACCACATCCTAATAATCGTAGTCAAGAATTTTGTCCTTACCATCACTTTCATGGTCACACAGTAAATGATTGCAGGAATGTCAAGAGAATAATTTTAAGGATGATCAACCAATGAAAGCTAAACCACATTTTAGTAGGACATCCACAATCTCAACGATTGCCTCCAGCACCAGAAATTCGCAGGGTAAATACTGTAAAAGGAGCAGAATCATTTGTAATAGAAGTTGGGGCTAAAGCAAAGAATTTGTTTTGTAATTCCATTGTACATTCACACAGAACTATAGAGGATTTCCATGATAAAGTTCTAAGCAGAGTCTTCGCGAGAGACACAGATGGAAGAGAGATAATGAATATCGCGAAAGCCTCGCCATTAGAAGAATGGCAGAAACAAATTATATCTTTCACTGCACAAGAAGTACCAGAACCTGGCGAGCAAAGATGATAACCCATTGGTGGTAAGATTAGAGATAAATCCAAAGCAAATAGAAGAAGAAGATGAAGAAAATGATGATGAAAATAAAGATTCTTGGGCTATCAATAGAGTTATAATAGACACAGGCAGCTCAGTTGACATACTATTTTATCATACCTATAAGACCATGGGTGGAAAAGACGAAGATCTGATTCCATCCACATATAAAATCTATGGTTTTAATGGTACTGCCAATAAACCCAAAGGGGAAATTGAAATGTGGATTCCATTGAAAGGGATAACCTCCAAGATCTTGTTCTGTGTTGTTGACATTGAACCACCTTACAATGCCCTAATTGGTCGACCTTGGCTACATGGGATATTAGGTGTAGCATCTACTTTCCACCAGTGTGTTAAATTTCCTCATCCTAATGGTGTTGGATTTATTAAGGGAGATTGGGGAGAGAGCAAGAAATGTTATGAGATTGATATAAAATCTTGCGAGGAAAGAGCTGAGAAGAAGAGCAATTGGAAGTACAATATCAAGCAACGACAAAGATGTGAAAGATTGATGATTGATTCAATAGAGAAGCGAGAGGAAGATGATGACGAGCGGCTCGCAGATAAGGAAAAAACATCAAAACTTAACATAAAAGCAGAACCAGAAGATAGTAAGTAGAAAGGTAAAATGATGAAATTTAAAGAAACTTACGCATAATTTGTTTGAAGAAAATGCAATTGAAAAGAGTACTCTGTTTGAAAGAATTGCAAAATTTTACAAGAAAATCAAAGAAATAAAATTTTATCAGAGTTATAATACTCGCGAGAAACGCGAATAAAATTTCGCAGAGATTAATAGAATGGGACGAACCTTTATGGCGTGCACCCTAGTTCGCGAATAAAATTTCGCAAGAGGCAAATGTAAGACCTAATAGTGCATCATATAAGGGGGTATCACTTGACATGACTCAGTGATAAGGTTATACCACTGTCGGAACCTGAGTTATGCAGATGTTGGGGTTAAAGAAAACCTATCCATGAGAGGGATTTTGGATTTCCAATTATATAAGGTTATACCCTGGTTGGACGACTAAGGACCTCTTCTAAAAAGTGCAAAGTATGACCAAGGCGCCGAGGTACACGGTTGATCCAAGGGTGCCCGGGGTGTACGAAACTACCCTGGCCATTCTTGGTAAGTCTTGGCTATGATGCACTTGGCCTGAAGAAAACCCCACTTAGGGTGCAGTCTTGTAACTATAAGCCATATAGGCATAAAGGACAAGAGGATGCAAAAACAACTGGTTGTTGGCAAATCTGGATGGGAGGAGCTAGTCTTGTATGTCCGATGTTTCCTCCTTGAAGGGGCAACCATGGGGGAGATAAGGGCGGCACCCTCCATTAGGGAGCTGATAAGTGTCTAAAGACGGCAATGTCATGGGGCTTTATGATCGCAAGAACATTTAGGCCTGTCATATTGTCGCGTGACGAAAGTTATACAAAGGCAACAAGCCAAAAGAGAAAAGTTAAGATGAGATCAATGGGTTTTTACATTAAACAAGTGTAAATACGTCCTGCGATTTCATCGCAAGAGGGAAATGTCATAAGGTTTAATTTGTAGTTGCAGGATTTCCCACAACACACCCCTTGTAATATCTTGATAATAATCTTTTAATATAAACTAATTTGATATTTAAAATTCTAAAAATTGTAAATAGACACACGGATTTTTACATGGTTCGATCAATTTGATCTACATCCATGATTCTCTACTATGATTGTTAAAGTTTACATTTTATTTTTCATTTGATAATCTCCATTAATGGAGTTCTAAATCTAGTTTTGGGGAAGAAGATGATAAAGAAAAACACATTTTCTCTCTCTAAAAATCTCTCTCCTCAAGACTCTCTCAACTCTAAAAAATACATCTCCCTTTCTCAATCTATTGGATCTCTATTTATAGTAAATTAAATAATGGGTGATAAATAAGCTGTCCTCTAATTACGAATTTATTCTGCGATCTCATCGCCATATCATTGGTCTTCATTTTCGCCATATTTGTAACCATCGCCAACTAATCATGTTCTTTTTGTGTTTCTTCCATCGTAAACTGTTCCGTCATTATTTTGTGACACTCGCAAAGTGTTGTTGGAGAATTCGCTGTGACGCTCACAGAAATGTTGTTAATCTCGTCAGAATGTTGTTGTGACGATATTCTGGTACTACATCTTGCCTCTTTTTTCTTGAATATTGCTTGAAAAGTAATTTTTAAGAAAAAATCTATTGTTGTAGTAGTCTTTGATTTTTGTTGATGAAGGAATGAGTGAAAGAATATTGGACTTGAAAAGTATATACTTGCCTCTATTCTTTTGCGAAGTTTCATATCTTTGTTAAGTAAATAAGAAGTATTAACTATTGAAGTGCTCGTGAAGTATGAAGTATCCCTGAAGAAATATAAGAAGTACTCATTCTTCAAAATATAAGAATTATCCGTCCTTTAATGAAAATCATAAGTATTTCCTCTGTTCTCGTGAAATTATTACTGGATTTTTGGTGAAAATCCTAGTCCATTTTGGAAATGATTCTTGCGAGAAGATAAAGAACATATAATGTTTTCTTGGTAATCCACAGTTGCCTCTGTTCTTTATCTATGAAGGAAGAATTCCTGAGAAAATGCTAAATGAACGAATTTCCTCTGCCTCATTTGATAAAATGATCATATTCTGCGAAATAATCATTTCTCCTGCGAAATTCTGGAATAGTCTGCAATATGCTGAATTAGTCTGAAAATTTATGAATGTTTCTGCGAATTTATGAACGTTTCTGCGAGTTGCTGATTTTTTCTGCGAAATTATCAATGTTTCTGCGAATTTCTGAATGTTTCTGCGAGGTTCCGAAATAATGCTTTGAATAATGTTGTTATGAATAGTGGCGATGAATAGTGGCGAGATTGTAGACATTCCTGTTGATAGATTCTGAATAATACTTCTGAGAAACTCTGAATAGTATTTCTGAGAGATTCTGAATAATACTTGCTTTCTCTCTTGCGATGAGCAAATCTTTCCTGCATTCTTACAAGAAAATAATTAATTTTTGAGATTATTCTATTGGTCTTATTTTGCCTTCCTAGTTAAAGGTCTTATTTCGCCAATTTTTCTTTCTGCGACAAAATCGCAGGACGTCTTTACATTTGCATGTATTGACCCATTGATCTTGTCTTATCCATTTTTCCTTGAATTTTCTGCGACAATATGACAAGTCTAAGTTCTCTCGCAAGATCAAAGTCTCATGACATTGCCGTCTTGTGATGAAATCGCAGGACGTCTTTAAACTTTCATGTAAAAACCCATTGATCTCATCTTAACTTTTTATCTTTTGGCTTTTTGCCTCTGTATAATTTACGTCACGCGACAATATGACAGGCCTAAATGATCTTGCGATCATAAAGCCCCATGACATTGCCGTCTTAAGACACTTATCAGCTCCCTAATGGAGGGTGCCGCCCTTATTTTCCCCACGGTTTCCCCTTCAAGGAGGGCACATCGGCCATACAAGACCATCTCCTCCCATCCAGATTTACCAACAACCAGTTGTTTTCGCAGCCTCTTGTCCTTTATGCCTATATGGCTTATAGTTATAAGACTGCACCCTAAGTGGGGTTTTCTTCAGGCCAAGCGCATTGTAGCCAAGACTTACCAAAGATGGCCAGGATAGGTTCGTCCGTCCCGGGCACCCTTGGCTAAATCGTGTACCTCGGCGCCTTGGTCATACTTTGCATTTCTTGGAAGAGATCCTCGGTCGTCCAACCAGGGTATAACCTTATAAAGCTGGAAATCCAAGATCTCTCTCCCGGATAAGTTTTCTTTAACCCCAACATCTGCATGATTCAGGTTCCAGTAGCGGTATAACCTTATCGTTGAATCATGTAAAGAGATACCCCCCTTATAACGTGCTTGTAGGTCTTACATTTTCCTCTTACGAAATTGTATTCGCGAACTAGGGTGCACGCCATAAAAGTTTGTCCCATTCTTTAAATCTCTGCGAAATTATATTCGCGTTTCTCGCGATATTTTCGCGTTTCTTCATTCTTTCATTTCTGTCAATTCTTTATATAATCTTAAATAATCTCGCGATTACTCTCGCAGCTCTGATAAAAATTTGTTTTGCTCATTTCTGTGAGTTGAAATATTTTCTTTAAAATATTTTGAAATCTTTGAAATATTCTTTGAAATCTTGCGATTTTATTGCACTTGTTAAAACAAAATTCTCTTTCTGTAAAATAAATATTCTAGAGAAATCTTTGAAATCTTGTGATTGTATCGCGTATTTTGGAAATTTGAAATCTTAGAAATTTTGGCGATAATTTCGTTTTCTGTAATCTTTTGAAATCTTTGAAAATTTTGTGAGGGTATCGCTGTTTTGGTCAATCAAATAAAAAATCTTAGAAATTTTGGAAATCTTTTTTTTTTTTTTGAAATCTTTAAATTTTTGCGAATATATCGCTCTGATCAATCAAATCAAAAAATCTTTGAAATCTTTTGAAATCTTTGAAAATTTTGAAATCTTGCGATTATATAAATCAAAAATTTTCATTTTTTGTAAGTAAAATATTCAAGGAAGTGGTACTTAGCTTTTTGGCGATTTGTTGTTGCTGCCAATTCTTGCGAAGTATTTGATTTGCTTGTGAAATGAGAAATAAACTCTTGATCTGCCTCTTTCACCGTACCAATTGTTCTAACCTTCTCTTGTGAAATTAACTGGCGAAATGTTCGTGAACTTTCTTCATTTTTGGCGAGATAATCATCAACTCTTTTCTTTGTCTCGTAAAAAAATTTCTGCGAGGAGGAAGATTCGAACACAAATCTTCTAGTTTGCATACTCCTTCTATGACCGTTCGGGCTACTTGTTTCTTGCGAAAGAAAGGCCTAGTTCTAATATATTATTCCATTTCTTCGCTCCTTGAAGTTCAAAATAAAAAATATGCTTGGCGAGGGACTCGATCCTGAGATACTGAACTCCTTAGCTTCGTCATTGACCACTTGTGCTAGCTTTTGCTTGTGATTGAAAAGTATAATTCTAATTACTTAACCCTTTTTAATTGCTCTTTGTATAGATTTTGTCTTTATCTTTGCTTCTTCTTTTCCTTTGTTAGAGTTTTTAATTTAACTTTAACTATGATTTCTCTTCTTTATGTCGGTTTCTTTGGTCCACCATCTAGCGAGTTGAATTTGAGATGTATGTATCTCATCCTTCATTTTTCCTAGGAATATAAAGTTTTTTGACTTGCTGCGAGCATCTCGCTGTAATCAATGGATTGAATTATTCCCTGCGAAATTTCAATTAAGGATTAGTTTGTTAAAGAAGTTAGAGAGTATATAGCAATAATATTATCATTATTATATTAACACTAAATCCACTATCAATCAATCACCAAAAGAAACGTCAAATCATTAACATCAAAATATATATACTATTATAATATATTATTATTATAATATGAGAGTATAATCTTATTTTGGTGTGGTGATATTTCTTTTTGTTTCCTGCCAACTGATACTTCGTAAAATCCACTAAATCCATTTCGTCAAATCCACTAAATCCATTTCGTCAAATCCACTAAATCCACTTCGTCAAATTCACTTCGTCAAATCCACTAAATCTATTTCGTCAAATCCACTAAATCCACTTCGTCAACTGTTATTTCCTTTTGCTGTGGTGATATTTCCTTTTGTCTGTCAAATCCACTTCGTCAAATCAAATCCACTAAATCCACTATAATCTTATAATATTGCAGCAAACTTTGTACACTACACCAATATCGTGTAGCATATTATGATAGTAACTTTCCAATATTTTAATTGTTTACTTCGTCAGCTATCGTAACTTTCCAATATCTTATATTATCATAGTACTATCGTGTTGGCACTAAATCCACTATCTTAACAATATTTATTTTGTATACTCTTTTATCTTTCATCCTTATGATGATGTGATGAGATTTCTTCGTCAACCATCTCTTGGTGCTGCGAATCTTTGGAGCTGCGAGCACTTGTTTTTCACACTAATTTCTTTACGGGGAAATCTCTCTTCATGAAATGATGAGTCCTTACTAACAAAAGACAAAAGAGTTAATAGCTCAGATTCCCTACGAGGTTGTTTGTTCGATTTTCTTGGTTTGAACCTTGGCGTATCTTCCCATATTCCGTCCTTCCTTTCATGAAACGTCACCTTCAAAGTACATTTGACGAGGCTGCTGATGACGATTTTTACTATGTAGGTCCTTTTTCATTGTTGACTTCTTTTTTCTTGGTTTCTCATCTTCCCAAAAAAGGCTGTCAAAGCAATTTCCCTAGCCACTCGCTGAAAATTGTAAATGTATTATTAAATTGATAGACAGTGCTTCTCGCAAAGAAAACTTAATTATTTGTAAACGAAATCCTAAGCAAATTATTATTCTTTTCTTCTCCCCTGGCTCCGTATAATATGTCCTTCTTCACTTTTTGGCGTTGTTGCTCGCGAAAATCCAAAATCTTTTTCACTCTAACTCTTCACAATAGTGACGATAATCGCTAGTACCCTTCGCAGATAGTAATTACTTTCCAATAGCGGCATTTAAAATGTCCCATAACTGTTTATATCCTTCTGATTGTCTAGAGTAGATTTTTGTCTTTCGCAAGTTGAACTGAACATTTTTTTGTTCTCGCCAGTTTAGTTTTACTAATAAATCTTCTTATTATTATCATACGTTTGTTCTTCACTGCAAACAACCAATTAATTTAATTAGTAATCTATTTAATCTTGAAGACATCATTGCTACTCCCAAAATTAAAAGCAGAATCGTAAATTTTTACTTCGCAAATATAATTTGAAAGAAAGAGATTACGATCAAAATTTCGATTAAAATCAAGAGTTACGGGAGTAAATTTACGATCAAAACTCGTTTTAATTCAAAATATCAACCACAAATCAATTTTTCTGAAAACAAAGTTTGATCGTTTAAAACTCAAAATCTTCCAGATCTAGATTATTAACATATAATTTAAAAAGATAATAAAGAATTTGTCCTGTTTGAACAATTAATTGATCCAAATTCATTAGATTTCTCTCTGTAAAGAATGAAAATTTTCTTACGAAGTGTAAATCTCTAATCAACAGAAAATCTCAAAATTTGACATTTTTAGAAATTTATTAAACAAATTTGTAAAACGAAGTTTGGTTACTACAAATTCATAGAAAAACATTTTTAGATTCAAGACTTCCACAATAAATCAAATTTCTACAAAAAGCAAAGTTCAAATTTGACAAAAAGTCTATTTTTCAATTTGTGGATCTGAAAAATGAAACAAAGAACAAGAAAAGTGAGAAGAAATTTGTCCTTTTTGATGATTTGTTGACACAATTTTGCTGGTATTTTCTTCATCCGTCACTTAATATATCTCCTTCTCTCTATTTGCTGTATAGTCATGATCTTTCGTTGTAGCTTTCCATATTTGATCTTAAGAATTTTAGATCCAGTGAAATCTAATTCTAACGATAGTCAATTTCTTTGAATTTTCTTCAATCCGTCCCCTTAGTCGGCGCCAAAATGTTGTTGCAGGATTCCCCACAACACACCCCTTGTAATATCTTAATAATAATCTTTTAATCTAAACTAATTTGATATTTAAAATTCTAAAAATTGTAAATAGACACACGTATTTTTACATGGTTCGATCAATTTGTTCTACATCCATGATTCTCTACTATGATTGTTAAAGTTTACATTTGATTTTTCATTTGATAATCTCCATTAATGGAGTTCTAAATCTAGTTTTGGGGAAGAAGATGATAAAGAAAAACACATTTTCTCTCTCTAAAAATCTCTCTCCTCAAGACTCTCTCAACTCTAAAAAATACATCTCCCTTTCTCAATCTATTGGATCTCTATTTATAGTAAATTAAATAATGGGTGACAAATAAGCTGTCCTCTAATTACAGATTTATTCTGCGATCTCATCGCCATATGATTGGTCTTCATTTTCGCCATCTTTATAACCATCACCAACTAATCATGTTCTTTTTGTGTTTCTTCCATCATAAACTGTTCCGTCATTATTTTGTGACACTCGCAAAGTGTTGTTGGAGAATTCGTTGTGACGCTCGCATAAATGTTGTTAATCTCGTCAGAATGTTGTTGTGACGATATTCTAGTACTACATAATTCTTGCAAGAGAGTTTATACTTATCATATTGTCGCAGAGATGTTGAAAAAATATTGATATGACAAGATCAATGGGTCAATACATGCAAATGTAAAGACGTCCTGCGATTTTGTCGCAGAAAGAAAAGATGTGGCAAAATAAGACCTTTAATTAGGAAGGAATAATAAGACCATAAGATTATTGCAATAATGCTCGCAGAATTTATGATAATTGCGATTCTACGCAGAAATCATAAAGTTATGCAATTATTACTAGCGATAACATCGCCGATATTGAGGCAAATTTAATTTGATTCACAACTAATATCTAATCTCTACCCAAATTTTTTTTTCATATTGCAGATGAATAATAGAGGCAAGTATGGGAATGCATAGAATGATGAAATTATTATTCATCCATCATATGATAAAATTGCATAGATGATACATTCATACAAATAATTAAAGGATAATAATTATGATTATTGATTATGTTGCAGAAAAAGAATTGTTTTCTAATTCATACAGATACAAGCAAAAGAAGTTTACACATCAAGTTGGAGAAGCTCGCAGCGATGTTACGAGAAGCAAAAAATAAATGTACAAAATTTACAACGAAGAAAAAGAGAAGAAGCAAGACTAAGAAGATCCATCACCACATTCATCAGAGCTCTTTTCTTTTTAAGATTTCTCTTCAATACCAGATTTTTCTTCTTCATCATTATCATTATTATGTCTATCTACGTCAGATTTCTCTTCCTCGCCATATAATTCTTCATCATTATCATCTTCGCTAGACTCCTCAGCTTCACTATCAGAGATAACTAAATTTGGGGAATCAGCTGGAATTTCCTTTGCAAGATCGGGGTATATAGAATGAGGAATACCATGATCATCACATACTAGTTTAATAGCATCATTACAAACACGGAGAAGGGCATTACTAAAATTTGAAGATGAGATATTCAATTTTTCCTTCAATCTAGAATATTTTTCATTGCGAGAAGATAGATTTCCAACGAGTTGGCTTTTCTCTTTTTCTAACTCATCAAATCTTTTACGATAATTCTTTTCGTATGCTGCGAGCAAATGATAACAAAGTTAATACATATAAGGAATTATTTAATTAGGAAATAATTCAGGGAAATCATAAGAGTGATAACCTTTTCTTTCAGAAATCATGTCTTTAATTAAAGCCGCTTGATCAACATGAAGACTAACATCTACACCTAAATTAGTTCTGGCGTTATCAAGAATCTTTGCAGCCCAAGCAAAATCATCATCGCTATTAATAAGGAGACGAGATCGAACTTGAGTTCCCTCGCAAGAAGATCTTCATTCTCACGGATAAGTTTATCTCTTTCCGTTTGAACATTAAGAAGAGTTTTATGAAAGTTTACTAGGGTCTTGGAGCCGTTTTTAACAGCAAGATCCTTCTCATCAATAAGATCACTATTCCTTTTTCTTAATCTATTCAGTTCATCCTTTGAACTAAGATAAAGGTTCTTAAACTTTTTGGTTAAATTTAAATTGAACCTATATTCAATTTTTAAGAGATAAAGTTTGGATTTAAGTTCATCAATAGAGAGAGATCTAATCCTATCATCTGAGAAGTTACTTAAAGAACTATTAAGGCAAGCAAGAAGGGTATTATCATCTACAGGTTCAGGGAAGGATTGGAAGAATGTAGCCTCATCAGTAAGACCATAAATAACTGCAAAAATGGTTGCTTGAATAAGCTGCGATAGGGTGAGAAGAATTAAAAGAGAAAAGAAATAAATCATACCATAGAGTTGTTGATTAGCTTTATCAAGATCAGAGATTTTTTGCTTGTCAACTGAAGCTTCAGTCTCCAGCTGCTTTTGTTTCCTGCGAAGCTTAATAACTTCAACTTCTAGTTTTTCTTTATCTTGGAGAAGATTAGCAGCTTTCTTTTCATAAATGATACGCCTATTGTCTAAATCAGAAGCAACAGCAAAATCGGCTCTTCCAACCTGCGATAGAACTATATAAATCAATTTCTGACAAAAATATCAATAGATACATAGGATGAACAAGTAAAAACATACCAGGCTGCCAAGTGAATTTAAGAGACTTGGAGTCAGCGATCTTGAAACCCCGCGAAGGGAATCACTGTCATCTAGTATGGGAGCATCGCAGACTTTGGCGAGGGACTGGGATATTTCATTAATAGCTTCATCTCCATACTCATTTGGGATACCAAACATATTCTTGCCAAAAAAATTGGATAAATGAGCCATCGAAGAATCAGAAGAAGGAGAATTCTTTATAGAAGCGAAGTTGTTATCATTGAAATCCTCATCATTATTGTCCTTATCCAAATCAACACTTGGATTTTCTGGAATGGGTTGAGGAGTTGAAGAAGAAGAATGTCGGTTTTTCCTTTTCTTCAAAGGAGGATCGCCAGATTCTTCACCACGAGGGGCAGAAGACTTCCCTTTGGGAGGAACAGTAGATTTATCCTAATCGCCATATTCTTCACCGCGAGGGGCAGAAGACTTCCCTTTGGGAGGAACAATAGATTTATCCTTTAAAGATTTATCTTTAGTTCTAGCGGGTTTGATTGGTTCTAGTTCTTCAATCTCCTGTGAACACAGATAAAGATAAGAAATAAGGGCTACAATATATTGTTAAAGCTAATAAAACAATATTTCTTACTTCATCTATGAAGGATTTAAGAGCTAAGAAAGTGCTGGGTTTCCTCAAAGCCTGATAGCTGAGTTTCATTCTGTCAATCTAGAAAAGATTGAAGTAATTAGCGAGAATATAAAAACGTGGGGAAGATAGTGAATAATAATAATGCAAAAAGTTGAGAGGATATACTTCTTTAGATCTTTCAGGCCAGTTGAAGACCCATGGCTCATACTCTAAGAGATTCGCATGTAATGGGAGAGAACCAGATATATAAGGACCTTCAAGACATAATGGAAAAATGAACCACTTGTCATCGCTAGAGTGGCGAGGACCTCAATTAGTACGTGTATGAAAGTCAATGTCCAGCATGAGAGATTTCTCAACATCGATCTTCTCTTTCTTCAAGCGGATACCCAAGCAAGTGATATCCCTCTTCATAGGAACTATCTTGTAATTTTTGAAGAAATTCTCCACAGTATAATTTGCAGAGACAATGGGAACATCTTTAAATTGAGGATTCTTCATAGCTTCAGGATAGCGAGATCCTTTATCAGCACTGCGAGAAGCATATTCAAGCAGTAATCTAATACAATCTCCACCTAATTGATATATCGCTCGCGAGAACCTCTCGTCAGATATTAATTGATAGAATAATGGGAGTTCTGGGTCATAGAGAGGAAGGGGAAGACCAGCTTCAAGTTGACCTAGCGATACTATGATTTTATGGCGAGAGCATTGATGATCAGAAAATATTTTGAGAGAAAGTTCAGATTTAGGGCTTTGACCTGGAATTGTAGACAAGGTAAAACCTTTGCTTTTGAGCTTTTCTCGCATCTCATTAAAACCAGTCAAGTTTTTAGCACCAGCAGCAACCATTTTTGAGTATGGGAATGAAAGAAAAGGTTGAAAAATAAGAAAGAAATTACAGCGATGACAGACGCGCAATTTACGGAAGAACAGTAAACTTGCAGAGAAGTTACGCAGAGAAAGAATAAGAAAGTAAAAAGAGGAAAATAAAAGAATGAAAGGAGTATTTATAGAAGAAGAGGTTTCTCGAGAAGATGAACACAATAAATGCAAAGAAAAGAAATGAACGGTCAGATCGCAGCGGTTAGAAAGGACGTGTCAAAGATTTATTGGAAGAAAGAATGCATGAAAACAGCTGGCGAAGGATACAGATAAAGATAAGAAATAGGGGCAACAATATATTGTCAGGACTCATGAAGGAATATTTCTTACTTCATCTGTGAAGGATTTAAGAGCTAAGAAAGTGTTGGGTTTCCTAAAGTTTTGGTAGCTGAGCTTCATTATGTCAATCTTAGAAAGATCTAAGTAATCAGCGAGAATATAAAAACTTGGAGAAGATAACGAATAATAATTATGCAAAAAGTTGAGAGGATATACTTCTTTAGATCTTTCAGGCCAGTTGAAGGCCCATGGCTGATACTCTGAAAGATTCGCAGGTAATGTGAGAGAACTTGAAATATAATGACCTTCAAGACATAATGGAAAAATGAACCACTTGTCATCGCTAGAGTGGCGAGGACCATGATTAGTAGGTGTATGAAAGTCAATATCTAGCATGAGAATTTTGGCTTCAGCGATCTTTTCTTTCTTCTGCAAGCGAACACCCCAGCAATTGTTATCCCTCTTCATAGGGATTATCTTGTAATTTTCAAAAAAGTTGTCCATAGTATAATTTGCAGAGACAATTGGAACATCTTTATATTGAGGATTCTTTGCAGCTTTAGGCTAGCGAGATCCTTTATTAGCACCACGAGAAGCATATTCAAGCAGTAATCGAATACAATCTCCACCAAATTGATATATCGCTCGCGAGAACCTCTCGTCAGAAATTATTTCATAGAATAGTGAAAATTCCGGATCATAGAGAGGAATGGGAAGACCAGCTTCAAGTTGACCTAGCAATATTATAATCTTCTCGCGAGAGCATTGATAATCAGTGAATAATTTGATGGAAAGATTGGATTTAGGGCCCTGATTTGGAATTGTAGACAGAGTAAAACCTTTGCTTTCGAGTTTTTCTTGCATCTCACCAAAAGCAACCAAATTTTTAGCACCAGCGGAAACCATTTTTAAGTATGGGAAAGAAAGAGAAGGTTGGAAAATAAGAAAGAAATCACAGCGATAGCAGATGCCCAATTTGCGGAAGAACAGTAAACTTGCAGAGAAATTATGAAGAGAAAGAAGAAGAAAGTAAAAAGAGGAAAAGAAAAGAATAAAAGGAGTATTTATAGAAGAAGAAGTTTCTCGAGAAGATGAATGCAATAAATGCAAAGAAGGGACATGAACGGTCAGATCGCAGCGGTTAGAAAAGACGTGTCAAAGATTTATTGGAAGAAAAAATGCATGAAAACAGCTGGCGAAGGATATAGAAACGTGTCAGAAAAGAGATCGATGTGAAAAGATAAGTAGTTGCGGCATTTAGTTCTCATGATCTTCTCTTATTCGCAGAAAAGACATGAGAAGAGGCAAGATGTAGGACCAAAATATCGCCACAACAATATTCTTTGCGAGATTAATAACACTTCCCAGCGAGCATCATCGCAAGATCTTCGACTACACTTCACGAGTGTCACAAAAGCCTTCAAAAGAGTGACGTAATAACTGACGATTGAAGAAAACTTGAGAAAATTATGTATGTTCTGCGATGGTTACAAAACTTGCGAGATTTAACATTATAACTATCGCGGTACAATCGCAGAATCAACCTGAAATAAGAGGAAAACTTAGATGTCATCCACTATGTAACTACCCTATAAATATAGACCCAATGTGTCCAGAAAAGGATGATGTATTTTTGAGAGTTAAGAAAGTCTTGAGGAGAGAGAAACTTTAAGAGAATAGTTGTAATCTTGAATTCTTCCATTTCTGTAAACAATTCTGAGAACAAAATAATAAAGTGTCGTTTTTCATCTTTAATTGTGAGTTGATTATAGCAAGATCTTAACAAGGGTGTAGTGTGGGAAATCCTGCAACTACAACAATATTGTTGCCTCTGTTTCTTATCTAAGTTATTATTCGCATGGCGATGAAAATATTGTTAAACCTCCCAAGCAGCCTCGCCATGCTAAAGCTATTAATGTTGACATCCTCTTTCCCGAATTCACAACTGAGAGTCTTGCTTCTACACCTTCGCAAATTGAACCTTCATCCATTCCTTGTGAAAATATCAATACCAATATCCCCATTATCACTAATCCTCCAATAAATAAAGTTTCCGAGACTGTGGTAAATGAAGCTTCTATTGTAGCTTCTTATCCAATAAAATATGTTTATATCCCGCTTGTTGCGAGTGATTCGAATCTTCAACTCACCGCTATTGAAACTTCTTCTTATGCGTCTCATCCTTCTCCTAAAGAAATATCAATTGGAGTAGATGCTGCTTTCCAAGTGTTGTCTGAGATTTTAGATGATGCTAGGAAGTCTTCTGCTGATCCTGCTAAACAGGATATTTGTATGACTTTAAGTAAATATTTTGGTTTTTGCCAATATGCTTAGCAAGCGTCCTTAGAAGGTGAAATTGATGCTCTAAATAGAAATCTCCATATTAAAACTTCAGAATGTGAAATTCTTGATCAAAGACTTCGCAACTCTTTATTGGACTGCGAGAATCTTCGCAATAAAAATGACGAGCTGAAAGGTAAGATTTTCTTGCCTCTGTTTTCTTTGTTTTTATAAAAACTTTATGTTTGATACGCTCAATTTCCTTCTATAAATTTGGTTTGCATATTTAGCTTCAAATCGGAATCGATTAATGAAGATATTTCAATGTGAATCTGCTGCTGAAGAAGCCCGTGTTGAGAAAGAGTCTTGGATGGACCAATTCAATAGATTAGATATTCTTCACAAATATTCAATTGATCAAATAGACAACCTTACTAATGAGAATAACCAATTAGTTCAAAGGCAAGATTTTCTAAGTAGCGAAATCATTCGCCTTTCATATTCATTAATTCAAGCTAACTTGGCGATGGAATCTTTATCAGATGAAAATGAGTCTTTGTCTCGGGAAAAACGTAGTTTTTCTAATATGATGGCGATCTCCTTGCAACAATTGAGTATTCTTCAGAAAGTATGTGATAATCAAGAACAATCCCTTCACTTACTAAAATAGGAACTTAAGGAGATAACCGAATCATCTGCCCCAGAAAAAGTTTAACTTATCAAATGTAGAATAGCTCTAAGTATAAAAGCCAGCAAACTCAAAGAGCGATGTTCTCAACTGAAAGAATCTTGTTCCTCATTAACAAAATAAAATACTTATCTCCTTTCTAAAAAAGAAAATATAAAATCTCGCTTGAAAGGTACTGTTGGGGATAAATTTGATGACGCCATGAATCAATGGGAGAATTGTTTCTTTAGACTAATTCAAAACATAACTTCGCAGAAGGAAGGTAGTTATTTTGACTGCCGTAATTGTTAATTCTTCCACTACATTTCTCTTTTACATTTCTCGCAAAACCTTTGTCTAATATATTTCTTATTTATTTGTTTCTCTCGCAGAATCTGAAAAAAGTCTTCAGTCTACCATTTCTGATCTAACTGGGAAATTGGCTAAAACTCGCAAATAAAATAAGGCGCTCACTAATCACCTTGTTAATGTTCGCGATCGAGCAGAAAGAAAATATGACTATCTTGAATACTTCAAGAATATGGAAATTAGGAATCGCGATAAAGCTTTTCTTCGCAAGGCCCATCTTAGCGCTGAAGTTCTTGTGAATAATATTCTGATATCACATTCTCTTCCTCCTACAAAAGTCAATCCTCAGGAAGTAGACGACGATGAAATTCCCATTCCTATTGATGAGGATTTAACCTATCCCAGTGGTGAAGAAGATATTTATCATGAAGATTCATCAGAAGAAGAAAATCCTCCTAGATAAATAGCTACTGGTGATGGAGCAGTTACTAGTGAAAAATTGAATGAAGGAGAAACTCAGGTCGAGAAGAATAATATTGTTGAAGAAGATAATACCGGCAAAGATAATGAAGATGGCGAGACTAATCCTTGAATTTAAGTCTTGTCTGTGTTATCTTTTGTTTCTTTCTTTCGCAAGCAATGTGCTTCTGTGTAATCTTGACATCCACTTTAAAACTCAGTTAAACTCTTATTACTTTGAATATTCGCAAGGAAGATATTGAAATTATGTTTAAGAATTCCCATATTTGCCCCTCATAATCTTCCTTGTAATGTTCAAATTTTTCCTGCAAAATAAATTAGTTAATTGGCACAATTATTCTATTGGTCTTATTATGCCTTCCTAATTAAAGGTCTTATTTCGCCAATGTTTTTGTTTCTGCGACAAAATCGCAGGACGTTCTTAAATTTGCATGTAACAACCAATTGATCTTGCCTTAACTTTATTCTTTCATTACTCTGCGACAATATGACAAGTATAAGTTCCCTTGTGAGAACAAAGTCTTATGACATTGCCGTCTTGCGATGAAATCGCAGGACATCTTTACACTTTCATGTAAAAACCCATTGATCTCATCTTAACTTTTCCTCATGGCTTGTTGCCTCTTTAGAATATTTATCACGCGACAATATGACAGGCCTAAATGTTCTTGCGTACATAAATCCCCATGAAATTGCCGTCTTAAGACACTTATCATCTCCCTAATGGAGGGTGCCGCCCTTATCTTCCCCCTGGATGCCCCTTCAAGGATATGTACTTTGGCCATACAAGACTAGATCCTCCCATCCAGTCCTAGCAACAACTAGTTGTTTTCGCAGCCTCTTATCCTTTATGTCTATATGGCTTATAGTTACGAGACTGCACCCTAAGTGGGGTTTTCTTCAGGCCTAGTGCATCATATCCAAGACTTGCCAAGAATGGCCAGGGTAGTTTCATATGCCCCGGGCACCCTTGGCTCAACCGTGTACCTCTGCGCCTTGGTCATACTCGACACTCCTTAGGAGATACTCTCGGTTGTCCAACCAGGGTATAACCTTATATAGTTGGAAATCCAAGTTACCTCTTTTGGATAGGTTTTCTATAACCCAAATCTCCATGACTCAGGTTCCAGCAATGGTATAACCTTTCGCTGAATCATGCAAAGAGATACCCCCTCATATGACGTACTTTAGGTCTTACATTTTTCTCTCACGAAATTGTATTCGCGAACTAGGGTGTACGTCATAAAGGTTTGTCCCGTTCTTGTGTTTCTTAAGCGAATTCCTCCATCTTTATAATTCTTAATAATCTCGCAGTTATAGAAAAAATTTCTTTCATTTATTCCTGCTTTGTTCCATTAAATCATCTAGCCTCTCATAAATGGCTATTGGTAATATCTTATCAGATATTGTCTGTTCCATGGTCTGCCAAGTCTTTGACCAACATCTCTACCTTATGGATCCATTATTTTGTATGCCCATGTACCAACTATCTCTTTGATGACATATGGTCCATCCCATTTTCTTGCCAATTTTCCACCTTTTTCTCGCTGATATTCAGGTGTTTCTCGCAGCACCAGATCACCCGGCTATAATTCTTGTTGTTTAACACGTTTGTTGTACTCGCGAGATAGTCTGCGCTGATAATTTTCCATATGTTGTAATGCTTTTTCTCTCTTCTCTTCAAATTCATCAAGTTCTCTTAGAATCATACTAGCATTAAGATTCTTCTCCCAAACTTCCCTTTTTGTTGTAGGAATAGCAACTTCTGTTGGTAGTACTGCTTCAACACCATATGTTAAAAAAAAAAGGTGACATTCTGGTTGCCTCTCTCCTGGTTGTGTTGTAAGCCCAGACTGCATTATGTACTTGTTCACACCATGCTCTGTCGTACCCTTCTAATTTCTTTTTTAAGATGTCTACGATTGTCTTATTAGTTGCTTCAGCATGACCATTAGATTGTGGGTACATAGAAGTAGATTTTCCACATCTTATCTTAAAAGCATTGAGTAGCAATTCTATATTTTGTCCTTCAAATTGCTTTCCATTATCAGAAACCAACTGTGCTGGAATTCCAAATCTGCAGATGATATTTTCAAAGATGAATGTAAATATATCCTTATCGCGAATATGTTGTACTGCTTTTACCTCTGCCCATTTTGTGAAGTAATCTGTCGCGACAATTAAGTATCTCTTCTGCCCTGAACCTGGTACAATGGGTCCCACAATATCTAAGCCCCAGTTCCAAAAGGCCACACACTTTTTGAAGATGATAATGGTGCCCCTGGTACATGTATCCTCTTTCCATATCGTTGGAAATCTTCACAACGTCTTGATAATTGTTTTGCATCCTCATGCATATATGGACAATAATAGCCTTTCATTTTTGTTCTATAATCCAAAGATCTTCCCCCGCTATGATTACCAGCATCACCGCTATGCAACATTTTTAATATTTTTTCCCCTTCTTCCCGTGTCAAACATCTAAGTAATGGTCCATTAAAAGATTTTCGATACAATATCCCATCCATTAATTCATAATCTGTTGCACGGCTTTTTAATCTGTGTGCTTCTAATCTATTTCTTGGTGTTTCTCCTCTCGCCAAATATGCATGAAGTTCTACTCGCCAATCTGTAACATCTATTCTTGGTTCTTCCTCGCCATTTTCTATCATCATTACATCTATTTCTTCTTCTTCTTTATTGATGGAAGGCGATATAAGTGTTTGAATTCTTATGCATCTCGCAGCTGGGTTTGTCATCATACTTGATATGAACGCAAAAGCATCTGCGAGTCTATTATCTTTTCTTGATATATGTCTCCATTTTATTTTTGGAATTCTCGCAGACAATTCTTCAACAAGTTTCTTGTATTTCTTCAGAGATGGTTCATTCGTTGTGTACTCTCCTTTTATCTGGCGAATAAACAATTGTGAGTCACTGCTAATCCTTGCGTTCTTTAATTTCATCTCTATGGCGAACTTTAGAGCATGTACCACAGCTTCATATTATGTCTCATTATTAGTGGATGTGAAATCCAAGCGAAATGAGAAAGCCATTTTTTCTCCTTCAGGCGAGATAAAGATCACTCCAATTCCATTTCCTTCCCTATTTGATGATCCATCCACCAATATTTCCCACATGTTTGGTTCCTTTAACAGATCTTTTGGATCTCCATGTTCTTCTTCTATCTCCATCATCTCCTCCACAGATTCATCATCTTCTAGAGGAAATTCCGCTAAAAAATCTGCTACAACCTGTGATTTTGGCGAGGATAGAACTTCATATTTGATTTCAAAGTGCCCTACTTGTGCATTCCATCTCTCAACCCTGCCAGACCTTTTTAAATTCTTCATTACTGATTCAATTGGTACCTTTGTTAATACCTTTATCTTGTTTGATTGAAAGTAAATACGAAGCTTAAATGTCGCATAAACTAATGCCAAAATTAGATTTTCAATCTTTGAATAAATCACTGATTTACTTCCTCATTCGGTTCTGAATCAGTAACAACAACAACAACATCACTCACAGCTAACTCATGATCTGTTCCACCTTCCCCCCGTTCAAAAATCTCTCATTTGATCTCTTGAATCGAACCTCACAATTGACTCTCTAAGTAGCAGAAGAAAAGAGGAAGAAATAAGAAGAGAGAAGAATAATAATGAAGTATAAGAGAGAGTCACGAGTTAATCTACTCGATTGGGATAAGGTCGGCCCAGATTGATAAAGGCACCCGAAAGTTGATAAGGGAAGCCCAGCGGTTAACGTTTCTCTTCAAATGATTCTGATAATATCTTCTTCATCTGATACCCGAATAACACGCTCTAGTAGTCTATTCCACGCAACTTTTCGAGATCTATCTAACAATACTAGTTTCGTATCTAAATCATTGTTAGATTAATTGCTATTAATTAACGTCCGTGTTAAACTAATCGAGTCATTATTGGCTAAATCGGCACTTGATCATCTCTTGACCGGTCTAACAACGTTGACGAGTTTGAGGGTCACTACATTCTCCCCACCTTTAAATATTTTCGTCCTCGAAAATCGAACTGCCTTCTAGTCTTGAAAACTCCCCACCTTTTTGAGAAATACTATCTCTTGACTAAGCGTAACCAAAAAGAAATAAAACACAAACTTAAATGGCTTCTACAACTAAAATTTGTAGCTCTAGGTTGAACTATGTTGATTTTAAATTCTATCCAATAGGGAAGTCTAAGTTTCTTAAACTAATTTCCATCTTATAAAATATGTCTCTAACTTCAAGGAAGAATCCTACAAATCTTTCTAAGTGAACTTGTATTTATTGGTTTTCTACATTAATTTATAGTGTCTTTCTATGATCGGTCATTTCTGAATGCAGTTTCCCTGTCAAGGTTGGCCAATCCCAATAATGCCTTCCTACGAACAGAGAAAACACAACCTTCACTATTCTCCAGTGCTAGATAAACTAATTACTAATTTATTAAAATTAATTAGTCTTTAAACTTTTATCGTAACTGGTGTAATTTAAAATTTTACCTTGTAAAAATAAGTAATTAGTTCACAGCATTTTAAGTAGTTTAGCTATCTGAATTAATTATTTTATTTTATTTTTATCAATATACGTATTTCAAATTCGGTGTCAAGTGAATTTATGATATCTGATAATTTTAACTCTACTGTAAAGTTATATATAAATTTTCCAAGTATTATCTATTATAAATTTCTTACTAGTTTAATTACTCAATTACTTTTATCAACTGTGTTATTATTCTCAATATTCTTAAGTTGATAGTCTTGGTGATACATTAAGCTTTAATCTTTTAAATATAATTCTTCATTCATGTAAAGGTTGATATAATGATTTTTATTTATTTAGATTGAATCTGAATATCATATGTTGTTAAACAATATTGTTGGTAATTTTATATGATTTAAATTGAGTCGGCATAAATTACAATGAATCCTATTAGTTTTTGCTATTATGTAAAGTTAATATATAAATTTATTTTCCATTAATCATAATATTACGCTAAGCATTCGAATACTATTATTATTACTTCATGTATATTTGTTTCATTTTATAAATTTACTGAATCATTTGTTAAATTAAAGATAATTTGAAATTTAGTTCAATTTGCAAAACTTAATTGTAGATAAACGTAAATAATTTTTTTTTCCATACATAATTATTATTTCTATCATTATATATCTTTAGTGAGATTTTAATTAAGTTTAAGTTCAATATGTTACTAATTAATAAATGCTAACCATACTTATTAAGATTACCACTTTTATTATGATTTATGATTACTATTATAATGTTCTTAGTATTAACGTTGATGGTTGAACTATCGTTCACTGCTCTTTCAAATATTATTAAGTTCCAAAAATATTATTAACATTTATGTGATTATAAATTGTTGATTTCTATGTATAAGTCAGGGTATTCAATAAATTTTATTTAACTTTCAAGATTTACCAATAATATTAATCTTTGTTTTTATAGTATTAAATTGTCTACGTGTTCATACTTTTTAGATTAATTATTATTAAATCCTTATTAGCTAAAGCTATTGGTGTACCCTATAATTTTTACTTCAATACATAAACAATCAAACAAACAAATCAATCAATCAGATAAATCTTTTAATTATTGATAACTTTTAGTGATTAAGATTTATCTCAAAAACCCAACCTAGTTCTAAACTAATCTAGTTCACCAACTGGCACTGGCTATTTCTATCTTTTCCCATATAAGATCTAATAATGAGCTCTGATACCAACTTTGTAGAGCCCCCTAAGCTAACAGCTGACTAATCCAAAGAATTAACTAAATAAAGAGGCACTAAAATCTAAAATAAGCACTTAAGCATTCAATTAAGAAATGCGATACAAAACTTAACCCAAAACTAACCCCGCTCAGAAACATATATACAATAATTCCTCTCCAATGATATATATAAAATAATCATTTGGTTTACAAAAGAATATACAACACAATCAACATATCAGGATATAAACAAATAACGAAGTTAACTTCTCGAAGCTTTCGCTGCGCAACTCTGCTCTGTCACTGAAACTGAAATGGGGAATAATTAACATTTAACTTCTAAGTAATCATATGCAGATTTGGAAAAACAAATTTGGAAAACATTACATGTTTTCCCAAACATTAGAAGACAACAAAACCCCTGAAATAAACAATCATGTATATGGACCTAAACTCCTCCTTTAGTTTCTGCGGTGACATTTACACACCTTATAATTTCTGTGGTGACATTTACACACCGAAAGTAAAGACAAGTTAGTCTGTGGGTGATTGGTATACACACCCGTAATATTGATGCCAATTCCACACCTATTATTAATATTGCGGTGTATCTCCCTAGCCATAATTCTGAAGGAGCAGTATCCAATATACCACAGATGGAAATTCTCATTTCCCAAAGACAATCATAAAGATAAACAAAGTAAGGAATATGCAAATAGACAATGCATGAGTTTATTAAGTAAAGACTTTCATAAAAGAAATAACAATGATTACAAAACTATTAAATGCATTCCCACACCTTTTTGATGACAAGCCTCGCCTACCTCGAGATCCACGATCCACTGGTTCATCCTTTGAATTGATCGTTGTTAACAACTAACTGTTAATCAGACAAGCACTCTAAGAGATTATCCAAAATGGCTCACACAAGAATCATACAAGTCTATCTAATGGTTCTAATTCCATTATGGTATCTTAATCTCTATCTCTAGTATAACTAAGAGTTTACTAATCCAATTAGATTGGTTATATAGTCCGTAGCTAAGTTTTGTGAATATCTACAACTTTGTAGAAGGAACCGGATACTAATTCATACCATAAGAGGTCCAATTCAACTATGTGAGATAAGATAATTATTCATAAGCCCAATTTCTCTAAACAGGCCCATTATACAAAGCCTGGTCCACTAGAGTCAATTAACAGTCACTAACAGTCAACGTATGGTCAACAAGATCATATAACGGTCAACGTAAGTCAAGGGTCAAGTCCACAAGTCAAGGTCAATGTCAAGGTCAACAGTCAAGGTCGGGTCAAAGGGTTAACTCGGTTAAGGTCCACTGAGTCAAACAGATTCAACTCGGGTTACAGGTTAACTCGACTCAGTCAGAAGGACTAAGTCAGCTAGAGTCGGATATCTGACTAGGCTGAATGGCACAAGGCCAAAACACTTGTGCAGGCCAGAACCATTGCTCAGGCCAAAGAAAGCTAATGCACAATCATTGTGCAACATCAAAACTCTTAATTCTACAACTCTAATTCAAGTTCAATTCAAACTAGCAATACATCAATTGAATTATCAAATAGACTTCAAATTGAATTTACAAATGTAATATAGCCTACCTGCATTTGCAGCTTTAAGCTCTTACAGCAAACCCTAATAGCAATTAACTTTAAATCATCCTCACTGTAAAACCTTACACTCAACTAACTCTCAACATCAAAGATTAACTTCAGGCTTGCAATTACCCTTACAATTTGTTCCCATAATTCAACGAACCAACTCAATTGCACTTTCACACTCTAACATTTACAGCTAGTCCATGAATTGCTTCATATCTGTTCAAAACAGTGACACATGCAGACAACCCATAACACCCATTTCATATACTTAAACCTTATCTGTAGCTCTACCATCAATACCCTGAACACCACCAGTTACCATTATACCACTGTCAAGTATCTACTTCACTCAATCAACACCACATGTAACTTTAATTCCATTCAACACAACAAAACAAGCATTATCAACATCACTTACTATCATCAAATTTACCTAATTCCATTCAACTAAACTTCAGTCATATCTTCTTAGCTTGCGGTTGCCACTTAACACAAACATCATCAAAAGTCATCTTACAAACAACATTACAAAGCTATCAACTTCATTAATTTCATAACCATTCTCATAACCCTATAATCTCACTTCTATCAATTACTAAGAGTAATTCATGTATCATTTTAACATTTACTCATACTTTGTATCTCAATCACAAGTTTAAACTACAACCACAGCAAACATTCATTCATACACATCACTTCAGTTCAGTTTGTTTTACTGAAATCATCAAACCACCACCAAGTACAGCTTCACAGGACAATACTCATTCCTTTACAATTCTCTTTAATCAACCTTAAACATCATCACTCTGTGTAGTTCACTTCATACACCTCATAGAATTCTTTCACTTATAAAATGCAATTTCTTATTCCAGATACACATACCCATTTCAATCTTAACTCCACAAGCATTCATAATTACTCTACAAAAGAACTTCATAACTTACTAAGATTGCAGAGAAGCATAATTACCTCAATTACATCTTCCAGTTCTTCCTTGAACCTATTATGAAACCCCAGCTCCTGATTCAATCCTCAAACAACTCCATGGATTCCATCAAACACCAAATAGGAACAAACCCATCTTCGAACATTTCACTAGAGCATCAATTTCAGCTTCAACGTCTTCCCTGAGTTACTCTGAATTCTTCTTATGAATTTCTCTCAAACCCTAATTATCGAATTTCTCTTCTTCTCTGAAACCTAATCTTCAAATTGACACAACCATCTTCTTCTTATATTCAATCTCTCAAAACTACGAAACCCATCTTCAATTGACATCTCGAGTCAAGCTTAACCAAAACAGAAACCCAAAATAAATCATTGATTTACTTCCTCCTTCGATTCTGAATCAACAACAACAACAACATCACTCACAGCTAACTCATGATCTGTTCCACCTTCCCCCCGTTCAGAAATATCTCATTTGATCTCTTGAATCGAACCTCACAATCGACTCTCTAAGTAGCAGAAGAAAAGAAGAAGAAATAAGAAGAGAGAATAATAATAATGAAGTAGAAGAGAGAGTCACGAGTTAATCTACTCGATTGGGATAAGGTCGGCCCAGATTGATAAAGGCACCCGAAAGTTGATAAGGGAAGCCCAGCGGTTAACGTTTCTCTTCAAATGATTCTGATAATATCTTCTCCGTATGATACCCGAATAACACGCTCTAGTAGTCTATTCCACGCAACTTTTCGAGATCTATCTAACAATACTAGTTTTGTATCTAAATCATTGTTAGATTAATTGCTATTAATTAATATCCGTGTTAAACTAATCGAGTCATTATTGGCTAAATCGGCACTTGATCATCTCTTGACCGGTCTAACAACGTTGACGAGTTTGAGGGTCACTACAGAACCTTTATGGCATACACCCTAGTTCGCGAATAAATTTTTGCAAGAGGCAAATGTAAGACCTAAAGTACGTCATAGAAGGGGGTATCTGTTACATGACTCAGCGATAAGGTTACACCGCTGCTGGAACCTGAGTCATGGAGATTTGAGGTCAATGAAAGCCCATCCAGGAGAGACACCTTGGATTCTCAACTTGAGCATATGACTTGAGTTAGGAGACTAAAGTAATAAGAGCTCTCCTAAGGGGTGTAGAGTATGACCAAGGCGCCGAGGTACACGGTTGAGCCAAGAGTGCCCGGGGCGTATGAAACTACCCTGGCTATTCTTGGCAAGTCTTGGCTATGATGCACTCGGCCCGAAGAAAACCCCACTTAGGGTGCAATCTCGTAACCATAAGCCATATAGGAAAAAGGGATAAGAGGTTGCGAACAAAACTGGTTGTTGTTAAGACTGGATGGGAGGAGCAAGTCTTGTATGGCAGAAGTACATCTCCTTGAAAGGGAAACCAGGGGGAAGATAAGGGCGTCACCCTCCATTAGGGAGCTGATAAGTGTCTTAAGACGCAAATATCATGAGGCTATATTTTCTCAAGAATATTTAGACTTGTCATATTTGTGCAACAGTCCTGAAGAGGAAATAATACAAAAGAAAGGATAAGACGAGATCAATGGGTCATTGCACGCAAGTTTAAAGACGTCCTGCGATTTCGTCGCAAGACGGCAATATCACGGGGCTTTAGTTTAGCAAGAAAATTTAGGCCTGTCATATTGTCTCAGCAAAAATATAAAAAGAACATAAAGTTAAGGCAATATCAATGGGTTTCTACATGAAAGTGTAGAAACGTCCTGCGATTTTATCGCAATACAAAAAAAAAGATGGCAAAATAAGACCTTTACTTAGGAAGGCAAAATAAGACCATACCAGAATACAAGAAAGAATACAATTTTACAATTTATGATTGCAAGATTATGTAGAGATAATTGCGATTTTATAACAATTTATAATTGCAAGATTATGCAGAGATAATTGCAATTTTATCGCAAATTATTAAACAGAGGCAGCTTGCTCAATCCCTCATCTGAATGCAAATAACAGAGGCAAGCATGGGAATGCATATAATGAGTTAAATGTTATTTGTCTTCACATGATAGATTTACGCATAAAGTAAAAAATTAATTGTACTTTGGTCGATCATGTTGCAAGAAATAAATTTTTTTCTAACACATGCAGGAAAGAACAAAAGAAATAGAACTTGTATTGGAGATTGGAGAAATTCACAGTGATAGATTACAAGTATACAAGAATGAAAGATCAAGATCCAATATACAAGTTTTACAAGAAATCACAAGGATGCAAAAACTATCTTTTGCTTGATTCTTCATTATCATCATCAAGTTCTTCACCATAATTTTCTTCTCCATCAGACTCTTCATCAGATTTCTCCTCTTCGTTTTCTTCAGACTCTGTCTCTTCATCAGCTTCACTATCAGAGATGACCAAATTAGGAACATTATCTGGAACTTTATCTAGGAGACAAGGATACTTGGAGTGAGGAATATTGTTATCATCACAAATCCCTTTGATGGTGTCATTACGGAAATAAATTGCATCATTCCCAAAATTTGTAATAGTGATCTTCATTTGAGCCTTCAACCTTGAACACTTATCATTGCGAGAAGATAAATCTTTTGCGATCTTCGCTTTTTCATTCTCAAGCTGTTCAATTCTTTTGCGATATCTCTCTTCAGCTTCTGCGAAAATATAACAATTAGTCAACAATCTGATAGTAGTTTATGAAAAATCAAATAACTAAAGGAAGAAGAATGATTAACAACCTTCTATATTAGAAATCATATCTCTAATCAAGGTCGTTTGCTCATCTTGAAGACTGACATCTAAACCTAAGTTATTTCTGGCGTTATCTAGAACTTTCGCAGCCCAAGAAAATTCATCATCATCATTTATGAGAATACAAGAGCGAATTTGGCTTTCTCTTTCGCGGAGTACAACATTTTTACGTTTGAGATCATCTCTTTCGATTTGGACCTCAAGAAGGGTTTCTTGAAATTTCGCTAATGTTTGAGCACCTTGGAGAGAAATACGATCTTTTTCATCTATGAGATTACTATATTTGGCCCTTAAATTACCGACTTCTTTTTTAGTATTGTGAAATAATTGTTTAAATTTATTAGCCATACTCAAGACAGATCTATGATCAATTTTTAAAAGTCGAAGTTTGGATCTAAGCTCATTTATGGGAAGAGACTCAATCTTATAATTTGAAAAACTATTTAGAAAAGTATTTAGATGTTCAAGAAGGGTATCATCATCCATGAGATTGGGAAATGTATGAAGAAGAATAGCTTCATCAGTAAGACCATATATATCTGCGAAACGATAAACTCTATAAGAAGAAATTTTAGAGAAAATAAAATAAGGGGAAAAAGGATAAGTCTCATACCATAGAGTTGCTTATTGGCATTTTGAAGATTAGATATATTGTTCTTCTGAAGAGAATTGTCAGATTCCAATTGTTTGATTTTCTCGCGAAGATTAGTAGCTTCATTCTCTAATTTTTCATTTTTCTTACTCTTTTCGCGAAGACCAACAACTTCAGTTTCCAACTCTTCATTTTTCTTGCGAAGTTCAAGATTTTTCTTTGTGAAAGCCGCACGCCTTTTCTCTAAATCTGTTGTAACCGCATAAGAAACTTTTCCAGCCTGCGAAATGTTCCAGCGAATTTCAGAATAAATTATGAATTCAAGATAAAAATAAAAAGAAGAAAAGTATAAGTATAAGTATGAAAATTTACCAAGATATTGAGTGAATGCAAGAAATTTGGAGAAATACATCTTGAGACCCCGCAAAGAGATTCATTATTCTATAGGAGGGGGACATCACAGATAGCAGCTATGGACTTGCAAGCATTAGTCATAAGGGTATCACCAATTACTTGCATAGTATAAGAAAAAATACTGGACAATTGAGATATAGAAGACTCAGGTTGAGAAGTTTCCTTTACATAAGAAACATCATTATCATCATTATCAGGTTGAGAGGCTTGCTCACTAGAGCTTTCGCTAGATCGGAATTTTCGTTTCTTTGAAGGAGGGGCAGCAGATTTATCTTTGCAAGAAATACTCTTGTCTTTACCCCTATCTTTCGCAACTTTGGCAGGTTTTTCCACTACATCGATGACCTACACACACAGATAAAGATAAGAAATAGAGGCAACAATATATTGTGAAGAATCATAAGAGAATATTTCTTACTTCATATTTGAATGATTGAAGAGCTGATAAAGTACTGATTTTCCCAGTCTTGATATAGCCTGCCTTCAACCTTTCAATTTGATAATTTCGCAAGTGAAAACATTAGAGTGGTCAGCAAAATTATATATGAGAGTGAAAAGAATAATAACTCAATAAAAGTATGGAAATATACCTCAGTTTCTCTCTTAGGACAATTGAATGCCCATGGTTCATATGCTGCGAGATTCGCAGGAAAAACATGAGATCCAGAGACGTACGGACCCTTTAGAATTAAAGGGAAGATACACCATTTATCATCGCTGGAGTAACGCGGGGATATGTTTTTGCCAGGATGCCAATCAATATCTTGCATAAGTATCTTGTCATCAGCAACATCATCCTTCTTCTTTAAGCGAACGCCCCAACAAGTACTGTCTTTCTTCATAGGAATTATCTCATAATTTGCAAAGAAATTTTCCGCAGTATAGTTCGCAAGAACAATCGCAACGTCAGCGAACCTAGGATTTTTAGCTTCATTAGGAAAAAGAGATCCCTTTCCAGCACCACGGTTGGCGAACTCAAGCATAAGACGAATGCAATCCCCACTTAATTGATATATAGCTCGCGAGAATTTCGCATGAGAAAGTATTTCATAAAATAAGGGAAGTTCATGATCATAAAGGGGAATGGGAAGGCCAGCGATAAGCTGACCTAGCGAGACTATGACCTCCTCATGATTGCAAGGATGATCAAAAAATAGATTAATGGAAAGCTCAGATTTTGGGTTTAGACTAGGAATGGGAGATAAATTAAAACCTCTGGTTTGAAGTTTCTTTCGAATTTCTTCAAAAATTAATTTCATTTTTACGACCAGATGGAGGAATTTTAGTATGGGAATGAAGAAGAAAGTAAAAATCAAAAGAAGAAAGATCAAGAAAAGTTTCAGTAGCAGAAGCGGTATTTGCGGAAGAACAGTAAAATTGCAGAGAAGTTGAGAAGAAAATAAAAAGAAGAGAAGGGAAGAATAAGAAGAATATATATAGAGAGTAGAAATTCTCGAGAAGATAAGTGTATTTAATATGAAGAGTGTACGTGAGCGGTTAAAAGGCAACGGTTGAAAAAGACGTGTCAAAAGATGGGTGGAAGAATAAGTACGTGTGACAAAATTTACGCAGAGTACAGAGTCGTGTCAGTATAGAGAATATGAAAAGATGAACAGTTGCGACATTAAGAATAATAATTTCTCATGACATTCTCCCCTTCGTAGAGAAGACGTGATAAGAGGCAAGATATAGGATCTGAATATCGCAAGGGGGACACATTTTCAAAGTTTGGCTAACAACACATTGCGAGCGTCGCAGAATAATTTGAAGAATGGCATAACAGATGACGATTGCAGAAACATGAGAAAAATGTGATGACTCTGCGATGGTTATAGTGCTTGCGAAGGTTGGCAATAGAACTCTTGCGAGAATATAGCAAGTCAGATCCTAAAATAAAGGACAGATTAGCTGCCATCCACTATGTAATTCCCTATATAAAGAGTTGAACAAGCGTAAGGAAGAGAGAGATCTTTTTCGAGTGTTGAGCAAGTCATTAGGAGAGAGAAAGTCCAGAGCGGTTGTTAATTCTTTAACTTCATTTCCTTTCATCTTGTAAAAGTGGTAAGATTAATCAATGAAGTTTATGATTATTGATCTAAAAATGATTTGATTGTATGAATTCTTGTGAGGGGTGTAGTGTGGGATTTCCTGCTACTACACAAGTGATATGTGCTTTTCTTTTGGTTATGAAGTATCTCTATGGAAATTTCATTAGGATCCCACTAATTTTCATACCTTTCCCAATTTTATTGACAAAAAGGGGAGAATTAATTTGTAGTTCACACTACAAATATATATGGTTTACGGATCATTATGTAAGGGGGTGTGGTTTTTATGTGAGATGAAGTATTGACTGAGGGAAAATGATACATATCACCATAGTATTGTTATCGAAGTTGTGATATAATTGAACTTTGATGTTGTATAATAATACTATGACACTGTATAACAACGATTGAGAGCTATTGGTTTCTCATTGTTATGGCTACGGATCTTCAACAACGATGATGCTGAATTGAATACCTTCGGAATTATTGGAGTACTTGGAAGTGGTGAAGATTTCGAGTAATGATGAAGAACCAAAGAGATCAAGCATTTGGAAGATAAGCTAGAAATTTCATTTATTTTGTATTCCATATGTATTGATAATTTTGTCACTAAAATTGGCAAAGGGGGGGATTGTTAGAGCATTTCCCGGTCGGCCTAATTATATGTTCTTTGGGGAAAAGTAATTACGATGTTTTTTTTTCCTTGGCATTTTTAGGGGCAGCCTAAAAAGAATTAGGGCGACTTTTTTATACCAATTAAGCGAAGATGCATGGCTACAGGATGTCTTAAACCTATATTAGTTATTTTCATAATCATAACATTCCTATTCTCCTTATTTATTCTACCGATTGAAATCTTTTTTCATGGTTTTAATTTTAATTAAAACCAAATATCGTCGATCAAACAAATTTTAGGATTAATTGTTTAAAATTACTCTTTTATAATGAATAGAAATTACATACTTTTGGGTTTAAAATTAAAACCCAAAATTCATTAACCTTAAGGCTAATATGGTCGTGCTATAATCATTAAGGTTGAGCTAATTCAACGTATGTTTATGTAATACATGTTAAAAGGAACATCACAAATGAAAGAACGATTTTTAGAGGAATATAAGGACCCACTAAGTTCGTCAACACTGAACGGTCAAGAGATGGTTTAATTTTTAATAACTTGATTAAATTAACATGATAATAAAGAGTGAGCGAGCAATAGCATAAAACTAGTACCATCAGATAGATCTCGAAAAGTTAGGAGAAATGGACTATTAGAACGTGTCATTCGGATACTGTAAGAAGAAGAAATTATTCAATTTGTATGAAGTTTAAAATAGTCGCTTTATATATACAAGCTATTAAGTCAACCGAAACTTCTTATCAGGGCATCATAGATAATAAATATATTCTTCATGGCTGCCCATATCTTATTAGACAGGTGCCTTAGTAATTCTCATTGGTTTTATTTCAAAAGCAATTCAAAGAGAATCATTTATCTTCCCTTCTTATTTCTCTTCGTTTCCTCTCTTATTCTCCGCTGCTGATTCTGGTGATGGTAGTTGATGTTGTTAAGATGATCATGTGATGAAAAAGAACAGATGAAGCAGAAGATATTGTTGTTTATGATAAAAAATCAATGGTGGGGTTTAAAAAATTGAGCAGTAAATAAGTTTAGGGTTCCTATGAGAATCGATGAGGGTGATGATGATAATGAGACTAAGATCGAGATAAGAATAGTAGAATCAGGAATACCTAATGGTGGTGGTGTTAATTCGAGCGTTAATTCAAATTATGAAGAAATGGTAAGTTAAATTTAGGAATGATGTATTTAATTCATATTTTTTATGTAATTGATTTGATTTAGTTAATTATTGAGGGGATTAGTTTAATTGAGGTGGAGATGGTTGTATTATAGTTTATTTAGCAAACTAAATCGAAAATTAGGGTTTCATAAGAAGAACTCAGAAGAGATTTAGAAGATGAAATTGATGTCCTAAGATAATGACTAGAGATGGGTATTGCATGACTGAGTGGATTATGGTAGAATTACAGGTGACATCATATCTCAAGTGATGGAATGGATGGTGGTTGAGTATTTTTCAAGCTAAGATGATATTATAGTTGCAGATGATGCTCAAGAATATATGGAATGAGTGACATATAAAGAACTAATGTTCATATGACTGAATTTTCTAGAGATGAAGGTGGTATTAAATAATGGAAATATGGGAAGGTATTTAAAGAATTGAACACGAGAAAGAATGGTTAGGTTATGGTGTTGTAATACAAATGGAGTTAGGAATCATTTCTTTTGTTGAATTGTAGGTGTTAATATTTAATATATATGATTGAAAGAGGGGTTGAGTTATGGCCAGTGGTGTTGGTTGTTGCTATGACAACTAATGAGTTATAGGGTTTTAGAATGCTGATAGAATTGAAAAAATGAATGCTCTTAAGTTTGATAATTTTAGGATGTTGGGTTGGATAGGAATTGCAGGTTTGGGATTTGAATTATATTTGTACTAGTTCAGCAGATTTAGAATGAGTTGTGAACGAGAGACATTGGGATACAAATTATAAGTGTTGATAGTGTATGAATTGTTGTAACTAATTGAGATGAAATCTGTGCAAAAAAGGAGTTGAAATTATGGCTGAACTTGGCCTGAAGCGAATCTGGTAATGATTCTAATCACGCGTGCAAGATGATAATGATGATGATCATGATGATGAGGGATGGTACTATAGACGTGCATATAGGAATTCTTGAAGTAAGCGTGATTTTTCATCAAATCAGGTGGGAACTCTTGTAATCATTAAGTTTATTTTATCTACGAGTATGATGAGTCTTTATTATCTGTGAGCATGTTTTTTTTATAACTGAACGAGTATGTTGTGTGATATTTATTGTGTGGTTTCCCCAATAGGAGTGTCTGTGATTTCCCCACGGATTCTTGCTAAGTTAACTAGGACGAGATCAGCCGCTTGAATGTTATTTAGTAGGCTAGGGTCAACCAGTTAGTTATTATTTTATTTTATTTATTAAGATATTAAGGTAGATGCTCTTTCATTCCAATATTATTTAGTAGGGTGGATGCTCTTCTGTTTGTAATATTATATGTACTATTATATTTGAAGGAAAATTACTCATGTGCATATTATGCTTGATTGTAAATCTTCTAAACTTCGATAATATTATCCTGAATGATGGTTTGTGTGAGCACTTTGTGTGGATAACACCATTATTTAAGACTTGGGTTATTCTAGCTTCGTCCTCTCTCATTAGAAGGGTGATTCAGGGTAACATATTTTTAGTTTATTCTAACTTCACTTTTGTGGGTTATCTGGTGGTGATCTTTTATGGATATTGTTATTATGGCACGCAATATCTGAGAAGGTAAGATTAGAATAACTTTTCGTTCATGAATATCACATTTTAGATATTGCGTTTAGTTCTCGGTATAAAAGGTGTTATCTATTTTCTTCTACTGTTGTGTTTTAATTGATTATCCTCTAGAACTGTGAAGCATGTTAGTGATTACTTGAGATTTATTTGTTTCCACTGAGCACCCCTTTAGGATGATGTGCTCACTGGAACCCACTTCAGTTTTAGTTATAAAAAGAGGTGATGTATGGAAGACATGTGTTTTCATAGCCCAAAGCTTTCTCGAATTTAGAAGTGTTGTATATATTTTATATATGTACTTGTATTGTTTCTTTATCTGTAAAAAAACATATTGATATAATCATACCGCTTGAGGGAATTTCATTCTATAGTATCAAAGAGTTTGGACTTGTTTTTAGTTTACTTTATGTATTTATGATTCTTAAAATCGATAATTTGGATTTGATGCTTTAATTAAGTTATAATCATATAAACTAAGCAGGTTTTATATTTAGGGCATCACAAGTTGGTATCAGAGAGCACCATTGGATCTTACATGGGAGACAATAAATAATACTCAGTGCCGACACATAACTAGATTAGTTTAGAACTGGGTTAGGATTGTGAAATAAATATTAATCATCAAAAGATATCAAGAGTTCTTTCTGGTCTTATATCAGTTGAGCAGACATCCTCAAAACAAGATGCTGCGAAAGAAAAAATTGTTGAAGAGAAAAAGTCTGAAGATTCAATTGGCGATGTTATTGAAGTTCCAATAACAGGAAAAAAACAGAGTAATAACTGGGATAATGCTATCATCATTGATTCGTATTATCCTCTGACTTCATGGAGTCAGTTAGGAAATGATATTGTTGGGAGATTTTTTTTTCAATCTGAGTTTGACATATATCCTTTTGAGGAGAATAAAGCTTTTTTTTTCCCTCACCCGAAAAAAAGTAATATCATCCTCAGCAGGGGTATTTGGTATGTAGAAGGAGTCAGTATTAGACTTGTCCCTTGGTGGCCTTCGTTTAATACTGTCTCAATATCATCAAAAATTCCAGAAGGGCATGGATTGAAATCAAGGGGGTATCATTCAATTTATGGTGCGATGAAGTCTTTGAGTTGATTGGTATGATGTTTGGAGGTCTCCTAGAGGTTCATACCTAAACACTTACATGGGAAGATGCTTCAGCTATCCGTATTTTGGTCCAGGATTTTGATCAACAGGAAGTTACAAGTCTATTACGTTTCAAGGATCAATATTTTCCGATTCTAATCAGATTTTTCGATTTCATAAATTAAATTCCTGATCAATTTTTTTTTTTAAATTAGAGTTTCCTCTTTTAACCGTGTAGAGAGAATTTTTTACTCTTCGAATACATCTTCTTCTTTCCATATTGGGTGGCCAAACTTACAACAAAATCAATTAATTTTGAGTAATTCCAGCAAAGTTTCTCGTTCAGAAAAATCTTCGCGCGCGAATAATGGAAAGAATATTTCTTGTGAAGTCTCTGCGGTTACAAATTTGAATTCTACTATGAAGCCAAAATGGAAGGCTATAAGAATTTATGTTTTGGATCCGGGCACCTCCAAATCAATTTTGGGTCCACCACCAGCGTTAAAACCACTTCAATTTAACGGTCCTAAGGATTCAAATAATAATTCTTCAACGTCTCTTTTATTAAAATTTTCTTCTCATGAGGATGTTGATGATTATCTGAATAAGGCGGTTTCCATTCCTTATCTCCAAAAGTTAGATGAAGGTGTTGATGGGGTATTATTACTAAAAGATTAAACATTGTTGTCTTCAAATGATTATGATACTTCTGAAATAGACAATACTTCAGATACATATTCTACAAGTCAATGGGAAATGGGGAAGAACAAGGTTGGTCCAGTTTTAAGAAGGAAAATTAAGAACATTGTTACTCAAATGATCAATTTTGGCCCAAGACTGGGATTATTATTTAAGGGTGATGAAGAAGAAAATGTGGAAGTAATGATGGACATTATGAAGACCCATCTTAAGAACTTCAAAGCAGAAAAGGGTAAATTTACTTAATTCACTTTCTGTTTCTTTAGGTTTTTTGGATTTTAATCTTTATGGATTTTAAAATCATATGCTAGAATATGAGGGGTCTGAATGACCTGAATAGAAGAGATATTATCAAAAATAAAGCTAGATATTGGAAGCATAATATTTTTCTTTTACCGGAAACTAAGCTTCAAAAATGTACAGATTTGATAGTGTGGCAAACTTGGGAAATAAAAATGTGAAGGCTTGATGCCCCTTCTGAAGGAAGATCAAGTGGTATTTTGTGTTTCTGGGATGATTCCAAAATCACAATGCTTGATTCTCTTGTTGGTCACTATTCAATTACCATTCTATGTCAGAATTGTGATACCAAGTTTGAGTGGATTTTCAGGTATTTATGCTCAAAACTCTAATAATACCAGTGAAAGAAAAAATTTCTGGAGAGAAATTGAAGAGGTTAGAAGTTACTGGAATCTTCCATGGGTTTTTGGAGGTGATTTTAATGAAATTAGATTCATTCATGAGAGAACAACTGGAGGGGATATTAATGCTGGGATGAGAAAGTTTAATAGGTTCATTTCTAGGCACGAATTGATTGACTTACCTCTAAATGGAGCTTCTTTTACTTGGAAAAATATCCAGTTTCATAGTGTAAGAAGCAGGATAGACAGAATTGTGGTGTCTCTTGACCGGGTGCAATTTCCTCGAGTTGTGCAACAAGTACTTCTAAGACCTTGCTCTGACCAATTGCTATTTTCTATGATAGTGTTAAATCAGGACCTGGTCCTTTTCACTGTGAGTCATACTGGTACTTTCACCCTGATTTCATTAATTTTATTTCATTTGCTTGGTCTTCTATTAATGTTTCAGGTGGAGCTAGTGCAATTGTTAAAGCCTAAGCTTAAACTAGGGAGCAAACATGATTTTAGTGATTTGGATAGGAGAATGGAAGAGCTGGAAGATACTTTTGATTCTTTTGATGCTGAAGAAGATATCAATAATGGCCTTACATAAATTCAATGGGACACAAGGATTCAAACAAGAAAGGAGTATTGTAATTTTTCTATCTTAAAAGATGAGAATTGGAGAGCAAGGGCTAGGGTTACTCATATGCAACAACATGATGATAATACAATATATTTTCACAGGCTTGCCACAGAAAGAAAAAATAAAAAGTTATATAGGTGCAATCAAGGTATAGGACCAGAATATTGCCATTATATTATTCTTGCGAGAATTAACGACATTCCTGCGAGTTATGCTGCGAGATTCAATAACAACATACTGAAACTGTTGAAGGATGATCTAATAAGTGACGTAATGAATGATGACAGCCTAAACACGAGAAGAGCATGATGATTCTGCGAGGATTAAAGTACCTGCGAGAGTGGATATTATAGCTGTTGCGAATATCTCGCGGGCCAGATCCGAAATTAAAGGACAGCTTAGCTGTCATCCACTATATAACTACCCTATATATAGAGGACCAGTAGATTTGAGAAGAGAGAGATAATTTTGGAGTGATAAGAAAATCTTGAAGAGAGAGAAAAACTTAGAGAAGGCGGTTGTAATCTTGATTTCTTATATTTCCTGTAATTCTTTATGGATCAAATTAATAAAAATATTGTTCTTTATCTTCAAATTATGTCTTAATCTTTGTGAATTCTTACTAAGGGTGTAGTGTAGGATTTCCTGCAACTACATTTTGGCGCCCGAAATAGGGATTGAGTGGAAGAAAATCGTAGAAAAATGTAAGATTGGAGATAAGGATAATTCAAAGATTAAAAATATGATTGAACAAAATGATGAAATGGATGAAGAAAAAATGAGCAGAGTCGGGGAAAATTATAGGGAATTGGAGTGTAATATGATAACAAGAGAAATGATCAACAAGTTTCATGAAAATATGAGGGGAAAGATACACAAAAGAGATTTTGAAGGGAAGAAAATTATGACGGTGGAGAAGGTATTACCTCTAAAGGATTGGGAAAAGCAGAAAATCACATTTACAGCATCAGAAATACCAAAAGAAAATTATAATCACACATCTCCTTTGGTGGTCACAGTACCTGTTTTATCAATAAAAAAGAGAAAATCAATAGGATATGTGGAAGAATAGGCTGTAAATAGAACTTTGGTGGATGCAGGAAGCTCCGTGGACATAATATTTTATCATACCTTTAAGAAAATGGGGTATAACGATGAAGAGATGTCTTGTTCAACTTATCATATTCATGGCCTTGGAAAATCTTTAACAAAACCTAAAGGCGAGATAGTGGTGCAAATTACATTAGGAGAAATAGAAACGCGAGTAATTTTGTGTGTGGTAGATATAGAATCACCATATAACATGTTATTGGGACGATCATGGATACACGTAATTAAGGCTGTAGCATCAACATTACATCAGTGTATCAAATTTCCCATGCCCAGTGGAATTGGCGAGATTAGAGGAGATACAGATCATGCAAAATTATGTTTTCAAATTGAAGTGAAGAATTATGAAGGACAAGTAGAATTGCGAAAAGCTTGCAGAAAATTGATAAAAGAAGCAAAGAAAGAAGAAGAATTCAAGGTTTACATGGTAAGGGCACAAGAAGGGAATAGAATACCAGGTGAAATTTCGCAAGATAGAGATGAACCTGCGAGAATTATGAAAACCCAAACACCAATGGGAGATCCTGAAGCCAGCTACACTGCAGCAGAAACAACAAAAGAAGTAAATATTGGAAGTGAGGAAGAACTAAAAATGCTGAAAATTGGAACTAAAATGGATGCAGATGAAGAAGAGCAAACTATAAACCTCTTGCCAGAATACAAAGATATCTTCACATGGAGTATGGATAACATGCTTGGAATAGATCCATCTGTTTCATGCCATAGGTTAGAAATTAACAAAGATGTCAGACCATTCAAACAAAGAATAAGAAAGATTGCGACCACTTATCATTCCAAAATAGAAGAAGAATTACAGAAGATGCTTAACGCAGGGGTTATAAGACAAGCTAAATACCCGGAGTGGATCATAAATATGGTAGTGGTTCCAAAGAAGAATAAAGGGATAAGAATTTGCATAGATTTTACTGACTTAAACAAAGCTTGTCCTAAAGATAGCTTCCCAATACCGGATATTCCACAAATAATCGAATCAGTAGCAGGAAATGATAGAATATCTTCATTGGATGGGTATAAAGGATATAATCAGATCCCTCTTGCTGAAGAAGATCAAGAGCACACCACGTTTTTTGCACCAAGAGGATTATATTGTTACACAAAAATGCTATTTGGGTTGAAAAATGCTGGTGAAATGTATCAAAGAATGGTGGAAAAGGTATTCGCAAAGTGGATACACAAAACATTAGAGGTTTATGTAGATGACATGTTAATAAAGAGTAAAGAACCTAAGAATCATGTGCAAGATTTGAAGGAGATTTTTGATCAAATGCGACTTTTTAACATCAAGGTGAATCCTGAGAAATGCATTTTTGGAGTAGCATCAGGGAAATTTTTAGGTTATATCGTATCAAAAGAAGGAATTCAAGTTGATCCAGAGAAAGTACAGGCAATTCACGATATGCCAATGCCAGCGACAGTGAAAGATGTATAGAAGTTGAATGGGCTCTTAGCCTCGCTAGGAAGATTTATCTCGCGATCTTCACATAAATTCAAACATTTTTTCAATATACTTAGGAAGGGTACAAAATTCAAATGGACAGATGAATGTGAGAAGGCTTTTCAAGTAGTTAAATAATATCTAATGAACATATCTATTTTACAGAAAGCGGAGCCGGGAGAAGAATTATTGATTTATCTTGCGACAACATCGCATGCCTTAAGCGCAGTGTTATTGCGAATAGATGCAGGGGTAGAAAAACCAATTTACTACATCAGCAAAACATTTTACTCTGCAGAGAAAATTTATTCAAAGATTGAAAATCTAATTTTGGCATTAGTTTATGCGACATTTAAGCTTCGTATTTACTTTCAATCAAACAAGATAAAGGTATTAACAAAGGTACCAATTGAATCAGTAATGAAGAATTTAAAAAGGTCTGGCAGGGTTGAGAGATGGAATGCACAAGTAGGGCACTTTGAAATCAAATATGAAGTTCTATCCTCGCCAAAATCACAGGTTGTAGCAGATTTTTTAGCGGAATTTCCTCTAGAAGATGATGAATCTGTGGAGGAGATGATGGAGATAGAAGAAGAACATGGAGATCCAAAAGATCTGTTAAAGGAACCAAACATGTGGGAAATATTGGTGGATGGATCATCAAATAGGGAAGGAAATGGAATTGGAGTGATCTTTATCTCGCCTGAAGGAGAAAAAATGGCTTTCTCATTTCGCTTGGATTTCACATCCACTAATAATGAGACATAATATGAAGCTGTGGTACATGCTCTAAAGTTCGCCATAGAGATGAAATTAAAGAACGCAAGGATTAGCAGTGACTCACAATTGTTTATTCGCCAGATAAAAGGAGAGTACACAACGAATGAACCATCTCTGAAGAAATACAAGAAACTTGTTGAAGAATTGTCTGCGAGAATTCCAAAAATAAAATGGAGACATATATCAAGAAAAGATAATAGACTCGCAGATGCTTCCCTTATCAACTTTCGGGTGCCTTTATCAATCTGGGCCGACCTTATCCCAATCGAGTAGATTAACTCGTGACTCTCTCTTATACTTCATTATTATTCTTCTCTCTTCTTATTTCTTCCTCTTTTCTTCTGCTACTTAGAGAGTCAATTGTGAGGTTCGATTCAAGAGATCAAATGAGAGATTTTTGAACGGGGGGAAGGTGGAACAGATCATGAGTTAGCTGTGAGTGATGTTGTTGTTGTTGTTACTGATTCAGAACCGAATGAGGAAGTAAATCAGTGATTTATTTAGGGTTTCTGTTTTGGTTAAGCTTGACTCGAGATGTCAATTGAAGATGGGTTTCGTAGTTTTGAGAGATTGAATATAAAAAGAAGATGGTTGTGTCAATTTGAAGATTAGGTTTCAGAGAAGAAGAGCAATTCGATAATTAGGGTTTGAGAGAAATTCATAAGAAGAATTCAGAGTAACTCAGGGAAGACGTTGAAGCTGAAATTGATGCTCTAGTGAAATGTTCGAAGATGGGTTTGTTCCTATTTGGTGTTTGATGGAAGCCATGGAGTTGTTTGAGGATTGAATCAGGAGCTAGGGTTTCATAAGAAGTTCAAGGAAGAACTGGAAGATGTAATTGAGGTAATTATGCTTCTCTGCAATCTTAGTAAGTTATGAAGTTCTTTTGTAGAGTAATTATGAATGCTTGTGGAGTTAAGATTGAAATGGGTATGTGTATCTGGAATAAGAACTTGCATTTTATAAGTGAAAGAATTCTATGAGGTGTATGAAGTGAACTACATAGAGTGATGATGTTTAAGGTTGATTAAAGAGAATTGTAAAGGAATGAGTATTGTCCTGTGAAGCTGTACTTGGTGGTGGTTTGATGATTTCAGTAAAACAAACTGAACTGAAGTGATGTGTATGAATGAATGTTTGATGTGGTTGTAGTTTAAACTTGTGATTGAGATACAAAGTATGAGTAAATGTTAAAATGATACATGAATTACTCTTAGTAATTGATAGAAGTGAGATTATAGGGTTATGAGAATGGTTGTAGTAGCAGGATTTCCCACACTACACCCCTATTAAGATCCTATAAAAATCTAAGTGAAACTAGTTGAAGATTAAAGAATTAAACGACACTTTTATTATTTAGATCTCAGAAATGTTTACAGAAAATATTCAAACTCAGAATTACAACTATCCTTTCTGGAGTTTCTCTCTCCTCAAGATTTTCTCAACTCTAAAAAATACATCCTCCCTCAAGATTTTCTCAACTCTAAAAAATACATCCTCCTCCTTTGGACTTATTTAAACCCTTTATATAGGAAATTACATAGTGGATGACAGCTAAGTTTTCCCCTTCTTTCGGATATATTCTGCGATCTCATCGTGGTATTTGTAATATTAATCTTTGCCAACTTTTGTAATCCTCGTGAAACAACACTCTCATAACATGTCTCTTCAATCGTCAGCTATTATGAAGCTTACTTGTGACGCTCGCCAAATGTTGCTGAAGAATCCTTGCGACACTCTCGTGAACAATGTCATTCTTGTAGTGGGAGTATTCAACCTTCTCGTGGAAATGTCGTTCCTATCACGAGAATATCGTGGCGATATTCTGGTACTACATCTTGCCTCTTCTCATGTATTTTCTGCGAAGAAGAGAAGATCGTGAGAATCCTTAACTATCGCAAGAATATCTGAACTTTTTTCTCCGACAATATTCCGCTAACTCAGCTTTCCTTGTTAACACGTGTTGTAAATCTCCCCTTTTTTATTGACACGTCTCACATAATTTACTCTCTTCTTTGCCTATAAAAGGAAGAGTCGAATTTCATTTCTAGTTTTCTTCTCTTAACTCTCTTTCTTCTTTACTTAGTTTCTTTGCCTTTTGTTCTGCAACTTCTTCTCCTTCTCATTCTTCTACTACTGTATTAATGGAGTCTTCGAGGTATATTTTTGATCATGATATTTTCTTAGATCAAACTTTTTATTTATATTCTTCGATATTCTCTTACTTAATTCTTTATAACCCCATATTATGTTCTCTTCAGCGGAGCTGCATCTATTTCCCAATCCTCGACTCAAAAACCTATTATTCACAAGAGGCCGACTGGAAAGAGGAAAGAAAATTCTGCGAGCAATAAGGTAGTAAGAAACACATTCTATCTCTTAATAACAATATTGTTGCCTCTGTTTCTTATCTAGATTATTGTTTGCAGAATGATGAGGGTAATGCTAATCCTCCTAAAATATCTCGCCAATTAAATAAGACCTTTGGAAGTAATTTCGTCATTCCTCCCTTAATGTCTGCGAAAGCTTCACCTACACCTGTACAATCTGATCTCCCTCCTTCTTCTGGCGAGAAGCTTGCTTTCACTACCACTACCTCTACTGGTCCTCCACCAATTCAAATTGCAGAACCCATCACAACTGAAACTCCCTCTAGCTCTTTACTTCCTTCAAATGTTACTTTCCATAAAACTCCTCCTTCTGATGATACAACCATTGCTAATGACTCAAATCATCATCTTGTCCTCACTTCTTCTATTTCACCTTCTACATCCCTTCCTTCATCAAATGAGACCATCGCAGGAATTGATGTTGCTTTCAAAATTTTATCTAACATTCTAAATAATGCTAGAGATTCTTCTACTGATTCTCTCCAAAGAGGAGTTTGCGAAACTCTGCTCAAATATTTTGGCTCAGACAATTCTATTTCACGAGATTCTCTAGAGAATGAAAATGCTGCTTTGAGAAAAAATCTTCAAGATAAGATTTCTGAATGTGAAACTCTAAACCACAAGCTCAACAACTCTGTACTGGATCGCGAGAATCTCGCTAGAAAGATTGATGAGTTAAAAAGTAAGCTTCTTTTTGCCTCTGTCCTTTTATATTTTTATTCTATTTCCATATTATTCGTACTTAATCCTCCCTTTAAATTCTTGGTTTATATATTAGTCTCCAACCAAAATCGTTTCATCGAGAAACTTAAATCTGAAACCATAGCTGATGAAGCTCGCATTGAAAGAGATTCTTGGATGGACCAGCATAGTAGATTAGATAATCTTTATACGTATTCAGTTGATCAAATAAGAAATCTCACAAATGAGAATAATCAATTATTGCAAAATCACAGTTTTCTAAACAACGAGGTTACTCGCCTCTCATATTCGTTATCCAAAACTAATTTGTCTATAGAATCTTTATCAGACAAGAATAGAACTCTATCTCAAGAGAAATACAAATTATCAAGCTTGTTGGCGATCTCCTCGCAGAAAGTAAACAATCTTCAAGGGATATGTGATGACCAAAAGCAGTTTCTCCGCTCTCTTAAAAATAAACTTGACGAAGTAACTGAATCATCTGCACAAAAATAGACAAACTTATCAAGGGTAGACTAACTCTTAGTTTGAATGCCAGCAAGCTTCGAGATGAATATTCCCAACTAAAGGAGTCTCATTCCTCATTGTCAAAAGAAAATTCATATTTACGCACCAAAGAAGAGAACATGAAATCTCGTGTAAAAGGCATAGTTGGCGATAAATTTGATGATGCTATGAACCAATGGGAGAACTGCCTCTTTTCATTAATCCAAAACTTAACTTCACAAAAAGAAGGTAGTCAATTATGACTGCCTCACTTGTTGATTTCCCTTGTCACAATTTATGTTATATTTCACTTGTTGATATTCTCACGATATATTTATTTCTATAACCTTTCATTATTTTGTTGCTCGCAGAATCTGAAAAAAGCCTTCATTCTATTATCACCAATCTTACTAAGGAGCTAGACAGTGTTCGCAAAGAAAACAAGACTCTTCTTCTCAACCTTTTAGAAACTCGTGATAAAGCAGAAAGAAAACTTGATTATCTTGAGTATTTCAAGAATATAGAGATCAGAAATCGCGACAAAGGTTTCCTTCGCCAAGTTCATCTTAGTGCCGAAGTTCTCGTGAACGAAATTTTGATCTCCAACTCTCTTTCTCCTGTATCCGTTCTACCTTTGAAAGTTGACGATGATGAAGTCCCTCTTCCTATGGATAAAGATTTAGAATACCCGTCTTCTGAAGGAGATGTTGAAGAAGACGCTGAAGAAGAATATGATCAAGGAAAAGAAGAAAACTCTCCAAAAGAAGGAGAAGATCGTAACAAAAAGAACTATGGCGATGATGTTCGCGATGAAAGAAATATTGGTGATGATAATAATCCTGAAAATTCTAAATCTGGCGAGACTACCGCTTGAAGCTTGAGTTCTATTTTTAGTTTCTTTTTTCTTCTTCTTTCTCGCAAATGATATAACCCTTTTTTGAACTATAATATTCTCAAGAAACTTAATGAAATCCTACATATTTATTCCCTTGCTTGCCTCCTCATTAAATTTCTTGAGACTTGTTGAACTCAACTTGTTTCTTGTGATAAAGAAATCTTCCCTGCATGCTTAACAAATAAGAATTAATTTTTGAGATTATTCTACTGGTCTTATTTTGCCTTCCTAATTAAAGGTCTTATTTTGCCAATTTTTTCTTTTTGCGACAAAATCGCAGGACGTCTTTACATTTTCATGTATTGACCCATTGATCTTGCCTTATCTATATTTCTTTATTATATTGCGACAATATGACGAGTCTAAGTTTTCTCGCGAAATAAAGCCTCATGACATTGCCGTCTTGCGATGAAATCGCAGGACGTCTTCACATTTGCATGTAAAAACCCCTTGACTTCATCTTAACTTTTTCTTTCTCTTATGGCTTTTTGCCTCTGTATAATTTACGCGACAATATGACAGGCCTAAATGATCTTGCGATCTTAGAGCCCTATGACATTGCCGTCTTAAGACACTTATCAGCTCCCTAATGGAGGGTGCCGCCCTTATCTTCCCCCTGGTTGCCCCTTCAAGGAGGGCACATCGGCCATACAAGACTAGCTCCTCCCATCCAGATTTACCAACAACCAGTTTTTTTCGTAGCCTCTTGTCCTTTATGCCTATATGGCTTATAGTTACAAGACTGCACCCTAGGTGGGGTTTTCTTCAGGCCAAGTGCATTGTATCCAAGACTTACCAAAGATGGCCAGGGTAGGTTCGTCCGTCCCAGGCATCCTTGACTAAACCGTGTACCTCGGTGCCTTGATCATACTCTGCACTTCTTGGAAGAGACTCTCAGTCGTCCAACCAGGGTATAACCTTATAAAGCTGGAAATCCAAGATCTCTCTCCCGGATAGGTTTTCTTTAACCCCTACATATGTATGACTCAGGTTCCAGTAGCGGTATAACCTTATCCCTGAATTATATAAAGAGATACCCCCTTTATAACGTGCTTGTAGGTCTTACATTTGCCTCTTACGAAATTGTACTTGCGAACTAAGTTGCACGCCATAAAGGTTTGTCCCATTCTCTTAATCTCTGCGAAATTTCATTCGCGTTTCTCGCGATATTGCTCGCATAATCTTTAAAATAAAAATAGTCACTGATAATAACCTTTAATTATGCCAATATTTCTTACCTTACAGTATTTGTCACTGATAATACCTTTTCAAAAATAGTCTATTCCATGGTCTATCAAGTCGTTGGCCAACATCTCTTCCTTCAGGATCCATTAATTTGTATGCCCCATTTCCAATTATTTCTTTAATTAAGTAAGGTCCGTCCCATTTTTTCGCCAATTTTCCACCATTCTCTCGCTGATATCTCGGTGTCTCTCGCAGAACTAAATCACCAATTTGGAATTCTCATTTTTGACACGTCTGTTGTATTCGCGATCTAAACTTCGCTGGTAGTTTTCCACATGCTGTAGAGTCTTCTCCCTTTTTTCTTCCAATTCATCTAGTTTATGTAAAATCATACCAGCACTTAAATTCCTTTCCCACGCTTCTCTTTTTGTTGTAGGAATAGCAACTTCTGTTGGTAATACAGCTTCAACCCCATATGTTAAACAAAAGGGTGACATTCCAAAAAGCCTCTCTTCTAGTGGTGTTGTAGGCCCATATTGCATTATGTACTTGCTCACACCATGATTTGTGATACCCTTCTAATTTCTTTTTCAGAATATCTGCGATCGTTTTATTAGTTGCCTCAGCTTGACCATTTGCTTGTGGGTATAAAGGAGTAGATTTTCCACACTTTATCTTAAATGCATTGAGTAGTAACTCTATGTTCTCGTCCTTCAAACTGCTTTCCATTATCGGACATCAACTATCTTGGTATTCCAAATCTGCAGATGATATTCTCGAATATGAATGTGAAAATATCTTTATCACGAATATGTTGTACTGCTTTTACTTCTCCCCATTTTGTGAAATAATCTGTAGCCATAATGAGGTATCTCCTTTGTCCAGAGCCAGGCACAAATGGTCCCACAATATCTAATCCCCATTTTCCGAAGGGCCATACACTTGTTGAGGATGATAGTGGTGCTCCTGGTGCATGTATATTTTTTCCAAATCGCTGACATTATTCACAACGCCTTGAATGTTGTTTCGCATCTTCATGCATGTAAGGCCAGTAATACCCTTGCATCTTCGTTCTATATGTCAATGATCTACCTCCGCTATGATTACCAGCATCTCCACTGTGCAGCATTTTTAACACCTTTTCTCCTTCCTCCCTTGTCAAACATCTTAGCGATGGTCCATTAAAAGATCTGCGATATAACACTCCGTCTCTTATCTCATAATTATTTGCCCTGCTTCTTAGCTTGTGTGCCTCCAGTATATTTCTTAGAGTTTCTCCTTTCGCCAAATAAGCAAGAAGTTCCGCTCGCCAATCTTTGTTTCTCTCTTTTGCTTCTATTTTTCCATTTTCTACAATCATCACATCTTTCTCTCCTTCTTCGTCAATTTCGACGGAATTCCCATCCACATCTTCGTCTTCTTTATTTACTGAAGGTAATAAGAGTGTTTGAATTTTTATGCATCTCGCAAGTGGGTTTGTCATCATGCTAGATATGAAGGCAAAAGCGTCCGAAAGCCGGTTATCTTTCCTTGATATGTGCCTCCATTTTATCTTTGGAATTCTCGCAGATAATTCTTCCACGAGTCTCTTGTATTTATTTAAAGAAGGTTCATTTGTTATATATTCTCCAGTTATTTGACGAATAACCAATTGAGAATCGCTTGTGATTCTAGCATTTTCCAACTTCATTTCTTTTGCAAATTTCAAAGCGTGGATAACAGCCTCATATTCTGTCTCATTATTAGTGGATGTAAATTCTAACTTGAATGAGAAAGCTGTTTTTTCTCCTTCTGGTGAAATAAAAACAACTCCAATCCCATTTCCTTCTCCATTAGATGATCCATCCACTAATATCTCCCATCTATTGGGTTCTGTTAATAATTCTTTTGGATCTCCATGTTCTTCTTCTGCCTCCATCATTTCTTCCACAGCTTCGTCATTTTCCAAAGGAAATTCAGCTAAGAAATTTGCGATGACTTGGGATTTTGGCGAAGATAGAATTTCATATTTGATATCGAAATGTCCCACTTGTGCATTCCATCTTTCTACTCTTCCTGATCTTTTTGAATTCTTCATTACTGATTCAATTGGCACTTTTGTTAACACCTTGACCTTATGTTCTTGAAAGTAAATGCGAAGCTTGAAAGTTGCATGTACCAATGCTAGGATTAATTTCTCAATCTTTGAATAATTTTTCTCTGCTGAATTGAATGTTTTACTAATATAGTAAATTGGTTTATCTATCCCAGCATCTACTCGCAGCAATACCGCACTTAGCGCATATGCCGTTGTCGCGAGATAAATTAATAACTCTTCTCCTGGTTCAGCTTTCTGTAAAATGGTTATATCCATTAAATGCTCTTTTATTCCCTGAAAGGCCTTCTCACATTCATCTGTCCATCTGAATTTTGTTCCCTTTTTGAGTATATCGAAAAAATGCTTGCATTTATCAGAGGATCGCGAGATGAATCTTCCTAACGAGGCTAACATCCCATTAAATTTTTGCACATCTTTTACTGTAGCTGGTGTGGGCATATCGCGAATCGCTTGCAATTTTTCTGGATCAACTTGTATTCCTTCCTTTGATACAATATACGCCAGAAACTTTCCTGAAGTCACTCCAAAAGTACATTTGTCAGGATTTACTTTGATATTAAATTGCCGTATTTGTTCAAAAATCTCCTTCAAGTCTTATACATGATCTTCAGCTTCCTTGCTCTTGATTAACATATCATCTACATATACCTCCAGTGTTTTGTGGATCCACTTTGCAAATACCTTCTCCACCATTCTTTGGTATGTTGCACCAGCATTTCGTAATCCAAAGGGAATTTTTGTATAACAATATAACCCTCTTGGAGCAAAAAATGCAGTATGTTCTTGATCTTCTTCAGCGAGAGGGATTTGGTTGTAACCTTTATATCCATCTAACGAAGATATTCTTGCATTTCCCGCTGCTGACTCAACCATTTGAGGAATATCTGGTAGTGGAAAACTATCTTTAGGATAAGCTTTATTTAAATCGGTAAAATCTATGCAAATTCTTATTCCTTTATTCTTCTTTGGGACTACCACCATATTTGCAATCCACTCTGGATACTTAGCTTGCCTTATTATTCCTGCATCAAGCATCTTCTGTAATTCTTCTTCTATCTGAGAATGGTATGTTGTTGCGATTTTTCTTATCCTTTGCTTGAACGACCTTACATTTTTGTTGATTTCTAATTTATGACATGCTACCGATGGATCTATCCCTGGCATTTCATCCATGCTCCATGCGAAAATGTCTTTGTATTCTCGCAAAAGATTTATAGTTCTTTCTTCCTCGTCTATCTCCATTCTAGTCCCAATTTTCAGTATTTTAGGTTCTTCTTCACTCCCAACATTTACTTATTTTGTTGGTTCAGCTGCAGTGTAACTGGCTTCTGGTGCTGGTGTTTTTATGACTCTCGCACGCTCATCTCCTTCTCGCGAAAATTCATTTGGTATTCCTTTTCCCTCTTTTGCTCTTATCATGTAAATTTTAAATTCTTCTTCTTTTCTTGTTTCTCTCATCAATTTTCTGCGAGATTTTCGCTGCTTAGGACGTTCTTCACAATTTTTTACTTCAATTTGATAGCATATCTTCGCAAGATTTGTATCTCCTTTAATTTCCCCAATTCCACTAGGCATAGGGAATTTGATACGTTGATGTAAGGTTGACGCTACAGCTTTAATTGCGTGTATCCATGGTCTTCCCAATATCATGTTGTATGGTGATTCCATATCCACCACGCATAATGTTACTTGTGTTTCAATTTCTCCAAGTGGTAATCATACTATTATTTCTCCTCTTGGTTTTGTTATAGATTTTCCGAAACCATGAATATGATATGCTGAAATAGACATTTCTTCATCCTTATACCCCATTTTCTTAAAAGCATGATAGAACATTATATCCACAGAACTTCCTGTGTCAACTAGAGTTCTATTTATAGCCCATTTTTCTACAGATTTTATTGACTTTTCCTTCCTTACTGGTATCATGGGTACTGTAATCACCAAAGGAGATGTATGATCTAGATTTTCTTCTAAAACTTCTGTTGCTGTAAATGTAATTTCCTACTTTTCCCAATTCTTTAATAATGTCGTTTTCTTTACCATCATAATTTTTCTCCCTTCAAAATCACGCTTATGTATCTTCCCTTTAATATTTTCATGAAATTTATCGATCATTTCTCTTGACACTAATTCATACTTCAATATCCTACAATTTTCTTTAATTCTAATCATTTTTCTTCTGAATATTTCACCAATATTCTTCAAAGTTTCCTTGATCTTGAATAATCCCTGTCTTCTTTTTTACCTTTTCTTCGACTTTGCTAATTCAACGTTCCCCTTAGTCGGCGCCAAAATATAGTAGCAGGATTTCCCACACTACACCCCTATTAAGATCCTATAAAAATCTAAGTGAAACTAGTTGAAGATTAAAGAATTAAACGACACTTTTATTATTTAGATCTCAGAAATGTTTACAGAAAATATTCAAACTCAGAATTACAACTTTCCTTTCTGGAGTTTCTCTCTCCTCAAGATTTTCTCAACTCTAAAAAATACATCCTCCTCTTTTGGACTTATTTGAACCCTTTATATAGGAAATTACATAGTGGATGAAAGCTAAGTTTTCCCCTTCTTTCGGATATATTCTGCGATCTCATCGTGGTATTTGTAATATTAATCTTTGCCAACTTTTGTAATCCTCGTGAAACAACACTCTCATAACATGTCTCTTCAATCGTCAGCTATTATGAAGCTTACTTGTGACGCTCGCCAAATGTTGCTGAAGAATCCTTGCGACACTCTCGTGAACAATGTCATTCTTGTAGTGGGAGTATTCAACCTTCTCGTGGAAATGTCGTTCCTATCACGAGAATATCGTTGTGGCGATATTCTGGTACTACAATGGTGATGAAATTAATGAAGTTGATAGCTCTGTAATGTTATTTGTAAGATGACTTTTGATGATGTTTGTGTTAAGTGGAAACCGCAAGCTAAGAAGATATGACTGAAGTTTAGTTGAATGGAATTAGGTAAATTTGATGATAGTAAGTGATGTTGATAATGCTTGTTTTGTTGTGTTGAATGGAATTAAAGTTACATGTGGTATTGATTGAGTGAAGTAGATACTTGACAGTGGTATAATGGTAACTGGTGGTGTTCAGGGTATTGATGGTAAAGCTACAGATAAGGTTTAAGTATATGAAATGGGTGTTATGGGTTGTCTGCATGTGTCACTGTTTTGAACAGATATGAAGCAATTCATGGACTAGCTGTAAATTTTAGAGTGTGAAAGTGCAATTGAGTTGGTTCGTTGAATTATGGGAACAAATTGTAAGGGTAATTGCAAGCCTGAAGTTAATCTTTGATGTTGAGAGTTAGTTTAGTGTAAGGTTTTACAGTGAGGATGATTTAGAGTTAATTGCTGTTAGGGTTTGCTGTAAGAGCTTAAAGCTGCAAATACAGGTAGGCTGTATTACATTTGTAAATTCAATTTGAAGTCTATTTGATAATTCAATTGATGTATTGCTAGTTTGAATTGAACTTGAATTAGAGTTGTAGAATTAAGAGTTTTGATGTTGCACAATGATTGTGCATTAGCTTTCTTTGGCCTGAGAAATGGTTCTGGCCTGCACAAGTGTTTTGGCCTTGTGCCATTCAGCCTAGTCAGATATCTGACTCTAGCTGACTTAGTCCTTCTGACTGAGTCGAGTTAACCTGTAACCCGAGTTGAATCTGTTTGACTTAGTGGACCTTGACCGAGTTAACCCTTTGACCCGACCTTGACTGTTGACCTTGACATTGACCTTGACTTGTGGACTTGACCCTTGACTTACGTTGACCGTTATATGACCTTGTTGACCAGACGTTGACCGTTAGTGACTTTTAATTGACTCTAGTGGACCAGGCTTTGTATAATGGGCCTGTTTAGAGAACTTGGGCTTATGAATAATTATCTTATCTCACATAGTTGAATTGGACCTCTTATGGTCTGAATTAGTATCCGGTTCCTTCTACAAAGTTGTAGATATTCACAAAACTTAGCTACGGACTATATAACCAATCTAATTGGATTAGTAAACTCTTAGTTATACTAGAGATAGAGATTAAGATACCATAATGGACTTAGAACCATTAGATAGACTTGTATGATTCTTGTGTGAGCCATTTTGGCTAATCTCTTAGAGTGCTTGTCTGATTAATAGTTAGTTGTTAACAACGATCAATTCAAAGGATGAACCAGTGGATCGTGGATCTCGAGGTAGGCGAGGCTTGTCATCAAAAAGGTGTGGGAATGCATTTAACATTTTTGTAATCATTGTTATTTCTTTTATGAAAGTCTTTACTTAATAAACTCATGCATTGTCTATTCGCATATTCCTTACTTTGTTTATCTTTATGATTGTCTTTGGGAAATGAGAATTTCCATCTGTGGTATATTGGATACTGCTCCTTCAGAATTATGGCTAGGGCGATACACCGCAATATTAATAATAGGTGTGGAATTGGCATCAATATTACGGGTGTGTATACCAATCACCCACAGACTAACTTGTCTTTACTTTCGGTGTGTAAATGTCACCACAGAAATTATAAGGTGTGTAAATTTCACCGCAGAAACTAAATGAGGAGTTTAGGTCCATATACATGATTGTTTATTTCAGTAGTTTTGTTGTCTTCTAATGTTTGGGAAAACATGTAATGTTTTCCAAATCTGCATATGATTACTTAGAAGTTAAATGTTAATTATTCCCCATTTCAGTTTCAGTGACAGAGCAGAGTTGCGCAGCGAAAGCTTCGAGAAGTTAACTTCGTTATTTGTTTATATCCTGATATGTTGATTGTGTTGTATATTCTTTTGTAAACCAAATGATTATTTTATATATATCATTGGAGAGGAATTATTGTATATATGTTTCTGAGCGGGGTTAGTTTTGGGTTAAGTTTTGTATCGCATTTTTTAATTGAATGCTTAAGTGCATATTTTAGATTTTAGTGCCTCTTTATTTAGTTCATTCTTTGGATTAGTCAGTTGTTAGCTTAGGGGGCGCTACAGGTTCGTCCCATTCTGGATCTTAAGTGATCATTTCTTGCGAAATTTTTGCATATTTTCAAGATTATTCTTTTGCATTTTATTTTTGTTGTAATTTCTCAATCTCATTTTTATCATTAAGCAAAATATATTTTTGAAATTTTTGCAACAAATTAATTATACATCTTTTTACTTTTTCGCAATATTTCTTTCACTTCACAGTTTGAACTTTTTACCTTTACTGTTTTCTTCCTCTGCTCTTTTGTTGCTTTTCACTACAGTCTTTTCGTCTACGACATTTTCATCAGTTTCTACTTTCAGTTGCCGTTGACTTCGCGGCATTCTCTCTTCTCTTAGTTCTACTAAATCAACCATCAATATCTCACTTCTTTGTCTTTCTTTGATGTTATAGTTCCAATTCTCCTTCTTGGCAGCTCTTTCTTCGCAAGACTCCACATCAATCTCATAGCATTTCCTTCCTTCAATCCAATCTCCCTTTATTATTCTAACACCATTAGGATGTGGAAATTTAATGCACTGGTGGAAAGTCGATGCCACACCTAAAATCCCATGTAGCCAAGGTCGGCCAATCAGAGCGGTGTAAGGCGACTCTACATTGACAATACATAATAGAATCTTGGAAGATATACCCTTTAATGGAATTTTCATTGTGATCTCCCCCTTAGGCTTATTGGAAGTACCATTAAAACCATAAATTTTGTAGGTTGAAGGTATTAGATCCTCATCTCTGCCTCCCATAGTCTTATAAGTATGATAGAATAAGATATCCACAGAACTTCCCGTGTCAATTAAGACTCTATTTATTGCACATGTATCTTCATCCTCATCATCCTCTTCTTCATCTTCATCTTATTTTATTTTGGGTTTATCTCTAGTCTCACCACCAATGGATTGTCATGCATTTCGCCAGGCTCAGGTACTTCTTGTGCATTGAAAGAAATTGCCTGATTTTTCCACTCTTCTAATGGCGAAGCTTTCGCAATATTCATTATTTCTCTCACATCAGTATCTCTTGCGAATACTCTGCTTAAAACATTGTCGTGGAAATCTTCAATTGTCTTGTATGAATGTACAATAGAATTACAAAATAGATTCTTAGCTTTTGCTCCAACTTCTATTACAAATGTTTCTCTTCCTTTTGTTGTGTTTACCATGCGAATTTCTGGCGGTGGTGGTAAGGGTTGAGATTGAGGGTGCCCTATTAGAAAATGATTTAGATTTCCCTGGTCTATCATTCTGAGAATGATTCTCTTTGTGTTTCTGCAATTATTTGTAGAATGTCCATGAAAGTGATGATAAGAACAAAATTCTTGACTTCTGTTATTTGGAAGCGGTTCTTTTCCCATGTTCCAGGGTGTTGGTATATTCTCCATTAAAATTATTGCTTCCCAAATTTTTTCCACACTAGTGTTCAAAGGTGGCATCTTGATCTCTTCCCATATAATTTTTTGACTTCCCGATCCTCTCTGATAATTTTTCCTTTGTCCTCCATAATTTTCCTGCGGCTGATCAAGTCTTTGAATTTTGTTATTTCCACCTCGACTATAAAAATTTCTTTCTCTTTCGAATTTTTCTTGATCTCTTCTTCCCATAGCTACCAGCTTCTGTTGATTATTATTCTTTTCTTCTTGTTGTACTTTCGAAGTGCTCGCCACTGTGTTTATTAATTTAGGCAATAATCTTGCATTCGCTGTATTTGAACTTGTATTCGCAACGGGATACGATTTCATTTCATTCTGTTTTTCTTCAAGGGCGATGTACTCCTCCTGTAGCTCCCGTAATTCAGTCATTGTGATTGTATTCTTGATTCTAAAAATTTGAATGTATAGTAGATTGGTTGCGAACATTGCATTGCATTGATGAATGATAAAATAAGATATCTCTCATCCACACGTCCAGTCATCTCACTGCACATTGTCTTCCACCTTATGGTTAGATGCTTAAAACTTTCTTCAATTCTCTGCTTTAATCCAAATACATCTTCTATTCCTGGTCGCGAGGAGTTGTTAGTTATATATGCCCCTAAGAATGTAGTCTGTAAATGGTTGAAAGATGTTATAGTATTCCTGGGTAGACCCTCGAACCATTTTAGCGCCTCTCCTGTTAGAGTTGATGCAAAATACTTGCACAACACAGCATCATGATTCTCCCACTGTAACATACATCTCACATAAGCTTTAATGTGTTGAATCGCATAATTTGTTCCATCAAAGATGCTAGTTAACGCAGGCAAACTGCACTTTGGCGGTATTCCTCCTAATTGTACTTCTTGTGAGAACATAGTTTTCACAGCTTCTTCTATGGCTTCATCCAATTGTCTCCTACCTACTTCCCTCCTATTATTCAACATTCCTCTCATTTCTGCCAGTTCTCTTAAGATTTGTTCATTTACCCCGGACGCTGGTTCCATTGGTCTCTTCAATTCTGCTTCTCTTCTCCTGCATTCTTGCCTGTTTTGTGCTGCGAGATTTTGATTTTCTTCCCCATCATTTTCTTCTTGTCTTTCTCGGCGACCTTCTCTTTTATTTCTTTCATGAATTCGCACGCCATTATATCTCTCATTTTCTCTTCTGCGATTTTGTTCATTTCTAATTAATTCTCTTTGTTGTCTTTCAACTCTTGTTTGTACCCTATCATATTCTTCATTGATATTACCATTTTTTTTTTCACGTCTACTTTATCGATTGTCATGATTGTTCTGGCCAATTGCCTCTTGAAATTCTTTTTTTTTTTCATTTTTGCTCCCAATCTCTCTCTCTCTCTCTCGCAAGCTAAACGTGCTTGTTCAACATAATGTCTCTCGATTTATTCTTCGATTACTTGCTCATTTATGCGATTTTCTCTCCCATGTAATATTCTTCTTCCTTCTTCTTGGTTTTCTTCATCACCTTGGTTATTTCGTTCTTGATGCTACCTATTTTGAGGAATTTCGCCATGTGGAATGTATCGATCTTCAATCATTTCTATATTTTCGCGACGTTCTTCATCTAGATTTTGCACCTCTTGACGAATATTTTCATCAATATTTTCTACAAGTGAGTTTTGTATTTCTTCTCTTCTGATTGATCTTGAACTTAATCTTGTAGTGCTTCTTGACCTTCTATTTTGTAATCTCATATTCTCCATTCTCAACTCATGGTTCTGCCTTGTCAAATTAGGACGTTCTTCTGCTTCTATTCTCCTTTCTTCATGTATTCTTTGTCTCAATGCCTCTAGTGCTTCAATTCTTTCATCTCCATGAATTATTCCTCCAATTGCTTCTTCAGCTCTCTCTTCCTGTCTTTTATTTCTTAAATGTTGCTCCTCTTCTATTTCTTCCGCTGAATCTGATCGCCAAGTATGTAAGCTCACTCTATCATAATCCAAAGTTATATTTTGCGCTGGTGTATGTTAAATTAGTTATTGAATTTGATTTTCTCCATCATTTCTTGTATTCATTCTTGACGATTCTTCGGTTTCGTTTCTTCTTTATCCAGCAAGTCTCTTACACCTTCTAACAGTTGTTGGTTGTCTTGAAGCATTTCTTCTTCTAGCCATCTCTTCAATCTCAGTGAATTGTTGAAAATTATATGAAACTTTTCACCAACTACTACAAATTCTTTCAAATAACAATTCTAATCTTCACACTAACAACAAGGAATGGTCCATGTTTCTAGCGCCAATACGTAGTAGCAGGAAATCCCACTCTACACCCCTCACAAGAATTCATACAATCAAATCATTTTTAGATCAATAATCATAAACTTTATTGATTAATCTTACTACTTTTACAAGATGAAAGGAAATGAAGATAAAGAATTAACAACCGCTCTGGAATTTCTCTCTCCTAATGACTTGATCAACACTCAAAAAAGATCTCTCTCTTCCTTACGCTTGTTCAACTCTTTATATAAGGAATTACATAGTGGATGACAGCTAATCTGTCATTTATGTTAGGATCTGACTTGCGATATTCTCGCAAGAGTTATATTGTCAACCTTCGCAAGCACTATAACCATCCCAGAGTTATCACACTTTTCTCATATTTCTGCAATCGTCATCTATTACGCCATTCTTCAAATTATTTTGCGACGCTCGCAATGTGTTGTTAACCAAACTTCGCAAATGTGTCCCTCTTGCGATATTCAAATCCTACATATTGAAAGTAACGAGTGATATAACCTCTTTATTTACGCATGTGTGTACAACTCAGTATACGTATATATAAAATTCATTCAGAATGGTGTGTGCAACAGCAATCCCAAATATTATGTGAATTCTATTTTACACCAACATTATTAATTAATGCATAATTTGCCTAGTATTTTCCGTGATACGTTCTTAGCCGAACTCTCATCATTGACACAACATGACGACTAAGTATTCACTCTCAGCAGAGTAGCATGAATCTCCCGAAATACCAGTGTTGAGATCTGCACAAAATACCCCCACATGCTACATCATTCTCTGACAAAGAGAGCCTCGTATCGACGCGCTTTTTAATTAAAGACAATCGAACATGATTAATTTCCTTAAGGGAAATCTAGACTATCCATGTCAGTCTAAAAAATGATTACGGCCACACAATTTGGCCGCAAAATTTAACAAGCCTAACCAAACCCTTGTGGAAATAGGCAACCATCATAATGACTATCGGCGAGCCCACAAACGCCCTAACCGATAGGACTATTCCTAAGTACATCCCAACATTGTCAAACGGTAACCCTAAGTAGGGTAGTCACGTTGTTTGGAAGAAGCTCGAACGAGCATAAACTGTTCAGAACAGTCTCAGAAGCATCACGAACATCCAACTTTGCTAGCCTGGTTGGATTGCTTCGATCCTCTTACAAACAGCTAAGTGCCAACATGATCATTGGCAGGATCACTAGTGCCCTATTCGATCGACATGCATGCGGCAAGCTATAGAGTGCTCAATCGCTTACCCAAACTCAAGAAGGAACGCTGCATTCAAAACCATAAATTTGGATTGTGGTAGTATACAACTTTCGCAAATCGATCGTGTTCGTCCAACTTATCCGGCCTAGTTGGATGTCTTGGATCGCATCTCGAGCGATTAAAGAAGTGCCAATGTGTTCACCGTCGGCCCAAAATCTCCCTTGTTCTATCAACATGTCCACTAAAAAGCCAGGACATATCAAATCACTTGCTTAAAGTAGCGCCAACACGCTAATTTAAGAAACCCTAAAATCACTTTGCGGCATTGAACAACTGAAGAAAATCAATTACGGCCATCCATCTTCTCCGGATGATTTGAGTGGCTTAGATTTAATTTCAGATGGCCCCGAAGATGTCAACGTGATCACCGTCGACCCACCTTTCCACATGACCGACCGACCTATTCAAACTAGGGCTCGAATCCTCGAAACGCTCGCCCAAAGAGGGGTGGGCCACACGGTTTTAAAACCCTAAGTTACATCAATGACAATATATAACTGCCGAAATTCATCTCGGCCATCCAACTTTGCCAGCCTAGTTGGATGATATAGATTTATTTCCAACAACCCAACGAACTAGCATGATGATCACCGGTCGTCTCTCTTTCATGGGGAGCGATCAACCAAGTGATGGCTCGCCCATGCAACCTTCAAACGATCACCCAAAGATGATCTAGCATGCTGCCATTTTAAGACGCTTAATCCGTGACCTATTTAATAAGATTTAAAACAACGATGTTTCATACACGTTGATTTTTGCTGCTTATTTAAAAGAAATGCTTTACATGCATCAAATACCTATAATATTTTATGTCGGAATTATAAACAACTTAGTTGTTTCATCCAATAACACCATATGATGTTCAGTGCGGCAGGTCCCACGACTTGACCCACTCATTCGAGATATCAAACATGTCACAAACGGGGGGATACTTACTGGGATATTGGTATGGTGGTTTACAGCGTGCGGCGTGCAACGCGCCCATTACGAGAATGTGTCGGGAAAAGATGGACGGTTAACGGTGATGAGGGAAGTGGGAAAAGGTGTGATCGTGTGACAATCACCATCCCTACATGACCCAACTACTTTATCACTTAACTTCCTCCAATTCCTACGAGATGAGGATTGCGCTCAAATGACTTGTATAAATAGGTTCTTCGACCTATATTCAAACAACACAGAAAACTAAGTTGTTATCAACATATCCATAAAACATCCAGAACTGATAGCTTACATTGTGCAAGCCAGTTCAACATTCTGATTCAATTCATAAATAGCTAACACCTTCACAATCTCAACACCTTCTTCGCTTCCTTCCCTAAGATCAACCCCGTCTCATTTACTTTGTGACTGAAGAAAGTCTGGAACGACCATTTCTTGGTTTAGGCCAGAACTGTACAGATTGATCTCTCGAATCTAAAGTACTCCCGTGCAGTGCATTTGTTTAGGGTTTAGATTCGTTTCTCATCCACACACACCTAAATTTACCAAAACCAGCAAAAACAATTTTTACCCACAAATAACTGGCGACCACAGTGGGATATTAATCTTTCGGTTGCAAGATCAATTTTCTCAAAATTCAAAATGGTGGATCTTAGGTCTGGATCAGCGACCAATTCTGATGGAACTAACACTAACAACACTCTCGGCGTTGAGATCCCTATCAGTGGCGCTATCGTACAGCCTATCAATACGATCAATGCATCTCGTGGAACTACGTCCTCTACCACCAACACCAGCGGAGCATGAGATATTCCCTAGGTAACACCTCCCATCACCAAAGCCAGAGAAGCTGCAAACCCAAACATTTCTTCAAGTGTAACGCCTCAAGTCGTCATAAGAGCAGCTACTACTCCCTCGTCAGGAAGAGGGGCTGGAGGAATCAGAGGAGGCCAACCCCCTATTACCATTGTTGATTTGATGGAGCGGCAAGAAATGATTGCTAAGGCTCAAACATACATGGCTTCAACTCATAAAGAGGTACTTGCTTTCCTCGAGATGCTAACAGAGCGACTACCGCAAGAACCGCGTCATCCCATAGAACCCATAAGAAGTACCTTCAGCACTCTTAGTGCAAGCACTTTAGCAGGGCGTGCATTCATAGATGAGGAAGTTCGTGTTACTCCTGATCGTCCATGGGAAAGGAACCATCCATCCAATTTCATTACTCGTGAGGATCTGGAATGAATTCTCCAAAATCGAGCCAAGGAAAACCCGACGGACCTGCGCCAGCACCAACTTTCGTACCCTCCTGATGTGCAGAGAGTTCCCCTACCGAGAGGATATTCCTCTTTTCATTTTTCCCTTTATGATGGTACTAGTAACGCTCATGAACATATTTCTCGTTTTCAGGAATCTTTGGGAGAACACGAATACAATCATATCCTCCGCATGAAAGAGTTCTCAAAGTCGCTTACCGGAAGAGCATACACCTGGTACAACAACATCGCACCAAATAACATATCAAACTGGTATGAGATGGTCACCGCCTTTTACAAAAAGTATTTCTTTGTATCCGAGAAAATCACTTTCTCGGACTTGGGAAGAATTTTTCAGCGAAACAACGAGCATCCGAATGATTACGTCAAGAGATTCATAATTCAAGCTTTGGATTTTCATGATCCAAACGTGACCGAACAATAATTAGTAAAGTCATGCATTAATGGTATGGTTCCCATTTATCATGCTTTACTGGAAGGCCTTCGCATCCAGAAGTTCGCTGAACTTCATGAAGCTGTTAAGCGATCGGCTACAACCGCACCAGCGCTTTTAGAAAGAACCAGACCGACCAGGGGTGAGGATACACGTGAAACTCGAGGAAACATGCATATTATCAACAAGCAATACAACATTGGTTCTTCGGTAAGCGTGGTAGGTAAAGGAGGAAAAAGTAAATCTCCAGCAACGGAAACCCAAACGCGCAGTGCCAGCGCAGATGACCCCATCCAGGAAATCCACGGATAAAACTCCTGAAGCTGGAGATGCTCCAGACTTCCCATTTCCAATAGATGAGGTCATTGAACTCCTGGAAGCATGCATTCAAGATGATGTAATCAAGATACATCCTCTTATACATTCGCCAACTGAAGAAGAGATGGCGAATCCCAAATAATGTCTTTATCACAGGTTCGTCAATCACCCAACTAGTGACTGCAACAAGATTAAGTGCATTTTCAAAGAGAATGTGGATGCGGGAGAACTTCAACTAGGAAACAAATGAGTCAATAGGGACCCACTTCCTATCAAGAGTTGCATGATTTCTGGGGACTCTGTTCACAAGACTGTACAGTCTAAAAAATGGAACGATTGTGTGAAATTATGTATTTCTCTAAGGCACAACGTCAAGATATATTTAGTGCTCTTAACCATATTGTATCAGGCAAGTGTTTGTTTCCAGTTAAGTAAGTTTCTCCTGAACCTCAATCCTTCATAGGAAATACGAAATGTAACTGGGAACTCCTAACCGTCGCTTGCTTGAAGGATGTCGAGTTCCACAGCGTGCTGATTGATATAGCATTTGATTTCAACATTGTCATCGTCAAGGCACTAAAAGCTGCAAAGATTTCAAAGCAGGAAGTTGTTCATTGCCCAACCATAATTAATTTTTTTGAAGGAGAGTCTAGAGACGCTTATGGGTACATCGGCCTCGAAATCAAGATAAGAGACGCTCTAACATGCGATAGGTTTCATATTGTGAAAGATTACCCGAATTATGATATGATTCTTGGGCGCTCGTGGGTGCATAACAATAAAGCAAAGTTAGGAGTGTGTCCTTTGACAGTATTTATACTTGAAAGGATTACCAACAAGCCGTCAAATCCTGAAGATTATTTTTTTCCGTATCGACAGCTTGTCGATGTGATGTAATTACCTGGAAACATCCCATCAGCATGCATTAGAATATTCCGAACTCAAGTAAGTCTTATCGAATAACCTTTTTTGCAATCGGTCACTCCTCCTTCCACCAAGTCTCGGGGACTCGCTCCAATCAACAACCCGTTCGCTACTAGGATATGTGAATGGGATGCTGGTCCTTTCAAATGCTTTGTTAAAAGTTTAGAAGTTGTCTCGGTCAAAGACGGCAAGCCCAAGGATCAAGTAGTTGTACAACATCTAAACCCATTTCAAATTGGAGATCTGGTGATGAAGGCGACCGTATTTTAAGTGGGGGATGTGACAGTGAAAATGACCACTTTGTCTGATTCACTTATAGAAAGGGAAGATAAACCATACTTGTGGCATATGTTATCTTAGGCGGTTACTGCAAGCTCATCAATGCGGACAGAATAGAAGGCGTGACGATTCACTCACAATGGATCGAACCCTACAATACCTAAAACGATGTTCTACCATTTCCTCCAGTGTCCTCCACACCTAAAACACTATGCTATCTTTTCCTCCAGTGTTCTCCATAGTATTTCTCCCAGGAATTTCCCTCTACATACAATATTTGTAAGTCCTCCAAAATGATTGCACTGCTTGCATTCATAATTAGGGTTTCATTTTGTCAGTTAATCAAAGTATTATTTTCTTTTAGAAATCTCTTTTCCCCTGAATTATGACGCAAATCCTTGAACGAGCTTAAGCCTTCATCACTACCCATCAGTCCAAACCAAAAAAAAAAAAAAAAAAACCTAAAGAGAAACATCTTATATCTTTCGAGAAACATTGGAGGCCTACATACATGAAGAAAATGGAAAAGGGGATTCGTGTGATTATTAGGGTAAGCACTTGGGATAATGACCTACTCCAACAATGAAGCAGCATCACCACAATGGGATTTGCGAAACTCTTGACTACCGGAAAATAGGTTCGTGGTTAATCTTTGGTTTCCATTATTGCGTCCTCCTTCGTTGTTTGGGATTTGAGCAATCATCACGAAGTACACATAAAACGCATCACGGGTTATACGAGTTTAATAGAAGAACCATTATTTAATTAAAAGTAAACTCAGCCACCGCTGGACATAAGAAGAGATGTCTACAAACTACGAAAGCGTTCAATAATGAATAAAAGCAACAAAGGGAAATCTAGTCATCGGAAGGATCAACAGTATCTTCACAGAAATCGTTAGAAACTGCTACAGCGCCTTCATCGCAAGCCTCCAGGGAAGTCACGCGTAGACTTCCCCGTTTGATGTCTCTTCGATGCCTTCATCAATAGTCGCTTCAGTATTCCCTCAAGGAGATGCACCGACATCATCTTTGGAAGATTTTTCAACATCTTCTCCAGATGTCGCTACCATGATCTCTTCAGCAGCCATTTTAGTATTCCCTTCGGCTGCTTCAACACCTTCTATGGAAGCTACTTCTATTTCTCCTTCAGGAACTTCCCCAACATCCTTCTGAGGATACTCTTGTTCGTCCATATCAGAATCGAGGATGATGATTCCGTAACAGACATGGTAATCATATTGGTTTTCACTGGAAGGCCGCTCATGCTCGATTCTTCGCTGCTTTAGCCGAGCTGCAAACCTTTCAGCTCTCGCGCTCGGTAGCTGAGACGCTTCATCGCGTCTCCATTCTTCCTTCATGCCGACCGAAGCCAAGAAATCCTGAACACGCTCCCGAATGAGATGTAGTTGCAGAAGAGATATACCCTGTATGGCACGATCAGCTTCACGAAACAGAGGATCTATTTTGGCTATCACCTCCTCGAACGCACTAGCCTCGGGTTTTTCAACTTCAAAGCTCTTCTCTGGAGAAGTAAAGGAGTAGTCATCACCAGCCGTTCCCATCATACACTGCAAAAAGGGACGTCATGATCATACCAACGGCCGGTAAATAAAAAAAATTGTTATTATCAATCAAAAATCAAACTGTATAATGAAAATGGAGCAATACCTGGAACAAAGAAGAAAAGTAATTCTGCGATGGGAGAAAGGCTAAATGTCTTCTTTATATTCCGCAAATTAGCAAGATCCCTGGAAGAAAAGAAGTTTGTACTTGCCGTGTATAAAGGCTCCAGATACGTGATAACAATCAAGTAGATGCTTATCCATCTGAAGATAAATGTGCTGAAAAGAAACGTGCCATACGCAAGGAATAAGCCAGTCTCTATCCTGGTAATGTGAATCAAACTCCTCTTGTGAATTTCTTTGTCTATCACCATCTAATGCTTACCCCACAACAATGTTACCGTTACGTGCTAAGTAGGGGATTTAATGTTAATGGTGGTTTTTAGTTTATGGTCAAAATCATAAAACCCTATATTTAACATTGTGATCCTGCAAAGGAATGAATGCCACTTGAAGGTAACGAGTGCTAAAAACTCTTTCTTTACGCATGTGTTGAACAACTTAGTGTATGTATATATGAAATTCATTCAGAATGGTGCATGCAACAGCAATCCCAAATATTCTGTGAATTCTATTTTACACCAACATTATTAATTAATGCATAATTTTCCTAGTAGTTTTCGCGCTACGTTCTCAGTCGAACTCTCATCATTGAAACGACATGACGATTAAGTGTTCACTCTTAGCAGAGTAGCATGAATATTCCGAAATGCCATTGTTGAGATCTGCACAAAATACCCCCACATGCTACATCACTCTCTGACAAAGAGAACCTCGTATCGACGCGCTTTTTAATTAAAGACAATCGAACATGATTAATTTCCTTAAGGGAAATCTAGACTATCCATGTTTGTCTCAGAAACGATTACGGCCACACAATTTGGCCGCGCAATTTAACAAGCCTAATCAAACCCTTATGGAAATAGGCAACCATCATGATGACTGTCGGCGGGCCCACTAACGCCCCAACCGATCGTACTATGCCTAAGTACATCCCAACGTTGTTGTTGATGGTGGATTTTAGTTCAGGGCTAAAATTATAAAACCAATTTTAATATTCTGACATCCTGCAAAGGACAAAGCCATTTGATAAGCGATGAGCATAAAAACTCTCTCGCTTTATTTATTTGAAGCAATTCGATAAATATACAAAATTCACCTAGAATGGTGCATGTAAAAACAATCCCAAATATTCTGTGAATTTATAGCATTATTAATTAATGCATGATTTTCCTAGTATTTCATGTGTAGTTCTCAGCAGAACTCTCATTATTAGCATGACATGACGACTGAGTGTTCACTCTCAGCAGAGTAACATGAATCTCCAAGTGCGAATTTTAAGACATGCACGAAATACCCATACATGCTACTCTCTGACAAAGAGAATTTCGAGTCGATGCACTCTCATCTCGATCGAACGCATTTAATTTTCTTAAGGAAAATCTGGACTGTCCATATCAGTCTCAGAAACGATCACGGCCACACAAGTTGGACGCGCAATTTAACAAGCCTAGACAAACCCTGGCAAGAATAGGCGATCATCGTGATGACCATCGGCGGGCCAGTTTATTCCTTAGCCGTTCGAACATCACGTGAACTCCTCCCAGCACGTCAAACGCCAACCCTCAAATAGGGTGGTTACGCTGCTTTGGAAGAAGCTCGACGAGCTTAGACTGTTCAAGGCGGTCTATAATCATCACGGCCGTCCAACTTCCCCAGCCTAGTTGGACGGCCTAGATCATCCCGCGAATGATCAGTTAAGCGCTAATGCACACATTGGAGAGCCCACTCTATCCCTACCCAATCGGCTTACTCACAGCATGGCCATAGAGCCATGAACATTTTCCTAAAACATGATGGGCGTGAGGCTTTTCAAGGGTCACGGAAATTCCACTAGCATCTTAAATCGATCACAACCATCCAACTTTGCTGGCATGTTTGGATGGATTAGATCGCGCCTAGAACCATTGGACAGGTACACATATGTTCACCGCCGGCCCAACATGGGCCCCACACGGTCGGTTTTCCCAAAGGAGAAGCATAGCCTGCCAAACCGCTTAGTTAAAGTCACGCACACGTGACCGGACCAAAACCCTAATTAGGGTTTGCGGCATGATATATGTGTCTCAGTTTGATCACGACCATCCATCTTCGCCAGCTTGGATGGAGGGTGTAGATATAGACTGAGGAGGTACCAAGAGTATCAACGTGATCACCGTGGGACCACCTATGTGTGTGACCGACCGTCCTAGTCCAACCATGGTCGAGCTCCTCGAAACGCACGCCCAAAGGAGGCATGTCACGCGGTTCCCAAATCCTTTGCGACAAAGGATTTCTATCGCAAATCGATCACGGCCACTCATCTTTGCCAGTCAACTTGAGTGGCCTAGATCAAGCCTTTATGGGACAGGGAGGTATAGACATGCACAATAGCGGGCTGTCTTCATGCGTAACCAATCGGTCCCACCAAAATTGGCGCCCCTGCTTGATTTCGGTCAAGCTAAAGAGTGATGCTTGTGCACCTCTTTAAAACCCTAAAATCTATCAACGGTGGGAAACATGTGTCGTATATCATCTTGTACGTCCAACTTTGCCAGCTTGGTCGGAAAACATAGGATAAGAGTTAAACGGCCAATGAGGCACCTTGGTGATCACCGTCCGTCAGTCTCCCACAAGGAGTGATCGGCCAAGGGATGGCCCGCCCATGCGGCCTCCAAACTATCACTCGAAGATGGTTGGGCATGCAGCTATTTTAAGACGCTTAATCCGCGACTTACTCCGTTAAGCTTTAAAACAGCGATGCTTCATACATATTAATTATATTTGATGCATTACATGCATAAAGTATACACGATATTTCATGAACATCGATCTTCCTAAATAACTTAGTTATTTAACCTAATAGCATCACGTCGGGTCCCACGACTCGACCCACTCACTCGAGACATCAAACATGTCACAAACTGGGGTATTGGTCTGACAGTTTACAGCGTGCAGCGTGCAACGCGCCATTACAAGAACGTGTCAGGAAGAGTGGGAGGTTAACATTGATGAAGGGAGTGGGAAAAGGTGTGATCGTGTAACAATCAACACTCCTATACGACCCCACTACTCCATCACTAAACTTCCTCCACTATCTACGAGGTGAGGGTTTGCGCTCAATGACTTGAATAAATAGGTTATTTCCTAGTTCCAAACAACACATACAAACACAAAAAAAACCAAGTGTTGTCACGTATCCAGAATATACCCAGAACTAATAGCTTACATTGTGCAAGCCAGTTCAACATTCTGATACAAGTCATAAACAACTAACACCTTCTTCGCTTCCCTCCCTAAGATCAACCCCATCTCCTTCACTTTGTGACCGAAGCAAGTCTGGAACGACCATTTCTTGGTTTAGGCCAGAATTATATAGATTGATCTCTCGAATCAAAAGCACTCTCGTGCAGTGCATTTGTTTTGGGTTTAGATTCGTTTCTCATCTACACACACCCAAATTTACCAAAAACCGCAGAAACAGTTTTCACCCATAAACAATTGTCAAACGCTAACCCTAAGTAGGGTGGTCGCGTTGTTTAGAAGAAGATCGAACGAGCATAGACTGTTAAGAACAGACTCAAAAGCATCACGAAAGTCCAACTTTGCCAGCTTGTTGGACGGCTTCGATCATCTTAAAAATAGCTAAGGAAGTGTCAGCATGATCATTAGCAAGCTCACTAGTGCCCTATTTGATCGACTTGCTGTCATGTACCTAAGTACGATGACAAGGTTGGGGGATAGATTTGAGGATAAACCTCTCTCAATTCCGAAGAATCGAGCCTCTGAGTTCAAAAGAACACAGCCTAAGAAGAACGAAGTTCTGATTAATAATTTGCTTAGGTTTTCTATTACAGACCACTAGCCTTATATAGCTAGGTTAAGAGTAAATACAACTACTATTAGGCACCCGTACAAATGATAAATACTAACTACTACTAACAACCCACTCGAATAAGATAAGGGCACTCCCCTTTGATACCGGGTACATGACATTCCACTCCCCTTGAAAAATCCTTGTCCTCAAGGATGAAGGTGAAATAGAACAGCTCAAGTGTCCGCGGAACAACGCCAAGATCTGTAAGCAAATTACCATCATTTCTATATTCATCCCAGTAATAAGTCAGGGAAGCCTATAAGAGTATATGTATGATAGACCTGGTATCCCCTGCTTTGGTAAAAGACCTAGAGAAATTTGCAGCTGCCTTTGTTGTAGTAAACAGTCCCATGTACAAGTGAACTTCCAAATTAGTTGGAACAGTCTCCGGTTCGTTTTTAGCTTGGCAGGTACTCTTGGTAACACCTCGGAAAATGTCAGGTTTGTATGTGTGTACGAAGGGACAAAGAAGCTTCCTTACCATGGTAGAACAATTACGCACATTCAGCTGTCCATCACAGTTTGGTGCAAGTTGCGTGAGATTGTAGTAGCCTTTTCTGATATGATCCTGCAACTGCTCCAGAATTTGAAAGTGAAAACTAGCCAGCACCACAGAAGTGCAGTCCATTATGAACCACAAAACCTTACTTGCACAAGCCACTGACTTCGATACAGCTAGAATATACATCACAGTGTGTAAGAGTTGTACTGCCTTCTCCCTTGCATAAGACTTAAGCTCCAAAAATTTACCAGCGAAGACTTTTCTAGCCTGAGAGAAAGCATGAGTAAGCCAGAGAATATCATCAGCACCACTACTCAACCTCCACAAAAACTGAGCAGCCGTAACACACTTGGGCTTGGAAACACAATTTGCAACTATTTCATTATGAATCCCAGCTGCACATAACATATAACCCCATAAATCAAGTGGAAACAATTCGAACTTCCATCTCAAGTATCCCACCACCAACAGCCTCACACGGAGGAGTTGAATCACCTGAGGCATGAGCTGAGTTTCCGTAATCCCCATGAGAATTGAAATTGTCAAACTCTCATTTGCATTATTCCCACGGTAAACGGGTCCAATATCTTCATAATTCGTTGCTTGGTATGCACTCACGTAAACACCTCTCTCCTTATCAGTCTTGACCTTATACAAACTGAAGTGATGCAGCTGGTTCACCATTTCGTCAGCTCCCAGAATTGGACAGGGAAATAAGCTCGTGAATACATGCCATTCTAGCTGCTCGAGAGATGCATTACAGACCCTCGCCTTATATGTGAACATTATGACCAAAGTGACAGCAAAAACTTCAGGAAGAAATGGCCTTGGAGCAACCCCAGCTTAAATTTCAACCTTGAGAATTGATCTTGGTGCACTCCCATCGAAATTTCTGAACAGACCAAACATTCCTACCAGTACACAGTTACGCTTTGAATTGTCAGCCTTGAACATGTATGTAATGGTATAATATAAAATATCCTTGAAAGTATTGAGACCAAACAAAAAATAATTCAAGGCTTCTTTCATAAACGGTTTGCGAGTATTGTGACACACCTTCCATAGGTATGTAGAGTACAATTTGAACTTCCACTTCAAATAATTCCCTGATAGCAAATAAACCTTTAGAGCTTGAATAGTGTTATAGTATTTTTGTGAAGTATTATGCAAAACAAGTTGAAGTTGCAAGAGAATATCAGCATCACTATATTTCCGTCTCCATACGTCACTCCCAACCAATTTATCAAGGAAGAGAATTTCAAACTGCTCAAGCCTTCCCACTAATACACAAATGAGCCTGGTAACACAATTTTCAACAATCTGAGTATGAATCCTTGTTGCACATAACCTATTACTCCACCAACCAGTTGAGAACAACTTGAATTTCTACCGCAAGTACTCAATTAACAACAACATATTTACAATCTGAAGTACCATGAGCAAGAACTGAGTTCTCAACCTTCTTACATAATTTCTGGTACATGTATCATCTTATTTTACTGGTTGTACGAAACCCAACCAACAACATATGCTTGAGATAAAAAATTGAGTTGTACCACTAGTTGGAACTGATAATATAAACAGTGAAAGAGATTGAAACTCCTTCAGAAAAATCTGGAGCACGTCACTTTGTTTAGCAACTATAACCATGAGTAATTCGACATGACAAAACTTCATAGAAATAGACAATAATATATCGTCTTCCTCACCATTCAAACTCCACCACCAAATACAACCATAAGATTCATATTGAGCGAAAAGCAAATAACACAGTCCACTCAAGGCAGATTTCAAAAAATTCTCATTAAGCCAATCATAAAAGGAAACACCATCATCAATAAAACTCCTCAAAACACTATCAGGCAGTGTACCCAAGAATTCCGGTGCCCTTCCAGTTGTAAATACCTTAAACCACATGCGTATCAAAATTGCATTTCTCTTAGCCAAATTAACAAACACTTCTTGTTCCTCTCTATGTTTAACCATCCATGCCAAAACAAGTGTAAAAATTCTATTCCTATCTGGCATTTTAACAAACAGCTGCCTCTCATCATAATATTCAACATCATTAGCACATAAAAAATGAATCGATTGTATACATGAACAATCTGGTTAATACCCAAAGTAAAAAATCAATCGAAGCAAATTGCCAGTAGAATTTGAGGATAGAACAATAGACTTGCCCCGGTCGAATAACAAACGAGAAGCATCCAGTTGGAAGTAAAAATGAGCCATACCTAGAAATTTGTTGTAGAGATGGAGTGACTCGGTCAAACATTGATGGGTCCTTGAAAAATTTGGTCCCAATTTTGCACACATAGTTCAGTGGCGTCGCTGTTTGTGAATCGATTCACTTCCAAAATATTGAACTCACTGGTTCTGGTGACTTCAATAACTTCATTTTTCACCACTTTCTCATACTGAGAATTTTCATCAACGGAGAAATCATTCTTCTTATGAAAGAAAAATGAGGGAATTAACCCTAAATTGGGAGAATCATCTTCTTCGTCGACATCGGAAGGAATTGAGTTAACAACTTCTTTAAAGAAAAAAGAAGGAATCATCTCCACTTCTGAAAGTTCATCAACAGCTGTAGAAGCTACTTCCACTCTGCAAGGAGAAGGATGAGATGGAGCAATACACTTGAGAAACAGGATCGATCTCAATCTCTTTGTTGCATTGTTCATATTATTTAACCACCTCCGAAGGCAAGAATTTTGAGATGGAGAGTTAATTCCTTCCAACCAAAACTTGTACCAATATATGCATCCTTCTAAATCCCCTTTTGCTAACCTTTCCAATTTCTTTATCAGTACCAATTTTCCATTCATTTGTACCCATTTTTCATTCTGTAAATCCATTTCTGCAACCATGATTAGGGTATAGATCGAAACGTCTCTAGATACCAATTGTCATATGCCTAAGTACGATGACAAGGTTGGGGATATATTTGAGGATAAACCTCTCTCAATTCCGAAGAATCGAGCCTCTGAGTTCAAAAGAACACAGCCTAAGAAAAATAAAGTTTTGATTAATAATTTGCTTAGATTTTCCATTACATACCACTAGCCTTATATATCTAGGTTAAGAGTAAAGACAACTACTATTAGGCACCCGTACAAATGATAAATACTGACTACTACTAACAACCCACTCGAATACGATAAGATCACTCCCCTTTGATGCCGGGTATATGACACTTGCATACGGCAAGCCTAAGAGTGCTCAATCGCTTACCCAAACTCGAGCAGGCATGCTACATTCAAAACCCTAAATTTGGATTGTGGAAGTTTACAACTATCGCAAATCGATCGTGTTCGTCCAACTTATCCGGCCTAGTTGGATGGCTTAGATCGCATCTCGAGCGATAAAAAAAGTGCCAACATGTTCACCGTCGGCCCAACCTCTCCCTTGGTCGATCGACCTGTCCACCAAAAATCCAGGATATATCAAATCGTTTGCACAAAGTAGCGTGAACGCGCTACTATAAGAAACCCTAAAATCACTTTGCAGCATTGAACAACTGACGCAAATCAATCACGGCCATCCATCTTCGCCAACTGATTTGAGGGGCTTAGATTTAATTTCAAACGGCCCCGAAGATGTCAACGTTATTACCGTCGACCTACCTTTTCACATGACCGACCGATCTATTCAAACTAGGGCTCGATTCCTCGAAACGCTCGCCCAAAGAGGGGTGGGCCATATGGTTTTAAAACCCTAAGTTATATTAATAGCAATATATAATTTCCACAATTCATCTCGTTTATCCAACTTTGCCAGCCTAGTTGGATGATATAGATTTATTTTCAACAAACCAACGAACCAGCATGATGATCACCGGCCGTCTCTCTTTCATGGGGAGCGATCGACCAAGTGATGGCTCGCCCATGTGGCCTTCAAACGATCAACCAAAGATGGTATGACATGCTGTCATTTTAAGACGCTCAATCCGTGACCTCTTTAATAAGCTTTAAGACAACGATGTTTCATACACGTTGATTGTCGCTGCTTATTTAAAAGTGAAGCCTTACATGTATCAAATACCTACGATATTTTATGTCGGCATTATATACAACTTAGTTGTTTCATCCAATAACACCATATGCTATTCAGTGCGGCAGGTCCCACGACTTGACCCACTAATTTGAGACATCAAACATGTCACAATATGGGGGATACTTACTGGGGTATTGGTCTGGATATTTACAGCGTGCGGCGCGCAACGCGCTCATTAGGAGAATGTGTCAGGAAAAAATGGATGGTTAACACTGATGAGGGAAGTGGGCAAAGGCGTGATCATGTGACAATCACCATCCCTACATGACCCTACTACTTCATTATTTAACTTCCTCCACTTCCTACGAGATAAGGATTGCGCTCAAATGACTTGTATAAATAGGTTCTTCGACCTATTTTCAAACAACATAGAAAACCAAGTTGTTATCAACATATACAGAAAATGCCAAGAACTGATATCTTATATTGTACAATCCAATTCAACATTCTAATATAAGTCATAAACAACCAACACCTTCACAATCTCAACACCTTCTTTGCTTCCCTCCCTAAGATCAACCCCATCTCCTTCACTTTGTGACCGAAGCAAGTCTGGAACGACCATTTTTTGGTTTAGTCCAGAACTGTACAGATTGATCTATCGAATCTAAAGTACTCCCGTGCAGTGCATTTTTTTTAGGGTTTAGATTCGTTTCTCATCCACACACATCCAAATTTACGAAAACCAGCAGAAACAACTTTCACCCACAAACACTAGGTGACCTTTATTTCCACAATAGTAGCAAACATAAGGAATGTTCTTTCCTTGATCCGTGTGTGCTTACTTTGAAGGTTGATATACTTTGCTCTTTTGAACTTAACTGACGGTGAAGGTATTTCACTTTTTCCATCAGTGGAAACCTTTTGTTGAGAAGAATCACTAGCCTTGAAATTTTTTACCTCTTTGCTAATACTTGGAGCATCTATTCCCTTATATCCCAATCCTCGTGTATCACGATGATTTTTACTTGCTCCTAGCATTGTGGTTAATTTTCTTAAACTGGTATTGAAAATTTTCAAGTCATCTTCCAACATCTTGATTTTATCAAGAGCACCATCTAAATCATCCTCAAAGCGTTTTTCTTGAGTGAGATAAGCGCTTTTACTGTCATCAAAACTTGTTTTCCGGGTGTTAATCCTTGCTTCAGTTTCTGCAAGTTTCTCTTCCAACAAGAAGTATTTTTGATAAATATTGTCACATTCAAGTGACTTTCTACTCAGGTTTTCCTCAGAATCTTTGAAGGCCGATTCGCAAGATCGATTCCAACCATAAAGACATTCGTAACACATTTTCAATTTCTTGTTTTCCACGACAGAGAGGAGTCATAAGATGTGTGATATGAGAAGTTGTCAACTTCTTTATTTCCAACGAATTTAATAGCTTAACATACTCTGAGATTTCCTCATCAACATACATATCAATATTTGAATCACCTTCATCAGAAAGTTCATCCAACTGTCCTTCTAGGTATGTTTCCAAATCAACTGTTTCTACATCAAGAGAATGTTTAGATATTGACTTATATGTGACAGTTTTCTCAGGTGAATCCAAGCTTTCAGAATCATCTGGTAATTTCAGAACGGGTACGTTATTAGATATAGACTCATCCATAATAATCTGATCGCTTCAAACACAGACTTATAAGGTCTTAAACGTGTTTGCCTGCACTGATACCAATTGAAAAAGCGGGGGTACAACAACCTCACCCAATATTTCTCTTAGCAATTTGTATGGGCTAACTCCAATATACTTTCAAGAGAATCAACTAGATAGTCAGACTCAATCTTAATAACAAGTATATCAAAGAGTTATATCTCAATTAGTCGATTCAATTCGCAATCAAACAAATAGGAATTTGTGAGCCTGATTGAATACAAGAGAAATAACTTGAACGGTACCAAATACCAATGTTCAAGGATCAATCAATTTCAATCAACAACCAAAGGTTGGATTTACCAATTGATGGATTCAACGCACAACCTATGATATTTCAATTATATAATAAAATATATTACAGAAAATAAATAACACAGACAACAGAAGTTTTGTTAACGAGGAAACCACAAATGCAGAAAAACCCCAGGACCTAGTCCAGATTTGAAAACCACATTGTATTAAGCCACTACAGAACTAGCCTACTACAAATCTAACTTCGATTTGGACAATAGTTGAACCCTAATCAACCTCACACTGAATCAAGGTACAGTTGCGTTTCTTACATCTATGATCCCAACAGGATACTACGCACTTGATTCCCTTAGCTGATCTCACCCATAACTAAGAGTTGCTATGACCCAAAGTCGAATACTTGATAAACAAATATGTCTCACACAGAAAAGTATATTGAATTGATAAATTTGTCTCCCACAAATATACCTACGAGTTTTTGTTCCGTCTTTTGATAAATCAAGGTGAACAAGAACCAATTAATAACTCGGACTTATATTCCCGAATAACAGCCTAGCATTATCAATCACCTCACAATAATCTTAATTGATTAACGAAACAAGATATTGTGGAATCACAAACGATGAGACGAAGGTGTTTGTGACTAATTTTCTATCTTGCCTATTGGAGATATAAATATCAAGACAATCTTATAATTGTTCTCAATCATGATAGGATATAGAAAGATCAGATCACGCAACTACAGAGAAAATAGTTGGGTCTGGCTTCACAATCCCAATGAAGTCTTTCAGTCGTTAACCTCCAGGGTTTTGAGAAAAACCTAAGGTTATAGGAGAATCGACTCTAGTCGCAACTAGTATCACACATGAGGTGTGGGGATTAGGTTTCCCAGTTGCTAGAGTTTTCCTTTATATAGTCTTCAAATCAGGGTTTGCAGTATAAGTTACCCTGGTAACAAAGCATCCAATATTCACCGTTAGATGAAAACCTGATTAGATTCAAGCTAATATCTTTCGACCGTTAGATCGAACTTAGCTTGTTATATACAAATGAAATGTACTTTCATTTATGTTTGGGTAACCATACCTAAACATGTACACTTAGTTGGTTTAATAATAGTTAACCAATGGTTATCCATATAAGCACTTTCATATCAACCTTATCCATCTTCACCATAACTAGTTCAAGTGACTCAAATGAACTAGTTAGAGAGTTGTTCAATTGCTTAGATCTCATAGAAGTATACAAGGCACAATTGAAGCAAAATTGATTTTGATTCACTCTAATCAATTCATGAACATTATAGCCATGGTTTGCAAAGATTGCATTCCTTATTATATAAATATTTTATTTCATGAACAAATTGATTTTAGAAAGTAACCTACTTAAGTATGCAAACGGGTACCCATACATACGTGATCGGACAGAGTTTGGATACGCCAGTACGTGTACAAGTGCACATACTAAATCACACTTCTAAACTCCAGCAGAAATTCACGGACATGAACTTTCCGCCAGTATGCGTACGGGTACGCATACTAGCCCGAGTTTCCAAGAACTGCCGGTACGCGTACGGGTACGCATACTTTAGGTTCCCAGTTTTGGAATTTTACACAAATGTGAGAACACACTATGTTTATATCCAAGAATGGTTACTTGTTTTGAACTCTCATTTCAATCATTGAAACTTTCTTAAAGGACGTTATAATAGTTGTTATTCAGAAACTATTTTCACCAAAGTTATTTTCAAGTTTTTGAAATAATCAACATGACTTTCGTCACTAGTAAAGATGAACTTGGCCAAAATGAAAGCCTACCACCATATATTCTGAGGCATAGATATGTGAGTTAAACTCGGCTCGAAATAGCATATGTGTATATTTGAAGTCTATGTTAGATCATAGCTCGGTTGAACCCACCAAGTGTTGGTGTGTCAAGTTTGGTTGTCATATTTTAGTGAATCAAAACTAAATTTAAGAGTCGCTTGATTATGTACTAGAGACAACTTTGCATAGGTTAGGCTAGAAATATTAGGATAATGAGACATACAAGTATTACTCGTAGACTTGAAGAATGTGAAGAAGTAACAAACTACATCAACGACATCATCCTTCCTCTTGAGGTTAGTAATATTTTGACTTGACCTGTTTCATTCCCAACGTATCTTTCAAGTCATGCTATATTGAAAACATAACTGCAAAGCTATGAATGATTATACTCTAGTAGACATAGTGTTAAGGAATTAGAATACAGAGTATAACGCTTATCTTTTGAACTTCATATATAAGACATCGACATAATCGTATGAATGCTATTGTGATTATGTGTATGGGTATGGGTGAATATTTTATCCTAGGAAACAATGTTTACATTCGTTTAAAGGAAGTACATTCATGAACTTGTTTTATGAATCGAAAGGGAAATTGCTAGGCTTATTGGTATTGTTATTCATTGCATATCTTTGGATTACCAATATGTGTGAGGTAGTAGAACCGATCATAACTTGTTATGTATCTTGGTAAAACTAGTCACAATGCTTGACTTATGTATTGGTATGACTTTTATTAGTGTAACCAATCCTAAGTAATCATCTAGGATGGTATGATTGATATTTGTAATTGGTGTCACCGATCCTAGTAATTGGTGTGACCGATCACAAAAGAGTGTGTAATCGATACTTGTAATTAGTGTAACCGATCCTAGTAATCGGTGTAACCGATCCTGGTAACTGGTGTGACCGATACTTAAATCCTCTACTTTCTGACGGAGATTTGAATTTTCAACCTCTAACTTCTTACAACGGTTCAAAGTTTTCTTCTCAGCAATAGAATGACGTCTTTCCCAATCAGAAGCAGCTGCACAACTAACTCTTCCAACCTAAACAAGAAAAAAAAAGGGTGAGAAATCAACAAAATAAGGGAAATAAACAAGGAATAGAGAAGAAACTTACCATGCTACCTAAAGCATATAATGAAGCAGGAGAGACGAATCTTGAAATGCCTTTGAGGGAGTTATTATCAATTACAGTAGGAACTTTACAAGCCTTCGCAATAAGTTTGCGATAATTCGATGTAGGATAATGTCCTAATCCACGAGAAGAATGGAGGAAAGCCTCAGATATGCTAGACATTGCTTAGGCAAAAGTTTCTGGGATACTGCAATATTCATTTTCACCTTCATCAACATCATTATCATCATCTCCTTTGTCAGAAAGGGTATCGGAATTAGAACTAAAGTCCTTCTCAGGAAATTTATCATCTTCATCACCAAGATCTTCCTCAATATTCTCATTAGAAGAGATTACATTGGAATGAGACTTGGTTGAGAGTTTCTTCTTGTTCCTCCTCTCGTAAATAACATCTTGAAGTTTCCTTTTCCCTTTGCGAAGAGCATCATCTTTACTACCAGAAGCTTGGGTAACCTTCGCAGAACGAAGAGTTTGTTGTCTTGCAGTAAACCTTTTAGAAGAAGTAGAACTCTTATTTTCATTCGCAGCAATCTCAGGAAGAAGTGGAACCTGCAAATTCAAATAAGGATAAGAAACAGAGGCAACAATATATTGTTTAGAAAAATACAAGAGTGTTTCTTACCTCATTTGAAATTAAAGGGTAACAAAAAGATAAGGATATGGAAGTACATACGTTTCTATAAACCCAAGGTTGATAATGGAGGTTACGAAGGTTCACAGGAAGTTCTACTATCCCAGAAATATAAAAACCCGATAATATTAGAGGGTACTTATACCAATCTTCATCATTAGAATGACGAGGTGTCTTATTATTTCCTGATGCATAATCAATATCGTGCATGAGAAGATCATCTGCTGCGATATTAGCTTTACGATGAAGACGAACACCCTAACGATTATCTTCTTTCCTCGCAGGAATTAGTGTGTAATTTTTGAAGAAACCCTCAACTGTATAATTCGCAGCAACAATTTATATATTTTCAAATCCAGGTTTTCTAAGATCAACTGAATACAAAGATTTCCCAAAAGCGGCACGATTTGCGAATTCAACTAAGAGGCGAATACAATCACCAATCAATTGGTAAATGGCACAAGAAAAATTGGGGTGGGAAATAATTTCATAGAATAGAGGAAAATTAACATCATAAAGAGGAAGAGGAAGACCTGCGAGGATTTGACCTCGTGAGATTAAAATTTTCTGATCATCCCAAACATAGTTGGTAAAAAGCTTCACACAGAGAGAAGATTTATTATCATAACCTTCAATCTCGAGAGAATGAGATCCCTATCAGCAAGTTCCGCATTAATCTGTTCAATAGTTTTCTTCTTTGGTGCCATTGAATATAAGATGGAAAATAGAAAGGAAAAAAGATAAAAGAGATTGCAGAGGCAGAACTGGTGAAGAAGATGAATAAGATAAGAGAATAAAAAGCAAAAACAGAGGATAATATCTATAAATAGAGAGAGTTTGATGAAGATAGAAACTCATTAATACGAGTAAGCGTGAACGGTTGAAAAGAACGGTTACGAAGAAACGTGTCAAAAAGGTAAGGGAAAAGTAAAAAGACGTGTTGCGAACTTGATGGGTGGTAATAACTACACTAAATTTACGAGAATAGAGTTTCTCATGACATTTCTTCTTCGTATAATTGACATGAGAAGAGGCAAGATGTAGGTACTGAATATCGCAAGATAATAGTTCACGAGTATCGTAATAAATAAAGGAGAAAAGAGTTATGAAATGATACGATGATAGAAGTAGCGCGGAGAAATATGAAGTTTTGCGAGGATGAATTGCGATACTTCGCAATTCATATACAGCTGTATAAGTTTTACTATAAATAGGAGTTCAAATGTAAAATTTGGGAGGTTCTTTTAGTGAGTGTGAGAAATTATCTTAGGAAAGAGAATTGAAAAAGTTGTAACTATTCTAGTTCCATTTTGATAATTCTATGTAATCAACTAAGAGAATTAATAAGAAAGTTATCATTCACCATCAAGAACTTCTTGAGTTTTTACTAATTCTATTGAGGGTGTAGTTGTAGATTATTCTGCAACTACAGACACCTGCAGTTAGCATTTATTGAACTAGTTTTTTAACCACGTCTTTGTGAACATAAGGTATTCTATATGGTCTTTGGTTTGGAGGGGTGGATAATGGTTTAAGAGGAATGTGGTGATCATGGGCTCTGAGTGGTGGCAGGATTGTAGGTTCTTTGAATATTTTTGGGTATGAGATAAGTAGTTCAGAAATTGGGGAAGGTATTTCTGGCTCTACCTTAATAGTTATTATGGAAAACAGATGACCCACAAGACCATGCTTGTTCTTCTAGATAAATTTATGCAGAGCTGCACTAGAAATTTGTGTTACTTTGGTTTCTTCATTTACACCCTGTAATACCACTTTCTTCCCTTCTTTAGTGAAAGTAACTGACAAGTTGTTAAAATCAAATTCCATTGGACTCACTTCCTTCATCGAGTCAACACCCAAAACCATATCACAACCACCAAGCTTAAGTATCCTCATATCAAACTGAAATTTGTGGCCCTGTATCTGCCAATTGAATGAAGTACACTTAGCTTCACTGATAAGCTTATTACCATCTGCTACTGGAACTTTCAAAGCTATGGTTGGTTCCAGATAAACTCCACATAGTTTAGCAGCTTCAGGGTCTAAGAAGTTATGTGTGCTTCCACTATCAATGAGTATTGTAAGTTTCTGTTTCTTACTAACCCCTTGTATCTTGATGGTATTATGGGAGATATTCCCAGATAAAGCATGAACATATATCTCCACACCTTCCTCAACATATTGAGATAAAACAATGTCATATGGAGAACCTTCAGATGAGCTATGCAAATCTTCTTCCTCTGCATCTAGCATGAATATTTGTTGTTTGATACACTTATGGCCAGCATAGAATACCTCATCACAGTTTTAGAAGAGTCCTTTGTCCCTTCTAGCCTTTATCTCAGCATAAGATAATCTCTTAATGGAAGGGTTCGATGTCTGTGAGATGGATGAAGTGGCTGAAGTAACTCTTGGTAATTTAGGGCTAGTTACAGGAGAAGTAATGCTATTGTGGGTATTGTAGTTTGGAGTGTAAATGGGTAAAGGTCTATTTGATATTTTGCCTTTCTTGGCTGCAAATATCCAGTAAAGCTTCTTGCATCTGAGCTAAGTAAATGGCATGAGATAAACTCTTGGGAGAAAACATCAATACATGCATACATAATTCTTCTTTAAGACCACTAATAAAGCTAGAAGTAAAGTAGTCCTCTGATAAGTGACGATTCTTGGCTAGCATCAGAGCCTTAAGCTCTTCAAATGTTTCTTGATACTCTAACACAGAACCCACCTGAGACAACTTGTTAAATTCACTCATAATATCATCATGGCCTAACTCCTGAAATCTGTTACTAACAGCAGTAATGAATTCTTCACATGTAACTGATGTCTTACCTTCTTGATAATCTTGGTACCATACATCAGCTCTACCTTCTAAATATAATGATGCTAAATGAACCTTTTGGTCATTCTCAACAGTATGTATGAGAAAATACTTTTTACATTTTCGAATCCAAGACCTAGGATTAGACCCATCAAACTTTGGAAATTCTACTTTAGGTTTCGGTTGATGATGCTGATGTTTATGCATAAAGGTATGTGAATTAAAAGTATTATGAGTTGTATCTTGAGACTCACCAGTTCTTGGTATATCACCTCCACCAGGGGATGGACCTAGAAGTCCATGGGAGATTTCTGGTGTTGGAATATGACCAGTAGGATGACGAACTTGTTCTTCTCTGCCTTCTCGTGGTAATTCTCTGACGGATTGTAGATACATTGGAGATGGTTGTTCATAATGTTGATCTACTTTCTTGAGCATATCTATGTGTTTAGTATCAAGCTCATCTTGTCTTTGGTTGTACTTTTTCTGAGATCTAGATAACTCATCAATTTTTCGGTTCAACTCATCAATCGCTGCTTTATTGGCCATGGAACAATCGGAGAATCGACTGATCTGATACCAATTATAGTGTACTTACTACAAAAGTTTATATGAACAATGTTCACTGACACAAGAAATGGTTTGTTAGAAGATAATAGAAGAATTAGAGCTTAGAATAGCAATGGAGGAGGAAGAAGAAGTAAGAAGAAGAATGAAGAAGGAGAATTCTAGATCAGAGAGATGAAAGAGTTTGTGGAGGAAAAAGAGTTTCGGATAACAATAATTCTATCTTAGCTTACAACCACGGAATAGTCTCAAATATAAAGCAACAAGGACATTCATGTAATGTATGTGAATGGTGTTAAAGGCACACGAGAATTTATTAAGGGAAGCCACATGAGGTGCATGACAGAGACTGCCTTAGCCGCTGATTCCTCCAAATCCATAGGTTTGTTTCTTCTTCTACTTAGCTTTTTCTTTATTTTTGGTTTCATAGTCCTAAGACAACCTCTGCCAGTCGGTGGCTCTAGTAAACTTAGATATCTCCAAGATCGAGTGGCCAAGTTAACTTCCGATGTTTGGTATTATCAAAAGAAGTCTGATAGGCTGATGAATGTAACTGTCCATAATGAGGCCCAACTTTCCCTTGAGTCTTCTCACAATGCGTACTTAGTGAAGCAGATGTATTTGCTTCGTAAGGAGTGTGACAAAGCCCTTAGCTGAAAGGAGAGTCTCATTTTAAAGCAAAAGGAGGATATTGGCTTAGTCGAGAAACGTCTCTCGATCTAAGAAATTATTCGCAAGAAATATCATGCCAATTTTGAGGATGCTTGTGCTTCCTTAGATAAGGTTACTGTGGAGCGTAATGTCTTAACTTCTGAGGTCTGTTCTTTTAAGAACAAACTCGTCGATGCTAGCTCCATGTCTTCTTCCATGTATCATGCATCCTTAGTAAAAATGTTTGAAGAGTTAGAGAGTGTGTACCAAGTTTTATCCTCTGAGAATACCTCACTATGGATAGATATTGATGATCTTCGGATGGAAAGGGATACCCTTGTGGAAGATCTTGATGTGGCTGAAGTGGATCTTGCTGAAGCTCAACATAGTATAGAAGAGTCCCTTAGCCATGCCGGAGGTAGCTTAGGATAATTATTTTTTCGTAGCATCCTTTGTGTCTTCAACCTTTTTTTCTTGCTGCTGATACCCTTCGTATCCGAAGGTCTCCAAGAGCAGTTGGTGGGTTTAAATGCCAAGATTAGCCTCCTTGAGGGTTAGATATCTACATTGAAAATATCTCGCCAGTTTGATGTTGCTTCTAAGTTTAAAGCTGAGGCACTTCAGCAAGCTAATGATCAGCTTAGTGCTTAGGTCATGGAGCTTTGTCAGAAGTCGACTTCGGATCTGGAGGCTCAAGATTCTCGGATGAAGGTGCAATATGAACGTTCTGCCATCAATTATATCAATGATGCTTGTAGGGAGGCTAAGCTCCAGGTTGAGGGAGTTGTCTTTCCCCGTCTTCCTTACCCATGATCGTGTTATTTTCGCTTTGCTTCCAACTGAACTCCTTTGTTATATTATTCCCCCAGCTGAGGGGCCTTTGATATCTCCTTTCCTTGAAACAACCCTTTGTTACGTTCCGAACCTTTGTCATCTATAACTTTTAAGACATGTTAGTCTTATTTTGGTAACACTATTATGGTACCTTCATTATTATATGAATGTATGCAGACGTGTAGTTGCAGGATTTCCCACACTACACCCTTGTCAAGAATCTATGAAAATTAAGCCATAATCGAGAATGAATAACAACAATTTTATTAATTCACTTTCAGGAAGATTTACAAGAAATATCAAAAATCAGAAATACAACTTTCTTTCTGAGTTTCTCTCTCCTCAAAATTCTCTGAGCTCTCAAAAGTACATCATCCTTTTCTGGATTTAGTCGAACCCTTTATATAGGAAAATACATAGTGGAAGACAGCTAAGATTTCCCCTTAATTCGGATCTACTCTGCGATCTCATCGCCATAACTTTAGTCTTCATCATCGCCAACTTTGTAACCATCGTGAAGCAGACTTATTCTTCTCATATATCTTCAGTCGTTGACCGTTATATCACTCTTTTATGACACTCGTCAAATGTCGTTGAAGAATCTTGCGACATTCTCGTCAAAGTGTTGTTAATACTTGTAGAAATGTTTGGGTTTCTCGCCGAAGTGTCGTTTCCATCGCGAGGATATCGTTGTGGCGATATTCTGGTCCTACATCTTGCCTCTTCTCATATATTTTCTGCGAAGAAGATAAGATATGAGAATCTAATATGCCATAATTGCTTATCTTTTCAGATTTCTCTGTCCTTCGCCAGCTGTCTTCACGAATCTTTTCTTCTAATAAATTTTTGACACGTCTCCTTTAACCGCTGCAATCTGACCACCCACGTCTTTTCTTTGTATTAATTAATTTCATCTTCTTCGAGAAATTTCTTCTTCTATAAATACTCTTCTCATTCTTATCTTTTTCTCTTTTACTTTCTTCTTCATTATTCTTCTCTGCAACTTTACTGTTCTTCCGTAAATTGCGCATTTATTATTCTCGCGATTTCTTTCTTTTCTTTCAACTTCCTCCTTCATTCCCATACTACAAAGATGGTGGCTGTTGGTGCTAAAACTTTGACTGCATTTAACGAGATGAGAGAAAATCTCAGAAACAAAGGTTTTACTTTGTCAACAATTCCAGGTCAAGATTTTAAATCTGAACTTTCTGTCAAGTTATTTTTTGAACATCAACTTTCTCGCAATAAAATTATAGTATCGCTAGGTCAACTTGAAGCTGGCCTTCCCATTCCACTTTATGACCCAGAGCTTCCCTTGTTTTATCAAATAATTTCTCATGAGAAATTTTCACGAGCAGTGTATCAGTTAGTTGGAGATTGTGTTAGATTATTACTTGAATATGCCTCTCGCGGTGCTAATAAAGGTTCTCGTTATCCTGATGATGCGAAAAATCCTGAATTCAAAGATGTTCCCATCATTCCTGCGATGTATACTGTAGAGAATTTCTTTATCAATTATGACATAATTCCCATGAAAAGAGATCACACTCGCTGGGGATTCCGCTTACAGAAGAAAGATAAAATCTCTAAAGATAAAATTGTCATGTTAGATATTGATTTTCATACAAAGACCAATCAAGGCCCTCGCCATTCTAGCGATGACAAGTGGTTTATTTTTCCATTACTTCTTGAAGGAGATTATATCTCTGGTTCTCTCGCATTGCCCGTGAATCTTCAAGAGTATCAGCCATGGGTCTTTAATTGGCCTGAAAGATCTAAAGAAGTATATATCCTCTCAACCTTTGCATTATTATTGTTCACTATCTTCTTCATATTTTTATATTTTCGCTAATTATTTTGATTTTTCTCAGATTGATAAAATGAAACTCAGCTATCAAACTCACAGGAAACCTTGCACTTTCTTAGCTCTGAAATCTTTCACGGATGAAGTAAGAAATATTCTTTTATAGATTTTAACAATATATTGTTGCCCCTATTTCTTATCTTTATCCGTGCTTGCAGGTGATTGAAGATCTTGAACCATTAGAATCAAAACCCAAGGGAAAATCTTCTACTGATCGCAAAGGAAAATCTGTTGCCTCTGCTAAAGAAAAGCTTATTGCCCCTCGTGATGATAAATCTGACGATCCTCCTTCAAAGAAAAGAAAACTCAACATTCTTCTTCTTCAACTCCTCAACCTATTTCTGATGACCTAAATGTTGATGTAGATAAAGATAATGAGGATAATTTTAATGTTGATAATGGTGCTCCTTCCATGGTGAATTCTTCCCCTTCTGAGTCTTCCATGGCTCATCTATCTAAATTTTTTGGCGATACTGAACATGGTATCCCAAATGAGTATGGAGACGAAACTATTACTAAAATATCTCAATCTCTCGCCAACATTTGCGATGCTCCTATCTTAGTTGATAATGATTCTCTTAGTGGAGTTTCAAGATCGCTAACTCCCAGTCTCTTGAATTCTCTTGGCATACTGGTATGTTTCCTCTTGTTTATCCTACTTTCGTATTTGTTTCCTCATCAAATCTCTTCGCCAAATCTTAATTTACATAATTCTCTCGCAGGTTGGAAGAGCTTCTTTTGTTGTTGCTTCAGATTTGGACACTAGACGTGTTATTCAAGTAAAAAAAGCTAATAACCTTCGTTAGGAGAAAGAAAAACTGGAGGCAGAAGTCGTTGATCTTCGTAGAAAAAATAAGCAATTGGAGACCGATGCCTCAGCTGACAAGCAGAAATTCACTGATCTTGAAAAATCTCATCAAAAGTTATATGGTATAATCCATTTTCTTTCTTTCTTAATTCTTCTCACCCTATTATAGCTTATTCAAGCAACCATTTTGCAGATATTTATGGTCTTACTGATGAGGCAACACTCCTCCAATCTTTTCCCGAACCTATAGATGATAATGCTCTTCTTGATCACCTTAATAGTTCTCTAAGTAACTTCTCAGATGATCAGATTAGATCTCTCTCCTTTGAGGAACTTAAATTCAAGTTTAACCTCTTGAAAATAGAGCACAGATCCAATTTAAACTTAACCAACATATTTAAACGTCTTTATCTTGACTCAAAAGAAGAAATAAATAGATTAAGGAAAAGGAATAGTGATCTTATTGACGAGAAGGATCTTGCTGTTAAAAATGGTAGCAAGGCTCTAGCAGATTTCCATAAAACTCTTTTTGATACTCAAGTGGAAAGAGATAGACTTATTCGCGAGAATGAAGATCTTCTTGCGATGGAAACTCAAGCTCGCTCTCGTCTTCTTATCAATAGCGATGATAAGTTTGCTTGGGCTGCAAAAGTTCTTGATAATGCCAGAAACAATCTAGGTGTAGATGTTAGTCTCCAAGTTGAACAAGCTGCTTTAATTAGAGATATGATTTCTGAAAGAGAAGGTTGTTAACTTGTTCAATTCTTACTAATTTTTCATTTTAATATTCTTCCTGATAAAGCTTCTAATTCGTTATCACGTTCTCGCAGTTGCTGAAGGGAATTGCCGCGAGAGATTTCAAGAACTTGAAGATGAAAAACATCAACTCGCAACCAAACTTATTGCTCGCAATGAGAAGTATTCAAGATTAAAGGACCGTCTCAACATTACTACTGCTAATTTTAACAGATATCTTGTTATTACTCGCAATAAATTCATTAAGTTGGTTTGTGAAGATCATAATATCTCTCATTCTGTATATCCTGATCTAGAAGAAGAAATCCCAGCAGAAATTCCAAGACCTGTTATCTCTGATAGTGAAGCTGAGGATTCTGGCGATGAAGATAGTATTGGTGATGATAAACAAGAAGGAAATTCTGACGAAGAAGAAAAATCTGACAATGATGAAGAGAAGGAATCTGGCGATGAGAATAAAAAATATGACAATGAAGATGGCGATCAGTCTAATTAGTTTTCTCTTCTTTTGTCTTCTTTGTATAATTATTTCCTCTTTTTTGTAACTAACTGCGAGTTTCTCCGCCATTATAAACTCCTTTTGCTTCTATCTGTATGAGTTAAAAAACAATTCTCTTCTGCAAAGTAATCAACATAATTGTTATCTTTTAATGATCTGTATAAGTATGTTATTTAATATTACCAATGCAATTTTATCATATAATAGATGAATAATAATTTCATCATTCTATGCATTCCCATACTTGCCTCTATTATTCATCTGCAATAAGAGAAAATTGCATAAAAGATTAAATATTAGTTGAATTAAAAAAAAAACATATATATATATTATGCCTCAGTACTGGCATTAAATTATGCCTCAGTACTTGCCAAATCTCATAAATACTGCGAGCATTATCGCAATAATCTGTTGGTCTTATTATGCCTTCCTAATTAAAGGTCTTATTTTTCCAACTTTTGCATTTATCTGCAACAAAATCGCAGGACGTCTTTACATTTGCATGTATTGACCCATTGATCTTGTCTTATCAGTACTTTTCAATATCTTTGCGACAATATGACAAGTCTAGGCTCTCTCGCGAAAACAAAGCCTCGTGACATTGCCGTCTTGCGATGAAATCGCCGGACGTCTTTACACTTTCATGCAAAAACCCATTGATCTCATCTTAACATTTTTTCTTTAGGCTTTTTGCCTTTGTATAATTTTCGTCACGCGACAATATGATAGGCCTAAATGATCTTGCAATCATAAGCCCCATGACATTGTCGTCTTAAGACACTTATCAACTCCCTAATGGAGGGTGCCGCCCTTATCTTCCCCCTGGTTGCCCCTTCAAGGAGGGAACATCGGCCATACAAGACTAGCTCCCCCCATCCGGATTTGCCAACAACTAGTTGTGTTCGCATCCTCTTGTCCTTTATGCCTATATGGCTTATAGTTACAAGACTGCACCCTAAGTGGGGTTTTCTTCAGGCCAAGTGCATTGTAGCCAAGACTTACCAAGGATGGCAAGAGAGTTTCGTACGCTCCGGGCACCCTTGGCTCAACCGTGTACCTCGGCGCCTTGGTCATACTCTGCACTTCTTGGAAGAGACTCTCGGTCATCCAACCAGGGTATAACCTTATATAGCTGGAAATCCAAGATCTCTCTCCCGGATAGGTTTTCTTTAACCCCAACATCTGCATGACTCGGGTTCTAGCAGTGGTATAACCTTATCGCTGAGTCATGTCAAGAGATACCCCCTCATATGACGCGCTATTAGGTCTTACATTTGCCTCTTACGAAATTTTATTCGCGAACTAGGGTGCACGCCATAAAGGTTCGTCCCATTCTTTTAATCTCTACGAAATTTTATTCGATATTCTTGCGAGTTTTGTGACTCTGATAGAATTTCATAACTTTGAAAATCTTGCGATTCTTTCAAGTAGAATATTCTGTTCAATTAAATATTTTTTCAAACAAATCATTCATAGAGTTTTCTGGAATTCATCATTTTACCTCTCTACTTACTATTTCCTGATTCTGCTTTTCTTCTACGTTTTACCGTTGTTTCCTTTTTTGCGAGACGCTCGCCATCAGCCTTTACATCCTATTTTCGTTCTATCGCATCAATCATTAACCTTTCACATCTCTGTTGTTGTTTGATTTTGTACTTCCAATTGATATTCTTTTCAGCTCTTTCTTCGCAAGACTTTATGTCGATTTCATAACATTTCTTGCTTTCTCCCCAATCTCCCTTAATAATTCCAACACCTTTAGGATGAGGAAATTTGATACATTGGTGATAAGTGGAGGCAACACCCAATATCCCATGTAACCAAGGTCGTCCTATCAAGGCATTGTAAGGTGATTCGATGTCCACGACGCAGAATAAGATTTTTGAAGATATTCATTTTAACGGTATCTGCATTTCAATTTCCCCCTTTGGTTTGTTAGATGTGCCATTAAAACCATAGATTTTGTATGTTGATAGAATTAGATCTTCGTCTTTTTCGCCCATGGTCTTATAGGTATGATAAAATAATATATCAACTGAGCTCCCTGTATCTATTAGAACTCTATTGATAGCCCAAGAATATTCATTTTCAGTATCATCTTCTTCTTCTACTTGCTTGGGATTTATCTCTAACCTTACTACCAATGGATTATCATGCTGCTAACCAGGCTCTGGTACTTCTTGTGCAGTGAAATATATAGTCTGTTTCTGCCACTCCTCTAATGGCTAGGCTCTCGCGATATTCAATATCTATTTTCCATCTGTGTCTCTCGCGAATACCCTGCTCAGAATATTGTCATGGAAATCCTCTATAGTTCTGTGTGAATGCACTATAGAATTACAAAACAAACTCTTTGCTTTAGCCCCAACTTCTATTACGAATGATTCTGCTCCTTTTACAGTATTTACCCTGCGAATTTCTGGTGCCGGAGGTAATCGCTGAGATTGTGGATGTCCTACTAAAAAGTGATTTAATTTTCCTTGTTCGATCATCCTTAAAATTATCCTCTTTACATTCCTGCAGTCATTTATCGTGTGGCCATGAAAATGATGGTAAAGACAAAATTCTTGACTGCGATTGTTAGGATGTTGTTCTTTTCCCATGTTCCATGGAGATGGTATATTTTCCATTAAAATGATAGCTTCCCAGATTTTTTCTATGCTAGTATTGAGTGGAGGCATTTTAATTTCTTCCCATATGATCTTCTGGTTCCCTTGACTTCTAAAATTGTTTTGCCTCTGTCCGCCATAAGTTTCTTACGGCTGATCAAGTCTTTGAATCTTATTATTTTCACCGCGATTGTAGTAATTCTTCTCTATTTCATATTCTTCTTGATCTCTACTACCCATCTCTACCAACTTCTGCTGGTTATCAATCTTTACTTTTTCTTGCTGCACTTGCGAGCTGCTCGCTATATTGTTTATCATTCTAGGAAGTAAACTCCCATTTGCTGCTCCAGAATTGGTGTTCCCGATGGGATATGATTCCATCTCATTTTGTTTCTCCTCCAAAGCAATGTATTCTTCCTGTAGTTCTCGCAGTTCAGTCATAGTGATTGTATTCTTGACTCTGAAAATTTGTATGTACAGTAGATTGGTCACGAACATTGCATTGATAAAATACAAGATAAGATATCTTTCGTCCACTCTTCTTGCCATCTCGCTGCACATTTTCTTCCATCTTATGGTTAAATGTTTTAGACTCTCGCCAACTCTCTATTTTAACCCAAACACATCTTCAATACCCGGTCGTGACGAATTGTTGCTAATATACGCTCCTAAAAATGTAGCTTGTAAATGATCAAAAGAAGTTATAGTATTTTTTGGTAATACCTCGAACCATTTCAACGCCTCGCCAGTTAAGATGGATGCAAAATATTTGCATAGCACAGCATCATGATTTTCCCACTGTAGCATACATCTAACATAAGCTTTGACGTGTTGAATAGCACAAGTAGTTCCATCAAAAATGCTGGTTAATGCTGGTAAATTGCATTTTGGAGGTATCCCTCTTAATTGTACTTCATGAGTAAATGGAGTTCTCGCAACTTCTTCAATAGCCTAATCAAGTTGTCTCCTACCTCCTTCTCTTCTATTATTTATTATTCCTCGCATTTCTGCTAATTCTCTCAGTATTTGCTCATTCTCAATTGAGTTTTTCTCCATTATCCTTTTTAGTGTTGCTTCCCTTCTTCTGCGTTCTTGCATTTCTTGTGTTGCGAGATTTTGTGTATCTTCTTCTTCATCATTATTTCGTCTTTCTCTGCGATTTTCTCTTTCATCTTCCTCTTGATATCGTAACTGCCTACCTTCATCTCTTCGAATTTCTTCATTTCTCCTTATTTCTCTACATTGCCTCTCTATTCTCCTCTGTATCCTATCATATTCCTCCTGAATATTACCATTGTAGCGATTTTGTGTACGTCTCCTTTCTCGATTTTCATGATTATTTTGTCGCACTGCTTCTCGAAATTCACGTTCTTCTACTTCTGCTCTTAATCTTTCTCTCTCGTGAGCTAGACATGCTTGTTCAGCGTAATGATTCTCAATTTCTTCTTCAATCATTCTTTGATTCTCTCGCCCATGTAATATCCTCCTTCCTTCTTCGGGAATTTATTCTTCAATTTTATTATTTCTTCCCTCTTGATTTCTATTGTCACGCGGATTATAGCGTTTATCAATTATCTCTTCTTCTCTATTTTTCACTTCTCCTCGAGTATTTTCTCTAACATTTCTTATAGGGGAATTTTGCCTTGGTTCTTCTCTGAATGATCTTGAATTTGACCTAACAGTACTTCTTGATCTCCTTCTTTGTAATCTCAAATTCTCCATTCTTATCTCATGATTTTGTCTTGTTAAATTTGCACTCTCTTCTACCTCTAATCTTTTTTCTTCTTGTATCCTTTGTCTCAAATCATCTACTATTTCACGTTCTTCATGAATTAATCCTCTATCCACTTCTTGATTTCTTTCTCCTTCTTCTTCATTTCTCAATTGTCGATTTTCTGCTTCTTCTATCGAATCTGACCTCCAAGTATGCACACTCACTCTATCATAATCCACATCTCTATCTTGCGTTTGTGATTGTTGATTCGGCTGTTGGATTAAACTTTCTGCTTCATTTCTTGTTCTATATCTTCCTGATCTTATTCTTAAAGATTCTTCTAATTCACCTGTTCCTTCACCTGCAAGTCTTTTACTTCTCCTCACAGTTGTTGGTGGTTCTGATGTGTTTCTTCTTCTTCTATCCATTTCTTCAATTCTAACAATTTCTTCAATTCTAACAATTTCTTCAAATTTTCAAGTTTTAATTAGAGATTTAGCTTGATTCTCCCTGTTTCGGGCGCCAAAATGTAGTTGCAGGATTTCCCACACTACACCCTTGTCAAGAATCTATGAAAATTAAGCCATAATCGAGAATGAACAACAACAATTTTATTAATTCACTTTCAAGAAGATTTACAAGAAATATCAAAACTCAGAAATACAACTTTCTTTCTGAGTTTCTCTCTCCTAAAAATTCTTTCAGCTCTCAAAAGTACATCATCCTTTTCTGGATTTAGTCGAACCCTTTATATAGGAAAATACATAGTGGAAGACAGCTAAGATTTCCCCTTAATTCGGATCTACTCTGCGATCTCATCGCCATAACTTTAGTCTTCATCATCACCAACTTTGTAACCATCGTGAAGCAGACTTATTCTTCTCATATATCTTCAGTCGTTGACCGTTATATCACTCTTTTATGACACTCGTCAAATATCGTTGAAGAATCTTGCGACATTCTCGTCAAAGTATTGTTAATACTTGTAGAAATGTTTGGGTTTCTCGCCGAAGTGTCGTTTCCATCGCGAGAATATCGTTGTGGCGATATTCTGGTCCTACAAGACGTGTTGTTTCTAATTATTCGCATATTCGAGTCATCACAAGGTGCTAAGGTATGTTTAACCTTTGGTGGAACATTCATCATCCTACCCAAGTATCCTTTGGCCAGAAGGTACCGTGGTGGTGAGGGTTCCTACGTGGGCAATAATTTTCCTGTAACCCTACGCGTTCAGCGTGATTGCCGCTTTACTTCGACAAGGTATCTTTCTTTGTTGTATATATTGCTAATAATCTTCCTTTTAGTGGGATTCATTTTCCCTTAGGATCCAAAATTGACATATGCGCAGTTATGTCATTCCTTGCTTCATCGTCAATTCTGACGGCGGGTGTCTATTCTAACCCAATTTGTATTTAATTGACATGAACGTTTTCGTAGCAAAAAGTTTATTTCATTGATTAGTTAAGTTTATAATACCTTTGATCAGGGATAGAACATGGTGGGCCATTTCCCCTTCCCTTCTTCTCCTGAGTGATAACCATTCACTTACGGGTAGTAATTCTTTAGGTACATTGCATTCCAAGGGTGTTACAATACTTCTCATTTGAGGTTCCTTAGGTAGTATGAATCTTCCCGACAATATCGTGTATGATGTAGGGTCTGTCCCATGTCGGAGTTAATTTTCCCCACTCTTTCTTCCTTTGATATGGTGGTATTTGACGTAGTACGTACTCTTCAACCACCAAGTTTCTAGGAATTATCCGTTTGTTGTATTCACGAACTAGCCTTCGTTGGTAGTTCACCATCCTTTGCAAAGCCACTTCCCGCCTCTCTTTAATGTCATCAATATTTTCTAGCATAAGATCCTACGTCAGGTTCTTTTCACATGCCTCTGTTTTTGTAGTTGGCAGCATTATCTCCGTTGGGATGACAGCTTCGGCTCATAGGTTAACAGGAAAGGAGTTTCTCCCGTGGTTGTCCTTCTCATAGTACGGTAGGCCCATAGGACGTTGTGCAGTTGCTTGCACCATCTTTTCTTGTATTCCCCCAGCTTCTTTTTTTAAGTTCATTGATATCATCTTGTTAGTGGCTTCCGATTGCCCATTGATCTTAGGATATATCGGAGTAGACTTGTTTTTCTGAATGTTGAAAGCGTTAAATAACATGTCTATGTTCTTTCCTTTCAGTTTTTTGCCATTTTCAGAGACTATGGAGGATGGTATCCCCAACCTGCAGATGATTTGCTCAAACAAGAATTTAAAGACATTTGTGTCCCTAATTCTTTCCAAAGCCCCTTGCTTCCACCCATTTGGTGAAATAATCTGTAGCTACTATGAGGTATCTTCTTTTTGATGTCCCCTTTATCAAGGGTCCAACAATGTCAACTCCCCATTTGACGAATGGCCATGGGCTGATGATTGAATTAAGCTCCGTTGATGGTGCTTTAATCTTCTTGGTAAAGCGTTGGCATCTTTTGCAACGCCTTGCTACATTCTTTGCATATTCGTCCATGCTTAGCCAATAGTATCCTTGCATTTTGGATTTCATTGCCAGAGACCTTATTCCACTGTGATTTCCAGCTTCTCCGCTGAGTATATCATGTAGTATTCTTCTACCTTCGGTTTGTGAGAGGCACCACATCAGAGGTCCAAGAAATGACCTTCTATATAATATTCCATCTCGTAGGATGTAGATTGATGCCTTTGATTCGATTTTTTGAGCTTCCTTGATATATGCGGGTAGGGTATCTTTGTCAAGGTACCAGTGGATTGGGATTCTCCAGTCGTCTTCTGCTTCGCCTTCGTTACTTACGTCTGACATGGATTGATCTTTGTCTGAATCGTCGACTTTGTTATCTGGTTCTTCCCTTCCTTCATCCTCTTTCTTTTTCTCTGCTTCTCTCATGGCCCTGGTCTGGATGGCTAGGGTTTCCTCTGCTGAAGTTAGTCCTTATATCGAAGGTTCATAAATTCTCCAAATTTGGACAGAGGTGGTGTTTCTATCCCTTAACTTTGATGATATAAATGTTAAGGCATATGCGTTTTTGTTGTCTTTGCGGCAGATATGCCTGAACGTGACCTTGTTGATCTTCGATGCATGCTCTTGTACTAGCTTTAGGGACGAAGATAGCATTGGATCCAGAGTTTGGTATTTAAGCTCTATTTATCTAATGACTAATTGTGAGTCACTAGTCAAACGAACATCTGATAGGCCCAGCTCTTGTGCTAAGCGTAGGCCGTGTACGACTGCCACATACTCCATGATGTTGTTAGTGTATTGTTCGAATTCTAACCTGAATGTATAGATGAGTCTGTCTCCGGTAGGGGTTTTTATTACAATCCCTATACCTGCACCTTCTCCGTTGGAGGAGCCATCTATGTATATTTCCCACCTTCATGATTTTTGCGGTTCCAAGAGGTCTTCTGGTTCCGGCTTTTCTTCCTCCATTCCTAGGATGTCGTCTATCTCTGCTTTGTAATTCAAAGGTAGGTCCACTAAGAAGTCTTCTAAGATTTGTGACTTCTTCGCTTTCCTAGTTTCGAAGATTTTGTGAAACTGTTTGATCATGGCATTCCATTTTTCCACTCTTCCAATTTTCTCCGTGTTGTTGAGGATATGACTTATCTGAGCCTTTGTGAAAACTATGGTGTGTGCATCGAAATATATCCTTATCTTTTGTGTTGCCACCACTAAGGAATATATGATTTGTTCCACCTTGGTGTAATTATGCTCCGCTGAACTGAGTGTCTTGCAGATATAATATACGGGCTTTTCTCCCTGCCCTTGGTCTCGTACCAATACTGCGCTCACATTATAGCTTTTTGCTTCTAGGTGTAGGGTGAGTACCTTACCTGTCTCCAGCTTCTGTAGAATAGGTATGGACGCTAAGTATTCTTTGATCTTGTGAAAGGCTTATTCGCACTCTGCGTTCCACATGAACCTGTTTTATTTCCTCAGCGTATCAAAAAATGCTTTGCATTTATCTGACGATCTTGCTAGGAATCTTCCCATGGAATCTAAGATTCCATTTAGCTTTTGTACTCCTTTTAGAGTTAGAGGCGATGGCATATCCATTATTGATCTGACCCTTTCAGGGTCTACTTCGATTCCTCGCTTAGTCACTAGATATCCCAGGAATTTTCCTGAGGTAACTCCGAACGTGCATTTCTTCGGGTTCACCTTCATGTGAAAGTTCCTCATGGCTTCGAATATCTCCCTTAGGTCTGAGAGATGGTTTTTTGGTTCTTTGTTTTTGACTAGCATGTCGTCCACGTAGACCTCCATTATTTTGCCTATCCATGGTTTAAAGATTTTGTCTACTAATCGTTGGTATATTTCCCCCGCGTTTTTTAGTCCAAAGGCATCCTTGTATAGCAATACATGCCTCTTGGGGTAAAGAACGCAGTATGCTCCTGGTCTTCTTCCGCAAGGGCTATTTGGTTGTATCCAAAATATCCATCCATGAAGGATAGTCTTTGATGGACTTCGGTTGCGTTGACCAGTTGGTAAATATTTGGTAGTGGGTAGCTATCTTTGGAGCACGCTTTTTCGAGATTTCTAAAGTCGATGCAAATGTGCACGCCTTCATTCTTTTTAGGAACAATGACCATGTTGGATATCCACGTGGGATATTTGACTTCTCGTATGAATCCTGCTGTAAGTAGCTTTTGCAACTCTTTTTCTACCCCTTCGTGGTAGATGTCCGCCACTTTACGTATGCGCTGGTTGAATGATAGTATTTCCGGTCTGAACCGAAGGTGGTGTGAGACCAAATTCGGATCAATTCCTGGCATGTCCTCCATTGACCATGCAAAGACATCCGCGTAGTCTTTTAGTAATCTTTGTAGTTGCTGAAAAGGCGAGGGTACCCTAAATATACCTCAAGTTATTACTTTTCCTTCCTATAAGTCCTTTCCATGAAAGTGATTGTCTATGGACTGAGTCGAGACAATACAACAAATCGGTTCACACTTTGTGTGATCGTCTATGGATACGAGATCGAGACAATAAAACAACAAAGTGTGTTTACTTTATACAAAGGCTCGGACCTAACCAAAATCAAAAGGATTCACGTATCAAGTAAATAGGAATTAACATTTGTGCAATTTACTTTAATTATAATAAAACAATTATAATGCGGAAATATAAAGTAAATGACACAGCAATATTTTGTTAACGAGGAAACCGAAAATGCAGTAAAACCCCTAGACCTAGTCCAGAATTGAATACTCTCAGGATTAAGCCTCTATACAAAATAAACCAACTTCGTATAGTTAAGACCAAGCAACTAAAACTATAGTTCACCTAGTTCCGTCTGCATTCCCACGCCTCCAACCTGTAAACAAGTCACGTACTTGGACCAATTCCTTTAGTTCGTATTCCAAACAGTAAAGGAACAACAAATCTGTTTGGTATCAACTCTCTTCAACCAAGTGATATGAGTTGTGCAAAGGTTCCCTTGTTTATCTTAACATAAACTCCTTTGCCAGGTTCCAAGATCTATCTTATGTTCAATCACCCAAAGGCAATCGTTAAGTTTAAGCCAATCAATATCTTTAATCACAAGGAAACGTATTGATGCCGATCTTCCTCAACTAATCTATCAAAATACCCAAAAGGATAAATCAATTATAGTCAGATCCTCTTTTTCCCAAACAAGTATTGTGCACACCAAAGATTGTAAAAACCAAGTCAGAAATCTTTAATATCTTCTTTGTCTTCAAATCTTCTTAAATCTTCTGAAAAGGCGAGGGTACCCCAAATATACCTCAAGCTATTAATTTTCCTTCCTATAAGTCCTTTTCCCGAAAGTGATTGTCTATGGACTGAGTCGAGACAATACAACAAATCGGTTCACACTTTGTGTGATCGTCTATGGATACTAGATCGAGACAATACATCAACAAAGTGTGTTTACTTGATACAAAGGTTCGGACTTAACCAAACTCAATAGGGTTCACGTATCAAGTAAATAGGAATTAACGTTTGTGCAATTTACTTTAATTATAATAAAAACAATTATAATGCGGAAATATAAAGTAAATGACATAGCAAGATTTTGTTAACGAGGAAACCGCAAATGCAGAAAAACCCCGGGACCACGTCCATAATTGAATACTCTCAGGATTAAGCCGCTATACAAAATAAGATAACTTCGTATAGTTGAGACCAAGCAACTAAACATATAGGTCACCTAGTTCCTTCTGTATTCCCATGCCTCCAACCTGCAAACAATTCACGTACTTGGACCAATTCCTTTGGTTTGTATTCCAAACAGTAAAGGAACAACAAATCTGCTTGGTATCAACTCTCTTCAACCAAGTGATATGAGTTGCGCAAAGGTTCACTTATTTATCTTAACATAAACTCCTTTGCCAGGTTCCAAGATCTATCTTATGTTTAACCACCCAAAGGCAATCGTTAAGATTAAGACAATCAATACCTTTAATCACAAGGAATTGTATTGATGCCGATCTTCCTCAATTAATCAATCCAATCTACCACAAGGATAAACCGATTATTAATTGGATCCTCTTTTTCCTAAACAAGTATTGTGTAGACCAAAGATTATAAAAACAAAGTCAGAAATCTTCAATATATTCTTTGTCTTCAAATCTTCTTAAATCTTCAATAAACACATGCACACAACTACTTTAATCTCTTGTGATCAATCACACACAGAATGGAGTCTGTTAACAATGGATTATCACAAGATCATCTTTAGATCTAACAATAGTCTAAAGATCCCTATCAAAACCTTGAACTAGTTTGAGTGACTCTCATATCAGAAGAGAAGATTCTCAAGCATAAACAAACTAGGTGCAATCAAAGTTCAACCACCGTTAGTCAATCAAATCAATACGAAAACTAAACATAAACCGCAATATCTAGCTTCCCACCAACGGGTCGCGCTAGAGATTCTCAATCCCAAAGAAGACTTTAAATTGAGCGGTCGTAAGAGATTTCACCTAATTGGATTACTCTACTTTCCGATAGGCGGCTTCACCAGTAACAAAGACAAAAAAGTAAGTCTAATGTTACGAAGGATTAGTTTGCTAGAAATGCAAACTCAAAGTATTTATAGACAAGGAAGTTTGGACAGCAAGGAATTCCCAAAACCTAAAATATACTCAAGATATTTTTCCATATTAACCCAAATTCGGTTTTCATAATTCCTGTGAATGCACTGTCCAAATATATGATCGAAATCTCCTTGGAAAATCTTTAACTAGTAAATGTACATTACTAATTCTTATTTTCCATATATAATTAAAAATCCTTAATTAAAAATATTCTTAACTTATTTAAATTCGATCTTGGGATTTACTTCCTTATTAGCCATTAAGGAATATCTTTGAACAATATAGAATAAGCATTAATGCACCGTGTTCAAAGTGTGATGATATCTTACTCTTGCAAGTTTTTACATGCTTGCTCACTTGAAAACCGGCTTAACGAATGCAATTGAAACAAGCCATAAATAATTCATACAAACCAATAAATCAACTTGCATAATTATTCGCCTCAACCAGATGCAATTGAAACAACACACATAAATCAAAGTTTCACTATTGCACCGAAATTTTGTAAGCTTAAACAATTGATACTACACAATAAAGCAAAATAACAATTGTTTTACTTAACTGGAAGCAATTGAATTAACATAAACATTAAAGCACCGCAATTGCACCAAATTTTGTAAGCCTAAACTAATTATATCACACAACAAAGTAAGATAACAAAAGTTTTACTTAACTGGAAACAATTGAATCACACACACATCCATACATACATAATGGAATAAACACATCAATTGTACCAACAATTTTGTTTAAGCAAAAGTAATATATATATCAAATAAAAATAGGCTTTTCTTAAAACAGGAAAACAATTAACTAACAAGATTGTTACCTCAATTTCGCATCCAACTTCTCCAAATATGATTCCATCGCTTTCTTCTTCCGGGAGAATTTATATCGAAATACCATTATGTTGTCATTCTCATGCCAAAAACAAAAGAATAACAACAACCAACCTTTACCAGAGAATGGTTGAAAATCGGTTTTAATAATTGCAAGCAAAAGTTGAAAACCGTCGAAACACATATGCCTTTATGCTAAACCAAAAACGATTCAACATATTGTGACATTTTCACATATTGTTTCTACATGAATCCCTCATGATCCTTTGATAAAGCATACAAACTTGGGCTAGAACTTAATCATGCTAAATCAAAAAGTCATCCAAACCATAAGGGTACACAACATATTATTAGATCGAATATCAAGGTAATAAAACCGAAATCAAACATCTCATACACATACATAGCAAATAAATAAAGAATTAAAGTACCGGCTATGTAAATCAAAAATTATCACAAGAAAAATTATAAATCAAATAACTTTATTCATAATAGTTTTATTCAATAGACTTATACAATCAATGAAAGTAATCAAAAATTGATGTCTATTTTTCTAGTACAACTCACTCCTTCATATCAATGCCACATAAAGGTAGGTTTCTATTTTCTTTCTTCAGCTTGTGAATTTCTTCAAGTAGAAAACCTTGCTTAACCAGAACCTCTTGCAGGTGAGAAATTTTCGAGAAGGAATCTGCAAGAGCATGTAGTTCTGTCTTTGATTGAACACAAAAGAGTGTCAATGCCTCAATACACTAATCTTTCTTCAGCGTATTCTCTCTTTCCTTCTTGCTAAGCCATCCCTTTTTTATTTTACCCCTAATCTCAATAGAAGCCCCTGACTTATTCTTAGGATGATCATTCTGATCTATCATATTTTCATGCAAAGATGTTTGATCCAGACTCATGGTTCGGACAAGGAAAGATCAAAAAACGAAAAGGATATCTTTATATTTCTCATATATCTGAAAATATAATATATCAAATATACGAATATATCAAATATTTTCAATTACTAGATTTTATTTCCATAATTTACACAAAAGGTGCCTTGATTTCTTCTTTCTCACTCGAATATGGCACACATGGTGAGGAAAGAATTCTAATACCGATTAGGTGGTATTAGTATAAGATTTTCTCTCATTATGGAACTTTGAACAACCCGAGTGTTCTTGATCTAGAATCATATGAGAAATTCTCCTTTTGTTACCTCGAACTAGCGAAGTGTCTTGGCTTTGGTTGTCTACGCAACTTTTAGCAGTTTTGTTCTTAAGACAGTTTATGCATCTTATCTTATCTTTCCCTTTACCATTATAAAATTTAATAACATCGGAAGACATGTCCATTCTTAAAATGGGTAAATCACTAATGGAAGAGGAAGAAATAATATTGACAACTAATGCAATATTAGTTGTTTCCTCTTCTTCAGAATTGTATGAATCAGAGGTCTCATCATGAGTTACAACCAATGCCTTACTTCCAGTGTATTTCTTGCGATTGGGACAATCTTTAGCAATATAACCAAACCCTTTAAACTTGAAGCATTGCGGCTGATATTCATCATATTCTTCTTGTTTCTTTTTGACATGAACTCGATCATATGGTCGAGAAGATTAGTGAGTATACTTTATGAATCTCTTGTTTCTTATCCTTAAGATATCTCGAAAATTTCTAATGATCAAAGATAATGATTCTTCGATTTCTTCATCAGAATTTCCTGCAATCTGTTTATCTGAATCATCCAACTGTCTATTCCTTTTCATTGGAACTTTAGGAATTTTTCAGCTTTAAAAGAAATTCCTTTATTTTTAATAGACTGTGATTCATGATCAAAGATCTTTAACTTTCCAACGAGTGTGCTTCGAGAGAGAGTTAAGATATCATTTGACTCTATGGTTGCATGCTTCTTAGAATCGTATCTAGGTGGCAACGATCTGAGAATTTTGCATACTATATATTTTTCAGATATAGTCTTTCCTAGAGAGAAATATGTATTTATTATCTCAGAGAGTTTAAGATGAAACTCTTCAAAAGTGTCGTTGTAATGCATTCGAAGATTTTCCCAATCAGACGTAATAGTTTGAAGTCTAGCTTCTTTCTCTGATGTGTTTCCTTCGAACATGATTTGAATATTATCCCAAGATTCTTTTGAAGTTTGACATGTTGATACATGATGTTGTAGATCACGGCTTACATCATGTATTATAGCATTCAAACCATCTGAATTATGCTTAGATATTGCCTTTTCTTCGTTCGAAAAATCTACTAGGCGATTAAGCTCAGTATCCGAATTTTCTATCTTTGGAAGAATATAACCATCGAGGACTAATAGCCAAGTATTAAAGTCTCGTGATTGTAGAAAATATCGCATAGCAGATTTCCACCATAGATAGTTTGTTCCGTCAAATCTTGGAGGTATGTTAATTGAAGTCGATTAGAGAGAACCCGAGTTCATTCTTATAGGATGGATCGCACCAAACACAGATTGTTAGATCTTTTCATGTTTGCCTGCTCTGATACCAATTGAAAAGGTGAGGGTACCCCAAATATACATCAAGCTATTACTTTTCCTTCCTATAAGTCCTTTCCCAGAAAGTGATTATCTATGGACTGAGTCGAGATAGTACAACTAATCGGTTCACACTTTGTATGATCTTCTATGGATACGAGATAGAGACAATACAACAACAAAGTGTGTTTACTTGATACAAAGGTTCAGACTTAACCAAACTCAATAGGATTCACAATGGGAATACAGATGGAATTAGGTGAACTATAGGTTAACGAGGAAACCGAAAATGCAGAAAAACCCCGGGACCTAGTCCAGAATTGAATACTCTCAGGATTAAGCCGCTATACAAAATAAACCAACTTCGTATAGTTGAGACCAAGCAACTAAACCTATAGTTCACCTAATTCCATCTGTATTCCCATGCCTCAAACCTGTAAACAAGTCACGTACTTGGACCAATTCCTTTGGTTCGTATTACAGACAGTAAAGGAACAACAAATCTGTTTGGTATCAACTCTGTTCAACCAAGTGATATGAGTTGCGCAAAGGTTCCCTTGTTTATCTTAACATAAACTCCTTTGCCAAGTTCCAAGATCTATCTTATGTTCAATCACCCAAAGGCAGTCATTAATATTAAGCCAATCAATACATTTAATCATAAGGAAACATATTGATTCCGATCTTCCTCAACTATTCTATCAAAATACCCAAAAGGATAAATCAATTATAGTCGGATCCTCTTTTTCCCAAACAAGTATTTTGCACACCAAAGATTGTAAAAACCAAGTCAGAAATCTTCAATATCTTCTTTATCTTCAAATCTTCTTAGATCTTCAATAAACACCTGCACACAACTACTTGAATCTCTTGTGATCAATCACACACAGAACGGGTCTGTTAACAATGGATTATCACAAGATCGCCTTTAGATCTAACAATAGTCTAAAGATCCCTGTCGAAACCTTGAACTAGTTTGAGTGAATCTTATATCAGAAGAGAAGATTCTCAAGCATAAACAAACTAGGTGCAATCAAAGTTCAACCACCGTTAGTCAATCAAATCAATACGAAAACTAAAGATAAACCGCGATATCTAGTTTCCCACCAACGGGTCGCGCTAGAGCATCTCAATCCAAAAGAAGACTTTAAATTGAGTAGCCGTAAGAGATTTCACCTAATTAGATTACTCTCCTCTCCGATAGGCGGCTTCACCAGTAACAAAGACAAAAGAGTAAGTATAATGTTACGCATAATTAGTTTGCTAGAAATGCAAACTCAAAGTATTTATAGACAAGGAAGTTTGGACACCAAGGAATTTCCAAAACCGAAAATATACTCAAGATATTTTTCCATATTAACCCAAATTCGGTTTTCATAATTCCTATGAATGCACTGTCCAAAAATATGATCGAAATCTCCTTGAAAAATCTTTAACTAGTAAATGCACATTACTAATTCTTATTTTCCATATATAATTAAAACCCTTAACTAAATTTTTTTTTAACTTATTTAAATTCGATCTTGGGATTTACTTCCTTCTTAGCCGTTAAGGAATATCTTTGAACAATATAGAATAAGCATTAATGCACTGTGTTCAAAGTGTGACGACATCTTACTCTTGCAAGTTTTTCCATGCTTGCTCACTTGAAAACCTGCTTAACGAATGCAATTGAAACAAGCCATAAATAATTCATACAAACCAATAAATCAACTTGCATAATTATTCACCTCAACCGGATGAAATTGAAACAACACACATAAATCAAAGTTTCACTATTGCACCGAAATTCTGTAAGCTTAAACAATTGATACTACACAATAAAGCAAAATAACAATTGTTTTGCTTAACTGGAAGCAATTGAATTAACATAAACATTAAAGCACCGCAATTGCACCAAATTTTGTAAGCCTAAACTAATTATTTCACACAACAAAGTAAGATAACAAAAGTTTTACTTAACTGGAAATAATTGAATCACACACACATCCATACATACATAATGGAATAAACACATCAATTGTACCAACAATTTTGTTTAAGCAAAAGTAATATATATATCAAATAAAAATAGGCTATTCTTAAAATAGGAAAACAATTAACTAACAAGATTGTTACCTCAATTTCGCATCCAACTTCTCCAAATATGATTCCGTCGCTTTCTTCTTCCGGGAGAATTGATATCGAAATACCATTATGTTGTCATTCTCATGCCAAAAACAAAAGAATAACAACAACCAACCTTTACCAGAGAAAGGTTGAAAATCGGTTTTAATAATTGCAAGCAAAAGTTGAAAACCGTAGAAACACATATGCTTTTATGCTAAACCAAAACCGATTCAACATATTGTGACTTTTTCACATATTGTTTCTACATGAATCCATCATGATCCTTTGATAAAGACTACCAACTTGGGCTAGAACTTAATCCTGCTAAATCAAAAAGTCATCCAAACCATAAGGGTACACAACATATTATGAGACCGAATATCAAGGTAATAAAACCGAAATCAAACATCTCATACACATACATAGCAAATAAATAAAGCATTAAAGTACCGGCTATGTAAATCAAAAACTATCACAAGAAAAATTATAAATCAAATAACTTTATTCATAATAGTTTTATTCAATAGACTTATACAATCAATGAAAGTAATCAAAAATTGAGGTCTATTTTTCTAGTACAACTCAGTCCTTCATATCAATGCCACATGAAGGTAGGTTTCTATTTTCATTCTTCAGCTTGTGAATTTCTTCAAGTAGAAAACCTTGTTGCTTAACCAAAACCTCTTGCAGGTGAGAAATTTTCAAGAAGGAATCTGCAAGAGCATGTAGTTCTGTCTTTGATTAAACACAAAAGAGCGCCAATGCCTCAATACACTGATCTTTCTTCAGCGTATTCTCTCTTTCCTTCTTGCTAAGCCAATCTCCCTTTTTTATTTTACCCCTAATTTGAAGACAAGCCCCTGACTTATTCTTAGGATGATCATTCTGATCTATCATCTTTTCATGCGAAGATGTTTGATCCAGACTCATGGTCCGGACAAGGAAAGATCACAAAACGAAAAGGATATCTTTATATTTCTCATATTTCTGAAAATATAATATATCAAATATACGAATGTATCAAATATTTTCAATTACAAGATTTTATTTCCATAATTTACACAAAAGGTGCCTTGATTTCTTCTTCCTCACTCGAATATGGCACACATGGTGAGGAAAGAATTCTAATACCGATTAGGTGGTATTAGTATGAGATTTTCTCTCATTTTGGAACTTTGAACAACCCGAGTGTTCTTGATCTAGAATCATATGATAAATTCTCCTTTTGTTACGTCGAACTAGCGAAGTGTCGTGGCTTTGGTTGTCTATGCAACTTTTAGCAGTTTTGTTCTTGAGACAGTTTATGCTTCTTATCTTATCTTTCCATTTACCATTAGATGATTTAATAACATCGGAAGACATGTCCATTCTTAAAATGGGTAAATCACTAATGGAAGAGGAAGAAATAATATTGACAACTAATGCAATATTAGTTGTTTCCTCTTCTTCAGAATTTTATGAATCAGAGGTCTCATCATGAGTTACAACCAATGCCTTACTTCCAGTGTATTTCTTGCGATTTGGATAGTCTTTAGCAATATAACCAAACCCTTTAAACTTGAAGCATTGTGGATGATATTCATCATCTTATTCATGTTCCTTTTTTGACATGAACTCGATCATATGGTCGAGAATATTGGTGAGTATCCTTTATGAATCTCTTGTTTCTTATCCTTAAGAAATCTCGAAACTTTCTAGTAATCAAAGATAAGGATTCTTCGATTTCATCATCAGAATTTCCAGCAATCTGTTCATCTGAATCATCCAACTGTCTATTCCTTTCCATTGGAACTTTAGGAATTTTTCAGCTTTAAAAGCAATTCCTTTATTTTTAATAGATTGTGATTAATGATCAAAGATCTTTAACTTTCCAACGAGTGTGCTTCGTGAGAGAGTTGAGAGATCATTTGACTCTATGATTGCATGCTTCTTAGAATCGTATCTAGGTGGCAACGGTCTGAGAATTTTGCATACTATATCTTTTTCAGAAATAGTCTTTCCTAGAGAGAAAGATGTATTGATTATCTCAGAGAGTTTAAGATGAAACTCTTCAAAAGTGTTGTTGTCTTGCATTCGAAGATTTTCCCAAGCAGACGTAATAGTTTGAAGTCTAGCTTCTTTCTCTGATGTGTTTCCTTCGAACACGATTTGAAGATTATCCCAAGCTTCTTTTGAAGTTTGACATGTTGATACATGATGTTGTAGATCACGGCTTACAACATGTATTATAGCATTTAAACCATCTAAATTTTGCTTAGCTAGTGCCTTTTCTTTATTCGAAAAATCTACTAGGCGCTTAAGCTCAGCATCCGAATTTTCTATCTTTGGAAGAATATAACCATCGACGACTAATAGCCAAGTATTAAAGTCTCGTGATTATAGAAAAGATCGCATAGCAGATTTCCACCATAGATAGTTTGTTCCGTCAAATCTTGGCGGTATGTTAATTGAAGTCGATTAGAGAGAAACCGAGTTCATTCTTATAGGATGGATCGCACCAAACACAGATTGTTAGATATTTTCGTGTTTGCCTGCTCTGATACCAATTGAAAAGGCGAGGGTACCCCAAATATACATCAAGCTATTACTTTTCCTTCCTATAAGTCATTTCCCAGAAAGTGATTGTCTATGGACTGAGTCAAGACAATACAACTAATCGGTTCACACTTTGTGTGATCTTCTATGGATACGAGATCGAGACAATACAACAACAAAGTGTGTTTACTTGATACAAAGGTTCGGACTTAACCAAACTTAATAGGATTCACGTATCAGGTAAATAGGAATTAACGTTTGTGCCATTTACTTTAATTAAAATAAAACAATTATAATGTGGAAATATAAAATGACACAGCAAGATTTGGTTAACGAGGAAACCGCAAATGCAGAAAAACCCTGGGACCTAGTCCAGAATTGAATACTCTCAGGATTAAGCCACTATACAAAATAAACCAACTTCGTATAGTTGATACCAAGCAACTAAACCTATAGTTCACCTAGTTCCATCTGTATTCCCATGCCTCAATCCTGTAAACAAGTCACGTACTTGGACCAATTCCTTTGGTTCGTATTACAAACAGTAAAGGAACAATAAATCTGTTTGGTATCAACTCTCTCCAACCAAGTGATATGAGTTGAGCAAAGGTTCCCTTGTTTATCTTAACATAAACTCCTTTGCCAGGTTCCAAGATCTATCTTATGTTCAATTACCCAAAGGCAGTCGTTAATATTAAGCCAATCAATACATTTAATCACAAGGAAACATATTGATGCCGATCTTCCTTAACTATTATATCAAAATACCTAAAAGGATAAATCAATTATAGTCGGATCCTCTTTTTCCCAAATAAGTATTGTGCACACTAAAGTTTGTAAAAGCCAAGTCAGAAATCTTTAATATATTCTTTGTCTTCAAATCTTCTTAGATCTTCAATAAACACCTGCACATAACTACTTGAATCTCTTGTGATCAATCACACACAGAACGGAGTCTGTTAACAATGGATTATCACAAGATCGTATTTAGATCTAACAACAATCTAAAGATCCTTGTCGAAACCTTGAACTAGTTTGAGTGAATCTTATATAATAAGAGAAGATTCTCAAGCATAAAAAAACTAGGTGCAATCAAAGTTCAACCACTGTTAGTCAATCAGATCAATACGAAAACTAAAGATAAACCGCGATATCTAGTTTCCCACCAACGGGTCGCGATATCTAGTTTCCCACCAACCACTGTTAAACCGTAAGAGATTTCACCTAATTAGATTACTCTCCTCTCCGATAGGCGGCTTCACCAGTAACAAAGACAAAAGAGTAAGGCTAATGTTACGCAGGATTAGTTTGCTAGAAATGCAAACTCAACGTATTTATAGACAAGGAAGTTCAGACACAAATGAATTTAAAAAACCGAAAATATACTCAAGATATTTTTCGATATTAACCCAAATTCGGTTTTCATAATTCCTGTGAATGCACTGTCCAAAAATATGATCGAAATCTCCTTGAAAAATATTTAACTAGTAAATGCACATTACTAATTCTTATTTTCCACAAATAATTAAAACCCATTAATTAAAAAGATTCTTAACCGTTAAGGAATATCTTTAAATTAATTCTTAACCATTAATGCGTATTCTTATTTAACTTCGATCTTGGGATTTACTTCCTTCTTAGCCATTAAGGAATATCTTTGAACAATATAAAATAAGCATTCATGCACCGTGTTCAAAGTGTGATGACATCTTACTCTTGTAAGTCTTTTCCATGTTTCCTCACTTGAAACCGATTTACCACACTTCCAAACAAGTTTAGAATTGGTTCATCTGACTTTCAAGAACTATGTGATTGATAAAGTACCACTGAATCACAACTCATGGGTTTACGGTTCTACCAAAACAAGTTTTGGTTCTACCTCCATGTGAGTACTGTGCATAATTACACTAGCTTACCAAGGATACGACTGACTAGGTACTAGGAACGGTTCCCCACATATATTTGGTATCTAACTTGTATGCACTGCACATGTCCATATGATCGGTTCCCCCTTCCAAAAAACGTATTGCACATATTCATAGGATCGGTTTCCCTTTCTTCCATAAACCTTGATGCACCTCATACAAGGATCGGTTCCCCTTGTGATGCACTGCACCTCTTACTAGGATCGCTTCCCCTTCTCCCTGTAATAAGTTCAGACGCTCACAACTCGATCATACCCCAGGTGATTACTTAAGATCGGTTTCACTAATAAAAGTCATACCAATACATAAGTCAGGGCTCATGTGAATAGTTTTACCAAGAACACAAACAAGTCATGAGCGGTTATACTAATCACATATATTGGTCATTCATAAGATATGCAATGAAGAACATCCCCAATAACGCCTGGCGATTTCCTTTTAGGTTCACAACACATATCATGAACTTACTTCCTTAAAACACATGTAAAAACATTGTTTCCTATGATGAAATCCTCACCTCATACCCATACATAATCACAATAGCATTCATACGATTATGTCGATGTCTTATATACAAAGTTTAACGGTTAAGCAAGAAACTTCGTATTATATTCCTTAATATTATATCTATCTAGAGTGTTCATGCTTCGTAGTTTTATGTTTTCAATATGCACGACTTGAAAGATACGTTAGGGAATGAAACAGTTCAAGTCAAATATCACTAACCTCAAGTGGAAGGATGATGTTGTCGTTGTAGCTTCGTACTTCTTCACTTATTCAAGTCTTCGCAATAATTGTAATGTCTCATCCAAATACTTTTAAGCTAACATATACGAAGTTGACTCTAGTATATTTAAATCAAGCGACTCTTAAATGAGTTTTGGTTCACTAAAATATGACAACCAAACTTGACATACCAATGCTTGGTGGGTTCAACCGAGCAATGCTCTAATAGTTGAACCTCCTCTTCCTCTTCAAGTAAAGTTCCGATATTGAACATTTTTGGTTCTACCTCCGTCCCGATGTTGATTTTCTTCGTTGGTTCCAGCGGTGAGCAGATTTGTTGCGGAGGTCGTTGAGGAGTACTTTTCTGTAATTTTCATTTGGCAGAGACATCTGTGCCTGGAGTGGCAGAGGTACTTGTCTCCGGTGCTGAGACGGCTTTGGGTACTAAGGAGACTTCGTCCCGTACTTTCTTGGTATTTGCCTTGCATATTTTTCTTTCGTGCTATTAGGCAGCAATTCTATCTTCGTTGAGTCTAATTTACGCTAGGTTGCATAGCCTTACGTCTTGCTGGTCGCCTTTGATTTCCATTTCACCCATAGGTGTAGGAAAGCTTAGGAATTGGTGATATGTCGAAGCTGTTCCTCGCAATCTATGGAACCATAGCCTGCCCATGATGATGACATTGTAGGTCAAAGGTGCCTCCACCACACAAAAACGTGTATTGGTTACTAAGGGTCCTGCGTGTACTTGAAAGACAATTTCTCATTTTGGTCTAGAGACTGATCCATTAAAACCGTATATTGTGTAAGTAGAAGAATCCATCTGCTCTACTGTCAAACCCATGCGTAGGTAGGGTTCATAAAATAGCATATTTAACGAACTGCCCCCATCCACGAGGACCTTCGTCACATTCCATCCGAGTATTGGAAAAGTGATCACTAGTGGTTCGTTGTGCATTTCAAACTCTTGGTTGACGTCCTTTGTTGAGAATGCTAATGGTGTGGCTATACATTCCTCCCAAGCACTAGTAGGTGGTCCACTTAGCTTGAACACCTCATGGGATTCAATCTTATTTCTGTTTTGAGCTAACTCGAGTTTGTATTCGATCATTTCTTCTTGGATTCCGTTGGAGAAGGTGATCATGTTGATGTATTTGCCATCTTGAGGTAGTTCCACCCTTTTCTTTGGGGTATCCTCAGTCGCCACTGGCTGTAGCTGTACGTACTCCATGAATTTTCCTTCGTCGATGAATCTCTGGATCACGTTTCGTATGTGGTAACAAGTATCAGTGGTATGTTCGTAGTATTGGTGGTACGCATAGTTCTCCTTTGCCTCCTTCATTTTTTCTGGCTGCTTTCCCCTAGTATTAGGGTAAGGAAAGCCTGGATTTGCTCCCTCCTTGTTTAGGATGTGAGAGAAATTTGTATTTAGCTTCATATAGAGTTTGTTCACAAATTCTTCTCTTCCTTTGCCTCTTTTTCCATATCCGTATTTGGATCGTTTGTCTCGATAGCTAGTTCTGCCCCCGGCTTTATTTTGTCGCTTAGGTATCTCCGGAATTGGATCCAGAGAGTTGGTTTACTGTGGAGCTGTTGTTGTCTTTGCTTGTGCCATGGGGTTGTCCTTCTGGATTTCTTCGAGTCTAATGTAACGGTCCTGGACAACCCTGAGCTCGCCTTCGGAATCGAGGGTTCTGTTGTGAAGTTCAACGAAGATGGCTAAGGTTCTATCAAGTCCGTACTTATAGCAGTTAATGCTAATTTATGGATTGACTTTCCCAATTTCTTGGCATGTCTTTTGCCACCTGTTTGTGTACTGTATTAATGTTTCGTGGGGTCCGATAAATAAAGCAAATAGCCTATCTAACCCTGCCTTTGTTGATTTTTTGTACATATATGTCTCCAAAAACACCGTAGATAATTTCTCGAAGGAGGAAATTGAGTTGGCTGGTAAATTGACATACCAGGCTAGTGCTGATCCCGTTAAGCTAGTAGGAAAGTACCTACAAAGTACTACCTCATCTCTTTCCCAATGGGCAAGGATGCGAGTATAATACCGTAGGTGGGCTGCGTGATCTGAGGTACCATTGTATGCTTGGAACGTAGGTATCAAGCATTTCGGAGGGATGGGTTCCCTTAAAATGTGAAAAGATAGCGGGGATGTGGTTGCCTCTTGTAGCGCTTTTTCTAGTCTTACGCCTGCGTTTAGGCCTTGTATCTCCCTCTGCATTTTCTCTATTTGCTCTATAACCATGTTCACATTGTGATCATCTTTGGAAAACGCTTTGTCGTAGTAGGATTGAGAGGGTTTTTATGTTGAGTCCGCTTCGTCTGGATCGTGGTGCGCTTTCCTGGATTTCTTAGGATGATTGGTCTTTGGTGGGTTGAGATCCATCCTTCGTATTCCTGAGATAGCTCCGTTATCGTGCCTCTTTTGCGGAGGGCGAGCTTGGGAACCTTCGATTTGTGTGTATTAGAGTATTGCTCGATTGAACCCACCAAGCGTTGGTATGTCAAGTTTGGTTGTCATATTTTAGTGAACCAAAACTCATTTAAGAGTCGCTTGATTTAAATATACTAGAGTCAACTTCGTATAGGTTAGCTTGAAAGTATTAGGGTGAGACATTACAAGTATTGCGAAGACTTGAAGAAGTAAAGAAGTACGGAGCTACAACCACAACATCATCCTTCCAATATTTGACTTGAACTGTTTCATTCCCTAACGTATCTTTCAAGTCGTGCATATTGAAAACATAAAATTGCGAAGCATGAACTCTCTAGATAGATATAGTATTAAGGAATACAATATGAAGTTTCTTACTTAAACATTAAAATTTGTATATAAGACATCGACATAATCGTATGAATGCTATTGTGATTATGTATGGGTATGAGGTGAGGATTTAATCCTAGGGAACAATGTTTACATGTGTTCTAATGAATTAAGTTCATGATATGTGTTGTGAACCGAAAAGGAAATAGCCATGCATTATTGGGGCTGTTCTTCATTGCAAATCTTATGAACGACCAATATGTGTGATTAATATAACTGCTCATGACTTGTTTGTGTTCTTGGTAAAACTATTCACATGAGGCCTGACTTATGTATTGGTATGACTTTTATTAGTGAAACCGATCTTAAGTAATCACCTGGGGTATGATCGGGTTTGTGAGTGTCTAACAAATATTGGGAAAGGGGAACCGATCCTAGTAAGAGGTGCAATACATCATAAGGGGGAACCGATCCTTGTATGAGGTGCATCAAGGTTTATCGAAGAAATGGGAACCGATCCTATGAACATGTGCAACACGTTTTTGGGCAAGGGGAACCGATCCTATGGACATGTGCAGTGCATATAAGTTAGATACCAAATATATGTGGGGAACCGATCCTAGTACCTAGTCAGCCGTATTTTTGGTAAACTAGTATAACTATGCACAGTACTCACATGGAGGTATAACCGAAACTTGTTTTGGTAGAACCATAAAACCCATGGTTTATGATCGTGTGTTACTTGATCAATCACATAGTTCTTGAAAGTCAGATGAACCAATTAAAAACTTATTTGGAAGTGTGGTAAATCGGTTTCAAGTGAGTAAGTATGAAAAGGGACTTGCAAGAGTAAGATGTCGAAACATTTTGAACACGGTGCATTAATGCTTATTCTTTTTTTTCAAAGATATTCCTTAAAGGCTAAGAAGGAAGTAAATCCCAAGATCGAATTTAAATAAGTTAAGAATCTTTTTAATTGAGGGTTTTTAATTATAAATGGAAAATAAGAATTAGTAATGTGCATTTTCTAATTAAAGATTTTCCAAGGAGATTTCGATTATATTTTTGGACAGTGCATTCACAGGAATTATGAAAACCGAATTTGGTGTAGTAATGAAAAATATCTTGAGATTATTTTCGGTTTTGGAAATTCCTTGGTGTCCAAACTTCCTTGTCTATAAATACTTTGAGTTTTCATTCCTAGAAAACCAATCCTTCGTAACAATAGACTTCCTCTTTTGTCTTTGTTACTGGTGAAGCCACCTATCAGAGAGGAGAGTAATCTAATTAGGTGAAATCTCTTATGGCCGCTCAATTTAAAGTCTTCTTTGGGATTGAGAAGCTCTAACGTGACCCGTTGGTGAGAAACTAGATATTGCGGTTTATTTTTAGTTTTAGCATTGATTTGATTGACTAACGGTGGTTGAGCTTTGATTACGTCTAGTTTTTTTATGCTTGAGAAACTTCTCTTCTAATATAAGATTCAATCAAACTAGTTCAAGGTTTCGATAGTGATCTTTAGACTATTGTTAGATCTAAATACGATCTTGTGATAATCCATTGTTAACAGACTCCGTTCTGTGTGTGATTGATCACAAGAGATTCAAGTAGTTGTGTGCAGGTGTTTATTAAAAATCTAAGAAGATTTGAAGACAAAGAAGAGATAGAAGATTTCTGACTTGGTTTTATAATCTTTGGTGTGCACAATACTTGTTTTGGTAAAAGAGGATCCAACTATAATTGATTTATCTTGGGTATTTTGATAGAATAGTTGAGAAGATCGGCATCAACACAATTCTTTGGATTAAGAGTGTTGTTCGCTTAATCTTACCGATTGCACTTTGGGTGATTGAACATAAGATAGATCTTGGAACTTGGCAAAGGAGTTTATGTTAAGATAAATAAGGGAACCTTTGCGCAACTCATATCACTTGGTTAAAGAGAGTTGATACCAAACAGACTTGTTGTTATTTTACTGTTTGGAATACGAACCAAAGGAATTGGTCCAAGTACGTGACTTGTTTACAGGTTGGAGGCGTGGGAATACAGACGGAACTAGGTGAACTATAGGTTTAGTTGCTTGGTATCAACTATACGAAGTTGGTTTATTTTGTATAGCGGCTTAATCCTGAGAGTATTCAATTCTGGACAAGGTCCCGGGGTTTTTATGCATTTGCGGTTTCCTCGTTAACAAAATTTTGCTGTGTCATTTACTTTATGTTTCCGCATTATAATTATTTTTATTATAATTAAAATAAATTGCATAAACATTAATTTCCATTTACTTGATACGTGAATCCTATTGAGTTTGGTTAAGTCTGAGCCTTTGTATCAAGTAAACATACTTCATTGTTGTATTGTCTCTATCTCGTATCCATAGATAATCACACGAAGTGCGAACGGATTAGTTGTATTTTATTTGGGTACCCTCGCCTTTTCAATTGGTATCAGAACAGGTAAACACGAAAAGATCTAACAATCTGTGTTTGGTGCGATCCATCCTATAAGAATTGAATCCATGTCTGATTCAGTTAATATACCGCCAAGCTTTGATGGGACTAACTATTCATTATGGAAATCTGCTATGAGAGCGTTTCTTCAATCCCGAGATTTTAATATTTGGTTATTAATCGAAGACGGATATCAACAACCGATGGATTATTCGGAAACAGAGTTTAAACGCTTAGCAGATTATACTCATGAAGAGAGAATTCGTGCAATGCATAATTCTGTTGGTTTGAACGCCATCACACATGCAGTTAGTCATGAGCTCTTACATCATATGCTGGCTTGTAGGACTTCTAAAGAAGCATGGGATACTCTTGAGACTGTATTCGGAGGAGATGATTCTGAAAAGGAAGCTAGACTTCTTACCCTTTTAACTGAACGGGAACATCTTAAGATGGATGATAATGACACCTTTGAGGATTTGAACTCTAAACTTTCTGATATTGTTGATACATCTTTTTTTCTTGGAAAGGTTATACCTGAAAAAGAAATAATATGCAAAATTCTCAGATCGTTAACATCCAAATACGAGTCTAAAAAACATGCTATAATAGAAGGAAACGATCTTTCTGTACTTTCTCGAAGATCTCTTGTAGGAAAGTTAAAGATCTTTGATAGAGAAATTCTGCTGAAAAATCAAACTGAGAATCGTTTCCAAAAGGACAAGGTTCATGTTGAAAAATATCTTGACTCAACAATTGTTCTTTTAGCGCAACGAATTAATAACATCTTATCTATTGATGAACATGTTCCTGATATAGTTTCGGTTTGCCATAAAAGGGGTAACGATGAAGTACAATGCTTCAAGTGCCGAGGTTTCGGACATATGGCAAAACATTGTCCAAGCAGAAGAACTCAGAAGTGCAACAAGGCATATGTCTTCACCCTTGATGATATTTCGGAGGAAGAATCTAATGAAGAAATATCTAATTGTAATGCACTTATTGCTTACTCTAATGAGGATAAATTCTGTGAGTCTAAACAACTCTTAGAAAAACGTGAGTTGGAAATTAAGGAGAATAAAATGTTTATCTTGGTTCTTGAAAACCTTTTGAAATATCTTTCGGACAAAACCAGTATGGTGAAATCTGAACAGAAATCAGATGAAAAACCGAAAGAATCAGAAACTAAGTTTTCTGACAATATGATGAGATCTTCATGTAGAAGAAATAATCATACTAAAACTCTCCTTAGAAATAAATTTATCAAGGCTCTTCTCAAAAGGATAAAGATTTTGAAGACTGATAAGTTTATGAGATCTCAAAAGGAAATTGCAAACTCCTGCAATCACAAGAGTAAGAAGGAACAAAGGGAAACACAATCTATTGTGTTCATAAGTCATCCTAAGGATGTCTCTGTTCAATATGGTGGGAATAATTCTCACCTCAACACGCATTGATTGTGTTGAAATATGCATCCTCACTTGTTGCCCAATTTTTGTGTGTGAGGAAGCATAAATCCGGGAAAGAGGTTCTGTTTATGAAAGATAATAGATATCTTTTATTTTTGGTAAATATAGTTTCGGTTTCCTAAACGAAATTATTCCTTGATATTATTCAAATCCTTTATATATTTTTACTGGATTTCAATAGAGAATTCGACTAAAGAAAAGACATCTCTTGATGATGTAGCACTATATGCATCAGTGTTCACTGGAACTCATGATGTTTATCTTCATGAAAATTCTCGAGATTCTCTAAGAAAACAGATTCTCTCTGTTAAAGGTTGCATTAGATATCATGAGTTGATGATAAAGGATTCAAAAGAAATATTAGCTAATATTCATTCCCAACTGTTTGAAATGAATAAATCATCTACTGAAAAGGGGAGTTCTCAGAAGAATTTGAATCTAGTTTTTGAAAGCAATCGTCACGGGAATTGAGAAATAAAAAATATACACCAATTTTTGATCTCTTTCATTGAATGTATGAGTCTATTGAATAAAAACTATTATGAATAAAGTTATTTGATTTATAATTTTTCTTGTGATAGTTTTTAATTTACATAGCCGGTGCTTCATTGTTTTATTTATTTGTTATGTATGTTTATGGAATGTTTGATTTCGGTTTTATTACCTTGATATTCGATCTCATAATATGTTGTTAACCCCTGTGGTTTGGGTGACTTTTTGATTTAGCAGGATTAAGTTCTATCCCATGTTGGTAGGCTTTATCAAAGGATCATGAGGGGTTCTTGTAGAAACAATATATGTGAAAAAGTCACAATATGTTGAATCGGTTTTGGTTTAGCATAAAAGCACATGTGTTTCGACGGTTTTCAACTTTTGCTTGCAATTGTTAAAACCGATTTTTAACCTTTCTCTGGTAAAGGTTGGTTGTTGTTGTTGTTATTCTTTTTTTTTTTTTGGCATGAGAATGACAACATGATGGTATTTCGATATCAATTCTCCCGTAAGAAGAAAACGATGCAATCATATTTGGATAAGTTGGATGCGAAATTGAGGTAACGATCTTGTTAGTTAATTGTTTTCCTGTTTTAAGAAAAGCCTATTTTTATTTGATATATATATTACTTTTGCTTAAACGAAATTGTTGGTACAATTGATGTGTTTATTCCATTATGTATGTGTGATTCAATTGGTTGTGGTTAAGTAAAAATATTGTTATCTTGCTTTGTTGTGTGATATCAATCGTTTAGGCTTACGAAAGTTCGGTGCAATTGCGGTGCTTTAATGTTTATGTTAATTCAATTACTTCCAGTTAAGTAAAAAAATTGTTATTTTGCTTTATTATATGGTATCAATTGTTTAGGCTTACAAAATTTCGGTGCAATAGTGAAGCTTTGATATATTTTTTGTTTCAACTTCTTCCGATTGTGGTGAATAATTATGCAAGTTGATTTATTTGGTTTGTATGAATTATTTATGGCTTAACGAATGAATATGTTGACGGGATGAGTTATTCAGTCCAATTCGATTCCGGATAAGATAAACTAAGTTAATTCTGATCTTAGTTAGACTTATCAAAGTGGAGGTTTCGGTTATTCAAGTCTAGCCGAAATCCCAAAAAAGGAAATGCTAGTTAACTATCCTAGTATTTGGCTTGTTTAAAATCTAAAGGTCTAAGTTATATGGATAATTAGAACCTGATGAGAAAAATGGAGTTTATCTTTGTTTTGGTCATATCGAATGAAGCGATTGTATATATACAATCGGTTTAGCAAAGGAACTAAGTTGCTTAGTTGATTTTTGGTTTGCTAAACTAGTTGGGAAAATTGCTTCGGGCAATTATTTCCATGATAACTATAGTAGCAGGAAATCCCACACTACACCCCTCACAAGAATTCATACAATCAAATCATTTTTAGATCAACAATCATAAATTTTATTGATTAATCTCACAAGTTTTACAAGATGAAAAGGAAATGAAGCTAAAGAATTAATAACCGCTCTGGAATTTCTCTCTCCTAATGACTTGCTCAACACTCGAAAAAGATATCTCTTTCCTTACGCCTGTTCAACTCTTTATATAGGGAATTACATAGTGGATGACAGCTAATCTGTCCTTTATTTTAGGATCCGACTTGTGATATTCTCGCAAGAGTTATATTGTTAATCTTCGCAATCACTCTAAACATCGCAGAATCATCACACTTTTCTCATTTTTCTGCCATCGTCATCTATTACGTCATTCTTCAAATCATTCTGCGACGCTCGCAAAGTGTTGTTGATCAAACTTCGCAAACGTGTCCTTCTCGCGATATTCTGATCCTACAGGGGAATGGGAAGGCCGGTGAGAAGCTGACCTAGCGAGACTATGACTTCCTCATGATTGCAAGGATGATCAGAAAATAGATTAATAGAAAGCTCAGATTTAAGGTTTTGACCAGGAATGGAAGATAAATCAAAACCTCTGGTTTGAAGTTTCTTTCGAATTTCTTCAAAAACAATCTCATTTTTACGACCAGCTGGAGGCATCTTCAGTATGGGAATGAAGGAATGAAATATGAAGAATGAAAATTTGCAGTAGCAGAAGCGAAATTTACGGAAGAATAGTAAAATTGCAGAAAAGCTGGGAAGAAAGTAAAAAGAAGAGAAGGGAAGAATAAGGAGAATATATATAGAGGGTAGAAATTCTTGAGAAGATAAATGCATTTAATGCGAGGAGTAGACGTGAGCGGTTAAAAAGCAGCGGTTGAAAAAGACGTGTCAAGAGATGGATGGAAGAAAAGATACGTGTAACAAAATTCACGCAAAATACAGAATTATGTCATTACAGAATAATATGAAAAGATAAACAGTTACGGCATATTGAAAAACGATTTATCATGACATTCTCCCCTTCGCAGAGAAGACATGAGAAGAGGCAAGATGTAGGATCAGAATATCGCAAGAAGGACACGTTTGCGAAGTTTGATCAACAACACTTTGAGAGCGTCGCAGAATGATTTGAAGAATGACGTAATAGATGACGATGGCAGAAAAATGAGAAAAGTGTGATGATTCGGCAATATTTAGAGTGATTGCGAAGATAATAGAACTCTTGCGAGAATATCGCAAGTCAGATTATAAAATAAAGGACAGATTAGTTGTATCCACTATGTAATTCCCTATATAAATAGTTGAACAGTTTTAAGGAGAGAGAGATCTTTTACGAGTGTTGAGCAAGTCATTATGAGAGAGAAATTCCTGAGCGGTTGTAAATTCTTTAGCTTCATTTCCTTTTCATTTTGTAAAACTTGTGAGATTAATCAATAAAATTTATGATTGTTGATCTAAAAATGATTTGATTGTATGAATTCTTGTGAGGGGTGTAGCGTTGGATTTCTTGCTACTACAATAACATATCAAAACGTAATTACTTGTAGTTTCAGTTTTGATATTGGTTATCAAAAATGGTATGTGGAACCCTCGTGCTTGACTCAACAGGTTGCAAGTCTATTTTTGAGATTTGTAAGATCCTTTTCGTGTTGTCCTTTATTTTTCTATTTCTTTGTCATTTTTGTGACAAAAAAGGGGGAGAAATATATGGAGTAAACATGTGATGCTGGTATCAATTTTATGTTGATTGATATCACTAGGAAAGAGAACAATGGTGCTTGAACGTTTATCTAACAAATGAGGAAAAGCACAGACTAAGGGGGAGTAACATATCATATGATTGGGATAACAAAGACGTGCGGATTAAAAATCTACCTATCTCACCTTTAGGAGGAGTATAAGCTTTGTTATTATAGTGCAGCTGCTGCATTTTTAAGGATTGAATGTATGCAGGTTATGTGATGTGGATTCGGGAATCAAGCGTATGTGTAATGAATTATTGTAATTTGTTTATCCATATGATTGTAAGAGTTTTGTCACTAAAATTGACAAAGGGGGAGATTGTTAGAGCATTGCTTGGTTGAACCCACCAAGCGTTGGTATGTCAAGTTTGGTTGTCATATTTTAGTGAACCAAAACTCATTTAAGGGTCGCTTGATTTAAATGCACTAGAGTCAACTTCGTATAGGTTAGCTTGAAAGTATTAGGGTGAGACATTACAAGTATTGTGAAGACTTGAAGAAGTGAAGAAGTACGGAGATACAAACACAACATCATCCTTCCACTTGAGGTTAGTGATATTAGACTTGAACAGTTTCATTTCCTAACGTATCTTTCAAGTCGTGCATATTAAAAACATAAAACTGCGAAGCATGAACACTCTAGATAGACATAGTATTAAGGAATACAATATGAAGTTTCTTGCTTAACCATTAAAATTTGTATATAAGACATAGAAATAATCGTATGAATGCTATTGTGATTATGTATGGGTATGAGGTGAGGATTTCATCCTAGGGAACAATATTTACATGTGTTCTAAGGAAGTAAGTTCATGATATGTGTTGTGAACCGAAAAAGAAATTTCCAGGCGTTATTGGGGCTGTTCTTCATTGCAAATATTATGAATGACCAATATGTGTGATTAGTATAACCGTTCATGACTTGTTTGTGTTCTTAGTAAAAATATTCACATGAGGCATGACTTATGTATTAGTATGACTTTTATTAGTGAAACCGTTCTTAAGTAATCACCTGGGGTATGATCGGGTTTGTGAGTGTCTGACAAATATTGGGAAAGGGTAACCGATCCTAGTAAGAGGTGCAGTACATAACAAGGGGGAACCGATCCTGGTATGAGGTGCAACAAGATTTATAGAAGAAAGGGGAACCGATCCTATGAACATGTGCAACACATTTTTTGGCAAGGGGAACCGATCCTATGGACATATGCAGTACATATAAGTTAGATACCAAATATATATGGGGAACTAATCCTAGTACCTAATCAGCCATATTTTTGGTAAACTATTGTAACTATGCACAGTACTCACATGGAGGTATAACCGAAACTTGTTTTGGTAGAACCGTTAAACCCATGGTTTCTGATTGAGTGTTACTTGATCAATCACATAGTTCTTGAAAGTCAGATGAACCAATTCTAAACTTGTTTGGAAGTGTGGTAAATCAGTTTCAAGTGAGTAAGTATGAAAAAGTACTTGCAAGAGTAAGATGTGGACACACTTTGAACACGGTGCATTGATGCTTATTCCTTTTGTTCAAAGATATTCCTTAAAGGCTAAGAAGGAAGTAAATCCCAAGATCAAATTTAAATAAGTTAAGAATCTTTTTAATTAAGGGTTTTTAATTATACATGGAAAATAAGAATTAGTAATGTGCATTTGCTAATTAAATATTTTCCAAGGAGATTTTGATCACATTTCTGGACAGTGCATTCACAGGAATTATGGATACCGAATTTGGTGTAGTAATGAAAAATATCTTGAGAATATTTTCGGTTTTGGAAATTCCTTGGTGTCCAAACTTCCTTGTCTATAAATACTTTGAGTTTGCATTTCTAGCAAACTAATCCTTCGTAACAATAGACTTCCTGTGAGACCCGTGTTTTTGGATAGCAATTTTCAAACGTAAAACCGGTAAAATCCAACATGTGTGGTGTTGGGTGCGTATTTTTGAATTTGGGTGTTCATAACAAAATTTAAGTAATAGATAAAAAAGGCTAGCTCTTATCTCTGTGGTGGTTGGGAATGAGGATTCTCTTTTTAATTTTCCCCTTATGAATTTTGTGGGATGTTCTCTATAGTTGCAAATCTATTCTCATAAATCTCACGTGTACATAAATCCACTCTCTCTCTCTCTTATTACGGCTATTCGTCCTCTTCTCTATCTCTATTCTTCTCCTCGTTCATAAGAAAAATAAATACTACTCCATTAATTTCTTGGGAATCGTGAAAGTGCATCAAGTTTATGGATTCCTATTTTGAGGTTGGGGTTTCTACATAATATTAAAAACTAAACTATTTTGGCATTCGTTTTGGTTTGAATCATGATCTATATCTTCTTATATGTATGTTATAGGGTTTCCGTTTAATATCAAAGAAAACTTTTTTTTTAGCACCCTTTTGATCGCTTAACTTGATTTGATTTATCTCTGGTAAGTACTGATATTAAGATCCGTGTTTGAATGGCATAAAATTTTGGAAGACACAGACTTAATCAAACTCCCTTGAAATGTCTGTTTAGTTATCTTAATTTTGAAACTTGTTCGGAAAAAGATGTGTCGCTTCATGCCTGAACTCAATATGAACCTCAAGTTTTCTTTGTTGTCACCGTTCATAAGAAAAAATGAAAAGAGTAAGAACTGTCAGATTTCTCTAACTCACTCCCCCTCTACTTTTCTTTTTTTGTTTTGTCTTACGTGAATACCAAATCATTAGAGCTAGCACTATGGGGGGGATTTCCCTTCCTTATCCCTCCATTTCCCTCAAAATCCCAAAAATGCAACCACTATGGTCTCCCATATCCCTACACGAGTAGGGATACACACCACCATCCCTACATGGGTGAAAAGATCTGTTCAGCCTTGTAAGGAAGGGAAATCACACGGATACTCAGTACCCGTATGATTTTTCACTTTACGGGTACTGAGTATGCGTAGCTTTTTGTACGCGTACTCAGTTCCCGTTTCGACAAATAATATTTGTTTGACCTTTTTCGTTGACACCTCTCTCACACCCGATCCTAACCATCCATCACTAATAACGGCTCTATTTTGTACGCCATCGGATCCCAACGGCCATTTTTTCAAAATTCCCTATAAATACCAATCTAATTCTCTACTCAAACCACACCAAATCAATTTCTTCTTCCTACATCAATTGATTTCTTCACTAAAATCATTACAATTTTATATTTGTTTTAGTAATACTTATAAAAAAAAAATCTTATCAATGGATGAGACTCAAAGCCAAAAAAGGAAACAAATAACGAGATTTAGTGTTTTGGAAAATCATCACCTTATTACTCAGTACCTTGCTGTTGGTTATAGTAGTTATGAAGACAAGAAACTATTTTGGGAGGTGCTTTTTAATAAATTTGTCGAAGCTTGTGGTGGAAATCGATACGGTCGTACTTTGAAAAGCGTTCGTAATCGGTTTAGCAAAATCAAGAGTGAAGTGGATAAATTTTCCGGTTGTATTGCAAGAGATACAGTCGCTAATCCGGGCATTGACTCAATTAATCGGGTATGTTATTTAAATATTTTTATTATAGTTTCTGTATATGTTGTTTGTAAATATTATAATTTACTAATATATTAATTACGGTATCTTTACATTGATGTAGATCATAATTGCCAAAAGCTTATATGTTGATATATATATAAAAGCTTTTGAACGAGATTTTGAGTATGATATGCTTAAAGATGTTCCAATTGTACCAGTCGGAGTAACTGAAGATATGGAACAAGATTTTAATCCTCCTTCATCTCAAATGAATGCAAATTTCTCTAATATGTTTAATTCCCCACCCCAAACTTCCCAAAATCCACCCTCAATCCAGTTCGTCGAAAATCCATTTCAAAATAATATCCCTAGTGGTATCCCTTTTGCATCAGGATATACCCCTACTACAAGCCCAATGACTATACCTGGAACATCGTCTGGTGGATTTACAGGAGGTAAATGCATTTCAAGAGCAGGGAAACAAGCGCAAATTCCTAAAAACCGGGTTGTGAAAAATAAACCCGGCATACCATCCTCGCAAGACTCTCAGATGAGTGACGCGGGCAGTAAACTTGTTGATTATCTAAAAGAATCCTGATTGATTATCCCACCTCGTCAGCTGCAACAAAACCAAATTATGGAAAGGTTATTAGAGACAACGCAACATCAAATTCAGGAAGCTCAAATGAAAGAAGAAAGGGAAATAATGTTATTGGATCTCGAGAAGATGACTCCAAAGGCAAAAAAGTATTTTGAATATCAACAAAATGCCATACTGGCCAATCAGATGCAGAGCCAGCAAGATAATCCGTTCCATTTTTAATAGCTAAGCTTAAGTGTTTATTCGTTTTAATAAGTAATGTCGTGTTTTATTTCTTGTAATCCGTTCAATTTGTAATAGATTAGTTTAATTATATTTTATTTTAAGTAATCTTGTATTTTAGTTCCGGTAGTGTAGTTAATTTTATGTCGGTAACAATTACTTATGTATTTCTAATTACGATAATTTGAATAAAATTAAGTTATTCCAACGGATCTTTGGTAACGGGTAAATCCTAACGGCTAAATACAAACGACTCTATTTATGATACTGAAACACACACAGGAAAATGGAAAATTACATAAATGAAAGATAGAACATACAAACACAATCATTCTTCGGGATTGTTGTTCCGAAGACTTGATTAACATCTGATGCTTAAAGTTGTAATTCAAAAACCAAAAATTACATAAATATAAGATAGAACATTCAAACACAATCATTCTTCAGGATTGTTGTTCCGAAGACTTGATTAACATCTAATGCTGAAACCTAATAGAAAAGCCGAAAATTACATAAATATAAAGATAGAACATTCAAATTCAATCAATCTTCAGGATTGTTAGACGAAGACTTGATTAACATCTGATGCTAAAACCAGCTTGCAATATAGTTAAATTTCGTCAGGATTGTAGGTATCGTAAACCGGTTTTAACAGCTGATAACATTCATCATGAGGAAAGTTGTCGCCCGTCTGGTTAAGATATCCTAAACGAGCAGCAGTTATCTGAAATTTATAAAACAAATTTAGCTTAAGTATATTTATTTACTTAAAAGTGAAAGAAATATGTAAAACATTCTTACCCTTTGTTCATATGCCATTCCAGGATTGCGTATGTTAACATCGGCCTGAATAGTGACAAAAGTTATGATCTCCTTGTTCATCTTGCTCCACCTAGCTCTAAGACTTCCCTTGTTTCTGGCATTCGGATTTCCAGAAATGTTATCAAACAATTCAAAAAAATTCTTCCAGAATTTGTTGCCTGAAGCCTGAACTTCGTTAAGATTATTGTTTTTTGCTTGAATCCATGCTTGTGTAAGAGCAACATCTTCTTCTGTGCTGAATCTTACCATTTTTATAAAACAGAGGTATGATTGTCTGTTGCGATAGGTTTTAAATTGGAAAGTGATTTGATATTTATAGAGATATGATGAGAGGAAAGTCTTAATTAGCTATTATATTGTAAAATAAAACAGTTATGTTAAGAAATTTAAATACTAGCCATTTTTACACATCAAACCATGGAAAATTTCCACTACCCTGATGTTGCTACGTGGTTGTACTTTGGTTGAATGGCTCAGATGGATTTTGACCTAAGTGAGGTTCTTCTTGACTATTTGGAACAAAAGAACTGGTCGACGGGCCCGATTCCAGAGACTGGCCTTGTCTAGATGACTCACATGTATATGGGGCTTCATACGGTTTCACAAATCTCACACGGGGTGCTTCACCGTATTTTATTTGGTGTTGCAGCTCCGCTATGTAGTCGTATGATTGTTGTTATGTAGCCTTATATCTTTGTTCCATATCCACATAAGCATCGCGCCACATCTCCTGTAAACAACAAGGAAGGAAGTGAGTATAATTATTTTTCACAAGTCAAATAAATTGGAATTAAAGGTTATATTATACTCACATGTGTACCCAAGCTAACATCATAGTTGGATTTAGGAAACATTCCCAAATACTCCATTCCAACCGGTACCTCAGACGCCTGAAAGTCGGGGCCACATATCTTATTCGTCGTTTGGCTTGGTGGATATGGGAAGAGATGACGGTCGACGGGCACCAAATCTTGTGTGTATGTGCTTTGGCGTTGCGGGGATGGTCGGCGTACATACGCATCGTTATCTTGGGTTCCATATAAATCCCAGTTTTCTTCATGTACAATTACACCCCTATACTTCCCTATTGACCTCTTCTTCCACCATAACTTATATTGTCGATCGGATACTTCATCAAAATGCAGGCTATTAAGATTCCGGTCCGTGTACAAATATGCATTGTTGATGTCTACTATTGAATCAGGAGGGTTGCACGGTATTACGGTCAATCCAAGAACTTGTTTGAGACATATTTCGCCCAGGTACATGACGCTGTGACCAAATGGATCGTAAAAAACTCTACGTGTTACTGAGATTCGTTTAGCCTCTTCCACCTCGGGTTTACTTCTCCATTGACTCTCCTCTCATGGCCACTAGTATACGGAATCGAATGCAAAGTTATCAATTTGGTTACGAACAATAGTCATAGAATGGGTACCTGAATCTCTCTGACCGCCTTTTTTCGTCTCTCATTGGGATCCATCATATAACCTACCAGCTGGCCACAGATCCATATTTTCACTTTCAACCTTTGTATAGGGAAATAGACATCGGAAATAAGCCCAAAACCTTAACATATATGCATACACCGCCGAACCCCAATCATAATGCCCCAGCACACTTAAATCCCTTATTATACGAAGCCATTTAACCTCAACAACACTGTTTTTATTTGGGAAAAACTCATTCACAATAACCCAAATCAAAAACCATCTTGACATATGCTCCTGCATTATTACATTGTTCTCCCGCCCAAATCTATGTTCAAGAAACGATTTAATTATAATATTCTTGATCCCGTTGCATCTATCCACAAGTTTCCATCTCAAGGGGACTATTTCTTCATCTCTAATTACTTCTTTTACTCCGGTAACGATAACGTGGTTCGCGCCTTTTTTTCTTCTAGTAGTAGGTCTCGCCTCAATATATGGGAGCAAACAGTCTATGGTCTGGGGAGCAATTTCATGTATTTTCTCTATACTAATTGACTCCAATGATATGGGATCTCCTCGACCAATGTGAATTCCGGTAATTTGAGTGAAGTCTGATGGGGTAAACCCTATTTCAAAACTAGGGAAGTGAAATGTATTGGTGGTATGCCACCACCTTTCAAATATTCCGGTAGTAAGGCAGTTGTCTGGTAGTTTTGGATATTGTACTTGAAAAACTGAACCGAACCCACAATTATCTACAATCACTTTAGCATTAGGAAACTTAGAAATTGAGGTATACACTTCATGAATCGTACTTATGGTATTGCTATGTCTCAACGAAGTCATCCTAACATTAGACGTATCAAGAATTTTCAATTTATGATCACTATGTTCCGTTGAAGAAACGGGATATCTCTCTTCCATAATTCATCAAAAATCATCATTGTTCATCTACGGCACACATGTACACAAAAATCATCACAAAACAATCATAAATCATGTATTTTACATATTAGCCACATTGTCTACCAAAATAAAAAAACATCAAACATAATACCATATGTATATACATTTAATCATTCTTCAATACCAAAACATTTATCAATTTTCCACCAATGTGTCATATACATAATATATATGCTCTTAATCATTCTACAATCTCAAATCATCAATTACACTATCTTATACATATCAAAATTCATTCATACACAACACCCTATTTCAAAAAATCAACAAAAAATCAATAACTCAATCAAAAACGTCACACAATATCAAATAACAATCAAACAACATTATAATCAACCAAACATCTCAAATTTCATCTAAATCAAACTCAAATAAAATTTAAAACCCTAACATTCTAATCACTAACCTTTGATGTTTTTGTGGACGAATTTCAAAATTGATTGAGGGATTACCTTCCCTTTCGTGTTACCAACAAACCTTTTTGATCTTACCAACTGAATCGACCGGAATAAATACAAAAATCGAATGGGGGGAGATGCAAAAGGGAAGAAAGGTTTTAGTGAAGAAGAGGAAATGGGAGGAAGAACCGAGTTATGTGAACTTAAACCTATCAAACGGGTACTCAGTACGCGTATTTAGTCAAGTCAACGAGTTGACAAATACGCGTACTGAGTACTAGTTTGGTACTATGCATACGCGGACTGAGTACGCGTAGAGTGTAGGGAAGGGATAGAAACACACCATAGCAGGATTGCCTTTCGTGTGCCATCCCTTCCCTTTATTTGAGGGATAGGGAAGGGATAGATAGCACCATAGTGCTAGCTCTTAACCCCAGTTGAGCCTGAAACCCCTTTTTTTTTTTAGCCAAGTCAACTAATTTTAGATGGTGATAACACATGGGGTTGTTAAGTTGATAGACTTTTTACAAGCTTAAATTCATTTATTACTTCTATATTTAACTGATACTCTTCCCCTATTTTAACATTCCTATATTTATCTTGTTTTAACCCTGTCATTTTTATAAAGAAAATGTCTTTGTTTTGGTTGAATTTTGATCTCTTCCGTGATATTGTATTATTGCATTTTACTACTCTTTCTTTTTTTTCCTTGTGTGAGCTAGAAATGGTCCTTTCCTCTTTTTCTACCATTATGCTTTTCTGCATTATTAGACATGCAATTTTGTCTCCCGTCTGGTGTTTGAAAATATAGTATCATCCCAATTTTCTCTGTCTATGAAAAAGTTTATCCCATTTCGATCAGTCCCTTATAGTTTCATTTAAATTCGCTAATTTTCAACCGTCTTATAGGCCAACCCATTTACCACTCTATGTTCTCCCCTAAATAGTCAAATATAGATGTTTTATGTTTTGAAGTATAAATGTATTTTATGTATTCATAGACGTGTTTGTGTTTTGTACGTAATTGAGTGCACTAGTAAGAAATGAATTTTGGATACCCATCTCTCTGCTATTGTAGAAATGTCGGGCCTTTATGGCATCCCACCACTGGTGGCTACCCTGGGAAGACTGTTCGGGGAACAATATGGTTTGTTTACCGAAATAACTCTGACAATTAGATTAACAATCTAGAATTATAGACTTTGAGTAAGAAAATGTTGATTATTTGTGGCTGAGAATAGCAAAGTATTTTTGCGAGTAAGAAAATATTGATTATTTGTAGCTGAGAACAGCGTAGGTATTATTGTGAATTTTTATGCATGTTTTTAATTATCGTATATGTTGCATTTGTTTGTTTTTCAATGCACTCTATTATTTTTTGAAACTTCCTACTGGGCTGTGGTTTGCTCACCTCTTTTCCTCCCTTTCCACAGAGAATGAAGAAAGACTAGTCGTGAAACAAATTATTATGTATCACGGGGATTTAGGTATTGCTTTTGGATTTTATCGAGGTGTTGGTATATTAAAGTTTTGTACTTTTAATAATTTTGTAACTAATATTTTATAGTTTTGTAATTTTAAAAGTGATACTATATTTCATTAAATAAATTTCATTTCATTTGAGTTTTGTATTTTATTCAAATCTTTTGGAACGAAAAATCTGGTCCTTCCGAGTGGCAGTCCAGAGATTTGGGCTTGCTAGCGGACCCGACCCGACCCACAAGGTCGAATTCGTGTCCGTTGGAGGTCCGGAAAACCGAGCTGTCACACTTCCTCTTTTATATTTGTTACTGGTGAAGCCTCCTATCGGAGAGGAGAGTAATCTAAATAGGTGAAATCTCTTACGGCCGCTCAATTTAAAGTCTTCTTTGGGATTGAGAAGCTCTAGCGCGACCTGTTGGTGGGAAACTAGATATTGCGGGTTTATCTTTAGTTTTCGTTTTGATTTGATTGACTAACGGCGGTTGAACTTTGATTGCACCTAGTTTGTATATGTTTGAGAATATTCTCTTCACTCAAACTAGTTCAAGATTTCGACAGGGATCTTTAAACTGTTGTTAGATCTAAAGATGATCTCGTGATAATCCATTGTTAACAGACTCCGTTCTGTGTGTGATTGATCACAAGACATTAAAGTAGTTATGTGCAGGTGTTTATTGAAGATCTAAGAAGATTTGAAGACAAAGAAGAGATAGAAGTGTTGATGGTGGATTCTCATTTAAAGGATAAAATTGTAAAAGCTAAAAAATTATGCGCTAACATCTTGTAAAAGATAAAGCCATTAATGAGTGATGGATACTCCTTCACTTTATTAATTCACTTAGGATGGAGCATGTGGAAACAATCTCATTCTGTGAATAAAATACGAAATTAATCCAGGTTGGAGCATGTAGCAACAATCCCATATACCCTGTAAATTTCCAGCATTATTAATTAATGCGCAGACAGCCTTGTATTTCCTGTACTCATTATCAGTGCGGCATGACGACTGAGTGTTTCTCTTAGCAGAGTAACACGAATCTCCAAGCATTATAATGAAAGCATGTACAAAATACCCGTTTAGGCTGAACTCTCGGTGTGTTATACAAGCCCGATTGAGCCCCTCTCGGTGTGTTATACTAGAGTGATTGAGCATCCATACTGACCGTATCAGTCTGGATATGATCGCGACCATCCAACTCCACCATCCTGATTGGATGGCCCAGATTGATTACATAACCACCAAGCAGGTATGGAATACCTGCCGAACCAACGCGGACCCCGCATGGTCGGCCTCCCTTGGCCTAGCTTGCCAAAATGTCCAAACCATAGCAGTATGGATGGAAAACCCTAAATTAGGGTCTGCGGCACATTACATGTGTCGCAAAACAGCCTCAACCATCCATCTTCGCAGGTATAGATGGAGGGTTCATATGTAGATTCAAAGGGCACGGAGTATGTCAATACAATCACCGCAGGCCCGCCTACATACCTGACTAATCGGTCAGGACCAACCATGGTTGGTCATTCCAAATCGTGCGCCTGAATGGAGCATGACGCACGGCTTTGAAACCCAAAAATTAGGGTTTTGAATCACGAGCGTCCATCTTCTCCGGCACGAATGGAGGGTCCGAGATTAGATCAAAGCAGGTCCGGCCATGTCAACATGACCACAATGGACCCATCTATCCCCTAACCTGATCGGCCAAGGCATACCATGCCTGGCTATCCCCAAATTGTTCGCTCCAACATGCGTGGTCACACCTCCCAAGCTGCAAATTAATCTCAACCGCTCGATTTATCCGGACGAATTGGGTGACTTAGATCGTGTTTTTATGGGACGGTAAGGCATAGGCGTAAACACCAGCCTACCACCTACACGTTGGAGCAGTCGACCAAGACCGACCAAGCCTGGTCGTCTTGGAACGCCCGCCCAGAGTTGGTATGGGAAACGGCTTTTGCAGCACTAATCTTCTGTCGCAATTTGATCTCGACCACTCAACTTCTCCAGAAGAATTGAGTGACCCAGATTACGTTTTTATGGGACAGTAGGTATAGGCGCCTACACCGTCACACAATCTACACACATACATGATCGGCCAGTCCAGAATGGTTCCCTAAGCCTGGTTTCGGTCAGGGTGAAGATTGCGCACCTCCTTCAAAACTTTAATTCCACCAAGTGTCGCAGATGAGTGTCTCAAAGATCATCTCATCCGTCCAACTTCACCATCTCGGTTATATAGCCCTGGTCAGGAGTTAATTAGTCAGTGCGGAGTTATAGTGATCACCATCCTCCACTTTACCACACCATGTGGTTGGTCAAGTAAGGGTTTGCATGCGAAACTTCCAAACCATGTTGGATATACTCAATGCAGTACCTGAATAGTATACACACGATACTTCACAAGTATCAATTTCCTAAATTCTTCCTGGGTTTTGCTTTCGGGCTGTTTTCTCCTCCCGAAAGAGCTTAAAACCTAATTATTCCCTCGTTAGGAGATAGGAAATTCTTTTCCGTATGGAATGGAGGGGCGGACCATCAAAATCCGAGTCCGTACTAGAATTCTACAACGATTCTAGTAAGGGGCGCTAATTAGGGTTTCTAGCGCAACAATCAACGGTTGCCCCTCCTCTCAAGATGCAAAATCTCGGCCGTCGAAGGTCACCAAGCTAGCAAGTTTCCCGAGCCTGACTTGCCAAGCCACAATAACATGCTACATGTTTTCCAAAAACATTCAATACATCGATCATGTCACAAACTAGGGGATACATACTGGGGTGTTGGTCTGGAGGTTTAAAGCGTGTAGCGCACAACGCGCCATCATAAGAACGTGTCAGGAAGTCATTGACGGTTAGTGATGATGGGAGAAGTGGGCAAGCCTGGTCGTGTGACACCAACACACTACTCCACTACTCCATCACTCCACTTTCTCCACTTCCCACGAGATATGAAGGTTAGGCTAAAAGGCTTGTATAAATAGGTTTTCCGCCATATTTTCAACAACAACACAAGTCCAGACAACAGAAGCAAGTGTTGATACAATCGTATTCAAACACCGGAACTGATAGCTTACATCCTGCAAGCCAGTTTAGATTTCTGATACAAGTCCTGCATAGCCAACACCTTCACATTCTCAACACCTTCTTCGCTTCCCTCCCTAAGATCAACCCCATCTCCTTCACTTTGTGACCGAAACAAGCCTGGAACGGCCATTTTTTTTGGTTGGGTATATTAATTATATGTCCCTACAAATATATCCTTATGCAACAATAATTATGTCCCTCCTTTTTTATAACCTTATCCATTTAATATTAGATTACCTTAATACCCTCACTCATATAATATTTTTCTTTATTTCAAAATACAACAAATTTCTTCCTCTACCACTTCACCACCACCACTAGCACCACCACCACCAACATTCAACTACCATTCCACCACCACCACCGTTCAACAACCACCACCTACCAACCGCCACCACCACCAATATTCCACCACCACTCCTTCATCGCCATCATTACACCACCACTAGTCCTCCTCCACCACAAATTCGTCGCCGCCGCCGCCACTACCGTCACCACCACCGCCACCACCACCGCCGCCACCATCACTGGTTCAAATTTTTTTGTATCAACAAAAAGTAGTTGATCCATTTCAGTTGGATCAAACAATGGATGTTTATCCATTGCAGTTGGATCAACAGTAGAAATTTATCCATTGCAGTTGGATCAACAATGAATATTTATCCATGCTGATGGAAAAATGCTACCACTTCATCAGCTGCAGTTTCAGATTCACCAACAAAACCATCAACAGTAGAAGTTTATCTAGTTTATCCAAGAAAAAAGGATCAACAGTAGAAGTTGATCCAATTTTAGTGGATCAACAGTAGAAGTTGATCCAATTTTAGTGGATCAACAATGGAAGTTGATCCATGTAAAATTGGATCAATAATGATAGTTTATCCATGTAAAATGGAGTGAACTTGGCGTGAGTCGAACACGCATCATCTGACATGGAGTCAGTCATGCTACCATTGCACCAAAAGTTCAACATTAGAACAAATTTACATGATTTAAACTACAAAACATGAGTTCAAAGGATCAACAATAGTAGTTGATCCCATATAGATGGATCAACAACCATAGTTGATCCAAAATATATGGATCAAAAACCATAGTTGATCCAATATCACTTCCTGCTTTAACCCATATAACCACCATATTTCATTACCTATAGCTTCATAAACACCAACAGCTCCAAGACCAGCTTCAAAACCAATCTCAGTTGAATCAACAATGGATGTTTATCCATTTCAGTTGGATCAACAGTGGATGTTTATCCATTGCAGTTGGATCACAACCATAGTTGATCCAATATCACTGCCTGCTTCAGCTAAAGTAGATCCTCTTCCTGACTGTTGTACTGTATTGTTGTTCTAGTTGGCTTGATGCTAAATATTGTATTGAGGTCCACAGTTGTTGAGTAAGAAATATTCCTTATGTTTTCTTTTTGCTTAACAAGTATTTGTTATAGATCTTTTGCTCAAATCCAGTTCCAACAATAGCTTAACCACAGATTCAATCCATGGACTGCATCTAGCTCCATTGCAGGTACTAAAAAGCACCAGTTTCATCTTACTCAATTCAAACACCAGCTGCAATCATCCATCAAGCACCATGGTAGACAAAACTCATCCATCACCATTTCCCTTGTAACCATCTCGAGAATCAATGCATGATTGCTTCAACTAACACTGAAACCAACTTCTAAGTCAAAATCAGAATCACTCAAGCCAAACCCCTCATAAGAATTCAACTTGTCAAGCCAATACTTCCATTTCCCTGTACAACCAACATTTCACCTTAATCATATATTACAAGCTCAAATCCCATACTGAATTGAAGTCAACAACACCTCCACCAACCTAGATTTGCTGCTTTGTAGTTGCGGATTATCTCACAACTACACCCTCATTAGAATCCATTAAAATGATTCCTAAACCTAATTAATTTGATATGAAACTAAGAATTAAGGTACTAAAATTATAAAGAGACACAAAGATTTTTACGTGGTTCGATCAATGTGATCTACATCCACGGTGCTTCACTAGTGATTGTATGTGATTACATGATTTTACAATTGAGACTCCATTAATTAATATTTGGAGCTCTAGAATTTTGGGGAAGAAGATGATAAAGAAAATAAATCCCTCTCTAAAATTTTCTCTCTCCTCCTAAAATCATCCCCTCTCTCAAAATGTGTCTCTCCCTTCCTCTCATGCCTAAATGGCTATTTATATGATTTTACACATTGGATAACAACTACATATCCCTTAATTTAGGATCAAAGAATCATCATACGAACTTTCGCAAATTCACTTCACGAACTTCCTTTGCTCGCAAATCACTCTTTGCTCGCAAGATGTTTTTCTCTCCACAATTTCACAAGTTATCATTTGTTGTGATATTCTGCTCCTACATTTTGCCTCTTTTTTCTTGAATATTGCTTGAAGAGCGATCTTTAAGAAAAAATCCGTTGTTGCAGTAATCTTTGATCTTTGTTGATGAAGGAACGAGCGAAAGAATACTAGTCTTGAAAAGTATATACTTGCCTCTATTCTTTTGCGAAGTCCCGGAATGTTGCGAAGTAAATAAGAAGTATCAACCATTGAAGTATAAGAAGTATGAAGTATCCTTGAACAAGTATAAGAAGTACTTAATCCTCGAAATATATAAGAAGTATGAAGTATCCTTAAGAAGTACTTAATCCTCTAAATGTAAGAAATATTGCGAACCCATCATGCGAACTCTCACTCCATTTTCTTTGCCTCATGTTATGTTGTAATGCAAATAAAAATTTAGATTAGTATTCAACATTTATTTTATCAAAATTTCTTATTTTTTATTTATATGCTACTTCAAAATCTTTTTGTTTGTTTTGATTTCCTTTGTATTATCTATTTCATCTCTCTTGACAAATATTTTTCCATGGAAATGATCCTAATAGGTACCCCCTCATATGACGCACTGAGGTGCTTTGCCTTTTACGAGTATACGCCATAAAGGTTTGCCAGCTACTACTCTCCATGTCGAATATCATATCATTGGAAATAAAGTAAATTTTTCAAGAGAAATATATAAATTTATTTGTGCGAGATGTTTTTCTCGGTTTCTTTTGTAATTGTGAAATCTTGAGATCTTTGTAATTGTATCATCTTTGTAATTGTGTGATTGAATCGCTTTTTGTAAATCAAATCAAAAATCTTTTATTTTTCGTAAGCAAATAAAATGTTTAAGGAAAGAGGTACTTAGCTTTTATGTGAGTCGTTGTTGTCTCTTGCGAAGTATGTGATTTGCTTGTGAAGCTAGCATCGTCTTGCATGTTCTCATAGCATACCAATTATTCTAGCCCACTCTTGCGAAATAGAATTCTGCTGTTTTGCGGACTTTTGCGAAGTAAACGAACATTTGCGAAGTATTGGTGTTGCGAATGTTCGCAACATAAACATTTGTGAAGTGTAAAAGAGTAGTAGTGTTGGTCTTGCGAATATTCACAAAGTAAATATTTGCGAAGATATTTCTTTATTGCTTAAACGTTAAGTAAAATCCCATGATGATAAAACTCTTTACAATCACCCACTTTGATTTGTCTGGTGGTGATAACTTCATTTGGTGATCCAACTTCACAATCACCCACTTTCGCTTGACTTTGTAGTCTTCGAAGCGCTAGCCGGTTCTGAATTTCCAACTTTCAAATTAGAGTTTTGCTATAACACGGAACTTGTATTTAAATCAGACATGAAACCAATTGCAGCCGCAATTTTTGAATTCTTTCCATCGTAATGACCATTCAAATTCTTATCCATCACGGAACATGTATTTGTTTCAGAAACGGGATCAGTTTTGTCTTCATTAGACAAAGAGGTAGCACCCTTTCAAATGTCAATTTCCTCTTTTTCAGCAATAGCGTTTTTGCACCTAGCGTCTTTGTATATGAGAACTGATCTCTTCATGTATAGCGTTTTGTCTTCATTTGCGAACCATAATATATACCATTTGCGAACCATAAATATATGCGAACTGATGCTGCGAACTTGGATTTTGAATGCTACGAAGTTGCACCAATCTACTTGATTTATTTTGACAACAGATCTGAATTTACCAATCCGAGCTTCTCGTTTTCCACTAGCTGAATTATACTAATCATTGATTTTAGTATAAATTACCTCTAGATTGAACCATAACTTCGCATAACCTCATTTTTCTTCGAATTCTTAAACTATCTGAGACGCGGACTTAGTTGATTGAATCATAATATCTCCCTGAAGATGATATTAAACCTTCAAATCCGTTTTCTACTCCATTATTGGATCTACTTTTGGAAGACGCCATTACCGTTTCAGATTGAATTTTCTAGAAAGTGAAATTTGGGGAGAAAATAGTAGAGAGAGAAGAGGACCAATTATTAAACAAAATTGTTGATCCAACAAGTTACAGGAAGGATAAATCCATTTAATCTTTCCCTGTTTCTAGCGCCAATTATGTAGTTGCGGATTATCTCACAACTACACCCTCATTAGAATCCATTAAAATGATTCCTAAACCTAATTAATTTGATATGAAACTAAGAATTAAGGTACTAAAATTATAAAGAGACACAAATATTTTTACGTGGTTCGATCAATATGATCTACATCCACGGTGCTTCACTAGTGATTGTATGTGATTACATGATTTTACAATTGAGACTCCATTAATGAATATTTGGAGCTCTAGAATTTTGGGGAAGAAGATGATAAAGAAAATAAATCCCTCTCTAAAATTTTCTCTCTCCTCCTAAAATCATCCCCTCTCTCAAAATGTGTCTCTCCCTTCCTCTCATGCCTAAATGGCTATTTATATGATTTTACACATTGGATAACAACTACCTGTCCCTTAATTTCGGATCAAAGAATCATCATACGAACTTTCTCAAATTCACTTCACGAACTTCCTTTGCTCGCAAAACATTATTTGCTCGCAAGATGTTTTTCTCTCCACAATTTCACAAGTTATCATTTGTTGTGATATTCCGCTCCTACATGCTCAATCAATCACCACCACCAAAACAAAATATTAGGCGTGCCACCCATCTCTTCATTGCTGCTTTCAAGGAATACATTTCAGCTATTAAATCAGATCCCATTGATGTTGCCTCAAGATCTAGTGCTTATGATTTTGGGGGAAGAGCTCCAACTCCATCTGTGGAGATATATATAACAACAACGGCGAGCACACTTTGTTGTAGTTAAAACAACGTCTTCATTTTCTCCATATCGGTTTCTCCATCTCTGGCCATAGATTCTCTCGACTGAGAACGGAATATGACTGAAGCTTTAAAACACATCCACGAAGAAATGAGCTAAGGTAAATGTAAGGAAGTGTGGTTTTGTAACAGATCTCAATCATACAAAATGAAGATATTTGTATCCAACGCAGTTAATTACTTACCATTCTCGGATCTGTGTAGTGAGTTAAAATGTAGTTCCTGATTGATAAATGTAGTGACTGACCCATCAAATCAAGTTACTCCTTCTATTCCAGATACTTCTACGGCTTCGATTTCTGTTCCGGAAACATCTATGGTGGCTCCTGCTGCTATTCCGGCACATATACCTGTTTCTTTACCGGTGATTACTCCTCCACCTGTTTCTATGGAAGAAATTTTACCAGCAAAATTGAAGGGAAACACAGATGAATTGGATCTGGGTAACAAGAGAGAGAGATGAGGAGGTCCTCAACATCATCGCAGTCACCACCGATGGCAGTGAGAGGCGTTGAATTTTTTTTTCTTCGTTGAATTGAAGAAGAAGGATATAAGAGAGGGAGGTTAAATAAGGAATTATTAAAAAATTGTTTTTAAAAGTATTTTCAATTATACCATCAGGGACATTTGTAAAATCTGTTAGGGATATTTGTGAAGACCCATCAAAAGGAGGGACAAAAGTTCAATTACCAGTTTTGGGTTGGTTTAGGCCGGACTTGCACAGATTGATCTCTCGAATCTACAAGCACTCACCGCGCAGTGTATTTGTTTTAGGTTTAAATTCATTCCTCATCCACACCCCAAATTACCAAAATTAGCAGGAATAGTTTTCACCCATAAACAATTGGCAACCACAGTGGGAGGTTGATCTCTCGGTCGTAAAGTCAATTTCTTCGAAATCCGATTCGATTTTCTCAACTTTAAAAAGGGTAGATCTTAGAACCAATTCAATCAACAATTCATTTCAAGATGGTAGGACTCAGGTCTGGATCATCAATCAATTCTGATGGAGCTAATGTGGATAACACTCCCGGTGTCGATGTACCTGTCAGTGGAGCTATCGTGGTCAATACATCTCGTGGAGCCGTCAATTCTATCACCAACACTAGCGGAGCATGAGATATTCCAGTAGGTGTAATGCCTCCCATCACCAGAGCCAGAGAAGCCGTTAATCCTGGCATATCCTCAAGTGTAATGCCTCCAGTAGTCACCAGAGCAGCAACTTCCACTCCTTAATCAAGACGAGGAGACGGAGGCACGAGAGGAGGACCATCTCCCATTATCATTGCAGACTTGATGGAGAAGCGGTAAGTTCTTGCTAAGACTCAAACGGATATGTCCGCAACTCAGAAAGAGGTACTCACTTTTCTTAAGACAATTAACTAATCGATTGCCATAAGAGCCGCGACATCCCCTGGAGCCAACAATGAACGCATTCAACGCACCAGAGAAGGTACTTCAGCGGTGCGGACCTACATGGACCTGATCAAAGAAGCGACATCAAATATGAGCAGTCCTGTCATAGAGACTCCTACACTGGGGACTGATCCTCACAACGATCCTCCTCAAGTCAATAGTTTCACTATGAACCAGAGGCCGGTGGATCGGGAAGCGGTTTCTCTAGTGGAAAGTTTATGCGAACTTTCACACATCTCGAAGAACCAGCGCGCGGAGACATTTTGATGCAATCAACCAGAGGAAGGTCACAACCATGCCCTACATGTCACTGCACGCATCAAGGATTCCGAGTTCAAAACGTCCTTTATCGACACAGGAGCGTCTTCGAATGTGATTACTCTCAAGACTCTCAGGACATCCAAGGTTCTCCCAGGCAAGGTCGTACGGAATCCTACCACAATGACGGTCTTCAAGGGAAACCAAACCAGCGCGTATGGGAGAAGCTCCGCGGAAAGAATCGGACAAATTCGTTGCATCCCACTCCCCACGTGGGCATCAATTCAGGAAGAAGACCGGCTTGCATCATTAAGGGCTAGTACCCACGATGCATCTTTGATGACGAAGCATTCTTCTTCATCCTATGAAGCCACGACCCATGTTCACACGAAGAGGGAACGAACTTTTGTGGCGAATCGTAACCAGAAATGGAAAACGGTATACCGACGATGCCATTATAAATTAGCAGGGAAGACTGTTACCCAGTCTCTCACCCAATGGAATGCTAAAACAGCAATGAAACACAAGAACAAATGCTAGATGCTCCACAACAGCTGCAAGGTGGCACCAAATCCACAACTGATGAGATTGAAATCGTTGAGGAATCTCCTAGGCCTATCTCCATCAGCTCAACCTTATGTACGGATAGACGCACGAACCTCATGGAACTTCTCAAAGAGTAACAGGACATATTCGCTTGGAGATATGAAGAAATGCTGGATTGGTCAACCATCATCTACATGTCATACTTGGATCCAAGTCGGTTAAACAGTTACAGTTCATACACGAGGAAAATGGATAGATCAGGTGCTGCATAGAGACTTGAACATGTGCTGCTCCAAAAACGATCCTCCTCTACCTAACATCGACATGTTAGTAGATGTAACCAGCAGACATGGCATATTCTCCTCCATGGATGGATGTAGCAGCTACAACCAGATAAGGATGTACGAGAATGATGCAAGTAAGATAGCTTTTCGAACTCCTCTCTGAAATTTTTATTACACCATACTGCCATTTGGTTTAAAGAATGCCGGTGCAACGTATCAACGCTTTATGACGACAATCTTCCACTGGAGCCGATACCTCAAGGGAGCAGCCTCAAGAAGATAACGATATACACGCGTCATATAGAACAAGATCTGGGCGAGTCACTTTATCAGACAGTGCTATACGTCTATCATGCTATGTTGGAGAATCTGCGCATCCTCTGGAGCTATTGAACGCTCATCTACAACGACATATGCCCTGATAGAAATAACCAGGCCTGCCGGTAATGAAGAGATTCATAATGTTCGTAGAGGAATATATCTCACCAACATGTGATACAACCTTCAGCCTTCTGTAAGCAGTTCCCTGAAGCATCAAGAGGAAAACTACCGAGATACAACATCCTGCGTGTCCGCCAACTTCAACTCCAGTACCACATGCATGACTCCCACAATAATGAAACAACGTCCAAGATATTCCTGGCTCGAAAACAACCACTATGAACAAACCATGTAAACCACGCTTGGGGACTGAGGCTCAGCATGAAGTTCCTTCACCGTCAGTCAAGGACTTCTTCAACACAAGAGAGATGGTCAGTCAAGAAGCATGGAATTCGCAAGGGTAAATCGAACTGAAGAGGAATCCACTTCAACGCTCCCTCCAGCAGAAGCTTCTTCAATGGATTCAAGAGCCGCATCAACGCTCTCTTCGGGTTCCATGTTCGCTTCAGAATCCTGCTTCAACACTCTCTCTAGGATCCACCTCAACGTTCGCACTAGAAGCCTCTTTAACATCCTCTCGAGCCGTTTTAACACTCAAGCGACATCAATAATATGCGCTCTGGTCAAGTTATCTTTGATGTAATCATTGCTCAATATACGTCTCATTCATCCTTCATGAGAGTCCAGCGGAGCATGAGAACCTTGAAGTCGATAGGAGAAGGGTTATCTTGTGGAACAAATATTTTCATATAGTTGAAAGGGCGCGGTGAACAACTCGTCATCAATGTTCAACATATCTTTGAAGCTGTCAACACCTCCTGACTTGGCACCAGCATTATCCCCAGAAGACATCTCAACAGGAGTTCTTTTCTTTATTCTACAATAAAAGACAAGAGTCAGTAGTTGTATAAAAGCGTGTGAGATGTGTAGTCACACATGACAGAACACACATTCACGTTGGAGTATACAAGTCTGGTATTGATCAAGTTACAAGTCCGGTATTGCTCCAGTTTCAAGTCCGGAGTTGATCAAGTCACAAGTCCGGTATTGCTCCAGTTTCAAGTCCGGAGTTGATCAAGTCACAAGTTCGGTATTGCTCCAGTTTCAAGTCCGGAGTTGATCAAGTCACAAGTACGGTATTGCTCAAGTTTCAAGTCTGGTATTGATCAAAGTCACAAAGCTGGTATTCGAATAGAGTATGCGCACGCAGCATGGCCGGTTTTCATTCGAAACACAGGGTCGACGTTCAATCAGGCATGCGACAGGTCCCACTTAATACCAGCCCCATATTGGTCGAAGCAGGCACAGCCGGCCTCAAGCAAAGCATACATGCAACGGTCCTACTTGATCAGGCACAATCATCCACATATTGGTCGAAGCAGGCACAGTCGGCCTCAAGCAAAGCATACATGCAGCGGTCCTACTTGATCAGGCACAATCATCCCCATATTAGTCGAAGCAGGCACTGCCGGCCCCAAACAAAGCAGGCATGTGGCACACAGTGGACCCACGTTTAACCGAAGCAGGCACATCAAGCCCACGTTCGATCAAGCATGCGCAGCAGCCCCGCGAACGAAACAGATGTAACAGTCCATCGAAGCAGGAAAGACCGACATCATGCTAGGAGAACGCTCGCATGGACGTCTCTTGAACGTGACATGCTCGAAGGACTGGATGACCCGTCTCTCCTGGTAACATCTAACTTTGTCTCGTTAGTTTTATCTTTAACTGTCACCATCTCATGCCTACCCCACAATAGTGTAACCATTATGTGCTAGGCAGGGGACTTAATGTTGATGGTGGATTTTCATTCAAAGGCTAAAATTGTAAAAGCCAAAAAATTGTGCGCTAACATCTTGTAAAAGATAAAGCCATTAATGAGTGATGGATACTCCTTCACTTTATTAATTCACTTAGGATGGAGCATGTGGCAACAATCCCATTCTGTGAATAAAATACGAAATTCATCCAGGTTGGAACATGTAGCAACAATCCCATATACCCTGTGAATTTCCAGCATTATTAATTAATACGCAAACAGCCTTGTATTTCCTGTACTCATTATCAGTGTGGCATAACGACTGAGTGTTGATCTTAGCAGAGTAACACGAATCTCCAAGCATTATAATGAAAGCATGTACAAAATACCCGTACATGCTGAACTCTCGGTGTGTTATACTAGCCCGATTGAGCCCCTCTCGGTGTGTTATACTAGCCTGATTGAGCATCCAGACTGACCGTATCAGTCTGGATATGATCGCGACCATCCAACTCCACCAGCCTGATTGGATGGCCCAGATCGATTCCATAACCCCCAAGCAGGTATGGAATACCTGCTGAACCAACGCGGACCCCGCATGGTCAGCCTCCCTTGGCCTAGCTTGCCAAAATGTCCAAACCATAGCAGTATGGATGGAAAACCCTAAATTAGGGTATGCGGCACATTACATGTGTCGCAAAACAGCCTCAACCATCCATTTTCGCAGGTATAGATGGAGGGTGCAGATGTAGATTCAAATGGCACGGAGTATGTCAATATAATCACCGCAGGACCGCCTACATACCTGACCAATCGTTCAGGACCAACCATGGTTGGTCATTCTAAATCGTGCGCCTGAATGGAGCATGACGCACGGCTTTGAAACCCAAAAATTAGGGTTTTGAATCACGAGCGTCCATCTTCTCTGGAACGAATGGAGGGTCCGAGATTAGATCAAAGCAGGTCCGGCCATGTCAACATGACCACCGTGGACCCATCTATCCCCTCACCTGATCTTCCAAGGCATACCATGCCTGGCTATCCCCAAATCGTTCGCTCCAACATGCGTGGTCGCACCTCCCAAGCTGCAAACTAATCTCAACCGCTCGAATTCTCCGGACGAATTGGGTGGCTTAGATCGTGTTTTCATGGGACGGTAAGGAATAGGTGTAAACACCAGCCTACTACCTACACGTTGGAGAAGTCGACCAAGACCGACCAAGCCTGGTCGTCTTGGAACGCCCGCCCGAAGTTGGTATGGGAAAAGGATTTTGCAGCACTAATCTTCTGTCGCAATTTGATCTCGACCACTCAACTTCTCCAGACGAATTGAGTGACCCAGATCACGTTTTTATGGGACGGTAGGTATAGGCGGCTACACCGTCACACAATCTACACACATGCATGATCGGCCAGTCCAGAATAGTTCCCTAAGCCTGGTTTCGGTCAGGGTGAAGATTGCGCACCTCCTTCGAAACCCTAATTCCACCAAGTGTCGCAGATGAGTGTCTCAAAGATCATCTCATCCGTCCAACTTCACCATCTCGGTTATATAGCCCTGGTCAGGAGTTAATTAGTCAGTGCGGAGTCATGGTGATCACCATCCACCACTTTACCACACCATGTGGTCGGTCAAGGAAGGGTTTGCATGCACAACTTCCAAACCATGCTGGATATACTCAATGCAGTACCTGCATAGTATACACACGATACTTCACAAGTATCAATTTCCTAAATTCTTCATGGGTTTTGCTTTCGGGTTGTTTTCTCCTCCCGAACGAGCTTAAAACCTAAAGGGAAAATTAGGCTAAGGCCCAACCCATGGATAACCCATAATGTGAGACCCTTAATTAAAAGAAGTTTAAATCTAGGCCCCAAATTATTAAAAGACCTTGATATCCTTATGCATATGGTCAAGCCCATAATTAAATAAAATTTATATTTAGTCCCAAAATTATTAAAATATTATGTGATGATATTCCAACCACCGCCAACCACCTCCGACCACCACAGCCACTGCCAACCACCTCCAACCACCACCTCCGGCAACCACCTCCGACCACAACCTCCGGCAACCACCTCCGACCACCACCTCCGACAACCACGGCGGAAACCACGTCCGACCACCACCGCCGGCAACCACCTCCGACAACCACCGCCAACCACAACCTCCGACCACCACCTCCAACCACCATAGCCACCGCCAACCACTGCCGGCAACCACCTTCGACCACCTCCGCCAACCACCGCTCACCACCACCTCCGGCCACATTGATATTGCAAGTGTAACCGGAAGTTACACATGTATAAAAATTACACATTCATGTTGTGTATTCAATAGTGTGTAACTTAAAGTTACACATCCATATGACATGTGTAATAAGAAGTTACACATACATATGACAAGTGTATCCACAAGTTACACATGCATATGTCATGTGTAGTCAACAGTTACACAACAGAAAAAAAAAATATACAAAAAATACATCTATCGCATTAATATTAATTTACAATAATAACTCTGTTTACCAACTATAGTAATCGGTTGTTACTGTACACAATAAATGAGTTAAAACACTAGAAATAAGACACTGAAACCTATACTAGAATTTTTTCCTTTCTTTCTTGTCTTCCTCATTCCAAAATGCTTGCATATCCGCAACGAAAGAAACATCCATGGATTAGGTTGGATGAATAAAAAGCAAGAAAAAAAATATTATAGGAGAATTGTAAGTTTATAGAACAAATATCACTGAAAAGACACATGATAACCCATCTTAGCATGTGTACTTGGATTTACACATGCATCTATCATGTGTAATTGGCAGTTACACATGCATATGACTTGGATACCTAGCATCTGTATAGTGTAAAGAGGAGTTACACATGTATATAATATGTGTAACTGAGAGTTACGGATGCACCTGACTTGTGTAACTAAGAGTTACACATCCATAAAATCTTGTGTAACTGGCATGTGTAATTTTTTGGTTACAAGGTTTGTTCATAATTGGCATGTGTAACTAGAAGATACTCATGCATCTGTCTAGTGTAATTCATAGTTACACAAGCACATCACATATGTAACTAGAAGTTACACAAGCACATCACATGTTTAACTAGAAGTTACACATGCATCCTACTTGTGTAATGTAAATAAATGTGAATTTGAAACTAAAAACAACAAGAGAGGGATCTAAAAAGGTGTACCAGCAAGCAAAGAATTTGAGTGCATTGAATAGTTTTTTCCAGCACCACCATTAGCTCCATATCCTCCTCTAAAAGATGCACCTCCACCACCAACACCTCCTAGAATCACAAAACACAATAGAATAGTTGCACTACTTTGCAATTCCACCACCACAAATTAATGTGACACCTCCAGTTATTTCTCCACAACTCCAGTAGTACCACCACCCGCACCACCATCGGCTACAACTTTCACCATCACATATCTATGAACGGACGAGTAAAGCACAATGAACAACTATCGATTAGATACACGTTTCATATCATACAATCATTCACATATTATATGCACATTTTAGAATGAAAATAATGCAACCTTAATGGAAAGAATGCAACATTTTAAATCAGTAACAACCATTACTATATGTAAGTAAAATCTGTGTAACCAAAAGTTACACATTCAATAAGTATGTGTAACTAGAAGTTACACATCTAATTAGCATGTGTAACTGGAAGTTACACATCCACTTAGCTTTTGAAATGTATAGTTTAAGAGAAAAATCATCTATGCATGGAAGATATACATCCCTAAATGCATGTGTAATCTGCAATTTCACATTCAAAATGCAAGTGTAACCATCAATTACACATCCTAATTGCATGTGTAACTAGCAGATACACATGATTATAGCAACACAAATTTCATCAAAAGATAGGTTCCTACCAACATAAGGTTACATACTTTTCTTATAATTCTATAGCAATTAGCATATAGGACATCTGATCTGAGTAATTCATCTTGTAGAAAAACTTAATTAGGTGTTAGCATGACCATCTGATCTGAGGAAAAACTCCAGATAGGACATCGTGATATAGCCATTACAAGATGAAATACTCAAATAACTACTGAAACCATATAATTGACAGAAAGAAAAAGTTTAACCAAATCACATTGAGACTTCTAAACAAAAAAGTGTATCTATCAAGAAAACATTGAGTATGTACTTGATGTTTCAGAGGCGAGAAAATGTGACATTATAAAATCTATAAATACGAACTAGAATGTTTGGATGATGCTCACCTCATTACGCGCTTCCATGCCTTCTGGATTGTCAGCTCGAAAAAAATCAACACTCTGCATGAACAACAGCATGTTACTTTTTTTCCATTTTAGATGCTTGTGACAAAGCAAACATTATTATCCTCATTCAGTGTTAAGAGAAATGCTTCAAGAAAGACATTTCAAATAGATAACCAGTAAAAAGAAAAGAAAAAAAATACATATGACGAGAGCCCAAGCAGCATAAGAATACCTGATTTGTTCCATGATTAAGGCGGCGATACTGTTACAGTCAAAAAACATAAAGTCACATTGACACTTATAGTCATCAGTTGAAAAGGGTAACCACCCTAAGGAATGAGTTAAACAGACCTGCTCAATGTGCTCAAGCTCCTGCTGGTAGTCCTCCTCTGTGTATTCTAACTGCTCAAACTGAGCCCGTCTATTAGCTGCATACAAATATCTCAGCATCTGTGTCCATAATCTATCTAAAAATTCAATAGAAATGAAGTGAACCAGTTACCGAAAATTCCCGTGGTTGACACGAATCTTGTGAAAACATTCAGCAACTCGCAATGCAATAGGAGGAGCAAAATGAATGTCCGCCACCAAAGGAGTGTTATAACTGCGTAAACAAAAACAATTGTAACATGAGTATAATGTATGAGTGAATCATATGGGGATGGTCACTGTATTTAGGGATAAAACTTCATTACTAGAGACCCTAAGCCATTTTCAAGTTATAAGACATACTTTTTCTGAACAAGCGTGTTCTTTATCTCAAAGCAAGCATCTGCTTCTTTCTTTCCTTGAACTGTAATTCGAACAATATCTACGCCTTTATCAGCTATTCTCATTACCTAATAACATTCGTTCTAATTCATTAGGAACCTCAAAGAATACGCAGTAATATCGTGAACGATGTCATCCTAATGTAAATTACAACATGAATTTAAGATCAAGTGTAATAAATTGACATGTTCCACTGTGCCAGCAACATCCTTAGTATCAGTTGTAGTCATAGTCTGAATCCTAATTGGATGATCACTACCGAGAGCTACGTTTCCTACCATCACGGTACACGTTTTCCTCCTTATAGTCTTATATGTAGATTCACAGTACTTCTGCCTAGGAACTACACACAAAATTAAAACAAAATCAATCAGAAAATATCACTACAACATACAAACAATTCTCCTTCCAATTACAACACAAAACCGAAAAATCGTCCAATTCATTACCTAAGAGAGGACTTCCTTCAGAAGCAGGTTGGAGCTGAGCAACATCATATCTTGAACTAAACAGAACTAAATGTGTTGTGTACCCAAAAAACTCTTGCTCCATCATTGTAAAGTTGCTATAAGAATAAAAAAGAGTTTAAGTTCATATCTTGACATGAATTTGACTCTTAAATAGTCATCAACAACAGATTGATGACACAGTGTAAGCTACTTTTTCATGTATTATAAGGTACTTACAAACCTGTACAATTTCAGAGAATTTATTAAGGATTCTAGGAATTGAAGCACGTGTTTCACTTTCTGATGTATGTTGAAGTCCGAATGAGATATCGTTATGTCCAATGTCAAATGTGTACAGAGCTTTGGAGAAATCCTCTGGTTTCGGTATATTGACTTTACCTGAACATGGAAACCATCAATATGGTTGTGAAACTAGATCATGGACCAATTAATAAACCATAATTCTTTTTGTACAGCATTATCAACAGCATGTCTGGGTTCTTATATTTGCTCAGGTCCCTAGCTGTTGGTAATGCTGGACTGATTGAACGGCTGAACTACAAAAATTTAAGAATGTCAAAATGATGTAGGAGAATAATTTTGCTCACCTTGTTGCTGATTAGTGTAGTTATAGCATCTGAAACTAGTATCATCGAACTACACGACCCTGTCACCCTTGGACTTGGTGTGTTCGAGAACAACAATTAACAATTCTTCCAAAAATCTCAATAAAATCCTGTAAGACCTCTCTTATCTGTCTAAGTTGACAAAGTCACAAGAAGAGTGCACAAATAACCTTTCTAGTAGCAGTTCGATTAGTGGAAGCACCAGCAGTGTTACGTGAATGTGAGGCACTGCTCGGGCTTTCCGAGTTGGAAAATGTCCCAGCACAAGTTAATGATCTTGGAGTTTCTGTAAATTTAGCTGCATAAACAAGGCATGAGTTCGCAAAAGACGCTAGAGCATGAACAACATAATGTTCTAGATCAAGCTCCAAACTTACTGAAGAGCCACTCTGTACCAAACAAGAGGAAAATGGTGTCACTAAAATTGCAAAAAAGGTTCATCTCAAATTACAACTATTTATTTGACATTGTCCTTTCCCCTCTAAACAACAAGTATATCGGGTAAAACTTATAACAAACCAGAAAATACTTTTGACGAAACGAAAAGGAAATGAGCATCTATTCATTGTGATGGCTGATCACCAGGAACTTGCATTGGTGGTAGTTTTCAAGCTTCATCGGATCATGACCAAGTTTACTAAGCACGTACATGTTGATCCATTATACGTATCTGCAGATAAATATTAACAGTAGAACTCTAAAACTAATATGATTGTTTGCGGCATCGAAAGTCTGGTTACTGAAAACCGTATCAAAGTTTCATATTTTCGTGAATGATCCCAAAAAGTCTAAGTTCATCATTCTTTTATGAATCCATAAACTGATCAAAATTACAAGAACCGAAAATAGCTAGCAAACATATTTCCATACATACCTCGACACCCACTTCTGGTGCTGTATTAATACTAACATCAGGAATCCCCCGCACAGTTGATGGTTCAAGATTCTCTTGATAAGCTCTCCAACTAGCTGCAAGGTCAAATGGCGAAACTCTATCCGCTTCAACGAATACACGATACTCCAACAAATCATCATTGTCAATATCAACCCTAAATGCCGCCATCCTTGTATCTCCTTGCAATATCCCTCCTGACAGTAATCTATTTGACCCTTCCTCTATAATGCATGGTGAATTTTCATACTTCGGCTTCAACAAAAACTTAAAATCCAATGTCTCTACTCACACAATCAAACAACCACACAAAAATCCAATCAAAATCATATACCACTCCTTCAACCCTAAATCAAACAAAAAATTCAATGCCTCTACTCACAGCCAAACAAATACAAAGAAATGTAATCAAAATCAAATTCAAATTCTTACACCCTTAAGAATTAACTAAAGTATCGATCACTTCTTACCATGATTTTGTGGAACAACGAAACTCAATATCCACATAGATGTTGATTCTCTTTCCATCGCCAACTAAAAATTCATCACAAAATCATGAGAAATTGTTCGAAATTCGACCGATTATCAAATTTGATCCTCTGTCACTACAGATTCACCACCAATCACAAAATTACCATAAAAAAATGTTCAAAATTGTTGAAAACTGAGATTGATTGTGAAATTAGTGAGAAGTGAAGTATTAGTTATTAGTACTTACAGCTTTGGAAGAATCCCAAGAACCGATTAAAGGAACAGAACCAAAGACATGAGGGATAATATCACCATTTAGTTTATAATTCTTCATTCTTAGTGAAACATAAAGTTGTCCGCCAGAATGATCTTCTCCTCCTCTTTCACCGCCATCATTTCCATGTGAACTATCTGCGTTTATCGATGCTCCAGTTCCCATTCCTTTCTCCTTCTTCCTCCTTAGTTGCAAATAATTTATGTTGTCAAAACCCTAGAAAATTTGTTGTCAAAAATTTTCTGAAAATTTCAACTCAAAACGGAGATCTAGATGAAATAACCGTGGATATATATTCTGGTCATCTTTTGAATAAAGATTTCTAGATGAAATCAGATGGATTAGGTTTTCAACAGTAAACAAAAAAAAAATCATCCGAAATCGATTCGAAAATCAACGAATTAGCAGTTTAAATCGAAAGCAAATATGAAGATATGTTGAACTTATCTTTATCATCATGATTTGATGATTAAATCTTCATTTCTATTTGTTGCAGACGATTTTCATTCAGTTTTCTTCACCGATACGCACTGAAATCGCAAGAACACGAGTTGTTGGCGATGTTTAACTGTGCGAGAACTTGATTTCGAGAGATAAATAATGTTTCAGATCTGGAAATGAAGGGAAACCATTTCTGCAGAAGAAAAACTCGTCTGGAAGAAAGAGAGACAAAATCTGAAAATGAAAATATATGATGATATTCCTCTTGTTTATATACTAAAGGGTAGTCTTGGTATTATTAAAATTCATAATAATTAATTATGGGCCAGATCTGAAGAAAATTTGATTTTTGGGGCCTAGCAATATCATTTTCCCAAAGTATGGAGTAGAGGGTGGAAGATCCATTTTGTGGGGCTTCTAAATGTTGAACCCATATAGTAGGGGGATTCTAGTATTTTTCACAAACCTAAATATTCCCGCGTTAGGAGATAGGAAATTCTTTTCCGTATGGAATGGAGGGGCTAACCATCAAAATCCGAGTCCGTACTAGAATTCTACAACGATTCTAGTAAGGGGCGCTAATTAGGGTTTCTAGTGCAACAATCAACGGTTGCCCCTCCTCTCAAGATGCAAAATCTCGACCGTCGAAGGTCACCAAGATAGAAAGTTTCCCGAGCCTGACTTGCCAAGCCACAACAACATGCTACATGTTTTCCAAAAACATTCAAGACATCGATCATGTCACAAACTGGGGGATACATACTGGGTTATTGGTCTGGCGGTTTACAGCGTGCAGCGCACAACGCGCCATCATAAGAACGTGTCAGGAAGTCATGGACGATTAGTGATGATGGGAGAAGTGGGCAAGCCTGGTCGTGTGACACCAACACACTACTCCACTACTCCATCACTCCACTTTCTCCACTTCCCACGAGATACGAAGGTTAGGCTAAAAGGCTTGTATAAATAGGTTCTCCGCCCTATTTTCAATAACAACACAAGTCCAGACAATAGAAGCAAGTGTTGATACAATCGTATTCAAACACCGGAACTGATAGCTTACATCCTGCAAGCCAGTTCAGCTTTCTGATACAAGTCCTGCATAGCCAACACCTTTACATTCTCAACACCTTATTCGCTTCCCTCCCTAAGATCAACCCCATCTCCTTCACTTTGTGACCGAAACAAGTCTGGAACGGCCATTTTTTTGGTTTAGGACGGACTTGCACAGATTGATCTCTCGAATCTACAAGCACTCACCGCGCAGTGCATTTGTTTTAGGTTTAAATTCATTCCTCATCCACATCCCAAATTACCAAAATTCTCAGGAATAGTTTTCACCCATAAACAAGAAGATTTCTGACTTGGTTTTATAATCTTTGGTGTGCACAATACTTGTTTTGGTAAAAGAAGATCCAACTATAATTGATTTATCCTTTGGGTATTTTGGTAGAATAGTTGAGAAGATCGGCATCAATACAATTCTTTGGATTAAGAGTGTTGTTAGCTTAATCTTACTGATTTCCCTTTGGGTGATTGAACATAAGATAGATATTGGAACCTGGCAAAGGATTTTATGTTAAGATAAACAAGGGAACCTTTGCGTAACTCATATCACTTGGTTGAAGAGAGTTGATACCAAACAGACTTGTTGTTCCTTTACTGTTTGGAATATGAACCAAAGGAATTGGTCCAAGTGTGTGACTTTTTTACAGGTTGGAGGCATGGGAATACAGACGGAACTAGGTGAACTATAGGTTTAGTTGCTTGGTCTCAACTATACAAAGTTGATTTATTTTGTATAGCGCCTAAATCCTGAGAGTATTCAATTCTGGACAAGGTCCCGGGGTTTTTCTGCATTTGCAGTTTCCTCGTTAACAAAATCTTGATGTGTCATTTACTTTATATTTCCGCATTATAATTATTTTTATAATTAAAGTAAATTGCAAAAACGTTAATTCCTATTTACTTGATACGTGAATCCTATTGAGTTTGGTTAAGTCCGAACCTTTGTATCAAGTAAACAAACTTCGTTGTTGTATTGTCTCGATCTCGTATCCATAGAAAATCACACGAAGTGTGAACCAATTAGTTGTATTGTCTCGACTCAGTCCATAGACAATCACTTTCGGAGAAAGGACTTATAAGAAGGAAAAGTAATAACTTGAGGTATATTTGGGTACCCTCGCCTTTTAAGTGTGTCCAGCATACCTTTGAGGTTCTGGTTCTCTTGGGACATCTCGTGCATTGCATCTTCGTTCTCCTTGTTACGGAGTAGCAAGGCTGCCACTTGTGTCTCCATTTGGTCTTCGTTGTGGGCTCCACCTGCTTGAGGAGTGTTGTGGTCTTGATCTTCAGAGTTTTCCACCACTTCATCTATAATTGGTGCGTCTAGATCTATCTGAATTTGGTTTAGGTTTCCGAACCCTTGTCCCGTATGAGCTAAGGTTCCGGGTAACCCTACGTTGGCCACAGGTGGCTTCGTAGTTGTAGGATGCTCCGGTAATGGCATGCCGTAGATCGGTTGAGGTCCCAACGTCTGCCCTATCCCTTCAGTAGGAATAGATGTTTTAGCAATTGTTCTTCTTGCTATTTCGCTTTGTCCGTCCTCTGCTTCATTCCTTTGATTTGCTTGAGACAGCTTTTGGGATCTTCTTCTTGTGAGTGTTGGTCGTGAGATTGTTGGTACATCATTTGGTTTCTGCATGCCTTCGGCTTTTGGTATCCTGCGGTCATAGAAAAGCGAAGAAATCTGCTACTTGGGTACCTTTGTCAAAAGTAGCAATTAATGATCTAACACAGAAGACGGTTAAGCAACGTTTTCTGAAAAATGACTGAAATAATGTCTTAAATGTTTATGATACCCTTGGAAAAGATAGGTATTAAATGTTTATGATACCCTTGGAAAAGACAGCCTTAAAACGTTGAAAACCAATAAAAAAGGGTATCATATCTCGCAAAAAACAAGGTTATTAAATGCTTTTGAAGATCTTTTTTCCTTAAAATCTCGCTGAGATTCCTCTGTCAGTCAAAGGTTCTCAGATCTAAAAAATGCTCTGTTAAAAAGGGATGTTTTAGTATAAAACAAAGATTTTGGCGTTTTGTAGGTACACTTTTGTAAAAAACTCTGTGTAGATCCGTAACCAGGTATGTTTTCAGAGGCTATAAACTCAAAAAACATACACAAATAACGAATGAATGAATCAATAGAGAGTGAGATTCATCGTTTTGGAACACAGATCCCTTCATTTCCGAAGATGCAGAAGTTAAAAGTAAAACTGTGCATAAACTCAATGTCGTGAGCAAAACACGGTGGACGCCAAACTGCGACTACTCGTTTTCCCGTAGTTTACGTAATGTATACAGTTCTGAGGCTCTGATGTTAAGTAGTATCGATACCTCTGTTGAACCAAAAATGCTAAGTAATAAAAGATATGTAAGATCACAATAATAACGAAGAACACAAATATAATGTAAAAGCTTCTAAGTTATCATGAGATACAAGAGATTACGTGGTTCGACATTTGTCTACGTCCACGGGGTAATGAGTGATTGTTTTGTATTAAGTTGTGGTGGTTACAAATATCTTAAATGCTTCCCAAATTAATAGAGAAAACTCAAGTTGAAGTAAATACTTAAGTTCTAAACATTAAAGAGGTATAAGCTTAGGACTAGATCTTCTTATCCTATATATTGAATGCCTCTAGTTTGTTGGTGAGGCTTGGTATTTATCGCCCCTTCTGCTCCAGGTATATCTTCGCTGCCTCTGGTTCCATCGTCTGTTGATATAACTTTCGTACCAATGGTACCTTCGTCCACCACGTACCTTCTCCAGTAGTTTTCTGCCACCTCAGCTGGCCCACGTTCCTTCGGGTAATACCCACCCTAAGTATAGGTTATACCTTCATTCACCGTCATCTTCTGCCACGCCTCATATCTCCACGTGCATTGATTCATGCGTGTAGATACAAGATTTTTTCATTTAATGATGATTGGATGCGTCATCTACCTCTGTCCATTCGTCAGCTACCTCTTAGTAGACTAGGAATTTATTCTTCTAATCTCAACCGTCGAGGTCTCCTTTCTTGGGGCGAGATAAAGTATATCTGCGGAGGTATCCTTTGCTACTTAGGTTTCTTTGTCTAGCGAAGGCTACATAGTTGGATTTGTATGTGACCACTAAGATTGCGACACGTGCTCCATGGAATATTGGTATTCACACTCGATATCATCATAAATTAGTTGTCTCATTGAACCTTGATCTTGGAGATCCATTCACAAGGTTGAGTATCCTTCATGGTGATTTATTCTATGAGCGTAAGTCCCATCCCCCTCGATGTGTATCTAGATACCTCTATAGATAAACCTTTCGTCAAAGGATCTGCAATATTATCTTTGGACTTTACGAAGTCTATATAGATAATACCAGTAGAGAGTAGTTGTTTTACCGTATTGTGTCTTCTTTGAGATGTATAGACTTTCCGTTGTATACACTATTCCTTGCGCAACCAATAACATCTTGATTGTCACAGTGGATTGCGATCGAAGACACAGGCTTGGGCCATAGTGGAATTCCTCCCAGGAAGCCTCGTATCCATTCAGATTCCTCTCCAGCTTTCTCCAAGGCTATAAACTCAGACTCCATAGTGGATCGAGCTATACATGTCTGTTGGGAAGACTTCCATGACACAGACGCACTTCCAAATATGAAGATGTACCCTGTAGGACCAGACTATCGCCATGATATTACTCTTGCGAGGTTAACAACACTTTTGCGAACATCATCGCAAGTTCTTCAACAATACTTCACGAGTGTCACAGAATGATTTGAAGAATGACGTAATAACTGACGAATGAAGAAACACGGGAAGAGTGTGATTATCCTACGATGGTTACAACGCTTGCGAGAATGGACATTATAAATACTGTGATAATTTCGCAAGTCAGATCCAAAATTAAAGGACAGATTAGATGTCACCCACTATGTAACTATCCTATATAAAGAGACCCAGTAGATTCAGAGAGAGGATGATGTATTTTTTGAGTGTTGAGAAAGTCTTGAGGAGAGAGAAAATTCAAGAGAGCGGTTGTATTCTTGATTTCTTCCATTTCTTGTAAACATTTCTGGGAATCAAATAATAAAGTGTTGTTTTTAATCTTCAAATATGTCTTAATTACAGTAAGTTCTTATCAAGGGTGTAGTGTACGATTTCCTGCAACTACATTTTGGCGCTAGAAACATGGATGAATTGATGATTGTTTGAAGAAACAGATAAAAATTGACATTGTGATTGGAAGGAAATTGGAACAATTAGTGAAAGATCTTACGCAATATTTAATAGATTACTAAGATTAATGGCTAGAAGAAGAAGAAACACATCAGAACCACCAAAAACCGTAAGGAGGAGTAAAAGACTTGCAGGTGGAGAAACAAATGAAATGGGAGAATCTTCCAGGATAAGAACAAGAATAAATAGAACAAGGAATGAAGGAGAAAATCAAATTCAACAGTCGAATCAACAAACACCAATACATGATAGAGCTGTGGATTACGACTGAGTGAGTGTGCATACTTGGCGATCAGATTCGATGGAAGAGGCAGAAGATCGACAATTAAGAAATGAAAAAAGAGAATAAAAAAACCGAGAAGTAAATGGAGGATTAATACATGGAGATGATGGAAATGAAACAATAGAGGTTTTAAGACAAAGAATACAAGAGGAAAGGAGGTTAGAGGCGGAAGAACATGCGAATCTAACAAGACAAAATCACGAGTTAAGAATGGAGAATTTGAGATTACAAAGTAGGAGATCAAGAAGTACTGCTAGATCAAGTTCAAGATCATTTAGTGAAGAACCAAGGCGAATTCCCCTATGAGAAATGCTAGAGCAAATATCCGAGAGGAAATGCAAAATCCAAATGAAGAACAATATCACGGATAAGAAGAGATGATTGATGATCGCTACATTCCACACGGTGAAACTGTGAATGATAGACATGATAATAGAAATCAAGAGCGTGGAAATAACCAAGATGGTGAAAAAATTTGAAAAGAAGGTAGATGAATATTACATGGGCGAGAACTCCAAAGAAATCAAAGAATCATTGAGGAGGAAATTGAGAGGCATTATGTTGAACAAGCACGTCTAGCTTGCGAAAGAGAAAGATTAAGAGCAAAAGTTGAAGAACAAGAGTTTCAAGAAGTAATGCGGAAGAATAATCATGACAATCGAGAAAGGAGACACACACAAAATCTCCATAGCAATAATATCAATGAGGAGTATGACGGAATACAAAAGAGAATAGAAAGACAGCGAAGAGAAACGATGAGGAATGAAGAAACTCGCAGAGAAGAAATTGGAAGGCATAATCATTTGCGAATTCAAGAAGGAGGTGAAGAGGAAAATCACAGGAGAATACAGAATGAAGATGCTGAAGAAGAAGCACAAAATCTCGCAGGACAAGAAAGAAACGAGCGCAGAAGGAGAGAAGATGCACTGAAAAGACCAATTAAACAAAACTCAGCTGGGAATGAACAAATTTTAAGAGAGTTAGCAGAAATGAGGGGAATGTTGAATAACAGAAGAGAAGGAGGCAGAAGGCAACTTGATGAAGCCATTGAAGAAGCTGCGAGAACTCCATTCACTCAAGAAGTACAATTAGGAGGAATCCCTCCAAAATGCAATTTACCAGCATTAACCAGTATCTTCGATGGGACTCCTTGTGTTGTTCAACATGTTAAGGCTTATGTTAGGTGTATGCTACAATGGGAAAACCATGATGATGTGTTATGCAAATACTTTGCATCTAGTTTAACTAGCGAGGCGTTAAAATGGTTCGAAGGCTTACCTAAAAATACAATAACTTCTTTCGATCATTTGCAAGCTACATTTCTGAGAGCATATATAAGCAACAATTCTTCACGGCCCGGTATTGAAGATGTGTTTGGGTTAAAATAGAGGATTGATGAGAGTCTGAAACACCTAACCTTAAGATGGAAGATAATGTGCAGTGAAATGGAAGGAAGAGTGGATGAGAGATATCTCATTTTATCTTTCATTAATGCAATGTTCGCAACCAATCTGCTGTACATACAAATTTTCAGAATCAAAAATACCATCACAATGACTGAGCTGCGAGAGCTACAAGAAGAATACATTTCTTTAGAGGAAAAACAAAATGAGATGGAATCTTATCCAGTCGCAAACACCAGCTTAATAGCGGTAAACGGGAGTTTACTTCCTAAAATAATTAACAATGTGGCGAGCACCTCGCAGCCACAGCAAGAGAAAGTGGTTATTGAAAACCAGCAGAAGTTAGTAGCCATGGGAAGCCGAGATCAAGAGGAGTATGAAAGAGAAAGGAATTATTACAATCGTGGTGGAAATAATAAAATTCAAAGACTTGATCAGCCGCAAGAAACTTATGGTGGTCAGAGGCAAAATAATTTTAGAGGACAAGGGAATCAAAGAGTAATATGGGAAGAAATTAAGATGCCACCCCTGAATGCTAGCATAGAAAAAATTTGGAAGGCTATTATTCTGATGGAAAATATACCATCCCCCTAGAATATGGGAAAAGAGCCACATCAAAATAATCGAAGTCAAGAATTTTGTCCTTATCATCATTTTCATGGACATTCAATAAACGATTGCAGAAATGTAAAAAGAATAATTTTGAGGATGATTGATCCGGGAAAGTTAAATCATTTTCTAATAGGACATCCTCAATCTCAGCAGTTACCACCAGCACCAGATATTCGCAGAGTGAATACTGTAAAAGGAGCAGAAACATTTGTGATAGAGGTTGGAGCCAAGGCGAAGAATTTGTTCTGTAATTCCATCGTACATTCATACAAAGCTATTGAGGATTTCCACGACAATTTTCTAAGAAGAGTCTTCGCGAGAGACGCAGATGGAAGAGAGATAATGAATATTGCGAGAGTCTCGCCATTATAGGAGTGGCAAAAGCAAACTATTTCCTTCACTGCATAAGAAGTACCAGAGCCCTACGAGATGCATGACAACCCACTGGTGGTAAGGTTAGAAATAAATCCAAAAAAAATAGAAGATGAAGATGAAGAAAATGATGATGATGAAACTGAGGACTCCAGGGCCATTAACATAGTTCTAATAGATACTGGAAGTTCAGTTGATATCTTATTTTATCATTCTTACAGAAACATGGGTGGAAAAGACGAGGATCTGATACCATCAACCTATAAGATCTATGGTTTCAATGGCACTGCCAACAAGCCTAAAGGTAAAATTACAATGCGAATTCCATTAAAGGGGTTATCTTCTAAGATTCTATTCTGCGTTGTGGATATTGAATCACCTTATAATTCTCTGATTGGCCGACCTTGGCTACATGGGATATTAGGTGTGGCGTCAACCTTTCACCAATGTATTAAATTTCCTCATCCTAATGGTGTTGGAATAATAAAGGGAGACTGGGATGATGGGAAGAAATGCTATGAAATTGATATGGAATCTTGTGAGGAAAGGGCAGCAAAGAACAGAAATTGGAAACGAAACATCAAGCAAAAACAAAGAGGTGATAAGCTGATGGTTGATACAATAGAGCGGTGAGAGGAGGGAATACTGCAAAATCAACATGAGTTGCAAACTGTAAATGGCGAGCATCTCGCAGATGGAGAGAAAACAACAAAACACAACAAAAGGGGAGAAGCAGAAGGTAGTAAATAGAAAGGTAAAATGAAGAAATTTAAGAAGTTTATGAATGATTTGTTGAAGAAAATATTTCAAAAAGATATTTTGTTTGAATGAAAGAAATGAAATTGAAAAATTATACAAGAGATGAAATGCAAATAAAGAGAAGATCAAAGAAAAGAAATTTCATCAGAATTGCAATATTCGCAAGAAACGCAAATAAAATTTCGCAGAGACATAAGAATGGGACGAACCTATATAGCATACACCCTAGTTCGCGGATACAATTTCGCAAGAGGCAAATGTAAGACCTAAAGTACGTCATATAAGGGGGTATCTCTTTGCGTGACTCAAGGATAAGGTTATACTGCTGCTGGAACCTGAGTCATGAAGATGTTGGGGTTAGAGAAAACCTATCCGGGGGAGGTACTTTGGATTTCCAACTATATAAGGTTATACCCTGGTTGGACGGCCGAGGGTCTCTTATAAGGAGTGCTGAGTATGACCAAGGCACCGAGGTACACGGTTGAGCCAAGGGTGCCGGGGGCGTACGAAACTACCCTGGCCATCTTTGGCAAGTCTTGGCTATGATGCACTCGGCCCCAAGAAAACCCCACTTAGGGTGCAGTCTCGCAACTATAAGCTATATAGGCATAAAGGATAAGAGGATACGAGAACAACTGGTTGTTGTTAAGACCGGATGGGAGGAGCTAGGCTTGTATGGCCGATGTTCCCTCCTTGAAGGGGCAACCAGGGGGAGTAAGGGCGGCACCCTCCATTAGGGAGATGATAAGTGTCTTAAGACGGCAATGTCATGGGGCTTTATGTTCGCAAGAACATTTAGGCCTATCATATTATCGCGTGAAAAATACAGAGGCAACAAGCCATAAGAAAAAGTTAAGATGAGATCAATGGGTTTTTACATGCAAGTGTAAAAACGTCCTGCGATTTCATTGCAAGACGACAATGTCATGGGGCTTTGTTCTCGCAATAAACTTAGGCTTGTCATATTGTCGCAGACATTTGACAACATATGGATAAGGCAAGATCAATGGGTCTTTACATGCGAATTTAAGGACATCCTACGATTTTGTCGCAGAAAGAAACGTGGCGAAATAAGACCTTTAATTAGGAAGGAAAACTAAGACCACAAGAGATTAACACATGACTGCGAGATTATGGTTGCGATATTTGCACGATTTTATTAAGAATCTAATATGCTCAATCTTTTATATTGCAGACGAATAACAGAGGCAAGTATGGGAATGAACAGAATGATAATATTGTTATTCATCTTTATATAAAAAATTTATGCATATATAGCTAAAAATGTATAAATATATTACTTAACCATATCGCACAAAAGAAATTGTCTTTTAATATATGCAGGAAGAGATAAGAAGAAGTTCATATACTAGAGAACATTAGAAGCTGGAGAAATTCGTAGCAATTGTACTACAAAGAGAAAAGGATAAGTGTACAGATATTACAGGGAAGAATATAAGAAATCTAATTAGATCCATCATTGTCTTCGCCGGATTTCTTTTCTTCATCTCCGCCACCTTCATCATGACCTTCATCTTCTTCAGAATCTTCAGCTTCGCTATCAGAAATGACAAGATCAGGGACATTTTGTGGAACTTCATGCAAAATGTCAGGATACTCAGAATGTGAAATTTGATGATCATTATAGACCAATTTAATGGAGTCATTGCGAATACCAACAAGAGTGTTACTAAAATTCCTTCTCATAATTTCTAACAGTTCCTTAAGTCTTGAATACTTTTCGTTGCGAGAATCTAGAGTTTTTGCGAGCACTCCCTTATCATCTTCAAGTTCTTTAAATCTTACAGAGTATCTCTTTTCAACTCATGCGAGTACAGAATAGCAAATCAGAAATTTAGTAGCAAACTATAAAAGACGAAAGACCAATGAGAATGAATAATTAGCAACCTTCTCCTTCAGAAATCATGTCTCTAATCAAGGTTGCTTGTTCATTATGAAGACTAACATCTACACCTAGATTATTTCTGGCATTATCAAGAACTTTTGCATCCCAAGCAAATTCTTCATCATTGCTAATAAGAAGACAAGAGCGAACTTGGTTCTCTCTCGCAAGAAGATCTCTATTTTCGCTGATAAGTTTATCCCTCTCAATTTTAACATCAGTGAAAATTTTATGGAAATCTGCTAGGTCTTGAGCACCATTTTTTAGCAATAAGCGCTTTCTCATCAATAAGATCACTATTTTTACTTCTCAATCTATTAGTTTCTTCTTTCGAATCAAGATAAAGACGCTTAAACTTATTGGTTAAGCCCAAGTTGAATCTGTGCTCAATTTTTAAGAGATGAAGTTTGGATTTAAGTTCATCTATGGAAAGGGATCTAATTTGATCATCTGAGAAACTACTTAAAGAACTATTAAGACGAGCAAGAAGGGTATCCTCATCTACAGGTTCAGGGAAAGATCGGAGGAGTGTAGCCTCCTCAGTAAGGTCATAAATATCTGCAAAAATGGTTACTTGAATGATCCAAAATAAGGCAAAAGAATTAAAAGAAAAGAAGGAAAATTTTATACCATAGAGTTGCTGATTAGCCTTTTCAAGATCAGAAATCTTTTGTTTATCACTCGAAGCATCAATTTCTAATTGCTTATTCTTCTTGCGAAGCACAGCAACCTCAGCTTCTAATTCTCCTTTACTCTTGCGGAGATAAATAGCTTTAGCTTCCAACTGTTCCTTTTGCTTGCGAAGATCTGCAGATTTAGACTTTAAATTCTCATTTTTGTTGCGAAGGTCAGCACGTCTTTTCTCCAAATCTGAGGCAGCAATAAAAGAAGCTCTTCCAGCCTGCGAAGAAATGTAAAAATTGCTAAGACAGATATAGTTCTAAATCTAAGGTATAAGGAAGAGGCAAAGAAGTGAAAACATACCAGAATGACGAGTGAATTCAAAATACTGGGAGTCATCGATCTCGAGATTCCCTGGAAAGAATAATTGTTAACCAATAGGGAAGCATCACAGACCTTTTCAAGAACTTGAGATACTTCATTAACAGCTTCATCTCCATAATCATTTGAAATACCATGCGTGACATCGCCAAAAATCTTAGATAATTGGGTCATAGGAGATTCAGGAGAAGAGTAATCCTTCATAGGAGAGATGTCATTATTATCTTCGTCTTTATCATCATCATCATCATCGTTACTCGGATTTTCTTCGTTAGATTGAGGAGTTGAAGAGGAAGAAAGTTGGGGTTTTATTCTCTTTAAGGGAGGAGCACCAGATTCCTTTCTGCGAGGAGCAGTAGAATTCTCTTTGAGAGGGGCAGTAGATTTACCCTTGAGACTAACTGTGGATTTCTCTTTAGTTCTCGCAGGTTTCACAGGCTCTCTTTCTTCGATTTCCTGCGAACACAGATAAAGATAAGAAATAGAGGCAACAATATATTGCAAAAAGTTATAAAGAAATATTTCTTACTTCATCTGTGAGAGATTTGAGAGCTAAGTAAGTAGCAGGTTTCCCTAGCTTATCATAGCTGGATTTCAACCTTTCAATCTGATAAAAAGGAAATAGTCAGCGAAAATCTAAAGACATGAATAAAATAATAATGGTAATTTATTATGCAAAGGATTAAGAGAACATACTTTTTATTTCTCTCAGGCCAGTTGAATACCCACGGTTGGAACTCTGCGAGATTCGCAGGTAGAACATGGGTACCAGAAATATATGAACCCTCTAAAAGTAAATGGAAGATATACCATTTGTCATCGCTAGAATGACGCGGACCTTGATTAGTACTAGTATGCCAATCGATATCCAGCATAAGCATTTTATCTTTCGCAACATCATCTTTCTTTTACAAGCGAACACCCAAACAGGTGATATCCCTCTTCATGGGGATTATGTCATAGTTTATGAAGAAATTATCTACACTATACATTGCGGGAATAATTGGAACATCCTTGAATTTAGGATTCTTCGCAGTATCAGGGTAGCGAGATTTTTTATCAGCACCGCGAGTAGCATACTCCACCAGCAGACGGATGCAATCCCCACCCAGTTGATATATGACTCGCGAGAATTTCGGATGAGAAAGTATCTCATAGAACAAAGGAAGTTTAGGATCGTAGAGAAGAATGGGAAGACCAGCTTCAAGTTGACCTAGCGAGACTATAACTTTCTCGTGAGAATATTGATGATTAGAAAATAATTTGATAGAAAGTTTGGATTTAGGGCTCTGATCTGGAATTGTAGACAAAGTAAAACCTTTATTTTTAAGCTTTTCTCGCATCTCACCCAAAGCAACCAAATTTTTATGACCAGGAGCAACCATTTTTTAGTATGAGAATGAAGGAAAAGATTGAAGAACGAGAAATAAATCACAACAACAACAGACGCGCAATTTACGGAAGAACAGTAAAATTGCAGAGAGATTGCAGAGAGAATAAAGAAGAAGTAAAAAGAGGGAAAGAAAAGAATGAAAGAAGTATTTATAGAAGAAGAAAGTTCTCGAGAAGATGAATGCAATTAATGCAAAGAAAGAACGTGAACGGTCAGATCGCAACGGTTGAAAAGGACGTGTCAAAAATGAATGGAAGAAGAAGTACGTGAAAACAGCTGGCGAAGAATACAGAAACGTGTCAAAGCAGAAGAGTGCAAAAAGATAAACAACTGCAGCATTATAAAAGATTCAATTCTCATGATCTTTCATCCTTCGTAGAAAATACATGAGAAGAGGCAAGTTGTCGGACCAGAATATCACCATGATATTACTCTTGCGAAATTAACAACACTTCTGCGAACATCATCCCAAGCTCTTCAACAATACTTCACGAATGTCACAGAATGATTTGAAGAATGACGTAATAACTGATGAATGAAGAAACACTGGAAGAGTGTGATTATCCTGCGATGGTTACAACACTTGCGAGAATGGACATTATAACTACTATGATAATTTCGCGAGTCAGATCCGAAATTAAAGGACAGATTAGCTGTCACCCACTATGTAACTATCCTATATAAAGAGACCCAGTAGATTCAGAGAGAGGATGATGTATTTTTTGAGTGTTGAGAAAGTCTTGAGGAGAGAGAAAATTCAAGAGAGTGGTTGTATTCTTGATTTCTTCCATTTCTTGTAAACATTTATGGGAATCAAATAATAAAGTGTTGTTTTTAATCTTCAAATATGTCTTAATTACAGAAAGTTCTTATCAAGGGTGTAGTGTTGTTTTTAATCTTCAACTACATACAATTTTAGGTCCTATTTTTGTTCTCTTGGAACGAGGAATGCCCACCTTGGCCAAACACCCCCACACTTTAAAGTATGCATATGAAGGTTGTCTACCTATCCACAACTCATAAGGAGTTTTATCAGATTTTTTAAATGGAACTCGGTTCAAGATATAGCATGCAGAGAGAATCGCTTCCCCCCACAAGTTCGAAGGTAACCCAGAACTGGTCAACATAGCGTTCTGCTATTGCATTCGACTCAGGTAAAAAAAGCGCAGTAGTTTCATGAATGATGCCATTAATTTTACAAAATTCACCTATGGGTATCACATACTCACCACCACGGTCTGACCTAAGGGTTTTAATTGTTACACCTTTTTGGTTTTCTACTTCAAGTTTATATAGTTTGAAAGCCTCTAAAGCCTCATTTTTACTTCTAAGAAGATAAACCTGACAGTATCGTGAGTAATCATATATAAAAGTGATATACCATTTTTTACCACCTCTAGTTGGTGTTGATTTTAAATCTCCTAAATCCGAGTGTATTATTTATCAGGGAACTGTTCTACGTTCAACCTTTTTATTAAATGGTTTTCTTGCATATTAAGATTCAACACAAATTTCACATCTATGATTTTTGTCAATTTTTATTTTAGGAATGCAACCTAAATTAGCAAGTCTTTCCAAGGATTTGAAATTAACATGTCCAAGTCTATCATCCCAAACATGTGAGGAGTCACAAACATAAGCAGAATAAGATGCATTAACATTCATGTTCAAAGAAAGTACACTAAGCTTAATCATGTTATCAGTGACATAACATTTTCCTATGAAGTCACCACTCTTAGAAATTACAACATTGTTAGACTCAGCGACAATTTTAAAACCTTTCCCTAGTAAGATGGTCTCTGAGATAAGATTCTTGAATATTTATGGGACGTGATACACGTCATTCAATGTGAGAGTTTTCCCTGAAGTGAGCTTCAATTCAAAATTGCCTTTCCCCACCACTTTCGCGGTGGAAGAGTTTCCCATAAACAGTTTCTCATAGTCTCCTAGTATGGCATAGGAGGAGAAAGCATTTCTGAACTTGCAGACATGCTTAGTGGCTCCAGAATCTAACCACCAATCTCTCACATTGGTCACATTAGAGACAAGGTTGACTTCAGAAACCATGCCAGTAAATATCCAGAATTATCTACTATGTTTTCCTTATTTTTCTGTTTTGGATCATTTTTGGTCTTTTTAGGTGCCCTACATTCTTTGGACATATGACCAGTTTTACCACAGTTATAGCAGTCACCTTTGATGTTATTTTTAGAGACACCACCCTTTGGCTTAAGATAATTACCTTTGGAGTTACGACGTTTGTTACCATTTTTGCTGGATTCGGATTTTCCTTCATGTTCTTTCTTTGTTGCAGCATTTTCATTGAGGATATGAGCCTTGTTGGACATGTCTTTGCTCAACAACAGGTTCTTATCCTTGCAGCCTAGTAGCTCCTCGACTTGAATCATTTTTCCCAGCTCTATCATGGTGATTTTATGAGTCTTGTTTCGCAGCCTCCACTTGTACTCGGTCCATGAATGTGGAAGTTTTTCAATAACTGCGGATACTTGGAATGCTTCATCAATAACCATGCCTTCATCAAGAATTTCGTTGATGATCAATTGAAGTTCCATGAATTGATCAACCACAAGTTTTTCATCGTTCATTTTGTATTCAAGGAACCTAGACACCAAGAACTTCTTGCTTCCAGCAGCGTCAGCAAGATATGTTTCTTCCAAGGCTTCCCATAAATCAAAAGTAGTAAAATTCTCTTTTGCATTGTAAAAATCATATAAGGAATCATCCAAGCAGTTAAGAATATGATTTTTACACATATAATTCTTTCTAGTCCACATATCCAGTTTATCTTCATAACCATGGTCATGAAGCCTTCTTGAGGGTTTTTCCAAAGCAACTTCATCTAACCTTTGGTATTTGAGAAAAAACAACATTTTTGATTGCCATTATTTAAAGCCTTTCCCTCTAAACTTAGCAGGTTTGTCAACAGTACTTTTTCCCATGTTGTTACAGAAAACTATATCAGTGGTATTACCTTTAGAATATTGGAAATAATGACAACATTTGTAATTGACTGAGAAAAAAATACTTAGCTCGAACCGATGCTTGATTGATGTTCCGGGAGATGCACAAATAATGGTAGCGGGAACTAGTAGAGGCGCGTATGAGATACGCTGACCTAAAGGTAATATTGCCTGCTACTCCTCTTGTAGAGATATGTTATAGCAGTTTGGAAAGTCACCTCCAGGATACAACTACTGATAGTACTCCTCAATGTAGTATACAAATAAAGCACTCTAAGAACTTGGCAGTGATAAACTTGAGTAAAAACAGAGAAAACTCGACAATCACTTTTTTTTACAGAAAAAACGTAGGAGGAGTAAAAGTAGAGTTGTTTCTCTGTGTGTTTAATGATCTAGAAACTCCTTTATTATATAGTGTTTAGGACGTCATAAACAAGAAAGAAAAACCCTTGCAAAGAACCAATGCGTATGGAAGAAAAAACTGAGACGTATTGGTAATATTTGGTTAAAAACAGTGCAAGACAAAGTCAGACATAGAACAAAGTGTAGATGCTTTTGCTTTTGGCAGTCATAGAACAGAGTGTTGCTTTTTCTTTTTGCAGTCATAAAACAGAGTGTTTCTTTTTTTTTGCAGTCATAAAATAGAGTATGTGTAGCCCGCGTGTCCGACACATGAGACGAACACGTAGATACAAAAATTAAGATTCTTTCAGCAAAAATATAGGAGCTGTGAACCCACACCCGGACCCGACCCGACCGCCGGTCGGACGGCGGCGACGTGCGTGCTTTGGTGCGAAGCACCACGAGTGCGAGAAAGGAAACCTTGCCATAGTCTAGGTCTTCTTCCTCACACAAAAGTGTGTAGACCCAAAGGGCCATGCCCTTTAGGCAAAACCCATGGTATTTATGTCTAAAAATCTTAAGATTTTAGTCTATGTGGGACTATTGTTTTATCTATTCAAATGAAAAAAACAACTAGTGGGCAATAGGTCTAGGGATCAAGTCATGGTCCATGCTTTTCAAAACCCGTTTTTTCTAACAATCCCCCATATGAATGATAAAACATATCGGAAAAACACGAGAAAACAGAAGTCATCAAAATTTGGCTAAGGTGTCCCAAAGATTGAACCTTAACTTAATGAGAGGTTACCGGAATTGCTTGTTGTAACGGTGACCACAATGTCTTGAACCGCCAACAGTGAATGCAATTAAGAAATAACAACCATACTTGATGTCTCAAAGTAAAGCTGCCAAGCTCTTGCCGTTGTGCCCGTTTTGGCCGTGGGCTAAATCCCGGACTTAATGAATGTCTATAGAGAATCAACTCAAATTCTCATAGGAAGCGGACCCACTTCCAACATCCACATAGGTGAGTCCTTTAAGAGTGTCCTGTCACACCCCTCTTTAAATAAATCCATGGAACTCATTAAGATCTCAACATATCATCCGAACTCATCCAAGTAGCACTATAGCACAGTTACACCATAGAGAGGGACAAAGATAGTGCTTTCTCGATATCACCATAAATTAGTTGTCTCATTGAAGCTTGATCTTGGAGCTCCATTCACAAGGTTGAGTATCCTTCATGGTGATTTATTCTATGAGCTTAAGTCCCACCCCCCTCGATGTGGATCTAACTACCTCTCTAAATAAACCTTTCGTCAAATGATCTGCAATATTATCTTTGGACTTTACGAAGTATATAGAGATAATACCAGTAGAGAGTAGTTGTTTCACCGTCTTATGTCTTCCTTGAAGATGTATAGACTTTCCGTTGTATACGTTGTTTCTTGCGTAACCAATATCAGCTTGACTGTCACGGTGGATTGCGATCAAAGACACATGCTTGGGCCAGAGTGGAATTACTCTCATGAAACCTCGTATCCATTCAGCTTCCTCTCCATCTTTCTCCAAGGCTATAAACTCAGACTCCATGGTGGATCGAGCTATACATGTTTGTTTGGAATACTTCCATGACACAGACGCACATCCAAGTGTGAAGATGTACCCACTGGTGGAATTATACTCATCTGAGTCTGATATCCAGTTGGCATCACAATACCCTTCCATCATAGCAGGATACTTCCCAAAACTTAAGCAATAGTTTGAAGTGCCTATCAGGTAGCATAGAACTCTGTAGAGAGGATTCCAGTGATCCCTCCTAGGGTTGCAGGTCTACCTTCTCAATCTACTCACAGTGTAGGAAATATCAGGTCTTGTACAGTTCATCAAATATATAAGACTGCCAATAACGCGATAATACACAAGTTGAGAAATTCCCTCACCCTTGTTGTTTTTCAAGTTACAAGCGGGATTATAAGGAGTAGATACATGTTTAGCATTTTCATGATTAAATATCTTAAGTACAATTTCGGCAAAATGAGATTGACTAAGACTATATCCATCAGACGTCTTTTTGGTTTTCATCCCTAAGATTACATCAGCAGGGCCTAAGTCTTTCATGTCAAAGTTTTCGTTAAGCATGCTTTTAGCGGCATTAATTATATCAAGGTTACTTCCTAATATGAGCATATCATCAACATACAGGCACACAATAACATGATAATCATCCACAGATTAAATGTAAACACATTTATCAGATTCATTAACCTTGATTTAATGTAATCATCCACATATTTAATGTAAACACACTGAAATTGTTTGTAGCAATCTTCAATTCATCAAGTGAAAATTTTCTGAATGCTTGGTCCATATCAGCTATTCCATCTACTACTTCTTTAGGTAAAATCCATTTCTTTAGCTTCGATGTATGACTCTTTTTTTTTCTTGTGATACAAACACGCAACAAATACAGCAATACAGGAGATGACTAGAAAAGTGGAAGCTGACAGAACTCCCATACATAAGTAAAATCCTCTCTTGGACTTCCCTTTAGTATTTTCGTTAAGAATATACTACGTTTGAATCTTGGTTTTAATGCTGACTGGTTCAGCTGAAAAAAGAATCAAAATTGTTGTGAAAGGAAAAAAAGTAGGATCTTCTTCACGTTCAGAGAACCCATTCGCAACTAGTATGCTCTCGATGCTTACATTAAATCTGTCACTAAGTTTAGGAACGGTATCACCCTAATAGACAAAATAAGTTAACAGATACTTGGTGCCATTGAGAATTTGATTACTTGTTGGGCAAGCGCATCTAAGAGGCACTCGCAATTCATAACTAAGTAACAATCTTGTAACGTTGTAAATATTTTCGTCTATGAGCGAATGATACATGTGTATCTTCCTCTCTACGGAACTAGTGATCCTCAAGACGGATTCAGGATACAATTTTAATTTAAGGAAGGAATACTGATTTTTAGGCAGAATTCTTAGATAAAGAAATATTCCTAAACAAGGTAATATTCTTATATAAGGAAATATACCTAGAAAAGGAATATTTCCTAGACAAGGTAATATTTCTAGATAAGGAAATATACACTTAGAAAATGAATTATTCCTAGATAAAGAATATTCCTAGAACAAGGTAATATTCCTAGAAAGGAAATATGCCTAGAAAAGGAATTACTCCTAGATAAGGAAATAGATTCCTAGAAGGTTTGGGAAACTGTTAAATATATAAATAGAGATGTTTAGCTCATAGCTAAGACATATAGAGTGTGGTCTATATAATACAGACACACCTAGACCAAAGAGAAATTTGTGAGGCAATTTATTATTGTAAAAGCAAGCTTAGCAAACAGTTTAAGGTTATTTACCTAGAGAGATTGTGAGTGTAACAAAGAGAGAATTGTAATAGTTTTCTTGTTCATAATCTATAAAAGATATATTTCTTCGGATCTGGTTTCTAGTATGTTCTGTTTTCTAGTTTTCGTCTATTATTATTCTAAATTCCTCCTCAATAATAATAGTCGCCAAGGTACAAATATCAACACGTATCAATTTGGTATCATAGCGAGGTTCGTTTCTTTTAGGGAAGATTCCTTTAGTTTATGGTCCTCACTAGATCTCTCTACAAAAATCTTGGTGAGGTACTCGAGAAACAAGAAGACTTTTAAAGTACAAGGGAACCAAATATGGGAAAGTCAGTTGATGATCCTAAGCAAATCGAACCATAAACTACGTAAGAGAAGGTGGCTTCGCTACACACAAACAAGGAGTCTTATACACCCAAGTCGAAGACGGAGAAAAAGACTATGTTTTCATCTGGTATTTTTGAAGAAAAGAACGAGGAAGGAGAAGAAGATCCACTCGAACAAGATTGCGTTATGGAGCGAAGAGTGACTAAGACAAGACGAAGAGATATGGAATCTTTTCAAATTAGACATCAAGGTCCAGTTTTCTGCAAAGAGAGATGGTTTAGCAGGGTGAAAGGAACTCTTGAGTTCCCTAACCTACAAATATAACTTTCACATGAGTTCAAGATCTTGAGCGGGGGGCAATTGTAATTTAAGGAAGGAATACTGATTTTTAGGCAGTATTCTTAGATAAGGAAATATTCCTAAACACGGTAATATTCTTATACAAGGAAATATACCTATAAAAGGAATATTTCTTAGACAAGGTAATTCTATATAAGGAAATATACACTTAGAAAAGGAATTACTCCTAGATAAGGAATATTCCTAGAACAAGGTAATATTCCTAGAAAGGAAATATGCCTAGAAAAGGAATTACTCCTAGGTAAGGAAATGGATTCCTAGAAGGTTTGGGAAATCGTTAAATCTATAAATAGAGATGTTTATCTCATAGCTAATACATCTAGAGTGTGGTCTATACAGATACACCTAGACCAAAGAGAAGTTTGTGAGGCAATTTATTATTATAAAAGCAATCTTAGCAAACAGTTTAAGGTTATTTACCTAGAGAGATTATGAGCGTAACAAAGAGAGAATTGTAATAGTTTTCTTGTTCATAATCTAGAGAAGATATATTTCTTCAGATATGATTTCTAGTGTGTTCCGTTTTCTAGTTTTCGTCTATTATTATTCTAAATTTCGCCTCAATAATAATAGTCTCCAAGGTACAGAGATCAACACGTATCAGCGAATCATAAATAGATAACCCCTGATAAGTGTTGTTTGCAATTAAGAAGTAGGTGTCTTGGGAAGTAGGGATAACAAAAGATGAATTGGCCTGATAATACTTACCTAAAAAGAGCAGTTTACAGGAACTACAACTTCTTTATTTGTGGGAAAATTCGCAGACAATGAAACATTGTTGACGTGTGCAAGTTTTGACGGGTCTGAATGTGTGAGTTTAGAAATCGTAAGAACTGAATTATATGAAGGTTGAGATTTTAATAGCAAGAAACCTTGACAGGACTTGTTTTTACCGTTTCAGGTGTACAAGTTATCAGGGATAGTGCATGTTTTGTCAGTGCCGTCACAAGATAGTACTAAATTTTTAATATAATTCTGTTGAGAGGTGACTTTGAAAGTGAAAAACTAGAGGCAGATGGAGATTCTAAGAAAATTAAGATCCATTGCTTTTGGTTACCATGAAAAAATAATTATGAGTTCATGGAGAGACGCTTAAGAATTTATTGATGTTTGAACTTGATGAATACTGCGACCACATCATTGGCATAACTTCGACTGCAAATATCAGAGTGGTGTTGACCTTCAACTAAAGAACTAACAAAGGTTGTTGGTCTGGTCCAACCTTTTATGGTGACAAGAAAACTTCAATTAAGTATTAGTAAAATATATTGAGTTTTTTGAATGAGATCATTCTGTGTATATTAACTTCATATGAACACTCTAATGTGGCGTCCTAGTTCGACCTGCTTCCTGACTTCTAGTCACAGTCCCTATTTAATTTTGTGTTAAATAGACCGATAATATGATGATGTAATCAAATGCGTAGTCTAAAAAACCTGGCTAAATTGGGGCCTATAGCACTTAATTGGGGCATATCAAATTTTCCCCCTTCCACATCACCAAATTACTTTGGGCACCCAAATTTCTAAAAAATATTACTTTACCCCACATTAATTCCTAAAACTCTCTCATATAAATACTAATCTTTCTATTTTCAGTAAATCCAAAAACCTAAAAAACTAAACCTAAAAAACTTTCTATTTTTATCCTAATCTTTTCAAATTCTCAAAACCCTAATTTTCATCTTCTTCTCCAAAGAATCTTCGATCCACACAAGAAAAAGGTAAATCTTCATCAACACATACTATGATTCTTCCTATCTTATTGATTTACATGTTTAATCTTCGTTTTTGACAAATCAAAACTCTGATTACACCCAGAATTGGTTTTTATTGACATTTCAAATAAACCGATTTTGGGTTTGGTTTTCGTCCATGAAGAGCATGCACGGTAATCGGTTTACATGATGATTAACATCAACCGATTTTGTGTTAGAAATGAAATCTGAAAATACATCACCAGAATCGGTTTATATATGTAATATGTATAATCCGATTACCCAGGCTTTTCATCTTCCTTGCCAGAATCGGGTTTTATACATGTACCACATAAACCGATTCTGGTAGTCTCTTCAGAATCGGATTACTTTTGTTTCTACATGTGTCGATTTTTACTTGATTTTTGTTAAATTTTGGTGTAGAATGGACTTTGGACACCTAGAATTTTACAATCGAGAGGTAACCTTGGAAGATGTTCTGAGGAAACCACAAAGAGTTCCAGAGAGAGGCCTATATAAGTTTGCTTTCGGAGGTGAGACCAATCTTGAACAAGCGCTGGCATTGATTGATAAGCTGGCACTGGAAGAGCTTGTTGAGGTCATCAGGTTCGCGCGGATGAGGATAAACATTATTTTAGCTGAGAGGGATCGCCACCATGAATTGGAAGGTATGTTTGAAGAAATGGCTGAAGCTGCTACAATGGCTGAAGCTGCTAGTACTGGTGGTAGTGTTGCTGCTCCTGATGCTGATGATGTTCATGCTGCAAATGCTCCTGTGTCATGTGCTTGGGGTGCCCCATATCGTAATTATGTATGTCTTTAGTAGTTTAGTAGTTAATTGTAATGGTGGGCTGTTATTGTACCACCTGGTGTCTATCTTGCTGTGGGTTATAGGTTAGTACTTGAGAGATTTATATACTATCGTGTCTGTAATGGAAAGGGCAACGAAAATTAAGAATCCATATAACTTTTGTTCTCTAGGGCCCTAGGCTGTGTTCATTTGAACTCAGAGAAGCTCGATTCTTCGGAATTGAGAGAGGTTTATCCTCAATCTATCCACCCAATCTTTTCATTGTACTTCGGTACATGACAATTGGTATTAGATTCTCCCTCCTGGATAAATTTTCATTGGGGATTTGATGACAACGTTTGTTGCTCTTTCAACAATCCAGTGGCAGGAATTTGTTAAAAGGATGTAAGACATTGATCAACAACACCAACAAAGGCTGAAGGAGATTTCTGAAAAGAGACAATGAAGGTTGGTGGAGATTGTTGTTCAACGCCAACAACTTCAGCAAAGGCTAAATCACAACTTTTCAGTTGATAAAGAAGCAGATGATCCGCTTGAGTTGGAATTGATTCCTCCATTTTTCTTTCTCAAAAATGAAGATGCAACCACTATAATCAGATCTTCTTATCCTTCTCACTCTTCAATTTCAATATCATTAAATCATGAGGACGATTCTACCGATTTGATTATTCTTTCATTTTTCGTCGAAGAACAGGATGATTCAATAATTATAGACCCACTAGCAGAAAAACCCTTATCTAATGGGTGATTCGGCTGAAATCAGAGGTTCTCAAAATGAAACTGCTTCTGGAATTGTGGAGTACGGCAAGCACTTAAACCATGCCAAATTGATCTGTAAGCGATGTTTATCTCTTCCTTCTGATTATTCTCGAATTCTATTTGATCGTGGAAATTATTTCAGACTCATTAAGCGTTTGTCTTACTTAGCTGGAATTTCTGAATTTGGTTTTGATAAGATTACTTAATGTTATTTTGCACTCTATGTTTGTGTAACTTTGATGACCAATGACAATGACAATTGCGTTAATGAGCTGGTTAAGAAACTTGGGTACCAATCAGCTTGGCCGTTTAGTGCATCAATTATTGGTATTTTGTGTAAAGGTGGTGTTACTAGTTCTGCAGGGATGTTGTTTGATATAATGTATGAGAGTAAATATGTGAATTTGAGTGGTGTGATAGTCGATTTCCTCTTACAGCTCAAACTGGGTGGAATTTTTTAACCGTGGGAAAGTAATTAAACTTCTGCCAAGGAATTCTAACTTTTCTATAAGGTTAAAATTGTTGGATGGGTACTATAGAAGACTTTTCCAAGAGCTGCTATAAAAATATGGGTATCAGCTGCTATATTATGAAATCCATGACGTACAAGAAGAGGAAAAGAAGGTACTCCTCAATTCTGCCAAGCTTGTTCTCACATTCTTGTGTTATGCTCAACGTGACTCTTATTCTTGTGCGTGGATGTGGAGTTTGAATGCAATTGTTTCTTTCTATCTTTATTTTAATGATACTTGCTCGTTATTTGATCGAGGTAAATATATCGTTGTTTTCTCGTTTTCTTACTGGAAACTGCGTATTCAATTGATTCCTAGCTTCGGCTATAAATCAAAATTTTGGGATATACACTCAGTTCATGTATGTGATCATGCTAATGAAATTCTAGGTACTCTTGAGCTATTGGATCGCTGGGTATATGATCGTGGCAAAGTGGTACATACTTTTAAAGGGGGTTTATATTTTTGTTGATTCTTATAAAGTTGGTGTTGATACAAATACTTCTTGTGTGACTATTCTTTTTTGGTTGATTTCGTTGAATCTGTACCATGAGAATTTACTTTCTTTGCTGTTTTTCAGTCATGGGTTTCTATTAGATTCATTGTTTCTGAATCCTCGTCGTATACTATTGCTTAAAAATGATGATGGTGATAGGTTTCAGCTTTTTATGGATACGTCTGAGAGTAATTATCAAATTTTATTGTTTTTGTTGGATAGAGTAGTTGAAATTGATAAAACACCAGAACTGTTGGGTAGACTACTTGGGAGTATAGTGTGGAGCAGGAATGGTGGCGAATCTGATATTATTTTGCAACCTCAAAATGGTTGGCCTAATGCTACAGGAGTCATACTTGGTACACTGCGGACAGTTAGTGCATGTGAACATGGGCAGGGGAATGTGGTGCTATAACTTTGGAAGGAATTTGAGTGTCTTCTTATGCTTCTTTCAGCTCCAACAATTATGCAAAGTGTTACATCTGAAGTCTATGAGACTCCTTCTTTTCGTGAAACCGTTATAATGGCAGTTGCTTATTCCACTTGGAGCTGTTTGTACTCGGTTTACTCTGCTCAATATTTTTGGTCATGTCGCAACCAAGTAGTGGGTGCATACAAGTTTTATTCCACTCGTTATTTACTTACTTATTATAGTTGTTTGGGGATTTGGTATCTCAAGCAAATGAGTATTATACATGGCCAGTTATTCTTGCAACTATTATCCGAATACAACATATGTTGGATGGAATTCAAGTTCTAGAAGTGTTAATATTGGTGGTGTCCCAGATTCCTAAAATGTTGTTGTGGGTAGGATACTTGAGGTGGAAATTCAAATTGGTTCCACCTGGTTGGTGGAGTATGAGAAGTGTTAGTCTGGCAGTTCATTTCTTAGTTTTGTGTTTTGAGGAAAACGAGACTTTTTGGAGCATTTTGTTTTGCAGATTTGAGGACCATGTCTCTAATAACAGTTGTTACCTAGAGTTTTTATGTCCATCTCAGGGAGACACTGCGCGGCATATCAAAAGGATGAAACACGACAATCGGAGCACGAAAGACTTTTTATCATCAGTTCATATACTTGTGATTGCACCTGGTGAAATTGCATCACTCGCTGAGCAACACGCTACTCATCTCAGTGGTGTACTAGTAATTATTCATGATACTAGATTAAAGGACACACACTAATTTTGATGTTAAAAGAGGGTGGAATTAGGGCAGTCAGAGAAGTTCCATATTTGAAGTTCTTAGATTCTGTTGCAGTGGGACCATAGCCATGAGTATTGTTGGTAGTGATACTTTCATCAGAGCTTACCAAGATGTGAATTGTGGAGTTGGTGGGCATATTTACTCAGTCAAGACCAACTCAAGAGAGTTAAAATCTCTGTTTGATGCAGAGATAGGAACTCAGGCCATGGGTGATACAAGCAGTTGTGCAGATAATAGAGTTGCTTGTCTTTTGGAAAATGACACAAGAATGTCAAGTTCAGTGGATGATAATGGTATTCATTGGCGACAGTTGGTTGTTGGGACTAGTTTGCAATGTGTAAGAGTCTCTCAAGGTTATTGGCACTATCGGTCTTGGTTTGCATTAAGGCTATTGGGCTTCTCATACGAGTTTGAGGGACTAATTCGGCTACAAACCATTATTTTTGCGTTAAGGCTATAGGGCTTCTCATACCAATTTGAGGGACTAATTCGGCTACAGACCATTATTTTTGCTTGTTACTTCTGTATTCCTCCAGAAGGTGTCGCAGGCGATGAATATCTATCACTCAAGTTAGTTTTCGTGATTTTCATCTTTGAGGACAAAGATGTTTTCAAGGGGAGTGGAATGTCATGTGCTTGGGGGTGCCCCATATCGTAATTATGTATGTCTTTAGTATTTTAGTTGTTAATTGTAATGGTGGGCTGTCTTTAGTAGTTTAGTACTTCGGTACATGACATCCTGGCGCTCCTTAAGTTTTTAAGTATAATTTTTTAATATTAAAACTTTAAGTTTATAAGACTTGTGGTTGTTTTTTGTTTTAAGTCTTTTGGGATGGTTTATATATGTAATATGGATGATCTTTGTGTGGTTGATGCTTTTATTTTGGTTGATCTTTGTGTTGAACTTAATGCACATAATGTTTAAATTGATTCTAGCCTGACATGCCAACAATCGGTCGACTCGATATGCCAACGTAAACCGATTGTGCAAGTCATTTTTCCTGGATGTTTTTCAAGCCATAATCGGAACATATATTAAAATATATAAACCGATTGTTGTCGGTGAAAATTCAAAATCTAACAGATCGTTAATCGGTTTACGTTGGTCACAAAAATAACCGATTCCTTGTGGCAAATCAACACAATCGGGTTTTACAGAGCTCTTAAAATACCGATTATAGCAAATTATTTCACGTTTTTCAAAAAAAAAATAGACTTTAGGGACTTTCTCTATAAATAGAGACCTCACCCTTGGACCCCATTTGCCCCAAAATTGATCATTTTATCCCCCCACTCCATATAATCCATAACTACTCATTTCATACATATACATACAAGAAATGGTATCGTTTGACTCCGCGGAAGTTTTGGTAATCACCAAAGCATGGTATGCGGAAAATCGACTTAGACGTCAATCCTCCGAAAGGGAGGATTCCACACCTTTTGGGCTAGGGTACACAACAAATTTATCCAGGAGTTTGGGAATACTAATGCAAGAAGTGTTCAACAAATCCACGCTAGGCACCTAATCATCGAAAAAGCGATACTTGCATTTTTTGTCTCTCCAACCTCGGATTTTTAACACTCGCCCCTTCACCTTGTCCATTGCGCAATTTGTAATTAATTTTGTGGTTTTTTTTACGTAACCCATGTTGTTTTATCTTCCAATGAAACACCACTAACAAATGTAAGTTTGTTTTTGTGTTTTTATAGCATGAAGGGGGTGTGAACACGTAAATCTCGATGGCATCCACGTGTTCACAAACAATGTTCGCATACACTCAATACTATAAACCATGCGTTGTACGCGTAAAGGGGGGTGATTATATCGATTCATTGACTCAGAACCTTCGGGATCGTCCTTGTCTAGTCATATATTATCACTGACAATGTTCGCATAATAGAATAAATATATATCGAAGCATAAGTGTGAAGTTCATCATGCAAAATACCGAATATAAAGTACGGAATGTAAATGAGACAGTCATTTACGTGGTTCAGCACTAAGGCCTACATCCACGGGGTTGGTGTTTCACTTATGTGTAGATTGATTACAAAGATAGTCGAATGACTTTGAAGTATGAACTGAGGCTGCGGGATCAAGGGAATCACTTACTCTGCCTAATTCTTTATCCTTTATTAATTATGGATCCATCACCCCCTCCCCTTTCTCTTAGTGGGGAGGGGTATTTATAGGGTTACAGCATGGGGTTCACTTCTGAAGGCCGTTGTATCCTTATCGTCTTGTGCTTTGTTTCAATACTGCGGACCTATTCATCTTCTACGATGCCCCCAGCGTTCCATGCTCATTGTTTAAGAGTGATGGTTATGTCTTCTGCAGGTCGGTCGACATGTATGTTGCTCAGGGTGTTTAATGCGGGTGGTTGAGTCGTCTGCACGCGCCAGACAACGGTCTTCTGGCCATGTCACATCCGTGTCAGTTGGACCTATCCCAGCCGTCGATCTTGGATCTTTCTTGAGATGGGATAAAGTGAGTTTTTGGGTGCTTTTTAGTGCTTCGCAGTAGCATTATATCTCGGTACTCCTCGATCCTTAGTCATTGGATCTGTTAGGTGAGGGCCCAGCCTTGATGACACGCGCCTCTTGGATGTACGCGCGTGGCATCATATCTTGATGCCCTGGATGGTATGTCTTCCACGTGTTTCTCTATAGACATGTGGAGGATGATGAAATATGTACACACAATTTGCCCCTTTTCTTCTGACTTGGGCGTCAGTCGAAGTTAGAGGAAAAACGTCACATATTCCTCATCTCTCTCCTAATAACTTCCCCTAGATATTAGGGCACGTTTCCCACTCCTGGAAATAACTGCTCCTTTGGTAAAGGGAAGGTTATTATTTCCTTCAAGGCTTATAAATGGGAAAGAGAATGTGAAAATTTAGAAATAAATTTCATTCCGTCCCTGTCAGTCCTTCATTCTTTTTCTTCCGTAGCTTTTGTTCTTCCTTCTTGTTCTTTAGCCATTAACTGCTACCATCCTTGTATTGAATATGACCTTCTCTTGTTTTTTATGGGCTCACCTACTGCTGTAGTTCATCATTTTCTTGATTTCACTCGCCTTGTTCGAAATTTCTCATACCCAGGTAAGAGATTTCTCTTCGATTTTGATCTTGATCGCTTTGTTCATCTTCTACTACTGTTATTCTTTAGCTTTGTGATGAAGAACACATATACAGAAGCATATATGCTTGTCCCTTCTTCATTATAAAGCATATAAACTCGTGTTCGAAGATGTTCTCTTGGTGTTTTGACTGAGTTACGGTTTCTCTATTTCTATTTTAGTCTAGGGTTTTTCCTATTTTCTTATGTTGGATAACTATGATGAACTGGCCTAAATTTATCTTTTTGATCCTTATTCATCATTCTGCGACAACCTATAACTTGTTTGTATATCTCGCAGATATGGCTGATCGTCAGCGAGTTCCTTATCAGACTCCTCCATCTAGTCCTCGTAGATCTCCTCCACGTAGAGACCCTAATATATCTCCACCAAGAGGAGGTTCATCTAGGTCTCCGCTAGCTGATATTCGTACCCAAAGGGTTCGTCTACCAAGAAAGGAGATCCACCGAAGGGACCTCCGGTTCTAGGTATGCTGTTAGACGCGCTTCTTCTCATCCTCGCGATAATTCTAGAAGCACGCAGTCTCCTCCTCGTAGTGAAGCGTTGGATGTTCCACCTCTTCGTTCTATGGCTCCTCCTCCGATGCCTCAGCAAAATCCTCTGCCTCCTCCTCCAATAGTCCCATCCAAGGGAAAGTTTACTAAGGGTACCACCTCGAAGACTGATCCTCCCAAGAATATTTCTTCTAAGAGAAAGGCCTCATACATGAGTCCTCCGAAGGACTCCATACCAGATACCGCTGATGAGGAAGACATTCCCACGATAATACGAAGCGTCTCAGTTGGTAAGAAGAAGGTCACATTCAAGCATATTGACCTGGAGACGTTTAAAGAGAAACATGAAATTCAATCCTTTGAAGTACGCTTCTACGCTCCCGATGATGACATCACTTATGAGATTATCTCGAAGTATCAGTTCGATGAGTTTCATCTGCTGACTACCGTAGGGGCCTTCGAGGAGGGTCTTATGTTGCCTATATACAAGTCAGGTGATTCTTTTTATTACGACGTACTGGCTGGCCGTGAGGGTTCTTATACAAACACCCATAGTAGTTCTGTATCACAGTTGACTGGGAACTATCTTCGTGCACTGAGGGAGTGCTATCTTCGGAGCAAGGGAGAAACGATGATGAATTGCTATGTCCCTGATCCTGCTGAGAGAGAATGGTATACTCCCCAGAATTTTAATAATTCCTTCGGGGATTATATTAACAGTAGGAACTGTAAGCCGTGGAGTGTTGGTCTTCGTAACATTGCTGCTTCTCGTGGTGAGATTCGTCTTCTAAGTGAGGTGAGCGATGCCAAGCTGAAGTACGTTCCTAGTACAGAAAGGTCTGCTAACAAGAAAATTTTCCCTCCTCGTGAGAGGATCAAGCGTGATCACAACTATGAGTGGCATGCTACTGTTATTGAGGTTATTGGTCCATGGGCTTGGGGTTGGATTCCTCGTCCACACGGATGGAATCCCACTGCTGATAGCGAACCTTGTGAGGCTTCTCCTACTCGTTATGGAGACTTCTTCCCTTGGAGTTTGAACTTCGAAGGCATGAATTTTCCTTATGCCCTCTATGTTGTTGATGGAGATGAAGAAGAGAGTTCAAATGCTATTCTTCCTTCGAAGAGTACTGCGACTGCCAAGGTATGGATTCTTCCTATACTTTCCCCTTTTCTCCTTGTGTTAAAAAGTTAAAAAAATTTAAGTAAAGGAGAAAACAATCCTTTGATGGCATCCCTTATTGTTTTGTAGGTGACAAAGAAGAGAAAGATTGGTCCCAAGCGATCTTCTACCGTTATGGCTGATGAGACCGAGTTTCACGAGGAGGTTACCATCTCTGCTAACGAAGACTTTGATGAGGATGAGGATATGTCCGATGAGGAGGAACGTACTGATACTTATCCCCCTCACCACGAAGATGGTGGCGGTGCTGGTGAAGAGAACATAACCGATGGTGGTAATGGTGCTGGTGAAGAAAAACTGCCCCTGGTGGCATTATTAATAGTGGACCTATTCATGTTGGGTCCCAAGAATTTTCCTTTGGCAGGATTTACTCCGCGGGGGAGACCTTCGACATGAATACTGCCACGGGTCTTGCTGGGGAGTTCTCTTCGCTTTCCCAAAATGACGATTGGGATGTGCTTGGTAACTCTGGCAAGGAAAATGTCGCGGGTCAAAAGGTTGTAGACGCAGGTGATATATTAGAGGGTGATGATGCTGAAGCCCTTGCTAATCAGGAGGAAGGAGCAAGGAAGAAGTCAGCGGCTGGGAAGGCCGCTGTTGTTGGGGAAGCTTCTACTGAGTCTCCCTTGGAAGATTTCCCACAATCTTTGTTGTTGGAGGGTGACGAAGCCATTCTTGCTTGGCTTAAAAAGAAGAATTTGATGTTCGTACCAAATCCTTCGCCCGTGCTTGTTGGTGAGAAGGCTTCTGACACATATACTCGTCAGATGATGCAATTATCTACCGAAGACAAGGTTGCGGATGTGTGGGACAAGAATCTAAGGGCCTTGGAGGTTACTCTGGTGGTTGATCCTCCATCCACCATTGTAGATATGATGGCCATAGATGATAGGTATCATTATGGTTTCCCTCGGCAGCGGGTGCTAGATGTACGTTATACTTTTTATGCTTCTCTCTCTTTGGGAACTGTATAGAGTTCTGTTATGATACCCCTTTCTTTCCTGGAACGTAGATGATGAGGAGTGAACACTACAACCATACCCTGTATCAGTTTTTCAAGGCCAAGTCTCTCAAGTTAGAGGCCAAGCTTCGTCACAGAGAAGAGGAGTTATCTGCGACTGAGGCGGTTATCTCTGCCAGGGATAAGGAGATAAATGAGCTGAAGAGTCGTCTCAAAGGGAAGGAACAACTGGCCAACGAATAGGAAAGGCTTCATATAGAGCTTTCTATGGTCCGTAGTGAGTAGGAGGAGGTTCGGAAAAATGCTTCATCTTTTACAGGTTCGTCTTCTTTCTTCACTTTACTCACCGTCGCTATTTTCAAGCAATTAATGTTCTGTCTGAGTCTCCCCACCCTGTCTTCAGTGGGTGGAGTCCCAGAGATGATATGGCTTCGGAATGAGAGACAACGGCAGAAAACCCGTATCGCAGAATTAGTGGAGCAAATAAAAAGTGAGGCTGAAAGATGGGATGCCAAGGTCGAGGTGTGGCGTCTGAGGCATACTCAGATAGTTGATATGCAAAATAAGTATAACGCTGATCGTCGTCATTTTAATGGAACTCTGCTATGGATGCATGATAATCTTCGTGAAGCCCAAGAATATGCTTCATCTTTAGAAGCTAGAATAAATCTCCTGGAGGAAGAGTTACGACAGGCTCGTTCCTCTCAAGGTTCCAAAATAAGAGAGTATATGCAGCGTCTTTCCAAAAAAAGAGATGATGCTAGGGCTGAGGCCAGTTCCCTTATCAAGGCCTTAACTGCGTCTCGGGCTAATACAGCCCGCCAGGTTGAGTCTGAGAGAAATCTTGAAGTTTACAAACTCAATAAAGGGTTGGAGAAGATGAATAACGAAGTCAATCATCTTCGTCACTTGGATTCAATGAAGCATGTAGAGTTAGACGCTAGTCAATTTGCTCTCTCAATTCTTCAAATGGATTATAAGAAAATATCCGACGAGTATGACTTTCTTGACGAAGCTCGAGATGCAGTTCTTAACAAATATGAAATAGCTACAGCTAGGGTCGAAGGTATATATTTACTTCGTCGAGTGTGATTTTGTAATCCATCGTCCTAACCCTTCCTATTTCTTCTTTTCTTTATTTTAGAGCTCCAGGGACAAATTCACGCTGCAAATGAACATTTTGAAAAGGCTCAACCTGAACTAAAGAAGGCTCAATCTGCCTTAGTGCATCAAGAGGGTCAGACCACGTACTACAAGGGTTTGGTTACGTTTCGAGATAAAGCAGCGAACGCGGCTTCTAAGTAAGTGAGCCTCCTGTCCTCCCTGTTGTCACAGGTCGAGATGCGGAACACTGTCATTACATATAATGCTCGTTGTCAATTAGCTGAAAATACCAATAAGGTTCTGACCAAAATCGAGCACGATCTCAAGACTGAGCATGGCCTCATCAAGGAGTATCCTCGTCGCCCTATGCCCGCCCCTTTACTAGCTCTTCAGGGTTTTCTTCAGGTGGGAGCGTGCCTTCGTCGCAGAGAAAAGAACCCACCGGTGGAGCTGAATTATCCAAGTAGATACTTCTGTTAGTTATAGAAAGTTGATCTTTCTTGATTATAGAGCTTCGTGCCATCTGTTGATGTTTTTTGTTTTTGTTTTTTTTTGCCAAACTTGTAATCAACTTTCATGGAATGGATTATCGTTTATTAATTATGTACATCTTTCGTTTACCTGCATTATTATTTTAGTTATATTATTTAGTTAACGAACTCAAATGAGGTAAGGGAATTAATTAAAGAGTTCCCTTAAGAACGAAGTGTTTGAGTGCGATGCCGAAGGTATATACCTTCGTGGTCGTCTTGATACCTGTCACCCTGCTGGCTAATCCTTGTCCAAAGTATTCCCATACGGTGGGGGTCGATGCAGCGTTCTAGGATATGGGGTGTTTATTTGAAATATTGACATGTCCCCATTCCGTCGACCCGCTGTCTTAAAATGTTTCGAGATCTCTTTCTGCTGGATGTCTTCCCCGTGGTCTTACACTTATAGACGCTGACAGGGGAGTCCTGAGAGATTGTAGGTATCTACTTTCCCCAATGGTGACAACTTGTTTATGTGTAAGCACAGCGTTTTTGTAGCGTATTTACAGACATATTTACAAGTATTCATTCTGCTGATACGCTTCCCCTTGTATTGTCTTAGGTTATCTTGTTAGATAAATGTTTTTCCAAAAAATCTTGTTTGATTGATGAGTTGAGGTCTGCTATCCCTCGTCCAGAGATAGAAACATGTCGATCGGGTGCGTCATTTTCTTCTTCTGGTACTCTTCACGCAGTTGCAGAGCTGCGCTGCTATCTATGGATGGTATGGCTTGAGATATTTTGCATTCCATGGGTGTCTGAGGAATTCCCCTTTTAGGTTGCGCATGTAATAGGATCTATTTCCTGCGATATTGTGTATGACAAAAGGTCCTCCCCATGTTGGTGCTAACTTGCCCCAATTCTTTTCTCGTTGGTACTGGGGTATGGTTCTCAGCACATACTGTCCTTCTACGAAATTTCTAAGATTAACCCTTTTATTATACTCCCTTGCTAACTTTCTTTGGTAATTCTCTATTTTCTGCAGCGCTGCTTCTCTCCTTTCCTCAAGATCATCGAGTCTTTCTAACATCATGTCCATTGTGAGGTTCTTTTCCCATGCTTCGGTCTTCGTGGTTGGCATGATGATCTCTGTGGGGATGACAGCTTCGGCTCCATAGGTGAGCAGGAATGGAGATTCTCTTGTTGCTGATCTTCGGGTTGTTCTGTATGCCCACAAAACATTATGTAACTGCTCATACCATCGTCCCTTATGCTCGTCTAGTTGTTTCTTGAGAATGAGAGTGAGGGTCTTGTTTGTGGCTTCTTCTTGGCCGTTGCTTTGAGGGTATATCGGTGTTGACTTGTTCTTTCGGATTTTGAGGGTATCGAAGAGCAAATCGATGTTCTTGCCCTGTAGTTGCTTACCATTGTCAGAGACAATCTCTGTTGGGATACCAAACCTGCAGATAATGTTCTAAAAAATGAATGTGAAGACATCCGAGTCGCGGATCCTTGCCAGGGCTGTAGCTTCTACCCATTTGCTAAAATAGTCTGTGTCCACTATCAAGAATCTTCTTTTCCCTGACCCTTCGATTAGAGGACCCACATTGTCTATGCCCCATTTTGAGAATGGCCAAGGACTATCCACCGAGTTTAGCATCGTTGCTGGTGCGTGGATTCTTTTGGCGAAATGTTGACATTCTTCGCATATTCTTGACATTCTTGCAGCGTCTCGTTTTATCGTCGGCCAGTAATACCCTTGAGTCTTTGCCTTGTCTTCCAAAGATCTCATTCCACTATGATTTCCTGCATCCCCGAGATGAATATACTTTAGCACCAGGTAGCCTTCGGATCTAGATAGGAAGCGTAGCAAAGGTCCGAGGAAGGATTTCTTGTATAAGATCCCTTCTCTTAAGTCGTACCTTCCTGCTTTTGATTGTACCTTCCTGGCCTGATTTAGGTCTGTGGGAAGCATCCCTTCTTTGAGAAAGAGGTGGATCTCAAATCTCCAGTCCTCTTCTTTGATGAAGTCTTCATCTTCTTCTTCTCTTGTCATGATGTCATCCTCCTGGAAGTCATCGGCAATGTATTTTACTACATCATCGTCTGTTATATCTTCTCCCACGCTTCCCCTTTGGTTTGCAATGCATAATTCTCGGGAAAAGACTGAGGGTTCGTAAACCCTAGTTATATTGATTATCTTGACATCCTCGTTTTTCAACATGGATGACACATAGGCCAGAGCATCTGCGTGCCTGAGTTCCTTTCTGTTTAGTTGCCAGAATTTAATGTTTGGTATCTGAGATGCCAGTGTCTGGACTAAGGCCATGTATGCTGATAGTATTTTATCAAAAACATTGTATTCCAGCCTTATTTATCGGATGACCAGTTGTGAATCACTTATCAGGCGCACATCGGTTATACCCATTTCTCTTATTAGACGAAGAGCATACACAAAAGATTCATATTCAACTATGTTGTTGGTATGCCCCTTGAATTCCAATCTGAAGGCATGTAAGATCCTATCCCACGTGGGAGTGGTGATCATGATGCCAATGCCTGCTCCTTCTCTATTCTTCAATCCATCAACGAAGACTTCCCATTGTCTTGGGTTTGCTGGTTCGAAAATGTCCAGAAGATTTTTTCTCTTGTCGATCTCTGGTAATCCTGCTGTCTTGAGTCCATCAATGAAGATTTCTTCATTATCATCTAGCGGTAGATCTGCCAGGAAATCCGCTAGGACTTGTGACTTTTGGGAATGTTGGAGTTCATGGATGATGTTGAACTGGTCGAGATGAGTGTTCTATTTTACAATTCTTCCTACTTTCCCTGTACTTTTGAGGACGGACTCTAGTGGGCATTTTCATGGGCTGCAGTTGTAGTGGGTCAGGAAGTAGGTCCTTAACTTTAAGGTTGCCCATACTAACACCAAGATAAGTTGTTCGATCTTTGTATAATTTCTTTATGCTGTGTTAAGAGTTTTGCTGACATAGTAGATGGGATGCTCTATCTTCGTGTTGGTTTTTAACCAGCACCGTGCTAACTGCATCCTCCGTTTCTGCCATGTACATGGCCAAAACCTTGTCGGGATCGGGTTTTTGCATGATGGGGATCTCAGCCAGGTATTCTTGATTTTTTGAAAAGCTTCTTCGCACTCTGCTGTCCATTCGAATTTGCTCCCTTTTTTAGAATGTTAAAAAAAGGCTTACACCTATTCGATGATCTGGATATGAATATTCCCAGTGCCGCTAAGGAACCATTGAGTTTTTGGAATTCTTTTAGATTCTTTGGAGATGTCATTCCTACGATGGCCTGAATCTTGGCAGGGTCCACTTTGATGCCCCTCTTCGTTATCAGGTATCCGAGGAATTTACCTGAATTGACGCCGAAAGTACATTTCTCTGGATTTACTTTCATGTTGTGTTCCCTCATTTCTTGAAATATATCCTTCAAATCTTGGTGGTGATCCTTGCGTAGCTTGATCTTGACTAGCATATCGTCTACATAAACTTCCAAAGTATTCCCAATCCATGGTTTGAAGATAGCATCAACCATTCTTTGGTACGTTGCCCCTGCGTTTCGAAGTCCGAAGGGAATTCTTACGTAACAGTAGAGGCCATGCGGGGTGTAGAATGCCGTGTGTTATTGATCTTCTTCTGCTACGAATAACTGATTATACCCAGAGTATCTATCCATGAATGACATCTCTTCGTACCCTTCGACTGCTTCGACCAATTGGTCGATGCTTGGAAATGGATAACTATCCTTAGGGCACGCTTTATTGAGGTTGGTGAATTCGATGCATATTCTAACCCCGGTATTCTTGTTTGGTACGATGCATACGTTTCCAACCATATTCTCCTTTGAAAGGCTTCTCCCGGAGATTTATTCCAGATAAGCATCGATAGCCTTCTCTTTCTCAGCTTCTTTGTTTCTGGATCTTCGGGACTTTCGTTGCTCATCATGTTCGTTGTTGAGCTAGTTCTGCAAAGTTTGACATTCTCGCGCAGTGACTTGGTCTCATTTTATTTCCATTACCCCTTGGGGAGTTGGAAATCTAAGGTATTGGTGATAGGTAGCCGCCACTCCCTTGAATTTGTGAACCCATCTTCGGCCAATTATGACATTATAAGGTGATGGTGCATTCACCACACTGAACCGGGTGTCGACCTTCATTGGCCCTGCGTCTACTTGCAAGATAATGTCTCCTAATGGATTCGTGGCTGCTCCGTTAAAGCCGTAGATAGTATAGTACGAAGACAACAATTGTTCATCGTTGAGTTCCATTCGTTTGAATGTATCATAGAACAGAACATTGACTGAGCTTCCCCCATCGACGAGGATTTTCATGATATTGTACCCTACTACTGGCAGTGTGAGAACCAGAGGGTCGTTGTGATCCTCCATATCGCGTCGAAGACCATGGGTGCATCCATCCATTGTTCGTGTTCGTCCACTTCTTCCCCATCGATTTTGTACATATCACAATAGTCTTAAAACTGCTTTCTCAATCTCTTACCTATCTGGGCCGTTAGAGATGCCCCCGCGGCCTCAAAACATGAGATGATGTTAAGGGTGTGGTTTCCTTCAGGTAGCTGAATTCGTTTAGCCTTATCTTTATCGCTAGTCCTTTGCACATACTTTTTAAGATCTCTTGCATCAACTAACTTTTGGATCATTATCTTTAGATTCTTGCATTTATCTGTCAGGTGGCCATTGAAAACAGTGATATTCACAGTACTCTTTGGACTTTTCTGATCTTGGGGACTTCTTTCCCTTGGACCATGGCCAATCGAGATTCTCCCGACCCTTGATCTCCTTCAAGATAAGAGAGTAACTGCATTTAGCTTTGTGTATACCTGGTCTTCGAATTTTCGAACGTCCCTACGTCGATCATCCTTACGTTCCCTTCTGTATTCGCTGGGTCGCTCATCTGAGTTGCCTCTTTTTGACCCGTTGGATTGTTCTACAAAATTTGTGCATGGGAGACGCTGAGTCTGAGCTCTGGGATTTTCTCGTTGGATCTCCTCTAGTCTTGCATGTTTTTCTATAATTACTCGACGATCTCCTTCAGTAGCAGTGATGGTGCCATGGATCTCGACAAAGAGGGGGCTCATCCTGTCCATCCCCAACTTGTAGCAGTTGATGCTAACCACCGGATCCACGTTTCATATGGCTTGACAGATCTTGTGCCATATATTAGTGTATTCTCTGATTGTTTCCTTTTACTTAATTGCTAGCGAGAAGAGCTTATCCATCCCAGTGTTAACAAACTTGCTATACATGTAAGTTTCCAAGAACTTATTAGTAAGTTGGTCGTAAGAATCAATGGAGTTTGGTGGTAAGTTATCGAACCAAGATAGTGCGGATCCTTTCAAACTTGAATGGAAGTATCTGCATAATATTCCGTCGTCGTAATTCCATCGTGCCATCATTCGATTATAATAACGAAGATGTGCAGCGGGATCGCTAGATCCATCGTAACACTCGAAGGCCCGAACTGTGCATTTATGCGGAATGAGAGCTTTGACTAAGTGATGTGTCAGCGGGGTAGTGTTCGCTTCATTCATCACTTGCTCCAATATTCCGCCTCATTTAATAGTTTTTAGCTGCTTGATCTCCGCCATCGTCTCGGCACAAATATCCTCCATTGCACGCTGATGTTCCTCTAGGGTGGAGGGTCATCCCGGCCATGGGGTGTCGTTGTCGAAGTAGACCGAGTTATCGGGATTATAATATGGGTCGGATCTTCGACTTCCTCTTACATCCCTTCGGTTCAATGGATTTGGGTTATTAGAAACCACCATTCTTCGATCTTTATTCAGCCTTGGTGCTATAGAGTTAGCTTCGTCGTGCTGATTTTCTAACTTCGCGCTATGGGTAATTCTCTCTTTGAGTTGTTGGTTTTCCTGAGCTAGCTGGGATACCGCATCTGCGTATGTATTTTGGTTCTTTCTCAATTCTTTAAGCTCTGCCATCATCCGAGCAGAATGATTTGATCCTTGATTTGGCTTTCCTACCTGCATCTGTCCTCCAGCCGCTATCGTCTGATCTTCGTCGACAATTTTTATCAACAGTTCTGGTGGATCCATCTGCATGTTTCGATGTTTTGCTGGTTGTTGTGTGGGTTGATTTGTTATTAGGAGCGGTTGATCGACTTGGAGGGGTATATTCTGTTCATTGGTGAGCGACATCCCATAGAGAGGTTGTTGCATCATTGACTCTGCCATACCTTCATGATATTCATGCGGTCGGGTGGCAGTGGTCACTTTGGAGGCTCCCACTCTGGATGCCCCGGCTTTTGATGCTCCGAATTTGGAAGACGCGGACTTTAGAGATTCCGCTGCAATAACGCTGGCATCTAAAGGCCTCGTGCTTTCAGCTTTATCCTGCGTCTTTTCTACGGCTTTAAGCTTTTCACCCTTTTGCTTGCTCCTAGTCATAACTGGTGTCGTCCTCGGTGTATCTTTTGATGAGACCTTTGTTTTTCCTACATCTTTGTTCTTCTCCATTTCCGATATCTTCTGCAAAATATAAAGAGTATACAAATAAAATGGGGTCCACGGGGAACCTATTATCAGAGTTATGGAAATCAGACCCCGAAGGTGAGAAGAGACTATCCGTCTATTATTCCCCTATTCAGAGATATCAGATCTCTTGACTACCCCAGGTTTATTTTATAAGTTTGACTACTAGCATGCGTAGTTTGAAAAGGGAACATAGACATGATAAAAAGTCTGTGGACGAAGATGTAGTTTAACTAACTTATTTAAAATCATTTCTAAGGTGTGGGACCTTTAATAAATGTATGAAATGAACATGGATCTATCCGGGGGTTTTACTTTTCAAAGATAAAAGCTTTAAAAGCGTTTTCGAAGATGTAGATCTACTGAGATAGACGTGGATCTATCCATGGGTTTTACTTTTCAAAGATAAAAGCTTAAAAACGCTTTCGAAGATGTAGATATACTGAGATAGACGTGGATCTATCCATGGGTTTTACTTTTCAAAGATAAAAGCTTAAAAACGATTTCGAAGATGTAGATCTACTGAGATAGACGTGGATCTATCCATGGGTTTTACTCTTCAAAGATAAAAGCTTAAAAACGCTTTCAAAGATGTATATCTACTGAGATAGACATGGATCTATCCATGGGTTTTACTTTTCAAAGATTAAAGCTTAAAAACGCTTTCGAAGATGTAGATATACTGAGATAGACGTGGATCTATCCATGGGTTTTACTTTTCAAAGATAAAAGCTTAAAAACACTTTCGAATATGTAGATCTACTGAGATAGGCGTGGATCTATCCATGCGTTTTACTTTTCAAAGATAAAAGCTTAAAAAACGTTTTCGAAGATTTAGATCTACCGAATAATGCGTGCATAGACTCATAGAAACGTTATTTTCAGGCGTTTTTTATGAATGCTAAAATAGAAAATGCTCCAAGCACCGCTATTTTCAGAGAGCGGTGCACAGAACAGACAGAGTGCTTAAATCACAGGATAAGATAAATCTTTTACCGGGACATAGTCCATGTTTCTAGCGCCAGATTGTGAACACGTAAATCTCGATGGCATCCACGTGTTCACAAACAATGTTCGCATACACTCAATACTATGAATTATGCGTTGTACGCGTAAAGGGGGATTATTATATCGATTCATCGACTCAGAGCCTCCGGGCTCGTCCTTGTCTAGTCGTATATTATCACTGACAATGTTTGTGTAACAGAATAAATAGAGATCGAAGCATAAGTGTGAAGTTCATCATGCAAAATACCGAATATAAAGTACGGAATGTAAGTGTTGAATCTAAAGTACGGAATATAAGTGTTGAATGTAAAGTGCGGAATGTAAATGAGACAGTCATTTACGTGGTTCAACACTAATGCCAACATCCACGGGGTTGGTGTTTCACTTATGTGTAGATTGATTACAAAGATAGTCGAATGACTTTGAAGTATGAACTGAGGCTGCGGGATCAAGGGAATCACTTACTCTTTCTAATTCTCTCTCCTCTATTAATTATGGATCCGTCCCCCCCTTCTCTTAGTGGGGAGTGGTATTTATAGGGTTACAATGTGGGGTCCACTTCTGAAGGCCGATGTATCCTTATCGTCTTGTGCTTTGTGTCAATACCGCAGACCTCTTCATCTTCTACGATGCCCCCAGCGTTCCATGCTCATTGTCAAAGAGTGATGGTTGTGTCTTCCACAGGTCGGTCGACACGTATGCTGCTCAGGGTGTTTAATGCGGGTGGTTGAGTCGTCTGCACGCGCCAGACAACAGTCCTCTACCCCTGTCACATCCGTGTCAGTTGGACCTATTCCAGCCGTCAATCTTGGATCTTTCTTGAGATGGGATAAAGTGAGTCATTGGGTTCTTTTCAGTGCTTCGCATCAACATTATATCTCGGTACTCCTCGATCCTTAGTCATTGGATCTGTTAGGTGAGGGCCCAGCCTTGATGACACACGTCTCTTGGTTGTACGCGCGTGGCATCATATCTTGATGCCCTGGATGGTATGTCTTCCACATGTTTCTCTATAGACACGTGGCGGATGATGAAATATGTACACACAGGGGGAAGCATTCGCTTTCGATGCAAGCTATCACTTCTTGGCAGAAAGAATCCCGGAGGATAACCCGGAATACTTGGATGTTGTATCGTCTTCGGAGGAGGAAGATTGATGGTTTTAGAAGTTTTTGTATAGTTTTTGTGTGTAGACCTCTATGTAAACCCTCACAAGACTATAACTCGTCCACTAGGGCCGCCTAGGGGTTTAAAGGCTTGATGCATGTGCTAAATGCATCCTACAATAATAATGCAATGAGTAGAAATTGGTAATGAAAGGAAACAATCGGTTTATATATGTTATAAGTAAAATCCGATTACCAAAATCGGATTATAAACATGTCAAAGTTAACCGATTATAGATGTCCTCTGTTAATTCGTAAACACCAATCCAGAATCGGTTTACAAGTGAATGAACGTAAACCGATTCTGAATACTGTTTACGAAAAAAAATATCTAAATGTTTCATGTTTTGAAGAACTCTCTAACATTAGTTAATCTCACATCCAAAACAAAATTAACCCCTAATACGATTAATTAGTGTTAATTATTCGGGGGTAAAATAGGTATTTAGGTAATTATTTTGATAAGGGGTGGTGTGTAGGTGATTTATAATGACCTTTTTTTATCATCTAGCGATGGGCCCCAGCTAAGTGCTATAGACCCCAATTTAGCCAGGCGAAAAAACCATTGAAAATGTCAAAAATAATACCTGTTCAAGGATTCCAATATTGCAAGGTCATGGAAAAGTAGACAGGGTATACTTGACATATTAGAAAATAGGGACAGTGACTAATTCATACTTTGAGAAACGCACTGATGACTATGCAAACAAATGGTGACATTCTAAAAAAGAAGAAGTCGGTAGCTTTGCTTACCGACTGTGGATTTTTAGCTTAATACACAGTATGCAAACTCTCTTTCAAAACCAGGATGACAAGATGGGCATTTGGAAAATTTTGAAAGTTCGATCGCGGTCGACTAAATTACTGAATTGCAATGACAATCCAAAACTACTGGCTCTTAGGAATATTATTCAAATTTCTTTTCATTCAAGTACTTGAAGTCGTAATGATTGTCTGCTGTTTGAAGAGAATCTGAGATGTGAGCTAAACGGTTATTAACCATGAGATAAAGACAAGATCTGTATACAATTTATAATCATGCAGTAGTATTAAACAACTTTATTTCTTAAGTTATCAATTAGATGAGCTAGTTCTAATTTGTACAATTCTTAAGGCAAAGAGGAATGGAGAGTATGTTTAAGTATTTTTTATAATTATACTCTTATGTATAATAACTAGTAAAACTTAGAAATGATTTATCTCTTAAACTATACCACGGTTCGTAAATTTTATTATACCGTTGAAAAATATTTTAAAACACCTACGTAACATATATAAACATGGCTATCGAATTATACATATTTCTTATAATAACAATAATCAATTAAAAGGGTAATTTGAGAAATATCCCCTTGATTAGTAAGATAACTCATCTATTTATGGGACAAAATTTAAAACCAACTAGTTTATCTAATTTGATACGGAGGGAGTATAGTAGATGGTGAAGAATAACAAAGAAGATATATGCAAGACAGTTTGTGAAGCAGTATATATCACACCTCCACCAAAGTTACCCTTAGTACTTCCTCAGATCTCTTCAATTTAAAGAAAGAACCCAATTACGAGACAACTCCTCTTAAAGTATCTTTGGGAGCTACAAAAGAAACTTTATGGTCTAAGTGGATTTAGCGATACAGTAAGGAAAAACAGGCCTCACGGTGCATGATCATCAAGGAGAAGACAAAGGCTGGTATTTTAGAACAATCCCAAATGAATACAACTATTTCTCAAGCTCGTGGTTTCTGGAATTCTTAAAGACTAAATCTATAATGCAGGATAATGGAGTTTTCACTTTGAGAAATGGAAATTCGCCATTATTTTGGCATGATACATGGATGATATTTCGAAATTGGAATTTCCATTGCTTTACAAGAAGTCTTCCAATAGGTGGGTACAGTCAATGACATCATTTCCAGTGACCGCAATTGAGTCTTCAACTTGAGCTCTGCTTTATCGGTGGCCGAAAACAATGAGTTTCAACTTCTTGTGGTACTTCAATGTAACTGTCCACTTTAACTGGTGACTAGATGAGGCACGGTATTTTAAAATGCTTCTAACTTTTAGATTAAAGAGAGAACATATTAAAGAGGAAGAAAGTACAGTGGAATGCTACCAGAGGTAGCTCAAAAAGAGAAAGAAAAAATTACAAAAGAATGGAGTCCTAATAGAAAATAGCACTAGAGAAATTAAGATGGACTCTATCCCCAGCAGCTGAGGACCAAGCTAGTACTAAAGACTTCGCTTCATCACCCAAATCGGAATCTGTTCTAAACGTGTAGTTTTCCTTGAAAATACGATGATTTCTCTCATTCCATAGAACCCAAGTAACTGCAGCTGGTACAATACTCCATATTTTATTCATTAAAATATCAGGCCAACACTTCGCTAGAGTATACATAGAAAGAGGAAAGCACCAAGCCCAATCTGCAGGTGTAAGCATAGATTAGACTATATAGGCCACTTTGCAATAAATTAATAGATGATCCCTTTCTCATTTCCACAAAGAATGCAGAAGTCATTTAATACTACTCCCTTTCTCAACATCATATCATTGGTCTTTAACTTACCATGAATCGAGCACCATAAAAAAAAAAAAAACCTTAGAAGGAATGCAATCATTCCATATGAAAGAGAGTAAGGGAAATCTGCAACCCCTTCATTTTCAATGAACTTAGAATATAAGGTTTAAACAGAAAATACACCAACACTTCCAAGAGACCATCTTCTAGCGTCAGGCAAACTATCTAGCCTTGGAGGAGAAGAACCAGTTATGAGGAGTAATAAAGCAAACTGATTTACTTCTTCACATGTAAGTATACTCTTAAAATCAAAAATACTTTTAAAATGCTTGTAACTCACCAAAATGAGCAATACCTGGCACCACACAACGGACAGAAACAGTTTCAAACATAATCGCCAGACACCCATCATTAATCAACACAACCCAACACATTACCGTTCAAAAAAGTATTCCACCAATATCTGGCAGACACCCATCATTAAACCGCATACCCAGTCCCATTATCGTGCAGAAAAGTATGTCCTACATGTGCAGATAAACAGTCACCTTACCAATACCGAGGCCCAAAAACATAAAGCGGAAGGTCAGAAACGAAATACGACCGTTACCAATGTCCAAAACTACTATCGTCTCTCACATCACATGCAAGCATGGTACCATAGAGAACAGCATGCCTCACCAAAGAGTAAAATAAGAATTTCTGAAACTAATCGTACAAATAGCATTCCTGTATACTTTATAGTTTTCTTCGCAACTGCGAATCTTTTGGAAAACAACACTAAGGACGAACAGTGTAACTCCAATTTTCTCATGGCTTCTTATACCAACAACATCATCGATGAGTTATCAGAAGCAATGACAAACAATCTTCACATCCCAGACCCTTTATATCCTATAGTATTCCTAAACAAAGAGAACCTGAAACCCAAACCCACTAATGATGGTAAGATGACTGCTATCAGAAAACTTCACAGCACCACGAATGTACAGATCTCGGAGGCATACAACTACGTCAGAAAGTATTGGAACTTGAAGGAACAAGTGGAAATCGCACCTTTCCATAAAAGGAAGAACTTCTTTCAAATTAAATTCAACCACGACGCTGATATCCTAGCCACCAACTACCCAAAGCCATGGATGCTAAACGATGCGATGCTAGCTATGGTGAAAACGCAGGAGGATAGTGCTCATACAATTCAAGAAGAGGACTACAACAAAATAAAGCTAAGCATAACCATGAAAAGAGTGCCAACAGAGTACATTACTTTCAAAGTTCTTGAAGATATAGCGAAACCGGCGGGGAGACTCATCATGTTCAAGGATCCATATGGACGTGACTTTTTTGAAAAGAACGTGGAGACTATGGTGGAAGTGATAGTAAATACAAAACTTCCTTATGGCACGGGCTGTATGATCGGAGGTGTCAACACGTGGATTGAATTCTCCTATGGCCTTTTCCCTTTCAAGCTATGCCAATTTTGCCGTACTATAGATCACTCCAGAGACAACAGACCCAGAAAAGAAGGGAAGCTACAGGTCGCGCGGACACAGCTAGAACTGACACTAACACCGGAAAAACAGACAACGAAGAACCAAGAGGATCTAAACCACAGCCAATACCCACACAACAACCTCCAATGCAACCTAACCAAAGTATCAACACTAACCTCAATGCCCTCGCTAGCCAGACGAACGGTGAGCTCAACCCGTCACCAGTGGGGAACCTTAACAACAAGGAACGGAAATACAGTAAAGGTCAGGAAGGGGAAAACCATTACCATCCAGCTGGGAACCAAAATAAAACATTACCCACCACACAAAATCCAAGTGGAAACCATGAAAACAACCCTTTTCATACAAGAAAACTAAACATCACAAAACCAGCGGAAAAAGAGGACCCAACTTACCCACCTAGTTTTGAACCAATACCTAAATACCGAGATCAAACCGAACCAAATCCTATTATCCAACTACCTAAGAAATGGATCAGACATGCTATTAAGACATCTCCGGAAAACAACGACCAAGGCAAAGATACCAAAGTTACTTCAGTCGGTAAGCGGAAGGACACAACAGAGAGCAATAACCGGACCAAAAGAAGTAAGGATAGATCCACAATAAACGAAAGCGCGCCACAAACCATCCTGGAATACAACTACGGTCTCGCGAGCTCAGCCATGCACGTAAAAAACAATGGAAAACTGGGTAAAACAACTTCGTTCGGTGCAAGGAAGAAAACGGTGGGATTGAACAGGATGAAAGGAATTAAGATTGGTGCGGACGTCGGACGGTTGCCCACCAAAAAGGTAAGACCGAACACCAACTTCTGGTATTTTAAAACGTATTATAGGATGCTCTTGTTAGATGACCAGGAGACGAAAGTAATAGGGAAAAAAATTAATAATAGGAAAACAAAAGGTCGGTTTTGTAGATCAAGACCTCTAATCAGGTTCTCTTACCCTTTGATATCCTATTTTTGGCAGTTTATTAAAATTGTTTCCTGGAATTGCCAGGGACTAGCTCCTGTAGGAACTAGGGAGAACCTAAGTGGCATAGTTAAAACGGAAGCACCCAATATTATATTCCTATCTGAAACAAAAAACCAGGCGGACTTCGTGGAAAATGTGTTTCACAAAATCTCTTTCTACAACCAGTCTTTCTTCCAACCCGTGGGGGCTAGTGGGGGCTTATCCATATGCTGGGATAATTCTGTAAAACTTGATGTCATACATAAGGATAGAAACCAGATCGACTGCATCATTTGGTCCGACCAATTCAGGTCAGAGTGGCTCATAACCTTCATGTACGGTAGTCCCAAACCCGAGTTAAAAGATCAATCATGGTCCCTAGTTCAGAAAATGGCGCAGGTCGTTGATATATCGTGGCTTCTAATAGGGGACCTAAACATAATCTTAAACGAGACAGAGAAAAGGGGAGGTAGGAAACCAAATAGGAATGATCTTAGGAAATGGAATGATATGTTCAACCAAATGGTCCTAATAGATATAGGATATAGTGGATTTCCTTTCACTTGGTCTAACAACCAGGATGGGAACAAACTGATAGAAGAAAGGCTGGATAGAGGACTGGCTAATCCTTCCTGGTCAACCCAATTCCCTAATGCCATGATCAACCATCTGCCGCCAATAGGGTCGGACCACTCGCCTATCCTGTTGAACACGGATGTCCCTAATAAAGCGGGGTTTAAACCTTTCAAATTCTTTGGTATCTTTCTAAAAGAGGAAAGCTGCAATAAAGTTATCCAAGAGGCCTGGAAAACCAAAAGTGGTGGTTCCCACGCTTATCAACTTGTGCATAAACTTTACAACGTCAGAAATGACGTGAGTCGGTGGAACAAAAATACTTTTGGCAAAATACAGGCTAACATAAAAAACCTCAATTCTACTCTAAACCATATTCTTTCTGATAGTTCCAATAGGCTAAATAATCCGGTTCTTCTCCAAACCAAATCTGATCTCATTAAACTTTACTGCTACGAGGAGGAAATGCTTAAGATTAAAGGAAAAGAAAAATTCATAGCTCTGGGGGATAAAAATACTAGCTTTTTCCACCTAAATGCTACCATTAGATGTAGAAGGAATAACATTTCGGGTCTGTTTAATAACAATCAAGAGTGGATTGAAGGCAGACAGAAAATTAGTAGCTGTCTGACTTCCCATTTTCAACTTCTTTTATCCACCACCAACCCTATCATTAATAACGACATAATAGATCAGATCCCTAGTACCTTAACTGCGGCCGATAATTCTACGCTCATGGCTATCCCAGAGGAGGAAGAAATCAAGAGAGACCTTTTTGGAATGCCTCCTAATGCGAGCCCGGGTCCTGACGGTTTCCCGTCGTGCTTTTTCCAGGAAAACTAGGACCTGGTAGGACCTGACATTTGTAAAACGGTTAGAGCTTTCTTTGAAAGTGGCCATATGCTAAAATAGCTTAATAGAACTTACATCACCTTAATCCCAAAAGTTCATCACCCGGCTACTCCTAATGACTATCGTCCTATAAGTCTGTGTAACATAGTGTACAAAGTCATCTCTAAGGTCCTGGCTAATAGAATCAAAAACCTGCTACCCAATCTTATCTCTCCCTGCCAATCGGATTTTGTGAGCCAGAGACAAATATCCGACAACATCTTAGTAGCCCATGAAATAATTCACTCCATGAGACGGAAAACTAGTAAAAAGGGATATATGGGTATCAAGATAGATATGGCTAAAGCCTTTGATAGGGTAGAGTGGAATTTCCTAATTGCTGTGCTTGGGAAGATGGGGTTCTGCAAAGACTGGTGCAATCTAATCTTCCAATGCATTAGCACTACCTCAGCGTCTATAATGCTTAATGGTAGCCCTTGCGACTCGTTTAAACCCACTAGAGGTCTAAGACAGGGAGACCCTTTTTCTCCTTACCTTTTCATCCTTTGTATGGAATCGTTCTTTAGATGCCTTGCTAACGCTGAAATGAAAGGCCAAATCTCTGGTTTCAAAATTTCTAAGAAAATCCCCGTCATAAACCACCTGCTGTTCGCCGACGACTGTCTCATTTTCTGTAAGGCTAGCATCCAACAAACAAAGAACCTCAAACAAATTCTCACTACTTACGGAGATTGTTCTGGGCAGATGATTAACTTCCACAAGTCTGGGATCTTTTTCACTCCTAAAACCTCTGGTACCATCCGGAAAGATATAATCAACATCCTAAAAGTCCAGCAAATATCCCTAAATGATAAATATCTAGGAGCGCCGCTCTTTACTAATAGGTCGAAAATCACCTGCTTCGAACCGGTGCTAAATAGTATGGGCAATAGGCTCAAAGGTTGGAAAAACCTTTCCCCAGCAGGAAGGAACACCATGGTCAAAAGTGTGCTTGAAACTATACCGGTCTACACTATGTCCACTTTTATCCTTCCAACTGAGATAACCAATAGAGCTAATAACCTAATGCGCGATTACTGGTGGGGCAAGAAAGAAGGGAAAAAAGGTTTCTATATAAAGGCTTGGGTGGGCTTGTGCAAAGACAAAGAAAATGGGGGAAACGGCCTAAAGCAAATGGACAAATGGAACCTGGCTCTCATCACTAAAAACGCGTGGAAACTTTTCAAACAACAAAACTCTATCTACGCTAAGTCCATGAAAGGGAGATACTACCCGAATTTCAATCCTTTCCACTCTACTTGTTCTGATTCGGCTTCTTGGGCATGGAAAGGGGTACACAAAGGGATCAAACTTCTCCAGGAAAACTGCATATGGGAAGTTGGAGACAGAACAGATATTAACATCTGGAAAGATGTATGGCTTCCGGGCCAAACTAGTCCCATAGAACCTAATAGACCTTGCAGCCTAGATGAACCTAATCTAGTCAGTGAATTGATAGAAAACAACTCTTGGAACCTGAACACTCTTAGAGATACCCTTTCTAACAACAACTTCCTTCTAGCCTGCCAGATAAGGCCAAGAACCAACTGCAAGGATAACCTAAGATGGCGCCATAACCCACAGGGAAACTTCAAAGTTAAGGACCTATACAACATCCTTGTCAGAAAGAATACCCAACCAATTGATACGATAGCGAAAAAAATATGGAAAATGGAAACCATCCCGAGGATCCAACTTTTCACTTGGAAAATGAAAGATAACATGCTTCCCCTTAGTGCCAATCTCTCTAGGTTCATGTATTATATTGACCCGGTCTGCAGTTTGTGCAACAAGTGCCCGGAAACAAACGAACACCTCTTTATGAAATGTGACTTTACCAAGCAGGTATGGTCTAGGTGTAACATTAACCTAGACAGAGCAACCTATCAGATGAATAACATGGCGGATTGGTGCAGAGAGTGGTTCAGAACGAACAACTCCCCCCATCACTGGGGAAAGTGGGCGGTAGTTTGCGCGACAATCTGCTGGTTCGTATGGAAAGCAAGATGTGACTCCACTTTCCAAAACAAGAAGATAAACCCTAAAACTTTAGTAATGAAAATAGTTAATCAACTAGAATCCGCTAGGACTCACAAACAACCAAGGGCGGGAAACAATTATCATAGAAACAACAGAACCAACTCCGAATGAAGGATTACTTTTAGCTATCTAACGATTATGGATACTATCACAGAAACAACAGGAACAGGAATCTGCATCTCCACCCCAACAGGAGTAACAATTGGAAGGAAATGTTTCGCCAGCAGAATTCACTCAAAATATGAAAGGGATAGTCTGGCGGCCCTAAATGTCTTAAATTGGGAGAACACTCTTAACTGCAGGGATTTCAACATGGCGGGGAATAATCATCACTTAAATAGAGCTATGAATGGCGACGAAAGGAACACGGCGTGGCAAGCGGATGGCACTATCGACAAACTAATTCAGTTTAAGAACAATTTCAACAACATTATTTGTAACGACCTAAATTGTAACAGTACCACAGAATTGAAGAATCTAGCTAAATAAGGTTGCTCAGAGACCACTGTCAGGTCATGGGTAGACATGGACCAGCTACAAACATTTATGTAACTGTTATTCTATCTTTCTATTATCAAAAAAAAACTCATCATTTCGTGTGCAGACAGTTTAGTTTACAAGCACATTTTTCCCGAAAATTCAATTGTTAGTACCCTATTAATAATGATTTGAATGGTGGTCTGTGGTGGTCTAAGATAATTCCACCAAAGGTTAGCTTTGTATTATGAGCAGCTAGTCATTGCCTACAATTTAAATGCTGAGTGCGTATTATTATTGTGGGTAACACGTTGCAAGTTCTGTGACAGGGATGAAGAAACTGTGGAGAATTTAAATCAAGTGGGTGTTCACTAATTCTCTACAATAAAACTTCTTAGCCTAGCGTCTTATAAGCTTAAAGGGAAGAACTTGGACATCTAGGATTTGTTACCTTTTTTTGTTGGGTCATTTGGAAAGTGCGTGGAAATACTGTGTCTGGGAATGAAGAAAATCGAGGGAATAACTTTTGTCTGGGATTAAATCTGTTTTGATGTTATAGGGTTCGGACATAAATAGATTTTGTCAACTAGTTGTGTGTTTTTTTGCTGGAAATCATTCGTTCGTCGTCATTTTGGACACCTTTATAATAATTTTCGCCTTTTCTTATCACTTCCCTTTCAAAAAGATAGGTTTGTTTCATGTACAAATTACACATGAAACAAGCCTATCTTTTTTAAAACTGGAGGAGTAATAATTTTTTTGGCCTTTTTCCTTAATAAAATAGAAAAAAAATGGGGAAAAAAATAATTTTTTTTATCCTCATTAGATAGCCTGCTGCTCTGGGGTAATATTTTTGGTAACTGTCGTGTTTTTGGAAAGTTCCGGAAATATTGAAGGTCTATATATAGTCGATTTCATTTTCCTTACCCCATTATGACTTTATTTCTTTACTCTCCGACTACTCTCGTTTTTTCTTCTTGAAAACAAAGTTTCCGTTTTCATTCTATGAGCGGCTCTGAAGACCAAGCAGAGGGTGATCACTCTTCGGGTGATGAGACCTCGATGGCTGAAAATGAGAGTGACTCCCATTCTTACCGAGGAGCATCTTCCCTCTTGGTAAAGGTAAAGACGTACGCATTTTGTTTTCTCAACGCAGTGAGAGAGACATTGATCATAACGAAGATGAACCAGTTGGCCCTACTACATCTTTTACAAACGATGATCTCTTTCAATAGATACAGATACCAATATACTTTAATCCTCCGGTAGTTAACGAGGATACGAGTGATTGGATTTTATCAGAGGACGTTACGAACCCACTTGCTCTTCACATTTTAAATAACTCGTGTCTGAAGTTAGAGCCGGGCGATTTCACCCTTTTGCATGTATCCTTCCATTCTATTGCTAAACCTTGCTTAGAATGGCCTTTCTTGGTAGAGCACATTCTTTCAAAGTCTTTTTTTGTAATAATCTGATTTGGCATTTAAATTTGACGGAGACGATGTCGTTATATCGATATATGAGGTTGACTCGAAACAACGAGGATTTGCTTCGTCTGGCTCTTAGGTGGGTAGTTCTTACTCATACTTTCCTATTTGATTGGGGTAAAGCGGCTCCTACTTGTTTCTATGACTGGGCTTCCGCTGCATGATAGACATGATTTCATATCGGTGGGTGGTGACGACGCTTTGATACCTGGCTACGACGACCTGTTAACCCTGCTGAAACATGCGTTTCAAAGAATCAGACCGAAGAGGAAAGTACTTCGATCGCGCCTAAGTACTCAAAAGGGAAAAAGGTCAGGCGTAAAGGTTATGCAATTCCTGCGGTTATGGACGATGTTGTTGATTCTTCTACCAAGAAAATGAAAGTTTTGACTGCCGAGAGAGAGGCCAAAACGGTTGCTTCAGCGGCTACACCAAAGCCCTGCTAAATCTTGTGCACCTATAAATATTCTGCTCTAAAGGAGCCTATCCGAGCAAATTTCACTGGAACTTTGAAGAGAAAGTTTTCTAGAGAGAGAAAGGTGTTTTATTAACAAAAAGAGTGTTGCAAATTACTTCAAAATAACTACTAAAATAGAGAGAATGGCCCCCACCAATGAAAACCACCGTGGTGTCCAAAAAACTGGTTAACATTCCGGTATTGGTCTTTCGGCCCAAATGAATTTCCCGGCATTTTTATTCGTACCCCCAAAAATATAAAAAACTAGGAATTACTGTCTAGTCCAGAAATGAGATACCCGGTTACTGGTTAGTCCAGTACCAGAATTGGTTTATCAGCTGGTCCAAAAACATGTTTTTGGACCAGAAACTTTATCCCCTAGTCCAAAAACGTGCCAATGACACAAGAGCTTCTTTTAAATATTCCAAGCTTACCCTTCTGCAACTCGTGACGAACATAAACACAGTTTTCTTTCTTCTCAGAGCAGATCGGTTTCTCTCACTCTGCATTTTTGGATAGAATCAATTTCTGGTACTGTTTTTCAATCATCTTCATCTGAGATTCGAATTAGGTTCTTCTGAGCTTCGAATTAGGTCATCTGAGCTTCGAACCAAGGTATTTATCCTTCAAATCGTCATCTTCTTCTGCTGTTCTAGAATTCTTGATGAGTAATTAGGTTTATTCGGATCCGATTTCTATCAGGATAATTGTATATGATGTACATTGTTATATTTTTATGATTTCTGTTTTTATGATGATTTACAATGTGAATTCAGTTTCTAAGTAATTTCCGTTATTTTTTTAAGTAAATTTTCGTGATTTTTGTGTGTTTCAATTAGGTATTTGAGCGTCAAATTAGGTTTATCTCAGATTCGAACAAGGTATGATTTCTATTCTGTTTTCTGTAATCTGATAGCATATATGATTATGAGTCAGTACATGCCAATATGTATGATTATGACTCAGTACATATGATTATGAGTCAGTAGATGCCAATACGTATGATTATGATCCACTATTATAGCATGCTCTCTTTTCATCCTACAGTCCTACAGTAGATGCTAATACTTATCAATATGAGTCAGTACATGTCAATACGTACTGCATATAGCATGCTCTTTTTTATCCTGTAGTAGATGACAATACATATTGATATGAGTCAGTACATGTCAATACGTACTGCATATAGCATGCTTTTTTTTAATCATGCAGTAGATGCCAATACATATTGATATGATTCAGTACATGTCAATACGTACTGCATATAGCATGCTCTTTTTTCATCATGCAGTAGATGCCAATACATATCAATATGAGTCAGTACATGTCAATACGTACTGCATATAGCATGCTCTTTTTTTATCATGCAGTAGATGCCAATACATATCAATATGACTCAATACATATGATTATGAGTCAGTAGATGCCAATACATATGATTATGATCCACTATTATAGCATGCTCTCTTTTCATCCTACAGTAGATGCTAATACATATCAATATGAGTCAGTACATGTCAATACGTACTGCATATAGCATGCTCTTTTTCATCCCGCAGTAGATGCCAATACATATCAATATGAGTCAGTACATGTCAATACGTACTGCATATAGCATGCCAATACAGAGACTCTTATTGTTTCATCTCAGTACGTGTCATTTTTTACAGGGTTAACATGTCTGACGTTGCTTCCAAACCAGACTTCTCCATCTATTCTCATGTATACCATAAGAAATATCATTTTGCATATGAGGTTACATCGTTTTCAACTTTAGAGGATTTGAAATTTTGCATCTGTAATATGTGGAGCTGGTTGACTCCATCGACTATTCTGGTTAACTATTTCCAGAATCAAGCGATAGTTCATATTCTTGACGATGTAACACTCCATGGAATCACTGCATTACATTCTTCAAAGCAATTAGCTTTCTTTGATTTGCACGTGGATGTAATTTCAAATGGCGCATCTAGTTCCTCTAGGCGTATGGAAGTTGACAGCAACGTAGACTTAGTTGTCAGTGCAAAGAATAGTTACTTGAAAGAGGGTAAAGAAGCTCCAAGAGTGTTCTTTTCAGATGGTTGGGATAAGATTTTTGATGATACATATCAATTATTCTATGGTGGTGTTGATGCTGTACGTATAGCATGCCAAAAATATTGCATGAGAACTGGATACGAGGTAATTAAGAAGAAGAATGACCTTGAGAGATTCAGCGCCGTATGTAGTGTGAAAGGTTGTTCATGGAAGCTTCACGCAACTGCCATTGGTAGTTCTATTGATGTTTTTAAGATAAAGCAATATGTGGGAAGGCGCACCTGTGGTGGTGGTTATATGTTGAAGAATCCAAGAGTTACAAAAAAACTCATGAATAGTCTAATTCATGAGATGGTCAGGCACAACCCTCGCATAACACCAGCAGAGATCATAGATTATCTTAAAGTTGGTGGTGGCATCGAGATCCAGTATCACCACGCATATCATGCAATTGAGTTGTCGCATAAACAGATTTTTGGTAATGATGTGAAGTCGTACACTGATCTTGCTTGGTGGGTGAATGCTGTTAGGGAAACAAACCCTAGGTCATTTATTGACTTCGATTTCAATGATGCTACAAAAAGATTCAACAGACTTTTTGTTTGCTTTGGAGCTTGTATAGAGGGATATAAACTATGTCGTCCCATGATTTTTTGTGACTGTACTTTTCTCACTGGAACATTTAAAGGAGGTCTCATGGCAGCAACCTGTCTTAATGGCAATCAAGGTAAAAAAAAAAAAATTTATGATATGTAGTGTCTGGTAGTTAGATCACTCATATTGACCTTACTTCACCATCTGACAATGAGTATTGACCATACTACATACTACATAATGACATTACTAAGTATGAGATAAACCATACTACATGTCAATCAGTTGCTTAACATGTCCTTATGTAGTGTCAGGTTTTCACATATCAACAAAGAGGTAAACCATACTGCATGTCAGTATGTAGTGTCAATATTTTTCTGCTTAACATAAGTATTAATTCCTTTTTGCGGGGTTTTATCCGCTTGCATTTGGTTTAGTACCTGGAAAAGACAATATCAGTTGGGAATGGTTTTTCAAGAAACTAAACAAGGCTTTGAATGATGATCGCCCAATCACTTTTTTGACTGACCGAGGTGAAGGGTTGGTTAAATATATTCCCAAAGAGTTCCCTGATTCTCATCAAAGATATTGTTACTTCCATTTGGACAAAAACTTACCTATTGAAAAGTCTGACGAAAATTACAAGGAAGTGACTGATGCTTTCCGAAAGGCGACATATGCTCTTTATCCTGCAACATACGAGGAAGGTCTTCAAGAAATGGTTAATTTGGGAAATCCTTGGGTTGCTTACTACTGCCGCAACATTCCCAAAGAAAAGTGGTTCAGTGCTTTCTTCAAGGGATGTAGTTATGGTTACACTTCATCTAGCGTTGTTGAATCATTCAATAACTGGATTAACAAAGAGAAGAAGTTACCTGCGTGTGCGTTCGTTAAATCAATCAGGTTTGTATCAGTTTCCTTAGTCACAGTACAAGCTTATATTAGTTTTCTTTTTGTAACGTTATTAGCATATATGTTGTGTAGGCTTCGTATGATGGAAATGATGTCATAACGTCGTGAAGAGAGTCTCTTGATGGACCCAGAACTGTTAACCCCTACGTATCAAGCCTTGCTTGAACTACACATCCAAATTGGTCATCCCAGGAATGTTATCCAGTCAGATGCTAATCGTTATAAAGTAAATTCTCCAAGGTTAGCGTTTAGCCGTAATCTCTATCATCTGAATGTTATTTACTTTATCTTTTTTTTTTTAAAGTACCATGTTTATGTGAGAACATATTAATATGTACTGTCTATATTATGTGTACTGAAAAATAACATATTAATATGTACTATGCAGATCTCATATGGTAGATCTATATAAAAGAACTTGTACTTGCCAACGATGGCGCGTTTATGGTTTTCCATGCTCGCACGCTACTGCAACTATTACTAGATCTGGAGGAAGGATTCTTGATTACGTTGAAGATTATTTCAAAGTTACCACTTTTCGTAAGCTATATTCAATAGCTATTAGACCCGTTCCTAACCACGACAGGTATGTGTCTTTAATCAGTAATGGTAGATACCACTTACACATGTAATGGCAATTGAGACTGTCAACATAAACCTACTTACACATGGATGTTACATACTGATATGTAATGGTAGATACCACTACATTTTTTGATATTCCATTTATATGATACTGTTTTTTTCTCACAGGCCTGACGAGTATCATGTAGACGATCACGTTCTCCCACCAAAAGTAATTAGGGCTCCACCAGGCAGGAAAAAGGGGAAACGTATGAAATAAGCATATGAGACTAGTAGAAAATCTGTCAAGTGTTCAAACTGTAATTTGAAGACTCATCACAACAAGGCAACATGCAATCTTATCTGACAGTATGAGCTTGATGAAGAATAATTTTGTTTCAGGTATGTATTTTCAGTCAGTTACATATATAATGTCTTAATTAAGTAAGTATGATACAATACAATGTACTTTTAAGTAAGTAGTGTTCTGATTTCTCTTTTTCTTTTCTTTTTTTATGACAGGCTTGAACGTGCATCAGAATGTTATATCGATGATGTTTCCAGATTCCTTTTCCACAATTCTTTCCTCTAGCCCTTGTTCTATTCTACCATTTTTCTTTCTGATTTTGTCAGTACCAACTGAATTTGGTTAATAAGTATTTCATTTTACAGTCAGATATTACAAGGGCTTAATTAAGTAAGTATGATACAATATAATGTACTGAAAATACTGTTTTTACATACTGCAATTTGGTTAATAAGTATTTCATTTTACAGTACATACATTACAAGTGTACTGAAAATTCTATTTTTTACATTGCAATATGTTGTTAAGTCTATCAAAATGTCAGTATCTATCACCAGTAGTGAGTATTTTTACATACTGCAATTACATGTCAGTACTGTTGTGTGTTAGAATCTACCACAACATACTGATATGTAGTGGTTGTAGTGTAACCATACTAGATGTTTTGTAACAAGAATACAACCAGTACATATTATAATAGTTATTACTAGTGTACTACATACTAGTACTAGTTACTAGTATTTTTTTAAAAGAATACAATCAGTACTTACTGATATGTACTGGTTTTGGAGTAACCATGTTCCACTACATACTTAAAAGTTGTGGTTTCAATCAGTTTAGTGCATATTAAAGAATACAATCAGTACTTACTGATATGTAGTGGTTGTAGTCTAACTATCTTCCACTATGTACTGACAGTTGCATCACTCAAACATGAAGTAATAAAATTAGTTTAAATTACTAATAAGATAGTTATGCTACATTAAAGTTAACCCAAGCTGATTACACCATCTTAACGGGGGTCGAGGGGGCAGCGCCCCCTCATATCAACAACACAAAAATCACTAATAAGTTACTAATAAAAGGAAAAGCTATATTTAAAATATGTTTTTGCACATTGTTGAAATGTAACCAATAATAAAAAGAAACCAGGTACTGTCAGACTAGTTTCAGCATTTAAGACTCTATTGTGTCTTTCCCCAACTGACTTATGGTGGAGATGCAGTCAGCAATTTGTATGCTAAAGCGACCCTTTTGTTGCGCATCTTCATCTGCACCTTATCATCATCACCCAAAGCTACTCCCACATATTTTCTTTTTGACTTCATCTTCATAAAATACATCACAAATAGCAGGTAGTCTGGCGCTTTCCCTTGTTGAGGTGCATCACATTCATTGACTACTACATTCTTCAATGTTTCTTTATGGTTATTGATCAAGTACATGTTGATAGATCTGAACATGAAATCTGCCATTTTTGTAGCATTTGGATAACATATTGTTCCCCATTCATCCTTGGAAGAATTGTAGTGGTTAAACACCATTTTGTCGCAGTCATACTCAAGTAGTGTCCAATGAAGATTGTGATGGCACATTGGTACAAGAATCTTCTTGATACTTGAATCCATATCCAATATTGGTTTCACAACAGATTATTCTTCTGCTCCTTTGAGCTTATCCGGGTTCTCAACATTGAACTGAAACCATGTATGTAGTTGAAATTGTTAAATCTAATTAAGTTTTATGCAATATCGATATGTAATGTACTTACCTACCCCAACATACTTTTTAGTTTTTGAATATGCAGTAAATATGCAGTGTAAGATAACCACTTACCCAAGCGGACGGATCTAGATGCAAGACATGCAAGTATTTTCTGTTTATTTTGTTCATCGGCTGCTCCTTCTGAAACTAGTTGTTAAGCTTGTATTGTGCATAGTTCATAAGATCTTGCTCTAATAAATCATTATGTACCAAGTCATCAACTGTACTTCCACTCACACATAGACCACCTTCTCCTGTTCTCCAAGCAATTGTGCTGGAAAATAACGACGTAAAGGGTTAGTATGTATATCTTGATATGTAACAGTACATATCAATATGTCCTGGTATATACCACTACAACAATGTAAGTATCTACCACTACATAATGAGAAGATCCTTGCAACATATCAGTAACAGAACATACTGATATGTCTTTCTCAGTATGTACATCAAAATAAAATATACAAAGCAACAATACATATTAATATTTCATCTAATTCTCACCTACGAAGTTTTGCTTTATTGAAGTATGTGGATATGGTACTCTTCTGTTCATCCTTCATGTCTTTATAGAATGGTGATTTACTCAGTTGCCGAAATTTGCGGCGCAATTTTTTGTTTCTGTTTTGTGGTAATGCTTCTGTTGCTCCAGCTTTCGGCTTCTTTGGTGATTTATACGAGGCAGAGAATTGTATTCCACTTTCGTAAATATCATCCTTCTTTTTGGAAGGATTGGCACGAGTAACTGGTCTTTTAGGTGTACTTGGTTCACTGCAGCTTTTTTTGACAGGCGGTGAGACCGTCTTTTTGTTCATTGCTACCATTTTTTGTTTCCGGATTGGAATAATTGGTTCCTGCATTTTTTATCAACATAAAAAAAATGTAATGTACAAATTTACGAAATGTATGCACAAATTAATGTTTAGAACATATCATTCACCTCACAAACTTCTTGTGATGGAACATCCAAAACATCTTGTGATGGAACATCAAAAACGTCTTGCGATGAAACCTCCAAAGTATCCACTGAACTTTTTGGTGGGATATTTTCTTGTTGCTCAGCTGCAACTTCAACTGGTTTGGCAGCAACGGGTTTATCCTTTGTGTCTTTTAGAGTAGTAAGCAATTCCTTTACTGCTACCTGCTTAACTTCAAGTGGATTCATCTGCAAAAAAAATAATTAAAACTATCAACTACATTAAAGTTAACAATATGTCACAATATACTATATTAAATTTAACCCGAGTTGATTCACCATATTCACGGGGGTCGAGGGGGCAGCGCCCCCTCGTATCAACAACTCAAAATAAGTTTGACTACATAAAATCCTTTAATAATGATTTTATGTAACAGTACATATCAATATGTAATGCTTGATACCCTTACAACAATCTAAGTATCTTCCACTACATATCAATATGTAGTGGAGATACCAGCACCAGAATGTAAGTATCTACCACTACATATTGATATGTAACAGTACATGGCAATATGTAACAGTACAAGAAACATTAATAAACATTTTAGGCCACATACTACTTACTGGTGTATTGTCTCTGCTATTTTTCTATATTATCTCTGTTTGACTTTTAGCTCCAAATAAGATTTAGCCCATCTTCTAACCTCAGAATGCGAAACTTCAAGGTCATGGAACTTCAATACTGCAGGTGTTGTTGACAATTCAACTTCACAGGTGGAATTAACCTTTGCTTGTTCTTTTGGTGCTGACAAAACAGCTTCAGATGTGGCATTAACATCTGGTTGATCTTTTACGGTGCACTTCGACGTGAACTGTTTTGTCCACATCCAAATCTTCATAGGGGCTTCTTTGAGTGGGTGTACATCCCAAGCTAACATATTCTTCATCAAGGATGTCTTATTTCTGCAAAGGAAAAGCTTTCATGTAAATTTCTTCCATCATTAGCACCTGCTTTGAAGCGTCAATTGTTGCGCCCTCTTCCTGCATTGTCTTCACTTCGTCCCATTTGTCAGAAACTGTACTCCTTAAATCATCATATCTTATCTTCCAATCCTCTTCCCCCAACACATACTCATTTTCCTCCTTATGTTCTTCATGTGGACTTTCATTTTCCTCTTCTTCCGATTCAGAATTGGCATCATCTTCATCTTTAACATCATCTTCATCTTTAATCCTTCTTGAGATACGAGCAAGAATCTGATTTTCTTCGTGTGTGATATTTTTTTTGAAATCAAGAGAGAACTGGTACAAATCAACACACAACAGGTACAAAAAAAAGTACATATTAATTCAACTACACATTAAAAATAAACTACATATTTAGTTAGATGAGATATGCTAATAATCACATATAAATGAAAAGATGACATTTTTAAAATACTGGTAGTGGTAGTGGATACATATGGATATGTATCAATACTTCATATTAAATACGTATTCCAAGTTTTTGTTACCTCATACTAGGAAAGATCAATATCCTTCATGAACTCAGTGCATATCTTTGTATGATTCCATCTAGCCACTCTTGGCACATACATCCCCTGAGGCTTTGTCACTATAGGCTCGAGATCCACCAAATGAGTATGCTCCGCAAACCATGGTTCTAAATAACGATATGCAGTGTTAAAATGTAGTTTTTAAAGTAGAAAACAAAAGAGTTTTAAAGTAGACAATATCTTACCAACAAATAAACTGCACAACCATTGGTGTCTTCTACTTTATCCTCATATTCATTCAGTTCTCTCTCTAAATTAGTGTGGATTAGGTCAGGCCATGAAATATTCTTGGTATTCTCAAGATCAAGAACAAAACCTATATATTTTTCAGTCAAGGCGTTGGCATCCTTTGTTGCAAAGAAGAGAGAAGTGCACATAAAGAGGCAAATAAGTCTAACAAGATCTTCGACATCAGCCTCTTCTTCCTCTTCATAATCTTCATCTTCCTCTTCTTCTTCTTCTTCTTCTTCTTCTTCCTCTTCTTCTTCTTCAGCTTCTTTGTCATACTTCTTTTTTATATTGATTGGTGTTCTTTTTAGGATCTTCAAGATTGCCTTCACAATCATTGGCCTAGTCACTTTTTCACCAGGTTTAAGATCAGCAGGAAAACCCTTTTGAAGAACGTAGTTTCACGCCATCCACTTTTTTTATGCAGCATTGTAAGAGACAAATCACTATATTCCCTACCTGCAACTCTTGGCATCCCATAAATGACCCCCATTTCTTCTGGTGTGGATATCAGTTCATAATCTAAGCCATTCCTTTGAAAACAAAATCGAAGCTTGGTTGAATCTTCACCTCTCACGTAGCAACGTATCATCTTTGTAAGTGCATCTTCAAGCTTAAGCCAATGTTGTAGTTCAAAATTTGTGTGGAAGAACATTAAAAACAAATTCCCATATGATGCTTCTGAAATTAGGCGCCGCTGCAACTTACTCAACTTCAGTTTTTCTACATTCACAATAGTGTTCACAAGGCCCCACAAGGCTTTGAAACCAGCTCGGTATAAACTTCTTGGTCTTTTAACTCCTTTCTTACGCTTACTAGCACCTACACAATATCAAGAGTTTTAAACCATTACACAACATATCAATATGTAGTTAATGAAGATACCATTACATATTATTGCTTGTACGCGAAACTACGTATTATTATCAGTACATATCATTATGTAGTGGTTGACACCACTACAAGAATATAAGTATCTACCACTACATATTGTTATGCTAAATGCATATATTAAGCAATTCATATTATAAGAAGTACATACATATCAATATCTTAGTATAACCATAGGAATAACCAAACCAACCCCATTAATCATAATCATACATATGATAATTATATCTAATTTGTAACAATACAAACAGTGTCAAGCACTGCTGAGGACCACTACATACCTTCTTTCAGGGGGTACTTTTGCTTCCCTTTTGGTGAAGGAGTAGCAGCTCTCATGACAAGTTTTTTCGCCCGCATTGTTGTCGGTGAAGGAGTAGCAGCCTTCGTCGACTTTCTAGCCTTTGCTGGCGGTGTAGAAGTAGCAGCATTTATCACCTTAGTCGCCTTTAGTTTAGTAGTTGCCGCTGCTGTTTTCTTTCTTTTGCTTTTTGCTTCAGGATTAGCAGCTGTTGTTTTCTTTGTTTTGGTTTTTGCTGTTGTAAACCAAAAAGTAGTGTTACGATTAGACAAGTATCCTATGTAATTATATGCACATAAAGAGGAAAAATAAGCACTACATATCATATATAATTATATGCACATAAGCACTACATTTCAATATGTAACAGTACATTTTTTCAGGTTAAAGAGGCAAAATAAGCACTACATATCAGTATGGTACTACATATAAGCACTACATATATCACTATGGTACTACATATAAGCACTACATAAAGAGGCAAAATAAGCACTACATATCAGAATGTAACAGTACACTTCAATATGTAACAGTACATTTTTTCAATATGTCAATATGAAGCACAAATTACAGAAAACATATTGATATGTAGCACTACATAACATATGTAGTTATATGCACATAAGCACTACATTTTTTCAATATGAAGCACAAATTACAGAAAACATATTGATATGTAGTACACATATTAGCCAGTAATTCCTAGTAGTAGATTTCGAGAAATTTCCTAGAATGTATTAGTTAAACAACACTACATTTCAATATGTAATAGTACATTTTCCAGGTTTTGGGGATATTGCATGTCAATATGAAGTACAAATTAGGCTTTGTTTTTTATTTGATTTACCTTCTTCCTGAGGAACCTTACTCATACTTCTTGTTGTGGGAGATTTAGAAGCAGGGGAGGGTTCTGTTCGAGAATCATCTGCAGATTTCTTTCTTCTTTTCACTGGTGTGGGAGATTTAGCAGCAGGGGAGTCTTTTGTTGGCGAATCATCATCAGATTTCCTTCTCTTTTTCACTGGTGTAGGAGATACTTCAATAATTTCTTCTGTAATCGTCCTCTTAATTTCTCTTCTGTTACCCATTTCTTCTTCAATTGATTTGGATGAAAAATTAGGTCAGGAACTGAAAGAAGAAGCAGTTTTCGTTTATGATAATGGTGATTTTCGATTTTTTAACCTGATAATGTTTGCTTTGTTTACATGCTAATGTTGATTTTTCGTTTCTGATGGTGTTGATTTTTCAATTTGATTTTCGTTTCAGAGAGACGGAGAAGATAGAAGAAGAGAGAGAACGCAACTGAAAAAAGAGAAGGAAGACGGACGAACTGCACATGGTTATAATGTTCGGGGTATATAGGTAAATGTACTTGAATTTAAACTTTATTGGACTACCGATTGGGGAAAAAACGGTTCAGTCCAAAACCGCTCAAAATAGTACGCTTTAGTCCGGACCTAGTTAACTAGGTACAAATTAGTCCAAATATATAGAAATTACACTAATAACCCTTAATATTACAATTTAGTCCAAATATTTTCAGTTTAGTCCATAGTGACTTATGATGATGTCACCGGTTTTAAATAATATAAAAATAATTTCAAAACGATTTATCTTTCGAACCACTCATCCAAAATTCACAAACTTTATATATTCGGAAAGCTCTTTTTGATAGCTACAAAAAGAGTACCCATATGACTATATAATATTCACTTTAAAAAAAATTAATTTTTTATTCATTATTTGATGTGTACAAAAAAGTGCACATGCAAGAAAATTTTAAAAGTTTATGGATTCAGTTTTCTACATGTCCACCACTTTGTATACAAAAAAAAAAACATGGATGAAATTGATCATTCATATCCACTCTTAAACCAACTTTTTTCAAGGAAATTATACTGATGCATCAATATGCACACCCCTGCAAAACATCAATGAAACCGTTTATTCATAACCACGTACAAATTTATTTTTTCATGGAAAAATACACTTGTGCATCAATATGTACACCCTGCAAAACATGCATAAAAATGATCATCCATGACCACACCTAACCTTCTTTTTCATTGAAATTACATGCGCGTACATATTTGTACACCTCTCCATGCATGCGTAGAATTGATCATTCATAACCACACACCAACTTATTTTTTCGCTGGAATTACATAGATGCACCCCACATAACATTCACATATAAAATCGACCATTTATACTCACACATCGACCTATATTTCATGGAAAATACACTTGTGCACATATATATACACCCATACAAAATATAGAACAAACAACAATATTCGCCTACAAACTAATCTATTTCAATGGATTTACAAAAGTGCACTAGTATATACACAACTACCCATATTGTATAAACATAATATATAGAAACTCAGATGAATTTGAACCATCAACCTCCACAAACCTTGTGATAGGCTTGGGCGCTCTACCATTTCGAGCTTGTGAGTCCCTAAATGAAATGCATAAAAAGAAAAAAGAATTGATGCCAAAGGTGCACCAAGGTATGATATAATCAGCACGTGTACAACTACGTACACATCAAAAATCTACATTGTATAATTATGTACGTATTAACAATCAACAGGTGTACAACTATGTACATATTAGGAATTAATATGTGTATAAGTATATATACATTAAAAATCAACATGTGTATAACTCTGTGACCCTGGTTACTCTCACCAACAATGCGATAACCATTTGAATATCCACAAAATAATATAAACGAAAACACTATTAATAACCTCCATAACCAACTACATGTCATTTTCTCACATGTGCACAACTTCGTACACCCTAGTTACGGATAAAAAAAAGAAGACATACTCACTTATATCAATGATTTTCCATTCATTTTCTCTTGGGAGTATATGTTTCAGCTATATGAAAATAGTACATGGTGTACAAAAAAGTACACATGTATACATTGAGGATTGCAAACTACATAGACGGTGTACATTAGAGTGCACATGGTTCAGTTATATAATTTCTGACCATATAGCTTCGTATAAGGTCATTTACATAGTAGTAATCTTGTGTAATTTAGAATAACAAACTTTTTGCATACCTTTACATATTTTCTCACATCAACCAAGAACTCTAGAACACTCAAGCTCTTAAAGTGTTCAAAAGCAACCTCGAGGAGATAAAGCTTTGGCGCCAAACTCAAATTAACGGCTTAAACTCTCTCCATTGGCAAAGAACCTTGAATAAAAAGAGAACACAATCAGAAAATATCAACAATACAACTACAATCGAAAAAAAAATAAGTACATGTAAAACAGAACAAGCACATATATACAGAGATAAACAGATACAATAGGTGTACAATTATGTACACATTGAGGATTAACATGTGTACAATTATGTACACCTTCATTATTTACATGTGCACTGCTTTGTACACCCTGGTTTCATGGGTGCCTATACTCAACTGCTTCTTCCTTTATATTAGCTCCAAAATAGGCTAAAATATGCAAACAATATAAAGTAATTTTTTTTTTGGTGTATGGTATTATTATGTGCACATTAATGATTAACATGTGTACAATTATGTACACATCGATGATCAATGGGTGTACAACTATGTACACATCAATGATCAACAGGTGTACAACTATGTACACATTAAAAGTGTAAAAGCAACCAGTTCAGTTTATCAGCAAGAGAAGGTCTTCATGTGTACAACTATGTACACCTAAATAATTAACATGTGTACAAATTTGTACACATTAATTACCCCTAACAATATGTGTCTAATTTCTCTAATTAATTTTCGATCCAATAAATTAAGACTTTTCTCTTTAAGATATTTACCTCATTGTGATCATGAAGCAGTGTGGGAGTGTTGATCAGTGGAAAGAAACTAACTGGTGTACTAAAAAGTACACTGCATGCAATTGGTGCAAAAAATAGAATATTGGACGTCAATTAGTTTTGAAATTATTTACATGCAATTAGTTTTGAAATTTTCTTCAGCTTCTATGCATCTCTTAGGTATGATCGTCACCTGAAAAATAGAATATTGGACGTCAATTAGTTGCTTTGAAGTAAAAAAATATAAACAATAAGCAAATAAATTCCAAAGCTATTCCCAACTTCCAAAAGAATAGCATGTGTACAACTATGTACACCATAATAATCAATATGTGTACATAGTTTTACACATTAATAATTCAAAAAACAATATGCAAAACTAATAAGGAAAGTGTTTCTCAGATCCATGATTGCAGTGAGCCAGATAAAAACTTGAACTAGTGGTTTTTCAACATTTGATACGTTTGTTTAGCTAATAGGTGCTACCTTTTGACCGGTCTCCTAATGTATCCCATAAGAATTTCAAAATATAGTCACGCACGGAAGTTGCTCTATGTTGAGTGATTGCACACTTTGCTTGAGCAACCACTATGTTAGTTTGGTCTTTTTTTTTTATAAATATTCTGGCGATATTCGCATACTAAAAAATAAGTACAAACAAAAAATATCAATTACTACGTCTCTACGTCACATGTACATATTCTCCCATACATACCTACTACCATCAACAAAACGTTAACCATGGTCTCAAAGATTATGCAGGTTGTGAAAGGCGATCAGAAACCCAACTCGTGACTTTTGAGTTACTACACCCAAACTACCACCTACTTGTATACATTTTAAGGAAGTAACAAAAATAAAATTTTAATTACCACTACTTGGCCAGTAGCAATAAAATTAAAGATCACATGGGCCTATTTAAATACAGTCAGGTTCATTTATCTTTACAGAATAAGAATTCTTAAACTTCTATGAAATGTTTCCACGTAATTTTATAATAGAAGACTTCGCTAACAAATGTACAACAACTGTTTGCATCAATGTGAACATGAAAACCCACAATTATCTCATTCTTGCATCACTTGTTTCTTTTTAGAACGATGGATCAAAGTTTCATTTTAATGTAACTGTTTTGCTGCTATTAGTTATAATCTCTATGTCTACGGCCATTTTAAACATTTGATAAGACCGAAAACGGCTTTCTCTTGGCCTAAAGATGCATCTGAAAGACCATTCGAAATGGGTGAAATATCCAAACCTATATTCCTAATAAATCACTTTAACTTGATAGTCAGTAAATCATTCATAGATAAATTAAGATATATAATGTAATGTAATTCAATTTTAACACTTTAAATTCAAAGAAGAAAAAAAGTTATAATGTTGTAGGGAATTTTATGTACCTCCAATGGAGCAAGTCCAACCAAGACGAGAGTTTTCATTGTTTTCCTGAGATACCTTTGGTGCCTGCAAATTCTTGCCAATCTCTTCTTTTTCCGTCTCAAATTGCAGCTGAAAGACCAAAATCAATATTGTTTTAGAAACGATTACACACAGTATTGTTCTTCGAGTTTTACTTGGAAAAAAACTGAAAACCAAAAACAATTAGATCTAAAAAATCAGCCAACAACTATTAAAAGAAATCAAGGATCTCAATCAAATATAAGGATCCAATCTATATTCATTAAATCAAGTTTAAAATCAAAATTAAACAAAAACAGTTAAAGTTTTATCATAATCAAAACCCTAAAATCAAAACATCAAGTCGAAATAATTCAAAAACAGCTAAATCATCAATTCACAAAACAATCAACGATTTTTTTCAATTAAAATTGAATATAATGAGAAAAGGTCGAACAAATTTTTGATCAGATTTTAAAAGCAAACTTCCAAAATCGAATGGAAAAAAAAATCGGAATAAGAGATAAATGAATCCAGAACAATCAAAGTTCAAACACCAACCTCCTTCACGTCTGATCTGTACATAACATCACCACTGACCGAGAAGAACAAGAGATGTAGAAGGAAATCCTAGCAATTTGGAAGGACTAATCGAGCAAAATAAAGTGAACACTAAAACTTAAGTTTTATTATCGTTGCAGAGCTTTGCTGATTGAGAACATTGAAGTGAAGAAATGATTTGTGAACGAATTGATATGCGATTTTTATATGAGGGTAATTTTCGGCATGGAAAAAAGAAATTTTGGACTGAATCGTTCTCAAAAGGACTAACCCGTTTCAAATTCTGTAAATTTGGACTTCCTAGTACTAGGCTTGAGATGATAGAACTAAAGTGTCTAAAGCCCAACAAATTTGGGACTAAACGTCAATTTCTACCTACCGATTAACTAGTAGTTTTGGTTGGACTAGCCACTAAACCGGGTCTAGTGTACTAAACAATAAAAATCTCAAACAATTAACACACCTAAAATCAACAATAGTAGATGAGAATCTAAAGGGGATAAAATTCTCTCGAACCCTCTCAGAGAAATCCAAAATTTCTCACTAATGGCCATCGCACCACAGTTCTGTCGTCTGTCCATCGGAAATGGTCTCTGCTTACCGGGAACTCGTATCGGAACTTTCAGGAAACCTTTCCCCGTTCGTTGTCACGTCAGTGATGCTTCCTCATCAGCTTCTTCTTCCAGTGATTCAGATTTCGATACTAAGGTGTTTCGTCATAACTTGACCAGAGGCAAGAATTACAATCGTAAAGGTTTTGGACATAAAGTTGAAACCCTAGAACTTATGAATCAAGAGTACACTAGTAAGTTTCTGATTTTTGATTTCGATTATGAATTTCTCCAATTAATCATCTCATGATGGGAATTATTCAGAATTAGGATTTTGTCTGTCGTATGTTTACAGGTGATGTGATTAAGACTTTGAAAGAAAATGGATATGAATATACATGGGGAAATGTTACCGTGAAATTAGCGGAATCTTATGGATTTTGTTGGGGAGTTGAAAGAGCTGTTCAAATTGCTTATGAAGCGAGAAAACAGTTTCCTGAGGAAAAGATTTGGATTACTAATGAAATTATTCATAATCCTACTGTTAATAAGGTATTATAGTTTTTTTTTTTTTACTTAATTTTAATCATTTTGAGTTGATTAGAGATGTTATGGTGGAAAAATTTATGTAGTTTGAATTTATGGAGTGTTTGATACTTTGATGATTTCGGAGTTGTTGGCTTTTCAGAATAACTGATGAAAAGAATTATAGGGTTTTAAAGATTATACTATGAGTTGAATATTCGAAAGTAGTTCGAGTTTCATGCCTACTTGATAATTTTATGAATAGTTGAAGCTTGAGCTGCACTGGTGAGAGTTTTATGGTTATTCCATGATTGAGATTATCACTCTGAGGATGAGATATCGTTCGCACTAAATGTATAGCAAAATATGAGACTATATGAGTCTTCAGATGCGGATTTACTTCCCAATCCTGTAACTTTCTGTTTTATTGGAGTGTTAGTTAATATTTTGTCTAAATCTATGTTAAAGCTAGTTTCATGTTCTGCAGAGATTGGAGGAGATGAAAGTTGAATATATTCCTCTAGGGGATGGGGAGAAACAATTTGATGTTGTTGATAAGGGTGATGTTGTGATTTTGCCTGCTTTTGGAGCTGCAGTTGATGAAATGTTAACATTGAGCGAGAAAAATGTACAAATAGTTGATACAACTTGTCCATGGGTGTCTAAGGTACTTTCTATGAAAGCAATCTGAATGGTTACTTTTATCTGACTTGTCCTGTTGGTATTTATATGATTATAATCTTTATCCAAGTTTTTGAAATTTTGAAAGGTGTGGAACACTGTCGAGAAGCACAAGAAAGGAGACTATACTTCTGTTATTCATGGTAAATATGCTCATGAGGAGACTGTTGCAACTGCATCTTTCGCAGGGAAGTATATTGTCGTGAAGAGTATGGCAGAGGTATTGTTTCTCAACATTTTTCACTTGGTTGCCATCAAATGTATGGAACTATCTTTTCTTGCCTACTTCGTCAAAAATTTTGGTTTGTCTTACAACTAATTTGCTTCAACGCTACCAGGCAACATATGTTTGTGATTACATCCTTGGGGGAAGCCTTGACGGGTCTAGTTCTACGAAAGAGGCATTTCTAGAGGTAGCATTTCTGTCTGAATTGTCAAATCTTTGACTAGAGAATCTGGTAGCTAAGTTCTATAAGATATCATTTGTGTCTGCAGAAGTTCAAGTTTGCAGTTTCCAAGGGTTTTGATCCTGATGTTGATCTTGTTAAAGTAGGCATTGCCAATCAGACTACAATGCTGAAGGGAGAAACTGAAGAGATTGGTTAGTTACAGTTGCTATCTGCCAACTTGCTATATTTCATATGATGGGTTTCTTAGAAGTAAAAACTATAAAATAACGCCTATAAATTGAGTCTAGGTTGAGACCCAACACTCTTCTATAATCTACTGATTTGCCTCTAAAAGACTTGCTAATAGTCTAGGTTGTTTTTAGACTACAAACAACCCCTAGGAAAAGAGACACAAAACTTATAATGACTGAAGTGCCCTTCTAAAGAGTAGAAACTAGTAAAGATTCCTAAATAGAAAACAAGTGCAATATGCCCTGCATTATCTACCTTTTTCAAATTAGTTTATTATATTTCTGCTCAGGCTGATAAATGGTTTAACCTATCAGGGAAATTGTGCGAGAGAACGATGATTCGCAAGTATGGAGTAGAAAATGTTAATGATCATTTCATAAGCTTCAATACAATCTGTGACGCCACTCAAGTACTCCTCTCTTCTCACTTCTTCTCTATTTTTATGGATTCTTTATTATAAATATAGTTAATATCCTGTTGTAGGCTTGTAGCATATGATAGGTTATTGATGATTAATCCACGTTTGTACCTTTTATTTAAATTTCTCCCATAGGTACAAACTAGACTTCGGTTACAGTCTTTGCAACATTATTACCTAACAATTAGTCGCATCTGCCCACAAGTCTCTATTCTTTATCATATATATTAGTTGCTAAGTGTGTATAAGTATATTATTGGAATAGTATACGGCTTGTGTGCATGGGAAGACCTAGTCTTTATAATTAGCTAGTAAATCTTGTATATCCTAGATAAATATGTTTTACCTAGTCAAGATAAGGTTGCTTGTTATCTTCTAGACTATTCCAATATATATGATGTATCCGTTGGATATGCTCAAGTATTATTATAGTCATGTCTAGCAGCAGAGAAACTGGACTTCGCTTTTCATGTATGTATACTTGAAATCAAATCTATGTCGATTTGAATCCTAATGGTAGTTAAAATCAAAGTCTCCCTGGAGCCACCATGTTGACTTGTATGTGTGCATACTTCAGTTCGTTCACATCATAAAATCCACCATAGTTGATTCCTTTCCCAGTGGTACTTAAAAGTATTTGGGTGAGGTACGAAAGGCTGGTATAACTCTTGTTGACGTACTAGTAATATTGGTTTTCTGAATCTGTTGAATACTAGTGGTCAATCTATGTAGATACGGTGCTGTAATTTTGTTTCACGTGTTTATCTCTCTACCGTAGATTGGGTTATTCTGAGGCAAAATGACAGTGATGCCTTTGGTTTTCTGTTTATATCAGGAACGCCAAGATGCCATGTATAAGCTGGTGGAGGAAAAGGTTGACCTCATCTTGGTAATTGGAGGATGGAACTCAAGTAATACATCCCATCTACAAGAGATTGCTGAGATCCGGGGGATCCCTTCTTACTGGATAGACAGTGAGCAGAGAATAGGACCAGGAAATAAAATTAGCTTTAAGTTGCTTGTAAGTTGTTTTTCTCATCAGCCTTGCAGCTGAATTAGGTTACTGCTTGTTGCCTTACTTCATGGCCAAGGCATTTGGATGCTCATCCATTTCTTTGTTCATTGACGTCGGTTAGGTTACTCTTAATAAATCTGATATGAACTAGCTTTAGTGAATTTGATTCTCAGTTAATATGCTGTCTCTTGGTGTTGTAACAGCACGGTGAGTTGGTTGAGAAAGAAAACTGGCTACCGGAGGGTCCTGTCACTATAGGTGTAACTTCAGGTGCTTCCACCCCGGATAAGGTGAACTAACACTAGTCTTGATGGTATAACTTATTCTGTTTTCAGAAGTACCCTACGCCATTGGTCTATTATATTATGTGCTAAATTTTTGGTTCAGGTGGTTGAAGATGCACTGATCAAGGTATTCGACATCAAACGTGATGAAGCCCTGCAGCTGGCATAAGGATTGTTGTACCCTTACGAACCTCCACAGAAAGTGTATTGTGTGTGGGCAAAAGAAAGTATAGTTATAAGATATAAGAGCCGTCCATATCATTTATAGGTTGGATGATTGTAACAATACCAATTGAGATCTCTTTTGGCGGACGAAAAGTAAATTATGTATTGTTGTAAAAGTGGTCCTTGCGTGAATATGATTACTGGATACGTTTTTTAGGAAGATATAATAGTGGAATAATACTAAATGGGGGGATTCAGACAATATATCACCTGGCTTGATTGGGGTATACCCAAATTAATTGGGGTATACCCAATTTTAAAGGGACATTTTTTGTGGGTTTTAGGGGAGGCCTAATAAGTAAGTTACAAAAATACCTTTATCCTTTAAAAACCTATTACCCTAAATCAGTTTTAATTTTTCTTTTCATTTCATCTTCTCTTCTTCTCCTCCACAACCTTACCCTACCGGTTCCATCACCCCCACCACCACCAAAACTTGTCGATCAATTCGTTAACATCGTCGATTCGAAAACTCCGATTAATCTTCATCAATGGATCCACCACGGAAGAAGGCAACTCGTATGAAAGAAACTAGTCGCAAACCCAATGAATATAACCCTGGAATTGCAAGTTTGGTTGCCAAGAAAGTGAAGAAAAAAACGGTTGAAGAAGAAGGAATTGAACCATTGAAACACGTGAAATGGTGCGCTTAAGAAAGTAAGGGCTTGTTTAAACTCACTCTAGTACTTCGATTTCATATTTGCATGTCAAATTAGGTCAGAAAATTCGAATTTGTGAATTGGCAGTTGCCACGACGGCATTGTTTTTTTTATCGACCCTTCCGTGGTTTCATAGTTAAGGTTTGACCGGAAAAGTATAAACTTGAAGAACCTGCCGGCTCTATGGTTTCTGTAACTGCTACTAGCAGCGCCGGCAGATTATTCAACTAAGTACTGTTTGGGCGTTATATTATTCTTAACGGCGTAGGCATTTTATTCGTTTTTCACCTACCTATGGCTACTTTGCTTTGAATGTCTCCCGATGCCTAGAATGTTTTGTCCGGAAGGGTATTTTATAAAACTATCTTGGCGCTTTGTCATGGGAAATGTATGGTTAATGCACCTTGCCGAATTGTTTAGTGAAAATTCCTTGTATTTCTTGTGTAAATTTTTTTGTTGGCCTAAGGCTATTTTGATGACACCTACTGTAGGGTATGGCTTAGCCATTAAGCATATTTTGGTCGACCTTTCCATTATGTGTCTGCAGGGTAGGTTTGTTTTGTAGACCTACTGTAGGCCTTTGATTCCCAATTTCCGAATTATTCTTGTTCAAATTGCGAACGGCAAAGAAGAAAGCTTTGCTTTCTGAGCAGCTCTTAGTAGTCCTCCTTCAAAACCTCCTCGTGTTGGTGATAAACTCTTGTCTTCAAAACATCGAGGGGCATATGTTGAGCGGGGAACGACAAAGATCATTATAAGCAATAATCCAGAACCACCATCTGAACCCAGTGATTTAGACGACACTCCAGATGAAGACCAATCAATTCCATCTGGTAGAAGAGGTGATGATGATGATGTTGATGAAATAATTCCGGCTGCTGGAGGAGGCAACAATGATGATGATGATGGTGATCAAGACATGCCACATGTTGGAAGAGGTAATGATGATGATGATGGTAATAGAGATAAAGGTAAGAAAACCGTCGAAGAGGAAATTGTTGAAGAGGAAGAGGAACAAGAAGAAGAAGAAGAAGAAGAAGGAGGAGGAGGAGATGGAGAACAAGTTGTTGAACCCACCGAAGCTTCAGGGTCAACTTCAACCGGAGCGAGGAAGAGGGTGATCACTAAACCACAGAATTCTCACATGCCTTCCGAACACTTCATGGTTACACTGAAAAAAGATGAGGACCCAAGGGGGGCCCCAAGAGATGGTGGCAATGTTCTTTTTGGATACAAAGACTCATGGGCATATACGATCCATAATACTATCGTAAGTAATCTTAATCCGTCTTTGTTCTTTATTCAAGTGTGTAACTATCTTAATTAAATTTGCGTCAAGTGTTTGTATATCTTTTCATTTTTATTTTTTTTGGTATTTAGGATCACAAGAATGCCATCCGTCTCATGAGGCGCCAAGCTTCGTGTTCAGTGGCTCATACTTGGGATCTTGACAAGGAATGTGAGGATGTGAAAGTGATTGTGAGGAACTCCGGGTTGATGCCTGCGATTGAGAGTTCGAATATTAATCTTGATAAAGTTACCGTCTCGCATTCAGTGAAAGGTTCTACGGAGAGACCGATACCATGTTATTCCCGTTCGGTGAGATGGCGATAACTCCCGATGATGCTCAACAAATTCTAGGCCTCGAGGTTGAGGGAAAAGCGATCTGTGAGGGGATGGATAATTCGATATCTTTCGAGAAGATTTACGATTTGAGCAAGAAATTGTTCGGTTGGAATCGGAGTTCGGACGGAGAGCTGTTCTTGACATGAAGGATGGTCGTCTAACCAAGAAGTTTAATACGAAGAGGTTGAGGGACACATTATGGGATACACAGTCAATCCTTGACGGGGAAGGAATGGTGAACCCGATGCGAATCAATCTTTGCGCGATGACGGTTATTTGCTATACGTCTGGGCAAATGTATCTTCCCGACGATTCCGGAAACCAAGTGGAGGCGGAGTTACTTGCAACTATTGGATCCCTTAAATAAGATGCGTGAGTATTCTTGGGATGCTGCGGTGGTCTCCTTCTTGAACAATGAGTTGACAAAATGTTCTAGGGCACTCACTAAGCAAGTTAACGGAAACACATGTCTCTTCCAGGTAATTTTTGATCTAAAACATTTATATTACCGAATATTCTCGTAAGATAAGGCTCTTACTTAAAATTTTTTTTTGCATAGGTTTGGATATATGAGCACTTCCCTTCCTTGTTCAAAGACAGCTCCTACATCAAAGTGGATGAGAGTGTTGCGGTTAATAGGCCAAGAGCGCAAAGGTACAGTTTTAAGGGTACTCAGGATAAGGAAATGCCGCAACGACTTACGAAACTCCGAATTGCCATCGACGAATTGATCGGAGGAGGTGATTTTTGATCCGTATCGGAATGCTAGAAATCAAGGTTTAATCCATCCTAGAAATGAAGTTGTTGCATTATACTATGGACCCTTGATGAATGTGTTTGAAGGATATTCAATGTACGATCCACATCGGATTATGCGACAATTGGGTTACGTCCAAGAAGAACCTAATTTCGATGAAGATAAGTCATTCTTTACTGTGAACCGGGATGAGTGCACCACGTCCCAAAAAACAATTAACGTCTCTTACGCTCCACCGCCGGCTCAAGAACATTGGGACAATAGACGTGTCCGTAACATCGATGTGAGTCTTTTGGACGAGGTGACCAACGGTCATGAAGCTACTCAGAAATACATGGCGTGGTACTTGGAATGGGCTCGTCCTACTGTGATTAGGAAAATGACTGATGAAGAACTGGCTCTAAAGAAGAAGTTGGAAGCGAAAGACCCATCAACATTTCTTAAGTTCTTTGTAAGTATATTTAGAGTTGCTCTTACTATTTTAAGATTGATTGCATTACCGAATCATTCTATTCATTGTTTGTTGTTTAATTGAAAATAGAAGGAGCATTTGAATACCTTTGGGAAGGTGTTGTTGTGCGCGAGAGAAAAAGGACAGCCTTTGTCGATTGAAGAGCAAAGCAAGCACATTGACTATGTTAACAGTGTTGGCAATGAGGATGCCAATGAAATGTTCAAGCAACTTGAGGCTCAAGTAAAGGATGAACAAAAATCTAGGAGAGAAGCACAAGCCAAGATGAAGGATGATAAAAAGAGGACTCCTGGTGGTGAAGGTAGCATCAGTGGTCGTGGTGGTGAAGGTAATTCTCCAAAACGGGGCTGTGGTCGTCGTGGACGTGGTCGTAGTCAATGAATGATTTCGTAGTTCATTTCTTTATGTTATGGTGGACAAATGTTTAAGTTAATGGTGTGGACAAATGTTTTTTTAAGGTTTATGGGACGTGTTTTCATTTTGGACAAAAAGTGTTGGATTTCTAGTTGTTGAATGAATGATTTGTTTTTCTTTGTAAAATTTTAATGCATAAGCCGGAATGATTTTTTAAATTTACCCCGCCGGCTGTCCCAGGGCCTGCATGGTGGTGAACTGTCGAGTGCTTGGCCTGAAAAAGGAAATTGTGTAGTTATCGAGCGGCATGTACCAAAATGATAACCCTTCCGGTTGAATCGTAGCCGGCAATGTATTGACCCAATATAGGTCCGGCGGTTTTGTTGCAAAACAACTTTTATCCTGATGCCTAAAATCTTACACGACCGGCATGGTAACAAATTTAAGACCCTGCCGGTCTGATTTTGACTTGTACCTCACCGGCGGAATCAAAATTCAAATTTTTGGCAAGTACAATTTCATTGATTGACTTGTACTTGAGCACTATAACGGCCAAATTTGGGCACAATCCTATAAATACACTACTTCTCTCTACAAAACAACACACAACTATTTGCATATACTCTCCAAAGCTCATATCATCATACGCTCCATCTAACTCACTCAATATCTCTCTACAAACAACAATGGCATCGTTTGATTCAAATGAAGATTTGGCAATAACCAAAGCTTGGTACGGGGAAGATCGACTTAGACGTCAATCCTCCGAAAGGGAGGATTCCAAAACATTTTGGGCTAGGGTACACAACAAATTTAGCGGCGAGTTTGGGAATCCTAATGCAAGAAGTATTCAACAAGTCCAAGCTAGGCACCTAGTAATCGAAAATGCGATACTTGCTTTTTTAGCTCTCCAACCTCGGATTTTTAACACTCGCCCCTTCACCTTGTCCATTGCACAATTTGTAAGTAATTTTGTGGTTTTTTTTACGTACCCCATGTTGTGTTATCTTCCAACAAAACACCACTAACAAATGTAAGCTTGTTTTTATAGCACGAAGCCGTGAAAGCGCGCTACATGGAAGTAAAGGGGGAAGCATTCACATTCGATGCAAGCTATCACTTCTTGGCCGATAGAATCCCGTTGGATAACCCGGACTACTTGGATGCGGTATCGTCTTCGTCGGAGGAAGATTGATGGCTTTAGAAGTTTTTGTAAAGGTTTTGTGGGTATACCTCTATGTAAGCCCTCACGAGACTATAACTCGTCCACTAGGGTCGCCTAGGGGTTTAAAGGCTTGATGCACATGCTAAGTGCATTCGTTTTTCTGTTTCAATCAATGTAATAACCAAAATTGCACGAATAAAGTGAATTACATCTTCCATAGTTTCTATTTTCTGTTTGGCATAAGTAAAGGTCGGCAATGTTATAAATCCATAACTGCTTAGGCCAAATGTCAGCCTAAGGCATGTAAAAAAAATATTTGCTTGTCGACTTTACGACCGCCAGGCATTGTAGGAAGATTTACCATGCCGAACGTAAAATTATGTTCCAATATACTCGTGCGTTCTTCAACGAGACAATGCGGCGGTAGTAAGGTCGATGACTTATTCAAAGTGGAACTGCTTAGGTTGAACATTGGTCGGAAGGTTATTCAAAGCAGACCTTTGCGTCTATAGAGCAATAGAAAGACTTATTCAAACCATTACCTTAGGCCTTGTGCAATTTTTTTGATCGAAATCGAAATCATAAGACAGATGAAAGGTTTAATCTACTGATTTTCAAAATTTTAATTTAAACTCAATTAGTTAAATTAATCAGAGTTTTAATGTTAATTAACAAAGGGCATATTAGCCATTTAGAAAATACAAGGTTAAGGGGTGGCTTGGTTTTACTTCATAATGACCTTATTTTGTCTTATTGGGTATACCCCAATTAATCTGGGTATATCCCAATTAATCTGGGTATACCCCAATCTCGCCAGGATATATCACACTCCCTTAACTGATCAAGATTTTTTTTTTTTCCTACCCTGAGTATCAGCAAAAAGCTCAGCAGTGATGAAATCTAGAGGAGTAGAAATCCAGACATCATTCATGTTACATTGAGCTGCTTTCTTAGCCAAAAAATCAGCCACACAGTTGGCTTCTCTATACATATGTGTAAACAAAACATGCCCAAAAAACTTCACAAAAAAACAATCTTATTATAGGGGCGGCATGGTTTATTAGAGGGGCGGCATTCTAATAGGACAAAAAAGGTCATTACATGATCATTCTAGATGTCCCTTATCAAAAAATACTGGAAATGACAAATTAACCCTCATAATTGATAACCTAATTTAGTGATGATAATCAAGTTTAGTGTTAATGATTAATTTCACTTATATTAACTCAAAATCAAAACAAAATCAGATTTTTAGAGCTAAAAAAAAAGTTTAGAGGAGAAGAAAAAGAAAAACTTATGTGATACTTGTGAAACCCTAGATTTTGATTCACTCAACCAAAATGAGTGATTCCAGTTGCAAATTTGAGATGGGTGAATCTCTATTTGATAGAGAAAACAGGTATACTTCTAAAGTACGTAAAAAATCAGATTTTTTAAAATTTCAGAAAAACATACGGTTGGAATTGAGCTCAGTACCAACCGTAACTATATGTTACGGTACGTAATGTATCAATTACCAACCGTAACTGGTTCAATTTTGGGGAAAACCTAAAAAATAATACCAGTTACGGTTGGTAACTTTGGTTGGTAATCGTAACCGTAACTATATCTTACGGTTCGTAACTTGGGAAAACAATACCAACCTTAGGAACTTACGGTTGGTAACTTTGGTTTCGTCTTCAACCGTATAAAAACTTGAAAATTAGTTTTGAGACTCGGGATAATTTACGGGTGAAGAAGCAACAAACGTTACATGTCGTAACTATCATAATGCGGTTTCAATTACCAACCGTAGGAACTTACGGTTGGTAACTTTGGTTTCGTCTTCAACCGTATAAAAACTTGAAAATTAGTTTTGAGACTCATGATAATTTACGGTTGAAGAAGCAACAAACCTTACATGCCGTAACTAACCTACGGTTCATAATGCGGTTTCAAATACCAACCGTAACTGAGAAAATTTCTCAGACCCAAGAACATACGGTTGGTATCTTTGATGAATTCGATAGTACAAACCGTAGAAGCATCAAATTGTTCAGTTACAGTTGGTAATTGAAACAATACCAACCGTAGAAACAGGAAATCCGGAATTTTTATTTTTATTTTTATTTTTAACCTAAAACCCTAATTTTTAATGGAGCATACACTTAAATTGAACACAATAAACAAAATACTATCTGGGTTTTCCAAAACAACGATGAAATTTTCGATTGAAATGAAGGTGGTTACAGTTGTAATGGAGGAGAAGAGAAGATGAAAAGAAGAAAAAAAAACCTGATTTTGATTTCTCTTCTAATTAGGTTTAAATATGATAGAGGACAAAACATTATTTTCAATTAAAAAGAAGGGGCAAATTAGTCCATTTAAGATGAAAAGGGTAATCTAATCAATTTACATCACCTTTAGGACATCCCCTAACCAACTAAAGGGACATTACTATCACATTGCCGCCCCTCTAATAAAACATGCCGCCCCTATAATAAGATTGCCAAAAAATGGATATCCTCAACCAAATGTTTGAGATACCATGGTCTAGGAACTAACTTACGACAGAGTTGAATAGCATAAGCGGAGTCACTCTCAACCTCCACAAAAGAGTAGCCGAGTTGAATAGCCAAAAAAAGACCTTGCCTGATTGCCCAAATTCTGCAACGGTGTTGCCATTACGATATATGTGTCTCGCATAACAAGCTAAGAACTGACCTCCAAAGTCTCGCAAAACTCCTCCAACCCCAGCTCTTGCAAGAGAAGAAGCAGCACCATTAGAGTTAAGTTTAATATAAGGAGCTGCTGGTGGTTTCCAAGAGATTAGCATTTGTTGTTTAGTACTGGAACATTCGCGATATGGCATACTAAATTGATACTCCTCAGCAGCACGATATGCCTTTCCTAACACAAAAAGACTCCTAAAAGGAGTTGAATTAAAAACAAGTTCATTACGAGCAAGCCAAATATGCCACAAAAGAAACGGAATTAAAGTTACTCCTGCAGTCCATTGAAAGACAATTTAGTAGAACATAATTGGATTAGCCAAGACGGACTAATAGGTTCTGGCTGAAATCTATACTTCCACCTGCATGCAAGGGTAGTCCAAATAGGTTGAACCACGGGACATTGGAAAAAAAGATGTAGTTCAGTTTCAAAATGATTGTGACACAGTGGGCATTCAGGGGATGTACCAATACCAACACGATAAAGAGTCTCATGAACATGTATCCTATTATGTGCTACGAGCCACATAAAAGACCTAATTTTCTGGGGACAACATACAGAAAGAGTTTTAAGTTTTCTTATTAGACAACAGACATTTGTAAGCTTCCTTAGCAGTCACATCACCAAACTTACTAGGCTGCCAGACTAAAGAGTCTTGAGCAAAAGGAGAAACTGGAATAGCAATAGACTGAATTTTTTTCCTGCACAGAAGATGGGAGATTGTTAGCACATAATGACAAGTTCCAACGTGGACCATTTCTATCTATCACATCTTTAACCAGGAGAGTATGATCAATGCGGCCATGATCAGTAAGTACTGAACTAAGAGGTAGATTTTCAACCCATGGACCAGTCCAGAAGTTAATTTTTTCCCCATTACTAATACACCAACGCAAAGATTCTGTGAGGATGTCACGACCCTACAAAATACTTTTCCAACAGAGAGAGTTAGAAGGATATGACAAACACGTCCAAAAAGTACTATTCCTGTGATATTTGGCTTTAAATAAACAAGAAATCACAGACTCTGGCTGAGAGTGAATTCGCCAAGCCATTTTAGCCAACAAAGACAAATTAAATACAGTCATAAGGTGATTAGAAACAGGATCCAAAGCAGCTTTAAGTAAAGTAGTTCTACCGGCAAAATTTGAAGAGGTGGATTTCCAACCCTACATACGATTAACAAATTTATCAGTAAGGTCCGAAAAAGTAGAAGCAGTAACTCTACCCCACTGAACTGGTACTCCCAAATATTTACCAGGGTTCTCTTGATATTTACCTTAAGGCAATTAGTAAAATTCCTAATGAGATTCTTATGGATATTAAGAGTTAACATAAGGATAGATTTAGTCTGATTTATAAGTTGACCAGACCACTGACAATAGTTTTGCAAGATAGAAGCTAGATTCTCAGCATTAGACTTAGTAGCCTGTAAGGAAATGATACTATCATCCGCATAGAAAGAATGAGTAATCTTATGAGCGGAAGGCACAATCGAAAAAGGCTTGAGAGTACCTAGCTTAACACCTCTATCTATTAAGCGCGATAGAGTTTCAAGGCTTAGAATAAACAAATAGGGGGATAAAGGATCCCCTTGTATAATACCATTGCCAGGAAAAATGGGTGGACTAGGAGACCCATTAACTAAAATTTCAAAAGAAACAGTTTTGATACATTCAGAAACCCACCTAATCCACTGTGAAGTGAAACCAAGACATTTGAATATACGTAACAAGAAATTCCAGTTAAGTCTATCAGGCCTTATCAAAATCTAATTTCAAAGCCATCCACCCCTTTAAGCCTTTCTTCTTTTTCCGGAAAGAGTGGAAAATTTCATTGTTCAAAAGAATAGCATCAAATATAGAACGATTAGGAACAAAAGCATGTTGACAAGGACTAATGATGCGATCCAAAAAAGGGCGCAGCCTATTAGCTAAATTTTTTTTAATGATTTTCAGAGCAAAGTTACATAAGCTAATTGGCCTATACTCCTTAATGTTAATGGGGGATTTTCGCTTGGGGATCAAAACAATATAGGTACGATTTAGCTCATGATGAAGACAACCACTAGTGAAAAAAGATTTCACCATAGAGATAACACTAGGGCAAACGATGTGCCAATATTTTCTATAAAAAAAGCCCTGCAAACCATCAGGCCCCGAAGCCTTCATGGGACCCATCTGATTTATAGCAAAACGAAATTCAGATTCAGTCACAAGTCTAGTTAAAGCCTGATTATATTCAGGAGTCATGATGGCAGGGAACAAAGATTCAAGTTCATGAAAGTTATCAATGCAATCAACATGTTGATTAAATAAAGAAGTGATATGAGCAATAATATGACTCTCTAAATCCTCAGGTTGATCAATCCAGTGACCATTACCATCTTTCAACATAGAAATGCGATTTTTGTTACGTCTAATCAAAGTAGATGTATAGAAAAAACGAGTATTCAAATCTCCTTCCCTAAGCCACTGGTTTCTAGATTTTTGTTTCCAGTAAATCTCTTCAGCTTTAAGAAGTTGATAATGTTTCAAAGTTAAAGTACCCTTATTACCAATGGTAGGATTCTGCTCAAAAGAAAGCTGAGCATCGGTTAACTGAACTCTAGCATCAGAAATATGACTTAACAAATTACCAAACACTTGCTTATTCCATTTACGAGATTCAGATTGGAACTTGCAAACATTAGCTAAAAAGGTTTCAGACTCCTATAAGAGTTATCTGAACTCCAACAGTCACTAACCACTTTAGTAAAACGAGGGTCCTCTGTCCATATGGCTTCTAGACGATAAGGTTTAGGTTTGCGTTTAATACAAGGATTGGTATCTATAAGCAGAGCGTGATGATCAGAATCATAGTAGGAAAGAGTTTTTACCTGAGCCTTCTCATAGTATTTAATCCATTGTTCGTTGGCAAAGACACGATTCAAGCGCTCCCGAATATTAGCCATGCCCGTACGCTTGTTATTCCAAGTCAATCTAGGACCAGCAGCTCCAACAACAATAAGATTACAGTGAGAGAGTACCTGTTTAAGCTCCTTGCACTGTCTAGCAGTTAGAGGTTTGACACCACACTTTTCTCTTGCGTCAAGAAGAACATTAAAGTCCCCAGCAGCTACCCAAGGAACTTGCAGAGAAGTTACAGCTCGCATCTCATCCCAAACTAGCTTACGGTTGGTCGGTCGGGTTAGAACTGTTGTACACTGTCAACAAAATCCATGGTTCTTGAAGTTGAGCAGTAATGACAGCATGGAAAGCCCAACGGGATTCAGAAACGGCTTGTACATCTACTTCAGAGCTATTCCATAAAAGACATAAACCTCCTGAAAAGCTCTCTGGATCCACACATATAGAGTCTGAAAAACCCAACTGTCAAATAATTCCACTCGCCTGAAAGCTCAACAACCTAGTTTCCAAGATTGCAAGAATGGTAGGCTGATGAGTTCGTATTAGATCTCTAGTAACGCGAATCAAAGAGGGTCTCGAAGCACCACGAAAATTCCAAACAACAATCTTCATTGAGAAATTATGATAAGAGTACGAAATGTCAGCACTGTTAAAGCATGAAAGCTCATTCCTGGTTCTCTCGCGTGTCACCCATTGTTCTTGATGATTGACATCCTGAAGTGGAGTTAGTCGGGCTATGAATATTCATTGTTGAGTCACATCCAAATCCCATCGAGTAATTATTTGAATCCCTACTCTCCAAGATCCTCTTGGGCTTCTTATAAAGGCTGGTGTCTCCACCAGTGGTGGAAATATCACATCCAATATGGTGTCCTCTCGCCAAATCTTTGTGACGCATTCGAGACTTGGGAATTCGCCTAGAAAAGGATTTAGAGGCGCCTGAAAATTCCAATGAAGCGGGAGCAACTGGACTGTTCGTAATACTCTGCGTACTCTATGTAGTAGTGCATTGGTGTTCACGTTCTCTGGTGCATGGACCAACTGTGGAAGGATTGCAAGAAGCTCCCGTCGTAATGCATTGATTTCCTCCAACAGTTGAATGCACTGATCCAGTTGACCCATCTGTTCCACTACTACTTGAAACAAGTTGTTCCCCATTATATCTAACTCCCGTAGGGCATTGCATACTAGGAGATTGTCGACCATCCATGCTTCCACTGAGAACATAAATGAGGTATGAATAAACATGTTGGGAAGAGGATTGAGGGTCCCCATTGAATTTCGATTCTCCTGCAGAAAAACAGAAAGTTGGGTTGTTAAGATTTGAAGTTAAAGGTTTGCCTTGTGAAGATATAGAAACATTCTTATTGGCTAAACATAAATTCTGTTTAGAAATGTTAGTGGTTTCTGCCACTTCATGCGCAGGCTGGGTAGGACACGCAGCTGCTGAAGGGATAAAGATAAATTTCTGATCTTTGACCGTCTGACTCTGAGGTGGATGAGGATTAGAAGTGCCACCAGCTGGTTGCCATCTACTCTTAGATTGCTGGACCGGATATACATTATTATGCATTGGACTCTGTCCATGGCCTGATCATCCATCCTAGATGAGCACTTGGTTATCTTATCCGCGGTATTACTTCGTAGGGCTGAGAAATGATTATGAGAATCGGTAACTCATTTTCCAGATTGACTCATCTTCTTCCGAGTTACCAGCATCCATGGACCAAAACTTTCAGTAGTTTGTTGTTGTTGATGCTCCACAGTTTGAGTTGGCAGAGGAGCATTAGATGTAGACGTTGATGAAGTACTGAGTTCCGGACATTGAGTTTGACGATGAGATAGGCGCCCACAGCGGAAACAAATCATATTCATCCCTTCATATTCAATACGCTGAAAAAATCTGCCAATTTTGATGCCAGGAAGTAAAGGTTTTTGAGTATCTATCTCTACACATACCCTAGCATACCGACCCCGAGTGATATGTTCTGTAGTATAATCGATCTTAATTGGTTTACCAATCTTGGATGCAATATCATGGAGAACTTGCTTATCAAACAGAGATGGAAGCTTTAGACGGTCTAAAATTGGGACTCCAGCGCCGCATAGATAAATAGTGACCAGCTAAAAACCAAGGACCTTCTAGCAAAGCCTTCTTACAATCAACAAAATGTTCAAATTGAAACAGGAAGAAATCATGCCCTAAATCTAAGATTTGCATTAAACCAGATGGTTTCCATAACTCTCTTGTACGATCGTTAATAAATTTGAAACCCACTGTTTTACCCACAACCTTACCAATCAAACAATTTTTTTATCGAGCATATAATTTCTGTTTCAAACTAGCATCAATTGAAATTGATGGAATATTAGATTCCATCTCCATCTCTGGTTCATCTTTCGCAACCATTTCTGCAAAGTTGTCTTCAAGATCATCTGAAGAAAAATCCTCCTTATGTTGGCTCCAATCAGCCTGTTTTCCAATCAATTTATCTTTAAAAGATTGAGCAAACAAAGGGTTTTTTATCTTACCGTCTGGCTGAAATTGGGATGGTAGCATCTCCGTATCCAAGTCACAATTTTCATCTGAAATTTAGATCAAGGATCGTTAGTAAAACCACCACCAGGGTCTCCTTCTTCAAATAATTCCGAGGATTTATCCTCAGCCATCACCGACACAAACTAAGAAAACGAAAGAAAAAAGGAAGGGAAAGGGAAACTCTTCTTGGAGAAAAAACACGGAAACCAAGACGCAGCGATTTCTCTTTTAACGGAATGCATGAATTTAACAGTTCGTTTCAAAAGTTGCTAGTATCGATCAAGATTCTAGATAGGCCTACGGTTGTATCCCAAAATTACTTCGACTTGCGTTGGCTGAGCGGGTGAAATCCATGCATTTTGGGCTAATTATTGCGGCAAATGGGTGTATCCAAAAAAAAAAAAAAAAAAAAATTTGATCAGTCAAGAGAAATTTCATTTAATAAGAGGTACTTAAGAGGGTATCTCAACCCAATAAAAACAACCGGAAAAAAAAAACGATTTGCCAAGAAAAAAACCTAAAAAAGAAAAAATTGATTCCCAAATCGGTAGAATAGACCGGTTGTATCCCAAAATTACTTCAACTTGCATTGGCTGAGCGGGTGAAATCCATGCATTTTGGGCTAATTATTGCGGCAAATGGGTGTATCCCAAATTGTTTTTTTTTAATAGTCAAGAGAAATTTCATTGAATAAGAGGTACTTAAGAGGGGTATCTCAACTCAATAAAAAAAACAAAAAAAAAAAACTATTTGGGAATCAGTTATCCAAGAAAAAAAATCCCAAAAAAAGAAAAAAAGTGATTCCCAAATCGGTACAATAGAAATACGAATCCCACAAACAAACTACCATATTGGCCTTTAAGTCTAGCATTTTGGTGTTTGATTCCGCCCAAAAGAAAGCTTGAATCTTGATATCTCTAATTATACTTGCTAAATTTTTCCTTTTGTTGTTGAAGATCCTTTCATTTCTTTCCTTCCAAATGCACCACCATATTGCGGCCGGAAGATTGTTCCATATACGGTTAAGCCGCTTATCATCCCAATCATGACTCCAAATTTGAATCGTTGTGGCAATATGATCATTGTAGCTCCAACGGAAATCACATCCTTCAACAAAATAAGTCCAATTTTTTTTAATTCTCCAACACTCATAAAACAAGTGAGAGCTTGTTTCATCTTCTTCTTCACAAAAACTACATGTCATATCCACGTCCATTCCCTTCGAACAAGTTTATCGGTCGTCATCAACTTTTCATGAGAGAGAAGCCAAAGAAAGAAATTAACTTTATAAGGATATAACCAACTCCAAATAATCTCGCTTGGGAAATCCATCGCATCCATTTCACTAAGAGAAATTACTCCATTCTTTACCGAGTATGCCTCCAACTTATTATTATCCCAAACCATCCACAATCTAGAGTCTATAACTCCTTCTCGTATATTAACCGATTCAAGTGATGACTTTATGGAAGCAACCTCCCTCAATATAGATTGAGAATATCTTTCACGAGACATAAACTTCCATTTGATGCCGTCACTAGTGCTTTCGTACAACCGAGCCACTACACACCCTTTGGGTCTGGAAGCTTCATAAGCTAACAGAAATCTATTACAAAACACACTATCACCAATCCATAAGTCTTCCCAAAATTTAGTTTCGTTCCCCGCACCAACCTTGAATCTTACATGTTTATTAAAGTCTCAAGCTCATTGTAAATATTGTGCCACAAACTACAACCCTTTGTCCCTTTTGGACGAAGAGTTTCCAACCCCGTTGAAATTTCGCCAAATTTTTCCGCAATTATTTTCCTCCAAAAGCATCATTTTCCGTTCCGAATCTCCACCACCATTTTTTGAGAAGAGCCGAATTCATATGTTTAGACATTTGAATTCCAAGACCCCCACTCCTTTGAGACTTCAAAATCGTGGACCACCGAATATTACGAATCCTTTTCTTATTTGAGTAATAAATGGGCAAGCTAGCCAAAACGCTTTTTATAACAGACAACTTACCTCCTCTTGATATTGACCTCCCTTTCCAAGAAGAAAGCCTAGAATCACAAAATTCCAATTATCTTCTCCCACTTATGAGAACCACTAACTTCATCACCCAAAGGAAAACCAAGGTAAATACTTGGGAAATTTGATCTTTTACACCCTAACATACTCGCAAAGTCATTAATATCTTCATTAAGAGCGACACCGAACAAACAACTTTTCGAGAAATTAATCTTCAAACCCGACGTAAGCTCAAAACATATGAGTAAATATCGGAGAGAATCCACTTGCTCATGCTTCGCATCAAGAAAAATAATGGTATCATCGGCAAATTGAAGGTGATTAACTTTGATTCCCCGTTTTTTACCGAGAAACCCGAAATTTTACCAACTTCTTGTGCCTTACTCAACATATGACTCAGCACTTCTCCGACGATGGTAAAAATAAATGGTGAAAGAGGATCACTTTGACGAAGTCCCTTACTACTACTAAAAAACCCGTGAGCCGAGCCATTCACAAGAACCAAAAATTTTGAATAAGATAAGCAATTTTGAATCCAAGCTGCCAAACACCCCTGAATCCCATTTTATACAAAACTTCATTTAAAAAACTCCAATTCACATTATCAAATGCCTTCTCAAAGTCTCTGAAGGCATTAATCTCTGGCCGACAAACCAACAACAGGAGCACATTTCGCCTAAGATTTTTTGAAGAATATTTCGCCTAAGATGGACCATGGATCTGTCCTAAGCTGATGTACATGTCGGTAGTTTTTTGTGTGTATGGCGAACTTCTGGTATGATTTAATTTGAGCAACTATTACCAGAAGTGTGATTCAGGTACAACGTAGTGACTCGCATTCGATGCACATTACTACCGTGCAGATGCTTGGGAAATGTGTAGCCAACATTGATGATTCAAGGTCACTCAAATTTTATATATCTAGTTTTTTTTTATTCTTTTTTTTTTTTTCGAAGGTAAGTTTTTTTTTTTTTTTGATACAATCAGCTGGACTAAAAAAGCCCAAAGCCAAAACAAAAAAAACACACAGGAGGCCTTCGGGCCAAAAAAGAAAAAAAAACAAAAACAAAGTCAAAAGACAAGCAATATTATCTCCAGTACACTTTCCTAGTTCTATCTTCATAAAAAATTTTATGGAAATCCAAGCTGAATTCACTCTGCAGAAGTCTGACAAAACCATGCTGAGGATGAATGCTAACAAGAAAGTCTGCTGCTTTTTTTTCGAAGGTAAGTTTTTTTCTTCTTCTTAAAACACTAAATCATACTCCTCACAAATGAAGCCTTATATTCATGAGCCCCAAATAGACATGTCATTACTACAGATGGAGTGAAGTTTCACACCTCTCATGGTTATATTCCCGGTTCCTCCGATCCAGTGCGTGTGGGGACGAAGTAAATGAGTCGGTTAAGAACTAGGCTATGGACTGCAGTTGTCAGAGCAATAACGCACATAAACAACACCTATCATCATAGTGTCCTCATTTTCCCGCATGCATGTGTATTCCTCCTTTACTTGCAGTAACTTTTAACGAGTACTAGATTTCGTGCCCGTGCTATGTACCGGGCGGACCCGAAAACCATTCACCATCATTTATTTTGGGGCTTCGCCCCCATCGTCGCAATGCATTTTGGATTTGGTATGGCTCGGCCTCATCTCGCCTCGTTGTTTAGGATTTTTGATTTAGTGTGGCTCGGACTTCACCTCGCCGCGTCCCAAAGCATACTTAGGATATTTAGTTGGTGTGGCTCGGCTTCGCCTCGCCCCGTTTCGAAGCATTTTTGACAATACATTTTTCATTTTTTGCGTGACTTTTTAATTTGTTAGCGATGCATTTTTTGATTTCATGTGTATTTTTGATTTAGTGTGGCGAGGCGACATCGTTAGATGGATGAAAATATTCTAACAAAATAATGTGTCATTTTTTTGTTATACCCTGCAACCAATTTTTTTTTTGTTCTCGACAAAATTAGAATTGATAGGTTCTGAAACATTGATTTTTATTAAGTCCTCAATTAAATTTTGGTTTCCAATTATCACTGCATGTAGATGTCACTAATGCAAATGCATCAGATGCAGCATATGCAACGTATGACATGATTAGTTAACCTAACTTGTTTTACAACACCAATCTAAATACACGCAGTGATGGAGGTTCGAATCAGATTTACATATTTAATTAATCCACAATCTTTGCAACACCATTGTACATACACTTTCAGATGATGTCACAATTCTCATCTATTTATTAGCCCCATTTATTTATTGTTAATGTTGTTAAAGCTTCTAAACACTGAAAGCTATGGTCACATATGTTATTGATTTTTACCATAAACGAAGCAGCCACAGTATTTAGAAGGATCCTTAATGTCATCTCCTCTAGCGGAATGGGGCACATCTTGTTTGCCTGACCTACTTTCTCCACAGTTTCCATCGAGTCAGCATCCCATCGATTGTTATTACTCTCTTATGATGTACATGTGACATATCTTGTTTTTCTGACCTACTGCAATCGAGCCAGCAGCACCTCCAATGACTGCTATCACTCCCTTCCTGGTTAGCTCATCCAACTTCTTAGCAAGAGACATTAGTTGAACATCTAACATAAAAAAGTCTTCTAAGAAAGCACGGGGATTGCAATTCAATAGATCAATGAAGGAACCCAAACCTTGAGTGTTACAGGAGAAGGTGGCATATAGCCTAGAACATATACATCTGTTCCAACAACGAACTTCTCCGTGTCACATAATGCGTCTAAAATTAAAACCTTAGAAAGTGTACAGACTTCATAACGAAGATAACTAATTGAACTCTCCACGAATAATGTACTCATGGAATGACAATGGAACAACGAAGAGCAGTTGTGGAAATGTCACCAAGAGCAGTCTTCTTGATTGGCTGCAAAACAATAATAAAGACAAAGATGAGATATATCAAATTTAATTCGCGTAAGACAAAGATGAGATATATCAAATTAATTAAGTAAACTTAACTAATTCTGAAAATTGAACTTTATGTTTTAGTTGTTCATAAAACCACAGTAACAAAGATACTATCTTGAAATCAAACAATACCACTATTGATTATGAATTCTCAGTTGACTAAAGCACCCAAGGATATTTTCAGTTGGGTAACTTTTTGAATAAAAATCAAACCTGCCCATGTGATTTGCTAAATTGAAGCATCAAGGAATTACTTGGATACACTGTTTGTCTTCCCATTACTCATAACACCATATGTGAAAGCATTGCCTACAATATGAAAATAGCGTCTTTTACTACAATGTTTTATTAGAGCTCATTTGAAAAAGATTGGTTGCAAAATTGTGGCACTAAATTACTGATTTGCATACTGATATCTAGATGTCACACCTATCACTTCTATTTGTCCATTCACTATCAACTTCCAGTTACCTAAATGTTAGCTTAACACATTCATATAGCAATAGCCTATGAAAACCTTTTTTTACTGAGAGAACCTATGAAAACAGTCAATCTATTCACATTAATTCAATCAATGGTCCTCCATTGGGCCATTCTATTCACATCTATTCAATGCAAGATTGCTGGTTTGAGATCATTTTCAATGGATAAAGCTAATTTAGGGTTTTCATTCTCGTTTAACTTGCATTGTTCTTGTCTGTCTTGGGTACTGTATGACTGGTATGGCCTATGCATTTGCCGTCCTTCTTGAACCTGGCTCAGCTCAGTTGGTATGTACTTGCTCTGAATCTGGGTCTATTTTTTAAGGAAATGAACACATATCTAAAACATAGATTATTAAAACTAAAATGAACTGGAAAAAATGCACACTAAAAGAAAGAAATAGTTAAGATTTAGGCTTTAATGGCCGAACCATCTGTGGAAGTAGACATGTAGGTTTCACCTGGTTAGGTTGTTATTTAAAAACCATGTAGGAAACTCCAAATCAAATTAAATGGAGAAATTGAAAAAACTCTAAACACGTTCATGGCAAAGATGGTATAGAAATCAGCCGGTAGTGTCTTAGGATTTTTGTCGAACACATTGTATGTAACTCAACTGTTGGCGCTTGTTCTCTCTTTCTTTCTCCATTTCTTCTCCCAAATTCGAGTTCCTTGCAAAGAGTTTGAATCCAAAAGAAACCCATAACTCTATTCTCTGTCTATTGGCTCTCTTTCACCCTACAATTTCAATATAATCAACATTTTCATAGAGTTTCAAAAGAAGAACAACAAACCCTAATTTCTCAAATCATATCCAAAACCCCTTCTTCTTTATGTAAAGCTCTTAAAACTCATACCTAAGTATTCAATCAACAATCAATTTTGAAAGAAATCAAACCACACATAACAAACCCTAAATTTACAAAGCAAGATCAATACCTTAAGCAGAATTGACCTATAGATTATCCAATCCATGGACAACAACACCCTTGCTTCTTATGTTTGAAAAAAAAAACAAATATGAATCAGATTAAGATGCTGGAGTTGATGAAAAGGGAGAGTAAGAACAACCGAAACTGTTAAGATAAAAGAATAAGAATGAGAGATGATCAGAAAAGAGTTAGGTCTTGACCTCGACGGACGGATGTATCGTCTACTTAACTGGCGTTAGTAACGTCCAGTTAAGTATTTGGTGTAAACTCGGTGTAATTTTTAAATTAGGTCTAAATCAACATATAAGTCTTGTACACCCACATTTCTATTAACGGTTTTAGTATTAGGCCGTTAAAATCAGGGGGCTTGGACCAATAATGTTCTCTACTAAGGGGATGTTTAAAAAAAAAAAAAACTTCGACCAATATCGTTACGACACTTGTCTTCTCCAGAATTGGTGTAGTTGAAAGCTTTTATCTAATTTAATTTGAGGTGGTTGTCATACTCACCGTGTAACGTGGGAGCCCATATAACTTAGCCTTTGAAAGGAAGAGTGATGACACATATTTGAGTCATCTGACTAATTACGTATGTAGACATAGGATCGATTCCTAAATCGAACGTGAAGAAAAGTGAGACTCGGGCACTTCCGTACTAAAAGAAGTACTATTGTCTCTGGAACTGGGTTGCACGGACGCGGACGCGTAGACGCGGACACGACACGACGCAGACGCGGACACTACAAAATTCTCAAAAAACTAGGACGCGGACGCGTATATACATACTTTATTTATATATTATTTATATATATAATTATGTATTTATAGAGCAAAGTCAAGTATTTCCATTCTAAAAATTAGAAAATAATGCTACATGTGTATAAATTTCAAAAGAAAATGAAAGATCGTTTGTTTATACACGCCGAAGGTCAAGCAATCAATCACTATTAAACACATGGCACAATCAAATTGCATTATTAGAACAACACATGCCCAACCAAGGGTATATGTGATGTATTTCCAATTACAAAATCCTAATAAAGAGTTACATGATTGATATAAATGTTTGTCTTTCTTCATTTAGTTAATAATAGTAAAAATAAAGGAAGAAGTTTAAATGAAAATGGAAAAAAAAAATGCTTCAAACCAAGTCATCGGTGCGTCCAAAAAGGACGCGCACGGGACGCGTATTTGGTGCGTCGGACACGCGTCGTGTCAGCGTCAAACGCGCGTCCTGCGTCCGACGTGAGTCGGACGCGGACACTGCACAAAAATCGGTGCGTCCGTGCATCCCAGCTCTGGAATCATTCCTTACTGTTTTGAATTTAACTTTTCACATCTTTTGAAGGTTTTAAAGTCTTCTGGAATCTTGTAACTAACTGTAATTGAGACTTGGTTTGATTTATCCGTCTGATCACCACTCTATTTGGTGCTCCTGTTGTTGGTTTGCCAGCCATAATTTTTTTTTCGACTTAAAAAGGACAAAATTTATAAAAGAGAACTTAGTATCACCAAAATAGTGACACAAAGAAAACCAAGGAAACAAGGTTTAATGCATCACTGCATTCCAATTTCAAATCAAAGTAGACAAATCAAAACCAGAGAAAATATCTGTTTTTCTGCCCAATTAAACATCAAACATTTGATATCCGCTATCAATTGGTTGAAATCCTTGCTTCTGTTATTATAGAGCCTCGCATTTCTTTCAATCCAAATGCATCATAGATGGCAAAAGGTAAAATACTCCAGATTTTTATTTTCCTGTTTTTCTTTTTATTTATACTCTTATCACCCCATTCCCATAAGTTTGATCTGACATTTTTTCCAGCCAGAATGACAAGTGCATTTGTCCACGTCTAATGATAACATGAATATGCGGAAAACGGAGCACGACATCAACCAAACTAAGATAATGTCTACATTGGACGATGAAAATAGACAAATTGAGACAACTTTTTTATCTTTAAAAACCGGTTAAAACGAGTTGAACTAATCAGTCAATGGGTTATGAGATAAGTACTCATGATGGACCAAAGGTATTTCAAAACGAAACGAAATCATGATTATGTTTCTTGTTAATATACATGCTTAGGTGGTGTTAATCTGTATATCTTCACATCACAGGTCTTCATTTTTTTTTTCTCTTTTCAAATGCAAGTCTCTCCAATGTACTCAAATAGCATATGCAACAAAATTTATGGACGACATGCAGCTGTTAAACCTAAGACTAAAATTTCTGTTTACAAAAATTACAGCATTTCACACAATTCGCAGCATCTGAAAGCGCATCTACGTGGTGGAACTGATAATGCTTATCCTAAGAAACGGATAAAGTAAAGGGCAAGCATGACAAAATATTAGGTCAGCTAAGATGATCGAGTGAGTAATAACTAAAGAGAGAGAACTCTGAAAGTGACATCAGATCACCACTAGATGTGGTGAGTCGATGCCGCTCGTTTGTCACTTACTGCTCCTTGCTGCCACGTCACACTCATGTGGGTCCCACAGGAGACCCCAAATTACCTTTGGTGAGTTTCAAGGCTTCCGTTCCGCTGACAAGTGCATCTTTCTGTTGCGGTTTGTCGCATAACTTGGTCTTTGTTTTTTCATGGAGGGCTTCACACCGCAAGGAAAGTTTGTAACCAGTGGACGAACTTTCCTTATGGTCTACTTAGTACGCCCAGTAAGTAGTGTTCATTTCTATTTACTACGTACATGATTTGATCCATCAATTACAATTCAAGTGTTGACTAATTTCAAGTATTAAATAAAAATGTATAACAACGGTGAATTATTTTTAGCCCTCATACATTTCATCAGAGATGCATATGCCATTTTGTTGTGTTTACTGCTAGTGACTTGAATCTCAACTCGAATTATGCTGGTGGAGGGTGATTTAGTTAAAAAAGCCTTCCCGTTGGATATCCGAAAATTCTAAGTGACCACCATATTCAGCCAAGAGTAGTACCCCCGCCTTCGTTCTATCATTTCCCAAAGATTTCATTCCCCAACCAAAGAAAGAAAAACCATCTCACTTGTCAGTTGGTCTGACTCATCATAGATCATAAGATGAATCTAGAACTATATGCGGGACATATTCCTAAATTAAGGGTACTGTTGTGAATCTAGACTTAAAACCGTCTTTTCTTTTTTTAACCACATTTTATTTGTAGAACGTTACCATGTTTCTAGTCTGGATTCATCTCTCAGCCCTTGCACATTCACTCAAAACTGACTGGTTTATAAACATGTACCAGACTCTGGAACTCTGGATTCATTGTTTTCTTGAATGGATTATCTCTTAAATGTGGTCTCACTATATAAGAAAGTGAGTACTGTTATGTATTTAGGGAAATTAATATAAGATGGGCATCAAAAATTTGCTCATTTTGAGCTTATACTATTTGATGAAAAAAAACGAAAAACGGATGGACAAATGGGTAAATTTATTGGTTTGCCCATTGCAGATTATAAAGAGCTACGCGTGTTTTGTTAGGCGGCGAGGTAAAAATTAGTCCTCGCGGTCAAAACTTATTCGCTGACGGCCACATAACAATCACCTAGTTATATTTCACAATGTCTTTTGCGGTTAAATAATTATATTATAATAATTATTATATTTGATAATTTTAAAGATTTTAATATATTATATTAACTAATTTGTTTGTTAGTGTAAATTAAGTGGGGACAGATGTGATTGTGGGGTTCACTCAATTAAATTTGTTCATTTTGACCTCATTTTCCATTGTGGAAAATCGGGTTTTGTCATCCACATGGATTGATAAAAATAATTTTCCCATTAGCGTAGAATATATCTTTACGTATCCAATTTCTTGCTCGAGCAAATGAGGTTCGGTGAAATAACGCATGTGAAATATATCTTGGTAGGCGTCCCTCGATGATGAGAGTAAATTCTATTGGATATAAAAGATTGTTGAAAAATAGTAAAATGAAGGATCGAAGGATGGCTAGGTATGCAGTTTTATTAAAAACGCCTCGGCACTGTGTAAGAAGATTCCACAATTTTATTAATCCCTACCGAGTATTCCTCGCGTTCCACATGGAACCAACTCTATTAGTTTTGGTCGATCCTATCCCTAACAGTCTCAACTTCGACGATATCCAGAACATCTTACCCGTCATCATGATACAATCACAGACACGATAGATATCTTCGTCCATATGCTACTACCAAACTTAGTTACAGTCGTTTGTGCCTTTGAGCCTTGCATATCCTTGTCGTAGTAACTTTACCTTTGAGCCTTTTCCACTTGAGTGAATGTGATTTATCTCCACCCTAAACCCTAGCTCCCTCTTAGTATGCCTTGCTCCACCCGATCTAAGTGTTCCGCTTGCGTAGCGCACCCGTGAAAGTTGACATACTTGATTTCTTAATAGCCCTAACCTTGATGTCAATTGAAGAATCCACATAAGGTGTACCTAGCTTATTTCTGGCCTAAAATATATGTGATACCAAGTGAAGGATCCATCGAAGGTTTAAACTAGCCTACTTCGGTCCCAAAACACATAATACCGACGTTATCTTCTTTTGTATGACCTTGAAGGTAGGTGTGAGGTTTTGTCTACGATGCCTCGATTCTTTGTAAAGAGATTTCATAACCTACTAATCTCCACCATGACTCCCCATATATATATTCCATGTGGGACCAACCCTATCAGCTTTAGTCGAACTACTCAATAATAAATAAATAAAAACTGTTGTCGATTGATAGAAATTATAAAAAAAAAATAGATGATTTCTAGTGACTCAATTAATTCAACGTGCTTCTTTTAACATCTCGTGCCAAGAAATGTTATAAAGCGCCATGTGCCAAGGTTTATGGTCCAATATTCACATTAAAATATTATCTTTACGTACGAGCGTGTCACGTAATCTGCCCATGTTTTTCTTCTTTCAATTTTATGTATGACTCTGATCTCTCATTCATTTATGATAAGGAGTCAGTCGTCAACCTGATTAGCGATATTATAAATATAGGTCACCCCAAGAAATATTCAAAGGAAGTATGCTCTGATCTGAGGATTAATTATCTCTCTTTACTGTGAAATTTAACATAACGTTACTGGTTAAGATCATTCACTTTTCATAAGTCAGGCACTTTCGACTAGGGCTGCACAAACCCGACCCAACCCTCCGACCCAACCCGCACTCGCCAGAAATTACCCGTACCTGACCCAACCCATCTAGGCGGGGGTCAGTTGTGGGTGGCACCTATTTTCACCCGTCATATGTTGGGTCGGTTGTGGGTGACACCTATTTTCACCCGACCCAACCCGCCCACCCGCCATAAACCACCCTCACCGTTAGGTTACCATTATCAGTTGATCCTAGCCGTTTATACAAAATGAACTCTTATCTAAACCTAATCACAAAGCCCTGCCGCTGCCTCCTTACTTCTTTCTTTCTCTCAGTTTCTTCTTCTTCTTCTTCGAAAAGAACTGCCGCTGCCTCCATTTTCAGAAAGCACTGATGCAAGATATGATTAAGAATGAAGTTAGGAATTATATGGCTGGACTTGATCAAGGTGGAATCTGTTTACAAGCTGTTGATGGGATTCGTAACGCTGTTGTGAAGCGTATGGGTATTAGTAAGATCAAGTAGTAGTCCAAATGAATCATTGAATCACTGATTTCAGAATCAGAAGATGAATTAGTTGAAGATGGAGAAGAAGAAAAGTAGATAGATATGGATGAAGGAAGAAGGAAGAAGAAAAAACATGCTGGAATTAGTTATGCATCCCGTAAGCCATTTCCCTCGGAGATGTCAGTCGATGCACATAAGACATGTTGATATGTTTTCAAATCAACGTTGTGTTTGTAGATTTTCATATTTGTGTTTGTTAATTTTCGTTTATGTTTGCAATTGGTAAGGTTGGAGCTTGTAATTCTTTTTTGATCGATTAAATTTTTTTTTGATCGATTGCTTGTAAAGTATATTCGGACTTGTATTATCCAGTAATAGTGGAAACAAAGACGGGAATTATAAAGCTATTGAAGAAGATTCCTTGACACACAGCAACAACACCAGGTTGTGCTTACAAGGTATTCGAGAAAATGACTGAACCAGTAATGGTGGAAACAAAGACGGGTATACCCGCCACCCACCCGATCCAACCCGCCATATTGTGGGTCGGGTGAAAACCGACCCATTGTAATGGTGGGTTGGTTGCGGGTGACAACTTCTGTTACCCGCCATCAGTGGGTTGGGTGGTGGGTGAGGCCAAAACCGACCCAAAGCGACCCATGTGCATCCCTACTTTCGACTAAATCCAATTAAAATACCAGCCAACTAAAATTTGAAGCCTCGAGAAAAAAGTGAAGATATTCTTGATGTGTAAGCTGGATCGTAGTTAGTTCCAACAACTAAGTGTATTGAGAACAAAAGGTAAAAAAAAAATACACTTCTAAAATCTGGTGCAATAGGGCATTCTATGAAATTTATTCTCCGACATCTTCTGAGGACTTCAATTTACTTATCCCACTTCCACATCTTACTGAAAAATACCTAGTAAATACCTTTCTCAAGATCTCACCTTCCCTTATTACAATGACTACTTGAGAATCGCTAGATCACATGCTAGTATGTTTGTATGCGTTGCTCGATATATACAGATAAGAAAGTGAAAGGAGCATAATTTTTTTTAAAAAGTCAGTCGTTCACAACCATTGATGTATGATTCATATCCCTCCTAGGACTATGCATCATCCAACACCTGCTTCTCATTCATTTACCTACTGAACCTCTCTTTATTCTTGCGCCCATAAACATAGAAATTGAATGATTTATGACATATTATATTCACCAAGAAAATAGTAGGGGAATAGTAATTATCCGCTACAAGAACCTCGTTACTATTACCAACTGATACCTAGTCGGGAAAAAAATCTTAACATGGGTTTTTGAGATCATATTCTACGTATGTGCTCGAAGTAGAAGTTTTCTACAAATGTATCGTCTTGTTATTAATTTTTTCTTAAGAGTTATTTTATTTCTAAGAAGTGGAATAAATAACCCTTTCAATTTATGAACCCCATTTTTTTTAAGTCCTTTAGAAACTTCTGGTGAGCGAAAATGGGTTAGCTCAATAACAAATATGTAAATTAGAGTGATTTGAAAACATTTGGGATTTTTACAAAAATAGGCATGTTTTTTTGGTGCTTTTCAAATCTAGGCCACTTTTTTTATTTATTGCTAGACTAGGCAAGTTTTGACCAAAATTGATGGATGGAAAGTTAGCACCGTTAGGTGCACTTAAAATGACAAGACAGTCCTTTGAATCGGTTATTTCGACCCAACCAGATGTGTTGACCCTGTATACATCATCACATAGTGCATACGTGGCACTGCTTACGTGGTAAGCCCCACATGGCACTGCTTACGTGGCACTGCTTACGTGGCTCTTCTTATCTTCTTCTCCATAAATCATAAATGACCATATCCTCAACCACATACTTCTGCCTCTCTTCATTTTCAGATCTGAAAAATGGGTGGTGGTATCAATGAGAAAGCAAGTACTTCAACTAGTATGCTAATGTGTTTAATGTGTGAAATGGAAGAAGATCATGAAACAAAAGCATGTCCATGGGTTTATTCAAGGTGCAAACATGTACCTTGTAATGGAGTAAGAGCTCTGCTGAGGTCTAAAACAGATGGAAGTAATGGGTTGTTTTTGAAATGCTTGAATCCTACCTGCAACTACTTTGAGTGGTTTTCTCAAGCTTCTTCCCATTCTTCAGCACTTCCAATCAAGCTTCCATCAGATCATGGTTGTATTGCCTGTGGAGAAGACAATCACAGTGTTACAAGCTGTCCACTGAAGGTTCAAAAATGCTTCAAGGACAACTGCAACTCTCAATTGGAATTGAAAATTTGCAAAAATCAACACAATTTCAACATAGCATACCTTGTGTGCAAGAAGAAATCCTGTGATGCATTCAGATGGGCTTCAGATGCTCTTGTCATTGAAAGCAAAGAAACAATGAAGGGTAAAGTGTATGAAATATGCAAGGAATTTAAGAAAAATCTGAAAATGTAGCCTACAATAATTTTATAATAAAATTTAACCCATTTCAGAACTTGCATTGTCTTACAAAAGCATCCATTCATCCATTCACAAAATATATAACCAAATTGAAACACAATAATCAACCATATTGTTCAGATCCAGTCACAGAACAAAAATAAAATAGATAAACACAAACAGCATAAACCATCAAACTTTCATGTACTTCTTTGGTTTCTTCTTTCCCTTTGGATCTACAACTATGAATGTGACTTGGTTGTTGACAGATCCAACATGTTTGTTACTCTGATTGAAAGTTGGTTGAGAAGAAGCCTTTCTCTTTCTCCCTTGGCCTGATTTTGCAGCACCTTGTTTAGAAGATTCACCAACACATGCTTTGTAACTGTTGTTGTTCTTTATTCCATCCTGAGCAGTAGTAGATGCACCTGCAGAAGCACTAAAAATTGGTTTCATTCTGTTGTACTGCCTTTTTGCTGGTTTAGGGACATAAGTAGATGATGTTGAGCCATCAACACAGGTTCTAGGTTTGTCTCCCTTTGGATTCTTTCCAACCTCTCCACCAACACAAGTGATTGCATAGTGACCATAAACTCCACACTTCTTACACTTTCTCATCTTCTTCACTCTTCCAGGTTCATCCCATGAAGGAATCCTCTTCTTCCTTGGCCTTCCAGTTTTCCTTATGATAACAGGAGGATTAATGAACTCAACCAGTATATTCTACACAAACAAAGGAAGAAAGAGAAGACATTGGTTAAGATGTGAAATAATCCTTAAAGGTTGTGTACTATATAAAGCATGTATGAAACCCTAAAAGAATCTTTGCTATTAATAATTATTTATTACATTAACAAACAATATCTTAATCTTTAAAGTAATGGTCTTACCCAGTCAATTTCAGCTGATAGTGGTTCAAATTCTGGAGCATATGTCTTTTTGTAGTATTCCACACTGTACACAGGGTCACAGTAGCTACAACATGAAATCAAAAAAATTATCAGTTTACAATCAAGCTTGAGCAAGGAAAAAATAAAAGGAACATAACAAATCAAAATATGAAATGAAAAGAGAGTGTGACTTACTCAGATTTCCAGTTTGGTCTCAATGGTGTTAAAGCACATACAGCATGTTGACAGGGAAATCCCCTCAGCTGCCACTGCAAACAACTACATGTCTTTTTGGGAAGATCCACAGCAAATACAGCATCATGAACACTCCTGACCTCATACACCCTTCCCCTTACTACTCCAGTTAACTCAAACAAATGATTTAAGTCCTGCATCTTTGTAATCAGCTTCATTGCCTTTGGAACTATCTCACCATCCTGCCAATTTTCACTTTCATTCCTCCTCTTGAAGAAAAGACCCATCACCAGTTTATTATACATTTGTGCAAGTGTAATGATAGGCTTATCTCTGAAGGGCTTGGCCATGTTGTTGAAAGATTCTGAGAAATTATTGTTGATGTGTTCACACTTGCTATCATTTGAGAAATGAGACCTAGACCAGGATTCAGGTTTTTGTTCTAGCAGATACAATGCAGCTGCTTCATCCTCAGCAAACAATTTATCCATGTGTTGCTAAAAACAAACAAGACATAAATGGTATCAAACTCATGTTGGTAATACTTGAAATTACATTATACTGTTTTGAGAAATGAGCAAACCTGGTAGTGTCTCTTCTTGTAACATTTTGTAGCATTCCAAAAATGTACATGTAAGCTGTATGACTTGAAATTCTTCATCAAATGTCTGCCAAGTAGCAAAGTGTTAGTTAGTCATTCAACTTATATTATTAGGAAATATTGCAAAAGGAAATAGATTAATCTTTGGTACATGGATAACCTTACCTGAAACATAATCTGTGCTCATCCAAGCAGAAGTATGTGTCACAAGCTTCACTAATCCCCTTTTGCTTGTCTGATATAATGGTGAAATGCAAGTCTTCACCCAATATAGCTTTCAAATCATGTAGAAATATCTTCCAGTTCTCAATGGTTTCATTCCTACACACCATTATACCAATAGGAACTAAACCATTTTGACCATCCAGACCTGTTGCAACCAGTAACACACCACCATACTTCCCATACAAGTGGCAAGCATCCAATCCTATGATTTTCCTACATCCAGCCAAGAATCCTTCTATAGCAGGCTTGAAGCAGAGTGTCATTGACAATAATGTGCAATCTTTGGTTCCATATGAGAAATTTGCTACACTTCCAGGCATTTTTTCCTGCAATTACAACAAATTAATGTTAATGCCATATAATTTGAAATATTAAGTCATGTTAATGCCATATAATTTGTAACATTAACAAACAAAAAATGTTACCTTCACCATTTCACAGAATGCAGGAATTTTCTTATACTGCTCCTCATAACTGCCATGAAGATTTTGCAACACAATATTTCTTGCTCTCCATGCTGTATGGTACTTAATGTTCACTTTCATTGCTTTGTTGAACTCATTTGCTAATGACTCAGGATCATGGATTTTGTTTTTGTTACCAACAGTCTCCAACCTTTTCATATACCAGTCAGCTACAAATTCTGGATTTGCACATCTGTTCTCTCCTTTAATATTTCCATTGCATGTGTGCTTCACATTCCAACTTCTCAAGGTATATGTAGTTCCTTCACCCTTCATAACTCTTCCATAAATGAACATAGGACACTTCTGCTTCTCATTATTAATGCACTTCACCCTAATCTTGTAGTTGTTTGAATCTCTGAACTTGACCTGATGTTTATGCTTCACACAGTAGGCTCTCAAATACTTTTTGAATGCTTTCTTGCTCACAAACTTGCTTCCCTTCACTAGGATGTAAGGATCCACTTGTTCAAAAGTAATTCCCTCAGGGAACATCTCCTCATCTTCCTCATCCTTAAAATGCTGTGCATACTCTTCCTCAAATTGTGTGTTATCATGAGGCTGTGAACATTTAGGCTTTGAACAATTAGGCCCAGCAGTCTTGTTGGTTTCTGCTACTTTAAGTTGAAGCCCATCAGTCTTGTTGGTTTCTGATACATATTCCCAAAAACAAATGATTCAGTTAGATAACAAACAAACATAACAAACAAACCAAAAAACAAAAGACTACAAACAAAACAAAATGACAATTTACCTTCTTCTTCTCTGTCAGAGACCAAGTCCCCATAATGGTCCTCTACAAAACAAAACAAAACAAAACAATTGGAACAAATCTACAATCAAACACAACAAAGTTTAAATAGAAACAGAAGCAATCACATACCTTCCTTGTCATTCTCAACCTCCACCTCCCCAAAATTTGGATCACCAGCATCACTATCAACATTATCACCATTACTTGCAGCATCATTATCAACATTATCACCATTACTTGCAGCATCATTATCAGTACCATCTGAAAGATACCCATTCTCAACTTTTTGAAGAAACTTATTGTAACTCTTGATATCTCTCTTTTCACTGTCATTTTCATTCATCTTCAGGACATCCTCATCATCAGGGTTACATTCATCTTCTTCTACATTTTTCAAGTGCATGACATACTCATCACTTTTCTTGTATTCTTGGGCAACAACAAACAAATCTTCCACCACTTTTGCTTGTGTTGTAGCTTCAACCCAAAAGTCATGATTGAAAAATTCCTCATCATTAACTTGTTCAGCTCCACTTGATTGTGTTTGTTCAGCTACACTAGGTTCCAAAACTGGATTATTCTCAGCTACACTTTCTTGAGTTTGTTGAGCATCTTCATCATCAACATCTTTATCAGAAACATCTTCATCATCAGCTAAATCAATGTATATTGAAGTAGGATTCTTCTTCTTAATCCTAGGTATTCTTTGACTTCTTCTTACTGGCTTGCCATCCCTAAATTTCTTTGTTACTGTCTTGGGTGATGAACCACTACAACCAACTGGCTTCTTAGGTGGAGTCTCAGAAACTGGATTCTTAGGTGGAGTCTTAGAAACTGGCTTCTTTGGTGGAGTCTTAAAAACTGGCTTCTTTGGAGTCACATTCTTTATGGGTGTCATCTGTGGTGGAGCAGGCTGTGAATCTTGACATAAACCAGATACTTCTAGGATCTCACCATTCTCATCTACTGGCATCACTTGCAAATACAATGTAATCCAACCATGTTCATCTTGAGTTGAATTTTCCCAGAAAAAACCAAAACTCTGTATCATTAATGATATTTGATGGTTGGCATGGATCAACATACCATAGAAGGTCTAATGTATCCCTACTGGTTAATCTCAACATAGGACTAATCCTAGACTTTAACTGATTTATACCCATACCTTCTATGGACAAACCCCTAAACTCAAAACACATAGCAGGGTTAATATGATCCTTTACCTTAATATCTCTGGTTGCAAAAATGTCTTGTTCAACCTCTTGAACCTTTTGCTTTCTACATTTAAGAACAAAAAAATATATATCAGAAAAAGATTGGAAAACCCATCTAAGAAAAATTATGGAAATCAATTCAATTAATCAAAATTTGCAGAACCCAATTTTGAAATTAAGAAACCCTAGAAAATGGTCAGTAGAACTTGATTATCAGCAGAACAAATTCGAACTTCATAAAAATTATACAAACAGATAAAACCCTAGAAATCTAAACACCGACGAACCTAAATAAATCAACCTTACAAACAAAACCCATAATTTGTTCATCAATGAAACGTTAAAATCAACCATGAAACCTATAAAAACATATTAGGGTTTTTTTGTTACCTCGATGTATTCTTCTTCTTGCGTCTCGTCATCTTCACCAGCAGGAAATCTTCAATTTGTTCTTCGAATCTCAACTAACAACACACTGTTTCACTAATTTATCTCTACTAAAACCCTCTCTGAAGAACCCTCTCTGAAGAACAAGAGAGAAGAAGAAACTGACTGAATCGATTTCTCTCTCTGTGTTCTCTTATTACTTACACCTTCCCGCGCTGTCGATGATAACAATGAAAAACTATCATGGTCGTTGAATTAATCCTCGAGATATCGTGATAGTTAGATCGGGCTCTCAGATAGCAACACGTGGAGATCCTATCGAGGCAGGTGGACATCTTATCACATGTGACTGACACACACGTGTGAAGGATATTTTGGTAATCTTACTACATCTGTGATATCTCCTCATATGATATTTTGGCGAGATATTGACAAGTCAACGCGATAAATTGACCGAGATGGTTAAATTGGATAGAAACTGTTTAACTTGCCTAGTCTAGCAAGAAATAAAAAAAGTGGCCTAAGAATGAAAGTGAGGGTTCAAACCAGGCCTAGTTCTGTATATATTCCAAAACATTTTTCCGAGCATTGAACGTGGAACATAACCAAATACATATAATCATTGAACGAATCTAGCATGATTCATAAGACGTAGCTCTTAATCGGAATGGGTACAATAAATATTATCACACATACAATCATATATACTTAATTGGATGACTTGTTTGATCTTAAAAAAGATATTTAATTAAGTGTTTTTACAAATAATATTTGTTTTCCTGAAGAAATAATTCATTGAGCCTGATAGTTATTCAAGGTCTTGATCTTGATTCCTCCCTGCCCTATATATTTAGTATAACTTTTTACTTTACCTGTATCATGGCCAATTCTTGCCACAGTAAACGTTTTTTTTCCTACTACAATAGGTTAGTCATCAATGAACTTGTTGGATAGGCTTGTCTTTACATTTAATAATAACTTTATGAATTCCATTCTTTTTTATCCACAAAAGATGGGTCATTTGGCTCTTTGTTTGTAGAAGTCAATACCTGAATTTGTATTCAAAATATCATTTGAAAAATATATATTGGATCGATCCGGATATCGAATAATTTTTCCCAAAAATATAAATAATCATATACAAATGTATCCACATTTGAAGTATCAATATACGAAACTTTGTACATAAACATATATAACTCATACTTACAAAAGTGTATATCCATGTTTATTTTTTCCTTGTTTTTCTCAAAATTTAATTAAAAGTTTATTTTTAAAAAATCATTTATTTGTGATACACTTATCCATTTTTTTTATTATGTAGATAATCGTAGATTTTTTAGAAAATATAGCAGTGACTTCTCAGTACGGATACAAAATAAAAACGACTCCACCCACTCAAATTTAGATCGAATTCACATGTTGTATAATATTTCCAGAATTTTGACATTATACGCATCCTAAAGCATATCTATTTACATCTAATCCGTCAGGAGTGCAATACAAGAGTTATTATTGCTTAACTAAATCTGATAATATACATCAAGAGCGATGGGACTAAAAGTGAATTTAGTATCGTAAATTTTGTACTAAGTTTAATTTGATTGTGAGTGTTGCATGGTGAAATAAAATAATCGGACGGTTAGCATAGATTATAATGTGAAATGGTTGTGAGACTAAACGAAAAAATCTTGCTTAGAAAATTATCATATTAAATTTTGTTATTGATATAATCTATACTACAAAACTGAAAAAGCAGGGGTATAATGACTACACCCAATAATTAGCTCGACAATCTGTAAGGACTAAACTCCAATATAATTCCGAGATCACCAATTTAAAAGCAAGCTCAATCAAGAGATATATTAAAGCACATTATCTCGATTTCTTAATGCAATCAGCAAATCGAACAGATAGAAATCCGTGAGCCTGATTAATATGAGAAATAACTTGGACGGTACCAAAGACCAATGCCCAAGTTTCAATCAAATTATATCCAACTATCAAGGTCGGATTTATCAACTGATTGACTACGCACAACTAGTGATATTTCAATTACATAAATAAATATAATGTGGAAAAGAAATAACACAGACACCAGAAATTTTGTTAACGAGGAAACCGCAAATGCAGAAAAACCCCGGGACCTAGTCCATATTGAACACCACACTGTATTAAGCCGCTACAGATACTAGCCTACTACAAGTTAACTTCGCACTAGAATATAGTTGAGCCCTAACAAATTCTCACATCGATTAAGGTACAGCCGCGTTCCTTATGCCTCTAGAACTACGCTGGATTCTGCGCACTTGATTCCCTTAGTTGATCTCACCCACAACTAAGAGTTGCTACGACCCAAAGTCGAAGACATATGAACAAATTTGTCCCACACGGATAAGTCTATTTTGATAGATAAATCTATCTCCCACAAAAGTACCTATGAATTTTTGTTCCGTATTTTGATAAATAAAGGTGAACATGAACCAATTGGTAATCTGGTCTTATACTCCCGAAGAGTAGCCTAGAATTTCAATCACCTCAAAATAACTTAATTATATGGTAGTAAAAGAAGTTATTGCGAAACCAAAAAGTATGAGACGAAGAACTTTGTGATTACTTTTTATATGTTACATATCGGAGATAAATATCTAGAAAATCTTAGAGAAGATAGTACTCAATACGATAGAACAAGTAAGATCAGAATACACAACTACAGAGAAAATAGTTGGATATGGCTTCATGAATCCCAAATGAAGTCTTCAAGTCGTTAACCTAATATGGTTCTGGAAAAACCTAGGTTAAAGGAGAATCGACTCTAGTACACAACTAGGACACACAAAAAGTGACGGGATTAGGTTTTCCAGTTGCTAAAGTTCTCCCTTATATAATCTTTCGAATCAGGGTTGCTTACAATCAAAGCTAAGATAGCTTAGTAAAAAAGAATTCAATATTCACCGTTAGATGAAAACCTGATTTAAGATTCAAGCTAAGTCTGCTTAAAAATAGAGCAATCAATCTCCACCGTTATATGGTCTTAGTTTCTTACAAACAAATGAAATAAACCTTAATTTAGATATGGGTAACCGTACCTAAACGTGTATATTGAGTTGGCTCAATAATAGTTAACCGAAGTTAGCCATATGAACACTTTTGTCTTAACTACATTCATCTAACACTTCTAGAACAAGTATGATGATCAACCAATCATGAAAGATAATCAAATGAATCTAATTATGGTTTACATAGAGTTGAAACAAACTCGGATTGATTCGTAATCGTACAAAATACTTATACAAGAATTAAATCATGAATATTAAGCCACGGTTTCCAAAGATTGCATTCCTTAATTCATAAATATTTTAGGTCATGAGTATGAGAATCATACTTAGCCGATGTTAGAACTTAACCACTATGTTCGCAAACCATGCAGGCGAACAATAGCTCCATACCTTGGCCTGTCCATCCGTTCGCATACTAGGTACGCGACCAGCAGTCCTGGACCCAACTCAGGTAGAACCGTTCGCATACTAGGTACACAAACAAGGTTCCCGGACCTTGATAGTTAAAATCTTTCGCATACTGGGTACGCAAACAAGGTTCCCATAACTGAATCACAACAATACAGTTCGCATAATAGGTATGCATACCGTGTTGTATCCAGACATGGTTAATTGTTCTAAACTCCCATTTCAATCATAGAAACATCCTTAGAAGACGACAATAGATAAACTATTAGCTTCAAGTAATTTTCAAGTGAAATGATCAATACGAAACTTTCTAAGTCGGTATCAAATGATTGTCTCACACAAATCACGTAAGATGTTTCAAGGAAATTTTTACATGATCATCTTTTGACTTAGTATTTAGTTTCCAACAAATTAATTATTTTCAACTAAACTCGTCAAGAATAATGATGAACATAGTTAAATAAAAAATCTTTCAACACTATTTCGAGAAATAGATATGCAAGATAAATCGGCTTGAAATATCAAATGGGTATAATATAAAAGTATATATAGATATATGACTTAGTCTCATTAGAAGATATAATAGAATAGACTTCTGAGTGATAGATAAGTTTTAGTCTCCACAAACCTTTTGTTGATGAATTTCCTCCAAGCTCTCGTCGGTAAATCTTCATCTTCAATCGATGAACGCCGTGAAGTCTAAAGGTCAACTACACATTCTATCCTAATCCGAAACATATCTATAAGTAGACTAGAAATCAAGACTATAGTTTTGATCAACTAAACTTGACAAACAAGCTTGAGATAGAAACGCTTGCGAGTTCGACCTAGCAGTGCTCTAACAATATCCCCCTTTGTCAATTTTGGTGACAAAATTATCAATACATGTGGATTACAAAATAAATAAACTTTGTAGCTTCTCATCCATCATGCTTGATTTCCTTGGCTCTTCAACATTCCTTAAATTCTTCGCTACTCCAAGTACTCCTGCGATTCTGAACGTGTTCAACTCAGCATCATTGTTGTTGAAGATCCGTAACCATAACAATAAGAAAACAGTTGTTCTCAATCATTGTTATACAGTGGCATAGTATTATTACACAACATCAAAGTCCAATTGCATCACAACTTTGACAATACTTCCATATCATAATGAAAACCACTCCCCCTTACATAATGATCTGTAAACCATATATATGTAATGTGAACTACCAAGTAATTCTCCCCCTTACAGATTGTTTGAATAATTATGGTCTGATCCTAGCTCCAAAAACTGGTATAGAGTTTTCATGGTGTAATAACAGATCAGGAAAAAAAAGAATAGTTTGCAACTTAGACAGAGCTCTTTTTAATGATAAATGGCTTGATTGTTATCCTAATTGGGGTTACAAGGTTGGTGTAAGAGGAATATCAGATCATGGTGTACTATATGGAGCAAATGTTGAAATTCCAAAACCAAAAAATATTCCCTTCAGGGCTTTGAAGGTATGGAAAACTCATCCTGATTTCTTACATATAATTCAAACTTCTTGGGATTCAGAGATGAATGGTAATCCAATTTTTGTTTTTATGAGTAAGTTAAAATCCTTAAAGAAAGACATTCAACATTGGAATTGGAATATTTGTGGAGATGTTACAAAAAAACTGAAACAAGCTGAAGAGAATGTTTTACAAGCTTCTTTGGTATCTGATAAAAATACTGAAGATAAAGAAATGTTAAACAAGTTAATTACATCAAGGGGGGTGCAAGAAGTACTTCTTGAGCAACAAAGAGAAATAAACCAGAAGAAATCCTGAATTAAGTGGATAAAATAAGGAGCATCAAACACTAATTTCTTTCATGTTAATATGAAAATAAGGCAAACTCAAAACTCTATTGTTGAATTGGAAGATTCAAGTGGAAATATAGTGGCAGACCAACAAAACATTGTTGATATTTTAATAACCCAATTTGAAGAAAAATTTAAATTCCAAGAAGTAAGTGATAATCAAGACATTTTTCAACATATTCCACAGCTAGTGACTGCAGAAGAAAATATGATGTTAGAAGCTATTCCATCAGATGCAGAAGTGAAACAAGCAACTTTTGAGCTTGACCCTGATAGTGCTCCAGGCCATGATGGGTTTGTAGGGTGGTTTTACAGATATGCTTGGGAAGTAATAGGAAAAGATTTGACTTTAGCCATACAATATTGCTGGAAGGGGGGTTTTATACCTCAAGGATTTAATGCAAATTTCTTACTTCTACTGCCAAAAGTGAAGAATGCTAAAAAAAGCAGGTCAGTTTAGACCAATTGGTCTAATGAACTTTAGCTTTAAAGTAATAACAAAAATTATATCTACAAGACTGAGAAGTATTATTCAAAAGATAATATCACCTCAACAAGGAGCTTTCATAAAAGGTAGAAATATACAAGAGCAAATTGTGCTTGCATCATAGTTGGTGAATGAGATTGATATTAAAAGAAGAGGTGGAAATCTAGGCCTGAAACTTGATATAACACAAGCATATGATCCCTAAGTTGGTCATTCTTATTTCAAGTTATGAGAAATTTTGGGTTTTCTGAAAATGGGATTACATGGATACATACTTTGTTGAAGTCAGCAATAATATCTATACTCTTAAATGGTGGCATTGTTGGGTACTTTCAAGTAGGGAGAGGTCTCAGACAAGGAGATCCTTTATCTCCTCTACTTTTTGTAATAGCAGAAGACTTGTTGAGTAGATTACTAACAAGAATGATACAAAGAAGTCAATTGCAACCTATGGTTTCAAGAAATGGTATACACCCCTCACATATATTTTTTGCAGATGACATATTCCTTTTCTGCAATGGAGACAAGAGAAATTTTATAGTAAGCTCATATCTATTCTTAAATATTATCAAGCTGCATCAGGCCAAGTTATCAGTCTTGTCAAAAGCAAGTGCTTTGTTGGAGGCACAAGTGAGCAAAGAAAACAACAAATAGCAGCAGTATGCAACATTCCACTTTCTTCATTCCCTGATAAATACTTAGGTGTTATGCTAACTCCAGGTTGCATTAAATCTCAGCATATTTGGAACTGTGTGGAGAAAATACAAGGGAGTTTAGCAGGATGGATGGGTAAGCTTCTATCTTTTCAAGAAAGAATAATTTTGGTTAAGCATGTTCTCTGCAACATTCTAATATACTGCATGTCAGTTTATAAATGGCCCAAAAGAGTGTTGAAAGAATGTGAACAAATTATAAGAAACTTTCTTTGGACTAAAGACCCATCAAAAAGAAAAACTGTTACATTGAAATGGGATAAAGTATGCTCTCCTTTTGAAGAAGGGGGTCTTGGTTTGAGGAGATTGGAAATTATGAACAAGGCTCTCTTAATGAAACTTTGGTGGAAAATTCAGAATAATACAGAAGATTGGGCTAGATTTTTTCAAGCAAAATTCTTAAACAAAAATGGAGAATGGATAGAGCATTATAAAAAATCCTCAAAACTACCAGGCTTGAAATGGATTTCAGATGATGTGAAGAAGGATACAAGGTGGATAGTGGGGAATGGTGAAAAAATCTCAGTATGGAAAGATACTTGGATAAAAGAGAAGCCTTTATGTGAGATATACCCTGATAATATATTTATGAATCAATTCCCAGACCTGAAAGTTGGTAACTTAATACTAGAAGAAGAATGGGTTATACCTAATGAACTTTTGGACATGATTAAACCTAATGAATTACCAGTAGTGAATATGGGGACTGACAGAAGAATATGGTGTGGTACACTCACTGGTGATTTCTCATTAGCCTCTGCTGTGGAATGCATAAGAACAAGATATCCTAAACTCAATTGGCCTAATCAGGTATGGAATAGCTCGATTCACCCCAGTGTTTCAAGAGATATATGGAAAATAGTGAGGGGAATATGCTCCACTGATGAAAAGATGAAAACTAGAAAATTCCAAATGGCTTCAAGATGCTACTTCTGCAAAAAAAGATGAAGAATCTCTTCAACATATACTGTGGAGCTGTAACTATAGTGAACTCATATGGAATTGGCTAGGGGGAATATTTTATTTCAAAAATCCTAAATCCTTTGAAGAAGTTCTTAACTCTACAAAGCAAAGAAGCCCAGCAGTAAAGGAAATATGGAAGGTAGCAGCTTTTATCACTCTCAATGAATAGTGGTTTCAAAGAAATAGGTGTGTGTATGATGAAGAATCTTTCAATGAACACAATATAAAAACTAGAATATTGAAATTCACTGCAGAGTGTGAAGTGAGGATGAAAAATTACATGTGGAACATAGCATATGATATTCAGATATTAAAACACTTTGGAATGAAATGCAGGAGGGTAAAAACTTTGATTGTCCAAGACTTTTTTTTTAAACTACCTCAGAATAACCATATTATTCTATGTTGTGATGGGGCATCAAGGGGCAATCCTGGAATGTCAGGCTATGGATTTATTTCTAAAAATGATGTTGGAGGGTGTGTCATAGCCATTGCAGGTGGTCTAGGGGTTTCAAAAAATTACTATGTAGAGATCATAGCAGTGTTGTGTGCAGGAGAATGGGAAATTCAAAATGGTTTTAGAAATCTCCTTTTCAGGTCAGACTCAAAGGCAACAATAACAACTTTTACAAATTCCAGAATCCCATGGTTTGCAATATCCAGATGGGAGAAAATTTGTCATAGTGCCAGAAAAAGGGAGTTCATTCACAGCTACAGGGAGGTTAATTTTTCAGCTGATGATTTGGCTAAAAAGGGTGCAAAGCTACAAAGTGGGGAACAAAAAATATACAACAGTAAACCCCCTTTCCTTGAGAATCTGGAAAATGAAATGACATATTATAGATTTTGTTAGTTCAGTTTAGCATCCAACTGTAATTTTTGTTTCCTCTTGAGATGTTTTGCAACTTTTTTGTAATTCTGATTTTTGGTTATTAATAAAATTTTATTATTGAGCAAAAAAAAAAAATTCTCCCCCTTTTTGTGAATATAAATTGGCAAAGGTATGAAAACTACGGGATCATGATGAAATTCTCAAAGAGATAATTCATGACTAAAAAAGAACATATCAACTTTGTTTTGATGATTTCACATAGACGAAACTTAGTGTATTCATCAAGGAGTTTATAAAGATACAAGATAACTCCAACAATATTCCACACCCGCACTCCCCATAAATATTTGGCAATTAAGCACAAGTTCAATTAAGAACTCTCCCCCATAATATGTCATTCCCGAAAAAACAACAAGAACGACCTTACTTTTACAAGAAAATAAAGATTTCTTTGGACGATAACAAACCACGTGGATTTGTATCCGGTAAACTCGAATAAATTAATCACAAGAGGACCCTATAGATTAATTAATCGGAAATGCTCAACATAAGAGAACTTACGGAGCCACACAGTACTTTCACATATGAGTGGATCAGGGAAAGATCAATACTACAGAATTTTCAAAAGTTCATTCTATCTTTTATCAATATTTTCATAAAGACACAATAGACTTAACTTTTAAGCATATATGAGATAATCATAGTTCGCGGACGTAAACACACAAATCCCATAACATATTATTGCAATATATAAAACTAATAAAGATTAATACTACAAAATCATCTTCCAAATAACTTAGAATTTAAATAAATAAATCTAAAAACATTGCAAGATGAAAATCATTAAAATATCTATGTGTAATCACAATATTTGTTATTTCAAACCCTAGTAATCCTTCTTAAACATAAGAATAAATTCTCATAAGAAGTTTCTTAGATATTATTTTAGCAAGAAACAAATAGAATTTCACTTACTTTGAAGACTCTTCTCATATTCCCTATATTCATCAAGCTTATCTTCGATTAGATCAATCATGGATTCGAGATTATGCATCTTGTCCTCAAGTCTTTTGCTTGAATATTCAAGTTTACTCTTCAAGGCACGTACTTGTTCCAAGACGATATTCATAGTTAGTGAGAGCTTATCAAAATGAGAGACAGAGGGATTCATATCAGAGGAGGAATCACATTTGTCTTGACACATCTCATTATCAGAAGAATCAAAACGAAATTTCTTAGAGGGAAAGAGAAAAGTCCAGACATCATCTTCTTTACAAGAAAGACTTGATAAGTACATGATAAAAAGGTAAATGAAATGCTTATTTCAAGGAGTGAAATCTTCCAACTTAAAAAGAAGAAGATATGGAATAAGTTCCTAAAAAGACCTTTGACCAAAACCCTAACAGAATTTTGGATATCCCAAAAGGATTTTATTAGGAAAACCATACACATACCCAAGATGTGTACAAGCTAATTTCATGAACAGAAACACAGAAAGGTTATTAACTCAATAACCAAATTTAGAGCACACGAATTATGAAACATCAGAAACCTTTTCAACCCCCTCTTGGAGCTTGTGGTTCTTGTTCAAGAGGAAAACACAAGAACAATCTCATAAACTATTACAAATTATAATTTCTCCCATCCGAGTGGTTTCTCAATAGAAGAGGATGATTTTTTTATTCCTTGTTTCTGATTTCTTTTATGGAGGGAAGATCGAGGGGAGACATCTTCCTTTCCAACAATATTCTGAAAGCTCTGTTTATCGATTTTTGCAAACTATGAATGGTTTTGAATATCTCTTTCGAAAGTGATGAAGATTTCATATAAGATTTTCTTCTCTTCTTCTGATAAACTAAATTAATAAAAGAAGATTTTTTAAGAACCTTTGTGCAATCCATATTTGGGTGATCCTGGTTTTTACACGAGAAAAGCTTAACATTTGTCGCGCCCTTGTATCTTATCACGTCTTTTTCTTTACAGGAAGAGTTTGAACATGATATAATACCAGGAGTAATATGATGATTGGGTTTAAAAGAGTTTTTCAAAGAGAATCGATCCTTCTTCTTGTGATCACAATTGCGAGATATCGTATTTTCTGTCTTAATTTTTTCCAGTTGATGTTCTAGATTTTTAATCCTTTTAATCCAGGATTTCTTCTCCACTTGAAACATACTCTTTATTGAGTACAGATCTTTGGTCAAGAGATCAATTTTCTCTTCCGGGGAAGTTAGATTGTTTATCATGGAAACATCAGAGCTGTTGGAGAGACAAGTGTGATTATAGCAAAGTAAGTGAGAGAACTTTCACAATATTCTTCCTCGGGACAGTAGCCAAGAGTTTCCATCCATGCTTTGGTTTTCTCACTATTCTCCTTATTAGGACAACCTTAGATATGATGACCACATCTGTAGCACTTGGAACAAGTTTCATTATCATAGTCTTTGTGAACTTTCTTATCCATTTCATTGATTGAAGAAGAAGATTTTTTACGAGACTTTGTTTTTCTCCTTCTAAGAGTTTTCTTTAACTGTTGTACAAACAGTGAAAAAGTCGAATTAAAGCAATTCTCATCCTTTATATCAATTAATTCAGGACATAGAGAATTTATATCAGGTGTAGCAACAGGATTGCGAGACACACGAAGTTTTTCTCTTTTACTCATTTCAAGATAAAAAAATCTTTAGCTTTCCGACAAGAGTATTTCTGGAAAGTGTTTCAAGGTTATATCCTTCAACGATGGCATGTTTCTTAGAATCGTATCTAGCTGGTAGCAATCTGAGAATTTTCATCATAATGTCCTTTTTAGGAATAGTCTTACCTTATGCAAAAGATGTATTAAAAATTTCAGACACTTTGTGGTTAAACTCATCAAATGAATCTTCATCAGTCATACGAAGGTTTTCCAATATGAATTTAGGTTTTGAAGACTAGCTTGTTTCTCGGAGGTATTCCCTTCAAATACGGTTTCTAAGATATACCAAGCATCTTTAGACTTAGTGCACATAGTCACATGATGATGAAGATCTGGGGTAATGGCATGGATGATATCATTTAATCCATCAGAATTTTTCTTTGCAGCGAGAATCTCGACAGGATCATACTCACCAATATCCTTTGCAACAATTACACCGACTACTGTAACTAATGGATGAATATAGCCATTAACAACATGAACCCATGATTGAAAATCACGTGCTTGAAGAAAGGCACGCGTAACAATTTTCTACCATAAGTATTTCGATCCATCGAAGACTGGCGGTACGTTTATAGAAATAACACTTCTATCCATAGAGTCAGGTTGCTACAAACACTGACTTATAAGGTCTTAGCGTGTTTGCATGTTCTGATACCAATTAAAAAAGTGGGGGTATAACAACCACACCCAATAATTTGTTCAGAAATCTGTATGGACTAAACTTCAATATAATTCCGAGAGCACCAACTTAAAAGCGATCTCAATCAAGAGATATATCAAAGAGCATTATCTCAATTTCTCAATGCAATCATCAAATCGAACAGATAGAAATCCGTGAGCCTAATTGATATGAGAAATAACTTGGACGGTACCAAAGACCAACGCTCAAGTGTCAATTAAGTTATATCTAACTAACAAGGTCGGATTTATCAACTAATTCAACTACGCACAACCTGTGATATTTCAATTATATAAACAAATATAATGCTGAAAATAAGTAACACAGACGCCGTAAATTTTTTTAACGAGGAAACCGCAAATGCATAAAAAACCCGGGACCTAGTCCAGATTGAATACCACACTATATTAAGCCGCTACAAACACTAGCCTACTACAAGTTAACTTCGCACTGGAATGTAGCTGAGCCCTAACCAAGTCACACACCGATTAAGGTACAGTCGCATTCCTTACGCCTCTAGAGCCACACCGGATTCTGCTCACTTGATTCCCTTAGCTGATCTCACCCACAACAAAGAGTTGCTACGACCTAAAGTCAAAGACTTATAATTTTTTTTGTCCCACACAGATAAGTCTATTCTGATTGATAGTCTTTTAAATCAGGGTTGCTTACAATCAAAGCTAAGATAGCTTAGTAACAAAGTATTCAATATTCACCGTTAGATGAAAACCTGCTTTAAGATTCAAGATAAGCCTGCTTAAAAATAAAGCAATCAATATCCACAGTTAGATGGTCTTAGATTGTTACACACAAATGAAATATACCTTCATTTAGATATGGGTAACCGTACCTAAATGTGTATATTGAGTTGGCTCAATAACAATTAACCGAAGTTAGCCATATGAACACTTTTGTCTTAACCACATTCATCTAACTCTTCTAGAACAAGTATAATAACCAATCAATCACGAAAGATAATCAATGAATCTAATTATGTTTCACATAGATTTATTCAATTGTTCACTATCTCATAGAAATATATATATATGAAAAATTTAAAAAAAATCAGATTGATTCGTAATCGTATAAAGTTCTTATACAAGAATCAATGCATGAATATTAAGCCACAGTTTGCAAAGATTTCATTCCTTAATTCATAAATGTTTTAGTTCATGAGTATGAGAATCATACTTAGCCAATTTTAAAAGTTAACCACTGTGTTCGCAAATCAGGTACGCGAACAACAGCTCCGGACCTTGGCATGTCCAGCCGTTCGCATACAAGGTACACGACCAGCAGTCCCGGAACTAACTCAGGTAGAACCATTCGCATACTAGGTACACAAACAAGGTTCTAGGACCTTGACAGTTAAAATCGTTTTCATATTGGGTACGCAAACAAGGTTCCCGGAACTGAATCATAAAAATACAATTCGCATACTAGGTATGCATACCGTGTTGTATCCAGACATGGTTAATTGTTCTAAACTCCCATTTCAATCATTGAAACATCCTCAGAGGACGACAATAGACAAACTATTAGCTTCAAGTAATTTTCAAGTGAACGAATGATCAATACAAAACTTTCCAAGTCGGCATCAAATGATTGTCTCACACAAATCATGTAAGACGTTTCAAGGAAATTTTGACATGATCATCTTTTGACTTAGTATTTAGTTTCCAACAAATTAATTGTTTCTAACTAAACTCGTCAAGAATAATGATGAACATAGTTAAAGAAAAAAATCTTTCAACACATGTTTCGAAAAATTGATACGCGAGGTAAACTCGGCTCGAAATATCAAATGTGTATAATATAAAAGTCTATATAAATATACGACTTAGTCTCATTTGAAGATATAATAGAATAGACTTCTGAGCGATAGTTAAGTTTTAGTCTCCACATACTTTTTGTTGATGAAGTTCCCCCAAGCTCTCCTCAGTAGATTTTCATCTTCAATCGATGAACGCCATGAAGTCTAAAGCTCAACTACACATTCTATCCTAATACGAGACATAGTTATAAGTATACTAGAAATCAATGCTATTGTTTTGTTCAACTAAACTTGACAAACAAGCTTGAGATAGCAACACTTGCGAGTTCGACTGAGCAGTGCTGAACAATATAGGTTTTTGACCCTTAGATACAAAAATGATCCGACTATCCCAGTCCCATCCCACCCATAGACATCCCATAGATGTAAGAGTCGAAACCTCTTTTAATTATTGAATTCCTTCATAATTAAGATCATAAAAGGTAAATTAAATGTAAAAGAAATTAATAAAGACATATTTATATCTTTCTGTTACAAACATGTATAGTTAATCTTATTATTTTTAACAAATTAGCCATCTTCTATCAACATGGAAATAACAACATTAGAACTTTTGTTAACATAAAAAATAAAATATTTCATTTTGGAAACAATTAAGTATGATTTTGAATAGTAGTTTGTAGGTATGTTAATTCAAATAGGGTCGAATGTTCAAAAATGGTGTAAATAGTAATTCAGTCCCATGCAGAGCCGTTATGGCACAAGTTATTTCTAGTTAATGACAAAACATAGATGTCTTCTAGAAATATTTTTAGATTAGTCAATAATAATAACAATATGTACGTATCGAGTCTGTGATGCGAATTTTCTCACGATTTATCCCTTGAGTACTCATCTTGATTAGGTATTCTATATCAATGTCTTCTTAAATCAAACTGGATTTTTGAGTCTACCTGATAAGTCGCGCGGAAGTAAAAGAAAAAAGTAATGAAAACAAGAAGAATCCGCTCCAAAAAATAGTAAATTACAACTCCAATCAGTTAGCATAATGTCAATATTCAGTAAATCAATTGATATAACAATAATAAAATATACAATTAGAAAACTTGATTTTGAGATTCATAAACATGAGCTAATCCAAGCTACACCGATCGATAATCGAAACAAAAACTACTTATAACCTTATACTGGCCTAAACTATGTGTAGTTTATCTTATCAACTCAGACTTTGACAAACCTTCCCGATAATTCCTTGCAACTATTTCTAGGGTTCCCACTTGTTATAAGACTCTTCTAACTAACAACAAGCTTAATCAAAGTAGATCCTAACAAATGATACTCAATAGAGAGACATGAACCGATACGAATATTCGTACAATAGAGCCTTTATATGTCTTGTATTATTTCGGTTAGAATTTGTCTTTCTGATTGAATAATAAAGTTAAGTAGATGATTGATTACTAAATGCTTCAAAGGATCCAGAATTTTATTTGCACATCATTATTGAGAAATTCTTAGAAAGCAAATCCTAAAATAAATAGGGATATTTTGACTTTAGGTCACGAAAAAGTGACCATATTTGTGTTTGGGTCACGCAAAAATTTTAATTAGAGTTTGGGTCACAGGACCATCCTTGACCATCTTGACAGTTATAGAATCTGTTAAATATGTAAATGACTAACTAATACTGGGATTTTGGATTATTTAATAACTTTTCCACTCATCGTGTATGGTTGAAAATCCAAATAAAGAACCTGTACCACGGTCCACGACTAGGATTTTCCATAAAAGAAAAAAAAACAAGTCAGAAAAGAAGTCGTCTTCTTCTCGTTCCTTGGTTACCATTAACAAATACAGATCTTGTCTATCTAAACCTAGAAAATAAAATTCCTAAGTTGTGATTGACACAAATACATAAATTTCATTCCATCTTCATAACCCTTTTCTCTGATTTATTCTCATTTTTTATTGATTGAACAAATCATATTTTCTTTGCTTATCACCATTAATGGATGTTCGATGCATGTATATTGGGAAGAATACGTTCTGGGAGCCCAAGTCCACCACCTAATAGACATCAATTAAACACCAGCTTCTTTGAACAAGATTGTATGCTCAAACATCTTCTTTTGACTAAATCATGGTGATACATGAGCGAATATGGCCATATGAGCAAACATAACCTTGATTTAACTGTAATGTAGGTGTAAATAATCCACAGGGACAGGTGGAACAATCCTAGGCAAAGGCGTATTGAAGGAAAGGACGCTAGAAGCACTGAATCATCTCATCAAATATGTGCGCGAGAAAAGAGAAACTAAAGCAGCCCGTGAGGTCGACGTAAAGGTCTGATGTGATGATCATCGAGTACGAAGTAAATTAATGCACTGACAAGGTTGGTGAAGAGATAAGAGGAACTCGGTCAAAGCAAGACTCGGCCAAGGATCTAGAGGGAGACGTCGATCATCATTGCTACACAAGATACGTCGGGTAGTGAGGCATTCAAAGAGGACGTTACTCGCCTCGGCCAAATATCTCAACCAAAACAGGGGGGAATATCGGCCGAAGCTAAAACTGATCACCCGAGAAGAACATCAAGGATGTTGTACTGTGTCTAGCACCATAGTACTGGTTGTATCGTCACTTGTGACCATAAAAAGAGACCTATGTAGAGAGTTAAGGACCAAGGTAGTCAGTGAGGAAAATGAGAAAGAACACCTAGAGCTTGAGAGTGAGAATCAAAGACTTGTTAGTGAGATATTCATCTTGTAACCTTGAATCAAGGAATAAGATCATCCCTTTACCCCCGTGGACGTAGGTAATCATACCGAAACACGTATATCTTGTGTTCTTGTGTATCTCTTGTTTATTTACTCCATAGTTTGTGTATTATGATTCTTTGGATGTAGTAGTAGGACTTTCCTCAACTATATTTTGGCGCCGACTAAGGGGACTGGTGTAACATCTCTTTAGATACCTTGTCACTACGCCATCGAAAGAGAAATTCAACAACTCCTAAAAAACATCTATTGATGATAGTGATGCTAAGTGAAAGACTCTGATGGCCGGAACGCATAGGTTACGAGATTGGTCGTTTAAAGCTTACCCTTTTGAATAAAAGTTCGATTTCTTTACATTTATCCGCATAACCACCAAAAAGCTTGTAAGCTTTGGTTTGAAAAGAAAAGTTTGATTGAATCATTTTCATCGTCTTATTTTTACGAAGAAAGCTTCAAGAGGTTTCTTACCTTATGAGTTAAATGTCTTCCATGAGTTTGTTTAGCCATTTTCTGTCGAGTTAAGTATTTTATGTCAAGTTAAGTATCTTGGTCATAAATCGTCTTACTATTGATCTGAACGGTGAAAATTAACCATCGAAACACCTCAAAAGCTCCTGAAGGGATCATCTCTGGCCATCCGTGGAAGCTAGGTTGAAGTGTTATTTCACCATTTAAATCTTCTTAGCAAGTTAAAGTAAAACACAATGATTGGTGAAGGTAAGACCAACTCGAAGCCATCGAGTTGGAATTCCCGAAAGCTACGGCTAGAAGGGGAATAGTGATTACTTCGTTGATAAGTCTTATCTTAGACTTGTAGTAAAGCCTCACAGCGTCAGTAGGAAACCAAGAGAATCCCACGGGAAGCAGTCCATCGAGAAATCCGGTAGTCTACGCAGGTGGATCACCGGAGAAACACCCAGAGAAGGTGGTGGTTATTATTGACGGTGACCAAGAAAGAGATTTTCCGAATTAATGTACGGATGATTAATGATTTCTGGCACTAGGAATGTTAGGACAAATAATGATTAATGCATAGGGAAAGTACTGAAAGCGACATGTCAAAACCTCTACCTAAATTTGTTTCTTTTGGTCAAAACTATTTGTTTGCTGAGGTCAGCATGTTAGCATAGATAAAGTTGTGCTATGAGAAACTTTTTCTGCTCTAAAACAACAGAACTACTGTACTTCATCCTTAACCTTTTTTCGAAAACAGTTCGAAGTAAGTGATGTGTACTTTGTGGACGTAAGGACGGACGGGCGAGCCAACACATCGAAGACGATACCCAAGGCGATGGTAAGCACTTCTAGGACTAGTATGATTCTCAGGAATAGGGCCATAGCGGGATCTAGTTCACATGAAGGACTCACGGATTCTTGACAGGAGAGTAGCCGACAAAACCATCAAGGCGAGTCTCGGGCAGCAGGCAGAGGGAAGGCAACTTTCGATGAAGAAGTTGATCTAGGTCGAGACGACGAACCCCCATCAAGAGTGCTAAGAATTAACCCCAGCCAGATAAGGCAGATGGACATGGAAGATGGAAGGACAACATCAGATACTGAGGAAGAAGAGGAAGCGCAAACAATGCAGGAGGAACGGAGGCGAGAAAGGCAGCAAGTGGAGTATCGACGTGCACTGGAACAAGAAGGAGAAAGTATTAGACAGGTGCGCTTGGGAATGGACAACCTCAACCGAGATATTCCACCAACAACAGTCGAACCTCCCGCAGCTCCCACAGTTACCCCTGTGATCCCTCCACCAGGACCACCAACTACACCCCCTAATGTAGTAGGAATCCTATTAAACGGCCATTCTAGCCACGATAGCACCGACCCCTTGTTACTTGCGATCTTGGCAAGCCAAAGAAGGCAGGAAGATCTCATGAGAGAGCTGTAGAGAAGGAATTTAGCCTTGGAACATGAAAACTACCAGCTTCGCAATCAGAGAGCCGGGTCACGAGGTTCATCGAGACGAGGCGCCTCCATCAATCGAACACAATCGAGACACGCCCCAACCCCACCCCTGAACCAAGACCGTGTGCCCGACCCTAATCGCCAAAGGGGAGGGTATGGCCCGCCCGAGGATTCCTCGACTGAGGAAGAAGTAACAAATGACGGATCGGACACGACAACAAAACACAAACCCGAGCAACTTGAGCAGATGGTCAAGAAACTCACAGGGAACGACGAGGATGACAAGCTAGCCGAGGCGATTAGCGAAGCGCAGAAAACACCGTTCACCAAGGAACTGGAGCGAACCCCATTTCCGCCAAAATGTACACTGCCAACTTTCCCATCCAGGTTCGACGGTACCGGCGCGACGCAGGAGAACATGTTAAAATGTACGGCATGTCTCTGCTACAGTGGACAAATTATGATGTAATAATGTACAAATTCTTCCCAGCGAGTCTTGAAGGCGAGGCGAAGAACTGGTTTTACACCTTGCCCGATGAGTCCATCGGCAACTATGCTATTTTGGTGGAAACCTTCTTGGAAACTTACATGCACAACAGTATTGCTCGGCCAAGAATCAACACGCTCTTCTCGCTAGCACAGATATTTAGGGAACCATTACGGTCTCTAACTGACAGATGGAGAAAGATGTGTACCGACATTGGGAAGGTGCCGATCGATCAACAGATTTTCGGGTTTGAAAACTCATTGGGGAAATCATACCCTATTTGGATAGCAATGTACACCGAGAAACCCCAAACGTTAAGGGAAATCAGGAAAATGCAAGAACACTACATCGCCCTAGAAGAAATACAAGGAGGATCACAAGATAGGGGAGTACAAGAAGCGAGTACCGCAGTAGAGGCGATCCCACGAGAAGACCCGAAACGATCCGAGAAAAGTCCGAGCACGCCGCATCAAGGGTCGAACAAAAAGAGTTGGGTCGAGAAAGGAAAGAATCCTCGCCACGATCCCATAACTTACGCTCCACTAAATGCCCCATTGGAGGAAATATTCAAGGAAGTAGAAAAGAGAAATGACATCAGATACCCAAAGACAAGGGGAATTCAGTACGATGAAACAAGGAACCATCCCGAGTTTTGTCATTACCATCAGTACCATGGCCATTCGACTAATGATTGTCGGGAAGTAAAGGATATCGTACAACATCTGATCCGAGACGGATACTTACGATATTTTGTCAAGACATCGCCAACACCTGCTCAGCCCGATGCGCCAGTACATCAAATAAGAATCAATCGTGGTACCCAGTTCTCCTGCAACACTATTTCACACTCGGCAACTCAAGGATTCGACTTGGGTACACGTATCATGTCAAGGATTCACAAGAGAGACCGAGCGGGAAAGGAAATCTTCAGTGTGGCTAAAGCTCTGCCAATGGAACCTTGGATGATGCAGCCGATCACTTTTTTAGCCAAGGACGTCCCGTCAAACGTCCAAGCCCATGGGTACCCCCTAGTAGTAACCTTGCTTATCGAAGAATGGGGTGTCAGGAGGATATCTATGGATAGCGGGAGTTCAGTCGAGGTCCCTTTTTACGAAACTTTCAAAAGAATGGAGTTATCCGATGACATATTAATCCCGTCGACCTATCGAATCTACGGCTTCAACGGTACTGTGACGGTACCAAAGGGAGAAGTCACCCTTAGGGTCTCGGACGAAGAAGGGTATTTGGACACACTCACTACCTTCTATGTGGTCGATGTCGTGTCGCCTTACGAAGCCATCCTCGGAAGACCTTGGCTTGCAGGAATCAAAGGAGTAGTATCGGCGTACCACCAGAGACTGCGGTTTCCATCTTACCGAGGGGTAAGAGAGGTGTTAGGAGATCCCCAGGCAGCAAGATAATGCGTACAAATAGATATTCAATAGAACGAAGAAAGACGATCAAGGAAACACCAAGAAAAGAACAAAGCTAAGGCAGCAAAGGTGGGGGAAGAACTAGAAAAATTGATATCGCAAGCCATCACAGCCTACGAAATAGGCGAGAACGAGATCTTATAGCAATCAGAGGGGTCGACAATAGTCGACGAGCCGAATCCTAATTTCTCGGCCTTGGAATCTACCCGAAAAATTAACTTAGGCACTGACGAAGAACCCAAGGTGGTAAGAATAGGAACTCTATTGACAGATAAGCAAACACAACAATTGATAACTCTTTTAAAAAAACACATGGACGTATTCGCCTGGAAAATGCATGATATGGAGGGAATCTACCCGGAAATCTGCTCATACCATTTAAGAATAGACCCCAAATTCAAGCCGATCCGACAGAAAATGAGGAGGATTGCGCCCGAGCTAAAAGTAGCGGTGGAGGCCGAGCTGAAAAAACTACAGGCAGCGAGGATTATTCGAAAGGCTCAATATCCACAATGGATATCTAACATGGTGATAGTCCCAAAAAGGAATGGAGGGGTTAGGGTCTGCATCGACTTTAGTGACTTAAACAAAGCCTGCCCGAAGGATAGCTTCCCGCTCCCCAACATAGATCATCTAGTAGAATCCATAGTCGGGTACAAAGCAATAACCCTTATGGACGGGTACTCGGGGTACAACAAGATTCCCCTAGCCCCCGAGGACCAAGAGCACACATCTTTCTTCACACCAAGAGGGTTATATTGTTATACTAAAATTCCGTTCGGGCTAAGAAACGCCGGCGCCACTTATCAAAGGCTAGTAGAAGACATGTTCGAAGACAAAATACACAACACCATTGAGGTATACATGGACGACATGCTGGTCAAGAGCAGGGTGGCCTCCAATCACATCGAGAACCTCCGAGATATATTTCAAACCATGAGAAGATACAAAATGAGGGTGAATCCTTCTAAGTGCACTTTTTATGTTACCTCGAGCAAGTTCCTAGGGTACATAATCACGGACAAAGGTATCGAAGATGACCCAGATAAGATTAGAGCAGTTGTCGAAATGCCATCACCAATGACGATTAAAGATATACATCGGCTAAATGGCAACCTGGCAGCACTGGGAAGATTCATCTCTCGATCGTCTGATAAGTGCAGAGACTTCTTCGGGACGCTAAGAAAGGGAGAAAAATTCAAATGGACCGAGGAATGTGAAGAAGCTTTTCAAAATATTAAGAAACACCTTGCGAGCCTGCCAGTACTACAAAGACTCGAACCCGAGGAGGTATTGACCCTATATCTGGGGGTGACTAGTTATGCCTTTATCGCAGTCTTAGTCAGGAATGTAGGGGGAGAAGAAAAGTCGGTGTATTTCATAAGCAAAACCATGAACCCGACGGAGAATAACTACACCAAGATCGAGCAACTGATACTAGCCTTGGTGTTTGAAACACAAAAACTTCGGACATATTTTCAAACTCATAGAATTTGGGTACTCACGAAATCCTCCATATAATCAGTGCTGGACAACGTAGACAGGGAGGGGCGAGTATCCAAATGGAGCGCACAAATCAAGAAGTTCGACATTTTCTATGAGATGAGAACAACAATAAAAGCACAGGCAGTGGCCGACTTCCTGGAAGGTTTTCCCTTGAGCGATGAAGATAAAGTAGAAGACATCCCAGGGATGGAGGAACACCAGGAGGACCAGTCTGATCTACTCGAGACATGTAGCCCGACACGATGAGAAGTCTTTGTGGATGGATCGTCCAATAAAGACGGGTCAGGCCTGGGATTGGTCTTCACAACGCCAAATGGAAAGAAAATGGTCCACTCTTTTAGGCTTGAATTTAAGGCAACTAACAATGTCACGGAGTACGAAGCTGTGATACACGCTTTGCGCCTTATAGTAGAGATGGGAATTCAAGACGTAAGTCTAACGAGAAACTCCCAGCTGGTTATCCGACAGATCAACGGGCAATACGCTACGCATGACCCCTTACTACAAAGGTACTGGGAACTCGCTCAGTTTTACATCGACCAGATACCAAGCATCAAGTTTCGGCATATATGTCGGAAAGATAATCGCCACTCGGACACTCTGGCCTACATCGCCTCTATGTTGACGGATGCAAGTGTTGAGGGCATCAGAGTTATGAGAGTCTTAATGCCATCGGTACCTGAGATGGTGGGAATATACACGTGTGTGGAGGCTTCCACAGACGACCAATATAAAGCCGACGACTGGAGAAAACCGATCCACACGTATTTAGAAACATGAGAACTTCCCAAGGGGCGACCCGCAATCAAAAAAATCAAAATCAAAGCAGCTTCATATGAGATCCGAGACGAAATTATATACAAGAAGTCATATTTAGGACCATTGTTAAGATATCTAAGCAAAGAAGAGGGGCACACGATCCTGAACGAGCTACACTATGGGGCAGCGGGCAACCACAGTTTGGGTCGTAGTCTGGCGGCTCGAGCCAAGACTATAGGATATTTTTGGCCTTACATGAATGAGAATGCAAAGCATATGGCACTCATCTGCGACGAATGCCAGAAGTTTGGAAAAAATATATACGCACCGTCAGTAACGTTAAACTCGGTAATTATTCCTTGGCCGTTCGCCAAATGGGGGATCGACATCGTAGGACCATTACATGTCGTATCGGGACAGAGAAAGTACTTAATAGTGGCTACTGACTACTTTACTAAATAGATAGAGGCCGCTCCATTAAAATACATTCGAGATAGAGACATTTTTCGATTCATCTGGGAACACACCATCTGTCATTTTGGATTACCAGCGGCGATCGTCTCGGACAACGGGAAACAACTACAGGGAAATAATATCGACCTATTATTCAATACCTACAACATTCGAAAGAGCAAGTCCACACACCTTTACCCACAGAGTAATGGGCAAGCATAGATTACAAACAAGACCATCATCGACAACCTAAAGAAGAAGCTTGACGGAGAGTACGGAGAATGGTGTGAAGATCTCTACAACGTCTTGTGGGCTTATCGGACAACTAGTAGAGAGGCAACCGGATTATCGCCTTTCATGTTAACATATGGGACCGAAGCTATCCTTCCGACCGAGGTAATGATACCCACAACAAGGACCGAAGCATGGAGACGAAACATATCGGCAAATCTTATCCTGGCCAAACTCGACGACTTAGAAGAAACGAGAGAAATGGCCCTACAAAAGATGGAAAATTACCAACGGAGAATACAACGGGAGTATAACAAGCGGGTCCGGCCAAGAGAATTCCAGCCGGGAGAACTAGTGCTGAAAGACCTACCTAGATACGAGCGTGAAAAAAAAAGGCGGAAATTTAGCAGCACGATGGGGAGGACCCTACACTATTATCGAAAAGGTCGGTGAAGGAGCGTACAAGATACTAAAACCGGACGGAACACCCGAGCCACGACCGTGGAATGCTAGGCGACTAAAGCTATATCACCCATGAGAGCAGGTATGATATATTGTCATCTATTTCCTTAAAAGGCCGCGTGGAGTTGGAAATATGACAATTGCGTCTTAAATGGCCGTTTCGAACCCGAGGCGATGGCATTGTTCAAGTGTCAGGGCGGCTTACACTCGAATGGTCATTTCGAACCCGGGGTGACGGCATTGTGCAAGTGTCGAGGCGACTTACATTAAGACGGGCTATTCGAACTCGGGGCGATGACATTGTGCAAGTGCCGAGGTAGCCCTAGGGCCCCGGTGGTTAGAAACCAGTGGTCGATTGTCGAGGCATGAGTACTCGACAATCAAGCATGCAATATTGCTCCCCTCGCAAGTGGCCGGAATCACTTTCCCAAGATGTTTAACTGATAACCTCTTGGGATATAGATTCCATAGAACTTAGGATGGACAAAGTACCCTACCACTAGATCTAAATAGACGGTAATGAGATACCTCAATCGAGACATGGCATTGGGCCTGATGACCCTCCATGTTGAGCGTGTTCGACAGAAACGACATTATTTCTAACTGATCTACTCATTCTTATGCAGATACAAACACATAAGTTATAATAATAAACACCCACATGTCATTTGAGCAGCACGAGTAAAGGCGTCAACATAAGTAACAATGTCAAAAAGCAATTAAAACAACCGAATCGGCAACACAGTATCCCATTTAAAGAAAAGTTTTTACGAGAAAATAAAGGTGTTCAAAGCGGATTACAATCCGAAGCAAAGGGAATGATAGTGACGCAGCACTACAAAAGGGGCAATTACTCTTTGGGAGGAACTGATCCGGAACCTGACTTCTTCGCAGCAGCATCGGCCCGCTTCTGGTCAAGAACCTTCTTTACTCTAGCCTTAACCTTGGTGACAAGATCATTGTTAAATTTCTCCTTCTTAGCGGCAAGATCGAATGTCAGATTTGTCGATGCCGCCTCCGTCGTGGCCACCTGCCCAAGTAATTGAGTCACCTTATCCTTCAGCCAAGCATTATCATCCTCCAGCGGTCTTACCTTTCCCTGCTCGACTGTCAACACAAAGGAGTAATTAGCGACAACAACAAAAACATTAAAGCAAGAACAATAAACGCATAATGTACGGTGCGCCACCTTCAACCAAAGGGGTGACTACTCTAACAACTTCTTCAAACTCATACAAGCTACATTCAAGGGAAGATATTTTAGAGGACAACTCTAGATACCGCTGCTCGTTGAATTCATTAGAGGGGCAATATTTTTTATGATCATCCCACTTGGCCCTTTGTCGAGAATGACCAATCTGCAAACCTGATAACTAAGCCTGAACCCACTCCAAATCCTCTGAGACTTTCTTAGATTCTCTCATCTTCTCGAGAGATTCTTGGTTAGACTTTTCGGAAACACTCTTCTCTCCCAATATCCGGAGGCGATCAGCTTGTAGATCACGAATCTGAAGTCTTAACCGCCCACACTAATTTTCTAAGTTATCGGCCAACAACGTTTTGTCGGCATCAATACCTTGGAATCGAGACAAGCTGGCCCTAAGCTTATCCACCTCCTCAGGGACGTACTCAAAGGTCTCGTACCGATGCAGCCGAGCTCGAAGGTTTTCAATATCAACTTCCTGACGATCAATCTTGTCATCCTTATTGACAATCCTCTGCAGTAAATTCGAGACATGATCCCATTCTATAGCAAGCTCTCTCTTCAATAAACGATAATGCGTGGCAGAATCGGCCTCCACACTAGCAGTTTTGGATAGGAAGGTAACGCTAAACTCAGGATATTGGTACCACATAATCAATCATAAAAGGAAGGGATCAAAACAAATACCTTGAGCCTCGGACATCTGCCTCTCCAATACCCGAGATCGCTCACGTTCCTGCTGTAACAAGAGACGAAAACCCTCTTTCTCAGCGATCTCTTGGCGCTGCTTGGCGGCGTTTAGCAATGCACGGTTGACATCCTATAAAACACCAAAAGGTATTAGCAGTTACCCCACATCGTGAGCATATAACCTGATCAACATAACTCACCAATATCTCGAAAGTTCCCTTCATACCAGCATCGAGCGACGAGGCGACCCTGATCTTATCCTCATCCGAGAGAGAGGCGAATTCAGGAAAAATAAGAGCCCCCAAGGAGTTACATATCGGGCCCGAAATGGTAAAGGAGGTAGTCCCACCCGATTCGGGGCATGAACTATAGGAGACGACTTCCCGGACACCTCGCCCCGACTAGTAACCTGGCCTACATTGCCACCAGTAGTCTTTTCGACATTCCCACCGGCTCCCTTCTTGCCACCAATAACCTCTTTATCACCACCGATCTCATCGTCCTCCCCAAAAAGATCCTCATCACCTTCCTCATCATCAGAACATAAAATCACAACACCATCACCAAGATCAACACTTTTACCAGCTGACTGCTGGGGCATAACTTTTACTGGAACCGCTTCATCAGTCCTCGACTCCTTGCCTTTTACACCAGACTTCCCACCTACAAAGGTACATGAAATATCAGAAGTTTTCCAAGGCGACTTCTTCAGGAAATGAGATAGGGGCAGCCGATCCTCGAGATCCTCACCATCTTTCGACGAATCCCCACAAATTTTATCCGACCTAAGCTTCTGCACATGAGCCTATGTCAGAACCATCCAAGGCAATAAATAGGGGTAAGTACATGTACTACAATGGAAGAGCAGTATATTTGTTACCTTCCCTGTCTCCTCACCGGCTCCTGCGATGGGACCCCTATCCCTCTTTCGAAAATTGAGAGAATCAGAAGGAGTGCTCTGGGACTTAGGCTGTCAAACACAAGATTTAAAACATCATCTCGCCAGTCATCCAAGCTGATCGACTAAATCAAAAATCACGAAATAAGCTTACCCGATCAACATTAACCACACAGAAGGGATAAGAATCAGCTGGAGAAGGAAACTTGCCACTCATAAGGGGACCCGAAATAACTAATGAAACTCGATCCCAAGCCGCGTCACTAGTATGACGGGCATGTCTGTTGGAACCCTTTCCTTCAGGGTCTTCGTCCAACAAAAGCTTCTTGACACCATCAGGAAGAGTCTTATGGCGATGAGGGCTAGCAGCAAAACCGGCGAGATCACCATTTGTAGAAGTCCCGCTTCGATAATTGTCGGCAAAACTGGTAGGAGTATAGTCGCCCGCCTGAGATGGATCGTAGGTGGACCAAGGAGTGGGAGTACACTCACCTTGACTGCACTTCTCCCACTCGGATAGGATTCGAAATGTGTTACCGTTCCACTAACCCAAGGCGCGAGACGGGCGGATCTTGGAGAAAGCTTCATACCAAAACGGGCGGCTTGGATCATACAAAGGAAAACGCAACCCGAGCTATAACTGACCTTTGGTGATGATGGTCGCCTCGGTCGAGTGCGGAAACTTCAAGACATCTTCCTTCTTTAAAACAATTTTCTGGCCCGACAGTAGCTTGACGTCATAACCATGGAGGTTGAACTCATCTTTCAACTGTTGAACAAACTGCTCATCCAACAAATCTTTGGCAATTCTCTTGTCAGTCCTACATAAAAAGGGAAAAGGGTTATCAGAAAAGATGGAATCCAAAGCACGATGATCATGCTTAGACGGGCTCTCAACAATAAATAAGGAATCGAGCAGCACACCGTCTTCATCAGAAAAAGTGTAACTCACGCACCTCTTTTCAGTCATGGAAGGAGTGGAAGACGCCATTGAAGTTAATCGAAGAAACAGCCAGAAGAACGAAGAAACGACAGAAATCAGAGCTCACAACAACGACAGAAACGGAATGGAAGCAAAGCTGGGGAGAATCTGAGGTGTTGAGAAGAAAATGAAGAAAACTCGTTGGAAGGAGTGATTGATAATGGAAAAGGAGGAGCAGGAAAACTGAGAAGGAAGGAAAAGAAATCGCTAAAGAAAGAATGAAAGAGAAACTAGAGGTTCAAGGAACGGACTTATAAACCCCATCAACTGTAACCGGCGGAGAAGGTTAACAGGTCGCAGTAATTAAAGCAGGTCGCAGTAATTAAAAATGAGTGGGGAACTGCATGGCGCAAAACCCGGCATGACAAAGGACGTGGGAAGACGAGGCGGTTTCTTCCCCTCGTGTCGACCACACGAGTGAAAGAAGGGGCATAAATGTAGGTGCAAATAATCCACATGGACTGATGGAACAATCCTAGGCAAAGGCGTATCGAAGGAAAGGACGCTAGAAGCACTGAATCATCTCATAAAATCTGGGCGCGAGAAAAGAGGAACTAAAGCAACCCATGAGGTCGACGTAAAGGTCTGATGTGATGATCATCGAGTACGAAGGAAATTAATACACTGACAAGGTTGGTGAAGAGATATGAGGAACTCGGTCAAAGTAGGAATCGGACAAGGATCTAGAGGGCGACGTCGATCATCATTGCTACACAAGAGACGTCGGGTAGTGAGGCATTCAAAGAGGACGTTACTCGCCTCGGCCAAATATCTCAACCAAAACAGAGGGGAATATCGGCCGAAGCTACAACTGATCACCTGAGAAGAACATCAAGGAAGCTGTACCGTGTCTAGCACCATAGTACTGGTTGTATCGTCACTTGTGACTATAAAAAGAGACCTATGTAGAGAGTTAAGGACCAAGGTAATCAGTGAGGAAAAGGAGAGAGAACACCTAGAGCTTGAGAGTGAGAATCAAAGACTTGTTAGTGAGATATTCATCTTGTAACCTTGAATCAAGGAATAAGATCATCCCTTTACCCCCGTGGACGTAGGTAATCATACCGAACCACGTATATCTTGTGTTCTTGTGCATCTTTTGGTTATTTACTCCATAATTTGTGTATTCTGATTCTTTGGATGTAGTAGTAGGACTTTCCTCAACTACATGTAACTTACCTAATTTGCACTTGGGTCAAAACATGCATGGGTACTAATCAACTTAAACAAACACAAAAACCTAATTTGCACTAATTTCTCACTGTTGACAGTGAACAGATCACTACCATCTCCAAAACTCTCTCTGTTTTTTTCCCCTACATATTTCCATATTTATCTTAAGTTATAAGAAGAGGGAGATGCATGGAGAGAAGTAGAGGTGGTGACGGTGATAATTGTGCCAGAGGTGATGGTGGAGGTGGTGGTGGTTGTGTTAACGGTAACTAACAGAGTTAGATAAATTAAAATTAATTTTAAGAAATAAATAATTAACTAACGGTCAAGATGGTCAATAATAGTGACCCAAACTCTAATTAAAATTTTCTCACGACCTAAACGCTAATTTGATCACAAAAAGTCAAAATATCCCAAATAAACATACTTTTAAAGAAAAACACATTGAACTTTTTTTTTTACAAAAACATGTTTTATCAGAAATTTATTACATAATATTTTTATAGAATGAATATAAATAAATAAAATCTATTCATGTTGGGTTCAAGATTTCGTAAACATTCAGAATAAAAATGGTTATGTGTTTTTATGAACCGTTAAAATAAACATTCAAAATAAAAATGATTGTATGTCAAAAGTTTTTTTTTGTTTGAATTTTGTTTGAAAATTAAAAAAAAAAAAGTATGTTAAAGTTAAAAGTGACAGTTGATTTGTTATTTAATAAGGGATGCATACTCTAGTAAAGATATGTGATATTTTGACTTTGGGTCTCGAAAAAGTGACCAGATTTGTGTTTGGGTCATAAAACTTTTAATTAAAATTTGGGTCACAAGATGACGGTTGACCTTGACAGTTAAAAAGAACAAAAAAAAAAAAAAAAATTATCTCACGCCTGTCGACTACCGTTAACCTGGGAAGAGGCACGTGTTACTTTAAAATCTCTCCCGACTAAAACAAACATTCTCTCTTATCTTCTTCACTCTTTCATATTCTCTCTTTCGGAGAGATTAAATTATGTCCAAAGCGCTGTTCTGTTTAAGTGGTTGAATCCAATTACGACTTGAACTTGTAACTTGCTTACTTAAACCAAACAGTGTGTAAAATCTAGTTTCCTGATTTGATCTTATAAAAATCCCAATTTTGTTTTTCATTGCTGGCGAACTTCTATTGTGTTGTGCTGGATGAATTTTCTCTATTTGTAGCTGCAATTATTGATTGTGTGATGCTAGAAAAATTAACATAATTAAACCACTGCAAAAGCTCAACATGAAGCAGTACTAGAAAAAGTAATAACCCTTGTAACAGATTCAGTGGAAGGTGCACGAGATTCAATTGGGGATTTCAATTGAAGTAATAGGTATAGATGATGTTTACAAAAGGGTTTGTGTTAGTTAATTTGATGCAAGTTTGTTTGAACTTAAATTGTTCAATTAAAGTTTTTGAATGTTAATTTAGGCATTTCTTCTAATTAGGGTTCTTGAGAAGTTTGGTAGTTTTATTATATTCCATTTTCTTTTCCTAATTCATGAAGTCGGCTGTTGTTTTTCTTATTGGAATTGAGGATTCTTCAGTTTTAAATCTGAATGCAGCTGTAAACAACGAACAATTTGAAGCAATAAACATCGAAACAAGATCAACATTTGGAGTTTGGTTGGATTGAAAAGACACAACTCTCCATTCTTCTGATATGTGGATGTTCTTGAGTTCATGAATGATTAAAAGTGTTGGATAGTTGTTCAATGTTGAAATTACAGGGAAGGAGGTGGAGGAGGGTGGTGGTGGTGTTAATGCTGCTAGAACCGAAGGAGACCTAGATTGTACCGGTTCAGGTGGCGGGATAATTGTGTTAATGGCAGTCTAATAGAGTTAAAGTAATTCAAATTAATTTTAAAAAGTAAATAATTAGTTAACTGTCAAGACGGTTAATTATGGTCGGTGACCAAAACTCTAATTAAATTTTTTTACGTGACCCAAATGCAATTCTGGTGGTCACTTTGTTGTGACCCAAAGTAAAAATATCCCTAAAGATATTAATAGAATATACGGTTTAGTCCAAAACCCCATCCAAATATACTAGTTAGTCCTGACTCATTCAACTAGGAACAAATTAGTCATTTTTCATTGAAAGTACACAAATAACCTTCCTGATTTAAAATTTAGTCCAAATACTTACAGTTTAGTCCAAAGTGACTTTTAATGACGTCAGAAATTTTAAATAATATGAAGGGGGCAGGCTATCAAGGATGCTGTCAGTCGCAAAAATACCAAGTATTTAGAAAAATGCACTGCACAAGGATATGGATTTGGTGCTTTGGCTTTCACTACTCTAGGTGAATTTGGGGACGGAACAACAGACTTCGTTCAGCGGCTCATGCAACTATATTGTTAGTCATGATGCTAACGTGCGTGTAGGTGATTTCCTTTTTCATAGGTTAAGTGTGGTAGTTCAAAAAGGAGTTGGAGCCCAGCTTGTTGCTAGGCTTCCGACTAGTTTCTTGTCTGAATTTGGAAATTAAATGAAAGTAAAACTTTGTTAGTTAAAAAAAAAAAAAAAAAACAATTTATCTTTCGAACCGTTTGTCCAAAATTCACAAATTTTATATATTCGGAAAACTCTTTCCGAGAGCTACAAAAAGAGTACCCATATGACTATATAATTCTCATTTTAAAAAAATCTTTGTTTACATTGGCGTACAAACATGCACATGTCTACAAAAATCCAAAAAATCAAAAGACAAAACAAGGTGCACCAATTTGTACACCAACATAACAAAAGTAGACTGCAGCTGAATCTCATACGATAACAAGTTAGCATAGGGTTTACCGAACGCTCCTCTCATACCAGTTTGAAGCCTGTCAGCTCCGGCACATGAAAGCATCTTTTTGATACGCAAGACATGGAAATGATGTATTTATACTGTCCATCTATACATACAATGACGAAGAGGAAAAAGTGGTCAGCGCAAAGATCAAACTATTGTTTCATAAAGTTTTTAACTGACAAGGAATCTAATAAAACAACAAAATAATTATATAGTGGGAGCTAGATATTGAAACAAAATAATTATTTATTTTGTTGTATACAGTGGGAGCTTGATATACAACAAAATAAATACACATTGATAAAAGACAATTCTTCGATATACAAACAAAACTGATGATGGGCATATGGTATGTGTATTAAAGACAACAAGTATAAAGAACCATAACTTTGAAAACATGCATAAAGACGATCATTCACAACCACACACAAACCTATTTTTCATGGGAATTACACAGGTGCACCAATATGTACACTGTTGTAAAACATGGGAAATCTATTTTTTTTCATGCAAAATACACATGTGCACCAACATGTACACCCCTGCTAAACATGCACAAAACAATCACTCGTAACCACCCAAAAACAATCACTCGTAACCACCCAAAACCTACTTTTTCATGAAAAATACACAGGTCCACCAATATGTACACCTCTACAAAACATGCATAAAACGATCATTCACAACCACACACAAACCTACTTTTACTTGGGAATTCCACAGGTACACCAATATGTACACCCCTGCAAAACATGTATAAAACCTAATCTTTTAGCTAAGATATCTTAATGCACAAAATCCTATTATCAGCTGCGACCAACATTAAGGTGGGCATCAAAAAGGGAACAAGTACACAATTAGACTAAATACCTTTCATCCTGTTGCAACATCTTGGGTTGCAAGCATAGCAGCATAAATGCGACCAATTCTATTTGATTATCAATGAAATTCTGAAATCCATGAATTACCCTTGTCACTTTGAACATAGTTATATGGCAGTAATGAAAGTGTTAGTACGCATTAACTAATAAGTATTCGACCATGTGCATACTAACGATCAACAAGTGTACAACAATGTGCACATAAAAAGTTAACATGTGTACAATTATTTACACATTAAGAATCAACATGTGTACAACTATATACACATTAGCCTAGATACTTAATATGGTGTTGGTAAGCTAATCATTAACTGGAGAGCCAAATGATATACTAGAAAGCTTAACGTTACCTAGGATTTTACAAATATCGTGCACCGGCCAGCCCTCTCTAAGAAATTTTTTTTTTTTTTTTTGGTAACAACAAAACTAAGCATATTTAAAAGTATCACGCTTTCTCCTTTCTAACCTAGAAACTAGATGGTATAGAAAAGTAAAAATAGACATTGAACATCAAGCTACAAAGGCCTAATCCATTACCATCCCCAGTATCTCATTAGCAGTTTCTAATACAAATAACATATACCACGAAATTTACAAAATAAATTATACATAGATCTGTGAACTTACCAAATACATCCAATTCTGTAAGGGAACCTCAATTTCAATGACAACATTACTCTGCTGCCTTTTCCCAGCATCCGGGGTGACTTCCAGGTCAGAAAGACGTAATAAAACCTACATACAAACTTGGTTCATGTAAACAAGTGATTAATTGAAAAACTGTAGGTGTAATAAATTTAAAAAATATAAACAATTTATAAACATTCCCCAACACATAATACTTGATAGGAAAACTACTTCTCAGAGCAGATAAACTAATAAACAACTAAATGCGAGAGACAAGCATATGAACCAATATGACAAATGGAAAAAAAAAACTTAAGGGCTTACTTCTAGAGTCGGTTGCTTCTGTTTGGTAATGTCCTCCGGAACAGGGTAGCGATTTGCACCAAATGCTTCACAATAATGGTGTACAACAGTTTGCACATATACAAAATCGGGAAAATCAAACATCCATATCCACAAAATAGACAATATATTCATGCGACAGGACAATGGTGTACAACTATGTACACATCCACGAAAACCTACCAAATATAAGATCAATACCCATAAAACATGCCATATACCAATGAGACTGGACAATGGTGTACAATTATATATGCATCTGCAAAACCCAGAAAATCCAACATCCATACCAACAAAACATACCATATATTCATGAGACAAGACATGGTGGACAAGTTTGTACACCGTAGTTACTAATGGAAGCATAAACTTACGGAGTTATTTTTCCTCATGTGTACTAATTTGTACACCCTAGTTATTTATACAAGCATAAGCTTATGCTGTCACTATTTTTACATGTGTACTAGTTTATACACCTTAGTCATTTATGCAAGCATAAGCTTATGGTGTCACTATTTTTACATGTGTACTAGTTTATACACCATAGTTATTTATGAAAGCATAAGCTTATGGAGTCGTTATTTTCACATGTGTACTAGTTCGTACACGCATATCTACACTAGTTTGTACACCCAAATTATTTATGCAAGCGTAAGCATGTGGAGCCATTATTTTCACGGGTACTACTTTGCAAACACCTATAAAATATGCATGCAATAGTTCATTCATACCCACATTTGGATTTACTTTTTTCATGGAAAATACACTGGTGCACAAGTATATACACACCTACAAACTATGGATGAAATCAAGCATTCATATCCACAAACATGCTACTTCTCATAGGAAATAGCCTAGTGCACCAATTTGTACACCAGTTTAGACTCTCCACATAAAGGAGACAGATTCCTCATCATAGACTACTTATCATAATTTATACTTGGGTGATGTAGTTACAACTAGTTAACTTTACTGGTCATGCGACATAAAACAACGATCCTAAAAAAAGTAGGGCAAACCCTGACCGAATTGGCATACCTCAATGTGACTTTGCTCAGTCTCACAACCCAACAAACTACAAAACATGCCCAAAAGCTATCAACCAATGGAAAAACTACTTGTCACACTACAAACTATGAGGCAATTTGTGACTCCAAAAGCTAATACATGATCAATGAAACACTAAACCTGACAAAATAACTAGGTTATCGAATAAACTCTACTCAATTGGTTGGTTTAGAGATATGACTATGACACTAATTTTAAAAAACAAAGAACACATAGTTACTAACATCCGATCAAAAATGATTTACAATGACATAAATAATTACTATGGATTGAGATTTTAAAATTCCAAATAGCTACTTTACCATAACTAGACGCAAAAAAAAAAAAAAAAATCTAGTACATGCTTCAACTTAATTCACCAAATTATTATATAATCCAAGCTTAAATAATAAAGATGGTTTTACTTTTCTCCTCAATTAATTCGTATGTCATCTTTCTAACTCTTCAAAAAGGGATATCATCATTTAGGTTACACACATTCTGCCTACAACAATAAATTGAAATTAATTGCAGTCATGTTAGATACTAAATCAAAAAGAGACACCATCGTTTTAAACAAAATTAATTTAGCAAAAAAAAAGTTTAGATGATTATAGATCTGATTTCTTATCATTAGGCAAAAAAAAAAAAAAAAAAAAAAAACTCAGACTGAAATTAGAGTAAATAGGTTTTTCAACCCGCAAAAAAATTTCTAAAATCGATTGGCGATCAAATTAAATAATAACTTATCTTTAAAATCGCTTTCAATGATGAAATCTTCAAAATAGTTTGCTAAAATTCATGATTTCCTCTCAATTTCAAGTTAATCTTCAAGAAAAGAAACTGATGACGATGATTTTGGCTTTCAAGATCAATCGAGTGATTGTTTGATAATCATATTTAGGTTAGAAGATTGAACTTTCACTGGAACGATGAGATTGGGATGTCTGATTTTTTTTTGTTCGACCGAGGAGCAGTTTCCACGAATTGAAAATGAAGAAACAAAAGATCAATCGAGTGTTTGTTTTAGTTGATGGGTATTTTTGCCATGAAAAAAATTAGCTTTGGACCGAATCATTTATAAAAGGACTAACTCGTATCAAATTTGGTAAATTTGAATCTCCTAAAACTAGGCTTGAGAGAGCTGGATTAAATAGTCTAAAGCCCAACAACTATGGTACTAAACGTCAATTTAAGATTATAAGATAACTGGATTGACGTCCACCAGCTTTCGACAGATCCACATCAACTCCCATCCCCTTACTTGACCCGTTCATCCACGACAAAGAGTGCAACATAGAAAGGGATATTTGTTTTATCTGTCCTATAATTCTCAATTAATCTTTATGCCAAAATTATTAACTATTAATAACATTCGTACTGCTTATCACAAATGGAATTGCTTTATGTACTATAATATGATTTATTTATTTTTGGGTGAAATATCTTCAGTACGATTGTGCTAGAGCAAAGAAACTCCCTTTATCCATGATGGCTTTTGTTTGATTGGTCACTATCTCATAAGCTTATTCATTCGATTAACAAGGTTCTCGTATTTTAGTTTGGTTGGAATGTTGGGTGTAGGTTTAATAATTCCATAAAATTGGTTAAAAAGATCAAAATTAACAATTTCTGAATGAAAAAAATTTCTATATTTTGATACTGTTTAAATGGACAAAAATGTAAAAATAATTAGGATATAAACAGTTTCATCTTACGCATTTTAAATATTTTTTCTTATTTTTAATTTACATCAGGATGCATCAAGTTTCATCCTCGCTATTTTTTAAGTTTAAGTCAGGATGATCCAGTTTCATTCTTGCTATTTTTATGGTGTCCATTTCACCCATACTAATTTTTACTCGTCCATTAGAACTGTAGATGCATTTTACTACCAACTACATCCAAAGGATAGAAAGCTTCTACTCAAGTCGAATGAAAGTAAACACTTAACAATGAACACAAGATATACGTGGTTCGGTATGATTACCTACGTCCACGGGGGTGAAAGGGTGAATCTTATTACTTCCAAGTGTTACAAAGGTGTTGCTCTTAGTCGGATTTCCTTACAAAGATGAAATTACTTCTCACTCTCCTTTCCTTGGTCTAAACTCGAGTCTCTCTCTCCTTAAAATACAACCTACCTTTCTTGAATACAAGTCACTTTATTTATAAGAGAAGTTTCATACAACCAAGTTAGGGTGTTGGTCATATTACATCCCTTTTACAGTTTTGTACTCGGGCCGACTCATGTCGTCTCCTATGGCCGACGTATCTTGATTCCTCGCCCGTCTCTCGTCTGAGCCGATCTCTTCGGGTGTTCTCTTGACACGATGTCGCCTGCCATATCTGTCGCCTTAGCAATGGGCCGATGCATCACGTACTTTCTTATCCTTTTGACCGTTGCGCCTCGTTTGTCCCACCTGTCCCGTCTTGTCGCCTTTGTCGAGGTCCGGGTCAAGTCTTGTCCGACAGCTGCACGCCCGATCCACGCAGCACCTTAAATCTCGCGCCTGCTGGTCTTCACCCTATGCTTCGCGTTCCTTCGTTTTTAGGTGCGCCAAGGCTTGAGATGTTGCCACCTGGATCTGTGGATAATTTACACCTATATTTATGCCCCTTCTTTCGCTCGTGTGGGAGACACGAGTGGAAGAACGTCGTCCCAACTTCCCACGTCTTCGTTCATGCCGCGAATCCCGCCATGCAATGCCCCACTAACTGCACTTTATTACCTGTAACTGTCGGCGTCGGTTACAGCATTTCCTCTTTAAATAGCCCACTTCTTTTTCTCCTTCTTCTTCTTCATCCTTTCTTTTTCTGTCCGCCACTTTAACTTCTTTTCCCAGATTTCTTCATTACTTTGTGCTTCCAAAAACCCTAGCCTTCTTGATTTTCTTCCGCCATTTCCCCCTCACTGATTGATACAGTAGCTGTTGTCTCCTCTTCTTTCTTCGTCGAAAATCGAGCTCTACACTATCTTCGTTAATGGCTTCTTCTCCCTCCATGACTGAAAAAAGGTCTGTCGATGATGTTTTTTTCGAGTTTGATGCTTTCTCTCTTGCTTCTCTGTTTTCGTTTGATAGTCCTTCCAGGTACGATGACCGCGCCATGAGCTCTATATTTTCTGATTGTTCTCCTTCTCTTTCGTGCAGGTCCGAGAAAAGGGTGAAAGATCTCTCTGATGAAGAGTTCATTGAGCAGCTGAAGGAGAAGTACGATCTTCAAAATTACGAAGTTACCCTTCTCTCGGGCCGAAACGGTCTCCTGAAGAAGTCTGATATGAAGAAGCACGAGCAGTCGGCTGATTGTGTGGTCATCACCCAGGGCCAACTGGAGCTAGGCCTTCGTCTTCCCTTGTACAACCCTGATAGCCCTTTTTGTTACGAGATCCTTTCTCAGATCAAGCCTTCTCGTGCTTTGGCTCAATGGACTGGCAATACTTTCCGAATTATGAAAGAATGGAGGGATCGCCGAGATGGTCATGGTTCTACTGCCGAGTGGTCGACCTACAAGCCCGAGGACGCTCTTGAGTATACCGTTGCCAATTTCCTTTTCAACTATCGAGATGGTACTTCAACCTTAGGCGATCTTGCCGGTTTTGCTGCTAGTCCTCATCGGGTCAAAACTATGCCCGAGGGTGTTGAAAGGATGATGCTGGATGCCGATCCCATCGGCCAGGGTTCAAACAAGCGATCCCGCCATTCTAATGACCTGATTTATCCCCGAGTTCCGCTTCTTGTCCGAGGTCCGATCCTTCATGGTGACTTCCCGTCGCCTACTTTTCCCGCCGAGCCCTATGCTTTCTAGGTGGTTAATTATGACAAGGCTGATAAGGTATGCGCTTTTCTTGATTTTTATCTTGTTAGCTTCGGGCGTCAGTTATTCATTTGTTGCTGTTTGAAAATCTCAGGTTGGCTCCACCAAGACCGTCGGATCTAGAAAAAGAGGTGCTGGCACAAGGGTTGAGGAAGACCAGGGGAAGGTAAAAAACACAATGATTTTCTTATAAGTACATGTACTTGCCCCTGTTTTTTGCCTTCACATGTTCTGACGAGAAACCTTGTGCAGAAACACCCTAGGCACGATGATGATGATGCAGGTGATGTTGACCCTCATCCTATTAGGCGCAATCCCCTCAGAGGTAAACAAGTCGCTAAGCCACCACCGAAGAAGGCCCCAGTCATTGAACTTTCCGATGAAAATGAGCTATTTGGTGAGAATGTCTCGGATGAAAAAAGCGACGAGCAGGGTAGGGGCGACCAACAGGAGCTCCTAGAGACGCCCGACGCGGAGAAGGTTGTTACTGATGTACAGGTGGAGCTTCCTCACGTGCCCCAGATTACTGCGGGATCGTCCTCTAGCGCTGAAACTTCCTTTACTGTCTCTGGCCCTATCATGAACTCTCTGGGTGCGCTTACTTCCTCCGACTTTGGAAAGTACACGGATGAGGAGATGCTGAAAGCAGTGCCCCTGTACGGCGACATCGCCTTGACACTTGACACTGTGGTGAGCGACTTGTCTGAATGTGGTGATGCCCCTCTTCTGATTTCTGTTCTATTTATTGCTTACGGTGTAAACTTGTTTGCTTGTGTTAGATTCTGAACCATGTACGCTTAGATGCCGCCAATTTCCACAGAGACATGCATTTGATAGAATCTCTCCAACTTCAACTTCAGAACGATAAGAATCACGTGAACGGGCTGGAGATTAAACTCGCCGATGCTCAAGGTAGATGGTTATTCTTGAAATCATAACTTGTGTTGATTGAATTTATCGTGCCAGTATCCTGAGTCGGGTATCCTTCTGCTAGCCGAGGTAACCAGTGTAGGCTTAGACGCGTCTTCAGAGTTTAGGATCATGAAGAGGAAATGGGATATTGAGAAGGATTTGGTAGAGAATCTCCGTCGGCGAATGGAAAACAAAGATGACAAAATGGATCGACAGGCTGGAGAAATCGAAGAACTCAAGGAGGAACTAGAACGGTATCGTCAGTTTGAGTACGACCCGGCTGAGATAGACAATTTACGAGCTCATCTGGGCTCTTCCAAATGCCTTGCTGCTGAACAAAGTACGCTGGCCATGAATCTAGAGCAACGGGTAAACGCTTTGCAAATACAAAATCGATACCTACATGAAGATCGTCGTCGAATATTAAGATACAAAGATGTGGTGGAGCGAGCTAATAATGATCTGCTAGGCCGAGTGAGTGAGTTTGATAAAGTGAGGGACGAGCTAGAGTGGAATAGATCGCAGCTGGCTGTGCTCCAGGCGTAGCGCAATCGGTTAATGGAGGATTGGAGTGAGCATAAGAAATATTTCCCCAGTAACGAGTTCAACGAACAACACTATAGTGAGTTGACCATGAAGTTATCCAAGGCCGAGGATGAGTTGTCTAAGTCGGCAGAGTCGCTTCAGTCGGTGTTGCCAGCCCTTTCAGGTCTCTTATACGATGTGTTGGGGCCGCTCCTTGGATTTAAACTACGTCTTACTCTTGCGAAATTGTTAAATCGTGCCCGGCGAATAATGTTTTGTCTTTATGGTTTTGCAGCCGAGCAAAAACGTTCTCGGGAGATGGATCAGGAGGTCCGTCGATTGAAGCAGGTCGAGGTCGATTTGATCTCCCAGCTAGACGATGCCGAGGGGAATGTTTCTCATCTCACCCAACAACTCGAGGATGAACGTATCGCCCATGCGGACGAGATAGACGAGAAGGTCCAGACGGGTATTGAGACGTGGGTGGAGAACAAGCGGCTCGAGGTTGCACAGAAGAAATCCGGCACTGTTCCTCCAAAGGCTTGAAATCCTCTTTTGTAGTGTTGCGTCACTAAGTTGCCCTTTTCCGTCGGGCTGTAAATCGCTTTGAACACTTGTCGCCTTTTTTATTTCTGCTACACTGCTTGCTTTTTTTTATGGGGGTGCTGCATCGCCGATGTTGTTTGTTTTATTTCCGTTAAATTCTTCGTTCCGTACGGTTACACGACATTTTTCGTACTTTCTTACTTAGACGCTTGACGCAATCGAATTGTCCTTTGTGTCTCATGTTATTCATACAATTATTGTTTAAGTAAGTTAGTATTTTAATCATTTCTGTCGAACACGCCCAACAAGGAGGGTCATCGGGCCCAATCCCATGTCCTGATTGGGGTATCTCATCACTATCTCTTTGGATTCAGTGGAAGGGTACCAGTCAACCTAGTTCTAGGCCCGACATTTCTGAGTGGTTATCGACCAACCAGTCTCGGGCAAGTGGACACGACCACTTGCGATGGGGGCGACCTTTCAAATATAAGTAGGCCACCTAGCTGAGGAGACCTCGCGTCTCAACAACCTTTGGAACTGGTTTCCAACCACCAGAACCCTTAGGCTACCTCGATACTTGCACACTGCCACTGCCCCGAGTACGAATAGACAGGCGACTGTAAGGCACCTCGGCACTTCCACACTGGCGTTGCCCCGAGTACGAATGACCATTAGTCACTCACGTCCTATCCCTTACCCCTCACGGTTTCATAGAGATAGGATACATGCATGCTTATCATTTTTCCGTATCGCCCGTCAAGGATGGTAGAGTTTCAAAAACTTGATGTTCCATGGTTTGAGCTCTTTTGTTCCGTCGAGTCGCAGTAATCGGTACGATCCCTCGCCCGCCTTAGACTCAATTATGTACGGTCCTCCCCATTTTGGTGCTAGCTTCCCGCCCTTTTTGTCTCGCTCCCATTCAACCAGAAATTTCAATACTTGTTCCCCTGGGTTAAATTCTCTTGGTCGAACTTTCTTGTTGTATTCTCGTTGTAACCTCCTTTGATAATTTTCCATTTTTTGTAACGCCATTTCTCTTGTTTCTTCTAGATCGTCGAGTTTAGCCAAAATCAGATCGGACGAGATGTTTCGCCTCCAAGCTTCCATTCTTGTGGTAGGGATCATTCTTTCTGTTGGTAAGATCGCCTCGGTTCCGTAGGTAAGCATAAATGGGGAGAATCTTGTAGCTTCCCTTCGTGTGGTTCTATAAGCCCATAGGACGTTATATAACTCCTCAAACCAGTTGTCATATTCCCCATCAAGTTTATTTTTCATGTTATCGGCGATAGTCTTGTTAGTGATCTCGGCTTGCCCATTACTCTGGGGGTAAATCGGGGTAGATTTGATCTTTATGATGTTGTAAGTGTTGAACAGAAGATCGATGTTCTCGCCTTGTAGTTGCTTTCCATTATCTGATACGATAGCTGCAGGGACCCCAAAGCGGAAAATTATATGTTCCCAGATAAATTTGAAGACGTATTTGTCTCGTATATGTCTTAACGGTGCCGCCTCTACCCATTTGGTGAAGTAATCCGTGGCCACAATCATATACTTCCTTTGCCTTGTTCCTACATGTAATGGCCCGAAAATGTCTATACCCCACTTAGCAAATGGCCACGGGCTTATAACTGAGTTTAAAGGTACTCCGGGAGCATGGATTTTCTTCCCGAAACACTGACATTCTTCACAAGCTTTCATCATTTGCTTCGCATCTTCGTTCATGTATATCCAAAAGTAGCCCATTGTTTTCGCCTTGGCCGACAAGCTTCTTCCCGAGCTATGGTTTCCGGCCGCTCCATAGTGTAGTTCGTGAAGGATTATGTGGCCCTTTTCTTTACTCAAGCATCGTATGAGTGGTCCTAGGTAAGATTTTCTATATAAAATCCCTTCCCGCAGCTCATAGGCGCCCGACTTGCTTTTGATTTTGTTTATCTCGGGCCGTCCCTTAGGTAGCTCACCCGTCTCTAAGTATTGATATATTGGCTTTCTCCAGTCGCCTTCCTTGTATCTCTCGGCTGTGTTAATGGCCACCTCGACCCGTACTTATGGTGTTTCTGGGATGGACGGGATAAGAAGCCTCATGACACGTATGCCTTCGATGCTCGGGTCTACTAGTTGTGAGGCGATGTATGACAGAGCGTCTGATTGCATGTTATCTTTTCGGCAGATGTGGCGGAATCTAATGTTGGGTATTTGCTTGATGTAAAATTGAGCGAGCTCCCAATATTTTTGCAACACAGGATCATGGGTAGCGTATTGGCCCGTAATTTGTCGAATTACTAGTTGTGAGTCGATAGTCAAGCGGACCTCTTGCAGCCCCATCTCCACAATTATTCGTAAGGCATGGATCACCGCTTCATACTCGGTGACGTTGTTTGTTGCTTTGAATTCTAGTCTGAACGAATTCACGATCTTCCTCCCCTTTGGTGTGGTAAATACTAGCCCGAGGCCCGATCCATCTTTGTTTGATGCCCCATCGACGAAGACCTCCCATCGAGTAGGGCTATTGGCGGCTAATAGGCCTGCTGGTTCCTCTTGTTCCTCCATCATTCCCGGTACACCTTCTACCTCATCCTCATCACTAAGGGGGAAATCTGCCAAGAAGTCGGCCACCACTTGTCCTTTTATCGCGGTCCTCGTCTTGTACACCACGTCGTATTGTTTTATTATGGCTCCCCACTTGGAGATTCTTCCTGATCGTCCAGAACTATCCAATACTGCTTCAACATGCGATTTGGTGAGTACCCATATTCGATGAGCTTGAAAATATGTTCGGAGCTTAGAGGAAGCAAAATCTAGCGCGAGTACCATCTGCTCCATCTTGTATAGTTTCTCTCGGCCGGGATTAATGTTTTACTAGTGAAATACACTGGCTTCTCCACATTCCCCTCTGATTTTACTAGCACCGCACTAATGGCATAAGGTGTCGCCCCTAAGTATAAGGTGAGAATTTCTGACGGCTCGGGCTTCTGAAGAACCGGGAGGCTAGCTAAGTGCAACTTGATATTTTGAAAAGCCTCTTCGCTAGCATCCGTCCATTGGAATTTTTGTCCTTTCTTCAAGATGTCGTAAAAGGCCATGTATTTGTCCGACGATCGTGATACAAATCGCCCCAATGCTGCTATGCAACCATTTAGTTTCTGCACGTCTTTTACCGTAGAGGGAGACGGAATTTCAAGGACTGCCCGGACCTTCTCGGGATCCGCTTCTATTCCTCTAGGGGTGATGATATACCCCAAGAATTTACCCGATGTGACCCAAAAGTCGCACTTGGCGGGGTTAATCTTAATCTTGTGTTTTCTCATTGTCTGAAAAATATCCTGAAGGTCTCGGACATGGTTCTTAGCGCGACGAATCTTGACTAGCATGTCATCCACATAAACTTCTATGGTGTCGTGAATATTATCTTCAAACATGTCCCCTACCAATCTCTGGTATGTTGCCCCGCATTTTTAAGTTTGAATGGCATTTTGGTGTAACAATACAATCCCCTCGGTGTGAAGAAAGAAGTATTCTCCTGGTCCTCGTGCGCCAATGGTATTTGGTTGTAGCCCATGTATCCATCTATTAAGGTCATCGCCTCGTACCCGACTATCGATTCTACTAGATGATCTATGCTAGGGAGTGGGAAACTGTCCTTCGGGCAGGACTTGTTCAAGTCGCTGAAATCAATGCATATTCTGACCCCTCCTTTCTTTTTTGGCACCACGACCATGTTAGATATCTACTGTGGGTAGTGAGGTTTTCTTATTATTCCGGATTCCTGTAGCTTCTTCAACTCGGCCTCGACTTCTGCATGTAATTCTGGTGCGATGCGCCTCATTTTTTGTCTAATTGGTTTGAACTTTAGATCAATTTTTAAGTGGTGACAGCTGACCTTCGGATCAATTCCCTCCAAATCGCGTACCTCCCAGGAAAATGCGTCTAAGTTTTCTCTTAATACCATTGTGAGTTGACTTGCTTGTTCGTCCGATAATAACGTCCTGATCCTTACTACCTTTGGCGCCTCTACCATCCCCAAGTTTACTTCCCGAGTCGGCTCGACCGTCGAGAAGTTCGATTTGGCCTCCTGAGATAGGGACGCTTCCTTTAATTGCTACAAAGGGTCTTTCTATTGAGTTTTATTTGCCATGACCACTTGTGAAATCACCTCTTCCAATTCTCTTGCCGTCTGAATTTCCTTTGATTTGCTCTTCTCTCGCCTTTGCCGAGCTCGCCGCTCCTCATTAATTTCTACATCGATTTTCATGCACTGTCGTGCCGCATGGGAGTCGCCTACAATTTCTGCTATCCCATTGCAAGTTGGGAACCTTAACCTCTGATGGTATGCCGATGCTACTCCCTTAATCCCAATGATCCATGGGCGCCCGATAATTGCCTCATAAGGTGAGGCGACGTCGACCACACAAAAGGTAATTAGTGTATCGAGGAAGCCTCCACCATCTGAAACCCTTAGAGTTACCTCTCCCCTAGGGATAGTTACTGCGCCATTGAAGCCGTAGATGCGATACGTTGAGGGGACGAGCACGTCGTCTGATAATTTCATTCTTCTGAACGTGTCGTAGAATAACACCTCGACTGAGCTTCCGCTATCCACCAGAATCCTTCTTACTCCCCAATCTTCTATCAGTAAGGTGATGACCAATGGGTCACTGTGTGCTTGTCCATTTGCTGGGGCATCCTTGGACGAGAACGAAATGGGTTGCACCATCCAAGGTTCCATAGGCATGGCTTTAGCTACGCTAAATATTTCTTTTCCCTCACGATCCCTTTTATGGATCCTAGAGGTGATTACTGGGCCGAGGGTATAGTATTGAATAGCCGAGTGTGAAATGGTGCTCACGAACTGAGTTGTTCTATTGATACGGACTTGATAAACCGGTGCATCGGGCGTTGCCATCGTATGTGGTGGATGTCGGACAAATTGCCTCAAATACCCATCTCAGATGAGATGCTGAACGATATCTTTTACTTCTCGGCAGTTGTTAGTGGAGTGGCCCCTATACTGATGGTAGTGATAGTACTCGAGGTGCTCCCTGGTCTCTTGGAACTGAACTCCCCTCGACGCTGGGTAGTTGATATCGTTTCTCTTCTCGACTTCCTTGAATACCTCCTCCAAGGGAGCATTTAGGGGGGTATACGATCGGGCTTCCTGCCTCGGCTTCTTCCCTTTAGCGATCCACTCTCTCTTTGCATTGCTTCTCGGGGGTGGATCCGATCTCTTTTCTGGTCGCCTAATAGGGTCTTTTGTGACCGCTTTAGCTTCAATAACCGCTTCAGCACTAGCTTCTTGTATTCCTCTATCTCTTGACTCGGCCTGAATTTCTTCCAAGGTGATGTAATGATCCTGCATTTTTCTCATTTCCTTTAAGGTTTTCGGCTTCTCGGAGAACATGGCTATCCAGATAGGGTCCGATCTCCCTAACGCGTTTTCAAACCCAAAGATGGCCTGATCTACCGGCACCTTTCCAATGTCAGTACATAGCTTCCTCCACCTATCGGTCAGGGTTTTTAAGGGCTCCCTGAATCTTCGGGCGAGGGTAAACAACTTGTTTAATCTAGGCCGAGGTCGACTGTTGTGAATATAGGTCTCAAGGAAGGCTTCGACTAACATCTCATACCCATTAATAGACCCAGGTGGAAGCGAATAGAACCAGTATTGTGCCTCGCCCTCCAGGCTGGCTGGAAAAAATTTACACATGACTACCGGGTTGTTCTTCCATTGTATTAGCGACATGGTGTACATATTCAGATGCTCGATTGCGTCTCATGTTCCGTCGAACCTAGAAGGAAATGTAGGTAATGTACACTTTGGTTGGAAAGGCATATGTTCGAGTTCTTGAGAGAAGGGCGTCTTCTCGGCTTCGCTCATGATTTCTGCCAATTTGTTCTCTTCGCCTCCGCCCGAGAGCTCTTTGATTTTTGCCTCCAATTCTTTGAATTTGGCCTCTGTCGCTCGTTCCTGTCGCCCGTCTCTACCTCGCCTATCCTCGTCAGTGGACGAGTCCTCGGGTGGCCCATACCTTTGTGTGGGAGGTACCGGAGGCGATGGTGGCTGTCCTGATCGGCCGGACTAATTAGGGTTGCTCGGACCCATCATAGGTGGCGCATGACCTGATCGGTCATGGTAGATCGATGTTCCTCGGCTGGACGAGCCTCTTGATATGGTTCGCTGATTCCTCAACTGATAGTTCTCATATTCCAAAGCGAGGTTCCGCTGATGGAACTCTCTTAGTGCCACTTCTTGTCTCCTTTGACTCTCCAAAATAGCCAATAATGTCGGGTCCGTGCTTTCATGACTAGAATTCCCATTTGGGTTATGTGGCCGAGGCTGTACATAAGGGGGTGGTGGGGGTATTATCGGACCGATTACGTGGCCAGTCGTGTGAACAAGTGTTGGGCCGATATTGCTAGCTGTTCCTCGTCCCAGCTGAATCTTCCTGAGACGCTCTTGCTCTTTCGCTAGGGCTTCCTGGTGCTCTACTTGCTGCCTCGATCTTTGTCTCTGGGCTTGTGCTACAAGCGCCACCTCATCGTCATCGGTGTCTGAAGCTTTAAGCCCATCAACTTGTTCAACTCTTCTCTGAGTTAAAATAACTTGGTCCAAGGGTAGGGTGTTATCGTCTCGCCCCATATCGACCTCCTCATCGACAGTTGGCATTCCTCGCGCAGCTGCCTGAGATTCCCCGAGAGGTGGTTGTCGACTGTCTTCTTGCATCGGCCCAGTTACCCCTGCCTGCATGCTGCTGCTATTTACTGTATGATTCCTCAACATCCTTCTCGTTCCTGAAGTGCTATCCATAGGGTACTTTGCGTATTCAGGTGGAGTATCGCCCCAACCTACGTCAACAAATACAGAGAACACCTTACTTTGACCTGACTTTTAGAACATAAGTTCAAACAAAAGACCTAAAAGTTCAACTGACACCACAGTTACTTCTACGCCTGCCCTTGATGACAAAATTTCTTCCTATTACTCGGGTGGGTCCACCTATCTATCCTGTTCTGATCCTGCACTAAATCTGTGTCAGTCTTTTCTCATTAGTCCGCATCTCTCCGTACGACGTCGCTTTCAGTACCCGAACTATGCATTTAAGTTAGTTTGTCCTTTGTTCTACATGCTCCAAATCATTGAACTTATGCACATGACGCTTAAATGGTACGGCATGCAACCCCAACACTCAAACTAAGTTTGTGATGGCTCCACTTTCTTGAGACCTAATCATGACCTTTCCGACTACTTATGTTACACCGCCGGCAAAATCTCTAATCGGTTAGCATCTTAACACACTAGGAGATATCTAAATCGTGTACTCTTGGTAAATCTAAACGCTAAACTCCATTATGTAGCTAGAGAACGACTTGCTTGACGTCACAGATCACTCAACTATCGGAAACAAACAGTCGTCCTTTCAACAGATTCTTTATCTAGCTTCTAACCCGAACTGTTAGTCGCTGGTGAGCTTATGAAGATTCTTTGATGATCGAACTGTTGACGTGCGAAGAAAATACGAGAACTTGTTACTTTCGAAGATACTACAACTGTTCTAGCTTTACATGCACAACAAATGACTCAAAGCAAACATTATTTTGGCCAACAGAGTTCATCATAGCTTCAACCACGACACATTAACGTGTATTTGGGAGCTTTTGATCGTCTCTGAAGGTCTCCACGTCAAGGTATCCGAAGATCTTAGTCGTCGTCCCCTTAGTCGGCGCCAGAATATAGATGCATTTTACTACCAACTACATCCAAAGGATAGAAAGCTTCTACTCAAGTCGAATGAATGTAAACACTTAACAATGAACACAAGATATACGTGGTTCGGTATGATTACCTACGTCCACGGGGGTGAAAGGGTGAATCTTATTACTTCCAAGTGTTACAAAGGTGTTGCTCTTAGTCGGATTTACTTACAAAGATAAAATTACTTCTCACTCTCCTTTCCTTGGTCTAAACTCGAGTCTCTCTTCTTAAAATATAACCTACCTTTCTTGAATACAAGTCACTCTATTTATAAGAGAAGTTTCATACAACCAAGTTAGGGTGTTGGTCATATTACATCCCTTTTACAGTTCTGTACTCGAGCCGACTCATGTCGTCTCCTATGGCCGACGTATCTTGATTCCTCGCCGGTCTCTCGTCTGAGCCGATCTCTTCGGGTGTTCTCTTGACAAGATGTCTCCTGCCATATCTGTCGCCTTAGCAATGGGCCGATACATTACGTACTTTCTTATCCTTTTGACCGTTGCGCCTCGTTTGTCCCACCCTGTCCCGTGTTGTCAGCTTTGTCAGAGGTCTGGGTCAAGTCTTGTCCGACAGCTGCACGCCTGATCCACGCGGCACCTTAAATCTCGCGCCTGCTAGTCTTCACCCTATGCTTCGCGTTCCTTCGTTTTTAGGTGCGCCAAGGCTTGAGATGTTGCCACCTGGATCTGTGGATAATTTATACCTACAAGAACCATGTTTTAAAAATATTTAGACAAATGACCAATTTTCCGTAATAATTAATCAATATTCGTAATATAAGACTCTAGACAAAGTCATCATTCGTAGGCATGGTATAGCTTGACTGAGAAGTGTAAAACGTGCCGGCCTAACACAATCCAACCTACAAAATCAAGTGTTTAGTGTGTTACATGTTGTGTTGCGCTGCGCTAGAAATTAAGGTGTGTTGCCGGGTGTATTATGTTATGCCAGAAAAATGACACACACTTACCCTGTATTATCAAAGAAAATGTTTTCAGTTATTTAAATGTATATATATTGTTATAGATATAAGTCAATATGATGACATTAAAATGTCAAAAATTTGTTAGAATACATATTCTTTTGTGAAATTTAATGTATTGTATCATTTGTATAGTGCTTTATGACGTGTTTTCTTAGCTTGCTATGTCGTGCTGTGCTATATCCTTATCTATGCCGCGATATCCCATGTTAGCCTGTCAACACACAAGGCTAACGTATTGTCCTATGTTATACTAGGCGACTAGGTCACATGTTGTGATGTGCTGTGCTCAAATTTTAACATGTGTTGGCACAACATTAATTACACCTCTAGCTTGACTTGATTTAAATAGAGTGTGGATGTTGCCTGGACAATTTTGTGCCGAACTGAGTGTACGGTAGCCAAGATTTTTACGTGTACATGGAATATCCTAATGTTATGCTTGAGTTTGTAGTTTGTACTAGTTGATGCCCCTACGGCCTACCGATTGAGGTACATCATATTCTCAGATTCACTTCTACGGTAAATACTAAATACTACTATGTCTGAATGTTTCCATCAAGGGCATCATTTCATCTTTTGATTTACCAATTGGCCCACTTCACCCTTTAAATCTATGAGACCATGAGAGAGAGAGAATGGTGTTTGCTGCTAGTTACTGTTTTAAAGAGAAGAAACCATGTATTGGGTGGTGGGTTGAGAAATATTTCAAGGATTGTCTTTGCAATTTGAGTGATGAGATATCATTTACTTGTGGTTTTGTTAGTCTAGTATGTTGGGGAATTGCTGAAATCCCTCAAATCATCACCAACTTCACAAATAAATCCGGCCATGGTGTCTCTCTTGCATTTCTTCTTACTTGGGTTGCTGGGTACGTATAATTATTAACTCCATTTCCTTCTAACTCCACCACTAGACCCTATTCCAGCACATACTCTTTCAGAAACATTGGCATCTAGACTTGGCCAAATAATTTACCCGCAAAGCTTGCGGAGATGGGTGGTGTGACCTGTACAAGGACTAAGGAGTAATTCCCGATTTGAATATTCAACACCAACTTAGTCAAGTGTTCACATCTATCTAAATTAACCTAGAAATATCTAGGATGTCTAGAGTCAATGTTAGACAATTAACATGTGTAAAATGAGTGTTCTAGAGTTAGACAAATCAAATAAGAATACTAGATTGTCTAGTAGTTGGTTTGGTGGAAGCCTCCATAGGCATAGTTGTTAGCCTCCATATGCATAGTTGTTAGCCTCCATAGGCATAGTTGTTAGCCTTCATAGACATAGTTCTCTTCTTCTTTTTTGTAGCCTATAAATAGGCATGTTGTATTCATTTGTAAGTAAGTAAGAAAGAAAGAATCAATCAATCAAAAATATCAAATAGATTGTATTCCACCAAGATTAATATCAATGTAGTCTTTACGCTTCCGCGTTTATGTTCTCCTCTCTCTTGTTCGATCTTTAAGATGGTATCAGAACAAGGTGAGAGGGAGAGAGGAGAGGAAGAGAAGTTATATGTTTTCCTAAAGAGTTTCTAAAGTTGCAATAAGAAGGAGAAAGAAAACTAAAAAATAAAATAAAAAATAGTTGCGCAGTATTCTGATGGTTATTGTGACAAGTTTGAAGCTAGAAGTCAGGTGAAGGAGAAGTTTGATGTCGTTTGAATTCACGGTGAAAATCGAGCTTAGGGCATGTTCTTGATGCCGAGAAAACATGGCAGTCGAGATACTAGTGCCGAAAAAAAAAATGTTACCGATGTTTTTGATGAGAAGAATCAAAGATGGTCATAAAGTCCAAGCTTGAGCTGTTTAGGGTTTGTTTGTGACGGCGTCGCTGCTCCAAAGAAATCGAAAAAAAAAATGGTTTATGCTTAGCTGGTGAAGGCGTAAGGATTATTGCTATCTTGCAGCTCCGTCGCTTGTGGTTTTAAAGCCATGCTCGTGATCTTGAAGAAGAAGAAGAAGAAAAAAAAAAAAAGTTCGAGGTTGTTTGGTTTTGAGCTGAGGGTTATGAACTCGTTTCTTGAGCCAAGATAAAGGAAGATTATTAAGACAAGTTTTCCAAAACAAAACGAGCCTGCTGATGTGAGCGAGCACAAGGAAGAAAATATGATTGTTTGCTGCTGCCATTGGCGTAGTAACAAAGATGACAAGCTTTAGCCTAGAAAACATCGTAGGAAGGTGTTGTCATGTGTCGAGATTGGTATTTTGCTGCCATTGCCATGAGAGCTCCAACCGGTGATGATGATAATGCTTGCTTCTGGTGATGAGACATGTAGCTCGTTGGTGCTTCTCAGGAGGGTGCTGTCATGAAGAGATGACTATGGACAGCGAGAAGAACAATGGTGGTTTTCCGACGGAATGGAGATGCTGCCACTATCGGCAGCCGATAATGAAGCCCATGGTTGAGCTTGGCAAGCAATGGTGTTGCTTCTCGGGTTGCAGCCATTAACAACATAGAAATGGAAGTGAATCGAGCTCAGAGATGAAGGGTGAACGACGGAGCTCGAGCGAGACGCTGCATACATTGACGGATGATAAGATGAACGTGGAGATTGCCAGAGATGGAATGATGCTGTTATCCGGTGATGGTAACGGTATTGCATGCATGTCAGTAATGCCGGGACAGTGATGAACGAGCAGAGAAGTGAATCTCGAGATGAACCAAGTTCAGAGACAGCATGGTAGAGCTTTGGCAATGGAAGGTGGCAGTGGTTTCGGTGATCGGAGCTGCTGGTGATAAAGATGGCAGTGTTTCATGGAGAGTTCGACGTGAGCACTTGGCTGTTGTTCGAGGAGAAGTGATGAAGAGTGAACGAAGGGAAAACGAGTGGCAGCTGCCATTATTGACCGAAGCTCGAGATGTAGAGAAAACGTGTGATACCGACACACCTAACACGCCGCACAGAGGAAATAAAAAACGGAAAGCAAAGGCGGAAAGCAAAAGCGGAGAGAACACGGGCTGTGATGAGACTGCATACATGAAGGACGACGAGACGGAGACCATCTCGTGCTGCTCCCAAAAAATGATGATGCTGCTGCCAACAGATGAAGGAATAAAATGGGTTGAGCAATAAGAGTGGATTGAGGTGTTGCTGCTGTAATGAATTCTTCCACCGATGGAGATTCGAACAAGTGATGAGTTAACCGTTGAAGGAAGAAGAACAGAATGTTTCCATGATGATACACGGTGGTCGATGGAGTTGGAGATCGATAGTCGCGCATGCAGCAGAAAGCAAAAAAAAAAAAAAAAAAAAAAAAAAAAAAGAGAGCCGTGAGAAAGTGCCATTCAACTCTCTTTTCATGGTGTGACCGACACACTAAACGTCCATCTCACCGGCAGACAAAAAAAAAAAAAAAAAATCGAAACAAAGAAGAAGTTGAAGGTGATTTAGATGGGCTGAAAGCCTCAAAGAAAATAGATAAGATGCAGACAAGATGTTTGTTTAAATGCAAGGATGATCATGGAAACATAAGTGTGACAATAATTGTCACAGCGTTGCAAATATGTTACGAATTCAGAAATGTGGCAAATCTGGATAGCGTGACAAAATTGTAACAGCAATATAACAAGAATAAGAATAGTCAGAGCTTGTGGCAGAAGCTTGACGAAATGAAAGATTGTGAGAGAATCTGGATAACCAAAGAAGTGTTACAGTTTTCGAACAAAAGCGTGACTGGAACAAAGATGAATAGAAGAAGAAACAACAAAAATGTTGTGAAGAAACGGAAGCAATCACCAAGTGGTGATGAGATAGAGAACAACAAAAGTGGGTGAAAATCCTTCGAGTTGTCTAAAGAGTACAAGAAGTATTTTACTGATACGAAGAGGACCGCAATGTCCCTAAACTACGATGGAACCCGTATGTTCTAAAACTACGAAGAGGACCGCAATGTCCCTAAACTACGATGGAACCCGTATGTTCTAAAACTACGAAGAGGACCGCAATGTCCCTAAACTACGATGGAACCCGTATGTTCTAAAACTACGAAGAGGACCGAAATGTCCCTAAACTTCCGAAGAGGACCGAAATGTCCATAAACTTCCGAAGAGGACTGAAACGTCCTTAAACTATGAAGAGGACCGAAACATCCTTAAACTATGAAGGGGACCGAAACGTCTACGATAAAGAGAAGTTGGAAAGTAGGTGTTGAGGGGGAGTGTTGAATATTCAACACCAACTTAGTCAAGTGTTCACATCTATCTAAATTAACCTAGAAATATCTAGGATGTCTAGAGTCAATGTTAGACAATTAACATGTGTAAAATGAGTGTTCTAGAGTTAGACAAATCAAATAAGAATACTAGATTGTCTAGTAGTTGGTTTGGTGGAAGCCTCCATAGGCATAGTTGTTAGCCTCCATATGCATAGTTGTTAGCCTCCATAGGCATAGTTGTTAGCCTCCATAGACATAGTTCTCTTCTTCTTTTTTGTAGCCTATAAATATGCATGTTGTATTCATTTGTAAGTAAGTAAGAAAGAAAGAATCAATCAATCAAAAATATCAAATAGATTGTATTCCACCAAGATTAATATCAATGTAGTCTTTACGCTTCCGCGTTTATGTTCTCCTCTCTCTTGTTCGATCTTTAAGATCCCGTACCAAAACCACCTTCCCAAAACCCTCGAGATTATTTTGACCCGCTCAAATCTGAATTTTATTGATTTATTCTTGTGCATGCAGGGACATTTTTAACTTAGTCGGTTGTCTTCTTGAACCAGCTACTGTAAGTAATATCATTCATCACTGAAACTGCAAACTTTTATTCTGGTCGTCAGGGGCGGAGCCAAGATTTCTAGTCAGGGGTGCAAAAATTTTCTTTGGGGTATACAAATTATTTTAGGGGTGCAAACAATCAAAATTAGGCTTGTGATTATAGTTTTAAAAAAAATTAAGCCTAAATTAGGCTTTGGAACTAGCTGGGCGGGGATGCAAGTGCACACTTTTGCACTAAGCTAGCTCCGCCCCTGCTGGTAGTATTCTTTCTTTCTCTAACTTTACTTTCCGCTCACTAAACCACTGTTTCTTTGTTTGTTTTTTTGTTTGTCGTTTTTGTTTTGTTCCAGCTGCCAACGCAATATTACACAGCTCTGGTAAATTTCGATTAGAATTTCTTTCATTTAATTTCAACGGCATAAAATGAAAATAACACCACTTGTCATGTGTTTGGTGCTTTTGAGAAGGAAAAACACTGTGAAAGGATAACGATATCTCCAATGTGTGTGTTAGCTAGTAATTTATATCACAACCTGCGGTGTCAGTTATAAATTCATTCCTATGGAAACACATTAAATCCAAGCATATCTTTCAATCAATATTTGTTGTGTGCACTGCAGCTCTATACAATCAGTACAATAGTATTGGTATTGCAAATTGTTTACTACGACTATGTCCTTCGATGGTGGAAAGTGGAAACAGAAAAAAAAAAGTGAATACTATTGAACAAACTCTGAGAGTATGTCAACTTTTACGTGCAACTTATAAATCTTAGTTTCTTCTAAGAAATTATCGAAGATACAAAGTTTAGAATATATAACACGTTTTTTTTTTTTTTTTTTTTGTGTACTTAGGTTGAGGACGATGATGATAAAGAAGACTATTCAAAACCGCTTAATCCTAAGCCATCATCAATGGATCCAAGGATAGCCATACCAAGGGTTCACCCATAGCATCATCTCGGAGGCATTACACGTATGTCTACTGCACTTCGATGGCTAATATTCGTACATAATTTTCAAGGGTCAATTCACATATAGGACACTACTTATCCTGAAAGAGTGAAAGGTCATTTTAAAAGAACTCAACCTTTCCAAAAATAACAAATGAAAAATTGAAGTTGAAAATCCTCTCTGAATCGCGTCCAGGGTATTGGCATACCCTGAGAAACGAATTTATGAGCCAGGATATGTTTAACAGTCCAGCTATGAGGTCCTGACCTGTGTATGTTGTCATAGTATGGGTGCTTAAATATGTGCCTAGGGGCATGATGTCAAGCAGTCAAAGTTTGTTGGAGCAGACATTAAAAACGAGCATGTGAAATAGTAATTTAATAAAATTATCGGACTGATAAGCGCAGGTCAGCGAGATCGTTGGCAAGTAGTAATACACCACCATTCGGATCTTATCTACGCATAGCAAGAAGTGGTCCTTCTGCCATTGAGGTGGATATCCACAAAACAAGTAATAATAATGGTTCATCCTCAGAGGAAGATGAAGACAACGTCTTTCCACCTCCCCAAAAGACATCTCTTAGCCAACCCAGGAGAATTCCAATTCCTCGCTCTGTAAGTGTAATTTGTAATAATGTTTATGCACTACTGATTAAAAATGATATATGATCGAGATTAGATGACTACTGAAAACAAGCGTTTTGATATAAAAGTACGTTATATGCAGGTGGGATATAGAGCAGCATTTGTCGCCACATCTGCTAGTTTACCCTTTGGAAGTAAGGCTATAATGGACAAGTATCTTGCATTGTCAGGGAGAAGATTACTGAGTGTAAAATTATTTACCCGACTGCATTTGTTAGCATAACAGTGATTACAAGATGTAGTATAATGAATTTTATTCTAACTTGCATCAGGAGCATGGATCGGCAAACAACGAAGTACTGGGACTAACTTTAGGATGGATGATGGCAGCTATATACATGGGCGGTCGAATCCCTCAAATATGTTTAAATGTGAGTTTCAATTGATAGTAATCCAATGTGATTTCTTTTCCTTCGCAAGCCCAACTTGGTTAATTTTAATTGGTGTACTAATGACTGCTATCTTACTGAACAGATAAAAAGAGGGAGTGTAGAGGTAAGAATTCTTTTCTTGAGCACCGTTGTTAGGTAAAATTGAAGTTGGTAATAGTGACTAATTCTTTGTGGGGTTCCGACTAGGGAATGAATCCTCTTATGTTCATCTTCGCACTCATTGCCAATGCCACTTATGTCGGAAGGTCTCTCTATCTCTCTGTGTACCATTCCTTTTCTTTCATTAGCTTAACAGACAAAGAGTAACACAATTTTTTATTGTTCACGCAGCATTCTGGTGAGAAGCACAGCATGGTCGGACATAAAGCCAAACATGCCTTGGCTGTTGGATGCAATTGTCTGTGTTGCACTAGATTTATTTGTATCCTTTTACATAAAATGTCAATTTTACAATTGAAACCATTGCTTCCTTCATAATATGTTAACCTTGACAGATATGCACTTAGATCATTTTGCAGTATATCTTTTATGGAGTACTTCAAAAGAGGAAAATGGCCGACGGAGAAGAAGCCTACGGTGACTATGTTGAAGCTGAGAAAGCAATAATTACAAACCAGTAATATTGTGTTGTAATTGTGACTTGTGTTGAAGGATAAAGAACAAAAGAACTACTGTAATTCCTTATCCTAAGTTGTGTCGTGCATTTTATTGTATGTATTCATGTAATGTATTCGTCCAGTAAGTTTTCCATAAGAAAATAAACCTAATACCATGTGCGCAGTTGCACTTTTTAGGTTTGTATTGTAGCCGTCAAAATTATGTTGTAAATTTATTTCTTTAGTTATTAATCGGTGACGAACAACATTCTGGGACCACGCTACGAATTGCACGGGAGATTATTATTATCCCATGTTTAGTTTTATTGTAAGTTCCGGCGTTATGTTATTCAGGAACTCCCAGTAGTTCTCCAAAACAATTGGTCTCATTGTCGAATTGTGATCAATTCTGTCAGAGACTCAGCATTGCCTCCCCATGTTCTTATTCGTTCTTCAGCTTGTAAAGCCTAAGCAAAATAAAATCCAACAAGATGCATTCGATTAGTATTAAGTAACACAGAATTCGTCAAAATGAACAGAAAAAATGTACTCTACATAGAATTACGTTGTTTACTGACCTCTTTTTGCCAGTTTGCTTTGATCATAACAATAAACAAAACAACAGTTTGAAGCAAACATCCAACTATCATTCCCGTCCAAATCCCCTGTTTTATTGACCACAGAACCAAATTAATTTTCGCAGGGTTACTGTTGATGATATTATTAGTGGAATTTTCAGGTAGTGTTTGCTTACCTTAACTCCGAGATTGAATTTGTAACCAAGTATTGCTCCAATAGGCAACCCAAACACGTAATAACATACTACGTTTATAAAGGCAACCATGGATTGCCACCCTGCACCTACTGCTACCCCTGCAACGATTTCAAAAAATAATTCATTATCTGATCCTCGTTAATTGTTGAAAGAAAACCTGTGGGTCATTCTCTTTTTTTTGGAGTAATTATTCAGTAAAGAAAGAGAAAAATACCATGAAGAACAGTTTGGACGCTGCTAGCAAGAATAGTAGCCGCAAGAAAATACCCAAGCTTAGATGTCTCGTGCACAACTATGGGTTCTGTCGTAAACAATTTGGGGAAGTTATCTTTTGTGGCAAGAACAACAATCATGAAAAGGATCCCAAAAAGAGCTGTTGTGCAAACAGCTACCCCTACTGAGAATTTTGCGGCTTTAGGATTTCCTGCTCCAAGTTCATTCGAAACACGAACACTAAAACAAACAAGTTTATGTGAGTGAACAAGGATTTGGCTACACATATTTAAGCTTACTATTGGAAACAACAAACCTGACAGCTGCGTTGAAACCTAAAGCTACCATCACTGCCCATAATTCCAAGTTCATACTGTAAGAATCAAAATGTAGAAAACATATTGAAAAATTAGCAAGTCAACCTAGAGATATTTCAATAAATATAAAGTTTTAAGGAACTCTTTGTTGGGTTTTCACGTCATATGGCCCATATGGCCCAACAGTCAGTGCCTGCCCCTTATTAAATGGGGGGAGGAAGTTAGTGGTTGCCTTTTGTTTTGGTTTTGTTAACAAAAGTCATCAGGAGAAGTGTTTTGAAAACACACGGGTTTATTCTTCTTTATTTTGAAGAAAGAGAAAGAGAGGAAGAAGAGAAAGAGAGTGAGAGATATAGAGAGATTAAAACCACCATTTTTTGTGAGATTGTTGTCATCTTGAAGAGAAGAAGAAAGGGTTCTTAGCTAAGGATCTTTTGGTTGATTGTGGTGAAGATTGAGCTATCAATTTCCACATCTCTTCAAAGGGGAAAAAATCTAGGGTTTGTTCAAACCCTAGTAGTAAGTATCTCAAATCACTTCTATTCTCAAATTGATAGTGAATCTCATATTATATGTGAATGAATTGTTGATCCATCCTTAGGGGTGAGTGTAATTAGGCAAATTGATATCCAAGTGCTATAGGCACCTTGAAGAAGAGTTTATCCCCAAATTGGGAGAATTGTTGTTATCCCCAAATTTGGAAGAATTGTGTGTAACCCATTATTGTTATAGTGGAAGATTTGCCCGTGGTTTTTTACCCTTCACCTTGGAGGGGTTTTTCCACTTAATTGCCGGTGTTGCAGAGAGGATGAACCACACTATTCTTGAGAAAATCAGGTGCATGTTATCTCATTCCAAGTTGCAGAAGCATTTCTGGGGTGAAGCAATGAATACTGATGTGTATTTGATCAATCGATCTCCTTCAAGACCGCTAGATGGAGAAGTAGCAGAAAAGGTATGGAGAGACAAAGAACCTACTTATGATCACTTGAAAGTGTTTGGTTGCAGGGCATTTGTTCATATCCCAAAAGATCAGAGATCAAAGCTTGATGACAAAGCAAAGCAGTATTTGTTCCTAGGCTATGGGACAGAGAAGTTTGGTTACAGATTTTGGGATCCATTTGAGAAGAAGGTTATCAGAAGTAGGGATGCAGTATTCCTTAAAGACCAGACTATTGAAGACTTTGAGAAGATTGAGATGCCAAAGCTTCAAGATGATATGACCTTGGATCCAAATCCAGTTGTTCCTTCTCTTAAACAACATGATGATGATGTTGATGGTAATGGCAATGAAGAAGCTCATGAAGATGTTCCAGTGGGTTATATTGAGCAAGATGTGCAATAACAACAACAACCAGAAGCTGAGTTGAGAAGATCCAGCAGGACCAGATTACCTTCAACAAAGTATACACTACATGAGTATGTGATGCTAACAGATGCAGGTGAACCAGAATCTTATCAAGAAGCTCTTAGTGTTCCTGAAAGTCAGAAGTGGTTGAAATCCATGAAAGAAGAGGTTGGCTCTTTAGATGAGAATGACACTTTTGATTTGGTTGACAAGCCTGAGAACCAGAAAATTCTGAAGAACAAGTGGGTGTATAGAATCAAGAATGAAGATGGTAACTCACAACCAAGGTACAAAGCATGCTTAGTTATAAAGGGTTATGAACAGAGAAAGGGTGTTTACTTTGATGAGATTTTCTCACCGGTGGTGAGATTTCCTTCTATTCGGGTTATCTTGGCAATAGCCGCTAGTTTGGATCTTGAGATAGAACAACTAGATGTCAAGACAACATTTCTTCACGGTGAGTTGGAGGAAGATGTGTATATGGCACAACCCGAGGGTTTTGAAGTCAAAGGAAAAGATCACATGCTATGCAAGCTAAATAAGAGTCTTTATGGTTTGAAGCAAGTTCCAAGAAGATGGTACAAGAAGTTTGAATCGTTCATGAAGGAACATATGTACAAGAGGACGACTTCAGATCATTGTGTATTCATTCAAAAAAATTTTGATGGTGATTTTCTTACTCTTTTGCTATATGTTGATGACTTGCTTATTGTTGGCAAAGATAAGAAAAAGATTGATAGGTTGAAGTCAGATCTGAGCAGGTCTTTTGCTATGAAAGACTTGGGTGCAGCAAAGCATATTCTTGGCATGGAAATCACTCGTGATAGGAAAGCAAGGAAGTTGTGGTTATAACAAGAAAGCTACATTGAGAAGGTGTTGCAAAGATTCAACATGGACAAGGCTGAGCCGGTAAGTTGTCCACTTACAAACCATTTTAAGTTAACTCATGATCAATGTCCTGTGAATGATGTTGAGAAATGGAAGATGGAGAAAATTCCTTATGCGTCCGCAGTTGGTAGTTTGATGTATGCAATGGTGTGTACAAGGACGGATATAACTCATGCAGTTGGAGTGGTAAGCAGATTTCTATCAAATCCTGCTATGGAGCATTGGGAAGCAGTGAAATGGATACTACGGTATCTAAGGGGTACTTCTAATATGTGTTTGTGATATGGAGGTGACAAGCCAGAGTTAGTTGGTTACACAGATTCAGATTTGGCAGGTGCTCAAGACAGTCTCAAGTCGACATCAGGTTACTTATTTACCTATGCAGGGGGAGCTGTGTCGTGGCAATCCAAGTTACAAAAATGTGTAACATTGTCTACTACAGAGGCAGAGTATATTGCAGCTACAAAGAGTTGCAAGGAGATGATATGGATGAAGAGGTTTGTTAGAGAACTCGGTGTGAAGCAACAAAGGTTCATCGTTTACTGTGACAGCCAGAGTGCCATCCATCTCAGCAAGAATTCGAGTTTTCACTTGAGGTCCAAGCACATCAATATTAGGTATCAGTGGATACAAGAAGTTCTCGGGGAGAAGGTCTTGTATATTGAGAAGATCCATACAGATGACAATGGTTCTGATATGATGAAAAAGTCGCTACCAAAATACAAGCATGTGTATTTCTGCAGCAGGGTAGGTTTGGTGGTGACGGGTACCTTGCCATAAGTCGTGAGGGGGAGATTGTTGGGTTTTCACGTCATATGGCCCAACAGTCAGGGCATGCCCCTTATCAAATGGGGGGAGGAAGTTAGTGGTTGCCTTTTGTTTTGGTTTTGTTAACAAAAGGCATCAGGAGAAGTGTTTTGAAAACACACGGGTTTATTCTTCTTTATTTTGAAGAAAGAGAAAGAGAGGAAGAAGAGAAAGAGAGTGAGAGATATAGAGAGATTAAAACCACCATTTTTTGTGAGATTGGTGTCATCTTGAAGATAAGAAGAAATGGTTCTTAGCTAATGATCTTTTGGTTGATTGTGGTGAAGATTGGGCTATCAATTTCCACATCTCTTCAAAAGGGGGAAAATCTAGGGTTTGTTCAAACCCTAATAGTAAGTATCTCAAATCACTTTTATTCTCAAATTGATAGTGAATCTCATATTATATGTGAATGAATTGTTGATCCATCCTTAGGGGTGAGTGTAATTAGGCAAATTGATATCCAAGTGCTATATGCACCTTGAAGAAGAGTTTATCCCCAAATTGGGAGAATTGTTGTTATCCCCAAATTTGAGAGAATTGTGTGTAACCCATTATTGTTATAGTGGAAGATTTGCCCGTGGTTTTTTACCCTTCACCTTGGAGGGGTTTTTCCACGTAATTTTCGGTGTTGTGTGATTACTTATATATTGTGTAGTTGTTGTTATTTCCGCATTTGTATATCATTGCTTGTGTAGGTTTCGTATTGCGCATAACGGCTCGGATTTTCGTAAGCCTCCCCCAACACTCTTGAAGTTCTAAATACCAATTATGAGGTATAGCCGAATACTAACTAGATTGACATAGCATCTACAGCTATCTCTGGATTCTTTAAACATCCGACGAGAATAATGATTTCTGTGAAATACCACATTTCTAAGCTGCCATCAGAGAAAAAGTCATTTTAGCAAACAATTTTGATACTGCTTTTAAGACTGGATTTGTTTTGTATTTGAGTTTGGAGCACAAACCACAACATTATGGCTGAGGCGAATGAAAGTTTGACAAACCCATATAAACTTTTGAATGCTAGCGAGGAAAAACAGGTCCATGCATTTGGGAAGTATCCAGAAACTACATAGATTATCTGGGCCAACATAAGAAGCCACCATGAAATGTTTCCTACTATTGCATTTGCATCCCCCAGCAGTCCATAACCAAGCTTCACAATCACTACCTAATTCATCAAAGCATGAAATGCTAAGACAACCATAGATATTATGGTCATCACCCAAACCTTGCCTTGGGACTGCAGAAACTTTTGAATTGGAAAGTTGATAGCGTTTGCAAATAACTGAGGGATCACCCATCTTGCGAATTTCCCTGAAAGTTCAGAGATCTCTTTTCCCTGATGAAGGAACTTTAGTATTGGACAAGCAAAGACATAAAATGGTACAAGAATCAATGCTGTCACATCAGTAATTATACACGATCTTTGCAAATATACGCCAAGCATGTTAAATTGACCTGCACCAACTGCTTGACCACAAAGCATCTCCAAGGCACTTCCCATCCCTAGATACCGCAGCAGAATACGTGAAATAGTTGATAGGGTCAGTTGATAATGTAAAGAGAAAAGAACTTCTTCTTAATTACCCTACAATGTGTAAAAGTACTTATTTTACTGCCAAATTAGAACACATAACCTGAGGCTGTGGGTATTACCATCCAACTGTAGAGATAACTAAACGGCCATGCAAATACATCTATCAATAATTTTGTTCTTTTATTTTCAGTTATCAGTTGCCCTATTGGACCGTTAACACTTGTATATACATGCAAGGCATTAAGGCATTAACATATCTTTACTGTAAAATAACGGTAATGGGTATCAAACAAAACCTTACCATGAATCCAAAAACAAAACCTTCAATGACATTCTGAATAACCGATACAACAACAAGTTCAGTATCACCCAAGTGACCAACAAAAGCAACAGTCATAACCCTATTGAAAATTGACAAACTCCTGCAAGTATTGCAGGTCCTGCTATATGCCACATCTTTTTTGATTCATTCCAACTTTTATCAACTAATAAGCTCTTTCTCTCAATCAAACTAAACATCACATCTTTTGCCATTGCAGAAGAACATGAATAGAAACAAAAACAAGAAGAGAATAAACAAACAAAGACTTGGTAGGTAAATTTCCCTCCTTAGCTAAAGTTCTTCTCAATCAAACTCACACATTTTCTATGAATCAACTCTCATTCACCAAATCAAGTTTGTTAGGTTACTTTTATCTTTGTATTGTATGATAGACTCTTATTTTGTTTTAAAAGGGATATATATATATATATATATATAAATGTCATGAAAGTACTAAAACACCTGGAGGTTTTGCATTTTCATAGACGAACGTGTTACCTAGTATTTAGTATTTGGCTGCATAAATAGAACTTCCTAAAACAGGTTGAAAATATGGTTAACCGACCCAAATACCGAATACTGCCCATGCGCGTATACCTACATAATGAATGTGTTGGAAAAAATTACCGGGCTGCAATGGAGATGAATGACAGAAATCAATTGTGGTTGTACTCAAAACTTTCAAGGCTCTGGTGATTTCTTTTAGACAAATATTTCTACCCTCCCAACGAATTGGCGATTGCAACAGGTATGTGAAATACTGCCTTCAGGATACAGTGAAAGCCCTAAAACCGAAAATTGGATTCAAGGTTTGCACCCCTTGACCCAATCAAGAACACATGAAAAGAAGGTTCTGATGATGCTTTAGAAGAAGAGAGAAAACAAAGAAAGGGTTTTTCAAGAGATGATTTCGAAATGGGTTTGGGAGATGCTACTTATAGGGGTTTTTGCATCTGTTGGGAAAAAGACATGTCTTTTCACCAACAGGTTTCTCTTCACAAAGAGATGCGTCTCTTCATCAACATCCACTGTCTGTTGAATTTAGAATTTTCTGGAAACGTTTTCCAACTGTCCAAACAATTGCATATCCAAAAAATTCATACAACAGAATGCAAGGAGACATGACTTCATACAATCTTTCCATAGACTCAACAACAGTCCAAGTACGACCAATATTGATGTTCTAATTTAGTATATCCTCGTATACGGGAGTGAGCCTAGTGTAAATTTTTTCAAGACCTTCTACCATTCTCTTAGAATTCATCTGCATAACCTTGACCCTAAGATAATAAAAACACAAAACATAAAATTAAAACTTGATATAAAAGAAATACAGATAAAACATGTGTACAACAATGTACACACATTTGCAGAATCACAAATATAACATGTGTACAAGTATGTACACATCAAGCAAATCCATGTGTACGACTGTAAAAAATAAATGAATGAAACACTAAATATAAAACTCACCGTATCACATCAAGAAGAGCAAGAACAAATAGCCACATCATGTAATGTGTACAACAATGTACACCTGTAAAACAAGGTGTAAAAAGATGTACACCTTTTAAGATCCATATTGATACATTGGCATTTTTCAGATGAAACCAGAATGGGTATAGCCAAGGATGAGGAGCATAACCAGTGGCGCCTGAATGTAGGAAAGCGACCAGCGAAGAGGAAGAAGAGTTTATTTTAATTTTCATATAAGATCACTTTCTGAATTTCTTCTAAACATTTTAATCTTCAGACAACTTTTAAAATTTCAATTTTTAACATTCTGTTTAAGACTTATCACTATTATAAATACCTTGAATTAATATTTTATTGGTTTCAATATTCATGATTTGAAAATAGACTTGTGTCAGTACTAAGGTGTGTATTAAAGGTTAGGAAATATTAAGGTGTACATGATTGTGCACAGTTTCTGACAGAGTAGAAAATATGACAGGAAATGATATAGGAAGGTGTACACAATGGTACACATGTACTAACAGAAACATAGAATACAAAAAGTTATAACCTAGTATCAATCATTGAACAACAAAAATAAAAACTAATTACTGGCATTAGAATTGAAAAAGATAGAATATCACTAAACAAAATAAACTAGTAGCATCCATTGTACAACAAGGTGTACATAATGGTACACATATAAAAAGACAGGTAAGAAAAGTGAAGTGCACAGGAAGATGTACATAATGCTACACAGATCCTGACACTAATTATCCATGAATAGAAAAATGAAACGTAAAAACAAAAGTAGTAAAAAGCATTACTAAAAGTAAAAACCAAAAAACATAGAATCTTTCAAACAAATCAAACGTAGTAAAAAACATCAAGGCATGGGGCAGGTTGCTCTGTTGTGGTGACCAATCATAGGCCTCTTTTGCTTCTCCCAAGCCTTCTTGAAACATTGTTCACTAGGATCATAAGACTGCGGCTTGTCATAATTAGGGATTGGAAAAATGATCTCTTGGTAAGTCATGTTGTACCATTCAGTGGTAAACTATGGCTCAACAAATAAATATATGTCCTCCCTCGTAGATTGAATGGCAGCACAAGCATGTACACATGGAAAACCATTTATTCGTCATCTGTGACACGTAAAAGTTCTCTACAATAGATATACAAAATGAGTACGAAGAGACATGACTTCATACAATCTTTCCATAGACTCAACAACAGTCCATGTACGACCAATGTTGATGTTCTCGTTTAGTATATCCTCGTATACGGGAGTGAGCCTAGTGTAAAATTTTTCAAGACCTTCTACCATTCTCTTAGAATTTATCTGCATAACCTTCACCCTAAGATAATAAAAACACAAAACATAAAATTAAAACATGATATAGTAGAAATACATATAAAACATGTGTACAACAATGTACACATAGTTGTAGAATCACAGATATAACATGTGTACAAGTATGTACACATCAAGCAAATCCATGTGTATGACTGTAAAAAATAAATGAATGAAACACTAAATATAAAACTCACCTATCGCATCAAGAAAAGCAAGAACAAATAGCCACATCATGTAATGTGTACAACAATGTACACATGTAAAACAAGGTGTAAAAAGATGTACACATTTTAAGATCCATATTGATACATTGGCATTTTTTCAAATGAAACCAGAATGGGTATAGCCAAGGATGAGGAGCATAAGAAGTGGCGCCCGACTGTAGATAAGCAGTGGCGCCTGACTGTAGGAAAGCGACCAGCGAAGAGGAAGAAGAGTTTATTTTAATCTTCATATAAGATCACTTAATGAATTTCTTCTAAACATTTTTAATCTTCAGACAACTTTTAAAATTTCAGTTTTCAACATTCTGTTTAAGACTTATCACTATTATAAATACCTTGAATTAATATTTTATTGGTTTCAGTATTCATGTTTTGTAAATAGACTTGTGTCAGTACTAAGGTGTGTATTAAAGGTTAGGAAATATTAAGGTGTACATGATTGTGCACAGTTTCCGACAGAGTAGAAAATCTGACAGGGAATGATACAGGAAGGTGTACACAATGGTATACATGTACTAACAGAAACATTGAATACAAAAACTTATAACCTAGTATCAATCATTGAACAACAAAAATAAAAACTAATTACTGGCATTAGAATTGAAAAAGATAAAATATCACTAAACAAAATAAACTAGTAGCATCCATTGTACAACAAGGTGTACATAATGGTATACATATAAAAAGACAGGTAATAAAAGTGAAGTGCTCAGGAAGGTGTACATAATGGTACACAGATCCTGACACTAATTATCCATGAATAGAAAAATGAAACGTAAAAACAAAAGTAGTAAAAAGCATTACAAAAAGTAAAAACCAAAAAACATAGAATCTTTCGAACAAATCAATCGTAGTAAAAAACATCAAGGCATGTGGCAGGTTGCTCTGTTCTGGTGACCAATCATAGGCCTCTTTGCTTCTCCCAAGCATTCTTGAAACGTTGTTCACTAGGATCATAAGACTGCAGCTTGTCATAATTACGGATTGGCAAGATGATCTCTTGGTATGTCATGTTATACCATTCAGTGGTGAACTATGGCTCAACAATTAAATATATGTCCTCCCTCGTAGATTGAATGGAAGCACAAGCATGTACAAATGAAAACCATTTATTCGTCACCTGTGACACGTACAAGTTCTTTCCAACATATCTACATAATGAGTGCGAGGATACATGATTTCATACATCTTTCCATAGACTCAACAACAGTCCAAGTACGACCAATGTTGATGTTCTCATTTAGTATATCCTCGTATACGGGAGTGAGCCTAGTGTAAAATTTCAAGACCTTCTACCATTCTCTTAGAATTCATCTGCATAACCTTCACTCTAAGATAATAAAAACACAAAACATAAAATCAAAACATGATATAAAATAAATACAGATAAAACATGTGTACAACAATGTACACACAGTTGCAGAATCACATATATAACCTGTGTACAAGTATGTACACATCAAGCAAATCCCTGTGTACGACTGTAAAAAATAAATGAATGAAACACTAAATATAAAACTCACCGTATCGCATCAAGAAGAGCAAGAACAAATAGAAATCTTTATTGTTCATAAGAATAACAAGAGAAATCTTCATTGTTCATTAGAATAGAAATCTACATTGTGCATAAGAATAGAAATCTTCATTTTCTATAAAACACTAAACACTAAACTAAACATAAAACTCACGAGTATGCTTCGGAATCACATCAACATTTAAATAGAAATTTTCATTGTTCATAAGAATAACAAGAGCAATTAAACATTGAAGTTGTATATCACCTTATATAACCTCTACTTTACCAATATCCATATAGGAAAAACGTATACTCAAAGGAGACAAAGAACTCCACTGCTTACAGGCAAAATGCTTCAATTCATCAACGATGATAGAAGTATTAACACGAAAAGCAGTAGAATTCTCACCATGATTCAAAACAACATGAACAAACTTGTCAGACATATTTTATACACCTATATATAAGAAAATAAATAATTATAGTTTCATATTCGCATAACCTAAAACTTGAAGAGTGTACAGAAAAGTACACATTTAACTGAAGCCAAAAAATCAAATAACTGTAAACCTAAAATCGAAACTACTCCATCCATTAATCGAGGATACAAGCTTCATAATCTTACTAGAACATATAATTGAATAAACCAAAAGCATATGATCTAATATCAGTTCGATTTCATATCATGCATCTTAACAGCAAAACCAAAAAACAGTAATCAAAATCATTTAATGAAAATCAAAAGCTAAAATATAACAAAAATTAAATAAAAAACATAAAAACAATAACATGTAACGGATCGAATTCATATCATCAACTAATAAAATCAAAAAAACTAAAAATCAGAAATGAAAATCAACGATGAAGCAAAACTAACCTGAAGCTGAATTCTGCTGTAAAAACGATCAAATCCAACCTAAACTCTATGAATCCAACCAAAACACTATGAATCATGATGCAAAAACGATCAAATCTAACATAAACTCGATGTATCTCTGAAATATGTCGTGAATTCAAATCTGAGTTCAGAAATTATCAATTTCAAAACACCTCACAAGTAACCTGGAGTTGAGTTATGTTCAAGAAACAATTAACTCCAACCTAAACTTGGTGTATCGCCTCAAAAATTCTTCTCTGACTGGCTCCCTGTGTTGATTTCATATTTGAGATATGAAATTTTCGATTTCAAATCTTCATTGTATATATGAAGTTGGCTCAAGGGCAGTTACGGGATAAAGGAAGTACAGGAAAATCGGGATCGGTAGCACTTTTGGACTAACTCGTCCATATTTGGACTAATCTGTTGTGGGCGGGGATTATTTGGACTAGAGAGTACTAGGCCTGAAATGAGTGGACTAAAATGTCCAAAGACCAGTAACTTTGGGACTAAACGTCAATTTCTACTACATAATACTGAGTAGTGTCTCTATCCGATGCACCCAAACCTACTTTTTTTTTCTTGGTTAAGATCATCATTTAAATATAAGGGGTTTTTATTAAAGTGCCCATGTAGGGAAATGCTATTAATAAAATGTCCACGTTTTTTTCAATATTAATTAAATGCCCAGATTTTGACCTTTTCCGTCTCATTTTATTGAAAAAAACGGTTAACATCAGTTAGGGGCAGGTAGCAGTAATTCTGTTTTTGGAAAAGATAGTTAAGCCCTTGAATCGTCAAATAGGCACTCAGTACCGAGTTGACTGGGATTTAATCGGTGATCAGTGATCAGGTTTAAGCTAAATTTAAGGAATAACAGCATCTCCAATGGGAATGTGATGTTGTTCCTACGTGGTTGCTCTTTGAAGACATCCTTGAGGGAAATTAATGCTAAAAACCCTTGAATTTAGGAGGAAAATAAAATCTATCTCCAACCGGAAATGTTTTAGGTTGAATCATGTGTCCACTTGTACTACTTCAATTGGCCATACAACTTATTTTGTGAATTATTCTAAATAATTAATTTCATTTATGTAAGTATATTTATTTATTAAGAATATTGTTATTAGATCATCGTGATTGATCATGAAATCAATCTAATTTTAACTAATCATAAAAATCACTTACTAACTTCTGTGAAGTTACTCGATTAAAAAGATTAATTGTTTGCCAACCTCTAACAGTGTTTAACGTCCTTTTTTGTTTTAAACTATGTAATCTATTTCCACATTCATGAAGTTTCAAGTGAAACTTGTTAATGATGATAAGCTGTTTTGCAAATCTGTGTACGAAAAACATAGTAGAAGATTTGATTATTCAATCGAGATAATTTATTTTCGATATAAATTACAACAAATTAAGGAAAAAATTGGTGACTAGGATGGCTCACATCCTCTAGCAAAACCTCTAAAACTAGAGGATGTTCAAATAACTTCCATGCCAAGTCATCCTCACATCCTCCTTCACGTTCCCATTAGAGAAGAAAATTTTGAAAAAACTTAAAAAATCCTATGTGGCCTGAATTGTAGGAAGTGTATCTAGTCTCATTGGAGATGCTCTAAGTGGTGAGAAGAAATTATCAAGCCCTGATAATTCAAGAATTCATTATCAAAACATTCATTTCAAATTCTCGGAGAAATTACCTTTTGGACAAGATCAGTAGTTCATCCTAATTAGTCTCCGTCATCAATACGATTAATCTTCATCCCCAATTCCATGAAACAAGATCTCCATTAGCAAATAAGCTTCCATTTTTTGCAAGTAGATGAATCGGTTAATTCTAGTATAAACTAATTCCATACTAATTCATGATACCCAAGTAAACTCATAACTTGGTGGTCTTGATCCAAGTATTCTCAACCTCTCCATGATTTTTCCTTGTAATTACACAATACAAGATGAATTTGTTAATTCTAGTATAAACTAATTCCATACTAATTCATGATACCCAAGTATACTCATAACTTGGTGGTCTTGATCCAAGTATGCTCAACCTCTCCATGCTTTTTCCTTGTAATTACACAATACAAAATAGAAATGGGTTTGTGTATTTATTGTTTTTCATGACCCATATTTCCGGTTCTTCTTCTTTTATCTTCAATTATTCTCCCATTTCTGTCTCTAGTTCTTATTCTTTTATCTCCACGAACTAAACACGTAAAATAAATACCAAAACCAAAAAATCTACTAACAAAAACAATACAAACATTAATTCATCAAGCTAAGATCTTTCTCCTACTTAATTCATCTTTCAATCAACTTATACCATATCAGTAGCCAAATAACAATCAGACCTTTTGGAGAAACAACAATAAATCATATCATCGTAACACCAGTCCGAACGATCAAGGACCATGTCAAATATGCAAAAATATAAATCACACAGCTGACAGATGTTGGTTTCTCTATGAGAAAGGAAGCACATCCCATCCCAAAGAATCAGCGGTCTACATATGTTTTCCTAGAGGTCATCCTGAGAATCAGTGGGCTACTGATACTGGAGAAACTCATCATTTGACCGCTGACATCAAAACCTTAAGCATTCCTCATGAATTTGATGGAACTGACCAAGTAAAAGTTGGTATTGGTAATAATGCACTGCAGATAGCAAATATTGGTAACACTACGTTTACTTTCAATACATGCTTCCTTCGATTAAACAACATTTATCATGTTCCAAAAAAAAAAAGACAAACCTACTCTCGGTCTATCAATTATGCAAGGATAATAATGTTTTCTTTGAGTTTCACTCCAATTTCTTTGATGTGAAGGACAATTGCACGAGATCACAATGCTACATAGGAGGAATATGAATGGGCTATACATTTTTGATGGAGTAGATGACATAGACAGATCTGTAATCTCAAAGTCTTACCTCTATGACAGTTTACCAGTTTGGCACCAACGTCTAGGTCATCCAATGTTTAGCACCGTCTCTAGAATAATCAACAACTTTTCTCTTCCAGTTTTGAATAAAAAGTTTGATTTTTGTCATTCTTGCCAAACCAGTAAGAGCAACTTTTGATAACCGTTAAGTTTAATTGTTTCAGGTATTTGGGTTTCTCCATAAACTTATAGAAATAGTTATCGTTATTGAAAATATGGGGGTACCAAAATACACCACCACTTTTTTATTATGCAATTTGTATGGATAAACTCTCTACAACTCCGAGAGTTAAACTCTATCAAGGAATAATATCTAGAGTTATATATATCTCTCTCTTGCGATTAGAATGTTTACAAAATCAAATTCGTGAAATTAATCACAAAGAGATTACTTGGACGGTGATAAATACCAATATCCAAGAATCAATCAAGTCGTATCCAACAAACTAGGTCGGATGTATCTACTTTGATTAATCAAAGCACATCCTGTGATATTTTAATTATAAAGATAAATGATATAATACGAAAAAAGAAATAGCACATACACTAGAAGTTTTGTTAACGAGGAAACCGTAAATGTAGAAAAATCCAGGGACATAGTCCAGATTGAACACCAAACTGTATTAAGCCTCTACAAACACTAGCCTACTACCAATTAACTTCGGACTGGAATGTAGTTGATCCCTAAAAGGTATCCCACGGATTAAGGTACAATCGCGCTCCTTACGTCTTAAATGACGTCACACCAACTAAGAGTTTCTTCAACTCAATTGAAGACTTTGAACCAATATGATGCCCACAGATTAATCTCATATATGATTTTCTTTTGCAATCAAATAGTTTGATCAAAGGTGATGAGAATCGATAGTAATAGACAAAGTCTAGCTAACCTCAAAATCCGTACTTATGCAACCCGAAGTGCATCCTAGATTATTATTCACCTCACAGGTATAAAACTTATGGAATCAACAAAGTTTGAGACTTTGAACCAATCTGACTCCCACAGATTAATCTCATATATGATTTTCTTTTACAATCAAATAGTTTGATCAAAGGTGACGGAAATCGATAGCAATAGACAAAGTCTTGCTAACCTCAAAATCCGTACTTATGCAACCCGAAGTGCCGCCTAGATTATTATTCACCTCACAAGTATAAAACTTATGGAATCAACAAAGTTTGAGACGAAGAGAACTTTGATGATTTCTATAAATCCCAGGTATTATATAAATTTTATTGAACTCCCGTCTGCATTATTCACTAATGCAGGGCTTGTTGAGTATTTATCATATGCTATGTTCCTAGGTGAACTCTTAATATTGACATGATATGATAATTAATGTTAACTCTTAGCTAGTGTTGATGGTGGATTTTAGTTCAGGGATAAAGTTGTAAAACCAATTTTTGTGCCGACATTCTGCAACGGATAAGGCTATTTGATAAGTGGTGAATGCTTCTCCACTTTATTAATTCACCTAGAATGGAGCATGTAGCAACAATCCCCAAGTATTCTGTGAATTTTAGCATTATTAATTAATGCATAAAATCACCTTGTATTTCCTGTGTTGTTCTCAGCATAACTCTCGTTATTGGTGTGGCATGACGAATGATTGTTACTCTCAGCAGAGTAACATGAATATCCCAAGTGTCAATAGTGAGGCATGCACGAAATACCCGTACAGGCTACACCATTCTCTAACAAAGAAAATCATATCTCGGTGTGTTATACTAACCCGATCGAGCATATTTGAATATGGACTGTCCACATCAGTCTTAGAAACGATCACGACCATCCAATTTCACCAGCATGATTGGACGGATTAGATCGGATCCATAACCCTCAGGAAGGTATTGGAGTATTCACCACATCCCAATGCGGACCTGCATGGTCAGCCTCCCCAAAAGGGTAACAATGGTTTGCCAATTCGTCCAGCCAAAGCAGCACGGACGCGAAACCCTAAATTATGGTTTACGGCACATTACATGTGTCGCAAATCAGTCTCAACCAACCATCTTCGCAGGCATATATGAAGGGTGTAGATGTTGATTCAAAGGGCCCAGAGCATGTCAACACAAATACCGTGGGCCCGCCTACATACATGACCGATCGGTCAAGACCAACTATGGTTGGTCTCCCCAATTCATGCGCCCAAACAAGGCATGACGCATGGCCGACAAAACCCTAATTAGGGTCTGTGTTGTAATCACGAGCGTCCATCCTCTCCCGATCGGATGAAGGGTCTAGGAATAGACTAAGCAGGTCCGGTGAGTATCAACATGATCATTGTGGGGCCATATATCTCCACACCCAATTGGCCTAGGCATACCATGGATGGTTGCCTCAATTCGCACACCCAAACTTGGCGTGGTCACACTTCCCAACCACAAACTGATCTCGACCACTCAACTTTTCCGGACAAATTGAGTGGCTTAGATCATGTTTCTATGGGATAATGAAGTACAAGCGTATGTACCAGCCCGTCGTCTGCACGCCAGACTGATCGGTTAAGACCGACCAGGCTTGAACATCTCGAAACGCGTGCCCAAAGTTGGTCGGCCAAGGGGGGAATTTCTTGCGAAGCCTCCAAACTATCACATGAAGTATGCTGGACATGATGCTCAACAACGATGCTTCATACATGGTGAATATATTCGATGCATTACCTGCATAAAATGCACAAGATATTTCATAAATATCGACTTCCTGAATAACTTAGTTATTTAATCTAGCATTACATGCTACTTTTTATGGGTCCCATGATCCACACACTCGAGACATCAATCATGTCACAAACTGGAGGATACATACTAGGGTATTAGTCTAACGGTTTACAACGTGCAGTGTGCAACGCCCCATCACAAGAACGTGTCAGGAAGTCATGGACGTTAGTGATGACGGGAGAAGTGTGCAAGACTGATCGTGTAGCACTAACACACGACTCCACCACTCCATCACTCCACTTCCCACGAGATACGAGGGTTCGGCTTAATGAGTTGTATAAATAGGTTCTCTTCCCTATTTCCAATAGGACAAGACATATAAAAACCAAGTGTTAATACAACGTATTCAAACAATGAGAGTTGATTGCTTACATTATTTGCAAGTCAGTTCGGTAATCTGATACAAGTCATAAACATCCTACACCTTAAAAATATCAACACCTTCTTCGCTTCCATCCCTAAGATCAACCCCATCTCCTTCACTTTGTGACCAAAACAAGTCTGGAATGGCCATTTATTGGTTTAGGCCAGAATTGTATAGATTGATCTCTCGAATCAAAAGCACTTCCATGTAGTGCATTTGTTTAGGGTTTATATTCATTTCTCATCCACACACCCCCAAACTACCAAAACCGGCAGAAATAGTTTTCATTCATGAATAATGGGCGACCACAGTATGAGATTAATCTCCCAGTTGCAATATCAATTTCCAAATTCCCAATTTCATTTCTTCAATACCCAATCCTATTTGGCTGATTTCAAAATGGTTGGTCTTAGGACTCCCCCAACAATTTCAAATTCCAGTCGAAGTTCCTCCAATGAAGATACCCCTCTTCCCAACGGTATATCTGATGGCGTAACCGGAAGAATCCCAACGTTGATAGAGTTAGCACGTGTGCATGAGATTCACAAGAAGAACATTTACGTGATCAAAGAAGCAATAAATGGCATACTCGATCTCCTCATCAAGATGACATCAAATATGAGTGGTTCTCCTGTTACAGAGATTTCTATACTGGGGACTGATTCTCGTAACGATCCTCCTCAAGTGAATAGTTTCACTATGAACCAGAGGCCGGTGGATCAGGAAGCGACTTCTCTAGTGGAAAGTTTATACGAAATATTATACCTCTCGAAGAGTCAGCGGGTGGAGACGTTTGCTGCAATCAACCAGATAGACCTGGACGTGCATTTAACTCCTTTGCATCCAGAAGCCTCAAAAACATCAGAGATGTCTGTGAATAATGTTACGTTTACATAAGAAAACATGATGACGGAAGAAGATCACAACCGTACCCTACACATTACTGCACGCATCAAGAATTCAGAGTTCAAGAGGGCACTCATTGACACGGGAGCATCTTCGAATGTGATTACTTTCAAGACACTCAGGATGGTCAAGGTTCTCCCAAGAAAGATCGTGCGACGACCTACCACTATGACGCACTTTGAAGGAAACCAAACTAACACGTACGGGTACTTCAATCTGAATTTATCTGTAGGGATTTTCCAGTCAAAGGTGAAATTCGAAGTCATAAAAAAAGATCCAGACTACCATATGATACTGAGGAGGCCATGGATTCATGACAATAGGATTTTACTTTCGACATATCACCAGTGCTTGAAGACTATGCTGAATAGGGAAGTCATTCGTATCCATGCATCGTTGTATCCTTATGCACTAATATGTGGAGTGGAATCGTTTGAACCAAGAGAAGCTTCGCGTGAAGAATCAGACAGAGTTCATTGCATCCCACTCCCCACGTGGGCGTCAATTCAGGAAGAGGACCAACTCATATCATTGAGGGCTAAGACTCACGATGCATCTTGGTAGACAGGGCGTTCTTCTTTATCTAATAAATCCGTGACCCACGTTCACACTAAGAGGCAGTGAACCTTTGTGGCAAGTCGTGATTAAAAAAGGAAAACCGTATACCGACGCAGCTATTATAAATTAGCAGGGGAGACTGTTACCTAGTCTCTCCGCCCAATGGAATGCTATAACAACGACGAACCATAAGAAGCGGTGCTGGATGCTCCACGACAGCTGCAGGACGGCACCAGCTCCACGATCGATGAATTCGAAATCGCTAATACTGGGAATGAAGAATCTCACAGGCCTATCTCCATCAGCTCAGCCTTGTCCACGGATGAACGCACGGATCTCGTACAACTTTTCAAAAGGTACCAGGACATGTTCGCTTGGACGTATGAAGAAATGTCAAGTCTAGACGAAGAATTGGTCACCCATCATCTACATGTCATACATGGATCCAAGTCGATCAAGCAATCTCTGAGGAAATTCAGGTACGAGATAGGAGAGAGAATCAAGACTGAGATTCAAAATCTGCTTGCTGCCGGCTTTATTAAGCCCGTCCATTATCCGACCTAGTTGGCTAATGTAGTTCTAGTGAAAAATAAAAACGGACATATCAGGTGCTGCATAGATTTCAGAGACTTGAACAGATCCTTCCCAAAAGACGATTTTCCTCTACCTAACATCGACATGTTAGTAGATGCCACCAGCGGACACGAAATATTCTCCTTCATGGATGGATATAGCGGGTACAATCAGATAAGGATGTACGAGCATGACGCAAGTAAGACAGCCTTTCGAACCTCTCTCGGAAATTTTTATTATACTGTAATGTCACTTGGTTTGAAGAATTCCGGTGCAACGTATCAACGCGCTATGACGGAAATATTCCACGACATGATGCATCAGCAAGTCGAAGACTATGTGGGTGATATAATAGTCAAATCGAAAGCTCGGGCAGATCACATAGGAGTCCTACGACAAGTATTCAAAAGGTAACTGTTGAGGGAATCAAAGTGGACCCATCCAAGACCCAAGATATCCTCACGATTCCCCCTCCACGAACTGTGAAGAAAATTCAAAGCTTCATGGGCAATAAAGGAGCAAGTTTTGTCTAGACCGCATTATAACAGGAAGCGTTTTTAAATATTCAACGAATATTGTCATATCCAAATCATCATGAAGGTTTCTCCTATTATGTCATCCCAGACGAAGAGCGAGCCCGGGATATCTTTAGATCTACTGGAGCCAACACCTCAAGGGAGAAGCCTCAAGAAGATAGCGATGTCCACATCATCATGTCGATAAAGAATCTGTATCTTGGGTGAATCACTCTGTCAGACTTAAGAGGAATGCTTCAGCGAAACAACGAACATCCAAATGATTATGTCTATAGGTCCCGAATTTAGACACTGAAGGGTCACAATCCAAACGTGACTGAACAACGAGTGGTGTAATTGTGCATCAATTGGATGGTATCTGTCAATCATGATTTGTCGAAGAGCATGTGCTTTCAGACACCCTTTGAACTCCGTGAAGATGGTAAATGCTCAGGTTGCAACAACACCTTCCCTGCTAGAAAGAACAAGCCTGCCCGTCATAAAGAGCCTCATGATGTTCGTGGAAACATACATCTCACCAACATGCAATGCAAGCTTCAGCCTTCTGTAAGCAGTTTCGCTGAAGCAGCAAGAGGAAGAACACCGAGATACAACATCCAGTATGTCCAAAATCACCAAATCCGGACTCCAGTACCATATACATGACTGCCACAATGGTGAAACAATGTCCAAGATATTCCTGTTGATGGTGGATTTTCATTTTAGGCTAAGATTGTAAAAGCCAAAAAAATCGTGCGCTAACATCTTGTAAAAGATAAAGAAATTAATGAGTGATGGATACTCCTTCACTTTATAATTCACTTAGGATGGAGCATGTGGCAACAATCCAATTATGTGAATAAAATACGAAATTCATCAAGGTTGGAGCATGTAGGAACAATCCCATATACCTTGTGAATTTCCAGCATTATTAATTAATGCGCAAACAACCTTGTATTTCCTGTACTCATTATCAGTGGGGCATGACGACTGAGTGTTTCTATTAGCAGAGTAACACGAATATCCAAGCATTATAATGAAAGCATGTAGGAAATACTCGTACAGGCTGAACTCTTGGTGTGTTATACTAGCCCGATTGAGCCCCTCTCGGTGTGTTATACTAGCCCGATTGAGCATCCAGACTGATCGTATCAGTATGGATATGATCGCGACCATCCAACTCCACCAGCCTGATTGGATGGCCCAGATCGATTCCATAACCACCAAGCAGGTATGGAATACCTAACGAACCAACGAAGACCCCGCATGGTCGGCCTCCCTTGGCCTAGCTTGCCAAAATGTCCAAACCATAGCAGTATGGATGGAAAACCATAAATTAGGGTCTGCGGCACATTACATGTGTCGCAAAACAGCCTCAACCATCCATCTTCGTAGGTATAGATGGAGGGTGCATATGTAGAATAGAAGGGCACGGAGTATGTCAATACAATCACCGCAGGCCCGCCTACATACCTGACCAATCGGTCAGGACGAACCATGGTTGGTCATTCCAAATCGTACGACTGAATGTAGCATGACGCACGACTTTGAAACCCAAAAATTAGGGTTTTGGATCACGAGCGTCCATCTTCTCCGGCACGAATGGAGGGTCCGAGATTAGATCAAAGCAGGTCCGTCCATGTCAACATGACCACCGTGGACCCATATATCCCCTCACCTGATCGGCCAAGGCATACCATGCCTGGCTATCCCTAAATCGTTCGCTCCAACATGCGTGGTCGCACCTCCCAAGCTGCAAACTAATCTCAACCGCTCGATTTCTCCGGACGAATTTGGTGGCTTAGATCGTGTTTTCATGGGACGGTAAGGCATAGGCGTGAACACCAGCTTACCACCTACACGTTGGAGCAGTCAACCAAAACCGACCAAGCCTGGTCGCCTTGGAACGCCCGCCCGAAGATGGTATGGGAAACGGCTTTTGCGGCACTAATCTTCTATTGCAGTTCGATCTCGACCACTCAACTTCTCTAGACGAATTGAGTGACCCAGATCACGTTTTTATGGGACGGTAGGTATAGGCGCATACACCGTCACACCATCTACACACATGCATGATCGGCCAGTCCAGAATAGTTCCCTAAGCCTGGTTTCGGTCAGGGTGAAGAGCAGTGCTTGCACACCTCCTTCGAAACCCTAATTCCACCAAGTGTCGCAAATGAGTGTCTCAAAGATCATCTCATCCGTCCAACTTCACTAGCTCGGTTATATAGCCCTGGTCAGGAGTTAATTAGTCAGTGCAGAGCCATGGTGATCACCATCCGCCACTTTACCACACCATGTGGTCGGTCAAGGAAGGGTTTGCATGCGCAACTTCCAAACCATGATGGATATACTCAATGCAGTACCTGCATTGTATACACACGATACTTCACAAGTATCAATTTCCTAAATTCTTCCTGGGTTTTGCTTTCGGGCTGTTTACTCCTCCCGAACGAGCTTAAAACCTAAATATTCTCGCTTTAGGAGATATGAAATTATTTTCTGTATAGAATGGAGGGGCGGACCATCAAAATCCGAGTCCATACTAGAATTCTACAACGATTCTAGTAAGTGGCGCTAATTAGGGTTTCTAGTGCAACAATCAACGGTTGCACCTCATCTCAAGATGCAAAATCCCGGCCGTCGAAGGTCACCAAGCTAGCAAGTTTCCCAAGCCTGACTTGCCAAGCCACAACAACATGCTACATGTTTTCCAAAAACATTCAAGACATCGATCATGTCACAAACTGGGGGATACATACTGGGGTATTGGTCTGGCGGTTTATAGCGTGCAACGCACAACGTGCCATCATAAGAACGTGTCATGAAGTCATGGATGGTTAGTGATGATGGGAGAAGTGGGCAAGCCTGGTCGTGTGACACCAACACACTACTCCACTACTCCATCACCCACTTTCTCCACTTCCCACGAGATACGAAGGTTAGGCCAAAAGGCTTGTATAAATAGGTTCTCCGCCCTATTTTCAACAACAACACAAGTCCAGATAACATAAGCAAGTGTTGATACAATCATATTCAAATACCGAAACTGATAGCTTACATCCTGCAAGCCAGTTCAGCTTTCTGATACAAGTCCTGCATAGCCAACACCTTCACATTCTCAACACCTTCTTCGCTTTCCTCCCTAAGATCAACCCCATCTCATTCACTTTGTGACCGAAACAAGTCTGGAACAGCCATTTTTTGGTTTAAGCCGGACTTGCACAGATTGATCTCTCAAATCTACAAGCACTCACCACGCAGTGCATTTGTTTTAGGTTTAAATTCATTCCTCATCCATACCCCAAATTACCAAAATTAGCAGGAATAGTTTTCACCCATAAACAATTGGCGACCACAGTGGGAGGTTGATCTCTCGGTCGTAAAGTCAATTTCTTCAATACCATTCAATCGATTTAGAGATGGTTGGTCTTAGGACCGTCTCAACAGTCTCGAATCCTGACGGTTCCTCCGACGGAGACACCCCTCTTCCCAACGGTGTAGCTGATGGCGTAACCGAAAGAATCCCAACGTTAAGCGAACTATCACGAGTACATGAGATTCACACGAGGAACATGGATCTAATCAAAGAAGCGGGAGACGGAATCCTTAATCTCCTCATCATGATGACATCAGAGTTGGACGTTCCGGAGACCTCGGCACCGGGGACTAATTCCGGAGACCTCGGCACCGGGCGCTACATGTTACCGCACGCATCAAGGGTTTGGATTTCAGGAGGGCCCTCATCGACACAAGAGCATATTCAAACGTGATCACCCTCAAAACTCTCAAGACAACCAAGGTCAGCCCGTGAAAAATTGTACGACAGCCCACCACAATGAGGGACTTCGTAGGAAACCAGACCAGCACATACGGGTATGTCAAACTAAGTTTTTCGGTAGGACCTGTTCAATCTAAAGTGAAATTTGAAGTTATTGAAAAGGAGCTAGACTACCATATGATACTAGGGAGACCGTGGCTCTATGACAATAAGGTCATCCCTTCGACGTATCACCAGTGCCTGAAGACCATGCTAAATGAGAAAGTAACACGTATTCCTGCATCACTGTCTCCATACGCGCGTGGAGCTGTTCAACCCAAAGGAAACTTCACAGGGAAAGTCGGACCAAGTCATGTGCACCCCATTACCCATGTGGACTTCAATCCAGGAAGAAGACCGACTTGTATCACTGGGGGATAAACACCACGACACGCCTTTGCTGACGAGAAGCTCATTTTCATCTGGTGAAGTTTCAACCCATGCTCACGCTAAAAGGGAACGCACTTTTGAGGTAAGCCGCGATCATGGAAAGACAATATATCAGCGCCGATGTTAGCAATTAGCAGGGGAGATTGGTACCCAGTCTCTCCACCCAATTGAATGCTGTAAGAATGACGAGACACAGGAGGAGGTTTTAGATGCTCCGCAACAGCTACAAGATGACACAAACTCCACAACCGATGAACTTGAGATTGTTTACATCGGGAATGAGGAATCTCCCAGGCCAGTCTCTATCAGTTCGACTCTATCCGTAGACGAACGCGTGAGTCTTGTCCAGTTACTTAAGGAGTACTAAGATGTGTTTGCATGGACATACGAGGAAATTCCAGGCCTATACGAGAAATTGGTCACACATCACCTTCATATCATACCTGGATCCAAGCCAGTTAAGCAATCTCCGAGGCAGTTCAGACACGAAGTGGAAGAGCAAATCAAGAATAAAATTCAGAAGCTGCTAGCTGCTGGTTTCATCAGACCTATCCATCATCCGACCTGGTTAGCTAATGTAGTCCTAGTAAAGAAGAAAAGTGGATAGATTCGGTGTTGTGTGGATTTCAGAGACTTGAACAAGTGCTGCCAAAAGGATGACTTTCCTATACCTAACATCGACATGTTAGTAGACGCCTCCAGCGGACACGGCATGTTCTCTGTCATGGATGGATACAGCGGCTACAATCAGATAAGGATGTATGAGCATGATGCAAGAAAATTTCTGGGGTTCCAGGTAATTGCAAAAGGAATCAAGGTAGACCCATCCAAGACCCAGGCTATCCTCACAATGTCGCCTCCCCGAATCATGAAGGAACTCCAAAGTTTTATGGGCAAGGTAAACTATATCCGACGTTTTATACCTGGTCTAGCCCAACTCATCGCCTCATTCACTCCCCTACTGAAGAAAAGAGCTAGCTTCGTTTGGACTGCAATCCAACAGGAAGATTTTCGAATGATTCAACAGATACTATCGTCTCCATCTATCATGAAGTCTCCTGTCTAGGGAAATCCATTGCGTCTGTACACCGCATTCAGTGACACTGCTGTAGGGGCTCTACTCGCTCAGGAAGATGATGAGGGAGTCGAATATCCTATATACTACTTCAGCCGGATATTAAGAGACACCAAACTCAGATACCCCAGGTCGGAAAAGGTATGTTTGTCCTTGATCCATTCCATTCAGAAGTTTAGATATTACCTACTGTCTAATAGGGTGATACTCGTATCTAAATCCGATCCTGGGAAGTTTTTACTTTCAAAACTGGTCCTGACAGGAAGAACATGAAAATGGCTTCTCCAAATGTCAGAGATGGACATAGCATGTGTGTCTCCTAGAGCTATCAAGGGTCATGCAGTTGCAGACTTGCTGGCAGCATTTCCTGGAGAAGGCACTATCGGACTGCACGAAGACCTCCCTGGAGAATTTCCAGACGTCTCTATTTTGGAAGAAGAAGTGTGGATCCTATATTTTGATGGCTCCGCTACCCCTAGCAATAATACTGGAGGAGAGGGCGTGGTATTAGTCTCTCCGACCGGGGAAGTATTATCGCACTCCTTCAAGTTGGACTTCGAATGTACCAACAACTCAGCAGAGTATGAAGATTTCCTCATAGGACTGTCAATAACAAAGCAAGCAGGAGTCACGCGTCTATAGATAATAGGTGACTCCAAGTTACTGGTAAATCAGATAAATGGAGTATACGCATTGAAGGAAGTAACACTAGCTCCGTATCGATCAGAAGCGCAAAGGTTACTAAATTATTTTGCCGACGCAACTATAGTCCATGTTGGTCGCAACAAAAACAAACACGCTGATTGTCTGGCAACATTAGCTTCCAAACTGAAGTTCGAAGGTTCGGAAGAAACCCTAACAGTAAAGAGGAGAACCATAGAATCGACATGGCTATCACAATACAGAGACACCAATACTGATGATTGGCGAACTCCGAGCTCAACATCTCGGTCTCCCAGGGAAAGGTCAGTCTCAAAACCTTACAGAACTTCTTCATACTTCATGGTATGTTGTATTATCGAAATCCGGACGGTTCTCTGTCAATATGCCTTGGAGATGACGAAGCACAACTACAACTGGATCGTGTTCACAATGAAGTTTGTTGACAATCACTATTGGTAACGCTTTACCGACGACTCCAACGTCTGGGATATTACTGGCCGGAGGTGGAGACTCAATCCAGACTACTTCAGAAGTCCTGCTCAAATTGTCAAGCGCCACCACACCAGTCGGAAGTTTTCAGTGTGAACCATTCCGGGGATTGGAGAGAGCAATACATCAACCATCTCCATGACGGAATAACTTCTACCAATCAAAAGGACGCTATCAAAATAAGGCAAAAGGTGAAGCGATTCGTATTCCACGAAGGGATCCTGTACCGTAAGAGTTTCGGAGGGAATCTATTGAGATGCCTGGCCGAGGAAGAAATTTCAGTCATTCTGAAAGAAACACACGAGGGGGAGCATCAAGGGAAGAGGAAGTTGTTTTTCCAGATACACGAGAAATACTATTGGCCAACCATGGAAGATGACGCGGCCGCTTTTGTTCAAAGTTGTCACAAATGTTAGATTCATGGGAACCTTGTTCACACGCCCTCCACCCCCTGCACTCAATAAGCAGTATGTGGCCGTTCTACAGCTGGGGACTTGACATTATTGGGAAAATCAACCCGCCCTCATCGAAGCAGCACGAGTACATCATAACCGCGACAGAATACTTCACCAAATGGGTAGAATCCATTCCACTGCGAGGAACTACAGGAGCAACAATTGCGTCTTTCATTAAAGAGCACATCATTTGTCGTTTTGGTGTGCCTAAGAATATTATCACTGATAACGACACTCCCTTCACCAACAAACAGGTACAAGAGTTGGTTGAAAGATATGGCATGCAACAGATTTTCTCCACCATCTACTACCCTCAAGGGAACGGGCAAGCCGAAAGTACCAATAAGACACTGATACGGATCATCAATCGAACAGTACATGACAATCCTAGAGAATGGCACAACCAGTTACCAATGGCACTGTGGGCATAGAGGACGTCACCTAGAAGCTCCATTGGAGTTTCCCCATATTCACTTATTTACGAAGCAGACGCAATTCTCCCGGCAGAGATCAAAATCCCATCAGCCAGGATTATAGAAGCGACCGGGATCCACTGGGACGAGGACTAAACTTCTAACTCTAGAATAGCGGAGTTAGATACTATGGATTTCAGAAGGAACAAAGCGGAAGAATGCACTCAAGTGTACAGGAACAGAGTTTCCAGGGCATATAATAAAACCGTGAAGTCGCGTGTTTTCAAAGTGGGAGATTTGGTCTTGAAAACGGCAAAGCACATCCAACAAGACATGTCCACACCAAAATTCTCACCAAAATGGGAAGGTCCCTACAAAGTGACCAAGGCTTACAATACTGGCTACTACAAGATTGTCAAGGTGGACGGAGGAAGGCTGGAAGCGGTCATCAATGGAAAATGGCTCAAAGCATATCATTCTTGACCATTGTCCACTCTGTCTCGCGACGCTACAATACAAGCATTTATTTAATTACATGTTTGAATCCTCAATTATATTCATTGAAGCATTAATGAAAACCTATTTCATCAATCAAAAAACCAGTGCCATTTATTCCGTAAAGATGTTTAAAAGAAAACTTTAGCACAAACATCATTGACAATGAGGGAACACAGCTACATGCGACCTAGAAGAGGCTGTCTAGCAGATTATAGTTCCTTGGGAGCATCATCTCTAGTCTAGCTTGATACCACTCTGTCCTTTTCTTCAAGTCCTGTACTACCTTCTTTGATTCCGTAGCCAGAGCCTTCTCTTCTTCCAAGATAGCTTTCGTAGCAGGAACAACATTTACGAGAATACCGGCTCGATCAACCTTGATTATATCAAGACGTTGTCGCAACCAACCCACGTTGAACTCCATCGATTCGCAGGTAGATACCATATCCTCCCACTTTTCGAGGCTTGATTCGGCAACATTGCAGATAGAAATATTCTCCATCTCAGAAATCATGGGAAGAAAGCAGTTCACATTGGTGACCAAAGCAGAGGAACAATGTCGGACCACATTCCTGGTTGCGATGTGGCCGTACTTTCTCCATAATTTCGTGTACAAAGGTACAAACTCCTTCCGCACTAAGAATCCACCAATGTATCGGTAGCTAGATGATAAACACTTCATGCGAACATCGAATGGAAGACCTGCATTGGGGTATTCATAAGACGATATAAGCAGATCGGGATCTTCGAGATCCGTAGGAGTAGGTATGTTTGAGTTTGAAGGAAGAGGACTGTTTAAATCATCATCATCCATAACCGTCACACATGTTCCGGTGGGGTATCTCTGCAAAAGGGAAAGGATTATTCAACTGATCATTATGAGGAACAAATAATTTGATCAGAAAAGGAAAAGAAGACGAACCGGTATGATCTTCTTGACTCGGAGAACATGGGCCGGGGATTCATCATGAAACTCAGACGAAGGTCGCGCACGCTTGACGGAAGATCCTGGATTATACGAAGAAGATGATCTACTTTTGCTCGACATGTTGGGAAGATAGAGTTTTTACAGAAAAAATCTATTAACAGTTTTTAAACCCGCATGAATGCTGAAGGAAACCCTAAAGGAGACCAGATCAACTACAATGGGACTTGTCCGATGAATGAGGTCTCAATGTCGACCATGTCATACTCCTCCTCCAAACCCTAATTAGAACTCCCAGGGCAATGCCTGACGATGTCGACCTATCCGGTAAATATGCATTCACTTTAGCTTGGTTATTTCAATGTATAAATTTGTCACCATCTCATGCTTACCCCACAATAGTGTAACCATTATGTGCTAGGCAGGGGACTTAATGTTGATGGTGGATTTTCATTTAAGGCTAAGATTGTAAAATCCAAAAAAATCGTGCGCTAACATCTTGTAAAAGATAAAGCTGTTAATGAGTGATGGATACTCCTTAACTTTATTAATTCACTTAGGATGGAGCATGTGGCAATAATCCCATATACCCTGTGAATTTCCAGCATTATTAATTAATGCGCAAACAGCCTTGTATTTCCTGTACTCATTATCAGTGCGGCATGACGACTGAGTGTTGCTCTTAGCAGAGTAACACGAATCTCCAAGCATTATAATGAAAGCATGTACGAAATACCCGTACAGGCTGAACTCTCGGTGTGTTATACTAGCCCGATTGATCCCCTCTCGGTGTGTTATACTAGCCTGATTGAGCATCCAGACTAACCATATCAGTCTGGATATGATCGCGACCATCCAACTCCACCAGCCTGATTGGATGGCCCAGATCGATTCCATAACCCCCAAGCAGGTATGAAATACCTGCAGAACCAACGCGGACCCCGCATGGTCGGCCTCCCTTGGCCTAGCTTGCCAAAACGTCCAAACCATAGAAGTATGGATGGAAAACCCTAAATTAGGGTCTGTGGCACATTACATGTGTCGCAAAACAGCCTCAACCATCCATCTTCGCAGGTATAGATGGAGGGTGCAGATGTATATTCAAAGGGCACGGAGTATGTCAATACAATCACCGCAGGCCCGCCTACATACCTGACTAATCGGTCAGGACCAACCATGGTTGGTCATTCCAAATCGTGCGCCTGAATGAAGCATGACGCACGGCTTTGAAACCCAAAAATTAGGGTTTTGGATCACGAGCGTCCATCTTCTCCGGCACGAATGATGGGTCCGAGATTAGATCAAAGCAGTTCCGGCCATGTCAACATGACCACCGTGGACCCATCTATCCCCTCACCTAATCGGCCAAGGCATACCATGCCTGGCTATCCCCAAATCGTTCGCTCCAACATGCGTGGTCGCACCTCCCAAGCTGCAAACTAATCTCAACCGCTCGATTTCTCCGGACGAATTGGGTGGATTAGATCATGTTTTCATGGGACGGTAAGGCATAGGCGTGAACACCAGCCTACCACCTACACGTTGGAGCAGTCGACCAAAACCGACCAAGCCTAGTCGCCTTGGAACGCCCGCCCGAAGATGGTATGGGAAACGATTTTTGCGGCACTAAACTTCTGTCGCAATTCGATCTCGACCACTCAACTTCTCCCGACGAATTGAGTGACCCAGATCACATTTTTATGGGACGGTTGGTATAGGCGCCTACACCGTCACACCATCTACACACATGCATGATCGGCCAGTCCATAATAGTTCCCTAAGCCTGGTTTCGGTCAGGGTGAATAGTAGTGCTTGCACACCTCATTCGAAACCCTAATTCCACCAAGTGTCGCAGATGAGTGTCTCAAAGATCAACTCATCCGTCCAACTTCACCAGCTCGGTTATATAGCCCTGGTTAGGAGTTAGTTAGTCAGTGCGGAGCCATGGTGATCACCATCCACCACTTTACCACACCATGTGGTCGGCCAAGGAAGGGTTTGCATGCACAACTTCCAAACCATGCTGGATATACTCAATGCAGTACCTGCATAGTATATACACGATACTTCACTAGTATCAATTTCCTAAATTCTTCCTGGGTTTTGCTTTCGGGATGTTTTCTCCTCCCGAACGAGCTTAAAACCTAAATATTCCCACGATGGGAGATAGGAAATTCTTTTCTGTATGGAATGGAGGGGCGGACCATAAAAATTCGAGTTTGTACTAGAATTATACAACGATTCTAGTAAGGGGTGCTAATTTGGGTTTCTAGTGCAACAATCAACGGTTGCCCCTCCTCTCAAGATGCAAAATCTCGGCCGTCGAAGGTCACCAAGCTAGCAAGTTTCCCGAGCCTGACTTGCCAAGTCACAACAACATGCTACATGTTTTCCAAAAACATTCAAGACATCGATCATGTCACAAATTGGGGGATACATACTGGGGTATTGGTCTGGCGGTTTACAGCGTGCAGCGCACAACGCGCCATCATAAGAACGTGTCAGGAAGTCATGAACGGTTAGTGATGATGGGAGAAGTGGGCAAGCCTGTTCGTGTGACACCAACACACTACTCCACTACTCCATCACTCACTTTCTCCACTTCCCACGAGATACGAAGGTTAGGCTAAAAGGCTTGTATAAATAGGTTCTCCGCCCTATTTTCAACAACAACACAAGTCCAGACAACAGAAGCAAGTGTTGATACAATCGTATTCAAACACCGGAACTGATAGCTTACATCCTTCAAGCCAGTTCAGCTTTCTGATACAAGTCTTTCATAGCCAACACCTTCACATTCTCAACACCTTCTTCGCTTCCCTACATAAGATCAACCCCATCTCATTCACTTTGTGACCGAAACAAGTCTGGAACGGCCATTTTTTGGTTTAGGCCGGACTTGCACAGATTGATCTCTCGAATCTAAAAGCACTCATCGCGCAATGCATTTATTTTAGGTTTAAATTCATTCCTCATCCACACCCAAAATTACCAAAATTAGCAGGAATAGTTTTCACCCATAAACAATTGGCGACCACAGTGGGAGGTTGATCTCTCGGTCGTAAAGTCAATTTCTTAAATACCATTCAATCGATTTGGAGATGGTTGGTCTTAGGACCGTCTCAACAGTCTCGAATCCTGACGGTTCCTCCGACGGAGACACCCCTCTTCCCAACGGTGTAGCTGATGGCATAACCGAAAGAATCCCAACGTTAAGCGAACTAGCACGGGTACAAGAGATTCACACGAGGAACATGGAGCTAATCAAAGAAGCGGAAGATGGAATCCTTAATCTCCTCATCAGGATGACATCAGAGTTGGACGTTCCGTAGACCTCGGCACCGGGGATTAATTCCCCACAGATCAACAGCTTTACTACGAACCAGAGACCAGTGGATCAGGAAGTGGCATCTCTGTTGGAAAGCTTGAACTCTTGCACCTCTCGAAGAATCAACGGGCAAAGACGTTTTCTGCGGTTAATAAAATAGCTCTGGACGTACACCTAATTCCTTCACGACTAGAAATGCTAACTTCATCGGAAAAATCGGTAAATAATGTTAGATTTACAGAATACGATATGATGGCGGAAGAGGGTCACAACCGGGCCCTACATGTTACCGCACGCATTAAGGGTTCGGAGTTCAGGAGGGCCCTCATCGACACAGGAGCATCTTCAAACGTGATCACCCTCAAAACTCTCAGGACAGCCAAGGTCAGCCCGTGCAAAATTATACGAAATCCCACCACAATGAGGGACTTCGAAGGAAACCAGACCAGCACATACGGGGATGTCAAACTAAGTTTGTCGGTAGGACCTGTTCAATCTAAAGTGAAATTTGAAGTTATAGAAAAGGATCCAGACTACCATATGATACTAGGGAGACCGTGGCTCCATGACAATAAGGTCATCCCTTCGACGTATCACCAGTGCCTGAAGACCATGCTAAATGAGGAAGTCATACGTATTCCTACATCACTATATCCATACGCGCCAATATGCGGAGTGGAGTTGTTCAACCCAAAGGAAACTTCGCAGGGAAATTCGGACCAAGTCATGTGCACCCCATTACCCACGTGGACTTCAATCCAGGAAGAAGACTGACTTGCATCATTGGGGGCTAAACACCACGACACGCCTTTACTGACGAGAAGCTCATCTTCATCCGGTGAAGTTTCAACCCATGCTCACGCCAAAAAGGGAACGCACTTTCGAGGTAAGCCGCGATCATGGGAAGACCATATATCGGCGCCGCTGTTAGAAATTAGCAGGGGAGACTGGTACCCAGTCTCTCCGCCCAATTGAATATTGTAAGAATGACGAGACATGGAAGGAGGTGTTAGATGCTCCGCAACAGCTACAAGATGGCACCAACTCCACAACCGATGAACTCGAGATTGTTGACATCAGGAATGAGGAATCTCCCAGGCCAGTCTCTATCAGTTCGACTCTATCCGTAGACGAACCCGCGAGTCTTGTCCAGTTACTTAAGGAGTACCAAGATGTGTTTTCCTGGACATACGAGGAAATGCCCGGTCTAGACGAGAAATTGGTCACACATCACCTTCATATCATACCTGGATCCAAGCCAGTCAAGCAATCTCCGAGGCAGTTCAGACACGATGTAGAAGAGAAAATCAAATATGAAATTCATAAGTTGCTGGTTTCATCAGACCTATCCATCATCCGACCTGGTTAGCTAATGTAGTCCCAATAAAGAAGAAAAGTGGACAGATTTGGTGTTGTGTGGATTTCAGAGACTTGAACAAGTGCTGCCCAAAGGATGACTTTCCTATACCTAACATCGACATGTTAGTAGACGCCACCAGCGGACACGGCATGTTCTCCTTCATGGATGGATACAGCGGCTACAATCAGATAAGGATGTATGAGCATGATGCAAGAAAATTTCTGGGGTTCCAGGAAACTGCAGAAGGAATCAAGGTAGACCCATCCAAGACCCAGGCTATCCTCATAATGCCGCCTCCTCGAACCGTGAAGGAACTCCAAAGTTTCATGGGCAAGGTAAACTATATCCGACGTTTTATACCTGGTCTAGCCCAACTCATCGCCTTATTCACTCCCCTACTGAAGAAAAGAGCTAGCTTTGTTTGGACTGCAATCCAACAGGAAACTTTTCGAAAGATTCAACAGATATTGTCGTCTCTAGCTATCATGAAGTCTCATGTCCAGGGAAAGCCATTGCGTATCTACACCGCCTTCAGTGACACTGCTATAGGGGATCAACTCGCTCAGGAAGATGATGTGGGAGTCGAACATCCTATATACTACTTCAGCCGGATATTAAGAGACGCCGAACTCAGATACCCCAGGGCAGAAAAGGCATGTTTGTCCTTGATCCATTCCATTCATAAGTTTAGACATTACCTACTGTCTAATATGGTGATACTCGTATCTAAATCCGATCCTGGGAAGTTTTTACTTTCAAAACCGGTCCTGACAGGAAGAACATGAAAATGGCTTCTCCAAATGTCAGAGCTGGACATAGCATGTGTATCTCCTAGAGATATCAAGGGTCAAGCAGTTTCGGACTTGCTGGCAGCATTTCCTGGACAAGGCACTATCGGACTGCACGAAGACCTCCTTGGAGAATTTCCAGACGTCTCCGTTTTGGAAGAAGAAGTGTGGATCCTATATTTTTATGGCTCCGCTACCCCTAGCAATAATACTGGAGGAGCGGGCGTGGTATTAGTCTCTCCGACCGGGGAAGTATTCTCGCACTCCTTCAAGTTGGACTTCGAATGTACGTACCAACAACTCAGCAGAGTATGGAGCTTTCCTCATAGGACTGTCAATAGCTAAGCAAGCAGGAGTCATGCGTCTGGAGATAAGAGGTGACTCCAAGTTACTGGTAAATCATATGAATGGAGTATATGCATTGAAGGAAGTAACACTAGCTCCGTATCTATCAGAAGCGCAAAGGTTACTAAATTATTTTGCCGACGCAACTATAGTCCATGTTGGTCGCAGCAACAACAAACACGCTGATTGTCTGGCAATATTAGCTTCCAAACTGAAGTTCGAAGGTTCGGAAGAAACCCTGACAGTAAAGAGGAGAACCATATAATCGACATGGATATCACAATACAGAGACACCAAGACTGATGATTGGCGAACTACGATCACTCAAGATCTCAACAGCTCGGTCTCCCAGGGAAAGGTCAGTCTCAAAACCTTACAGAACTTCTTCATACTTCATGGTATGTTGTATTATCGAAATCCGGATGGTTCTCTGTCACGATGCCTTGGAGATGACGAAGCACAACTACAACTGGATCGTGAACAATGAAGTTTGTGTACAATCACGGGTGGTAACGATTTACCGACGACTCCAACGTCTGGGATATTACTGGCTGGAGATGGAGACTCAATCCAGACTACTTCAGAAGTCTTGCTCCAATTGTCAAGCACCACCACACCAGTCGGAAGTTTTCAGTGTGAACCATGCCGGGAACTGGAGAGAGCCATACATATACTATCTTCGTGACGGAACAACTTCTACCAATCAAAAGGATACTATCAAAATAAGGCAAAAGGCGAAGCGATTCGTATTCCACGAAGGGATCCTGTACGTAAGATTTTCAGAGGGAATCTATTGAGATGCCTGGCCGGGGAAGAAATTTCAGTCATTTTGAAACAAAAACACGAGGAGGAGCACCAAGTGAAGAGGAAGTTGTTTTTCCGGATACACGAGAAATACTTTTGGACAACCATGGAAGATGACGCGACCGCTTTTGTTCAAAGTTGTCACAAATGTCAGATTCATGGGAACCTTGTTCACATGCCCTCCACCCCCTGCACTCAATAAGCAGTCCATGGCCGTTCTACAGATGGGGACTGTACATTATTGGAAAAATCAACCCACCCTCATCGAAGCAGCACGAGTACATCATAACCGCGACAGAATACTTCACCAAATGGGTAGAATCCATTCCACTGCGAGGAACTACGGGAGCAACAATTGCGGCTTTCATTAAAGAGCACATAATTTGTCGTTTTGGTGTGCCTAAGCATATTATCACTGATAACAGAACTCCCTTCGCCAATAAACAGGTACAAGAGTTTCTTGAAAGATATGGCATCCAACAGATTTTCTCCACCATCTACTACCCTCAAGGGAACGGGCAAGCCGAAAGTACCAACAAGACACTGCTACGGATCATCAGTCGAACAATACATGACAATCCTAGAGAATGGCAAAACCAGTTACCAATGGAACTATGGGCATACCAGACGTCACCTAGAATCTCCATTGGAGTTTCCCCATATTCACTTATTTACGAAGCAGACGCAATTCTCCCGGCAGAGATCAAAATCCCATCAGCCAGGATTATAGCAGCGACCGGGATCCACTAGGACGAGGACGAAACTTCTAACTCTAGAATAGCAGAGTTAGACACTCTGGATTTCAGAAGGAACAAAGCGGAAGAACGCACTCAGGTGTACAGGAACAGAGTTTCCAGGGCATATAATAAAACCGTGAATTCGCATGTTTTCAAAGTGGGAGATTTGGTCTTGAAAACGGCAAAGCACATCCAACAAGACATGTCCGCGCCAAAATTCTCACCAAAATGGGAAGATCCCTACACAGTGACCAAGGCTTACAATACTGGCTACTACAAGATTGTCAAGGTGGACGGAGGAAGGCTGGAAGCGGTCATCAATGCAAAATGGCTCAAAGCATATCATGCTTGACCATTGTACACTCTGTCTCGCGACGCTACAATACAAGCATTTATTTTATTACATGTTTGAATCCTCAATTATATTCATAGAAGCATTAATGAAAACCTGTTTCATCAATCAAAAAACCAGTGCCATTTATTCCGCAAAGATGTTTAAAAGAAAATTTTAACACAAACATCATTGACAATGAGGGAACACAGCTACATGCGACCTAGAAGAGGCCGTCTAGCAGATTATAGTTCCTTGAGAGAATCATCTCCAGTCTAGATTGATACCTCTCTGTCCTTTTCTTCAAGTCTTGTACTACCTTCTTTGATTCCGCAGCCAGTGCCTTCTCCTCTTCCAAGATATCTTTCGCAGCAGGAACAACATTTACGAGAATACCGGCTCGATCAATCTTGATTATATCAAGACGCTGTCGCAACTAACCCATGTTGAACTCCATGGATTCGCAGGTAGATACCATATCCTCCGACTTTTAGAGGCTTGATTCGGCAACATTGCGGATATAAATATTCTCCATCTCAGCAATCATGGGAAGAAAGCAGTTCACCGTGGTGACCAAAGAAGAGGAACAATGTCGGACCACATTCCTGGTTGCGATGTGGCCGTACTTTCTCCATAATTTCGTGTACAAAGGTACAAACTCCTTCAGCACTAAGAATTCACCAACGTCTCGGTAGTTAGATGATAAACACTTCATGTGAACATCGAACGGAAGACCTGCATTGGGGTATTCATAAGACGATATACCCAGATCGGCATCTTCGAGATCCGTAGGAGTAGGTATGTTTGAGTTTGAAGGAAGAGGACTGTTTAAATCATCATCATCCATAACCGTCACACATGTTCCAGTGGGGTATCTCTGCAAAAGGGAAAGGATTATTCACCTGATCATTATGAGGAACAAATAATTTGATCAGAAAAGGAAAAAAAGACGAACCGGTATGATCTTCTTGACTCGGATAACACGGGCCGAGGATTCATCATGAAACTCAGACGAAGGTCGCGCACGCTTGACAGAAGATCCTGGATGATACGAAGAAGATGATCTACTATTGCTCGACATGTTGGGAAGATAGAGTTTTTGCAGAAAAAATCTATTAACAGTTTTTAAACCCGCATGAATGCTGAAGGAAACCCTAAAAGAGACCGGATCAACTACAACGGGACTTGTCCGATGAAAGAGGTCTCAATGTAGACCAGGTCATACTCCTCCTCCAAACCCTAATCAGGACTCCCAGGGCAACGCCTGACAATGTCGACCTATCCGGTAAATATGCATTCACTTTAGCTTGGTTATTTCAATGTATAAATTTGTCACCATCTCATGCCTACCCCACAATAGTGTAACCAATATGTGCTAGGCAGGGGACTTAATGTTGATAGTGGATTTTCATTTAAGGATAAGATTGTAAAAGCCAAAAAAATCGTGCGCTAACATCTTGTAAAAGATAAAGCCGTTAATGAGTGATGGATACTCCTTCACTTTATTAATTCACTTAGGATGGAGCATGTGGCAACAATCCCATTATGTGAATAAAATACGAAATTCATCCAGGTTGGAGCATATAGCAACAATCCCATATACCTTGTGGATTTCCAGCATTATTAATTAATGCGCAAACAACCTTGTATTTCCTGTACTCATTATCAGTGGGGCATGACGACTGAGTGTTTCTATTAGCAGAGTAACACGAATATCCAAGCATTATAATGAAAGCATGTACGAAATACTCGTACAGGCTGAACTCTCGGTGTGTTATACTAGCCCGATTGAGCCCCTCTCGGTGTGTTATACTAGCCCGATTGAGCATCCAGACTGACCGTATCAGTCTGGATATGATCGGGACCATCCAACTCCACCAGCCTGATTGGATGGCCCAGATCGATTCCATAACCCCCAAGAAGGTATGGAATACCTGCCGAACCAATGCAGACCCCGAATGGTCGGCCTCCCTTGGACTAGCTTGCCAAAATGTCCAAACCATAACAGTATGGATGGGAAACCCTAAATTAGGGTATGCGGCGCATTACATGTGTCGCAAAACAGCCTCAACCATCCATCTTCGCAGGTATAGATGGAGGGTGCAGATGTAGATTCAAAGGGAACGGTGTATGTCAATATAATCATCGCAGGCCCGCCTACATACCTGACCAATCGGTCAGGACCAACCATGGTTGGTCATTCCAAATCGTGCGCCTAAATGGAGCATGATGCACGGCTTTGAAACCCAAAAATTAGGGTTTTGGATCACGAGTGTCCATCTTATCCGAAACAAATGGAAGGTCCGAGATTAAACCAAAGCAGGTATGGCCATGTCCACATGACCACCGTGGACCCATATATCCCCTCACCTGATCAGCCAAGGAATACCATGCCTGGATATCCCCAAATCATTCGCTCCAACATGCGTGGTCGCACCTCCCAAGCTGCAAACTAATCTTAACCGCTCGATTTCTCCGGACGAATTGGGTGGCTTAGATCGTGTTTTCATGGGACGGTAAGGCATAGGCGTGAACACCAGTGTACCACCTACACGTTGGAGCAGTCGACCAAAACCGACCAAGCCTGGTCGCCTTGGAACGCCCTCCCGAAGATGGTATGGGAAACAGCTTTTGTGGCACTAATCTTCTGTCGCAATTCGATCTCGACCACTCAACTTCTCCAGACGAATTGAGTGACCCAGATCACATTTTTATGGGACGGTAGGTATAGGCGCCTACACCGTCACACCATCTACACACATGCATGATCGGCCAGTCCAGAATAGTTCCATAAGCCTGGTTTAGGTCAGGGTGAAGAGCAGTGCTTGCACACCTCCTTCGAAACCCTAATTCCACCAAGTGTCGCAGATGAGTGTCTCAAAGATCATCTCATCCATCCAACTGCACCATCTCGGTTATATAGCCCTGGTCAGGAGTTAATTAGTCAGTGCGGAGCCATGGTGATCACCATCCGCCACTTTACCACACCATGTGGTCGGTCAAGGAAGGGTTTGCATGCGCAACTTTCAAGGAAAAAAAACGGTTCAGTCCAAAAACGCATCAAAAATTATGGAATAGTCCATCCCGAGTTAACTAGGTACAGTTTAGTCCAAAAGTTATTTAAAATATGGAAAATACATATATAACCTCCTGATTTACAATTTAGCCTACATATTTACAGTTTGGTCCAAAATGACTCATGATGATGTCAGTAATTTTAAATAATATAAAAATAATTAAAAAATAATTTATCTTTCGAACCGGTTGTCCAAAATTCGCAAACTTAATATATTCGGAAAGCTCTTTCCGAGAGCTACAAAAAGAGTACCCATATGACTATATAATTCTCATTTTTTAAAAATCTTAGTTTTCACTTGTGTGCAAACATAAACACATCTACAGAAATCCATAAAATTCAAAGACAAGACAAGGTGCACCAGTTTGTACACCACAAATAACTTGAATCGTTCACTTAAGCACCACTATTAAATAAACATGACATGGAAACTCAAATGGATTTGAACCATCAACCTCCACAAACCCATTGATAGGCTTTGGCGCTCTACCAATTTGAGCTTAGAAGGAATTTGATACCTCATTAATATCTAAAAGCTCTTTCCGAGAGCTACAAAAAGAGTAACCATATGACTATGTAATTCTCATTTTTTAAAAATCTTAGTTTTCACTTGTGTGCAAACATAAACACATCTACAGAAATCCATAAAATTCAAAGACAAGACAAGGTGCACCAGTTTGTACACCGCAAATAACTTGAATCGTTCACTTAAGCACCACTATTAAATAAACATGACATGGAAACTCAAATGGATTTGAACCATTAACCTCCACAAACCCATTGATAGGCTTGGGCGCTCTACCAATTTGAGCTTAGAAGGAATTTGATACCTCATTAATATCTAAAAGCTCTTTCCGAGAGCTACAAAAAGAGTATCCATATGACTATATAATTCTCATTTTTTAAAAATCTTAGTTTGCACTTGTGTGCAAACATAAACACATCTATAGAAATCCATAAAATTCAAAGACAAGACAAGGTGCACCAGTTTGTACACCACAAATAACTTGAATCGTTCACTTAAGCACCACTATTAAATAAACATGACATGGAAACTCAAATAGATTTCAACCATCAACCACCACAAACCCATTGATAGGCTTGGGCGCTCTACCAATTTGAGCTTAGAAGGAATTTGATACCTCATTAATATCTAAAAGCTCTTTCCGAGAGCTACAAACAGAGTACCCATATGACTATAATTCTCATTTTTTAAAAATCTTAGTTTTCACTTGTGTGCAAACATAAACACATCTACAGAAATCCATAAAATTCAAAGACAAGACAAGGTGCACAGGTTTGTACACCACAAATAACTTGAATCGTTCACTTAAGCACCACTATTAAATAAACATGACATGGAAACTCAAATGGATTTGAACCATCAACCTCCACAAACCCATTGATAGGCTTGGGCGCTCTACCAATTTGAGCTTAGAAGGAATTTGATACCTCATTAATATCTAAAACCTGTTGATTGTTCTTCTCCACTTTCTTAAGCTCTCTCAAAAAGTACCTAAAACACATAACAAGCATGCTATTAAAATCATCTCACGATATCAAAAAACAACAACTTAGGGTTTCATCAATGGTGTGTAAACCTACAAAAATCCAACAAATCCAACCTACATGCCCACAAAAGAGGCCATAAAATCGTTAGAGAGCATAATGGTGTACAACTATGTATGTGCTTACAAAAATCCATCATCTATGCCCATGAAACATGCATATATTGTTAAGATAGCACAATGATGTACAATTATGCAGAGATTTATAAAAAGATCTAAAAAAACAAACATCCACACCCACAAAACAAGTCATATATATTATTGAGATTGTATAATGGTGTACAAATATGTACACACGTACAAAAATCCAACACACATACCATAAAAAGACCATAAAATAATGAGAGAGCATAATGATGTACAACTATGTACACATTTACAAAAATCAATCATCCATACCCAAAACATGCATATATTATTGAGACAGCATAATGGTGTACAACTATGTACACCCCAGGCCACACAAAATATTAAAGATCAACAAGTGTACAATTATGTGCACCTTAACGTACGGATGTACAACTATGTACACATTAAAAATCAACAGGTGTACAAAATAATCAACATGTGTACAATTTTGTGCATATTGTGACATCCATTTACCATAAAGGAATAAACAGTATCACTCGACACAAACAAAATAACTACAACTTGAACGGAGAATAAAGATTTCCAAACTTTGAGCATCTTTAATCGTTTACCACTCAACGGTATCAAACAAAAGCAATAAAAAAAAACTCCCAAAATATCCACCTCTATACTATGACAAAACAAAGTTGTTCTACTAACCTAAGATGTTCAGCATAGTAGTGTCTTACTTCTTGGATTTCTTTGGTACCCTACATAGCCGACAAAACATATTTGGTCAGAAAAATAATCCCTTAAACCAAAACAGAAAACAGAAGTCCCCGTATTCTTAAAAGAAACAAAATATTCAAAAAATTAGAGTTCACAATCCTTACTTGCCAGCTGGTGGAGGCCAGGAGGTGCAATGGCACCAGGTGAATACACAGCAGGTCCCTGGAAGAATGATCAAAGTTAGAAACCAAAGATGGAAAAATAAAATAAAAATTAAGGATACCGATGTTCACAAATTTAGGAAATCCCAATATGAGACTATAAGTTCAATCGAACTAAATGGATCTTCTTACCTAAGCTAATCTCTCCTCCCTCCTGGCATGTTCTTCATCAATTGTCTTCTCTCTTGCCTTCTCAGCCTTTGACTTGTGAATACTTTCCATCGGCATTCTCTTGTTTTTGAAGAATTACCCTTCACCCTAAAGTACATGTATGTCATTGTACATATGCTTGTCAATCTTCTTTGATTCTCGGTATTTGTGGATCAAACGCCTGAGCCCGGGCTTGTCAATCATAGTTAGGGTTATGAAGGGATAGATTTAAAAAATATCTCTAAAGAAGCTATGAAAAAGAAGTAAGAACATCAAATACTGTTAAAGTGTACAACTATGTACACATTAATATTCAACATGTGTACAATTATGTACACATTAATTATGTATGACAACACCTCGTCTAAACCCTGCAAAATCATTACAATAATTCAATTAACACAGTAACAAAAGATTATTGCTTAGGGATTCCAAAATTTTTACCAATAACTAACCTGAACAAGCACCATTTGTACCTTGGTTGCACCAAGAGGCTTGCTTAGCCACCCTTAGATACCCGGACTGCTTCTGTTGCATTAGGATCAACATGTGTACAACTATGTGCACATTAAAAAATCAACATGTGTACAATTATGTACACACTAAAAATTAATATGTGTACAATTATGTACACATTGAGAATTAAGATGTGTACAATATGAAGAGATGGTATGAATCAGCTACCGGCCTACGATTTAGGTATGCGTTGCCCATCTGTCTGCTTAAACTAGGGGCGAGATTTCCAGAGCTAGTAATAAATAAAGAAAGACAGGTCCACTTAGTAGTTGTTAATGGTTTAAAAATTGTTGAAAAATAAAATAATTTGCCCGTGGGAAGATGCAGAATGGTAAGATGGTGCCTTCCACTATACTTACAGTTAACTTACATCAATATGAATAATAATTTGAGATTAATACCTTTCTGTGGATAGTTTTTTCCAGCTTTCTATACCAATGGTCAAGTGCTATCATGAATTACGTCCAGAGGACCAAGTCTTATATTCATATTAAGGACTAAATTCTCATATACCACATACATTAGTGGCAAACCTTGGATCACCTTCATAATGAGCTTCCCATATTCTCCCCTTGTTAAGTTTATCTTCCTAGCCCTGCATATTGTGGTCATGCCCAGATTCAGTAGTTCAATTACATGCACCGTAATAAATTATCCAGTATATTAAAATTGGATGAAAACCAAGCTTCAAAATCTCAAGAAATCAACAAATTACCTCAATGAAAAAAAATACAGATCCATGAATTGAACAATAAACCCAAAACTGAAGAAACAAACCCTATAAGTAAAATCTATAATAACAAAATGTAATCAACATTTTACAAACTAAATATTATTCAAACAAAATTGAACGCCTGCTGAATTCAAGGAATATGATTATAGGGAGATGATGAAATTAGGTTTAGTGGGATTACCCAAAAGACTGACTGTTTCTCTTTCGTTGAAATTTCAAGTGAAAAATTTCCAGACAAATCTCTTCAACGATTGATTCGCGAATACGTTTTTCTCAGTTTCAACTGCTTCACATCCCTACAAAAAAACCAAAAACAAAATTACCGTGAACCAAAAACAAAAATATAATAAGAGAAATGAAATTTGTGAAAATCCAATAGTATTACCATAACGAAACAATCATCGAAGATTGATCGAACAAGAGAAGGAGCAAGAAGAGCTTGATTTAAAAAATTGAAGAAATGTAAATCTATAAAAATAAAAATAAAAAGATCAGGAGCTGAATCGAGATGAGCAACCAAAACCTAAAATGCTCGTTTCCTCGTTTCAGATATTTGTCGTCAAGAGGAGATCTGAAGAAACCAATGGGAACCAATTTGTATATCGGGTTATTTTTGTCATCAAAATAATCCATTTTGGACTGAATCGTTAAAGAATGGACTAAACCGTTCTAATTTTAGTGAATTAGGACCTCTTAACAGTCTCGAATTTCTACAAAGTGTCTAAAGTCCAACTAATTTGGGATTAAACATTAATTTCTAAAGTCCTTTCAAACCATGCTGGATTTACTCAATACAGTACCTGCATAGTATACATACGATACTTCACAAGTATCAATTTCCTAAATTCTTCCTGGGTTTTGCTTTCGGGATTTTTACTTCTCCCGAACGAGCTTAAAACCTAAATATTCCCGCATTAGGAGATAGAAAATTCTTTTCCGTATGGAATGGAGGGGCGGACCATCAAAATCCGAGTCTGTACTAGAATTCTACAACGATTCTAGTAAGGGGTGCTAATTAGGGTTTCTAGTGCAACAATCAACGGTTTCCCCTCCTCTCAAGATGCAAAATCTCGGCCGTCGAAGGTCACCAAGCTAGCAAGTTTCCCGAGCCTGACTTTCCAAGCCACAACAACATGCTACATGTTTTCCAAAAACATTAAAGACATCGATTATGTCACAAACTGGGGGATACATACTGGGGTATTGGTCGGGCAGTTTATAGCGTGCAGCGTACAACGCGCCATCATAAGAACGTGTCAGGAAGTCATGGACGGTTAGTGATGATGGGAGAAGTGGGCAAGCCTAGTCGTGTGACACCAACACAATACTCCACTACTCCATCACTCACTTTCTCCACTTCCCACGAGATATGAAGATTAGGCTAAAAGGCTTGTATAAATAGGTTCTCCGCCCTATTTTCAACAACAACACAAGTCTAGATAACAGAAGCAAGTGTTGATACAATCGTATTCAAACACCGGAACTGATAGCTTACATCCTGCAAGACAGTTCATCTTTCTGATACAAGTCCTGCATATCCAACACCTTCACATTCTCAACACCTTCTTCGCTTCCCTCCCTAAGATCAACCCCATCTCCTTCACTTTGTGACCGAAACAAGTCTGGAACGGCCATTTTTTGGTTTTGGCCGGACTTGCACAGATTGATCTCTCGAATATACAAGCACTCATCGTGCAGTGCATTTATTTTAGGTTTAAATTCATTCCTCATCCACACCCCAAATTACCAAAATTAGCAGGAATAGTTTTCACCCATAAATAATTGGCGACCACAGTGGGAGGTTGATCTCTCGGTCGTAAAGTCAATTTCTTCAATACCATTCAATCGATTTGGAGATGGTTTGTCTTAGGACCATCTCAACAGTCTCGAATCCTGACAGAGACACCCCTCTTCCCAACGGTGTAGCTGATGGCGTAACCGAAAGAATCCAAACGTTAATCGAACTAGCACGGGTACATGAGATTCACACGAGGAACATGGAGCTAATCAAAGAAGCGGTAGACGGAATCCTTAATCTCCTCATCAGGATGACATCAGAGTTGGATGTTTTGGAGACCTCGGTACCGGGGACTAATTCCCCTCAGATCAACAGCTTTACTACGAACTAGAGACCAGTGGACCAGGAAGCGACATCTCTGTTGGAAATCTTATGAGAACTCTTGCACCTCTCGAAGAATCAACGGGCAGTGACATTTGTTGCGGTTAATAAAATAGCTATGGACGTACACCTGATTCCTTCACGACCAGAAATCCTAACTGCATCGGAAAAATCGGTAAATAATGTTACATTTACAGAATACGATATGATGGCGGAAGAGGGTCACAACCGGGCCCTACATGTTACCGCACGCATCAAGGGTTCGGAGTTCAGGAGGGCCCTCATCGACACAGGAGCATCTTCAAATGTGATCACCCTCAAAACTCTCAGGACAGCCAAGGTCAGCCCGTGCAAAATTGTACGACAGCCACCACAATGAGGGACTTCGAAGGAAACCAGACAAGCACATACGGGTATGTCAAACTAAGTTTGTCGGTAGGACCTGTTCAATCTAAAGTGAAATTTTAAGTTATAGAAAAGGAGACAGACTACCAGATGATACTAGGGAGACCGTGGCTCCATGTCAATAAGGTCATCCCTTCGACGTATCACCAATGCCTGAAGACCATGCTAAATGAGGAAGTCATACGTATTCCTGCATCACTGTCTCCATACGCGCCGATATGCGGAGTGGAGCTGTTCAACCCAAAGGAAATTTCGCAAGGAAAGTCGGACCAAGTCATGTGCACCCCATTACCCATGTGGACTTCAATCCAGGAAGAAGACCGACTTACATCACTGGGGGATAAATACCACGATACGCCTTTGCTGACGAGAAACTCATCTTCATCCGGTGAAGTTTCAACCCATGCTCACGCCAAAAGGGAACGCACTTTCAAGGTAAGCCGCGATCATGGGAAGATAATATATCGGTGCCGCTGTTAGCAATTAGCAGGGGAAACTGGTACCCAGTCTCTCCGCCCAATTAAATGGTGCAAGAATGAAGAGACACATGAGGAGGTGTTAGATGCTCCGCAACAGCTACAAGATGGCACCAACTCCACAACCGATGAACTCGAGATTGTTAACATCAGGAATGAGGAATCTCCCAGGCCAGTCACTATCAGTTCGGACGAACGCGCGAGTCTTGTCCAGTTACTTAAGGAGTACCAAGATGTGTTTGCCTGGACATACGAGGAAATGCTAGGTCTAGACGATAAATTGGGCACACATCACCTTCATATCATACTTGGATCCAAGCCAGTCAAGCAATCTCCGAGGCAGTTCAGACACGAAGTGGAAGAGAAAATCAAGAATGAAATTCAGAAGCTGCTAGATGCTGGTTTCATCAGACCTATCCATCATCCGACCTGGTTAGCTAATGTAGTCCCAGTAAAGAAGGAAAGTGGACAGATTCGGTGTTGTGTGGATTTCAGAGACTTGAACAAGTGCTTCCCAAAGGATGACTTTCCTATACCTAACATCGACATGTTAGTAGACGCCACCAGCGGACACGACATGTTCTCATTCATGGATGGATACAGTGGCTACAATAAGATAAGGATGTATGAGCATGATGCAAGAAAATTTCTGTGGTTCCAGGTAACTGCGGAAGGAATCAAGGTAGACCCATCCAAGACCCAGGCTATCCTCAAAATGCCGCCTCCCCGAACCGTGAAGGAACTCCAAAGTTTCATGGGCAAGGTAAACTATATCCGACGTTTTATACCTGGTCTAGACCAACTCATCGCCTCATTCACTCCCCTAATGAAGAAAGGAGCTAGCTTCGTTTGGACTATTATCCAACAGGAAGCTTTTCGAAAGATTCAACAGATACTGTCGTCTCCAGCCATCATGAAGTCTCTTGTCCAAGGAAAGCCATTGCGTCTCTACACCGCCTTCAGTGACACTATTGTATGGGCTCTACTAGCTCAGGAAGATGATGAGGGAGTCGAACATCCTATATACTACTTCAGCCGGATATTAAGAGACGCCGAACTCAGATACCCCAGGGCGGTAAAGGCATGTTTGTCCTTGATCCATTCCATTCAGAAGTTTAGACATTACCTACTTTCTAATAGGGTGATACTCGTATCTAAATCCGATCCTACGAAGTTTTTACTTTCAAAACCGGTACTGACAGGAAGAACAGGAAAATGGCTTCTCCAAATGTTCGAGCTGGAAATAGCATGTGTGTCTCCTAGAGCTATCAAGGGTCAAGCAGTTGCAGACTTGCTGGCAGCATTTCTTGGAGAAGGCACTATCGTACTGCACGAAGACCTCCATGGAGAATTTCCAGACGTCTCCTTTTTGGAAGAAGAAGTGTGGATCCTATATTTTAATAGCTCCGCTACCCCTAGCAATAATACCGGAGGAGCGGGTGTGGTATTAATCTCTCCGACCGGGGAAGTATTATCGCACTCCTTCAAGTTGGACTTCGAATGTACCAACAACTCAGCAGAGTATGAAGCTTTCCTCATAGGACTGTCAATAGCTAAGCAAGCAGGAGTCACGCGTCTGGAGATAGGAGGTGACTCCAAGTTACTGGTAAATCAGATGAATGGAGTATACGCATTGAAGGAAGTAACACTAGCTCTGTATCGATTTGAAGCGCAAAGGTTACTAAATTATTTTGCCGACGCAACTATAGTCCATGTTGGTCGCAACAACAACAAACACGCTGATTGTCTGGCAACATTAGCTTCCAAACTGAAGTTCGAAGGTTCGGAAGAAACCCTAACAGTAAAGAGGAGAACCATAGAATCGACATGGCTATCACAATACAGAGACACCAAGACTGATGATTGGAGAACTCCAATCACTCAAGAGCTCAACAGCTCGGTCTCCCAGGGAAAGGTCAGTCTCAAAACCTTACAGAACTTCTTCATACTTCATGGTACGTTGTATTATCGAAATCCGTACGGTTCTCTGTCAAGATGCCTTGGAGATGACGAAGCACAACTACAACTGGATCGTGTTCACAATGAAGTTTATGGACAATCACTGGTGGTAACGCTTTACCGATGACTCCAACATCTGGGATATTACTGTCCGGAGATGGAGACTAAATCCATACTACTTCAGAAGTCCTGCTCAAATTGTCAAGAGCCACCACACCAGTCGGAAGTTTTCAGTGTGAACCATTCCGGGGACTGGAGAGAGCCATACATCAACTATCTCCGTGACGGAACAACTTCTACCAATCAAAAGGACGCTATCAAAATAAGGAAAAAGGCGAAGCGATTCGTATTCCACGAAGGGATCCTGTACCGTAAGATTTTCGGATGGAATCTATTGAGATGCCTAGCCGGGGAAGAAATTTCAGTCATTCTGAAAGAAACACACGAGGGGGAGCACCCAGGGAAGAGGAAGTTGTTTTTCCAGATACACGAGAAATACTATTGGCCAACCATGGAAGATAACGCGACCGCTTTTGTTCAAAGTTGTCACAAATGTCAGATTCATGGGAACCTTGTTCACATGCCCTCCACCCCCAGCACTCAATAGGCAGTTTGTGTCCGTTCTACAGCTGGGGACTGGACATTATTGGGAAAATCAACCCGCCCTCATCGAAGCAGCACGAGTACATCATAACCGCGACAGAATACTTAACCAAATGGGTAGAATCCATTCCACTGCGAGGAACTACGGGAGCAACAATTGCAGCTTTCATTAAAGAGCACATCATTTGTCGTTTTGGTGTGCCTAAGCATATTATCACTGATAACGGAACTCCCTTTGACAACAAACAGGTACAAGAGTTGCTTGAAAAATATGGCATCCAACAGATTTTCTCCACCATCTACTACCCTCGAGGGAACGGGCTAGCCGAAAGTACCAACAAGACACTGATCCGGATCATCAGTCGAACAGTACATGACAATCATAGGGAATGGCACAACCAGTTACCAATAGCACTGTGGGCATACCGGACGTTACCTAGAAGCTCCATTGGAGTTTCCCCTTATTCACTTGTTTACAGAGCGGACGCAATTCTCCCGGCAGAGATCAAAATCCCATCATCTAGGATTGTAGCAGTGACCGGGATCCATTGTGATGAGGACGAAACTTATAACTTTAGAATAGCGGAGTTAGACACTCTGGATTTCAGAAGGAACAAATCGGAAGATCGCACTCAGGTGTACAGGAACATAGTTTCCAGGGCATATAATAAAATCGTGAAGTCGTGTATTTTCAAAGTGGGAGATTTGGTCTTGAAAACGGCAAAGCACATCCAACAAGACATGTCCGCGCCAAAATTCTCACCAAAATGGGAAGGTCCCTACACAGTGACCAAGGCTTACAATACTGGCTAATACAAGATTTTCAAGGTGGACGGAGGAAGACTGGAAGCGGTCATCAATGGAAAATGGCTCAAAGAATATCATGCTTGACCATTGTCCACTCTGTCTCGCGACGCTACAATACAAGCATTTATTTCATTACATGTTTGAATCCTCGATTATATTCATAGAAGCATTAATGAAAACCTGTTTCATCAATCAAAAAACCAGTGCCATTTATTCCGCAAAGATGTTTAAAAGAAAACTTTAACAAAAACATCATTGACAATGAGGGAACACAGCTACATGCGACCTAGAAGAGGCCGTCTAGCAGATTATAGTTCCTTGAGAGCATCATCTCCAGTCTATCTTGATACCTCTCTGTCCTTTTCTTCAAGTCATGTACTACCTTCTTTTATTCCGCAGCCAGAGCCTTCTCCTCTTCCAAGATAGCTTTCGCAGCAGGAACAACATTTACGAGAATACCGACTCGATTAACCTTGATTATATTAAGACGCTGTCGCAACCAACCCACGTTGAACTCCATGGATTCGCAGGTAGATATCATATCCTCCCACTTTTCGAGGCTTGATTAGGCAACATTGCGGATAGAAATATTCTCCATCTCAGCAATCCTGGGAAGAAAGCAGTTCACCGTGGTGACCAAAGCAGAGGAACAATGTCGGACCACATTCCTGGTTGCGATGTGGCCGTACTTTCTCCATAATTTCGTGTACAAAGGTACAAACTCCTTCCGCACTAAGAATCTACCAACGTCTCGGTAGCTAGATGATAAACACTTCATGCGAACATCGAACGGAAGACCTGCATTGGGGTATTCATAAGACGATATACCCAGACCGGCATCTTCGAGATCCGTAGGAGTAGGTATGTTTGAGTTTGAAGGAAGAGGACTGTTTAAATCATCATCATCCATAACCGTCACCCATGTTCCGGTGGGGTATCTCTGCAAATGGGAAAGGATTATTCACCTGATCATTATGAGGAATAAATAATTTGATCAGAAAAGGAAAAGAAGACGAACCGGTATGATCTTCTTGACTCCGAGAACACGGGCCAGGGATTCATCATGAAACTCAGACGAAGGTCGCGCACGCTTAATGGAAGATCCTGGATAATATGAAGAAGATGATCTACTGTTGCTCGACATGTTGGGAAGATAGAGTTCCCAACATGAATGCTGAAAGAAACCCTAAAGGAGACCGGATCAATTACAATGGGACTTGTCTGATTAACGAGGTCTCAATGTCGACCAGGTCATACTCCTCCTCCAAACCCTAATCAGGATTCCCAGGGCAACGCCTGACGATGTCGACCTATCCGGTAAATATGCAATCACTTTAGCTTGGTTATTTCAATGTATAAATTTGTCACCATCTCATGCCTACCCCACAATAGTGTAACCATTATGTGCTAGGCAGGGGACTTAATGTTGATGGTGGATTTTCATTTAAGGCTAAGATTGTAAAAGCCAAAAAAATCGTGCGCTAACATCTTGTAAAAGATAAAGCCGTTAATGAGTGATGAATACTCCTTCACTTTATTAATTCACTTAGGAGCATGTGGCAACAATCCTATTCTGTGAAGAAAATACAAAATTCATCCAGGTTGGCGCATGTAGCAATAATCCCATATACCCTGTGAATTTCCAGCATTATTAATTAATGCGCAAACAACCTTGTATTTCCTGTACTCATTATTAGTGCAGCATGACGACTGAGTGTTGCTTTTAGCATAGTAACACGAATCTCCAAGCGTTATAATGAAAGCATGTACGAAATACCAGTACAGGATGAACTTTCAGTGTGTTATACTAGCCCGATTGAGCCCCTCTTGGTGTGTTATACTAGCCCGATTCAGCATCCAGACTGACCGTATCAGTTTGGATATGATCGCGACCATCCAACTCCATCAGCCTGATTGGATGGCCCAGATCGATTCCATAACCCCCAAGCTGGTATGGAATACCTGCCTAACCAACGCGGACCCCACATGGTCGGCCTCCCTTGGCCTAGCTTTCCAAAATGTCCAAACCATAGTAGTATGGATGGAAAACCCTAAATTAGGGTCTGCGGCACATTACATGTGTCGCAAAACAGCCTCAACCATCCATCTTCGCAGGTATAGATGGAGGGTGCAGATGTAGATTCAAAGGGCACGGAGTATGTCAATACAATCACCGCAGGCCCGCCTACATACCTGACCAATCGGTCAGGACCAACCATGGTTGGTCATTCCAAATCGTGCGCCTGAATGGATCATGACGCACGGCTTTGAAACCCAAAAATTAGGGTTTTGGATCACGAGCGTCCATCTTCTCTGGCACGAATGGAGGGTCCGAGAATAGATCGAAGCAGGTCCGGCCATGTCAACATGACCATCGTGGACCCATCTATCCCCTCACCTGATCGGCCAAGGCATAGCATGCCTGGCTATCCCAAAATCGTTCGCTCCAACATGCGTGGTCGCACCTCCCAAGCTGCAAACTAATCTCAACCGCTCGATTTCTCCGGACGAATTGGGTGGCTTAGATCGTGTTTTCATGGGACAGTAAGGCATAGACGTGAACACCAGCCTACCACCTACACGTTGGAGCAGTCGACCAAAACCGACCAAGCCTGGTCGCCTTGGAACACCCGCCCGAAGATGGTATGGGAAACGGATTTTGCGGCACTAATCTTCTGTCGCAATTCATCTCGACCACTCAACTTCTCCAGACGAATTGAGTGACCCAGATCACGTTTTTATGGGATGGTAGGTATAGGCGCCTACACCGTCACACCATCTACACACATGCATGATCGGCCAGTCCAGAATAGTTCCCTAAGCCTGGTTTCGGTCAGGGTGAAGAGAAGTGCTTGCACACCTCCTTCGAAACCCTAATTCCACCAAGTGTCGCAAATGAGTGTCTCAAAGATCATCTCATCCGTCCAACTTCACCAGCTCGGTTATATAGCCCTGGTCAGGAGTTAATTAGTCAGTGCAGAGCCATGGTGATCACCATCCGCCACTTTACCACACCATGTGGTCGGTCAAGGAAGGGTTTGCATGCGCAACTTCCAAACCATGTTGGATATACTCAATGCAGTACTGCATAGTATACACACGATACTTCACAAGTATCAATTTCCTAAATTCTTCCTGGGTTTTGCTTTTGGGCTGTTTTCTCCTCCCGAACGAGCTTAAAACCTAAATATTCCCACGTTAGGAGATAGGAAATTCTTTTCCGTATGGAATGGAGTGCCGGACCATCAAAATCCGAGTCCGTACTAGAATTCTACAACGATTATAGTAAGGGGCGCTAATTAGGGTTTCTAGTGCAACAATCAACAGTTGCCCCTCCTCTCAAGATGCAAAATCTCGGCCGTCGAAGGTCACCAAGCTAGCAAGTTTCCGGAGCCTGACTTGCCAAGCCACAACAACATGCTACATGTTTTCCAAAAACATTCAAGACATCGATCATGTCACAAATTGGGAGATACATACTGGGGTATTGGTCTGGCGGTTTATAGCGTGCAACGCACAACGTGCCATCATAAGAACGTGTCAGGAAGTCATGGACGGTTAGTGATGATGGGAGAAGTGGGCAAGCCTGGTCGTGTGACACCAACACACTACTCCACTACTCCATCACTCACTTTATCCACTTCCCACGAGATACGAAGGTTAGGCTAAAAGGCTTGTATAAATAGGTTCTCCGCCCTATTTTCAACAACAACACAAGTCCATACAACAGAAGCAAGTGTTGATACAATCGTATTCAAACACCGAAACTGATAGCTTACATCCTGCAAGCCAGATCAGCTTTCTGATACAAGTCCTGCATAGCCAACACCTTCACATTCTCAACACCTTCTTCGATTCCCTCCCTAAGATCAACCCCATCTCCTTGACTTTGTGACCGAAACAAGTCTGGAACGGCCATTTTTTGGTTTTGGCCGGACTTGCAAAGATTGATCTCTCGAATATACAAGCATTCACCGTGCAGTGCATTTGTTTTAGGTTTAAATTCATTCCTCATCCACACCCCAAATAACCAAAATTAGCAGGAATAGTTTTCTCTCATAAACAATTCCATAACTGGATCGATGGTAACTACGTCAATGAGAGACACTTTCAGAATCTGTCTCCCGTAGAAGAAGTAATTATGTTACCAAAGGAGTATGACTGGGGACTGCTTATCACTTCCCATCTCAAAGATGGTGAATTTATAGAGATGCAAGCACGCTATCATTATGATTCCAAGATGGCCAAAGATGAGTATATACTCAAGAGAGCAGACGTAAAGACGACATCGTGAACCTTGTGTGACAACATATATCAAATCGAAAGCTCTGGATACTCGCGGGCAGGGGACTGTCTCCCTCTTCTCTATTCCATGAATAAACATCAAGAAATCCATTGGTTCCATCTTATCCCTCTAATAACGAGGCGATCTCTACCATTGTATGAAGAGTGCCAAGTTCGTGCAAGTTGCTATCACGCCTTTTCCTGCCAGTTTCTTCTGATCATAGCTGCAGCTAAGAACCGTTGTTCATTTGTTTATACCAGTGTCTGATCTTCACTATAGCAATAACCACTACGGACAGAGGTAATCCGAACTTCTTCATATTTTATTTTCCCACAGAGAAGTAATAGAGTCACGGAGGAGGGCGATATCTTTATTATGGCAAACCCACTGACCATACAAGATAGAACCATATAAATCACATTTGGGGACTGAGGCTCAACATCAAATTCCTTCTCTGTCAGTCAAGGACTTCTTCAACACAAGAGAGATGGTCAATCAAGAAGCTTGTAATTTGCAAGGGGAAACCAAACTGAAAAAGAGGACTCTTCAACGCTCCCTCTAGCAGAAGACGCTTCAAACGCTCCCTCCAAGACGCTTCAATGTTCTCTCCAAAAGAAGGCATTTCAGCTCTCCCCAGAAGAAGAAGCCGCTTCAACGCTCCTTCCAGCAGAAGCTGCTTCAAATTCTCCCTTCAAGACGCTTTAATGTTCTCTCCAGAAGAAGTCGCTTCAACACTTCAACGCTCTCCGGGACCTGCTCGCTCCAGAAGCTTCTTCAACACTCTCTGGGACCTGCTCGCTCCATAAGCTTCTTCAACAATCCTCGGGAACTGCTCACTCCAGAAGATACTTCAACGGTCTCTGTAGGACCCACATACACATTTGAGCATACGAGGTTCATTTTTGAGCAAAGCAAGCACGCAGTGGGTCCCATGTTTGAGCGAATCAGGCAGCAAGGCCAGTGTTTGGTCAAGATAGCAAGGTCTATCGAAGCAGGCAATACCCTCGACCGAAGCAGGCATAGCAAGGTCAATCGAAGCAGGCAAGACCGACATTCGAGCGGATCAAGCACGAAGTAGGCTCTCGACCGAAGAAGGCATAGCAAGGTCGATCGAAGCAGGCAAGACCAACATTCGAGCGGAGCAATCACGAAGCAGGCTCTTGACCGAAGCAGGCATAACAAGGTCGATCGAAGCAGGCAAGACCGATATCATGCTAGGGGAGCACTCGCCTGGTCGCCTCTTGAACGTGACATGCTCCAAGGACCGATATCTCAAAAGTTTAATCTTTATTTGTCACCATCTAATGCCTACCCCACCATAGTGTAACCATTTCATGATAGGTAGGGGACTCAATGTTGATGGTGGATTTTAGTTCAGGGCTAAAGTTGTAATACCAATTTTTGTGTCGACATTCTGCAAAGGATAAGGCTATTTTATGAGTGATGAATGCTTCCCCGCTTTATTAATTCACATAGAATGGAGCATGTAGCAACAATCCCCAAGAACTCTCATTATTGGTGCAACATGATGACTGATTGTTACTCTCAGCAGAGTAACATGAATATCCAAGTATCAATAGTGAGGCATGCACGAAATACCCGTACATGCTACACCATTCTCTAATAAAGAGAATCATCTCTCTGTGTGTTATACTAACCCGATCGAGCATATTTGAATCTGGACTGTCCACATCAGTCTTAGAAACGATCACGACCATCCAACTTTACCAGCATGATTGGATGTCTTAGATCGGATTCATAACCCTCAGGCAGGTAATGGAGTATTCACCACCGGCCCAATCCGGACCTGCATGGTCAGCCTCCCCAAAAGGGTAGCAATGGTTTTCTAATTCGTCCAACCAAAGCAGCACGGACATGAAACCCTAAATTAGGGTTTACGACACATTACATGTGTCGCAAATCAGTCTCAACCATCCATCTTCGCATGCATAGATGGAGGGTGTAGATGTAGATTCAAAGGGCCCAGAACATGTCAACACAAATACCGTGGGCCCTCCTACATACATGACTGATCGGTCAAGACCAATTATTGTTGGTCGTCCTAATTCGTGCTCCCAAACAAGGCGTGACGCACGGCCGACAAAACCCTAATTAGGGTTTGTGTTGTAATCACGAGCGTCCATTTTCTCCCGCTCGGATGAAGGGTCTATGAATAGACTAAGCGGGTCCGATGAGTATCAACATGATCATTGTGGGACCACCTATCTCCACACCCGATCGGCCAAGGCATACCATGGATGGTTGCCTGGTTTCCTCGATTCGCATGCCCAATGCGGACCTGCATGGTCATCCTGGTCGATCTTGTTCGTCTCGAACCACGTGCCCAAAGTTGGCATGACACGCGGCCTTTGCGGCACTGGATTTTTGTTGCAATTTGATATTAACTACTCATCTTCACCGTACAAATTGAGTGGCCTTAATCACACTTTCACGAGACAATGAGGTATGGGCATGTACACCGGCATGCCGTTTACACGCATGCCCAATCGGCCCTGCCAAAAAGTGTTCCCAAGCTTGGTTTCGACAAAGCTGAAGAGTGATGCTTGTGCACCTCTTCAAAAACCCTAATTCCACTAACGGTCACAGATGAGTGTTTCAAAGATCATCTCGTCCGTTCAACTTCACCTGCTTGGTTATACATACTTAGTCAGGAGTTAACTGGTGAATAAGGTGTTGTGGTGATTACCATCCGCCACTCAACCACACCATGTGGTCGGCCAAGGGAGGACTTGCTTGCGCAGCATCCAAACCATCACTTGAAGTAGGATGGACATGATGCTCAACAGCGATGCTTCATACATGGTGAATATATTCGATGCATTACCTGCATAGAATGCACATGATATTTCATAAATATCGACTTCCTAAATAACTTAGTTATTAAATCTAGCATTACATGCTACTTTATGTGGGTCCCACGACCCACACACTCGAGACATCTATCATGTCACAAACTGGGGGATACATACTGGGGTATTGGTCTGGCAGTTTACAGCATGTAGCGCGTAACGCGCCATCACACGAACGTGTCATTAAGTCATGGACGTTAGTGATGACGGGAGAAGTGGGCAAGACTAATCGTGTGGCACTAACACACGACTCCACCACTCCATCACTCCACTTCCTCCACTTCCTACAAGATACGAGGGTTAGGCTTAATGACTTGTATAAATAGGTTCTCTTCCCTATTTCCAATAGGACAAGACATATAGAAACCAAGTGTTAATACAAAGTATTCAAACACTCGGAGCTGATTGCTTACATTATTTGCATGTCAGTTCGATATTATGATACAAGTCATAAACAGCCTACACCTTCATAATCTCAAAACCTTCTTCGCTTCCCTCCCTAAGATCAACCCCATCTCCTTCACTTTGTGACAGAAACAAGTCTGGAACGGCCATTTATTGGTTTATGCCAGAATTGTCCCGTGTAGTGCATTTGTTTAGGGTTTAGATTCATTTCTCATCCATACACCCCAAATTACCAAAGCCGGCAGAAATAGTTTTCACCCATAAACAGCTGGGTAGCATGCAATACCCAAAGTGTCAGGATTAAGATGTGCATGAAGGTAGTCAATCAAAGGAGCGCGAGCTGCGCTGCTCTTCAAGATAAAAATTAGTGATTTTGTATCAACGTGCAAAATTCACCAAAAATTAATTAATTTTGTGTCAATTCACAAAATTCAATTTTTTGACCTAATTTTTTCGATTTACAAAAATTAGGTCTTTGCCCCTAAACAAAGAATGCACGATATCTCGATCCTTATTGGTGGAGACTAAACCTAGGCAAGCTAGGAAACCGGTCCCTGGAGCTAGTAAATGTACAATCCTGCCAAAAGTTGGAAAACAAGAAGAGAAGGGAAATTGCGAAAAATAACGGCAGCAACAAAAGGGGCACGACTGTGCCACTTGGCCGGTCGGTTTGCCTTAACTGGCGACTTCCATCACTGAATGACCCTGCCTCACGTTGATGTCCTCCGGCCCTTCTTTCTCATCGGCCAATCAAATCGCTCCAGATCTGCAAGACGCGCTTTTAATTAAAAATAAAAGTTGGCCGGTCGACGTGTTTAATTTCTTAAGAAAATAAATCTTGGTCGTCCAAGTCAGTCGTGGAACGATCACGACCATATGACTTGGACGGTCAATTTGACAAGCTTGGATCCCTCCTGGCGCGACCAAGTGAACTCCATAATGCTCACCGACGCGCCCACTTTTATCTCCTAATCAGGACTCTTCTAGCCTGCAGGCAGCATTCACAATTGCAAGCCAAAGTAGGCTAGTCAACTGGATCCAAAAAGGGTTTTAATTAGGTTAAGACCTCCCATGGAAGTCTTAAATCGATCACAGCCGGCAAAATTGGTCGGCTTAGATTCTATTTGGGGTGACCAATGAGGTGCCATTGTGATTACCGGTCGTCCCTCTCCTATGAGGACCGATCGCCTCATCCTCAACCTACTCAAATAGATCCTGGCAGCTGCTCAAAGTGGGCTAGTCACGCTTTTTATAAAACCTTAAATAAATTTAACGGAAATCAACAACTTCCGCAAATCATCTCAACCGCCCAAATTGACTGGATGATTTGACCGGCCTAGATTTAGTTTGAGAAAACCAATGAGGTTCCATGATGATTACCGGTTATTCCCATCCTATGAGGACGGACTACCTTATCCCCGATCTGCTCGAGCAACTCCTGGCACCCGATCAAACAAGTCCGACCACGCTCCTTATAAGACCGTGAAATCCGCGAATTGTTTGGGCAGGCTATGAACAACGGTGCTTTACATGCATCGATTATGTTTAAGCTTCTTTCTTAACATCGATGCTTTACATCCATCGATTATGAACGATATTTCATGAATATCGATTAAATGGATACTTTAATTATTTAACCTAAAAGCACTATATGTTATTTTTTGAGCGCTGGCTCACGGCAAGTCTCGTTCATACAACTTGACTTGTCACTTATGATCACCTACCGCCAATATTGCGCATGATTGGTCGAAACAATTAGGTCTTGCAAACAAGACCCGCTTAGCAACTACCATGAAGGACTTGTTTCATTCTTCATGAAACTTGCTCCATATTTTCTACAAAAATACTCGAGACATCAAACATGTCACAACTGAGGGATATGCATTAGGGTATTGGTCTGGCAGTTTACAGCGTGTGGCGTGCAACACACCCATTAAGAGAAAGTGTATGGAATAGAGGATAAGTGACATGTAGAGGAATAGTGGGAGTACAAACCGTCTTGTCTTACCATAACCATAAGACATGGTTATTCACCATTCACCCATGATCTCCACTACTTCACAACTCCCACTTCCAACGAGATCATTGTTTTCGACTATGACTTGTATAAATATATTTTTCAATCTATTTTCAACCAACAACATTGGTTATCAACGCAAGTATTCATAAACCACCCAGAATTGACAGCTTACACTTTGCAAGCAGATTTCACATTCTGATACAAGTCATAAAAACTACATTTTACAGAGTTCATCATTCTGATCTCAATACCTTCTTTTCTTCCCTCCTTAGGATCAACCCTTCTCCTTCATTTTGTGATCGAAGCAAGACTGGAACAACCATTTTTTAGTTTAGGCCAGAATTGTACAGATTTATCTCTCGAATCGAAAGTACTCATGTGCAGTATATTTGTTTAGGTTTTAGATTCATATCCCATCGACACACCCAATTTACCATTTTTAGCAGAATCAGTTTTTACCCTACTACACTAGGCTGCTCTTCGGGAGTCGTAAGTTCCGGATTTGTGAGGTTTGCCAGCTTTTTCTGCTACAAACAGATTTTTTTAACCTTGATCTTTGATCTAAATGGAAATCAAATAGGCTTATCTGTTAGAGGAAGATTGGTATCAAAAGTCTTCACTTAGGTTGAAGCAAATCTTAGGATGTAAAGGACTTCAGCTAAGGGAATCAATTGAGTAGATCTTGTGAGGTTCAAGAGACGTAAATAGTGTGATTGTAACTGAATCTCTTGGAGGGTAGATTCGGTCTCAACTACATTCCAGTCTGAAGTCTGATAGTAGGCTAGTGCGTGTATCAACTTAATACAGTTTTGTATTCAAATCTGGATGAGGTCCATTTTATTTTTTGCTATTGTGGTTTCCTCCTCAACAAAACTTCTGGTGTTTTATTTTTTTCCTTTTTCGTTTTATGTTGTTTATATTTATAATTGGATTTACATAGGTTTGTATGTATTCAATGTAAGTAGATACGCCTGCTTAATTGTAATCGATTACGAGACTAGTTTCTTGTAGAATTCGTATCTTGAAAGATAGATAACAATTTTAATTACTTGGCAGAATTCTGATTCAATTATTTGGATACGACTAGATTGATCTTGGATATTTATTTTTGAGATCGTCCAGGTACTCTGCTTAACAATCAGGTTTACGGAATCTATGTCTATACACATACTGATTGAGTAGAAGTTAGAAATATAAGTTCTATATACATATTATCAAGGATCATTCAGTTGGTCTACTTGCAATTGTATTAAGTTTTGTTTACACGGATTGCCGAACGAAAAAGTTGGGTGTGTACTTGGTACCCCTATGTTTTCACCAAGTTTCAAATTCTTTCTCACTTCTTTCTCTTTGAAGAAAAAAAATAAGGTTACTCGCAATACCTACGAAGAAGATTTTGCCATTGTTAGAGCGTGGGTGACGATCACAAAGCATGACAAAGATCTAGACATAATTAACATAGATCAAATTCTTATTGGAACCGTATGTTTATAGTTTTTGTGGCGTTAGACGAAAATCGTCATGGAAGATCATTAAACCTCATGAAGAACACATTCGAGAAGCTCTTTAAACAATTGGAATCTTTCAAAGAGGAAATGAAAGACGTAAATGAAGCCAATCCCTCTACTCCTAGTGCTATAGGGGTAAGTATGGAAATAAGTCGTTCATTTTTTTTTTTGGATAATACAAACTTATAATTGATTTGTTTTTTCAGTGGGCGATGGTTATCGCCTAACATGAGATTATCCATGGCAAAAAAATATGAGAATGATTTCTATCGTATTTTGGAAGAAATACCTATGATTTCAACCTATATGATTAAGGGTTAAGTACAATGCTATGATCTATGCGATAAATTTTCTTTCAACATTTTGATATGCAATATGTATGTCTTTTCGTTTCAATGAAATTCTTTTACGTAATCGAAATATTCCCAATTTTTTTTTGAAATAGCCTACGGATAGGAAATACATATTTTGGTTGGGAAAGTTACCACTTACTGTCAGGACTTCCTAACCGTAAGTGTCATATGGATGGGTTGTATATGGTATACCTATTCGTAATTATGTGCTCTCCAGTTGTATGACTAGGTTTTTGAATGTATAAACCTAACCGTAATTAGCACCAATTTTTTTTATTAAGTTTTGAGTAACTATCTAAGTAAACACTTTTGAAGGGGAAACAATCCTGGTTGTAACTCATCAAAGTTTTGAAATTTCATTCATAAAACCACGTTGTAACCCATTACATAATTAAACCGCCGCGTTGCACACCATTAAATCATATTAAAAAGAAAACTTATAACATTACACTTAAAAAAGAATTCTTAAATAGTTAATCTTAGTTGAAATCTTGACAAAAATATTTCAAGACTTGATAGCATCGCTCATGCTTAAATTTTTTGTGACGAATAGCTTCATATTGGGAAAGAGCCAAGGCTTGCTGAAAAAACAAATCAATGATAAGTTAGTATCATTCAAAACTTATTTGATAAACAACTTTTAGTCATACTTACTCTTCTCCAAAGGTACATTGTGGAGTGCCTCTCCTCAATAACTTCCAATTTCCCTTTAAAAACTTCTATTTCATGGTAGAACTTCTCGAATCTTTCCTTTATGAGTTTAAATGATCATCTATTTCAATTACCCTCTGGCATCAGAAAGACAATAAATACACAGTTGTGTCAAGAATTATCAAATTGGTTCACGTTAATGGAAAAGTCTTCATCATGACTTGTGACCGATATCCACGCTGTAACGATGACAATATCTTCTTCGGTAATGTAGGGAGAAACCATGTTTTAAGTTTTTTTTTAACAAATTAGAAGGAATTGTTAGAGCACTGCTCGGTCGAACTCGTAAGCTTGTTTGTCAAGTTTAATTTCCAAAACTATAAGTCTTGATTTCTAGTCTACTTATAGCTACGTCTCGAATTAGGATAGAATGTGTAGTTGAGATTTAGACTTCACGGCGTTCATCGATAGAAGACGAAGAACTACTACGTGGCGCTTGTGGAACTTCATCAACAAAAGGTATGCGGAGACTTGAACTCGTTTATCACTCAAATTTCTATTTCTACTCTATCTCTTATTTGAGACAAAAGTCGTAGAGGTATAGACTTCGATTATACACATTTGATATTTCGAGCTAAGTTTAACTCGCTTACATATTTCTCAAAATATATGTTGGTAAGCTTTCGGTTTAACCAAGTAATCTTATATTCTTGACGAAAGTCAAAAGATGATCATGTGAGAGTCGCCTGGTAACATCTTATATGATTTGTGTGTGACGGTCATTTGGTGTAGACTCGGAATGATTCGTATTGATTATTCGATCACTTGAAAATTGCTTTGAATCTAATAATTTGTGTGAGACAGCTATTGTTGTCTTCTAAGAATTTTTTAATAATTGAAATGGGAGTTTAGAACAATTAACCATTAATTGGATATAGCACAGTATGCGTACTTGTATGCTAACTGTTGCAAGTTATTCCAAGTTTGGGAATCATAGTATGCATACCCGTGTGCATACTGGTTTGTTAGTTGAAGTTAGGGAACTTAGTATGCATACCCGTATGCGTACCAGCATAAGTTCAAGTGCAGGAATTCAATTGAGTTTGGTGGTGTACGATAGTAAGCGTACCCTTTCGCATACTGGCGAACCCAGACCAAGTCCGGCTACTTAGGTATGCGTACTCATTTGCATACTTGAGTGGGTTATGTTCTAAAATCGGTTTGTTCATGAACTAATACATTTATAAATTTAGGAATGCAATCTTTTTCAAACCGTGGCTATAATGTTCATGAATTGATTCGAGTGAATCAAAATCGATTTTGCTTCAATTTTGTCTTGTATACTTCTATGAGAATATAAAAAATTGATCCTCTCTATAACTAGTTTCATTTGAGTCATTTGAACTAGTTGAGATTAAGATGAACAAGGTTGATATGAAAGTGTTCATATGGATAACTTTGGTTAACTAATACTGGGCTAACAAGGTGTACACATTTAGGTACTTTTACCCATATCTAAATGAAGTTACTTTTCATTTGTGTAATAATCTATATAAAGGAGAACTCCAGCAACTGGGAAACCTAATCCCCACACCTCTTGTGTGATACTAGTTGCGACTAGAGTCGATTCTCCTTTAACCTAGGTTTTTCCTAAAACCATTATAGGTTAATGACTTAAACACTTCATTTGGATTATGAAGCCAGACCCAACTATTTTCACCATAGTTGCATGTTTTAATCTTGCTTTGTTCTATCGTATTGAGTACTATCTTCTCTAAGATTTGCTCGAGATTTAATCTCCGATAGGCAAGATAAAAAGTAGTCACAAACATCTTTGTCTCATCATTTTTGATTCCACAATATCTTGTTTCCCTTCCATACGATTAAGATTATTGTGAGGTGATTGATATTACTAGGATGTTCTTCGGGAATATAAGTCAGGTGTATCAATTGGTTCATGTTCACCTTGATTTATCAAAAGACGAAACAAAACTCATAGGTATTTATGTGGGAGACATATTTATCTATTCAATAGACTTTTCTTTGTGATACAGATTTATTTATCAAGTCTTCGACTTTGGGTCGTATCAACTCTTAGTTGTGGGTGAGGTCACCTAAAGGAATCAAGTGCGTAGAGTCCTGCTGGGATTCAGAGGCGTAATGAACGTGACTGTACCTTGATCAGTGTGATATTGGTTAGGGCTCAACTACATGCCAGTCCGAAGTTAACTTGCAGTAGGCTAGTGTCTGTAGCGGCTTAATAAAGTGTGGTGTTCAAATATGGACTAGGTCCCAAGTTTTCTCTGCATTTGCGGTTTCCTCGTTAACAAAATTTCTGGTGTCTGTGTTATTTTTTTCCGCATTATATTTTTTTATATAATTGAAATATCACAGGTTGTGCGTAGTTCAATCAATTAGATAATACAACCTTTAGTTGTTGATATAAATTGATTGACACTTGAACCTTGGTCTTTGGTACCGTTCAAGTTGTTTCTCATAATAATCAGGCTCACGGATTCTATCCGCTGTTTGATTTGCTAATTACATTGAGAAACAGATATACAACTCTTGGATATATTTCTGTTGATTGAGTCTGACTGTCTAGTTGATTCTCTTGGAATTATATTTGAGTTTGTCCATGCAGATTTCCTAAACGAAATATTGGGTGTGGTTGTTAGACCCCCGCTTTTTCAGGAATTTTGAGAGTACTGGTACAAATTTTTAAGGAGAGGAAGGGTCCTTTTATAGAAATTAATTACCTAACTGCTAGTTTTTCTTTCTTTTTTTGAAAAAAAACTATTAGTTCCTTTAAAAAATAAACTACCTAACCTATAAACATGACACTTGCGGTTAGGATAAATTTAATAAGACCCAATCATAAGCAACATATGGCTAGGTTTTTAGGATTCCCCAACCATAATATGTTATTCCAGTTATTCAAAAGAATTTACAGCTAGGACATATATAAATCGGTTAAAAAATTTAACACTTACAGTGAGCAATTCCTAACCGTAAGTCATATACAACTGGGTTTTGTGAAGTGTGGACCTAGCCGTATGTAACCTTGAATTTTCATTATGTTATTTTTCTTTCATTGTATTTTTTAAATTGTTTACACCTCCATATTTGAATGATCAAAATGGTTCATTACTTTTATTGATGATCATGCAAGATTTACGTATCTCTATCTTCTTAATGATAAAAGTGAAGCATTAAATGCTTTCAAATCATTTAAAGCCGAAGTAGAGAATCAAACAGATAAGGTAATAAAGCAATATGGTTATATAGTCTCCCAATTTTTATGTGGAGTGAGGCCTTAAAGACAGATGTGTACATCTTAAACAAAGTTCCAAATAAAGCAGTTCCAAGGACTCCTTTTGATTTATGGAATGGGAAACCTAGTTTGAGACATATACATGTATAGGATTGTTAAGTTGAAGTTAGAGTGTATAATCCACAAGAAAGAAAATTGGATCCAAGAACAGTTAGTGGATTTTTGATTGGCTATGAAGAGAGATCCAAAGGGTTAAGGTTCTATTGTCCTAACCATATAATGAAAACATTTGAGGCAATAAATGAAAATTCATAGAGGATGGCAACATTAGTGTGAGTCTTCAATAAATTATCTTTGAAGAAGTGCGTGATTCAGTAACTACACTGGCACCTTCTTTAAAATTACCCACTTCGCATGACATTTCAAAACATATCATACAAGAAGAAGTAGCGATTCAAGAACTACCCCTTAGAGCAGTTCCTATGGAATGAACAAACTATCAAGTTTGTTCATTTTGCTCCCATTATGGACTCAACAAACATGAAAAATGGATGTTCAAACCAACAAATTTGTTGGTTTGTTCATTGAGTTGGAGGATGTAGCGAGCGTTTGATGATAGGTCGGGCGAGCTTTCCTTAAGCGCTAGCGCTTTTCTTTCCAGCGTACGTTGAAAGTTGAAATGCCAGCATTCATATTAAAAGCATCAACGGCTCCTTCAATCCAATAGCTGATACTAATTTTTGTTTCCCTATAAATTCAATTCATCTCCGGACTTAAAACTCACACCTTCTTCATCACTACCTCAAAATTACACAATTTCATATCATCTCTATTTTTTTTTTCTTTTTTCAAACAAAACTATTCATATCAACTCAATCTACTAGAAAAAAATCTCATCTCTCCATATTTCATTTCTAACAAATATGGCATCCTCACAACAACTGAAAATGCGAGGGTACCCAAATATACCTCAAACTATTACTTTTCCTTCCTATAAGTCCTTTCCCCGAAAGTGATTGTCTACGGACATAGTCGATACAATACAACAAATCGGTTCACACTTTGTGTGATCGTCTATAGATATAAGATCGAGATAATACAACAACAAAGTGTGTTTAATTGATACAAAGGTTCGGACTTAACCAAACACAATAGGATTCACGTATCAAGTAAATAGAAATTAACTTTTGTGCTATTTACTTTAATTACAATAAAACAATTATAATGCGGAAATATAAAGTAAATGACACAACAAGATTTTGTTAACGAGGAAACCGCAAATGCAGAAAAACCTCGGGACCTAGTCCAGAATTGAATACTCTCAGGATTAATCCTCTATACAAAATAATACCAACTTCGTATAGTTGAGACCAAGCAACTAAACCTATAGTTCACCTAGTTTCGTCTGTATTCCCACGCCTCCAACCTGTAAACAAGTCACGTACTTGGACCAATTCCTTTGGTTCGTATTCCAAATAGTAAAGGAACAACAAATCTGTTTGGTATCAATTCTCTTCAACCAAGTGATATGAGTTGTGCAAAGGTTCCCTTGTTTATCTTAACATAAGCTCCTTTTCCAGGTTCCAAGATCTAACTTATGTGCAATCACCCAAAAGTAATCATTAAAATCAAGCCAACCAATACCTTTAATCCCAAGAAAATATATTAATGCCGATTCAATCCAATCTACCACAAGGATAAACCGATTATTAATTGGATCCTCTTTTTCCCAAACAAGTATTGTGCACACTAAAGATTATAAACACCAAGTCAGAAATCTTCTATCTCTGCTTCGTCTTCAAATCTTATTAGATCTTCAATAAACACCTGCACACAACTAATTGAGTCTCTTGTGATTAATCACACACAAACACAGTCTGTTAACAATGGATTATCACAAGATCGTCTATAGATCTAACAACAGTCTAAAGATACTGTCGAAACCTTGAACTAGTTTGCGTGAATCTTATATCAGAAGAGAAGATTCTCAAGCATAAAAAAACTAGGTGCAATCAAAGTTCAATCACCGTTAGTCAATCAAATCAATACGAAAACTAAAGATAAACCGTAATATCTAGTTTCCCACCAACGGGTCGCGCTAGAGATTCTCAATCCCAAAGAAGACTTTAAATTGAGCGGCCGTAAGAGTTTTCACCTAATTAGATTACTCTCCTCTCCGATAGGTGGCTCCACTAGTAACAAAGACAAAATAGGAAGTCTATTGTTACGCATGATTAGGTTGCTAGAAATGCAAACTCAAAGTATTTATAGACAAGGAAGTTTGGAAACCAAGGAATTTCCAAAACCGACAATATTCTCAAGATATTTTTCATTACTACACTAAATTCGGTTTTCATAATTCCTGTGAATGCACTGTCCAAAAATACGATCGAAATCTCCATGAAAAATCTTTAACTAGTAAATGCACATTACTAGTACATATTTTCCATATATAATTAAAAACACTTTATTAAAAAGATTCTTAACTTATTTGAATTCTATCTTGGGATTTACTTCCTTCTTAGCCTTTAAGGAATATCTTTGAACAATATTGAATAAGCATTAATGCACCGTGTTCAAAGTGTGTCGACATCTTACTCTTGCAAGTCCTTTTTCATACTTACTCACTTGAAACCGATTTACCACACTTCCAAACAAGTTTAGAATTGGTTCATCTGATTTTCAAGAACTATGTGATTGATCAAGTAACACTCAATCACAAACCATGGGTTTAACGGTTCTACCAAAACAAGTTTCGGTTCTACCTCCATGTGAGTACTGTGCATAGTCATACTAGCATACCATAATTTGGCTGACTAGGTAATAGGATCGGTTCCCCTTGTGATCGGTGCCCCTTTCCCAAAAATGTGTTGCACATGTTCATAGGATCGGTTCCCCTTTCTTCCATAAACCTTGTTGCACCTCATATAAGGATCGGTTCCCCTTGTGATGCACTACAACTCTTACTAGGATCGGTTCCCCTTCTCCTAATAATTAGTCAGAAACTCACAAACCCGATCATACCCCGGGTGATTACTTAAGATCGGCTTCACTAATAAAAGTCATACCAATACATAAGTCAGTCCTCATGTGGATAGTTTTACCAAGAACACAAACAAGTCATGAGCGATTATACTAAGATATGAGCGGTTATACACAAACAAGTCATGAGTGGTTATATTGTTCGTTCATAAGATATGCAATGAAGTACAGCACCAATAACGCCTGGAGATTTCCTTTTCGGTTCACAACACATATCATGAACTTACATCCTTAGAACACATGTAAACATTGTTCCCTATGATGAAATCCTCACCTTATACCCATACATAATCACAATAGCATTCATACGATTATGTCGATGTCTTATATACAAAGTTTAATGGTTAAGCAAGAAACATCATACTGTATTCCTTAATACTATGTCTATCTAGAGTGTTCATGCTTCGCAGTTTTATGTTTTCAATATGCACGACTTGAAAGATACGTTAGGGAATGAAACAGTTCAAGTCAAATATCACTAACCTGAAGTGGAAGGATGATGTTATGATTGTATCTCCGTTCTTCTTCACTTCTTCAAGTCTTCGCAATACTTGTAATGTCTCATCCTAATATGTACGCGTGTCGTAACCACAACAAATTAATTAATACTTTACTACCTAATTAAAGAGTAATATAGGGTAGTTAAGGTCGATCCCACGAGGAGCAAGAGATTCTAGTTGTAAAATTGTCACAAAAAGGGGGGTATTGGTTGTAAAATTTATAAAGCAAAAGAAATAAACAAAGTAATTAAAAGTGTAATTGAAATCAATGAGAGAAAATAGATCAAGGAATCCTTCTTCGCTGCAAAACAATGATTAAAGTTATGTTCTTTTCCACTTGTTATTAGTCATAGATTATCACCAACCGTAGGTATAGCAGGTTCGCTTAGCTAACCCCAAAATTCCTTATTTCACCGAGTAACAAGTCCGCTTAGTTATCGGATTCTATTCAAAAGAACCACCTTGAGGTTCGCTTACAAGATGTAATTCCCCGAATGCATTAAGATTTATGAACTTAGGTTTAGTACTAGTAGTTAGACTCGGTTCGATTGGTCCACTTTCTAGCGTTGTTTTCACACACAATTGCTCCACGGAATCCCTCCGCAAGGTCTCGTGTTTTCTACTTGTGTAAAGAGTCAAGAAACTATTACGTATTCCCTAACTTTCATTAGCTTTAGATTAAATTAACAAGTCAATTTAGCGTGCACTCCAAACAACCTATCAATCAATCATAAACATTAATATTAGTAAAAACAAGCGATAATCATATGAAAAACTTCAAAGTAGAATTGAAACAAAACTCAAATCAAATATTAAGAACTAGGAATTCATCCTCAATCAATAAGAAAATTAGCTACTCATAATTTGGAGTTCACACAATAATAATAATAATTAAGGAAGAAAGAAAAACTTATTGAAAAGATGATGGTTGCTCCTTCCTCCAATCCTTGTGCACTTTAACTCCTTCTCAAAAGTAGATGTGTCTAAAAAGTTGTAGAGAACTCCTCTATTTATAGGCTTCAATACTCTCCATGTATTTGTAGGAAAAGAATCCTCATTCCAAAAGAACACCACTTTCCCAAATTGAGCCATATTCCAAATTCTAGTCCAATTCTCCAAAACTTCCAAGTTTTCTTCCAATTCCCAATTCTAAGTCTTCACACACATGAGAGAAGTCCACCCAAAATTCTGCATTTTTGCTCGCCGGAAAACTGTGTTTTTGGCCGGAATCCGTCGCCGCCGGTAACCTGAAAATTCTCCTCCGGTCAAGGTATATTTCGTTGGTCAACCGTTAAGACTAACGGTCAAAGGAGTCAACCGTCAGTCAACTGGGTCAAGCGGGTCAAGTCAGAAAGGAATCAGCTACTGAGTCAGAACCGAGTCAACTAACTCGGCTGACTGGTTTTGAGTTGGTCTCAGAACTGTTGCAACAGCCATCTTGGCTGTGCATAACTTTGCAGCCATCTTGGCTGTGCCTTATCACCTTCAACTAACTCCAACTCTGCCATCAACTCAGTTCAAAGCTCAACTATCTCCTTACTACATCCATCAAACCTTCTTCCACTTTGGTCACCAACACTGCACTTCAACTTCAATCTTCTTCCCAGATCAACACCAGTTAGCTCTACCACTTGCCATTGTTTCCATTTCAGTCCAATACCACCACTGCTTCACCTGTGCAATCTCATTCCATCATTGAACCAACTGCAGTTTCCACTTGCATACAATTCATTCATAGTACCACCTGAGACATCTAGCCACTTCAGCACCATCATCAATATTTCACCTGAGTCTCCACCACTTACTGCACACAGCTCAAGAACTCCACCAGCCATGTGCCACTGCATCATTCTGAGTTGCACATCAACCCCATTTATGTTCCTCCAATTCAAGCTTCAACTCATCAATTCTACCAGTTGCACAACACCCACAACTCAAACCACCATTCCATAATCCATCAACACCCATTTCATGCCTTTGACCAGCCATACCACCTCCCTGCAATTTTGGTTACTGCAACTCCACAGCTCATATGTAGCTCTAGCAGCAACTCCATTCTCTAAGACTGCAACCTCTCAAATCTTCCCTTGAATTTCAGCTGCAGTTTAGCCATCACCATTTGTGTAGCTGCTGCAACTTCAGGTCCCCTGTAACAACATCACACTCTCCATTTCATCCATTACTATTTCTCATTGCAGACCCTGAGCATCAATTCTTCATCTTTTCTTCTCCCTGTGACATTAACATCATCAATAGCTCTGTCGCGGCAACCACCATTCCTATCTTCTTTCCAGCAACCACCACCAACCCATCTCACAAATCAGCAGAAACACTTCAAGCCTTAAACCATTAGCCACAGACAACCACTTCATTCAAACCCATTCACCATTTTGATTCCAACTTCAACATGAGTTAACCCAGTTTTCTAGTGAATCTATTTTCATTCACTCACTGATTGAAACAACAACAGCTTCATATTCATCTTTTACAATTCATGAACATCTTGATTTAAAACTGTATATCGATCTATTCCAACATATACCAAAATCACCATCAACTCGATCTGTAACTTAAGCAACAGCGTTGAACCCATCTTTAATCTCGATTCTATGATTTTGAAACCAACATGAACCCATCTCAATTTGGTTGCTCAACAGTGCCATCAGTATCATCCTCGAACCCTTGGCAGCAACCCTAAGTTTCCAGTTCTCTCTCAATCTGTAATTTATCTCGATCTGTGTCTTAAAACAGCTTCAATCACTCTCGGATTCAATCTTCTCCAACTCAGCCAACAGCATCATTAAACACAACCCATTCTGGAATCACAAACCGCACCTTCTTCTCTGTCTCTTCTCTCGACAGTAACAGCAGCCATGGCTGCTTCTTCTTTCTATTTCTTTCTGTGACAAATGATTGAGAAAAGGTGAGTCTCGATTTTAGGGTTGGGATTATAATATCCGGATCCGGGTTTGGGTCCGGGTTCAGGTTTGGGCATAGACCATGAATACAGACCACCCATTTGGATGTCTTATAACAAGTAGTCTTCTTTGGATAAGGGCTATCCAATTAGGTTGCCCCTTAACATTAACTAGACTGTCTTTAGTGCTCCTCCAAAAGTGAGTTTACCCTTAACATTAACGTGGCTCCAGATAGTATCCGCCCATAAGATGACCTTTTTGCCCTTTTAGCTCAAATTGAATGATTTCTTCTCCTTTTCCTCCGTGTGACTCCAGAGTACCTAATAGCTCAAAAACACACGTAAAATACATAATTTACAAGAAAAATAGCAAAGAAACCATAAACTCTTTGATAGTAAACTAGGTGTATTCTACACCTATCAAATTCCCCCACACTTAGACTTTGCTAGTCCTCGAGCAAATCAACTAAAACTTACAACTTCAAAGCGTTCCAACGTCCCAAGCATCCTAAGAGCTGTGAGGACATAGAGTTTCTGCATGCTAGTAATAAGAAGTTAGAAATATTAAAGAACATATTCTCATTCTTAAATGTTGAGTGAGAAATAACCACACCATAATGAGATAACACGTGTTTGATAAACGACCAATAAGCATTTCGCCTCGACTTCTACCTCACCAAAAGGGTTTTATGATAATTGCACTCAAAAAGACGGCTTTTTTATGGGTCTCACATGTGTGCAGGTAGGAATGAAAGAGAATTCCTGCAACACGTTGAATGGTGGGAAGGATAACTTCCGAAATTTTGAAAAACCCACATCTTTTAACATTTTGAAAAACCATTTTTCTAACGATCTCTAAGAAAGGAAATCAACCACTTTTATCGAGGATGAGATTACTTACTTACCTTCACATCCGATTGCCAATTATGATAACACCACTCTCACGGAATCCAATAGAAACGTCTTCCGCTCCTTGTTTTCATCTTCTTGGTCTTCGGCTTCAACTATTGGTGATAAACTCTTTAGCTTCATAGATTCTTAACAATTTGTAACTTTTTTCCTTAACTCCTTGTCGCTTGAAACTTCCTTATAGATTTTCCTTCCCCACGGCTTATTCAAAACAAAACAATAATAGATATTTCTCTTGTCTCATATATATATATATTTTCTTTTCTTTTCTTTTCTTTTCTTTTCTTTTCTTTTTCATTTTTTTTTTTAGACAAGAGAAACAAAATACAAAACAAAGTGGAAAATAAAATAAACCATGGCCGTGGAAAAGTACTTTACCGCTTGATTCTTCACAACTTGTATCGCCTTGAAATCATAAACTTCAATAATTCTCACCCTTTGATTTTCTTCGCTTTTGTAAATAAGTCTTAATACTTGAATATAGAATTACCTCATTGTATTGTAAGTCTTCAACTTTGATATAAAATTATGCTCTTTTTTCTTGTTCCCTTGTTGCTTTCAAACCTTGAACCTTTTCAACTTTCCTTGTAGATTTTGATGTCACTCCCTTGTTGTTGATGATTATGGTGTTTCTATGGACCCGTTGTTGTCGAGAGAGAATGGTGCTAACTGCAAATCGAACTACAAGAAGGTAGCTTTCATCATAGACGTCACCCTCATGATTGACAAAGATTAGCACTCAAGAGATCAAAATAGTGCTGAAATTGGTGTGAAATTGGGTAGCTCACCATTCTACCCGGAATTAACGTACGGTGACACACACTCAAAAGAAGCTCTTTAGTAAAGGAAGAATTTCTGGTTGGTGCCTCACATGATATGAAAATGGGTATTCTCCACTAATGATTGATCAGCAACTCTAATAACGCACTTCTCCCTGCACCAAATTTGCATCACCGGCATGATTAAATCCATTATTTAACACTCTAACAAGCAAGAAATCGAACATAGTTCCCTAACACTTCCAAGTTCAATTATGTCGGTCAGAATTCTCTATGTAAACATACCTAGAAGTATGCTAGTGACTCTAAAATCTCTAAAAGTTGAAAGTTTTAATGCAAAAAAAAAAAAACGTTTTTTTTTTTTTTATGCAAAAATATATGCGTAGCCACTCCCCCACACTTAAACCTTACATTGTCCTCAATGTAATTGAATCCTCCTAGTAAAGTCAAGGTGGGAAATCCTAATATGATATGAAACAAGAAAAATAAACACACAAAACAAAAATCAAATAAAAACAAAAGGATAAGAGATACAAAACCGGTGGGTTGCCTCCCACTTAGCGCTTGTTTTAAAGTCGACGGCCCGACATAAGTCTTGCTTCACATTACTCCTCTAGAGGGAGCACATCTCGAACTCCAATCACTTCCACATGCTCCGTTGGAAAGTTCTCATAATATGGCTTCAACCTATGGCCGTTGACTTTCAAGGGTTGTCCTGTTTTTTCACTAACAATTTCAACTGCACCATGATCATAAACATTAGTAACAATAAATGGTCCCACCCAATGGGACTTAAGCTTACCCGGAAATAAACGTAAACGAGTATTAAATAAAAGAACTTTTTGCCCCACAACAAAACTTTTCCGAGAAATCATCTTGTCATGAAAAATCTTGGTCTTTTCGTTGTAAATCCGGGCACTCTCGTAAGCATCATTACGTATCTCCTCTAGCTCATTTAGTTGTAACTTTCTTTGTTTCCTCGCTGCATCAAACTCCATGTTGAATTTCTTTATCGCCCAATAAGCCTTATGTTCAAGTTCAACCGGAAGATGACAAGCTTTGCCATAAACCAACCGATATGGAGACATACCAATCGGTGTTTTGTACGCCGTTCTATACGCCCAAAGTGCATCATTGAGCTTAAAGCTCCAATCTTTCCTTGTCGTATTCACCGTTTTCTCAAGAATGGACTTGATTTCACGATTTGAGATTTCCGCTTGTCCACTAGTTTGTGGATGGTAAGGCGTACCAATCTTGTGTGTTATGTTGTACTTCTTGAGGAGAGCGTGAAAAGACTTCTTGAAATGTGATCCTCCATCGCTTATCACCACTCTTGGTGTGCCGTGCCTAGTGAATATGTTTTCTCTTACAAAATCACAAACAACTTGAGAATCATTAGTTTTGGTGGCTCTAGCCTCCACCCATTTAGAAACATAATCTACGGCAAGAAGTATATAGAAATTTCCATTCGAATTGACAAAAGGGCCCATAAAATCGATACCCCACACATAAAAAATCTCTACGGCGAGAATTGGTGTGAGTGGCATTTGATTTCGAGCACCTAGATTGCCCGTTCTTTGACATCTATCACACGATTTACAAAAAACATATGAATCTTCAAACAAGGTGGGCCAATAAAATCCACTTTCAAGAACCTTGAGAGCGGTACGTTTAGAACCAAAATGGCCACCACATGCAAAAGTATGACAAAAGGAGAGAATAGATTGAAATTCGGAGTTAGGTACGCACCTTCGTATGATTTGATCAACGCCATATTTCCATAAGTATGGTTCATCCCACACATATTGCTTCGCTATCTTCTTAAGCTTCATCTTTTGGAAGTTAGACATTGTGCTAGGTACCTTCCTTGTCACCAAATAATTTACTATATCCGTATACCAAGGTGTTGATTCTTCCAAGGAGAAAAGTTGTTCGTCCGGAAAGCGGTCTTGTAATGGAAGTTCTTCTTCAGACATAACAAGTCTACTAAGATGATCCGCAACGGTATTCTCCACACCTTTCTTATCTCGAATTTCTATGTCGAACTCTTGTAGTAGTAGGATCCACCGGATTAGTCTTGGCTTAGCTTCTTTCTTCTTTATTAAGTATCTAAGTGCCACATGATCGAAATACACAATAACCTTTGTACCCACCAAGTATGAGCGGAATTTTTCCAATGCAAACACTATAGACAATAACTCTTTTTCCGTGGTAGAATAGTTGATTTGTGCATCATTAAGGGTCCGAGATGCATAATAGATAACATGGGACAACTTGTCCACTCTTTGACCCAAAACGGCTCCAACCGCATAATCACTAGCATCACACATTAGTTCAAATGGAAGATTCCAATCCGGTGACTTGATAATCGGCGCACTTGTCAACATTGCTTTCAATTTGTCAAAAGCATCCTTGCATTCCTTGTTGAAGTCAAAAGGTACCTCCTTTTGTAGTAACTTGCACATTGGCATGGAGATTTTGGAGAAATCCTTGATAAACCGCCTATAGAAACCTGCATGACCAAGAAAGGAACGAACTTCCCTCACCGAAGTGGGATATTGTAAGTTTCTTATTAAATCTATCTTTGACTTGTCCACTTCGAGCCCTCGAGAGGACACAATGTGACCAAGTACTATGCCATGGTTTACCATAAAATGACATTTCTCCCAATTAAGAACAAGGTTAGTGTCTATGCATCGTTTAAGAACTAGTTCAAGGTTGTCCAAACAAATATCAAAAGAATTGCCATAAACACTAAAGTCGTCCATAAATACCTCAATAATGCGCTCCACGTAATCCGAGAATATGCTTACCATGCATCTTTGGAAAGTATCCGGTGCATTGCAAAGACCAAATGGCATCCGTCTATACGCAAGCGTTCCAAACGGACAAGTAAAAGTGGTCTTATCTTGGTCCTCCGATGCAATAACAAGTTGATTGTATCCTGAATAACCATCCAAGAAACAATAATAAGAATGCCCCGCTAACCGCTCCAACATTTTATCAATAAAAGGTAAAGGGAAGTGATCCTTTCGGGTTGCAGAATTAAGCTTTCTATAATCAATGCACACTCTCCAACCGGTTTGAACTCTTGTAGGAACAAGTTCATTATCTTGATTTCGAACAACCGTAACACCGGACTTCTTTGGCACCACTTGTACCGGACTAAACCATTTGCTATCGGAAATTGGGTAGATCACCCCCGCACTTAGAAATTTGAGTATCTATTTCTTCACAACCTCCATCATGGGAGGATTAAGCCTACGTTGAGCATCACGTACCAGCTTCACGTTCTCTTCCATTAGAATCCTATGCATGCATATGGATGGACTAATGCCTTTGATATCCGAAATTGTCCAACCAATAGCCGTTTTGTGCTCTTTCAAGACTCTAAGAAAACGGTCTTCTTGTACCGGTGTAAGGTTCTTTGAAATAATCACTGGAAGCTCATCTCCATCTCCCAAAAATGCATACTTCAAATGATCCGGAAGTGGCTTGAATTCTAGTTTAGGCGCCTTCACAATAGATGGTACAAGTAATTCATCATTCACGGGTAAAGATATATAGGAAACATTACCCTTAGCTTCTTGTAATGCCGTCAAGGCACCACATGTCTCCACCAATTCCGTGGAAGTTTCAACATCCAAGTTAGACACGCCGTGGACGTCCAATTCAATGCTCTTTTGCAACACCACATCAAGTTCGTCCTCTCGATTCAATTCCACCATTTGTTGCGCTAATGAACCAACCACATCAATGGAGTAAGAGGAATGCACATCACTTGGGTAGCGCATGGCTTCAAATATGTTGAAGTGTATTACTTCCTTGTCGAATTCCATAGTGAGTGTACCCTTATCAACATCAATATTCATCTTTGCGGTCTTCATAAATGGCCTCCCAAGAAGTATACAAGTAGACGAACGATTCTCATTATTTTCCATATCCACCACAAAGAAATCCACCGGAAAAATTAACTCATTCACTTGCACTAGAACGTCTTCTACGAGTCCCTTTGGATAAATGTTAGACTTGTTTGCTAATTGGATAATAAATCTTGTCTCTTTCAACGGGCCAAGATTCAAGGAGTCATAAATATTGGCCGACATCACACTAATGGAAGCTCCCAAGTCAAGTAAAGCATGTTCAAACCTTTTCTTACCAATAGTAATTGGCACCGTGAAACCACCGGGATCCGTGCACTTTGTAGGCATCTTGTTCAAAAGCATAGCCGACGCACTCTCGCCAATTTTGGTAATTTCATTATCAAGCAACCTATCCTTCTTAGTGCATAACTCCTTCATGAACTTAGCGTACCTTGGCATTGTCTGAATGGCCTCTATGAATGGAATGTTGATTTCGATCTTCTTGAAGATATCCATGAGTGCCTTGTCTTGAGCTTCCTTCTTGGACTTAGAAAAACGACTAGGAAAAGGAGGTGGAGTAGTAAAAGTAGGAATCGGTTCCTTGGATTGAGCGGTTGGTGTTGAAGTATCCCTTGGTTTGGCATCCTCCTTCTCTTTGACTACCTCTTCACTAGCTTCTTCATGACGAGTTGGACTCTCCACTTGTCTTCCACTTCTCAAAGTAACCGCACAAACATTCTCTCTTGGATTCACAATAGGTTGCGAAGGAAGCTTTGTGGATGCTTGAGCTTTCATTAAGTTCATATCGGCCGCCAATTATCCCATTTGAGTTTGTAAATCCTTGATTGCCGAATCGGTCTTTTGTTGGGTTTGTTGTAACATAGAAGTGAGACCTTGCATGCTTTGCATTATCACATTCAACTTGTCATTATTCGAAGAATCTTGCTCCTTGACTTGTTGTGGTTGGAATTGTTGTTGTTGAGGTTGGAAACGTGATTGTTGGAAACCACCTTGTTGCGCATATGGACTAGGAGCCGCCGCTTGCTTGTTTGCATAGCTAAAGTTGGGATGATCCTTCCAACTGGGATTGTAAGTATTAGAATATGGATCGTACCTTGGCCTTGGATTTGGATATAAAGCATTCACTTGTTCGGTTTCATCATCCGGAATAATTACCGCGGCCAATCGTTGCACTACCCTCTCTATGTTGTTTAACCGTTGATCAGATTGTGAAGACGAGTCACTAACCTCATGCACCAACTTAACCATTGAACCACCTCTTGCATAGAATTGTTGCGAGTTTTCCGCCATACTTTCAATCAACTCGGTAGCTTCGGCCACCGTCTTGTTCACTAGTGCACCACCACCGGCGTCGTCAAGAAGATATCTATCACTTGTTTGGAGACCTTCATAGAAATATTGAATTATCATGGCGTCACTAAATTGATGGTGTGGACAACTTGCCACCAATCTCTTGTATCGATCCCAATATTCATATAATGACTCTCCCACATGTTGCTTGATCCCACAAATTTCTTTGCGAATTTGGGTAGCCTTTGATGCGGGAAAATATCTCTCGAGGAAAAGTTTCTTCATCCCATTCCATGTTGTGATACTTCCGGAAGGCAAATAGTATAACCATTCCTTAGCATTGCCCGCCAAAGAGAACGGAAATGCTTTCAACATTGCTCCATCCGCATTAGTATTCGGTGGAAGCATGGCCGTGACTATGGTGTTGAAGTCCATAAGATGTTTGTTTGGGTCTTCATTCACCATGCCATGGAACTTTGGTAATTCTCTAATCAACCCCGGCTTGATCTCGAAAGTTGAGTTAGTTTGGATACACCATTGTTGTGTATCGAGCTTGTGAGAAGCTAGGTCCTTGAGTGTACGATCACCCATTGCCTCTTCTTCTATGTCCGAATCTGCGAATTCACTTGATGTAGAACTAGGAAGCGGAGTGTTAACCGCTCTAATGAAGTCTCTTATTTGAGTGCCGGATCGAAGACGTATTCTAATTGGACTCGGTCTTCCCCCTTGAAGCATTCACCAAAGATATAGTACCTACAGCAAGGTTCACAAAACTAAGTTAGATACGGTATAGAATTTAACAAAGCAAGAATAATGCAAAAAGAAAAATAAAAACAACTAAAATCGCCCGTTGCTCCCCGACAACGGCGCCAAAATTTGTACGCGTGTCGTAACCACAACAAATTAATTAATACTTTACTACCTAATTAAAGAGTAATATATGGTAGTTAAGGTCGATCCCACGAGGAGCAAGAGATTCTAGTTGTAAAATTGTCACAAAAAGGGGGGTATTGGTTGTAAAATTTATAAAGCAAAAGAAATAAACAAAGTAATTAAAAGTGTAATTGAAATCAATGAGAGAAAATAGATCAAGGAATCCTTTTTCGCTGCAAAACAATGATTAAAGTTATGTTCTTTTCCACTTGTTATTAGTCATAGATTATCACCAACCGTAGGTATAGCAGGTTCGCTTAGCTAACCCCAAAATTCCTTATTTCAACGAGTAACAAGTCCGCTTAGTTATCGGATTCTATTCAAAAGAACCACCTTGAGGTTCGCTTACAAGATGTAATTCCCCGAATGCATTAAGATTTATGAACTTAGGTTTAGTACTAGTAGTTAGACTCGGTTCGCTTGGTCCACTTTCTAGCGTTGTTTTCACACACAATTGCTCCACGGAATCCCTCCGCAAGGTCTCGTGTTTTCTACTTGTGTAAAGAGTCAAGAAACTATTACGTATTCCCTAACTTTCACTAACTTTAGATTAAATTAACAAGTCAATTTAGCGTGCACTCCAAACAACCTATCAATCAATCATAAACATTAATATTAGTAAAAACAAGCGATAATCATATGAAAAACTTCAAAGTAGAATTGAAACAAAACTCAAATCAAATATTAAGAACTAGGAATTCATCCTCAATCAATAAGAAAATTAGCTACTCATAATTTGGAGTTCACACAATAATAATAATAATTAAGGAAGAAAGAAAAACTTATTGAAAAGATGATGGTTGCTCCTTCCTCCAATCCTTGTGCACTTTAACTCCTTCTCAAAAGTAGATGTGTCTAAAAAGTTGTAGAGAACTCCTCTATTTATAGGCTTCAATATTCTCCATGTCTTTGTAGGAAAAGAATCCTCATTCCAAAAGAACACCACTTTCCCAAATTGAGCCATATTCCAAATTCTAGTCCAATTCTCCAAAACTTCCAAATTTTCGTCCAATTCCCAATTCTAAGTCTTCACACACATGAGAGAAGTCCACCCAAAATTCTGCATTTTTGCTCGCCGGGAAACTGTGTTTTTGGCCGGAAGTTGGCCGGAATCCGTCGCCGTCGGTAACCTGAAAAATTAGCCTCCGGTCAAGGTATATTCCGTTGGTCAACCGTTAAGACTAACGGTCAAAGGAGTCAACCGTCAGTCAACTGGGTCAAGCGGGTCAAGTCAGAAAGGAATCAGCTACTGATTCAGAACCGAGTCAACTAACTCGGCTGACTGGTTTTGAGTTGGTCTCAGAACTGTTGCAACAACCATATTGGCCAGCCATCTTGGTTGTGCATAACTTTGCAGCCATCTTGGTTGTGCCTTATCACCTTCAACTAACTCCAACTCTGCCATCAACTCAGTTCAAAGCTCAACTATCTCCTTACTGCATCCATCAAACCTTCTTCCACTTTGGCCACCAACACTGCACTTCAACTTTAATCTTCTTCCCAGATCAACACCAGTTAGCTCTACCACTTGCCATTGTTTCCATTTCAGTCCAATACCACCACTGCTTCACCTGTGCAATCTCATTCCATCATTGAACCAACTGCAGTTTCCACTTGCATACAATTCATTCATATCACCACCTGAGCCATCTAGCCACTTCAGCACCATCATCAATATTTCACCTAAGTCTCCACCACTTACTGCACACAGCTCAAGAACTCCACCAGCCATGTGCCACTGCATCATTCTGAGTTGCACATCAACCCCATTTCTGTTCCTCCAATTCAAGCTTCAACTCATCAATTCTACCAGTTGCACAACACCCACAACTCAAACCACCATTCCATAATCCATCAACACCCATTTCATGCCTTTGACCAGCCATACCACCTCCCTGCAATTTTGGTTACTGCAACTCCACAGCTCATATGTAGCTCTAGCAGCAACTCCATTCTCTAAGACTGCAACCTCTCAAATCTTCCCTTGAATTTCAGCTGCAGTTTAGCCATCACCATTTGTGCAGCTGCTTGCAACTTCAGTCCCCCGTAACAACATCACACTCTCCATTTCATCAATTACTATTTCTCATTGCAGACCACGAGCATCAATTCTTCATCTTTTCTTCTCCCCGTGACATTAACATCATCAATAGCTCATCGCGGCAACCACCATTCCTATCTTCTTTCCAAAGAACCACCACCAACCCATCTCACAAATCAGCATAAACACTTCAAGCCTTAAACCATTAGCCACAGACAACCACTTCATTCAAACCCATTCACCATTTTTATTCCAACTTCAACAGTTAACCCAGTTTTCCAGTGAATCTATTTTCATTCACTCACTGATTGAAACAACAACAGCTTCATATTCATCTTTTACAATTCATGAACATCTTGATTTAAAACCGTATATCGATCTATTCCAACATATACCAAAATCACCATCAACTCGATCTATAACTTAAGCAACAGCGTTGAACCCATCTCTAATCTCGATTTTCCGATTTTGAAACCAACATGAACCCATCTCAATTTAGTTTCTCAACAGTGCCATCAGTATCATCCTCGAACCCTTGGCAGCAACCCTAAGTTTCCAGTTCTCTCTCAATCTATAATTTATCTCGATCTGTGGCTTAAAACAGCTTCAATCACTCTCGGATTCAATCTTCTCCAACTTAGCCAACAACGCCATTAAACACAACCCATTCTGGAATCACAAACCGCACCTTCTTCTCTGTCTCTTCTCTCGACGAATGACGCAGCCATGGCTGCTTCTTCTTTCTATTTCTTTCTGTGACAAATGATTGAGAAAAGGTGAGTCTCGATTTTAGGGTTGGGATTATAATATCCGGATCCGGGTTTGGGTCCGGGTTCAGGTTTGGGCATAGACCATGAATACAGACCACCCATTTGGATGTCTTATAACAAGTAGTCTTCTTTGGATAAGGGCTATCCAATTAGGTTTCCCCTTAACATTAACTAGACTGTCTTTAGTGCTCCTCCAAAAGTGAGTTGCCCCTTAACATTAACGTGGCTCCAGATAGTGTCCGCCCATAAAATGACCTTTTTGCCCTTTCAGCTCAAATTGAATGATTTCTTCTCCTTTTCCTACGTGTGACTCCAGAGTACCTAATAGCTCAAAAACACACGTAAAATACATAATTTACAAGAAAAATAGCAAAGAAAGCATAAACTCTTTGATAGTAAACTAGGTGTATTCTACACCTATCATAATACTTTCAAGCTAACTTATATGAAGTTGACTCTAGTATATTTAAATCAAGCTACTCTTAAATGAGTTTTGGCTCACTAAATTATGACAATCAAACTTGACATACCAACGCTTGGTGGGTTCAACCGAGCAATGCTCTAACAATATCCCCCTTTGTCAATTTTAGTGACAAAACTATTACTATCATATGGATAAATAAATTATAAGAATTCATTACACATACGCTTGATTCCCGAATCCAACAGCACAAAACCAGCATTCATTCAATCCTTAAAATACAGTAGCTGCACTATAATAACAAAGCTCATACTCCCCCTAAAGGTGAGATAGGTAGATTGTCAATATGCACGTCTTTGTTATCCCAATCATATGATATGTTACTCCCCCTTAGTCTGTGCTTTTCCTCATTCGTTAGATAAACGTTCAAGCACCATTGTCCTCTTCCCTAGTGACACCAATCAACCATAAATTGATACCATCATCACTTATTTACTCCATATATTTATCCCCCTTTTTGTCACCAAAATGACAAAGAAGTGAACAAATAAAGGACAACATGGAAAGGATCTTACAAATCTCAAAATAGACTTGCTACCTGTTGAGTCAGGCACGAGGGTTCCACATACCATTTTTGATAACCAATATCAAAACCGAAACTACAAGGTAATCATGTTTTGATATGTTATCATGGAAATAATTGCCCGATGCAATTTTCCCAACTAGTTTAGCAAACCAAAAATGAACTAAGCAACTTAGTTCCTTTGCTAAACCGATTGTATAAATACAACCACTTCATTCGATAAGACCAAAACAAAGATAAACTCCATTTTTCTAATCAGGTTCTAATTATCTATATAACTTAGACCTTTAGATTTTAAGCAAGCCAAATACTAGGTTAGTTAACTAGCATTTCCTTGTTTAGGCATTCGGCTAGACTTGAATAACCGAAACCTCCACTTTGATAAGTTTAACTAAGATCAGAATTAACTTAGTTTATCTTATCCGGAATCGAATTGGACTAAACAACTCATCCCGTCAACATATTTATTCGTTAAGCCATAAATAATTCATACAAACCAATAAATCAACTTTCATAATAATTCACCTCAATTGGAAAGCAATTGAAACAACAAATATATCGAAGTTTCACTATTGCAGCGAAATTTTGTAAGCCTAAACAATTGATACTACACAATAAAGCAAAATAACAATTGTTTTACTTAACTGGAAGCAATTGAATTAACATAGACATTAAAGCACCGTAATTGCACCAAATTTTGTAAGGCTAAACTATTGATATCACACAACAAATCAAGATAACAAAAGTTTAACTTAACCGGAAACAATTGAATCACACAAACATCCACACATACATAATAGAATAAACATATCAATTGTACCGATAATTTATTTTAAGCAAAAGAAATATATATATCAAATAAAAATAGGATTTTCTTAAAATAGGAAAACAATTAACTAACAATATTGTTACCTCAATTTCGCACCCCAACTTCTCCAAATATGATCGCCTCGTTTTTCTTCTTCCAGGAGAATTGATATTGAAAAACCATTATGTTATCATCCTTATGCAAAAACAAAAGAATAACAACAACCAACCTTTACTAGAGAAAGGTTCAAAATCGGTTTTAACAATTGCAAGCAAAAGTTGAAAACCGTCGAAACACATATGATTTTATGCTAAACCAAAACCGATTCAACATATTGTGACTTTTTCACATATTGTTTCTACAGGAACCCCTCATAATCCTTTGATAAAGCCTACCAACATGGGCTAGAGCTTAATCCTGCTAAATCAAAAAGTCACCCAAACCATAAGAGTTCACAACATATTATGAGATCGAATATCAAGGTAATAAAACCGAAATCAAACATCCCATAAACATACATAACAAATAAATAAAGCATTAAAGTACCGGCTATGTAAATAAAAAACTATCACAAGAAAAATTATAAATCAAATAACTTTATTCATAATAGTTTTTATTCAATAGACTTATATAATCAATGAAAGAAATCAAAATTTAATGTCTATTTTTCTAGATTAAGTATTATAGCATATAACTTAATCTCTAGTGGTTCTCTTGTTGTTCACCGATGTTTCTTCAGTGTTCAAACTGTTAAAGCATGTCTCAAGATACTTGTATGCAACCACTTCCTATTTCTCTAGCTCTTCAACAAGAACCATGAGTTCGGCAAGAGCTTCTTTTGTTCCTTCGATTCATTCTTTTAACCAATCCTGATGTCGGACTGTCATAACTAGATCAGTTTCCAGTTTTTCAAAACTTTGGATGTATTGATTCATACTTTTTGAACGAATCCACTTGACTTTGGTTGGATCTTGTTATTTGTAGGCCAACAGACATGACTCATCTTGTGATCCAATTGAACTCTCAAAATCATAATCAGACATGATTTTTGATCTGCTTCTTTTCTTCTTCTCAGTATTGATTCATTGACAATCTTTAACCCTTTGAGCCTTCTCTTTATTAGTCTTTGAAACACTGCGAGTTATTGGAGGCATGCTTGGTTATATAAGATGATTGATCAGGGTATTAATAAACTGGAAGAAATAGTTCCCCTTTAAAATGAGACAACTTTCGGACCGAAAAATATCAGTAGAACCCGAAAATATTAAAGAATATATTTCGTTTCCTTTTGTCCGAACTTTTTATTTTTATTCAAAAATTCCAAATAAAACTTATCTAGAAAATCATGATAAACATGAACAATTTCTTGGATTTACAACTATCCATAAAAGTCTACAACTTTTTCTGATAATCAATTACACAAATTACATGTGCCACAGATTTACCGTGCCATTCCCAACCATAAATACGAGCACAAATGAGGATGAGAATGCACAATTTTGATACAGCTAAGTTGTATCGGAATAAGCTTTTTCAAGCTTAAATTGAATATCAGAACCATAGTTCATGTTTCTTTTAGGGAATTTCTTCCCAATATATTTTCTCCCAAGACGATGATCTTTTCTAACTTTAGAGATATGATCATGTGGAGAAATTGTACCGATGTGAGAATTTTCAGAGATTGATAGATCTCTCTGAATTCTTTTAATGATATTTTCATAATATTTTCTCATTCTAAGGACTTCCTTATAATTCTCATCAGTGTGTTTATCTCAAACAATTATTGTAACTTCCTGATTGTTTCTTTTGGCAGAGATTCTCTCTTTCCCTTTCTTCTGGAATTGTTCTTCATCAAAACAAGAATTGTTTTGATATGGATGAGGAGGAATCTTCTTCCAGAAGCTATTGTCAACTATTTCCTATGATTTTGAGTTGATCTTATAGAGTTGTGGCACAATCTGTCTTTCTACTGAGGAATGATCTTTCAATTTTTTAAGACTAGAAACTTCCTTCAAAAATTATATTAAAGAAGTATAGGTTTCCTGTCAAGTGACTGAAAAGTGTATTCCTTAATATCATTATCATGGAATCGGTTCAAAGTTTCCTTTGGACAAGATGTCATTTGATCATTAGTAGGTATAAAAGCTTGTTTATCATCCTCTTTTGACTTGATGTAGTTAGGTAAACTACCATCATCTTGATCTGTTTCAGATGTGACTAACACAACAACATCATTTGTCAGAGTCATTGGACTTGTCTATTTTTCAAGAGAATTAACAAGAGCTTCTAATTTGACAGTGAGATTCATATTCTCTACAACCAGACTATCCAGTTGACTGTCTTTATTTCTGATATCCTGTTTAAGAAGATTTGACTCTGTCTTTAAAATCATCAATTTAGAAGACAGAGATTGTATAGGCTTTAAGAGTTTTACCAACTCTTTATCAGCGTCTTTTTTTTTATCAAAAAAATACACAGATGTTTTCGCAACTCCTGGATCATGAGTAAATGAAATAGTAACATCTTCAACCTTTGAGTAGTCATAATCTTGCTTAACGTTAACTGAATCATACATGGATTCAATTCTTATAGGATGGATCACACCAAACATAGATTGTTAGATCTTTTCGTGTTTTCCTGCTCTGATACCAATTGAAAAGGCGAGGGTACCCAAATATACCTCAAGCTATTATTTTTCCTTCCTATAAGTCCTTTCCCCGTAAGTGATTATCTATGGATAGATTCGATATAATACAACAAATCCGTTCACATTTTATGTGATCGTCTATAGATACGAGATCGAGACAATACAACAACAAAGTGTGTTTACTTGATACAAAGGTTCTGACTTTACCAAATACAATAGGATTCACGTATCAAGTAAATAGGAATTAACGTTTGTGCAATTTACTTTAATTATAATAAGACAATTATAATGCAAAAATATAAAGTAAATGACACAGCAAGATTTTTTTAACGAGGAAACCGCAAATGCAGAAAAACCCAGGGACCTAGTCCAAAATTGAATACTTTCATGATTAAGCTGATATACAAAATAATACCAACTTCGTATAGTTGAGACCAAGCAACTAAACCTATAGTTCACCTAGTTTCGTCTGTATTCCCACGCCTCCAACTTGTAAACAAGTCATGTAATTGGACCAATACTTTTGGTTTGTATTCCAAATAGTAAAGGAACAACAAATCTATTTGGTATCAACTCTCTTCAACCAAGTAATATAAGTTGCGCAAAGGTTCCTTTATTTATCTTAACATAAACTGGTTTGCTAGGTTCCAAGATATATCTTATGTTCAATCACCCAAAGGTAATCATTAACATTAAGCCAATCAATACCTTTAAACCCGAGGAAATGTATTGATGCCGATCTTCCTCAATTAATCAATCCAACCTACCACAAGGATAAAATAATTATTAATTGGGTCATCTTTTTCCCAAACAAGTATTGTACACACCAAAGATTATAAACACCAAGTCAGAAATCTTGTTAGAGCATTGCTCGGTTGAACCCACCAAGCGTTAGTATGTCAAGTTTGATTGTCATATTTTAGTGAACCAAAACTCATTTAAGAGTCGCTTGATTTAAATGTACTAGAGTCAACTTCGTATAGGTTAGCTTAAAAATATTAGGGTGAGACATTAGAAGTATTGCGAAGACTTGAAGAAGTGAAGAAGTACGGAGCTACAACGACAACATCATCCTTCCACTTGAGGTTAGTGATATTTGACTTGAACTGTTTTATTCCCTAACGTATCTTTCAAGTCGTGCATATTTAAAACATAAAACTGCAAAGCATGAACACTCTGGATAGACATAGTATTAAGGAATACAATATGAAGTTTCTTGCTTAACCATTAAACATTGTATATAAGACATCGACATAATTTTATGAATTATATTGTGATTATGTATGGGTATGAGGTGAGTATTTCATCCTAGGAAACAAAGTTTTTACATGTGTTTTAAGGAAGTAAGTTCATGATATGTGTTGTGAACCGAAAAGGAAATCGCCAGGAGTTATTGGGTCTTTTCTTCAATGCATATCTTATAAACGACCAATATGTGTGATTAGTATAACCGCTCATGACTTGTTTGTGTTCTTGGTAAAACTATTCACATGAGGCCTGACTTATGTATTGGTATGACTTTTATTAGTGAAACCGATCTTAAGTAATCACCTGGGGTTTGATCAGGTTGTGAGTGTCTAAACTTATTACTGGGAGAAGGGGAACCGATCCTAGTAAGAGGTACAGTGCATCACAGGTGGAACCGATCCTTGTATGAGGTGCAACAAGGTTTATGGAAGAAAGAGGAACCGATCCTATGAACATTTACAACACGTTTTTGGGAAGGGGGAACCAATCTTATGGACATGTGCAGTGCATACAAGTTAGATACCAAATATATGTGGGGAACCCATCCTAGTACCTAGTCAGCCGTATATTTGGTAAGCTAGTGTAACTATGCACAGTACTCACATGGAGGTAGAACCGAAACTTGTTTTGGTAGAACCGTAAACCCATGAGTTTTGATTGAGTGTTACTTAATCAATCACATAATTCTTGAAAGTCAGATAAACCAATTCTAAACTTGTTTGGAAGTGTGGTAAATCGATTTCAAGTGAGCAAGCATGGAAAAGACTTGCAAGAGTAAGATGTCGTCACAATTTGAACACGGTGCATTAATGCTTAGTCTATATTATTCAAAGATATTCCCTAATGTCTAAGAAGGAAGTAAATCCCAGGATCGAATTTAAATAAGTTAAGAATCTTTTTAATTAAAGGTTTTTAATTATATATGGAAAATAAGAATTAGTAATGTGCATTTGCTAATTAAAGATTTTCCAAGGAGATTTCGATCATTATTTTTGGACAGTGCATTCACAGGAATTATGAAAACCGAATTTGGTGGAGTAATAAAAAATATCTTGAGAATATTTTCGGTTTTGGAAATTCCTTGGTTTCCAAACTTCCTTGTCTATAAATACTTTGAGTTTGCATTTCTAGCAAACTAATCTTGCGTAACATTAGACTTACTCTTTTGTCTTTGTTACTGGTGAAGCCTCCTATCGGAGAGGTAATTAGGTGAAATCTCTTATGGCCGCTCAATTTAAACTCTTCTTTGGGATTGAGAAGCTTTAGCATGACCCGTTAGTGGGAAACTAGATATTGCGGTTTATCTTTAGTTTTCGTATTGATTTGATTGACTAACGATAGTTGAACTTTAATTGCACCTAGTTTGTTTATGCTTGAGAATCTTCTCTTCTGATATAAGATTCACTCAAACTAGTTCAAGGTTTCGACAGGGATCTTTAGACTGTTGTTAGATCTAAAGACAATCTTGTGATAATCCATTGTTAACAAACGCCGTTCTGTGTGTGATTGATCACAAGAGATTCAAGTAGTTGTGTGCAGGTGTTTATTGAAGATTTGAAGACAAATAAGATATTGAAGATTTCTGACTTGGTTTTTACAATCTTTGGTGTGCACAATACTTGTTTGGGAAAAAGAGGATCCGACTATAATTGATTTATCCTTTTGGGTATTTTGATAGAATAGTTGAGGAAGATCGGCATCAATACGATTCCTTGTGATTAAAGGTATTGATTGGCTTAATCTTAACGATTACCTTTGGGTGATTGAATATAAGATAGATCTTGGAACCTGGCAAAGGAGTTTATGTTAAGATAAACAAGGGAAACTTTGTGCAACTCATATCACTTGGTTGAAAAGAGTTGATACCAAACAGATTTGTTGTTCCATTACTATTTGGAATACGAACCAAAGGAATTGGTCCAAGTACGTGACTTGTTTATAGGTTGGGGGCGTGGGAATACAGACGTAACTAGGTGAACTATATGTTTAGTTGCTTGGTCTCAACTATACGAAGTTGGTTTATTTTGTATAGCGGCTTAATCCTGAGAGTATTCAATTCTGGACTAGGTCCCGGGGTTTTTCTGTATTTGCAGTTTCCTCATTAACAAAATCTTATTGTGTCATTTACTTTATATTTACGCATTATAATTGTTTAATTATAATTAAAGTAAATTGCACAATCGTTAATTCCTATTTACTTGATACGTGAATCTTATTTAGTTTGGTTAACTCCAAACCTTTGTATCAAGTAAACACACTTTGTTGTTGTATTGTCTCGATCTCGTATCCATAAACGATCACACAAAGTGTGGACCGATTTGTTATATTGTCTCAACTCAGTCCATAAATAATCACTTTCGGGGAAAGGACTTATAAGAAGGAAAAGTAATAGCTTGAGGTATATTTGGGGTACCTTCACCTTTTCAAATGGTATCAGAGCGGTCAAACACGAAAATATCTAACAATCTGTGTTTGGTGCGATCCATCCTATAAGAATTAAATCCATGTCTGATTAAGTTAACGTTAAGAAAGAGTATGACTACTCAAAGGTTGAAGATGTTACTACTTCATTGACTCATGATCCAGGAGTTGAAAAAATATCTGTGTCTTTTCCTGATGAAAAAGAAGATGCTGATGAATAGTTGGTAAAGCTCCTAAAGCCTATAAAATCCTTGTCTTCTAAATTGATGATTTTAAAGACATAGTCAAATCTTCCTAAATAGGAGATCAAAAATAAAGACAGCTAATTGGATAGTCTGGCCGAAGAAAAGATGAATTTCATTATCAAATTAGAAGCACTTGTTAATTATCTTGATAAAGAGACAAGTCCAATGAATCTGACAAATGATGTTGTTGTATTAGTCACATCTGAAATAGATCAAAATGATGGTAGTTTACCGAAATACATCAAGTCAAAAGAAGATGAGAAACAAGCTTATGTATCTACTGATGATCAATTGAAATCTTGTCCAAAGGAAACTTTGAACCGATTCCATGATAATGATATTAAGGAATACACTTTTCAGTCACTTGATAGGAAACTTATACTTCTTCAACATACGGTGGTAAAAATTTTGAAGGAAGTTTCTTGTCTTAAAAAACTGAAAGATCATTCCTCAGTAGAAAGACAGATTGTGCCACAACCCTATAAGATCAACTCAAAATCATAGGAAAGAGTTGACAATAAATTCTGGAAGAAGATTCCTCCACATCCATATCGAAACAATTCTTGTTTTGATGAAGAACGATTCCAGAAGGAAGGGAAATAGAGAATCTCTAGGAAAAGAAACAATGACGGATTTCCAATAATTGTTTCAGATAATCTCACTGATGTGAATCATAAGGAAGTCCTTAGAATGACAAAATCTTATGAAAATCTCATTGAAAGAATTAAGAGAGATCTATCAGTCTCTGAGAATTCTCACATCAGTACGGTTTCTCCACGTGATCATATCTCTAGAGTTAGAAAAGATCATCATCTTGGGAGAAAATATATTGGGCATAAATTTCCTAAAAGGAACATGAACTATATTTCTGATATTCAATGTAAGCTTGAAAAAGCTTATTCCGATACAACCTAGTTGTATCAAGATTGTGCATTCTCATCCGCTTATGTGCTTGTTTTTATGGATGAGAATGGCACAATAAATATGGAGCACATGTAATTTGTGTAATTGATTATCAAAGAAGTTGTAATTTGTTGGATAGTTGTAAATCCAAGAAATCGTTCATGTTTATCATGATTTTCTAGATATGTTTTATTTGGAATTTTTGAATAAAACTAAGAAGTTCGGACAAAAGGAAACGAAATATATTCTTTAATATTTTCGGGTTCTACTGATATTTTTCGGTTCGAGAGTTGTCTCTTTTTAAAGGGAAAGTATTTCTTCCAGTTATTGATACCCTATTCAATTAACTTATATAACCAAGCATGCCTCCAATAACTCGCAATGTCTCAAAGACTAATAAGGAGGAGGCTCAAAGGGTTAACGATTGTCAAGGAATCGATACTGCTAAGAAGAAAAGAAGCAGACCAATAATCATGTCCAATTATGATTCTGAAGGTTTGGTTGGATCACAAGATGAGTCATGTCGGCTAGCCTACAATCTACAAGATCCAACCAAAACCAAGTGGGTTCGTTCTAATAGTATGATTGACTACAACCATGGTTTTGAAGAACTAAGAACCAATCTCATAACAACAATTCGAAATCAAGATTGGCTCAAGGATAAGATTGAGGAAACAACAGATGAAATTGCTGACATGAAAATTCAAGTTGAAACTTGAGAAACAGGAAGTGGTTGCAGACAAGTCTCTTGAGACATGCTTTAACAATTTAAATACCGAAGAAACATCAGTGAACAACAAGAGCACCACTGGAGATTAAGTTATATGCTGTAATACTTAATCTAGAAAAATAGACTTCAATTTTTGATCTCTTTCATTGATTGTATAAGTCTATTGAATAAAACTATTATGAATAAATTTATTTGATTGTGATAGTTTTTGATTTATATAGCCGGTACTTTAATGCTTTATTTATTTGCTATGTATGTGTATGAGATGTTTGATTTCGGTTTTATTACCTTGATATTCGATCTCATAATATGTTGTGTACCCTTATGGTTTGGGTGACTTTTTGATTTAGCATGATTAAGTTCTAGCCCAAGTTGGTAGGCTTTATCAAAGGATCATGAGGGGTTCCTGTAGAAACAATATGTGAAAAAGTCATAATATGTTGAATCGGTTTTGGTTTAGCATAAAAGCATATGTGTTTCGACGGTTTTCAACTTTTGCTTGCAATTGTTAAAACCGAGTTTCAACCTTTCTATTGTAAATATTGGTTGTTGTTATTCTTTTGTTTTTGCATAAGGATGAAAACATAATGGTATTTCGATATCAATTCGCCCGGAAGAAGAAACGATGCGATCATATTTGGAGAAGTTGGGTGCATTGAGGTAACAATCTTGTTAGTTAATTATTTTCCGGTTTTAAGAAAAGCCTATTTTTATTTGATATATATATATTGATTTTGCTTAAAATAAATTGTCGGTACAATTGATGGTTTTATTCAATTATGTATGTGTGGATGTTTGTGTGATTCAATTGTTTCTGAATAAGTAAAACTTTTGTTATCTTACTTTGTTGTGTGATATCATTAGTTTAGGCTTACAAAATTTGGTGCAATTGTGGTGCTTTAATGTTTATGTTAATTCAATTGCTTCCAGTTAAGTAAAACAATTGTTATTTTGCTTTATTGTGTAGTATCAATTGTTTAAGCTTACAAAATTTCGATGCAATAGTGAAACTTTGATTTATGTGTGTTGTTTCAATTGCATCTGGTTGAGGTGAATAATTATGCAAGTTGATTTATTGGTTTTTATGAATTATTTATGGCTTAACGAATGAATATGTTGATGGGATGAGTTGTTTATTCCAATTCGATTCCGGATAAGCCAAGCTAAGTTAATTCTGATCTTAGTTAGACTTATCAAAGTGGAGGTTTCAGTTATTCAAGTCTAGCCGAAATCCTAAACAAGGAAATGCTAGTTAATTAACCTAGTATTTGGATTTTTTGAAATATAAAAGTATAAGTTATATGGATAATTAGAACTTGATGAGAAAAATGGAGTTTATGTTTGTTTTGGTCTTACCGAATGAAGCGATTGTATTTATACAATAGGTTTAGCAAATGAACTAAGTTGCTTAGTTGATTTTTGGTTTGCTAAACTAGTTGGGAAAATTCCTTCGAGCAATTATTTCCATGATAACATATCAAAACATGATTACCTTGTAGTTTCGGTTTTGATATTGGTTATCAAAAATGGTATGTGGAACCCTCGTGCTTGACTCAACATGTAGCAAGTCTATTTTGAGATTTGTAAGATCCTTTCTGTGTTGTCCTTTATTTGTTCACTTCTTTGTCATTTTTGTGACAAAAAGGGGGAGAAATATATGGAGTAAACAAGTGATATTGGTATCAATTTATGGTTGATTGGTGTCACAAAGGAAGAGGACAATGGTGCTTGAACGTTTATCTAACAAATGAGGAAAAGCATAGACTAAGGGGGAGTAACATATCATATGATTGGGGATAACAAAGACGTGCGAATTGAAAACCTACCTATCTTACCTTTAGGGGGAGTATAAGCTTTGTTATTATAATGTCAACAGTAACATTCTTAAGGATTGAATGACTGCAGGTTATGTGTTGTTGAATTCGAGAATCAAGCGTATGTGTAATCAATTCTTGTAATTTGTTTATCCATATGATTGTAAGAGTTTGGTCACTAAAATTGACAAAGGGGGAGATTTTTAGAGCATTGCTTGGTTGAACCCACAAAGCGTTGGTATGTCTAGTTTGGTTGTCATATTTAAGTGAACCAAAACTCATTTAAGAGTCGATTATTTTAATGTACTAGAGTCAACTTCGTATATGTTAGCTTGAAAGTATTAGGGTGAGACATTACAAGTATTACGAAGACTTGAAGAAGTGAAGAAGAACGGAGCTACAACGACAAAATCATCCTTCCACTTGAGGTTAGTGATATTTGACTTGAACTGTTTCATTCGCTAACGTATATTTCAAGTCGTGCATATTGAAAACATAAAACTGCGAAGCATGAACACTCTAGATAGACATAGTATTATGGAATACAATATGAAATTTCTTGCTTAACCATTAAACTTTGTATATAATACATCGACATAATCGTATGAATGCTATTGTGATTATGCATGGGTATGAGTTGAGTATTTCATCCTAGGAAACAATGTTTTTACATGTGTTTTAAGGAAGTAAGTTCATGATATGTGTTGTGAACCGAAAAGGAAATCGCCAGGCATTGTTGTGGCTGTTCTTCATTGCATATCTTATGAATGACCAATATGTGTGATTAGTATAACCGCTCATGACTTGATTGTGTTTTTGGTAAAACTATTCACATGAGGCCTGACTTATGTATTGGTATGACTTTTATTAGTGAACCCGATCTTAATTAATCACCTGGGGTATGATCGGGTTGTGAGTGTCTGAACTTATTACTGGGAGAAGGGGAACCGATCCTAGTAAGAGGTACAGTGCATCACAAGGGGAACCGATCCTTGTATGAGGTGTAGCAAGGTTTATGAAAAAAAGGGGAACCAATCCTATGAACATGTGCAACACGTTTTTGGGATGGGGGAACCAATCTTATGGACATGTGCAGTGCATACAAGTTAGATACCAAATATATGTGGGGAACCCATCCTAGTACCTAGTCAGCCGTATCTTTGGTAAGCTAGTTAACTATGCACAATACTCACATGGAGGTAGAACCGAAACTTGTTTTGGTAGAACCTTAAACCCATGAGTTGTGATTGAGTGGTACTTGATCAATCACATAGTTCTTTAAAGTCAGATGAACCAATTCTAAACTTGTTTGGAAGTGTGGTAAATCGGTTTCAAGTGAGCAAGCATGGAAATGACTTGCAAGAGTAAGATGTCGTCACACTTTGAACACGGTGCATTAATGCTTATTCTATATTGTTCAAAGATATTCCTTAACGGCTAAGAAGGAAGTAAATCCCAAGATCGAATTTAAATAAGTTAAAAATATTTTTAATTAAGGGTTTTTAATTATATATGGAAAATAAGAATTAGTAATGTGGATTTTCTAATTAAAGATTTTCCAAGGAGATTTCGTTCATTATTTTTGGACAGTGCATTCACAGGAATTATGAAAACCTAATTTGGTGGAGTAATGAAAAATATCTTGAGAATATTTTCGGTTTTGGAAATTCCTTGGTGTCCAAACTTCCTTGTCTATAAATACTTTGAGTTTGCATTTCTAGCAAACTAATCCTGCGTAACATTAGACTTATTATTTTGTATTTGTTACTGGTGAAGCCGCCTATTGGAGAGGAGAGTAATCTAATTAGGTGAAATCTCTTACGATCGCTCAACTTAAAGTCTTATTTGAGATTGAGAAGCTCTAGCGCGACCTGTTGGTGGGAAACTAGATATTGCGGTTTATCTTTAGTTTTCGTATTGATTTGATTGACTAACGGTGGTTGAACTTTGATTGAACCTAGTTTGTTTATTCTAGAGAATCTTCTCTTATGATATAAGATTCACTCAAACTAGTTCAAGGTTTCAACAGGGATCTTTAGACTGTTGTTAGATCTAAAGACAATCTAGTGATAATCCAATGTTAACAGACGCCGTTTTGTGTGTGATTGATCACCAGAGATTCAAGTAGTTGTGTGCAGGTGTTTATTGAAGATATAAGAATATTTGAAGACAAAGATTTGAAGACAACGATCTACAAACTTAGCTTGTTGCACACAAATGAAATGCATGTTTTAGGTTTGTGTAACCATACCCAAACATGTATATTTGTTGGTTTAACAGTAGTTAACCAGATGGTTAGCCATATGAGCACTTTCATATTAACCATATTCTTCTTTACAATAACTAGTTCAAATGACTCAAATGAACTAGTTAGAGAGTTGTTCAATTGCATAGATCTTATAGAAGTATACAAGATGCAATAGAAGCAAAAACGATTTGATTCACGATTCATAAACTTTATAGCCACGGTTTGCTGATTTTCAGATCTAAGAAGATTTGAAGATTTGCAGGTCTTTTTCCCAAAAAAGTATTGTGCACACCAAAGATTTTAAAAACCAAGTAAGAAATCTTCTATCTCTTTTTCGTCTTCAAATCTTCTTAGATCTTCACTAAATACCTGCACACAACTACTTGAATCTCTTGTGATCAATCATACACAAAACAGAGTCTATTAACAAAGAATTAACATAAGATCGTCTTTAGATCTAACAACAGTCTAAAGATCCCTGTCGAAACCTTGAACTAGTTTGAGTGAATCTTATATCAGAAGAGAAGATTCTCAAGCATAAACAAACTAGGTCCAATCAAGGTTCAACCACTGTTAGTCAATCAAATCAATACGAAAACTAAAGATAAACCGCAATATCTAGTTTCCCAACAACGGGTCGCGCTAGAGCTTCTCAATCCCAAAGAAGACTTTAAATTGAGCGGCCGTAAGAGATTTTACCTAATTAGATTACTCTCCTCTCCGATAGGCGGCTTCACCAGTAACAAATACAAAAGAGGAAGTCTATTGTTACACAGGATTAGTTTGCTAGAAATGCAAACTCAAAGTATTTATAAACAAGGAAGTTTGGACACCAAGGAATTTCCAAAACCGAAAATATTCTCAAGATATTTTTCATTACTACAATAAATTCGGTTTTCATAATTTCGGTGAATGCACTGGCCAAAAATACGATCGAAATCTCCTTGGAAAATCTTTAACTAGTAAATGCACATTACTAATACTTATTTTCCATATATAATTAAAAACCCTTAATTAAAAAGATTCTTAACTTATTTGAATTCGATATTGGGATTTACTTCCTTCTTAGCCTTTAAGGAATATCTTTGAACAATATAGAATAAGCATTAATGCACCTTGTTCAAAGTGTGTCGACATCTTACTCTTGCAAGTCCTTTTTCATACTTACTCACTTGAAACCTATTTACCACACTTCCAAACAAATTTAGGATTGGTTCATATGACTTTCAAGAACTATGTGATTGATCAAGTAACACTCAATCACAAACCATGAGTTTAACGGTTCTACCAAAACAAGTTTCGGTTCTACCTCCATGTGATAATTGTGCATAGTCACACTAGCATACCATAATTCGGCTGACTAGGTACTAGGATCGGTGCGCCACATATATTTGGTATCTAACTTGTATGCACTGCACATGTCCATAGGATCGGTTATCCCTTCCCAAAAACGTGTTGCACATGTTCATAAGATCAGTTCCCGTTTCTTCCGTAAACCTTGCTGCACCTCATACAAGGATTGGTTCCCCTTGTTATGCACTGCACCTCTTACTAGGATCAGTTCCCATTCTCCTAATAATTAGTCAGACACTCACAAACCCCATCATACCCCAGGTGATTACTTAAGATCGGTTTCACTAATAAAAGTCATACCAATACATAAGTCAGGCCTCATGTGAATAGTTTTACCAAGAACACAAACAAGTCATGAGCGGTTATACTAATCACACATATTGGTCGTTCATAATATATGCAATGAAGAACATCCCCAATAATGCATGGAGGTTTCCTTTTCGTTTCACAACACATATCATGAACTTACTTCTTTAGAACACATGTAAACATTTGTTACCTATGATGAAATCGTCACCTTATACCCATACATAATCACAATAGCATTCATACAATTATGTCGATTTCTTATATACAAAGTTTAATGGTTAAGCAAGAAACTTCATATTGTATTCATTAATACTATGTCTATCTAGAGTGTTCATGCTTCGTAGATTTATGTTTTCAATATGCACTACTTGAAAGATACGTTAGGGAATGAAACTTTTCAAGTCAAATATCACTAACCTCAAGTGGAAGGATGATGTTGTGGTTGTATCTCCGTTCTTCTTCACTTCTTCAAGTCTTCACAATGCTTGTAATGTCTCATCCTAATACTTTCAAGCTAACCTATACGAAGTTGACTATAGTACATTTAAATCAAGAAACTCTTAAATGAGTTTTGGTTCACTCAAATATGACAACCAAACGTGACATACCAACACTTGGTGGGTTCAACCGAGAAATGCTCTAACAATCTCCCCCTTTGTCAATTTTAGTGACAAAACTCTTACAATCATATGGATAAACAAATTACAAGAATTTATTACACATACGCTTGATTCCCGAATCCAACAACACAAAACATGCATTCATTCAATCCTTAAAATTCAGCAGTTGCACTATAATAACAAATCTCATACCCCCACTAAAGGTGAGATAGGTAGATTTTCAATCCGCACGTCTTTGTTGTCCAAATCATATGATATGTTACTCCCCCTTAGTCTGTGCTTTTCCTCATTCGTTATATAAACGTTCAAGCACCATTGTCCTCTTCCCTAGTGACACCAATCAAACATAAATTGATATCAGCATCACCTGTTTACTCCATATATTTCTCCCCCTTTTTGTCACAAAAATGACAAAGAAACGAAAAAAATAATGGACAACACGAAAAAGGATCTTACAAATCTCAAAATAAACTTGCAACATGTTGAGTCAAACACGAGGGTTCCACATACCATTTTCGACAACCAATATCAAAACTGAAACTACAAGTAATTACGTTTTGATATGTTATCATGGAAATAATTGCCTGAAGAATTTTCCCAACTAGTTTAGCAAACCAAAAATAAACTAATCAAGTTAGTTCCTTTTCTAAACCGATTGTATAACTACAACCGCTTCATTCGATAAGACCAAAACAAAGATAAACTTAATTTTTCTCATCAGGTTCTAATTATCCATATAACTTAGACCTTTAGATTTTAAACAAGCCAAATACTAGGTTAGTTAACTAGCATTTCCTTGTTTAGGCATTCGACTAGACTTGAATAACCGAAACCTCAACTTTGATAAGTCTAACTAAGATCAGAATTAACTTAGTTTATCTTATCCAGAATCGAATTGGATTAAACAACTCATCCCATCAACATATTCATTCGTTAAGCCATAAATAATTCATACAAACCAGTAAATCAACTTGCATAATAATTCACCTCAACCGGAAAGCAATTGAAACAACAAATATATCAAAGTTTCACTATTGCACCGAAATTTTATAAGCCTAAACAATTGATACTACACAATAAAGCAAAATAACAATTGTTTTACTTAACTGGAAGCAAATTGAATTAACATAGACATTAAAGCACCGCAATTGCACCAAATTTTGTAAGCCTAAACTATTGATATCACACAACAAAGCAAGATAACAAAAGTTTTACTTAACCGGAAACAATTGAATCACACAAAAATCCACACATACATAATGGAATAAACACATCAATTGTACCGACAATTTCTTTTAAGCAAAAGCAATATATATATATATCAAATAAAAATAGGATTTTCTTAAAACAGGAAAACAATTAACTAACAAGATTGTTACCTCAATTTCACACCCAATTTCTCCAAATATGATCGCCTAGTTTTTCTTCTTCCGGGAGAATTGATATTGAAAAACCATTATGTTGTCATCCTTATGCTAAAACAAAAGAATAACAACAACCAACCTTTACTAGAGAAAGGTTCAAAATCGGTTTTAACAATTGCAAGCAAAAGTTGAAAACCGTCGAAACACATATGCTTTTATGCTAAACCTAAACTGATTCAACATATTGTGACTTTTTCACATATTATTTCTACAGGAACCCCCAACATGGGCTAGAACTTAATTCGTCTAAATCAAAAAGTCACCCAAACCATAAGGGTTCATAACATATTATGAGATCGAATATCAAGGTAATAAAACTGAAATCAAACATCCCATAAACATACATAGCAAATAAATAAAGCATTAAAGTACATGCTATGTAAATCAAAAACTATCACAAGAAAAATTATAAATCAAATAACTTTATTCATAATAGTTTTTATTCAATAGACTTATACAATCAATGAAAGAAATCAAAAATTAATGTCTATTTTTCTAGATTAAGTAGTACAACATATAACTTAATCTCTAGTGGTGCTCTTGTTGTTCACCGATGTTTCTTCAGTGTTCAAACTGTTAAAGCATGTCTCAAGAGACTTGTCTGCAACCACTTCATGTTTCCTTAGCTCTTCAACAAGAACCTTGAGTTCGGCAAGAGATTCTTTTGTTCCTTCGATTCGTTCTTTTAACCAATCATGATATCGGACTATCATAACTATATCAGTTTCCAGTTTTTAAAAACTTTGGATGTATTGATTCATACTGTTTGAACAAATCCACTTGACTTTGGTTGGATCTTGTTTTTTGTAGTCCTACAGACATGACTCATATTGTGATCCAACTGAACTCTTAGAATCATAATCAGACATGATTTTTGATCTGCTTCTTTTCTCCTTCTCAGTATTGATTCCTTGACAATATTTAACCCTTTGAGCATTCTCCTTATTAGTATTTGAGACACTTCGAGTTATTGGAGGCATGCTTGGTTATATAAGATGATTGATCAGAGTATCAATAAACTGGAAGAAATAGATTCCCTTTAAAAGGAGACAACTTTCGGACCGAAAAATATCAGTAGAACCCGCAAATATTAAAGAATATATTTCGTTTCCTTTTGTCCGAACTTTTTAGTTTTATTCAAAAATTCCAAATAAAACTTATCTAGAAAATCATGATAAACATGAACAATTTCTTGGATTTACAACTATCCATAAAAGTCTACAACTTTTTCTGATAATCAATTACACAAATTACATGTGCTCCAGATTTATTGTGCCATTCCCATCCATAAATACAAGCACAGATGAGGATGAGAATGCACAATTTTGATACAGCTAAGTTGTATCGGAATAAGCTTTTTCAAGCTTAAATTGAATATCAGAACCATAGTTCATGTTTCTTTTAGGGAATTTCTTCCCAATATATTTTCCCCCAAGACGATGATCTTTTCTAACTCTAGAGATATGATCATGTGGAGAAATTATACCGATGTGAGAATTCTCAGATATTGATAGATCTCTCTTTATTCCTTCAATGAGATTTTCATAAGATTTTCTCATTCTAAGGACTTCCTTATAATTCACATCAGTGTGTTTATCTGAAACAATTATTGTAACTTCCTCATTGTTTCTTTTGGCAGAGATTCTCTCTTTCCCTTCCTTCTGGATTCGTTCTTCATCAAAACAAGAATTGTTTTGATATGTGAGAGGAGGAATCTTCTTCCAGAAGCTATTGTCAACTCTTTCCTCTGATTTTGATTTGATCTTATTGAGTTGTGGCATAATCTGTCTATCTACTGAGGAATGATCTTTCCGTTTTTTAAGACAAGAAACTTCCTTTAAAATTCTTACCACTGTATGTTGAAGAAGTATAAGTTTCCTTTGAAGTGACTGAAAAGTGTATTCCTTCAGATCATTATCATGGAATCGGTTCAAAGTTTCCTCGGGACAAGATTTTATTTGATAATTGATAGACACATTTCTGTGTCTAATTTGATCTCAATACTATATATTGTTGGCACTCGATTTTGTACAAATTTTGGTGTTTTGTGTGTTTATAGGTGTTTTGCGGCAATAAACATTTTTTGGAAAATTCGGCATGAAAGGTTGCTCGGGGCACCCCAAAGGACATTTGCTAAACGGACCCAAGATTTTGTTAAGGAGCACCCACGGCTATGTATAGCCCAAAATTGTCCTCAGCACCCATAGATATGCGCACCCCAGACTCTGCTAAGGGGCACACCTTTTCTTCACGGTTTAATGTTAAATTTTGGCGGGGAACAAGAGAAGTATTTTGCGAAAGTTCTGATTTGGTTTTGGCCGAGTCTTTAAGGATTTCGTACATGGAGATGGATTGATATCATCCTGTTAGTCCAAAACAGGGATGATAACTCCTTCAGTTTCGTAAAAAAAGGAAAGACTGGGTGTTACGTGGATTGGAGAAAAAAACAGGGCAAGTTAAACTTTGTGAGAAATAAGAAATACTCGGACTTTATGTGCTGTATTTGAGGATGGCGTGAGTTAGACTCATTCTAAGTTGCGTGGTTCACATATTTGGAGAGTTTCAGTCGAAGAATAACACGTAAAAAGGAATGTTTTCACGTAAGACAGAGAATGGAATAATACATGATATTCTGTTTTAATGAAAGATGTATTTTTGGAATATTTGTTCGTGGATGCTGCTTGTTTAACGACATCATGACTGAAGAATGAACGTGTTTAACGGTGTCGACATCCACAGAGGCGTGAAAGAGAATCAAATCCTGTAACTTGGTAAGATTAAGAGGAGAATATATTCCCGAGAATAATCCCTTGATGGCGAAGATTTCAAGCATTGATTACGAGTTATTAAGGTTATGTGGGGTATAAAAGAGTGTCTCGGGGATAAGTGAGGGGGTATGGAGAGTTAGGGGTGAGGTGCTGATTCGTAGAAGAAGTTGCAGACGAGTTCTGCACTTTCAGGAGAATAAGAAGAGGAAGAACACAAAACAACATATTTAGACAGTCGCAGAAACCGTTGCCTATACATTCAAATCCAATAACTTTGTAACAATCATTTCGAATTCGCAACAGTCTGTAGTGTTTCTCTGTAACAGTTTGTTCGGTAACAATTATAACTGTTACAAGCACACTGCTTTATACCTTTTCTCTTTGGGAGCACCTTTTTGAGCAATTAAAAATTCTTTTGAGTATGTTTTCACCATGCGGAGCTAGAACCCATCACTGGGACAACAGGGGAAGCAACTTTTCATGATTGTGGTAAATGAATTAATTCTTTATATGACTTTTTGCATAGATTTAATTGCTTTATAATTTCTATTAATTATTTGTTATTTTGTCTGATGTCGCATGCTTGGTTTTAATTACTTTTGATGCGTCATGCTTACGACTTACAGATAAGTTTTATGAAATCTATTTTTGGCAAAGAATTAGAGTCACAACTTCTTTTGTTTGAGCTATATTATATAGAGTTAATGACTAAACCACAAGAATATGAAAAGTAGTGAAATCCTGCGTCCTAGTGTCTCTTCATCCCGTGACAATATTTTGTATATATATTTTATTTATTTCTAGTATTTTCTTTTATTAAATCTAAAATCCATTGCTTTCACAAGTCTCAACGAACCTTTTTACTACAACATTATTGATTTACATCAATTTTTGGCGCCGCGACACGGACTTGTCTTTAGGCTAGAGTTTTTAGATTTTTTTTTTTTTTTTTTTTTTTTTTTTTTTTTAGGTTTTTTTTTTTGTTTTTTTTTACGTTTTTGTCTTTTCCTTACAGAATTTGGAATTTGGAGCGTAAGAAAATTTTGCCAAAGCTTTTGGTGAATACTTAAAGACTAGGAGTAAAAGGCAAAGCGAAAGGAGTGAAATAAGAAGATATTTTTTTTTATTATTATAAAAAAGAGAAAAAAAAAAGTTTATTTTTTAGATTGTATTAGGATTTTTCTATTCTTGTAATTTTTATTTTCTTTTGCACTTTACTCTTTGGACTTGGACATTTGGACATTCTTTTATTTTTAAACCCTACGGAAGGGTAGTTTAAATATTAAACTGTTTGCAGAGAAGGACGGTGATTACGATATCACCTCGGCCCCTCGGGTTCGTACATGACATAGGAGTCGTGGTCCGATTCGACTACAACGATTCATCCCCCGTCTGGTATGGGAGGTAAGTTTGTCGAAACACTCGCGAATCCCCTGTCAGCGAGTTACTGTATTCCTTCATTTGCATATATGTCGAGGAACTGAAAACGACTGTTTTAATTTCCTAGTAAAGGGCAAGGACTGGACATACAAGATAAGGTTCGGATTTCATCACCGTTCTCTTCTTTCCCGCCTTAGGAAAATGACACCTTACGCGAACCTAAGTTTTAAAATTTGGAATAGAACGAGACCGATAGGGTAACGAGCTTAGTAGGAAAGTCGTTCGAAAAATATTGGTTACTCTTTTGAGCATACTTCGAAGTTCATGATGGTTTCTGTAAGTTGAATGCGTGACTGCGCCGCATTTTAATGCGGTGAGGCCATGGGAATCAAAGATCCTCGCAGATTCCCTCGCCTCTATTCAACTTGCTTAAACTCGGATTGATTCCAGAGGGGTTTGCTCAGATTGTAACGAATTCCCTTTCGAAGGATTAGAAGCTGGCCTAGAGAAAAATCTAAGTGGAGCCATCATGATTTTTGTTTGCTAGAAATCAGTTGGTTTGTTATGGTCGAGTCATACTTGTTTGTGCTTGTTTAGAATTCCCTTGCAGTTAGGATGTCGAACTGGTATTATAATAGCCAAAACAATGAGTATCCGACTAAGCAGCTTGGACATTATCCTTTTGATGACCATAATGTGAATAGTGATTGGGAAAGCGAAACTTTTGAAGGTTATGGTCCATACCATTGTGATCCCAATTACTATCCACATACCCACAGGTCATACGAGCAAAACAATCCTTCTATTTATCTAGAAGAGTCTCTCAAGAGTTTCAATGAGTCAACACGGAAGTTTCACTTATTTATGAAAGAGACTTATAATATTCTTCCCCCATAAGAGTCCGTGGAGCAGTCAACTAAGATGTCTCTAGAAGAGTCCCTCAAGCAATTTACTGAGAGTACAAATAGGATTATGGAAAAACTTGCTCAGGATAGTCTTAATTTCCAGAATAGTGTTCCTAAAACCACCCTTGAAATTAAGGATAGTTTTTATTCACATAATCAAGATGACGAGGTTAGAATTGGTAACACTACTTGTTTTGATGAGGTTCAATATTTTTCATGTTATTATAAAGATGATTATGATGAGGATAGTATTGATGAAGAACATGAAATATGTAGGCATACTGATCAGGATTTTGTTACCCCGATTGAGCTTTATAATGATAGTGTTGTTTCTAGTACAAATCCAAATAATTTTAATAATTATTCACCTATTCAAAAGGATGAGGATTTGGTTAGAGATACCACCATTTTATATGATGTAGTTCATGATCCTTCAGACTGCGGTGTGTTTAATAATCTATTATTTGATGTGCCTATAAGTGAATCGGAGGAAGTAACTATGATTAACACCTTAGTTAATGAGCCTTTACTAGAAACTTTCGCTGATAATCCTTTATATGATTGTGATGATGGTTTAGAGGAAAGAGTTTACCCTGACAATACTGTTTTAGAGTCTAGTGATTTAGAAACACTAGTCTTAGAAGATGATAAACTCGTAGAGATGAGTGAGGATGAACCAGACTTAGAAGAATCAATTGACCATTTCTAGGAATCTGATGACCTAGAAATTAGGGAAGTTGTGACTAGTATTTCTAGAGACCCTGAAAACTCTAAGTTTGGGGGTGATTATCATCCTCCGTATGCTTTAACTCTTAGAAAGGTCGCTCACTTGGGACTTGATATTTGTGCCTCAACCATTTTACAAAATTATCTTCATACACGTTTTTCCGAACCTCATGATGTCCATAAAAAAGCTCAGTTGTTAGAAACCCATCCTCTGGTTGGTGTGGTTAACCTAGGCTATGATACCAAGATTGACTTTGTTTTCCCACCAAATATTTTTCAACCAAATGTGGGAACTTTTTAATTTCAGATGTGTCAGTTATTAAGTCTTGAGACTAAACCTAGTTACTTTAGGAGATTAGGGTCGACACATTTTTTTAAGGAAGACCAACATTCTCTTTTTGGTCAGGTCTGTAAGTTAAATTTGATTGACTTTAAGGATCCGCAATTATTTAGGTTATTATTATGTGCTTCTAAGTTTTTATTTGAGTTTCTCTAGACTCTAGAACCTGAACATTCGGATCTAACTTATGAGGAAATGCAACCCATGAAAATATTTTATCTAGACCCAGTTATAGAACCTGAACCGGAACCACAACTAGATGTAGTTGTCTTAAACAAAAAAATAGATAAGGGTGGGTTGGATATCTTCCTGGTCTGTTGCAGTCTCCTCTTCTTGTGGTTAGCACTTTTTGATCCAGATGACCCGCAGTTATTTCGGCTGCTGCTTTATGATTCTTCGAGGTGACTAATCTCTTCCAATGTTTGGCTGAAGACTTTAAACTTGTAATGACCCGTCCATCCACCGATATTGTCCCCACTTAGCCACTGCGCTTATCCGGCAGTGTGGGGTTTTCAACGGGCATCGCTGCGGTAATCCAGCAGAAACTTCCCGGATGGTCACCCATCCCTGGATTACTCCCGCCCGAGCACGCTTAACTGCAGAGTTTTCTACCAACTCTGGAGCCAATTGTGGTGAAAAGGCCTCGGTATAATGTAGACGTTCCTTATCTCATATGAGAGCAGTATCTGGCATACTCCCCCACCTGAGCACAAGTGAACGACCCTTAGTTGTATCCCAACTAACACCGATATTGTTCCCACTTAACCACTGCGGTTATCCAGCAGTGTGGGATTTTAAGTGGCACTAATGCGGTCATCCAGCAGCAGCAGCTTCCCGAGAGGTCACCCATCCTGTGACTACTCTCGGCCGAGCACGCTTAACTGAGAAGTTTTTTCCATAACTCAGTCAAGTGAACCCATCAGGCCTCGGTGTTAGGGAAGGACAAACCATTACTTATATTCCATTCGGCTAACCACTGCCGAATATTGGGGTATTACAATACCACCACCTTAAATTGGAGCCGTCCTCGGCTCCGGAATATGTAAAAGCCCAGATCTCCGATGTTCCCTGCCCCTCATGAGAAGCACCTGGAACAACCCCGTCCAGCGTGCCTTCCCACCCTCGACAGGTGACCCGTCGTCGGCTCTGATACCATTTGTAATGACCCGTCCATCCACCGATATTGTCCCCACTTAGCAACTGCGGTTATCCGGCAGTGTGGGGTTTTCAACGGCATCGCTCGGTAATCCAAATAGAAACTTCCCGGATGGTCACCCATCCCTGGATTACTCCCGCCCGAGCACGCTTAACTGCAGAGTTTTCTACCAACTCTGGAGCCAATTGTGGTGAAAAGGCCTCGGTATAATGTAGACGTTCCTTATCTCATATGAGAGCAGTATCTGGCATACTCCCCCACCTGAGCACAAGTGAACGCCCCTTAGTTGTATCCCAACTAACACCGATATTGTTCCCACTTAACCACTGCGGTTATCCAGCAGTGTGGGATTTTAAGTGGCACTATCATGGGTCATCCAGAAGCAGAGCTTCCCGAGAGGTCACCCATCCTGTGACTACTCTCGGCCGAGCACGCTTAACTGAGAAGTTTTTTCCATAACTCAGTCAAGTGAACCCATCAGGCCTCGGTGTTAGGGAAGGACAAACCATTACTTATATTCCATTCGGCTAACCACTGCCGAATATTGGGGTATTACAAAACTTAGCACTTCTTGGGAGGTAACCCAATATTCAAGCAACACGGTAATATCTTTCCTTAACTCTTTTCTTCAAGTGGTAACAGTTTCTCCTTGTTCATGCTTTTAATTTCATCTTTAGAACATTGAGGACAATGTTAGATTTAAGTTTGGGGGTATGGGAGAAACTTTTTAGTTGCAATTTAAATAAATAAACTCCAGAGCCTAAAAATTTATGTTTATTAAGGTCGACACTAACCAATCTAAGTGGATGGAAACATTTTGGTTATAGGAGTTGAGGAACCAATATGATTAGATGGAAACATCTAGAAGAGTCTATTCATAAAAGCACAGAGCTTAGGTGTTAGAAAAGAAAACATGGTAGTTTCGTCATATCCTCGTGATGGAAACATCGAAAGAATCCTGATCATTTCTTTTATTTTTCTTTTTACCATTGCTAGGGTGAAATAGAGTGACTGAGATACCCAAAAAAAAAAAAGACCAAACCACTAGACCAACCAGAATAAATACAATAAAGTCGACCACTGGTATCCTTGTATATGCCAGCTGAGTTGACCTAGAGTTAGGATTATCGACCACTGGTCCCATTGTATATGCCAGTGTGTTGATATTAGTCCAGACCAGTATCTCAGTCCATTAGGATAGGTTCACCTTAGTCAACATCATCCACGTTTTTCTCTACATCCATCTTCTTAATCTATCCATGTGATTGGTTGACTCCGGTTTATGATATTCAGAAACTACCTGAGTAGAGCTCTGTCACTTTATATGAATTTTAGTATGCTTGAGTGCAAACTCGTGTACAACAATTTTAATTTTGCATCAGGGTACTTCCTCCTATAGTCAATAAGTATGGCAACCAAGGAGATTCTTTAGTGCCTCCCAAGGTTCTGCGTAGATAGATAGGGTATGGAGTAATGGTTTTGTGGGTACACCTCTGGTAAACCCTCCCGAGATTAACTCGGTCACTGGGGCCACATAGTGAGTTTGAATTTTCTTTTCTAGAATAAATTTGCTCGAGGACTAGCAAATAATAAGTTTGGGGGTATTTGATAGACACATTTTTGTGTCTAATTTGATATCAATACTATTTATTGTTGGCACTCGATTTTGTACTAATTTTGGTGTTTTGTGTGTTTGTAGGTGTTTTGCGGCAATAATTTTTTTTTGGAAAATTCGGCTCGAAAAGTTGCTCGGGGCACCCCCAAAGGACATTTGCTAAACGGACCCCAAAATTTGTTAAGGAGCACCCATGGCTATGTATATCCCAAACTTGTCCTAAGCACCCACAACTATGCGTACCCCAGACTCTGCTAAGGGGCACACCTTTTCTTCACGGTTTAAAGTTAAATTTTGGCGGGGAACAAGAGAAGTCTTCTGCGAAAGTTCTGATTTGGTTTTGGCCGAGTCTTTAGGGATTTCGTACGTGGAGATGGATTGATATCATCCTGTTAGTCCAAAACAGGAATGGTAACTCCTTCAGTTTCGTAAAAAAAGGAAAGGCTGGGTGTTACGTGGATTGGAGAAAAAAACAGGGCAAGTTAAACTCTGTGAGAAATAAGAAATACTCGGACTTTTTGTGTTGTATTTGAGGATGGCGTGAGTTAGACTCATTATAAGTTGCGTGGTTCACATATTTGGAGAGTTTCAGTCGAAGAATAACACATAAAAAGGAATGTTTTCGCGTTAGACAAGTAATGGAATAATACAGGATATTCTGTTTTAATGAAGGATGTATTTTTGGAATATTTTTTCGTGGATGCTGCTTGTTTATCGACATCATGACTGAAGAATGAACGTGTTTAACGGTGTCGACATCCACAGAGGCGTGAAAGAAAATCAATACCTGTAACTTGGTAAGATTAATAGGAGAAAATATTCCCGAGAATAATCCCTTGATGGCGAAGATTTCAAGCATTTATTACGAGTTATTAAGGTTATGTGGGGTATAAAAGAGTGTCTTGGGGATAAGTGAGGGGGTATGGAGAGTTAGGGGTGAGGTGCTGATTCGTAGAAGAATTTGCAGACGAGTTCTACACTTTCAGGCGAAGATGAAGAGGAAGAACACAAAACAACATATTTAGACAGTCGCAAAAACCGTTGCCTATACATTCAAATCCAATAACTTTGTAACAATTATTTCGAATTCGCAACATTCTGTAGTGTTTCTACAGTAACAAAGTGTGTTCGGTAACAATTATAACTGTTACAAGCACACTGCTTTATACCTTTTATCTTTGGGAACACCTTTTTGAGCAATGAAAAATTCTTTTGAGTGTGTTTTCACCATGCGGAGCTAGAACCCATCACTGGGACAACGGAGGAAGCAACTTTTCATGATTGTGGTAAATGAATTAATTCTTTATATGACTTTTTGCATAGGTTTAATTGCTTTATGATTTCTATTAATTATTTGTTATTTTGTCTGATGTCGCATGCTTGGTTTTAATTACTTTTGATGCGTCATGCTTACGACTTACATATAAGTTTTATGAAATCTATTTTTGGCAAAGAATTAGAGTCACAACTTCTTTTGTTTGAGCTATATTATATAGAGTTAATGACTAAACCACAAGAATATGAAAAGTAGTGAAATCCTGCGTCCTAGTGTCTCTTCATCCTGTGACAATATTTTGTATATATATTTTATTTATTTCTAGTATTTTCTTTTATTAAATCTAAAATCCATTGCTTTCACAAGTCTCAACGAACCTTTTTACTACAACATTATTGATTTACATCAATTTTTGGCGCCGCGACACGGACTTGTCTTTAGGCTAGAGTTTTTAGATTTTTTTTCTTCTTTTTTTTAGGTTTTTATTTGTTTTTATTTTATTTGTTCTTTTTTACGTTTTTGTCTTTTCCTTACAGAATTTGGAATTTGGAGCGAAAGAAAATTTTGCCAAAGCTTTTGGTGAATACTTAAAGACTAGGAGTAAAAGGCAAAGAGAAAGGAGTGAAATAAGAAGATTTTTATTTTATTATTATAAAAAAGATAAAAAAAAAAAGAGTTTATTTTTTAGATTGTATTAGGATTTTTCTATTCTTGTAATTTTTATTTTCTTTTGCACTTTACTCTTTGGACTTGGACATTTGGACATTCTTTTATATTTAAACCCTACGGAAGGGTAGTTTAAATATTAAACTGTTTGCAGAGAAGGACGGTGATTACGATATCACCTCGGCCGCTCGGGTTCGTACATGACATAGGAGTCGTGGTCCGAGTCGACTACAACGATTCATCCCCCGTCTGGTACGGGAGGTAAGTTTGTCGAAACACTCGTGAATCCCCTTTCAGCGAGTTACTGTATTCCTTCATTTGCATATATGTCGAGGAACTGAAACAGTTGTTTTAATTTCCTAGTAAAGGGCAAGGACTGGACATACAAGATAAGGTTCGGATTTCATCACCGTTCTCTTCTTTCCCGCCTTAGGAAAATGATACCTTACACGAACCTAAGCTTTAAAATTTGGAATAGAACGAGACCGATAGGGTAACGAGCTTAGTAGGAAAGTCGTTCGAAAAATATTAGTTACTCTTTTGAGCATACTTCGAAGTTCATGATGGTTTCTGTAAGTTGAATGCGTGACTGCACCGCATTTTAATGCGGTGAGGCCTTGGGTATCAAAGATCCTCGCAGATTCCCTCGCCTCTATTCAACTTGCTTAAACTCGGATTGATTCCAGAGGGGTTTGCTCAGATTGTAACGAATTCCCTTTCGAAGGATTAGAAGCTGGCCTAGAGAACAATATAAGTGGAGCCATCATGATTTTAGTTTGCTAGAAATCAGTTGGTTTGTTATGGTCGAGTCAGCCTTGTTTGTGCTTGTTTAGAATTCCCTTGAAGTTAGGATGTCGAACTGGTATTATAATAGCCAAAACAATGAGTATCCGACTAAGCAGCTTGGACATTATCCTTTTGATGACCATAATGTGAATAGTGATTGGGAACGAGAAACTTTTGAAGGTTATGGTCCATACCATTGTGATCCCAATTACTATCCACATACCCACAGGTCATACGAGCAAAACAATCCTTCTATTTCTCTAGAAGAGTCTCTCAAGAGTTTCAATTAGTCAACACGGAAGTTTCACTTATTTATGAAAGAGACTTATAATATTCTTCCCCCAGAAGAGTCAGTGGAGCAGTCAACTAAGATGTCTCTAGAAGAGTCCCTAAAGCAATTTACTGAGAGTACAAATAGGATTATGGAAAAACTTTCTCAGGATAGTCTTAATTTCCAGAATAGTGTTCCTAAAACCACCCTTGAAATTAAGGATAGTTTTTATTCACATAATCAAGATGACGAGGTTAGAATTGGTAACACTACTTGTTTTGATGAGGTTCAATATTTTTCATGTTATTATAAAGATGATTATGATGAGGATAGTATTGATGAAGAATATGAAATATGTAGGCATACTGATCAGGATTTTTTTACCCCGATTGAGATTTATAATGATAGTGTTGTTTCTAGTACAAATCCAAATAATTTTAATAATTATTCACCTATTCAAAAAGATGAGGATTTGATTAGAGATACCACCATTTTATATGATGTAGTTCATGATCCTTCAGCCTGCAGTGTGTTTAATAATCCATTATTTGATGTGCCTATAAGTGAATCGGAGGAAGTAACTATGATTAACACCTTAGTTAACGAGCCTTTACTAGAAACTTTCGCTGATAATCCTTTATATGATTGTGATGATGGTTTAGAGGAAAGAGTTTACCCTGAAAATACTGTTTTAGAGTCTAGTGATTTAGAAACACTAGTCTTAGAAGATGATAAACTCGTAGAGATGAGTGAGGATGAACCAGACTTAGAAGAATCAATTGACCATTTCTAGGAATCTGATGACCTAGAAATTAGGGAAGTTGTGACTAGTATTTCTAGAGACCCTGAAAACTCTAAGTTTGGGGGTGATTATCATCCTCCGTATGCTTTAACTCTTAGAAAGGTCGCTCACTTGGGACTTGATATTTGTGCCTCAACCATTTTACAAAATTATCTTCATACACGTTTTTCCGAACCTCATGATGTCCATAAAAAATCTCAGTTGTTAGAAACCCATCCTCTGGTTGGTGTGGTTAACCTAGGCTATGATACCAAGATTGACTTTGTTTTCCCACCAAATATTTTTCAACCAAATGTGGGAACTTTTTAATTTCAGATGTGTCAGTTATTAAGTCTTGAGACTAAACCTAGTTACTTTAGGAGATTAGGGTCGACACATTTGTTTAAGGAAGACCAACATTCTCTTTTTGGTCAGGTCTGTAAGTTAAATTTGATTGACTTTAAGGATCCGCAATTATTTAGGTTATTATTATGTGCTTCTAAGTTTTTATTTGAGTTTCTCTAGACTCTAGAACCTGAACATTCGGATCTAACTTATGAGGAAATACAACCCATGAAAATATTTTATCTAGACCCAGTTATAGAACCTGAACCGGAACCACAACTAGATGTAGTTTTCTTAAACAAAAAAATAGATAAGGGTGGGTTGGATATCTTCCTGGTCTATTGCAGTCTCCTCTTCTTGTGGTTAGCACTTTTTGATCCAGATGACCCGCAGTTATTTCGGCTGCTGCTTTATGATTCTTCGAGGTGACTAATCTCTTCCAATGTTTGGCTGAAGACTTTAAACTTAGCACTTCTTGGGAGGTAACCCAATATTCAAGCAACGCGGTAATATCTTTCCTTAACTCTTTTCTTCAAGTGGTAACAGTTTCTCCTTGTTCATGCTTTTAATTTCATCTTTAGAACATTGAGGACAATGTTAGATTTAAGTTTGGGGGTATGGGAGAAACTTTTTAGTTGCAATTTAAATAAATAAACTCAAGAGCCTAAAAATTTATGTTTATTAAGGTCGACACTAACCAATCTAAGTGGATGGAAACATTTTGGTTATAGGAGTTGAGGAACCAATCTGATTAGATGGAAACATCTAGAAGAGTCTATTCATAAAAGCACAGAGCTTAGGTGTTAGAAAAGAAAACATGGTAGTTTCGTCATATCCTCGTGATGGAAACATCGAAAGAATCCTGATCATTTCTTTTATTTTTCTTTTTACCATTGCTAGGGTGAAATAGAGTGACTGAGATACCCAAAAAAAAAAAAAGACCAGACCACTAGACCAACCGGAATAAATACAATAAAGTCGACCACTGGTACCCTTGTATATGCCAGATGAGTTGACATAGAGTTAGGATTATCGACCACTGGTCCCATTGTATATGCCAGTGTGTTGATATTAGTCCAGACCAGTATCTCAGTCCATTAGGATAGGTTCACCTTAGTCAACATCATCCACGTTTTTCTCTACATCCATCTTCTTAATCTATCCATGTGATTGGTTGACTCCGGTGTATGATGTTCAGAAACTACCTGAGTAGAGCTCTGTCACTTTATATGAATTTTAGTATGCTTGAGTGCAAACTTGTGTACAACAATTGGAATTTTGCATCAGGGTACTTCCTCCTATAGTCAATAAGTATGCCAACCAAGGAGATTCTTTAGTGCCTTCCAAGGTTCTGCGTAGATAGATAGGGTCTGGAGTAATGGTTTTGTGGGTACACCTCTAGTAAACCCTCCCGAGATTAACTCGGTCACTGGGGCCACGTAGTGAGTTTGAATTTTCTTTTCTAGAATAAATTTGCTCGAGGACTAGCAAATAATAAGTTTGGGGGTATTTGATAGACACATTTTTGTGTCTAATTTGATCTCAATACTATATATTGTTGGCACTCAATTTTGTACTAATTTTGGTGTTTTGTGTGTTTGTAGGTGTTTTGCGGCAATAAACATTTTTTGGAAAATTCGGCTCGAAAAGTTGCTCGGGGCACCCCCAAAGGACATTTGCTAAACGGACCCCAAAATTTGTTAAGGAGCACCCCCGGCTATGTATAGCCCAAACTTGTCCTAAGCACCCACAGCTATGCGTACCCCAGACTCTGCTAAGGGGCACACCTTTTCTTCACGGTTTAAAGTTAAATTTTGGCGGGGAACAAGAGCAGTCTTCTGCGAAAGTTCTGATTTGGTTTTGGCCGAGTATTTAGGGATTTCGTACGTGGAGATGGATTGATATCATCCTGTTAGTCCAAAACAGGAATGGTAACTCCTTCAGTTTCGTAAAAAAAGGAAAGGCTGGGTGTTACCTGGATTGGAGAAAAAAACAGGGCAAGTTAAACTCTGTGAGAAATAAGAAATACTCGGACTTTTTGTGTTGTATTTGAGGATGGCGTGAGTTAGACTCATTCTAAGTTGCGTGGTTCACATATTTGGAGAGTTTCAGTCGAAGAATAACACATAAAAAGGAATGTTTTCACATTAGACAAGGAATTGAATAATACAGGATATTCTGTTTTAATGAAGGATGTATTTTTGGAATATTTTTTCGTGGATGCTGCTTGTTTATCGACATCATGACTGAAGAATGAACGTGTTTAACGGTGTCGACATCCACATAGGCGTGAAAGAGAATCAATGCCTGTAACTTGGTAAGATTAAGAGGAGAAAATATTCCCGAGAATAATCCCTTGATGGCGAAGATTTAAAGCATTAATTACGAGTTATTAAGGTTATGTGGGGTATAAAAGAGTGTCTTGGGGATAAGTGAGGGGGTATGGAGAGTTAGGGGTGAGGTGCTGATTCGTAGAAGAATTTGCAGACGAGTTCTACACTTTCAGGCGAAGAAGAAGAGGAAGAACACAAAACAACATATTTAGACAGTCGCAAAAACCGTTGCCTATACATTCAAATCCAATAACTTTGTAACAATTATTTCGAATTCGCAACATTCTGTAGTGTTTCTCTGTAACAGTGTGTTCGGTAACAATTATAACTGTTACAAGCACACTGCTTTATACCTTTTATCTTTGGGAACACCTTTTTGAGCAATGAAAAATTCTTTTGAGTGTGTTTTCACCATGCGGAGCTAGAACCCATCACTGGGACAACAGAGGAAGCAACTTTTCATGATTGTGGTAAATGAATTAATTCTTTATATGACTTTTTGCATATATTTAATTGCTTTATGATTTCTATTAATTATTTGTTATTTTGTCTGATGTCGCATGCTTGGTTTTAATTACTTTTGATGCGTCATGCTTACGACTTACAGATAATGTTTTATGAAATCTATTTTTGGCAAATAATTAGAGTCACAACTTCTTTTGCTTGAGCTATATTGTATAGAGTTAATGACTGAACCACAAGAATATGAAAAGTAGTGAAATCCTGCGTCCTAGTGTCTCTTCATCCCGTGACAATATTTTGTATATATATTTTATTTATTTCTAGTATTTTTGTTTATTAAATCTAAAATTCATTGCTTTCACAAGTCTCAACGAACCTTTTTACTACAACATTATTGATTCACATCAATCATCAGTAGATATAGAAGCTTGTTTCTCATCCTTTTCTTACTTGATGTAGTTCGGTAAACAACCATCATCTTGATCTGTTTCAGATGTGACTAACACAACAACATCATTTGTCAGAGTCATTGGACTTGTCTCTTTGTCAAGAGAATTAACAAGAGCTTTTAATTTGACAGTGAGATTCATATTCTCTTCAGCCAGACTATCCAGTTGTCTGTCTTTATTTCTGATCTCCTATTTAAGAAGATTTGACTGTGTCTTTAAAATCATCAATTTAGAAGATGGAGATTTTATAGGCTTTAGGAGTTTTACCAACTCTTTATCAGCATCTTCTTTTTCATCAGAAAAAGACATAGATGTTTTCGCAACTCCTGGATCATGAGTCAACGAAATAATAACATCTTCAACCTTTGAGTAGTCATACTCTTGCTTAACGTTAACTGAATCATACATGGATTCAATTATTATAGGATGGATCGCACTAAAAACATATTGTTAGATATTTTCGTGTTTGCCTGCTCTGATACCAATTAAAAAGGCGAGGGTACCCAAATATACCTCAAGCTATTACTTTTCCTTCCTATAAGTCCTTTCAAAAAACTTTTTATGATAAGGTTTTTCAAAAAAATTGTGAAGAAACACATAACCCCAGTAGACGTGATGGCGATGGGTTGTCTCATCGTTTTCATGCAATTTCAGCAGACGTGATGGCGATGGAAAGTCTATATTCTCTTGCTGGGCGCCCATGCTCTACCACAATATTCAGCCTCAAATCTTCATCTGGAAAACTATTCCAGGTTGGGTCACGCCTTGTTTCTTCAATGACCATGTTATGCAGAATGATACAAGTCAGCATAATTTTGTTCATTTCTTGAATATCAAAAAGCGTGTCGGCCCAGCTATGATGGCAAACTTCCTTTTCAGAATTCCAAAAGCGCGTTCAACATCCTTTCTGCATTTCATTAGTTGGGTGTTAAAGTACTTCATATCATTCGAAGACGTCGGTCCAACCCCTACCTGTTTATAAGCTTGAACCATAGTTGACCATTCTGGATAAATTCTGTCTGCTAGATAATAACCTTGAGTGTAATGATGATCGTTGATGGTGAAATTACAGTGCGGCGCGACCCCATTCTTAAGATCTTCAAACAATTGTGACTTATACAAAACATTGCGATCATTATTTGAACCCGTGAGTCCAAAAAAGGCATGCCAAAACCAACAATCATAGCTAGCTAAAGCTTCTAAAATTACAGTTGGTTTTGGATAATTTATATTGGCTTTCCCATTCAACAGGACACGCATGCCACTTCCAGTGCATGCAGTCTAGACTACCTAGCATTCCTGGAAAACCTCTCGCGGTATTTTCTGCAGTTATTCTTTGAACATATTCCTGAGTAGGCTTTCTTAAAACGGTTGGCCCAAAATGCTCGACTATTGTTTCACAAAAAAAAATTGAGATACCTAAAGGCAGTTATTTTCCCAATACGGATGTAATCATCCGTGAAATCCACTGGTACCCCGTAACATAGTATACGGAGGGCCGCAGTGACCTTTTTCTTGGGACTAAAGCCTCATACATATCGTGCATCATACTGATAATTAAATAAAGGTTATACCTGACAAAGCTCGGCAATAATCCTTTGCATCAAGTTGCATCCCATGCGGAATCGTCGTTGAAAATCCTCATCGGAATAGACACAATCATGATTAAAATAATCATGCATCATCTTTTCGTGGTAAAAAAGTCGATCTCGCCACGTCCATCTTCTAGTCGCAACTTCATATGGCTCTAAAGGCTTTGGTATGATCCCGGATTGTAATTGCAACATAAAAATTCGCCTTCTTCTATCTGGATCTGCATCTTCATCCATTTGACGCAAAAACTCCATACACATTTCTTCATCTTCTTCATACAACATTTTATCCATATCCATATCTTCCTCAGAAGAATCAAAATCAGAATTCATGGTTGAAATTTGAAAGCAATTGAAAGAAAAGTTTGACCGCATCAAAGATTGTTGTGAATTTGTGAGATCAAACTCGAGCTGTATTTATGGAGGTAAAAACTAGCCGGTAGAAACTAGCCGTTCCGGTGACCGTTGAAAAGTAGTCGTTGGCAACCTTGGTTCAAACGCTAGCGTTTCTTTTAGACACGTCAGCGTTTGTCCAATGAACGCCAGCGATTTATCCTTGAGCGCCAGCGTTTGTATTACGGTCGCGCGCTTATCTATCTAACGCCCAGTCCTTTACCATAGTGGAAAACACAGTTTTCTCATCCACGTGGCTCAACAAAAAAAAGATTTTTGTTCATTTCCATAGGAATTGCCCTTAATGAAGAGAAATTACCAGAAAATATTAAGATTCATTAAGAAGATACTCAAGATCAAGAAAATATGCAATTCCCTTATATTATAGAGTGTATTTTTCAAGAATGTGACTATGATATCGGAAGTCGTTATTATATCAACTATGAAGGTAGAGTATATAACACGTTACGAAGAAACCTCACAATCTATATGGATACAAAACTATATCACAAGGCGTGGAATTCTGGATCATATACCTAAGCCATTAGTATCGTACTGTGATAACCCAGCTGCAATTTTCTATTCTAACATTAAGTAAAGTGGGAGTAAGAATAGGTATATCGTTCATTTTTGTCAGAAAGCATGTCATGTTAAATCACTATGACTAAAGAGCACATTAACACTGGATTTATGCTTGTTGATCCATTGACAAAAGGATTATATCCTCAGTTATATAGGGAGCATGTTAAGCATATGGGTCTGATCAACCTCTGATGTGTATTATGCATTGTGCGTATCGACACTTTCTGGATAATGTAACTTGCAGCATTTAAGAATAAAATTTCTATATTTTTCATTCAAGTTGTATACATGAGGTCTTGGAAAATTTAAAAATGTCCCATTATAAACAACGGTTGGACCTAAATTAGCAATTGGTACTTATTCATAAAGCGGACCTATTTATAAAAATGATATTATACATGGAATGGATTGCTCGTTAACTGAGTTTTGACCGCCATGATTCGTACACTAATATTGTATACATTTTATATACAGGTTCCATTTTATTGAAAACTATCACTTGCCATATAAAGAATAATCCAAATAAACAATAATCCAACTATGAAGGTAGAGTATATAACACGTTACGAAGAAACCTCACAATCTATATGGCTACAAAACTATATCACATGGCGTGGAATTCTGGATCATATACCTAAGCCATTAGTATCGTACTGTGATAACCCAGCTGCAATTTTCTATTCTAACATTAAGTAAAGTGGGAGTAAGAATAGGTATATCGTTCATTTTTGTCAGAAAGCGTGTCATGTTAAATCACTATGACTAAAGAGCACATTAACACTAGATTTATGCTTGTTGATCCATTGACAAATGGATTACATCCTCAGTTATATAGGGAGCATGTTAAGCATATGGTCATAGTGAATTATGTATTGTGTATTATGTATTATGTATTGTGCGTATCGACACTTTCTGAATAATGTAACTTGCAGCATTTAAGAATAAAATTTCTATATTTTTCATTCAAGTTGTATACATGAGGTGTTGGAAAATTAAAAATATCCCATTGTAAACAACGGTTGGACCTAAATTAGCAATTGGTACTTATTCATAAAGCGAACCTATTTATAAAAATGATATTATATATGGAATGGATTGCTCGTTAACTGAGTTTTGACCGCCATGATTCGTACACTAATATTGTATACATTTTATATACAGGTTCCATTTTATTGAAAACTATCACTTGACATATAAAGAATAATCCAAATAAATCTTTATATCTGCTACAGCACCGATCTTTGTCACATGGGCCAAGTAGGAAAATGTGATGCGGCCCATGTGATCATGAGGAATGATTACGGATAACCGACGTGTCCCTTGAATGAAAATGTCTTTTAGATTTAGTTCTCATGCTTGTTAATTTGGAAGAGTTATTTAAGGAGATACATAAGGGTCTATATTCTATAACCAACAAACAGAGAGATATAAGGAAAAGTAAGAGATCAGAAGATCTTGTAATAATTGTTTCTATACTTCGTTTACAGCGTCCTTACTTAGGAGATTTGCTTTTTGGTTTTCTTCATTTGGTTCTTATTGTTCCGATCAAATCAAAAATGACAGACGGTATGTGATCTTACTAATTCGACATTAAGAATTCTAACAAACTATAATAACCATCTTGCCACTGATTACTTCTATGATTGTTGTGGAGCTGGTGACTTTATAATTTCTGGGACTTGATCGAGTAGGCGATTCATCTCTTCAGGAAATTCAATTTTCGCGCGGTTACTCTTTCCTCCGATGACCACAGTTGTACCATCTTGCAAGGCCCATATCTTACATGGAAGCAGAAAGAATGTACTACCAATTAGAATATGATGAAACTAGATTGAACATTAAGGTTTATGATGTTTAGAACAACTAAATCCATGTACGCAGAAAAGAGAAAAACTTGTTCACCTGTGAATGTGATAGATAACTAATGCAGGTTGTAAGCATAAGAGCACCAAAACCAGCATACACAATCGGCACCCCTGGGTCAGTCTGGTTTCAAAATAGCAGTTAGCTCCATCAGAAGCCGAGTAAAAAATGGGCTATTTGTCGGGGAATACTAGTAATGAAATAAATATTCACCTTTAGATCCAGACCAGTACTACCAATTGCATCCACAATTTCAACTTTGGTACCATTAATATCAATAGGAAGCTTTGAGTTCGGTCGCCGAACTCCTACAAACTTCCCTTCTTCATCGTACAAAATAATTGACTGAAGATCACGTGCAAGCATTGATCTGATTTCACCCCAATAAAATAGAATTAGAGGAAGAAATATTAAAATTGAAAATGTAAGAAGTTAATTTCCATAACATATGAGACTTAATGGAAAAGGTGAATGCTTAAAGAATAAATAACATACATTCCCTTTACATCAGGAGCATCAGCATTTCCTCCAATTGGTAGAAAGGTTCCGAAAAGCTTTTTGTCTCCATTTAGCTTCAGACGTGCCACTGCCAAATTAAAAGGTCCTTCGTCATTTTTAAGTACTTGAAGAGCTGAAATACTCCAATCTGTCTGGTATATAGTTATCCCGTCATATCTCAACGGGTCGTTCACACTAATAGTTTTTCTCATGACCTCCTTCCCGTCAAGGTCAAATAGGGATAAATCAGTGCGATACTGTGAAATCTGAGCATAGAAACACAGAGCAATTTCAGTTTGATGATTTAAGATTTAATGCATACATGTACATAGTTATTAATCATTATCAATTAATTTTCAGACACAGATTTATTAACTATTAGATATTAATACCTCCCCACTGTTATAGTACTCCATGATGAATTTGTTGACATGAACTTCTGTGTTGAATGCTGGTGTTGGCTTAGACAAAAATCCATTTGGACCCAGAACATCACCCATCACAAAGTTTAGTCCTTGTGGAACCGTCACAGAGCCGCGGAAGCTTCCTGTAGCACTGAGAGTACCTCCTGCCATTATTAACAGCATTGCTATATGTACTCCGATAGGAGCAAAACGCCCAGCCAACCCTTTGAATGCATACAAAGTTGGTCCTTTTAGGAACACCTATTGGCATAAGAAATAGCATCATAACTATTGTGAGGATACAAACTTCTCAGACACTATGGGTTGAGAAAGCATAACAGAATCATGAACTATGTATATTACTCAAGACAAAAATATGGAACTCAGTAATCACTCATAGTTATCATCTATACCAGCAAGACAGAGGCAACGTCGTGTACCTCATATCCAGCTCCCATGAGAATGACACCTAGGTCTCGGACAGATGCTTGAGGAAGATTATCAGTAAATTCCTGTTTACGAATGGCCTCCGCTGAGTGCATGAAACCCCATCTGCAGATACCCATGATTCTTGTTATAAGTAAAAGCTTCACCGGTTCACTTCCATCTGAAGAAGATGATGAGATTTGTAGAGGGAATCACACCTTCTTGCAACTCTTACTAAGGGAATTTGTGTTGTGTAAGTGCATGCCATGAGTGAAGCTCCCAAGAGAACCAACATTCCAAGAAAAATAGGAGATGAAAACATGTGATCGAATCCAAGGCCAAGAACCCATCTCCATGTAAATATCCCCAAAACAGGATTATCTTCAGGGTACTGCTTAAAATAATATTCTGGGGCTTCTCCTTGATCAATGGCAGTTCCTGTGGTGGAACCAAATGAAACAATCAAAATGAGCCAATTATGAGACACTCATCTGCCCGACTAAAGAAACGCCTTCAGTATTGATACCAACAACCTGAGTTAGAAACTCGTTGGCATGGTAATTCCTACTGACCGCAAAAAAAAAAAAAAAAGCGAATGCTAACAAACAACCATTCAACCCAAACAATGCAACATAAAAAGAACTCAAGTCGATCGGATTTAACAAGAAAAGACAAAAGATAAAAAGAGAATCGTAATATACCCAGAGCCATGAGAGCAGCAATGGTGAACATTTCACCAATAGCTAAAGGTAGATTAGAAAGAATAGACAAAACCTTTCTGGGTACTCTTTTAAAGTACTTAAAAACTGGATTTCCAACTGAACTTGAATTGACTTGTTTATTTCCATTAACATTTTCTTCTTCTGATATTGATGGAGCTCCTTCAGAAAGTATTATTTTCTTGGATATGGGTTTATTGTTCTGAAGTTCTTTAGAAGTTTTTTTAGTTTCTGATACTATTCTGAAAGGTTTATTTCTGTTATAAAAGTGACTATGGAAATTGGTTCTGCAAGTTGATTTAATAAGGAAAGAATTCGATGGTGTGAAACTACTCAGCGTTTTTGTGGGTTTTATGGGATCCATTCTAACTACAGCTTGTAAGAACATTTTCTCATGAATCGTGTGAAAAAAAGTGCCAGAAAATGAAACAAGAATCAATGAAATATTGATAAGAGAAGATCAAAGGGTAGGGGTTTTTCAATTTGAGGAGTTTGGATGGATGGGATTTTGGATAAGGTAGTCATGGCAGGAAAAGAGTAGTCAAAGAGTTCCCATGGTGAGTGACCGAGTGGTGAGTCTGGTTACACTTTTCTCCCGTTTGAAATGAAGAATATTTATAGAAAAAACGGGTAGCTAGCTGGTCATCCACATAGGAGTTCCCATGTTGCTGGTCATCCACATAGGAGTTCCCATGTTCAAGTCCCGATGGCGCAATATTACAGTATTTTGACATGGAAGCTAGAGTTAACTTGCCCCCTTCGGATTTTACGTCCATTTGAAATAGATTAATCTTAAGGAAACAAGCATGAGGTCATAATAATTTAATGGACTCAAGGCCTGCCACAGGAGCAACGGTCTCGTCAAAGTCGATATCTTCAATCTGTGAGTATCCTTGAGCGACAAGTCTAGCTTTGTTTCTGACAATTGTGCCAAATTCATCCGACTTGTTCTTGAATATCCATTTAGTACCAACAATATTTACATTAGAGGGACAAGGTAAGAGTTCCCCATACATCTTGTATTTGGAATTGATTTAACTCTTCATGCATTGCATTCACCTAGAAGGGATCACTAAGAGCTTCATCAATGTTTTTTGGTTCCACTCGCGATAGATAACATCCAAAGTTGCAAATATTTTGAAGTTGTCCTCTCGTCTTAGCAGTGGAATTTGTTCCTCCAATAATATTGTTAGTATCATGATTCCTTTGAACCCAGAGATGTCGTGGAGGGACACGTTCAACAGGAATACCTTGATCAGGGATTTTCTCCTCGTCACTAGAAACGTCAGGATCTGCAACTATTGTTAGAACTTCTACTGATTCTGAGATTTCTTTGACTTTCTCAAGTGTCTCCATTGGAGGAAATTCAGCAGGAGGGTCATCATGACGAAAATCACTCAGATCGTCAATAATAGCATTTGCTAATTCCATCATAACATGGGTTCTCAGATTGTATACTCGAAAACCTCGACTGTCGAATGCATAGCCGAGAAAAATACCTTCATCGCTCTTGGAATCAAATTTTCCTTTCTGTTCTCTATCTTTCAGAATGTATCACTTACTACCAAACACTCTGAGAAAATGTAAATTGGGTTTCTTACCGTACCAAAACTCATAAGGAGTATTTAGGTTTCTAGTATGTAAGAAGACACAGTTGATCAAATAGCATGCTATAAAAACAGCTTCTCCCCAAAACTTCAACGGTAAGTTTTTGTTATGGAGCATTACCCTTGCCATTTCTTGAATATTCCTATTCTTTCTTTCTGCAACTCCATTAGCTTGTGGAGTAATGGGTGGTGAATATTGTTGAATAATCCCCAGCTTGTCACAGAATTCAAACACATTAGTGTCCTTGAACTCAGTTCCACAATCGCTTCTAATTTTCTTTAGCTTGCAACCTTGTTCATTCTGGATTCTATTAACAATAATCTTGAACTCACTTAAGGTTTTATTTTTATGAGCCAAAAATTCCACCCAAGTGAATCTGGTGTAATCATCTACCATAACTAAAGTGTACTTCTTTCCAGCAATAATAGGTTGTTGAATAAGACCGAAGAGATCCATATGAATTAAACCAATTAGAGATTTAGTGAGAATATCTCGAGATGATTTATATGGAACTCTCATTTGTTTACCATGTTGACAGGCACCACAGACACCGTCAATCTTAGCATTGATTTTGGGAACACCTTTAACAAGTTCTTTGTTAATGATCTTAGTTAGAAGACGATAATTGATGATACCAAAACGCTCATGTCAATAATGTGTAGATTTTACCTTAGTCAAATTGCAATAATTATAAACTCAAAAGATAACAGTTGTTTTTACCATGAATTCCATGAAAAATTACTTTTCTGGTTTTTTATACAATATCACATCCATTTGCACTGAAGACAACTTTGTGGGATTTGTCACAAATTTGACTAACAGAAGGAATATTAGCAGTCATACCTTTAACACATACGAAATCATGGATTTCAGGAACACCATGTAGTTTGATCGTCCCCTTTTTGCTGATGTAGCAACAACTCCCATCTCCAAATGTTACAGGTGCTCCTTCAAATTTTGAATTCACAAACCATGAAAGGTCACATGTCATATGTCGGCTATATCCACTATCAATGAACCATTAAAAATATGATGTTGATTTTAAGTCGAAAGCTCCCATACTAGCATTACCTTCCAGTTTGGGTTTTCCTGTTAGTTTGGCAAACCTTTTTAGATTAGTAAACAGTTGTTCAACTTTCTTGTGTAGAATACTAGCAACCTTTAAACTTTTCTTTAAAGGCATGCATGTATGTTGATAATGATCACAAGAACCACAAAACATACATGAACCAACATCTTTAAAATTATCATAAATATTCTGAGTCACACCAAGTTTTACAAATCCTAAACCTCATTTATCTCCTGACTTGCGACAATCCTTCAAGGAAGAATTAAAGGAGTTTCTCAAACCCATTGTAGATTCTTTTACAGATTTCAAATCCTTACATTGCGCAGAGGTAGAACTAAGCTTTGCAATGTCTGCAATAAGATTAGAATTGATCCGGATTTGTTTATCTAACTTCTTCTGGAGATCATTCATGAAGATCATAGTCCTTGATGTAAATTTCACAATAAAGTCCATCAACTTTCTTTATGAATCATTGTTGAAAATATGAGTGTACCCAAATGCATCACAATCTGTAAAAGGATCTTCCGTTTAAACTAATAAACTCCTTTGCCTAGTTAGATCAATCAAATCTATATTACCTAAGTAATAAGATTCGGATTTGTATCAATCAAAATAGATCTAGAGAGAACTATTAGGTGTTACCGATCTCACGCAACTAATCAATCGAATAAATCCGATTATAGTTGGATCCAAGTCGGTCAAGGTTTGTGTTACACAAAGATATGAGAAACCAATAATAAATCTTCTTCGTCTTCAAATCTTCTTTAATCTTCAATAAAACCTGCACAACACCATTTGAATCTCTTGTGATCAATCACGCACTGAATGAAGTCTGTTAATAATGGATTATCACAAGATGTCTTTAGATCTACAAACAGTTCTAAAGATCCCGTCGAAACTTCGATCTAGTTTGAGTGAATCTTAATCATAAGAGAAGATTCTCAAGAATAAATAGACTAGGTACAATCAAAGTTCAACAACCGTTAGTCAATCAAATCAATCGAAAACTAATAAACTGTAATTATCTAGTTTCCCACCAATGGTACTCGTAGAGCTTCTTGATCCCACATAAGTCTTTAAACGAGCAGTCGTAAGAGATTTCGACTAATCATGGTACTTTTCTCTCCGGATAGACGGCTCCCCCCAGAAACAACAATAAAATGAAGTTTGCCTAGCTCTTAGGTTAGTTTTCTAGAAATGCAAACATAGGTATTTATAGACCAAGGATGTTTGGACACCTAGGAATTTCCACAACCAAAAGTATTCTTAAGATATGCAATAAATTCCCAATTGGTTTTCATAATTCCAGGAAATTCTTTGTCTAATATTTTCCAAAATCTCTCAATAGAAAATATCCAATTAGTAAATACACATTACTAATTTTTATTCCTTAGAGATATGAATTTAATTTCTGGCAATTAAAGCATATAAAAAATAACAACCTTAATTAATAGATTCTTAATTTAATTCAGACTGGGATCTCCTTGAGTAATTAACGAATATCTTTGAGCAATAAAAGATAAGAGTATGTTGACATCTTTTATTTGTAAATCATCTTTCATATTTACAATCTTGGAATCGATTATACCACACTTCCAAACAAGCTTAGAATTGGTTCATCAGTATTCCAAGACAACTATGTGATTGATCAAATATCAACTCACACTCATAGGTTCAATAGGTTCTACCAATCACTAGGATCAGTCATACCTTAATATGGAATACTTGTGATCGGTCACACATGTTATCAGGATAGGATACATCAGTTACCAGGATCGGTTATGTCAGTTACTAGGATCGGTTACCATATACCCATGGTATTGCTTGTGATCGGTCACACCAGTCACTAGGATCGGTTACACCAATTACCAGGATCATTTACACCAATTACTAAGACTGGTTACACCAATTACAAGGATCGATTACACAACTCTTTTGTGATCGGTCACACAAATTACTAGGATCTGTCATACCAATTACAAAAATTGATCATACCATCTCAGGTGATTACTTATGATCCGCTACACTAATTAAACAAAACTAGTCATACCAAATCATAAGTCATGCATTCTGATTAGTTATACCAAGATACATAACAAGTTATGATCGTAGCTACTAACTTACACATATTGGTAATCCAAAGATATGCAAATGAATAACAATACCAATAAGCCTAGCAATTTCCCTTTCGATTCATTAAACAAGTTCATGAATGTACTTCCTTTAAACAAATGTAAAACATTATTTCCTAGGATGAAATCTTCACCTTTACCCATATACATAATTATAATAGCATTCATATGATTATGTCGATGTCATATCTACGAAGTTCAAAAGATAAGCGTTATACTTCATAGTCTAATTCCTTAATACTATGATCATTTGATCATGTCTCACTACTAGAGTAAAATATTCATTCACAGCTTCGTAGTTATGTTTTCAATATAGCACGACTTGAAAGATACGTTAGGAATGAAACAATTTAAGTTAATATTACTAAACTCAATAGGAAAGATGATGTCGTCGTTGTAGCCCGTTACTTCTTCACGTTCTTCAGGTCTTCGAGTAATACTTGTGTGTCTCATATTCCTAGACTTTCTAGTATAACCTATACGAAGTTGTCTCTAGTATATAATCAAGCGACTCTTAGATGAGTTTTGATTCACTAAAATATGACAACCAAACTTGACATACCAACGCTTGGTGGGTTCAACCGAGTATGCTCTAACAATTGTTTCTATCGACAAAGATTATTGATGATATTTTCAAGATCAAAACACTCAATATCATCGATGATTTCTAGAACACACTCGGAGTTGGGTAGATCTAAAAATGGTGACGCGTTATCATAGATATTTTTTTCCATAATAATTTGACTACTTCAAACACAGACATATGAGGTCTTAGCGTGTTTGCTTGCTCTGATACCAATTAAAAACGCGGGGGTACAACAACCACACCCAACTATTTCGTTCGGTAATTTGTATGGACTAAACTCCAATATAATTCTGAGAGCACCAAGTTACTAAGCCTCAGTCAGAAAATATATTAAAGAGCTTTATCTCTTTCTCAAATCAGTAAATCAAACAGATAAAAATCCGTGAACCTGATTGTTATGAGAATAACTCGGATGGTACCAATGTCTGCATGTTAATCAAGTCATATCTAACAAATAAGGTCGGATTTATCAAATGTGATTGAACTATGCACAACCTGTGATATTTCAATTATATCATGAAAATATAATGTGGAAAAGAAATAACACAGACACCAGAAATTTTGTTAACAAGGAAACCGCAAATGTATAAAAATCCCGGGACCTAGTCCATACTTGAACACCACACTGTATTAAACCGCTATAGACTCTAGATTACTACAAGTTAACTTGGTACGGGAAAGTAGTTGAGCCCTAACCAAGTCTCACACTGATTAAGGTACAATCGCGTTCTTTACTCCTCTTGAATCTCGAAAGACTTTGTGCACTTGATTCCCATAGCTGACGTCCTTTACATCCTAGAAGTTGCTACGACCCAAAGTCGAAGATTTATAAACAAATATGTCTCCCACTGATAAGTCTATTCTATTTGTTATTTCCGTTTTAAGATAAAGATCAAGGTGAACATGAAACTCAACTACTGATCCGGTTTAATACTCCCGAAGAGCAGCCTAGAAATATTAGTCACCTCACAATATCCTAACTGATTAACAGAAGAAGTTATTGCGGATCACAAGAGTCTGGGACGAAGAAACTATTGTGATTACTTTTTATATCTTACCTATCGGAGATAAATCTCGAGAAAACCTTGAAGAATATTAAAATCAATATAATAGAAAAAGTAAATTCCGGATACGCAACTACAGAGAAAATAGTTGGACCTGACTTCACGAATCCCAAATGAAGTCTTTAAGTCGTTAAACCTAGTAATGGTTTTCATAAGAAGTGGAAACCTAGGTTAATATAGAATCGACTCTAGTTCGCAACTAGGACATACGAGAGTGTCAAGATTAGGTTTCCCAGATGTTATAGTTCCTCCTTATATAGTCTTTCAAACTAGGGTTGCTTACAATCAAAGCAAAGATATCTTAGTAACAAAGCAATTAATATCCACCGCCAGATGAACTCCTGATTTAAGATTCAAGCTAAGTTTGCTTAGAAAATAAGCAATCAATATCCAACGTTAAATGGTATTAGCTTGATACACATAAATTAAATGTACATATATTTAGATATGGGTGAACTGTACCTAAAAGTGCATAACAAGTTGGCTCAATAACAGTTAACCGAAGTTAGCCATATATATGAACACTTTTAGCTTAGCTATAATTATCTAACACTTCTAGATGAAATATAATAATCAATATATCATGATAGATAATCAGCCGAATCGAAATGTGTTTCAAGAGAGTTGTTCAAATGTTCACTTTCTCATAGAAATATCCATGAACCATTTGAAAAGTATTCGGTTTGGTTAGTAATTGTACAAAGTACTTATACAAGAACCAATTAATGAACATAATGCCACGTTTTTCAAAATAAATTCACATACCTTAAATCATTAAAGTTTCAAGGACTTTATTTCGCAAACTGAGTTCGCAGACGAACCCAAGTTCATGAGTATAAGTTGTCATACTTACTGATTTTATAACCTAACCACTGAGTTCAAAAATTGAGTACGCGAACCACAATTTTGGACCTTGCCTAATCTTGTCATTCGCAAACCACAGTTCTGGACCTTTCACAGGTAAACACGTTCGCAAACACCATTCGCAAACAAGAGTTTCGGACTTGAACTAGTATTTTACAGTTCGCATACTAGGTACGCATTATGTGTTGTATCCAGACATTTTTAGTAATTCTAAAACTCTCATTCAATCATTGAAACATCCTTGGAAGACGACAATGGTAATCTTATACATAACACTAGCTTCAAATAATTTTCAAATGATTAATTGATCAGTACAAAACTTCCCAAGTTAACATCACATGATTGTCTCACAAAAATTGTGTAAGATGTTCAAGGTAATTTTCACATGATCATCTTGACTTAATATTTAGTTTCCAACAAATGAATTGTTTACAACTAAACTTATCAAGTATATGATGAAGCTTTCTAAGCTTTAAACTTGTATTTCTAGAAATATATAAACGAGATAAAATCGACTCAAAATTTTAAATGTGTATAACACAAAGTCTATATGGCTATACGACTTAGTTTTATTAGAAGATAGAATTTAATAGACTTCTGAGTGACAGGTTTTAATCTCCACATAACTTTTTCCGACGAAGTTCCTCCAAGGTCTTCAGTAGATCTTCTTCTTCAATTGGTGAACGTCGTGAAGTCTAATGCTCAACTACACACTTCTATCCTAATTCGAGACATAGCTATAAGTAGACTACAAATCAAGTATATAGTTTTGATTAACTAAACTTGACAAAAAAGTTTGAGATAGCTACGCTTGCGAGTTTGACCGAGCAGTTCTCTAACATCATCAATAACAATACTATTTTTTCTTCCAATGATGGAGTACTAACTCAATATTATGAACCATTCAGACTGCTTTTTCTTCTGATTATTCTCCTTAAAATTAACTTTTTTAGTAATACCTTTTGCTTATGGTTCAATAACAACCGACTTTCCTTTTAGAGATGTTTTTAAACTCAACAGAAATTATTCTCCTCTCTTCAATAGTACCAGCTGAATATTCCTTACCCTTACTACCACTTCTAGCACATAGATCTTCACTTTCACCACTGTGTCCACTTTCAGAAATTCTGCGGACTTCTCTATGACTTTCTTCATGAATATTTATTCTCCTTCTTTTGCTTCCTCTCTATCTATCTCACTATCATAAATTCTAAGACTTTCTGCTGCATTAGTGAGGAGATCCAACTCTCTTGCCTCCTTGTGCTCTGTCTAGAGAAGAACTACCATTAATTTTTGATTCATTTGCTCCATCTCCATATATGAAATTTTTTGGAAAATTCTTCCGATACTCAATATATATTTCTCTGCACTTTTCCTTTGTGTGTTCTCTATCTACATGCCAATAATCTCCGCATGTACCATGAGGAATCTCCATAAAGAAAATATTTAACTTGATTGTTTCTCTATCAGTTCCATGAATGATAATTATGTTCACTTGATGTGCTAGAGCTTCTGTTATATCAGCTAAAACATGAGCTTTGTATTCACCTTAGGGACATAGAGGACTAGTGAGAGTGAGTACCCTCACTACTTTATCAGCCACCATCTTTGATACATAACCCTTTTCAACCAAATCACTCCTTAGTATTTATTCTTCTTCTTTTGCTTCCTCTATTCAAGTAGTTAACTCTATCTATCTCACTATCATAAATTCTAAGACTTTTTGCTGCATTAGTGAGGAGATACAACTTTGTTGCCTCCTTGTGCTCTGTCTATAGAAGAACTACCATTAATTTTTGATTTATTTGCTTCATCTACATATATGAAAATTTTTGGAAAATTCTTCCGATACTCAATATATATTTCTCCGTACTTTTCCTTTGTGTGTTCTCCATCTACATGCCAATAATATCCGCATGTACCATGAGGAATCTCCATAAAGAAAATATTTGACTTGATTGTTTGTCTATCAGTTCCTTGAGCTTTTATTATATCAGCTAAAACATGAGCTTTGTATTCACCTTGGGGAGAGAGAGGACCAGTGAGAGTGAGTACCCTCCCTACTTCATCATCCACCATCTTTGCTACATAACCCTTTTCAACCAAATCACTCCTTAGTTCAAATATGGTCCTGAGCAGTAAAATCAACATCCTCCAATTTGGTATCACTAGTCCATAGTCGCATTGTAAGGAGTTTTCCATGGACTCGATTTAAAATTGAGTAAATTGCAGCTGCAAAGTCACTAGCATTAGAGAATCTTATTATGAAAACCTTTGGGTTAACTGTTTTTTTAATTATAAATCTCCCAGTTGGTGACCATGCCATGTTAAGAGCATAAGCCAACTCGCTCCCCCACCTTCAAACTATTTGGATCATCCTTCGTTGTTATTTCTTTAAACAACTTTACCCCAACTCTAGGATATTTCCCTTGACCAATTAGAGTAGCAGTAATACGAATAAAATCAACATAGTATCTAAAAGAATCAGAAAGAGGATTACCCTGATCTTGAAGAAAGCTATAGAGATGAGCTATATGGTTTTAGTAGGAACATCAGATATAGCTTGAAATTTTTGAAGAAGCCAGATAAGAAAGTTTTGACAATTTCATTGTAGAATTTTTTGATATTTTTTCCTTTGAGAATGTTGTGGTAGTACTGAGCTTCATATGGGTTTTTATAAACTCGACTATTGCATGTAAATAGTGCTTTAGTTCGTTTGAAAATTGTTGCCACTTGTAGGGTGAAATCGATGTTACCGAAGTTGCAAGAGATGAAGTTTCTGACAGGACAGCAGTGTATGACATAATCTTTATAAAATCTATATGCAATCTTTCTTTTGGAAAGTAAACTGACTGAAATGATTAAATTCTTCTCATCATTATCATAGTATATCTTTAAGTAGTTGTCCTCTATTAAAAAATTCAGATCCTTACTTGCACTTGGGGAGAAAAATCCTCCATGAGAAAAAGCAGACCAGAAGAACTGTATTTTTTTATCTTCTCTCAAAATTGAGCAACTGATCTGAGAAGGCCTCCACCGAGCATTAGCTCCAACCAATCTTTCCCCGAAACACAAAGAGAAGATAAAACATATGATTACAAATTTAACTCCAATTCTAGACATGGTATTAAAATAAAAAAAATAGTAGAAAGAAAAGGAATTAATCTCTGATTGCAGGAAAGAAGGATTAAAAGAAATTAAGGGAAAGGGGTTTTAAGCAAAAAACGAAACCATATTACTACTAAGAAGAATATTGGACCGAAGAAGGAAGTGGCCTAAAATGACCTAGATTTACAAGAAAATTGATTAACATAGAAGAAGAAACATAGAATAAGAGCAAATGATTAAAACAACGGTCAAAAAGAAGAGAGAAATTAAAACGTTGAAATAAATATGATTTGAGTTGGAGAAATTTGCTGAGAAAAACGAAATATTTGGATTAGGATTGTTTCATATGAATATAATTGGGCACTGAGTCGACTTGGATTTTATCACCGATCCGAGAGTTTCTCTTTCCTCCGTCCGTAAACACACATCACACCTGATTGCCTTCATTGTATATGTTAATATAAAAGGTTTGTTGATATAATTAAATTACATATTATATAATTGCGACATGATTTTATTTTTATGGAAATCAATCAGAAAAAAAAATAAAAAATTTGATAGATTTTTTCCCCATTATAGAATAGACTACACTCTTATAAAGAAGAAAAATATATGACCCCAAGGAGAGGCATATAATGCCGTTATCCACCATTATAAAAAATAACCGCTGAAAAGTTGAAATTTAAATCGACCGACTATAAAGTTACATATTACAGAATGTATTAATTGTTAGAATGTGAGTATAGTGTTCCATGAGAAATACATCCGATTAAAATGTTAGTATCTATAACTACTTTTAATCTGATCCCTTACAAAATTGTTAAATCATATTGGCGTATAGTTTCTCAAGTAAATCAGTGTTTTTAGATTATTTTTTGAAGCCAATTATATGGGCTCCAAGGATTTGGGTTTGAGGGCTCCTATGGATTATAATGTCCTTAAATATGTATAGGTAGAGACCCAACCCATAATAAAAATACAAAAATACCCTTCCATAACTAACCTAAACCTAAACCTAAATAAAATCAAAAACCAAACATAAAACATAAATCAAAGAAAATCGCACATCTCCTTCATCGCCTCTTTTTCCTCTTTTTTCTTCTTCAACGACTATTAATCCTTATTTTTCTGCTAGTAATGACTTCATCTAGGTAAGAATCGAAAAACCCATCCTATTTTGTTGCTTTGATTGCATGAATAGGTTAAATTTGATCAATATGTTTTTAAAATTTAGTTTCTAAAATACCTACGGTTGGGAAATCATTAATTATGTCCCAACCGTAAATGGTTCCTATGATTAGGAAAATATGAAGTCCCAACCTTATGTCTCTTTACGGTTGATACAAAATGACCTCCCAATTGTGTATAACGTTTACGGTTAGGAAACCCAACCGTATAACTTTAAGAAAAAAATAATATTTCCCAACCTTGGTTGGTTAAATCTTTATTATTTTCTCAGCCGTAAGTTATTTTGACATTGTCTACGTTTAGGAAAGTATAAATACCAACTGTATATTGTCTTTACGGTTAGTTTTCCAAACCGTAAGTTGAATTTCCAAAAGAAAAAAAATTCAAAATATTTTGATTTTGATTTTCAAACACCAAGTTAAATCAAATTATTAATCTAATCTAATCACTAATTTTACTTAGTTTAGTTAATCTAATCATTTGTATTAATTAATCGAGGATATTCTAGTTATTATTAAAATTAGTAGGATAAGGAATTTTGTTGATTTCTATTTGATGACCCGGTTTTGTCATCTTGTGAGCCATCAAAACTATAACCTTGGATTCCCTATAATAGGCTTCTATTTCAAGTGATTTTCCTAAGAAAACTTGTTCAAATACCCTTCATTTTTCCTTTCTTTATAAAAATATCCTTAAGGGATATATTTTAAGTGGATAATGAAAATGAACTAGTACTTTTCAATAATGAAACTGAACTAGTATGTTCATGATGCGTGAAAAAATCAACTCAATCTCCTTCGGAGGTTGAATTGAATTTTTACTATTAGACGTGTCAAAACTAGACCCTAAAAAAATTAAAAAGTACCTTTCAGAAGTATTTGTGAAGAATCCTGAAAGTGAGGCATAATTGTTTAATTTCCACATCATTAGTGCCTAAATCTACCAGTGTTCTCTTTACACTCGTCCAATCTTAAAATTTGGACACTGTTTAGGCATGTTCCTATGCACCAGTCAAAAATCACAGTTTTCTATTTTTGCACCCATTGTGGGTATGAAAAAGTGGCAAAAACAATTACCTAAGTGTCAAATACACCATTAGGTATACACGATAGGGACTATACCGAGCGATAGAGACTCCATAGCTCGAAGGTCATATTAGCGCCAACGATAGTCTTTCTATCGCTCGGCGTTATGATCATCACTCAATAGTTCATCATCTAACAGTCAGGAATTCATGAATTCACTCCCTATAAATACTCAATTTCAAGTTCATTTCAACTCACACCATCTCAAATTCAAATTCATTTCAACATGGCTAGTGCTCGATACACTGACGTGGCTAGTGCTCGCTTCACTCGAAAATATAATGAATCTCGAATTCGATGTTAGATATCAGCTGCAAGCGATAAAGATTTCAACTTGACTACTTTTAATTTATGAGACAATGTGTTTCAAAGGTTTATGTCATTAGGTAATGTAAATTCAAGAAGAAAAAATGCAAGCCTTCAACAAAGATTTTATTTTATCAATAACGATGTAAGAAAGTATGCAAATTTTATGGATGATAAAGGGGGATCATCCTGGGTTGTACATTGACGAATTAGTAAGCATCTTTTTCTTTTATTTTAATGACTCGTTTTATTTAAATTAAACATATTAACTTATTGATATTTTTCTGTTTTTTCATAAAATTAGAGCTCATATCAAATTTATTGAAGACAACAAAAGATAGTTTAAGCATGATGAATGCTATCATATCTTCATGTGCAGGGTAGTATAATTAAAATCATTATCCAAGGTTTACTAATCGCCGAGTAATCGCTACTCACTATGTGACTAATGCGATTTCTGATTCCAAGTCATTTACGATTTTTAGCGATTAAGGAGGCCAATTTTGCCTATTCTGACTGATTTTGAGGAAAATGAGTCAACAATTTTCCGAGTTGACCTCGCATGCACCAAAATCAGAAAAGAATAGAAATTCTTAACCCGTCATATGGGAGTTATCAAACGTAAAAACCTTTAAAAACATGATTAATCTGTAGGTTCATAATAACAATGTTACATAATTAACTACATATATGATATGTTAAAAATTTAATTTTAATTAGGCACCAGTACTAATGAGCAAAAATATATAAGTCTCTAATAAATATGTTCCGAGAATTAGACCGAGTTTCGACAATTTTCAAGTCCAAACTTATTGCTCCTCGCTGTAAGCCTCCCAACCGATTAGGACTAAAAAGCGATTTCCACTAGTTTGGTGCATGGATTTAATTTTGATTAAAATTGTTATGTAATACGATTGCGTTTTTTCAATTAAATGTTGTAACTTAATGGAATGTAAAACTAGTTTGGATTTGAACATTAATTTAAAGATATTTTTTCATTAATAAAAACAAAACAATTTCATCAAAAAACTACTCATTTCCCTTTCCATTAAAGATCCAATTAGTCATGCTTTGTGGATCAAGAGTGTTATTTAACTTGGCAGAGATTGAACCATTTTAAGATTCACTTGGTGGTTCAGTCTTATCAAAATCGTCAAAACTTTGAAAAGTAAAAGGATCACTCGTGCGGAGGGGAACATGATAGCAATCTTGAAATGCGTGAGTTTGAAATGGATGAAATGCTGATTTGGTTGAGGCAATTCGGGTATAAAAAGTAGATTGCCTAACTACTTCAATGTTCAAGACACCACCAGAAGTCATAGCGTCAGCTGACAATTGGATAAACAAACCTTCGAGAATTGTACCCATGTCAATGACTTCATCACCTCCACGAACTCGAGTATCTAACACTAAATTTGGAGTAGAAATATTTACCGCTACATTCTGCATAGAATGACTTCTCAAACTTATTTGACTTCCGTAACTTCCACGACTTCGCTGACTTGCACCACCAAGACTTGAGCATACATTAGGAATCATACATCAACCACCAGGACTTGTGCATACAGTTGGAATCGTACCTCTACCACCAGGACTTTGACCTACACCACCATGACTGAAACATGTACCACCATGACCGAAATATCCTGGAGTACTCATTTCGACAACCCAAACACACGTTCGAGCTCCTCATAATGTTCATGGTACATATATTGTGTATATTGTAACATGTTTTCATTCATTTTTCTAGCATAACGTTGTAAAAAACTTTTCAATCTATCCACCTTTAACCCATATGCTTTCAGATCTTCTATATACTAGACTTCCTTCTAGATCATTTGAGTATAACTGAAGTTGGTATTTCGACTCCCATTTAATTTGGTAAATGGAAGTCATATAGAATTCCCATTAACATGTACAAATCCAACGTTGTAACTCTGTTAAACAACGTATTCATAGTTAAAGTTGGTTGAATGCTTATAAAACTAAAAATTTAATTTAATTTCAAGAAAAAGAAAAAGAAAACATACCACATTCAAAATCTTTGACAAAGAATGAATTGGTAGTCTTCCATCATAGTTCCGATATAACTTGAACGATTTGAATCCTATGATTTCTAGATTGTATATCGTATAAAATAGATTAACGATATCTTTAGACTCTTTCTTGAACAAAAGGGGAAAGGTACCCGAACACCATACAGAACTCAGACCAACCACCTCTTCGAGCGACTAAATTAACTCGCTTTGGATGGCCAAATATGTGCACATGGAATATACCATCACAAACTAGTTGTATAAAATGTTGAAACTCATATTCTTTATCCTTCTCATAATTCAATCCACTGGCCGAGGTGCTAATATATATTTTGACCTTTTTTATATTTTATTTTTGGTTTCCGACTCATATTTTGAAGGAAGTAACTAGGGATCAAATAATTTTGTCTAGAAGAAATTAGAGAAAGAAGAGAAGGTATGAAGAGAAATGAAAAGGAGATGCGAAATTTATAGGCGGGATACAATCGTTAGCGATATAAAATCAGCCGTTAACGATATTAATTGTATCGATCGATATTGTTGTAATAGCCATCGATAAAGTCTCTACCGCTGGCGCTATAAAAATTATCGTTTGATAAAATCACCATTGCTTAGTTGTTTTCCCATAATGGCACGACTAGTTTACTATGCCACCTGATATGGCAAATGAGATTTTTTTCCATGGTCCATAGGAATATGCCTAAACACCACAACCTCATGCATAAATGGTGAACAAAGAAAAATTCGGCATTCAAAAGCCAAGAGTGGTGCAAACAATTCAGTCAATCTCGGCCATCTCGGCTGAGATTTCAGCGATATTTCCGATTTCGTCCCAAAGCAATACGAGATTCATAATTTTTCCGAGATGAAATGTAAGCAAGAATCTCGCCTGTCTAGTCCAAATTTCGCTTGTCTCGCCAAAATCTCATATATACAGTCTTTTGGTTTTGTAGCAAATGAAAAATCAAAAGGTAACACTGATTTTACCCTATTCTCCCCATCTATTGAAGTGTTCTAGCCAACACCTATTTCATTGACTCGATGGTTTCTGGTGATGGAACTGGTGTTTTTAGGTCTTCTAAGATGGGTTGTGATTCTTTATTGTCTGAAGAATCACCTCAATTTGGATCTCTTACTTGGTAGGATTTTTTATCTGATAAGAAATCTCAACCTCAAGAAGATGATTTGAGGTTTCAGAATCCTGCTATTGTACGTGAATGAAAAGAAGGTTGTATCTCATTCCTTAGATAATTTTGCTGATGGCATTAAGAAATGTCAAGATCTGGTGGTTGGGGATTTTGTAGGAAAGACATCGTCGTTTATGGTGGTGAAGTATGTTGTTAATATAGAATGCAAGCCTAAGGGTGAATTTAACATGACCTTACATGGTGAATCCATTCTTGTCCTTGATTTTTATTTAAAAGAAGATAAAATTGATGTTTCGGAGAGGGGTTCCTTTTATATATCATGTAAGTTATTTGTCATTCGACCTTGGAGTAGAGATGTTGAAAAAGACCTGGAAGAACTATTTGGATGAATATTAAAAAAAAAACTTTGTATATGTGGAATGCTAAAGGTTTAAGCAGTATTGCTAGTTTTTTTTTTATGCTTGACAAACAAATTTTGAATATGACTAGAATGAGCTATGCCCATGTTTGTGTTGATATAGATACTTCTTTGATTTTCCTAGTTCTATTCTTGTGTATATGGATGACAGTTTGGCTTTTGAAGTGATTGTTGAGTATCCATGGAATCATCCAATGTGTACTCATTGTAAGACATTTAATCATTCTTATATTGCTTATAAAAGGTAGCTGAGATTGTTTAATATGTGTCGATAACTCAAGGTAAGAAGAATGGTTCTGATAGGGAAGGGTGGGTTGTTAAAGGTTCCAAAATACATTGAGATAATATAGAAAATAAAGGTACAAGTTCTAGACAGCAGGGTAATTTTGTTTCTTCTGGTATGGATTGTCAAATGGATGGTGTTGAGAATCTAAATCCTGTGATCGTGTAGTAGTGGCTCTGGTCCTGCAAAAACTGTCAGTAGTGATGTTATTGACACTATTAATATGTTTAGGGTTCTAGTTGAACATGACCTTAATGTTACTCATTCTCAGCCTAAGAAATTTATGGGTGGTGATATGAAGGGTATTGGTAATGGTAATGATCTCTCTTATTACTGGTGAGGGAGGGGGAGTAAGGGCTCACTTTATCAAGAATAATGATGTGGGCTTTTCAAAACATGCTTTGGCTTCTAAGAGCACAGATCTCAAGAGACCTAGTAGAGGTTATAAACAAAATCTTACCCAAATTCATAACGTTTAAGTTTTGTGTTTGGAATATTAGAGGGCTTAATGACCCTCTTAAACAAGTAGAAGTAGCTTCCATTATTAGATTAAATAACTTGTCAATAATTGGTGTTGTTGAAACCCATGTTAAAGAGATTTGTGCTAGTAGAATTAGATATACAATAATGTCTTCTTGTCAATTGTTAGATCTATAATAATGATGCTTCTTGTAGGATTTTGATTGTTTGGGATCCTAGTATGGTCAAGATTACTGTCCTTCACTCTGCTGCTCGGTGTGTTTTTGTTTCAGTTGAAACTGTGAAGGAGATTTCTTTTGTGGCCACTTATGTTTATGGAGATAATGATATTATTTTTCATCTTTACTTGTGGGAAGATATTTTTAATTTAAGTCAGTATAAATCTAGACCTTGGATTATTTTATGAGATTTTAACACCATTACGTCTTTGTTTGAGGGTAAAAACTGGTTCTGCTGTTTTTGGTAAATTTGGGTGTGTTGATGAAAAATGAATTAGTACCCTAAACAAATGCACTGCACATGAGTACTTTTATATTTGATAGATCAATCTGTAAGACTCTGGCCTAAACCAAGAAATGGTCGTTCCAGATTCAATTCGGTCACAAAGTGAAGGAGAAGGGTTAATCTTAGGGAGGGAAGCGAAGAAGGTGTTTGAGTTCAGAATGTTGAATGATGAAGGTGTAGCTGTTTTATGACTTGTATTAGAATATGGTTTCTGGATACTTGTGTTGATAACAATGTGTGTTTTGTTGAAATAGGTTGAAATCCTATTTATACAAGTCATGTTCGAACACACCCTGATCTCGTAGGAAGTGGAGGTGATTAAGAAGTGGAGAGGTGGGGTTGTATAAAAAGTGGTGATCACTACGTTTCCATTATAAGGGAAAACTGGTCACACTTTCACCCACTACTCTCATTGATGTTAATCGTCCATTTTTTCCTGACACTTTCTCGTAATGGGCGCGTTGCACGCCGCACGCTGTAAACCGCCAGACCAATACCCCAGTGAGCATCCCCCAGTTTGTGACATATTTGATGTCTCGAGTATTTTCGTGGAAAATATACAGCAGGCTGCTGAATGGGTCTTGTTTGCAAGACCTAGTTATTCTGACCAATCACGCGCAAGCTAGGTGGTGGGTGGTCATGTGTGAGTAGCTGCCAGGAGCTATCTATGTACATTAAATTTGTGGTGATCGGTCCCTATAGGTGAATGGTGGCTGGTAGACATTTTGACATCCTATTGGTTGGCCCAAATTAAATCTAAACCGTTTAAGTTGGGTATCCAAGTTGGATGGCTGAGATGATTTGCAGAAGTTTGTGCTAATTCATGAAATTTCGTAATCAGAAAATTCAGATGTGATACCCCTCACCAAAACTGATGTAAAATTCTCATACGAACTCGGATTTTAACGATTCTCCCATCCATTCTTATCAGAAAAGAATTTCTTATCTTCCCACGATTAAATATTTAGGTTTTGAGCTCGTTTAGGAGGTGAAAACATCCCGACAATGAAAACTCAGGAAGAATTCAGGAGGAATGTTGTCTGTTTTCAGCCATGACCTGGCTCGCCTTTAAGCTGCATATTTTAGATCGTTAATCCGATTGATGTGATTTTTTAGTATGTTATGATACACATCCATACGAAACTTTTTGCATGTAGCACATACTAAAATTGTTTACCAAATGCTCCCAGTTGTTCGTCCAATATTTGGGAGATCGTATAAGAACCATATGGGTGAGCTACCACTTGGTCGATCACTCCCTGTGAAAGAGGGGTGGCCGATGATCACATCATTACCTTGTTGGAATCCTGAAACTAAACCTAAACCATCCAACTAGGCTAGAAAAGTTGGATGGACGAGATGATTTGCAGTAGTTGCGTACTTTCTTTGGATTATGCAAACAGCGCGACCAGCATCTTTTGGGTGATCGTTCGGAGGTATTGGATGCTAGTTGAGTAGGACGATCGACCATGTGAAAAGACGGGTCATCAGTGAGCAAGCTGACATATCTTGGGTCGTCTGAAATTGGATCTAAGCCACTCAATGTGGATGATGAATATGGATGGTTATGATCGATGTGCGACTGTAGTGTGTCGTCGCAACGCAAACTAGGCTTTTCGCAATAGCGCTTTCGCCCTACTTTAGGAAAACGGTTTGATGTCCTCATGACTTGCCGCGAGTAGGTCGATCGACCATGGGTGGAGTTGGGTCACCGGTGAACACGTAAGCACTTCTCTATTTATTCGAAGGAAGATCTAAGCCGTCCAACTAGGCTAGCTAAGTTGGACGAATGTGATAATTTTAAGACCGTCATGGTCGGTCTAGCTCGTCTGATCTTTCTTTTTTAACAGTGCGATCACCTATGTTTTGGTGAGCATTCAAGAGTGTATCGGATGAGCTAAAGGGATTTATACCGGTCGGGATGTTCTGCTAGGAGTAGGTTAGGCATGTTGAATTGTGTGTCCAAATTGTGTGGCCGTGATCGTTTTTAAGACTGATATGGACAATCTAGATTTTCCTTAAGGAACTAGGTATCACCGGGGCCTTATGTCCCCGGCTCAGCCTCTCGTCATAGTCTTAAGTGTACATATAGTAAAACAAACTACAACTTAGTTAATGTATCCAAATAAATACTTTAAAAAGACTACTAAATAGTCAATTTAATTACTTAGACCCCCATGAAGTTCACATGTATTTCATGAAATACATGCCGATATGAAAAAATATCTTGATACTATCTAATAATGACATCTGAACCTAAGATAGAGTATTCAAACAAAATGTTGGTTGTAGCGAGAAGTTGAAGCTCGATTAAACTGTAACTGGTCGCCTAAGCTGCTAGGATCACACCTGGACCTATAAAAAATAGTTGTTAAGAAAAAAACTATACCACAGTGTATATTCTAAGCTTCTGTCGAATAATTCCCTAAGCCAAACTGTGAAGGAACTCATTGGGCCAAAAATCTGTAATAAGCACCCCCTGAAAAACCATAAAAGGTTGTTTGATTTTCCTTAAACATCGTAGTTATAAATACTGCAGTTCAAGTTTCTATTGAAGAACATCAATAATCCTTAAAAAATAAATGGAAACGATATGTTGAGTATTTTATAGAACAATCACCTAAAACATTATATCTTAAAAAAAAAAATCTAAAACAATATAACCTGACCTTAACGTGGAAGCCAGTACTGAAAAAAGTAATCAAATCTTCTAATAATCATATTTTAAAAGAAATCATTACCTGCTTACTCTTCATCTTCGGAGTCTACTTTCTTTTTCGTTCTGTGCCGAGTCTTTTGGCTGGTGTTTTTGTCTACTTTGCTTCCTTGTCGTTACTTAATGTACGTTTTATACCCCTCTTAGATGTCTCTTTGTCCCTGTCTTTGGTAATATGTGTGACATTTCTTTCGCGACCTGGACTTTGTAAATAAAGATAGCTTTACATGTAAATAGTGATTCATATTTCAAAAAAAATAAAAAGACTTTTGTACCAACCGTTTGCAAATATGCATGTTAGTCTGTATCATCACTTGTGGACCGTAAAATTTTCAGACAGGTTGTTTATATTGTACTCGTGAATTATCAATTTGAAACAAAGGTTTGGTCTTGATTCGGTTGAACAACATGTGTTCCTTTTCTCCCTTATTAATCTGCATTAATTAATATGGTAAGCATGCGTTCACAGAATATCATTCTATAATCAAGTTAATTGTTCATACTAATGCGTCGTTACCTCATTATATTGTTCTAGGTAATCTACATTTCTTTTCGCAGTGCGTTTCATCTAGTTTTCTATGGTCTTTCCCATCACCGTGAGTACTGCAGTATCTTTGTCATATTTTACATATGTATATTCTAAGGCGTTAGTAAGTCTCGATGTATTGTCCATCCATTTATAAACAAAACGTCATTTATTCTCACCATGGTATATCATCTTCAAATATGTTTTTGCACTTCCTACACCAAGGTTCATCATCTTCGTCGTGCTCACCCTTTTTACTATATTTTTTTGTATGCCATGTAGTACCACTCTTTGTTCTCAACCAAGCCAAGTATCGTCTCCTCGCAGGGGAATGTTTGGCCCTTCCATTTATTTGAATATGCACACATCTAGACATGTTTAACCATAACATGTAAACAAAATCGACCAAATACACGCTTACCACATTCTCACTATATTGTATCATGTCATTAGCTTCATGTATAGTCTTTCTACTTTCGTTGGGGCCATCTGGTTTTGTGAGCAAGTCATTGTGATTTTTTCGTCTCCTGATTTAAGCCTCCATAAATTAACTTTGCATTTTAATAATTAATAAAAAAATTTATCTTGGCATATCTTCATGATCTTCAAGAGACTTGCCAAATTCACGTAGTTGTTCGTCCAAAAGGTACAATCCAAAATCAAATACCTTCTCACATGTTGGCTTCCGAATATTATACTTTGTGCACCGCCTAAACATAGACCCGAAAATATCTGGATGATTCGTATTACAATGTTAGAGAATAATTTTGAAAAAATTTCTCAGCTGAACTCTATTTTTCACCACTGTTTTCGAACTATATTAGGTTCTTCCCGATACACTTGGTGACTGTATAAATCCACACATCTAAGTTGGCCCAATATACCGTGCATCAATATACTGTTGCTCCTTCTCACATTCACCAACGATTAGTGTTGCACGATCCAGACATTTATAGATATATTTGTGTAGGTATTTAACAACCCGTACACCTTCGCAGATCTCAACATTAGTATGGCACATGAAAATCCTAGAAAAATATGGGTTATACAGAACAATATTTGTGTAATATAAGGCTTAACAGACAATCGCACTTCATTTCTTTGATTTAGATATTTTCAGTAATATCAATGCGGTCTTCAGCGTTCAACATGTGCCTGGTGTTGTTTAACATTGTCTCGGAAAAAATATTGTCGAGTAACAAAAACCCTATTAATGCAGAACGAAAGCGTGGATAAAGAATTTTGATAGTAAAAGGAAGAATAGTTGAGAAATCTCAATATTGGTTTATAATAATAATAATAATAATGTGTTAATACAAAGGACTTATCCCCTATTTATAGAGTAGACAATATAACTCATATTCCTAAAATAAGACTCAAACTTGAAAAATAAGAAATCCCTAAAGTAAATAATATTCTAGAACTAAATAACTTCTAAAAATAAGTAATTCCAAAAATAAGAAATACTACTCTAAATTAATTAAGCTCTAGCAACAATAATAGAAATATTAATCCTAAATCTAACGGATGTCCTACATCAGGCCCGCCATCTTGAAAAGAATTCATCTCGAATTGAGAATGTACTGTAAAACGTGTCGTACATCATGCCCGCCATCTTGAAAATAAGTCATCTTTGAATTCACCAAGTATTATAAACGACCCGCCCAACAAATAATATACTTTGAGTAAGTTGATGATCGTAGAGTAGAACACCATAAAATTGATTGTTGAACACAAAAGTTGACGTCGGCGTTGGCAACAGTTGTAGTAGTAATTATGTCGCAGTATTTTTGACCAATAAAAATATTCTTACTTAATGGTCGATCTTCAAAAACGGGGACAATAAACAACTCACAAGAAGATAATAATGTCTCGTGTGTTGATTTTGGCGAAACTTCTTCAATATTATCCGGACAGATAATTTGTTGATTATGAGCGACATGACAACTTGGATTTGCTTCACCATCACAAAATTGAGGAGCATCATTGTGATTCTCTGTATGTACGGTCCGACTGGATAACATTGATTTAATTAACTCTAGTTTATGTCGAACCGCTGCTTGAGACAGGGCTTGATATTCTTCTAGTTGATCCAAAAGACGTTTCGCTTTTGCGAGATGTTGAATACTTCTTTTTTGTGATTCCCCAATTTCACGAAATATGTCATTGAAATTAAACATCATAAAGATGCTCACTAGCTTGGTTTAGGAAAATATGGGATTAATTGTTCAATTTTTGGAAACAGTATAAGGAATTTGACGTAGTAGCTAGGCTAATAGGGAATCGGTGGTATAGGTGGAATAATAATAGCCTAATAGGAAAGGAATTGGAGGAGGAAAAGGTGATAGATGGGATTTAATTAATGAATAAGAGGACAGTAGGGCTAGTGGGTAAGAAGGAAGTACTGGACGGATGGAAGTTCCAAACAGTAAGTAGAGAGATTAATGTATACTGACAGAAGAAGGAAAGATGGAAAATAAGAAGAAAAAAAAGGTGGAGAAGTTTGTGGATGGAAGGACGTTATGGGATATGAAAAAGGTAGGTATGATCGGTGGTACTAAAGTTGGAAAAGAAGAAAAGGATCGAAGAACCAGGAAAGCAGCGACGCGTTTTTTTTTTTTTTTTTGAGAAACAAAAAAATATAAAGATAGATAATATGGTTTAGAAGAAGAGATGCGGAGATCTCGAAGTAAAGGTGACGAAAGGGTAGAGAAAATTTAGAAGAAAATAATAAGAGGACCGTAAGCCAAAGCTCTAGATGCCACTTAATGCAGAACGGAAGCGTGGATAAAGAATTTTGATAGTAAAAGGAAGAATAGTTGAGAAATCTCAATATTGGTTTATAATAATAATAATAATGTGTTAATACAAAGGACTTATCCCCTATTTATAGAGTAGACAATAAAACGCATATTCCTAAAATAAGACTCAAACTTGAAAAATAAGAAATCCCTAAAATAAATAATATTCTAGAACTAAATAACTTCTAAAAATAAGTAATTCCAAAAATAAGAAATACTACTTTAAATTAATTAAGTTCTAGCAATAATAATAGAAATATTAATCCTAAATCTAACGGATGTCCAACATCACCTATAGGAAAAAATAATCTCGATCAAAGGAAAAAGAGTACAACAAACTTTCACATTTCGAAGTAGTATCCCCTGCGTATGATAATCTCCTTCATGTTTTTGTGAAGGCGATATATTGGATATCCACATTTATACATGCTTATACATTCGCTATGTTTCTTCAAATATCCTCTGCTCTATTTTTCATTCTTCGTGCAAATGGAGTCCACACCACATGGACCATATACCATGCATTTCCTAACAACCTCAAATAAAACTGGATCAGTTTTTTTGTCAAAATATATATAATTGTCGGTAGATTGGGTCTTTTCCCTCGTCGGGTAGTAACATTCCAGTGTTGTCCCGAAGTTCCCCATGAATTGCAAAGAATTTTGGACCGTTACCATTTAAAACTCTATCCAATTTGCAACCAAGACTGGTAAAAGCGTTCGAAGCATTCTACTCTTGGATATGATCTTTGAAAAACCTTGACTTTGCTTCATCTCAGTCAATTAAGTCTATCAATTTATGAGGAAGATCTAATGCAAACTGGAGATTCAATATCCAATTTACCAAGATAATGACGAACAAATAAGTGTGGAACATATTTCTGGTTTACAATGTTGTATGTAGCGATGTCTTCCTTATCATTTGAAAGACCACAAAATTCATCAGAATCATTTGATGTAAAATCTTTGTTAGTAATTGACAGGAACACATCAACAAATATACACATAGTTAGTGCCATATACAGACAAATATAAGAAACTATAAAGTGACAAAATTTATGTAGTAGTGAGAGTACACTTGAATATAAGTTGAATCCGGAGGTTTAACAGTTGAGTCAATGGGATCAGTTAAAGCGTCTACAATAAAGTCATCATTGTCGTCTGGAATGCTTGAATTCCTTTATATATTAATTTTTAATTGAACATATATTCTTAGATATTATCTGATTCCACAAAGATAAGTTATTTAGATATTTAATTGATACATGACTATCTGAGACAATACCATGCGCAAGTGGTATGAATACCATGTGCTCATCTATTTGGAATGGTTAGCCTATAACATACATATCTAGATTTTGTTAGTATCATATACCATCCGGTAATTCCATGCAAACAATAAAAACAATAGCATTCAGGCTTGGAAATGTAAAATAGCTCACATTATATACTTTTTTGATACATGCATCTCTCTTACGTGAAGTTTTTTTTTTTCTGACAACCTGTTTGTTGGACGACTTGTTGGTTGTAATAAATACAAACATAATATTTTAGCCACATGAAAACTCCCTAATGACAACTCTTACCTTTATTTTTATTTTTTCTACAAAATATAATTATATTTAGCTCGAATTCCTTAGATATTAAATAGATAAGTATGTATTAAACCATGTAACCTGGCAGTATAACAATAATCTATACAATATGACACATGGATATAAATCGCATATGTATGAACACATGTATTGGAAAACATCCAAACTATTCATTGAATTGTGGAGATGAGACATTTGAAATTAGATGATCAACTTCTGCAGAGATTACGTGGGAATATTGCTCCGGATATCCGTTACTTGGAATGAGCTATTGCTGTCTTTTTTTCCCCCGAAGTTTCTGCTGGCCTAAGAACCTCTTATTACCAAGTTTAAGTGAATCATGCTCTTCCCGTATGGACGCTACAGTAAACTGTGTCACCAGGAAAGTCAAACAATTATCAAAACTCCAGATGTGAATTATCAAATAACAACGAATTTATAAAATAAACAACAAAATTACCTTTAGAAGCCACTTTGATCCTTATCAGAGAGACGATAAAATAAGTTTGATGTATTTAATGGTCTCGCAGTTGGTTTATATTAAGCTATATGTATTGGTCACATCGATATACTTCACTTAGTATGATCACCCATACTTTTTGGAAATATTAAGCTTTTGGTATTGGTGATCACATCGATATACTTCACTTAGTATGATCACCCATACTTTTTGGAAATATTAAGCTTTTGGTATTGGTGATCACATCGAGCTATTTCACTTAGTATGATCACAGATACCTATCTGAAAACATTGTTATTTTTTACTATTCTTTATGGACCGTTTGGGTGAACTATTTTAAAACCATACACGCACATACCCGTGAGACCCTTTTCCACAAAACTATTTTCCTAATTATATTTAGGTTCATAAAGAAGTTTCCTAACCATTTTTAGGTTCCGGATTAGTTATCTACTCTCTAGAAAATACTATTTGATATTCTCCAAATCGAAATCATAATATGGCTTCTATGGGTAGTTAAACAAAATATTTGACAATCACAAAAATATCATTTTTCGATGGGTTCATTTTTTCTTTGTGATATTCTACATCTTTCTTGTTTTTGACCAACATATGAAATTCTTAGCTATAGCTTAGTTACCAACATGATTAACTTCATTTCATATGTTTCATAATTACTTACTTGATTTTCAGTGTCTATTTTCAATATTTCAACAGTCAAACAAAAAACTTGTACTATTCAATATCCATATGGGGCAAAGAATGGCAAAAAATAATCAACAAAAACTCTTTTTTTATCGATAATGAAAAAAACTGAGTTGATTCTTTTGTGTTTTTTTTCAACAAAGAAAGCAAATTCAATTAATAGGTGTGTAAAGAAGTAATGCAACCCCTTATTATATATAGTAGAACTTCGATAAATTGATCTGTAATGAATTAATAATTTCATTAAAATAATAAAATTTTCTGGTCCAAACTAAACTTGCATAAGCTAAATTTTAACTCGATAAACTAATAATTATGATAAGATAACAAATGTTTTTAGTCCTTATACTATTAATTTATAGATAAAAGTTTTATTGTTTGCTCATTTCAGAAATAAAGAGGATTATCGACATCTTTATGAGCTAGAAAATACTATGCCTTTTCCTCTTCTTAAATTAGGATACTTTTAAGAAGATTATGACATCTTTATGAGCATATTCATTTTCCTATTCTTATACTAGTGTTCCTTCTTTTTATTCTTTTCTTTTGAAGCATGGATACATTAGGATTCTTGATGTTCTATGTTGGACTTATGAAAAATCATTTTGATTATAGAGGAATGCATTTAAATATATCGTAAAAATTGTTAGCTCTATATGTATAAATCTTTTGCATCCAAATTCAAGTAATTATGTGGATGGCATTGATGTGAATCAATAATGTTGTAGTAAAATAGGTTCATGAACTTGTGAAAGCAATGGATTTTAGATTTATTAAAACTTCAAAATAAAGAAAATTTGATTCAAGATTGATTTCAAGATAAGAGAGAATAACCAAGACACTAGAATCCACTATTACACATGAATGATGTCAAATATTTCATAACTCTAATTATCTTTTAAGTCCTTTGTTTCTTAATTCACAAATAATCAGGCAAATTCTCAAAAATTACTTGTATCCCTTAAGCATAGATTATCTTAATTCAAAGCATAACCTATCTAATTGAATCACAACTAATGAAGAAAATTATGCAAACAATTAAAAACTCTGCAAAAGCAGTGATTGAGTGAATTATAAAATATAAATTAGAGAAAATAAAATAGTTACCAATTATTCATGCGTAAATAGCTTCCTCATTTCCTTGGTTGTGGGAGAATTAGCCGCTCATCATGTTGGAAACACGCTCAAAAATCATTATTATTGCTCAAAGGGTGTTTACAAAGATGAAAATGGGAGAAATATAATGAAAACCGGGTGTTTGCAACGCTTATAATTGTTGCAAACACTGTTACAAAAGAACGATAACTGATATGCGTCACTGATACGTAACTGTGCGACCCTCAGTCTTTGTCGCAAACACTATTGTAGAACGACTGTCTTGGCAGGTCTGTTCTTCGTGTTCTTCAGGTATGCAGCAGCAGCAAAAAAAATTCCGTCAACTCGATCTCTCGACTTTGTAATGCTCTGTAACTCTCCCAATCTCTCTCTCCCCTTGCCTTGTACCCCAGGACCCTTTATATACTCGACAGTGCAACAAAATATCTCGCAGTAACTCCAAAAATCTTCTCTTTATTATTTTTATTCTCACGGAAATATTTTCCAAATATTTGATCTTCCACGCGTCTACAGCTGCTGAATCTTCCTTATTTATCTCCTACACGCTCCTGGTTGTTTGCTAGAGTCATCATGCACGTAAAAATAACGTTCAAATCTCATACAAACTCGTGAACTGTCCTCCCATGCACGTGCTTCCCTGTTTTCTTCCATCCGACGATTCAACCAATTTTAACCGAAACGATCAACCATACCACCCCTGTTAAGATTAAACATGCCTTCCCACGAAATTCCAGCCATTGAATCTCACGGGAACAGCTTCAAAATCGCAACCCTAGTTCTGCCATTAGTGAACTAGCTTTTCCCGCCAATTCTCAAAATTCAAAACGGTGAAGATGGGTGCGATGGATAAGGGCTATATATAGCCGTGGGTTCTGAGAATGAATTTGGGCTATACATAGCCTGGGTTCCCCTTAGCCAAATCTGGGGTCCGTATAGCGAGTGTCCTCCGGGGGTGCTCCGAGCAACTTTTCGAGCCGAGTTTTCCAACAATATTTATTTCCAAAAAAATACCTACAAACACACAAAACACCATAATAAGGACAAAAATGAGTACTAACAATACGAAACATTGAGGACAAATTAGACACATAAATGTGTCTATCAGGCATGGATTCCTTACAAATGCGATTTCATCGGTCATGATCACTTCTCTGCCGTTTTTTGTATAGTATTTTTAATTCATATTATGTTTTTTTTTCTTAACATCTTGTAGTGAATTATAATTGCTTCCAATATAATCATTTTATTTTCACTGGAGTCATTTGTTGCATCAAAGAATTGTATAACTCAGTTAATCATCCATTTCAAGGCCACATATTGAAATCTTATGTTCGTTTTTCAGGTGCATACTTTAAAATTCTTACCTTGATTACCTTTTTGTTGTTGGTATTGATAAACATTAGACATTGAGATATTATTATATTTGTGTGTAGGTCACCTTTCCTCTTCCGGAAAATTGAAAGCAAATTGTAAAACAACTCAGCTAAATTCAAAGAAAGGAATCTAAAGAATAGTACCAAAGTTGTGCTACTATTCCACTTTGACCAAATTTCATAAACCCTAACTATACTTTTCATCTAAATCGGTAAACCCTAGTCGTCTCATACCACAACTTTCAAACACATCTCCAAATCTTTGCAGCAATCACGTCCTATAACCTTGCAGGAGCCTTCCAATTTTGTGCAATGGATACTCCTTGTTTTAACTAACTAAATAAAGTTTATAAACAAAATATATTTTTTTGGATATTGAATCATTTGAAATTGTGCAGGCGTATGAGATAGCTCATTCTAAAATAAATAATGTAAATTCAAAGTTTATGTTTTGTAATTGTTTGTTTTGATGACCAACTATTAAATCTGAATTTGTAATTACCTCTGAAAAGTCCTCCTATATTTCAATCACAATTGTTAGACTGTAGTTTTATAAATGAAATTTAGCGTAGAAAGTTTTAGAGCTTTGAATGATATCGAAATATCCTCACAAATGAGTTATCTTAACTGGATAAAGTCGTTCTTCGGCGGCATAGTTTCTAGTCATCCCTCTGTTGCAGACAGGAGAGTGAACTATCTATTTTGTTAGGATTTGTGGGTACAGTAAGCCAGTACCTAAAAAATCAGGTGCAAGCTGTTAAAAAATGCCACAGCTAAAGATAAATGAATTTAACTTTAGATTTTGAATTTTAGATTACCCATTAAAAGAAATAATAAAGGTAAGAATCCATTGAAGAGAAAATTTAGTCGCACTAATTAAGATTCAAAGAAAAGATATTTGCTAGCATTTGCTTTGAAGAAAAGATTTACGACACTAAAGAGCCCAACGTATATTAGGAGTGTAAAGCGTTACATATTAATTATTGGTATGAATTGATGGTGAAATGAGATCTTCCATCTTCGTAACTGGATGACCTAAAAGGTAGTTGTAGTTGCTCTAATTGTTTGAGGGGTCTATATGTCGGGATAACAACGTTGGCTAATAAACCTAGAAATCCAATACCAAAAACCCACATAAAATCAGATATGAGCCAAAGCCTTATCTAGGTAGAAGGTTGATCTTTGCACATCCCATAGATCCAGAGTTTACTATGCAAACCTGCTGCTAGTTTAAAAGACACAAATAATTAGTTAAAATAAGTTTTTCGACAGTATGTCTGGAAATAATCTTACTTATAAACTGATATTTCCAATATATAAATCAATAATCATTTATCCAATACAAACATATTCACAACTGTTTTTACCATTGAATAATGTATGAACTAAGCTTTTTGTTGATGACATCTGCAAACATCTTTAATATATTAAACGCCATAATTATGTGAGCCATACCTTAATAAGTTATAAAAGTATTCCAATTTCAAAATGGAAAGCTATCCGAACAACCCATAGTTCTTTGATGTATACATGATTTTTTTGCTATATGCGGGAATTTCTAGTGTAAAAGCCATACCTTAATGAGTTCTCAAAGTCCTCTTGTTTCAACATGGAAAGCTATCCAAACCAATGTAGTCAATATGAGATTTCGGTTCTAAATCTCGGTGTTATCTCGATTTCAAATTTTATGCGTATAATTTTTTATAACAAACATTTTTTACACAATTTATCTATCAATTGCATAACTTCTTCATACACCATGACATACCCAGGACACAAAGTACTCCAAAATAAATTTCCCTTTGGAATTTCTCAGTTTGGTTAGTTCTCTTTATCATACCTGATTCTCTTGTTGGAAATCTCTGTTTGGTTAATGTTACACGTGTTCCTACCCAAATAAAACCATAAAAAAAGGGCATTAAAACCGGTACGCTTTAGATACTAAACCTAGCCTAATGCATCTTTTCCACCTCGTTATTCCTTCTACTACACAGTCACCACATGCATCTCAATCGTCTTTCTTTGTTATTCCTTTCTTTTAAAATTAATTAGGTCAATTGTTTGATGGGTTTTGATAAAAAAAAAATCATGTATTCTAGTGCTTATGAAAGTTCATTATTCTTACCGAACTTGATGCGAGAAGCTGTTTAGTTCTTCAATCAAGTTTTTTATTTATCTTTTAACCCGATTCAAAGATTGAGATACGTAATTGAGAATGTTTGATTGTAATTTACGAAAGAAACTAAAGTTGTTCGTGTTTTAAATTGTTGAAACGAAAAATTTTGTGCTGAAACTTTCTTCACAGATGATTTTATTTTAGCGAAACAACTGAGTTTCCGGAATTTTCTGTTGTTATTTTTAATTCCCAACAATGATAGCGAATCTAATCTCAACTCCTATTCACAACAGCTAATTATTATTTTCTTCTTTCTTTGTTTTGTTAAGGTTGGTAAAGAGATATGGGTTTACTTTGTATTCGATTTCTTTCCATGGAAATCGATTTGACTTAAATTGGCCTCATATAAGTAATCAGTGTTTACTTAGTTTAACCTGCTCGATCCTGATTGGAAGTTGAATTGTATGTATCCATAATTTCTGCATTATGCATGTATTCACATTTCTACTGCCAACTTGGATTATTGGCATGTGCCAGTTTGGAACATTCCCAAACATCTCCTACCAATAATAGTCTGTATTGGACCCTCAAAATAGTGAGTACTTAGTTTTTAGTTTTGTATGGGAGTTGTGTATCCAGTATGAATGCAACTTAGAGCATAATTATGGTTGTTATATTGGATGCAGGAATGTAAGACATTTTCAAGAAAAAAATGATATTGTTTATAAAAGAAAGCAAAGTAGATTATCAATTAAAGCTGTAAAAAGTATCCAACGATCATGTTCAGAAAAGAACCCCGAAAAACAAACAAACAAATAAACAAACACGATATGTTAGAAGCCATCAGAATCATTTCTGACTCCAAAAATGGATGATATGCGTAATATATCATCTTTATCTTCGTTTCTAATATTTTGTCGAACCCTTCGTTGCCACTTGAGGATCTTTTACTAAATTCAGTGATTCAACAGCCTATTGATTTCTCATGACCAAATAAAGAGATATGTCCATACATATATCATTTTTATTTGCATATTAGTATATGTCTTTAGTTCTGGAATATTGGAGTAATCTAAGATGATTTCCAAGAGAGGACTAAAATGGGGTAAAACACTCTACAAACTTTCCTTAAGTCATCCCTAGATTACGAACTATATTGTAAGATATATTGGCACATGCTATATATATATATATATCCAATTTTGAACATTAGTATGCCTTGAGGTTTTAAGCACCAAATGCACACACTACTATAAGTTGGTCATCTTAAAGATATGTACTAACGATATTCCAACTTCCTTGATGTAGTAGTAAATACAAAGTCTACTATAACCATCCATGTCTTCAGCGGAAGATCCTGCTACAACAGAGATAAACAAATATGAACATTATGATGTCGTGGAATTTACTCCTTGAATCCTAGCAAGGTAATATAACATCATAAAATATCAGCTAATTAGGAGGACCACATATAACAATCTAACTCCTACATGAAAACATAACCATAAAGTACTAATTCATAGTTACAAATTAAAGAAATCAAAATTCTTAATATACTACAAAAACGGGAATAAGATATGAAGCTAATATTTTAATCTAAATACTTTCAGATACAGAAGTAGGTCTCACCTTCCTCCACATTTTCATCTTTTGAGCATGAACGAAGTAATGCTGAACCAAAAAGTAGGATATCATAATACTGCTCAAGTTGCACATCAGCATTTTACAAACTTGGAATCTGACGCATAGAGTCATCTTCAAAGTCCTTTTCACATATGGACCAACAAAGCTCTAAAAATTGAGCAACATGATATGTTAAATTGTGTTTCCTTACAGCATCAGGCGTTTACACAAAATTGAAACATAAAAGGCAATCAATTTGATAAATCTTGATAACCTCCAATTATAGGGTTGAAAAAAATCATGTAAGAAGATGTGGACGTGAGATTTTCCATGATTTGCATTACTCTCGCGGATCCATCGATCCCGGCCACATGATCACTCCTATTTCCTCCCCCAGCAACCTTTCCCGGCCGCATGATCTTCAAATCCAACGACATCTATCAAAACAAAAGATAACAATACTTAATTTTAGTTGGTCATACCCTGCATACAAACCTTCTCTACGAACTCTATGAAGAACAGATCTAACCCCTTAATGCACCAAACTAACTTGTCTAAAATCCCAGATATAATCAAAAATCCAAAACAGAAAGGAAAAAGAAAACATTTGTTAGGCATCCGTGGAGGTAGAATACAAAGAATAAGAGAAGGGAAAAAACTGTTTGAATATAACAGATACGCACGTTGACCTCATGGTTTAAATCAATACACAATGTTGAAAAGTGAAGGCAGTTTAAGTACTAAAAACCAAACCGAGAAGCTATTTGTTTTTGAGTATTCAGGGGTTCAAATTAGTATATATAGAAAGACAATAACCAAAACCTAACCATCTTGAGTCATCTTCAAAATAACAGAAATATGCAATTTTGTCGAATCCCCTGTTATGTAAAAGTAAGTTGTACAAACACTATTGGATTGATAAAAACAAAAAAGAAGGAAATGTGACGGGATTATTACTACCTAGATTCTTATGAGTTCTGTGAACCTGACTTATGCAATGTTGTCTAATATAAACTAATTTTAATGAAGGGATCTTTGCTATGCACAGAATCCACTATTTTAAGTAATGTTGTTGAATCCCCAGCTATGTAAAAGTAAGTCTAGACATCATGTATCATATATTCTAGGCCGTTGCAACCCTATACACCTACATGACATGAAATAATTAATACTACCTTATTGACATAATACGTATCCAATTCATAATGAATCAAAACACTCCTCCTAGATATCCACTGCAATCCAGGATATAAATGTATATCTAATTGAGAACGATCAAAATCATTGAGTGATACCAAAGGATAAGAGTATTACCTTAGCATATCATAAACAATAACTCAATCGCCAACTTATTAAATTCACTCAATAGGATTGCATCCAACAATGTTTTACTAATTGGCCAACTCTTCCTACAAACTAAAAAGGAAAAACTTAATATTTATTGGGCATTGGCATACCTCTTATACCATCAGTAAGTTACATTCCCTAAAAGCAAAAACTATAAACCACTATTTTAATTCAAAGAAGAATTTAAGAAAATTGAACATGACTTCACGAACCCACTCTCTTGTCTCTTGCATCCCTGATTTAGTTCGCAGCCGGGGGATTTGGCACCCTGATAAATAAAACCTTCCAACCTTATCCAAGATAGTCACTGTAGTCTATGGTTCAATTTCATTACCCCCGATTAGATGCCCCTGCAATACAAAATCAACGAATCAAAAGAGATGCACCTAAAAGGTGAGGGTCGGTCTCGATACCTGAGGAGTACAACTACATTACGAATTCTCGAGATCAGTAGCTAATAATTTAAGTTCATTCTCATTGTCACCACTGTGAACAAAAAAGTGCAGTTCTTGAATAAAATTATAAATTCTGATGTGGTTCTCAAACTTTGCTATCTCCGCCGATATGATTGAACAGTATCACATTTATATAGCAAACATTGCAAGAAAGGTTAGTATGTAATGGTAAATAATTCTCTTTGACTTCCATTTGAAGTGACATCACAGACATGGACATGAAAAAAACTTAACCAACAAAATTATATTTTTAACATTTAATGCAAATTCTAACATGAGAAGATTAGTGTAAGTTACCTCTGCAGATTTGTAGAGAAATTGAAAACATAATACACAACATTCTATCAAATTAAAATGTAGAAATAAATCAACACCAACGGTATCTGCTTTGACCATCAAGTGTCAAAGTTATCTAAAGATTTAACCACAAAAACCTGAATCCTTATGTTTAAATTACTTGCGACTGGATCAATACTTTTCTAATCTTCAAATGTTGGTACAAATGCATATATTATTCTTACTACTCTTACAAACAAAACCACCAACAAACTTCCAGTAGTTCCCTTTTGCCGCTCTTTAAATCCTCAAGGGAAAAACCTATTTTCAATCTCGGCAAATCAATTGAGCTAATTGGCTTAACAAAAGAAATATTAGGACAAATTATAACCACCAATAGTTTGCAAACCAATGAGACTCACATCATGACAATAAATCCTTAGTGATTACTTAAGCTACCTGCAATGTGAGTAACATACACTAACAATATTAAGTTAAAATCCCTCCAAATATGCATACCTTACCACTTTTGTACAATAAAACACACTCTGTCTCAGCTTCAAATGAAACCTATGGAAAATAGAAACACGATGAAGCATATGTTGTCGCAAGAATAACGCTTAATATTTTTTTCATCGATATGGATGTCATTCTTAATTTTAACATCATCATAGAAATATAACTAATACGAACCAACATAATGTGCATCCAACATTGTCCCTTTTGTTGTCATGTGCATGCATATGCTGTGAAATAATGTATCATGGAGAAGAAAAGGGCATCACAATATAGTGGCCTATATTTTTAAATCAAAAGAAGCAAATTTAAATGTTAAGTTATGGAATTTATTCAAACACTTTGTTAGTTCATAACAAAATTAACAAAAAAATATTAGACTCGCCCATGTTTGCCTTTACCAAAAAATTAGACTCGCCCATTTTTTCCTTCACCATCACCAATCTATTCCAATTTCTTGAGACAATCCATGCTTCAAGAGCCCGAAGAAGGAGCCCGAGCAAAATCAAGCTGTCATGTTGCTGCTACAGCCAAAGTATAACAGTACCTATAAATTGATACCAAAGTATAATACAGTGAGATTAAATGGAAGAATCAAGAACAAGAGAAAAGCTAAAAATTATACGAAACATTTTTTTTTTTCATCGGATTCAAAATCAAGTAAAATAATGAATCGTCGATGAAGATAAATAATTACCTGAGTCAATTATTAATCTGAAAAGAATTGAACCCAAAATTAGGGTTCGAAAAGGAAATCAATCAACAAAACCCAGAAACCAATCCTTGCTTCAGTTCACCAACTCATCAAAACCCAATTCTTATATTTCAACACAAACCATGAATATCAACTCCAATCTATTCTCGATTTAAACCCTAAACCAAACCATAACAGCAAACACCAATCGCATGAGACAAACATCTTCTTCTAAATCTTATTAAGCAACAACTTCATGTAACAAACTCAAGTAAAACCCTTCCAAAATCTCTAATTTCTTCCTGAACCTTCATCAACAGTTCACTACCAGCTCAAGCTTCCATCTCAAATCGAACCAAGTAAAATCCAGATCCAACAATCACGATTGTCGATTTCAGATTCGATGTTGTTAATTGCCATCTTCATTCCCCTAAAAATTAACCCATTCCACGATTGACTAATAGCACACTGATTTGAATCCAACCAAGAAATCCCCAATTACAGCATAGCCCCATAAATTCTCAATTACAGCACAGCCCTAGATTTCTTGTTGTTGACTACCATTTTCATCCCCTCAACTACATAAAAGAACAAAGAATCGAAAAAAAAACACAGACGAAAAATATATCGAAAATAATTGAACCCAAAATTAGAATTCGAAAAGGGAATCTGCGTGAATTGGAACGATCGATTGCATGTATCTTCATGTGGCATATTTATATTTTACATTTGGGACCTGCTGCGAATTTTTAAATTAATATCAATGTTATGGGGGATCCAGTTGAAATTAACTGCGCGAAGGTAAACAGTTTAAGCTCAAATTGTGCGCTTATTTTAATATAATTTCTCTATCGATATGGCGTTGTGGTGCTTTGTTTCAATAATTCTGTGATGAATCTAGAGTCCTTCATAAACTATACCAAGCTTCAATTCTTTTAACCTAAACACTGAAGAAAAAATAAGGAGGCAAGCATTATTAACTTCATAGGATTTCAATGGTTTTGCGAAAATAACATGGCTTATTATCAAAATGCAAATGAATTTCTGAAAACTGAAAGGGTAACAAACTACCACATGGTAGGCCTGGTTTCAATATGGAGTCACCACTGAATCCTTCCCTTGCCTAGTTAATCTAAATAATCCAGCAAAATAAGCTATGGGTTTTACTTAGTTTCTGTTTTTGGATCTTGCTTATCGTATCTGATTTTTTTTCTTCTATAATTCGTAACGAAAAAAGAACAAAAAAAAAATCATAGTACCAAGGTGTAATTGGGTTCAAAGCCCTGCCAAAACTAACAGGCTAAACTAAACCAATCAAAATTAAACAACTTATATCCTTCGCTAAGCAAACCTCAAAAAATAAATCAAAATCTTACAACAAATTGAATCTCGAAATATTGTCGACCCATGTGTGACAATTTCTGGTGATAAATCAGAACTAACCTATTTTTTCAAAAAAAAATTATGCAATTACTTACTGAATTGATTTTTATTGAGAAAGAAAATATTAGGGTTTTAAAAGAGATAGTGAAATATATACCTCCTAATCTTGATCTACGTTTTTGATTACTTCTTTAATGGATGAAATTGTTTCGTCTACGAACTTGGTTATAATAGCGGAATCGTAATTAAGCTAAACCAATGCTTCACTTACTCTGAAATCCATGAGGTCAATAATAGCACCTATGCTAACTGTTGATATTTTTTATGTGTGCTGCCGAAATTTGGAAATACCGAGCAGAAAGAGATCAGGGAAAGACGAACACAGAATTTTTGTGAATTACCGGAAATTTTCTCAAGTCATGGGCATATAACTATTAGGGTTTCCTGTCACAATGTTCCATGACTTGAGCAACTGTTCCATTAAGAAACAGTTATGGGCATAAAGGTTAATTCAGAAGAAGTAAAATACTAAATTCTGAGCAAATTTAGTTCAATTTCACAACAAAGACACTAATTGAGAAAGCCAAAACATCCAAAAAAATAAAAAAAGTCAAGTTACCTTGGATGTTGTAGGCAAGAAGCATTAGAAGTCGAGGACCTCCTGAATACTCCATCTCCATGGTCAATTATTTTAGCTTTAATTCTGTTTGATCAAATTAAGATCAAGTCACTCTCTTCTGAGTTAAAAACATAAAGATCACAAATATGCAATTTCATCCGTTCCATGATTAGATTAATCAAACAACTAATCTCAAGAAGAAAACTGACCTTGAATCTGAAGAAAATGCCTTTCATTTGGAGATGGTTTTAGTACATTGTTAATGGCCGAAAATTAGCAGTAGAAAATCCCCGAATTCAATAATCCCAGGAAACCCTAACTATGCCTGAAGCTAAGACCCTGAATGGTAACAATTTTACAAATATTATCAGAACCTATACAAAGTATTAACTCAATAATTCTAAATAAATACAAATCCAAGCCCTGGATATCACAGTAGAAATTGATGAACTAAGGGTTTGTTTCAATAGACTTCGAGATTCAAATCTCTTAAAAGAAGTTCAATATCTTCCTCTTGAAACGAAAGACCGTAATAAAAATACCAAAAACTGAAGTGGAACAATTAAACAAAACAGACATTAAATATCCCCCATGAAGAGACATGCAAATTAATATCACCCCATAGTAAAACATTGATATAATTTCTCTAGAAATTAAACCAATTTTCTAGTATAAGATTAAAAACGACAAACCTGGATTGAAATCTTAGGCCGGGGCTCAACCTCTTTAGATATTTTTCTTGTTGTTTGGTTGACCAAGTAGTATCCTCATCAGAATGTTAATCAGCCAGTAATGGTCGGGGCAATGTTTAGTTAGTTGTATCGTAGTAGGTTATAGGCCCTGACCATTAGGAATGGTCCCGGTATTTAGTTAGTCGTGTTATAATAGTGTGTTTAGTTGAGCTTATTCATTAGTCGTGATCGCATGTCCAATTGTTTTATTGGACTGGTCAAATCAAGGGGGCATGTGGCCCCGTCCGTGGTTCCTTAAATTCTTCTATAAATTAGGGAGCTTGTGGCCCCACCCATGGATCCTTATGTTCTTTTAGAAACCAATTTTTGGTTTTTAAAAATTAAGATAGAGTAGATAATGAAATTATATTAGGACGAACCTAAAGTTCGCCATGTTTAGGATTAATGGTTAGGTCAGGGCCAGTTTTGTCCTGGAATGTGACATAATCTTTATCGTCCAAAATAATATAATCTCAAACCGTATAAAAAGATATCAACTGTAAGTTCAACCTCGTTGTTTTGTTGGTCGGGTCAAATCAATCAGGACCTTGATCCCAGCCGTGACTCGTCAAATTATTTTAGAAATTAATTTTTGGTTTTTAGGAAATAAATTAGAGTAGTAATTTTATTTGGAACTTTAGTCACGACAAACCTAAAGTTCACCCTGTTTAGGATTAAAGGTTCTGTCAGGGCTAATTTTGTCCCGGACCGCGACATAATCTCTATTGTCTGAAATAATGTAATCTCAAACCGTATAAAAAGATCTCAACTGTAAGCTCAATCTCCGTGTTTTATTGGTCTGGTTGAATCAGGTCCCGGCCGTGGCCCGCCAAATTATTTTAGAAATTAATTTTTGGTTTTTAGAAAATAAGTTAAGAGTAATAATTTTATTTGGAACTTTAGTCACGACAAACCTAAAGTTCGCCCTGTTTAGGATTAAAGGTTAGGCCAGGGATAATTTTGTCCTGGACTACGACATAATCTCTATCGTCTGAAATAATATAATCTCAAACCGTATAAAAAGATCTCAATTGTAAGCTCAATCTCAGTACTTTGTTGGTCTGGTCGAATCAGCCGGGACGGCCCCGGCCATGGCTCATTAAAATTTCTGAGAAATTAATTTTTGGTTTTTGGAAATTAAGTTAGAACTGATAATGAAATTATATTAGGAACCTTAGTCACGACAAACGTAAAATATAAAAATATCATCCGCACATAAGGCAAATGGATGCTCGGATTTATCCCATAGGAACTTGTTGATCGGTCGATTCCTGAAACAGACATCCTTCACCCTTGTACTATACCTAGACGCATAAAGATGTCGATTATACGGGGTTCTTTTGGTAGAGACTGATGGAACAATTTGGCCATCTTATTAAGCTTCTCATCATGTGTTGGGCCCATAACTTGGTCGTGTGACTCATCTCTGTATTAGGCTTTCATTGGTCTAATTCAGTTAACTCTTTAGACTTAGATGCCTGGCGAATGGCGATCTCATATCAGTGCAACATCTTGTATTTTTTTTTGGGTTTGTATTATACTTCCGTCAAGTACTAATAGATTCACCATGAAACCAAATTCAGAACATACATTACATAATTGTTTTTATTGTTTTGGACTCGATTGCACAATTCTCTGAAGTTTAAGATCATTTCTATCTTGTGAGAGGCAAAATTTTTTTACAAATATTGCAGCCTCATCCAGATGTCAAGTCGATGGCATATGCGAACAACTTCCTCCTGACATTCAACTGAGGTCTATTTCCCTCTCCCTTCTGTACGTTCTATTATATCTAGTCAAAAGTTTGTCGAAGACGACTAAATTCGGAGAGTCCAATTGGGGTTTGGAACAAAAAGACGAAGATTGAGTAGTTGGTTCAAGTCAGTCTCCTTACCGCAAGAGCTAATGCAAGAAAACCCCACTAAAAGTGATCATAGTTATTTCGTAACAACAATGGCACTAAGTCATGGACATATAATACAGTTACTTGTATAGACCATATACAGGAAGCGATTTTGATCTAGCGTTGCTAGAGCCGTTGGATCAACTAATCCAATAATGGTGGTAGTTTATGATGGAAATTCAATTTTTGCCCTTGGAGTAAAAATCTCCAGTGGCAACCGCCACCATTGGATTGGTTGATCCAACGGCTCTAGCGCTGCTAGATCAAATTTTTTCCCCATATACACCCGGAAGTAGAAGTTACCTAGATTTGTGTAAAAACAGAAACCGGTATGTTTTATTTTCTCTATGCACCAATTTTGAGTATGGGCCTGCTCGAGACCACTATAAGCTACCTCAATTATTTCAGAAATTTGCCTAACCAAGTAGCAAATTGAAAAGGCACGAAATATGAAATTTTTTAAAATCTAGATTACCTCGTGATACAACAATAAATAACACAGCTACTTGTAAGACCTTTCCATTCTCTGCAGAACAAATGTGGTTGTCAGGGGGGGTTGGGGGTGGCAGATGCATCCCTTCAACTCGTTCTGATATCTCTCTCAAATTTTCACCCAGTTTTTGACATCAGGCATGTATTTACATGCACGCAATGGTAAGCGGAAATTAAACCCTCTGAGAAATCTCCAAAGATCAACTGGGTGCGACACGCTTGTGCACACGATGGTTTCGCAAGTCAAAAGTAAGCACCATATGTTTGCAAAACCAAAATTGAGATTAAATTTAAGAAACACCTCTTGTCAGAAAGAGCAGTAAGTCGCAGTAAGTCATCTGTGGCACTCAAACTTGCAAAATACCTTCATAGGTACTCAAACTTCGAAAAGACCTTCCGAGCAACGTTCTGGCGGAAAAGAAGAAATTGTGCTTGACTGGAAAAATACCATGAATGCAGTATTCAAGGTTCTAATTTTGTTTATGAATGACTGGTAGGTACAATCCTCTACGCCCCAGACACAATATATGTCCAAAACTCACTCACAGTTGTAGCCCAGAGCTCAAGGAACTTCATGAGCTTCCTTTATAGACTCTTTGCTATTGGAACCTAGAATTTAATAATTATGGTTTCTCGTATAATTGTAGGATCAGAATATCGCCACAGCAACATTCTCACGAAATTATTAACAATATTTCCGTGAGTTCTTCAACAACACACTACGAGCGTCGCAGAATAATTCAAAGAATGACGTAATAGACAACGACAACATAAAACACGAGAAAGATGTGAAGATTTTGTGGTTGGAGAGAACACTCGCGAGAACGTAGCGGGAGCTCACTAGAATGTAGCAGATCCTGAGAGAACATAGCAGATCTTGAGAGTTTATGAGTTGTATGTGAGTTGTCATCCACTATGTAAACACCTATATAAAGAGAAGAGCAGGAGAGAGAAAGTAGAGAATTTTCGGAAGAGAGAGAGAGAAATTTTGCAGAGAGATATTTTTAGAGAGAGAATGTATTTTTCTTTATCATCTTCTTCCCAAAAAACTAGATCTAATGGAGACTATCAATGTAAATCAAATGTAAATTTAAACAATCATAATGAAGAATCATGGATGTAGATCAAATTGATCGAACCATGTAAAAATCAGTGTGTCCATTTATAATTAAGTATTTTAATCATCATTTTCATATCAAATGAGTTTAGATTAAGAAATTATTATCAAGATATTACAAGGGGTGTGTTGTAGGAAAACCTGCAACTACATTTTGGCGCTAGAAACAGGGAGACAGTAAAGGATTTATCCTTCCTGTAATTTGTTAATTCAAGAAATTTCCATGAAGATCAACTACTGTTCATATTTATTTTTAGATCTACAAAGTTTCGGGTAAAAAATAGAAATTTCATGAAAGAAATTACACTTTCAGGGAGTAAACATCATCAACAACTTCTCTCTTTCATGTGTTAGGGGAGAAATTGGAAGATCTGGCAAAAAACTTGCATCGTTAGGAGAAAAGGCAAGAGGCAAATTTTTAAAGGAAATAAAAGAATGCAAAGAGAAGAAAGACACAGTATACTTGCTTAAAATTGAAAGAAATTTCAATATCACCAATGATAAATGGGAAATATTAGGCGCAGCTTCATGAGCAATAATGGATTTGTTAATGATGAAGGAAGAAATGAATTACGTCCAGCAATAAAATTATTGGTGAAATTCAATTCATGCAATTACTTGTCAAAGCATGTCTCCCTGGCGAAGAGATAAAGTGAAAGTACAGGAAAGTACCAAATTTGAAGCTTACGGCAATAGAGAATGGAGTAATAACAATAATGGGAGGAAGTCTTGCGAAGATATAAATATCTCTAGTCCTAGGGGAGAAATATCAGTAAGGAAAATGAGAATCCAGCGAAATACATAAACTAATTCATGAATGACATAAGGGAGCACATGGAGTTTATGGATGAGTAACAGAAAAGCAAGGAAATGAATGAGTACAATTCCAACGAGAGCAGCTACAAATAGTTGCGAAGAATAAAAGTAAAAAGTGAAAAGGCATCATTTTCACGAATTCAGAGCAAAAGCCAAAGAATTAAAACAACCAGCGTGAAGATGAAAGATAAATAGCTATTATGGTTTCATCGACGACCTTCGCAGAACAATTAATCCACTTCGCAAAGTTAAATCAGTTCACATATCCTCAAAAATTAATTTTAAAGGGAATATTCTTAACTTTGACCTCATATATTTTAATAAATTAATTTTTTTAGAATTGTTTCTTAATTTGCGAGTACATCAACGCACTTGAAATAATAACTTTGATGATCAATTGCTAACTTGAAACATGAGTCCCAGGTACATATAATCGTCTCAAGAAATGTAACTCGCAAGCGAAAGATGGAACGGGACAACAAAGAGAGAAATCAGCGAATTAAATTCTGAAACAAACACAACAGCTCAACGGGAGTAGCAAGTTAAATTCTGCCACTCGGAGAATCAGCGAGTATCTAACAAAGAGAGAAGAATGATAAACATTAAATCCAGCCGTAGCTAATATTCTCGCAGACAAAATTAATTCATAGTATTCTCGCAGCTAATAAACTCACCGCGATAAAATCCAATACTCAAAATTTTCATTTCGTCACCAACTTTGGCGAGCAACTAATTCAGTTACAGGGTTAATCTCCACTCAAAAGAGCAAAGACATACAAAATTATCATTTGGGAAGAAAATAACGATTGAAGTTCATCAGCAATGAAGGAAGAATCAACAAAGAAAGTTATCATTTAGGATCTTCAGATGTTTTCCTCGCAAGAGTTTCCTTCACAGATATTTGTACTATTCGATACAGACAACTAAGCAAAACGGGTTCAACAAAGGGAAAGTCTTGCGAAAATACAAAATTCTTCTGCGAAGATATATGCTAGGAGATAAAGACAAAAGGACAAAAAGACAAAAAATGAAAGAATTTTCACGTTAAAGTTGTTTGTGAATCATGGTGCTGAATTTTCAAACTTAATTGGATTAATTAAACGTAGTTGAATTGTGTTCTCCACTAAGTTATTTACATTAGTTGGATTTCTATCTACTAAATGATTAGAAAATCAGCACAATTTATTGAAGCGCAAAATGACAAAAGCTTAACTTGTGAAGAGAACAACTTTAACATCGCAAGTCTGATTCTCATCTATATATTCAACTTTCAAGTGCAGAGAAATGGAATAAGAGTTGATATTAATAAGAGTGGGATAAGAGTTGCGACATTGTGTACTTTTTTCGCACACAACAAGTGACATATATGGTCGGAGAAGGGTCTTGGATTATTTCGCAAGAAAGGGTTAGAACAATTGGTATGGTGCGAGAGTATGCAAGAGGCAGATCAAGAGTTCATTTCTCATTTCTTCTCAATTCACAAGCAAATCATATACTTCGCAAGAGACGAAAGCAACAGAAAATCGCATGAAAGCTAAATACCACTTTCCATGAATATTTTACTTATAGAAAATAAAAGATTCTTGATTTAATTTACAAACAGCGATACAATCGCAAGATTTCAAAGTTTTTAAAGATTACAAAAGGTGAAATCATTGCAAAAAATTTAAAGATCTCAAAAAATTTCAAAGATTTCAAAGATTACAGAAAGCGAAATTATCGCAAAGATTTCTAAGATTTCAAAAAAAAAAAATTTATTTTATTTACAAAGAACGATACAATCGCAGAATTAAAAAGATTTCAAAACTACAAAGATTTCAGAATTACAATGTATTATAATTTCTCTTGAATATTTACTTTGCTTCAAATGATATGAGATTATGAGAATGAAAGAGTGAATGACAAAAATGACAGAATAAAGAAACGCGAAAATACCGCAAGAAACGCGAATAAAATTTCGCAAGGACATAAGAATGGGACGAACCTTTATGGAATACACCCTAGTTCGCGAATACAATTTCGCAAGAGGCAAATGTAAGACCTAAATTACGTCATATAAGGGGGTATCTGTTTTCATGGCTCAGGGATAAGGTTATACCGCTGCTGGAACCTGATTCATGGAGAGCTGGGGTCCATCTCTTTGAGATACCTATCCAGGAGAGGTACCTTGGATTTCCAACTATATAACGTTATACCCTGGTTGGACGACCGAGAGTCTCTTCTAAGGAGTGCAGAGTATGACCAAGGCGCCGAGGTACACGGTTGAGTCAAGGGTTCCCGGGGCATACGAAACTACCCTGGACATCCTTGGCAAGTCTTGGCTATGATGCACTCGGCCCGAAGAAAACCCCACTTAGGGTGCAGTCTTGTAACTATAATCCATATAGGCATAAAGGATAAGAGGTTGTGAAAACAACTGGTTGTTGGTAAATCCGGATGGGAGGAGCTAGTCTTGTATGACCGATGTGCCCTCATTGAAGGGGAAACTATGGGGAAGATAAGGGCGGCACCCTCTATTAGGGAGATGATAAGTGTCTAAAGACGGAAATGTCATGGGGCTTTATGATTGCAAGAACATTTAGGCTTGTCATATTGTCGCTTGACAAAAATTATACAGAGGCAACAAGCTATGAGAAAATGTTAAGATGAGATCAATGGGTTTTTACATGAAAGTGTAAAGACGTCCTATGATTTCATCGCAATACGGGAATGTCATAAGGCTTTATTCTCGCAAGGGAGCTTAGTCTTGTCATATTGTCGCAGAGAAATGGACAAAATACGGATAAGGCAAGACCAATGGGTTTTTACATATAAATGTAAAGACATCCTGCGATTTTGTCGCAAAAATAAAATTTGGCAAAATAAGACCTTTAACTAGGAAGGCAAAATAAGACCAATAGAACAATCTCAAACATTAACTATTTTCTTTTAAAAATGAAGGAAAGATTTGTTCATCGCAAAAGAGATAACAAGTATTATTTAGAATATCTCAGAAGTATTATTCATAATTTCTCATAAGAATTATTCAGAGTCTCTCAGAAGGATTATTTGCATTTTTGCAGCACTATTCATAATTTCGCAGCACTATTTCAGGAGCACTATTCATAATTTCGCAGGGTTATTCATAAATTCGCAGACTCATTCAGAATCTCGCAGGAGATGTGATTATTTCGCAGAATGTGATTATTTTCTTCAAGAGATTATCGCATGAGGCAGAGGCAAAATAAGAATAGAGAAACATTTCATTGATTTAACATTTTCTCAAGGATTCTACCTTCGTAGATAAAGAACAAAGGCAACTAAGGATTACCAAGAAGACATTTTATGCTCTTTATCTTCTCGGCAAGAATCATTTCCAAAATGGACAAGAATTTTCGCCAAAATGAAATAATAATTTCGCATGAATAGAGGCAATACTTATGACTTTCATTCAAGGACAGATACTTCTTATATTTTGAGGAGTAAGTACTTCTTCAAGGATACTTCATAATTCGTATAGTTCAAGAGTTGATACTTCTTATTTATTTCACAAAAGAATAGAGGCAAGTACGTACTTTTCAAGTCCAATATTCTTTCGCTCGTTCCGTCATCAACAAAGATCAAAGACTACTACAACAACATATTTTTTCTTAAAGATTACTTTTCAAGAAATATTCAAGAAAAAAGATGCAAGATGTAGGATCAGAATATCGCCACAGCAGCATTCTTACGAAATTATTAACAGCATTTCCGTGAGTTCTTCAACAACACACTGCGAGCGTCGCAGAATAATTCAAAGAATGATGTAATAGACAATGACAACATAAAACACGAGAAAGATGTGAAGATTTTGTGGTTGGAGAGAACACTCGCGAGAACGTAGCGGGAGCTCGCTAGAATGTAGCAGATCCTGAGAGAACATAGCATAGCTTGAGAGTTTATGAGTTGTATGTGAGCTGTCATCCACTATGTAAACACCTATATAAAGAGAAGAGCAGGAGAGAGAAAGGGGATAATTTTCGGAAGAGAAGAGAGATGTTTTGCAGAGAGATATTTTTAGAGAGAGAATGTATTTTTATTTATCATCTTCTTCCCCAAAAAACTAGATCTAGAACTCCATTAATGGAGATTATCAATGCAAATCAAATGTAAATTTAAACAATCATAGTGAAGAATCATGGATGTAGATCAAATTGATCGAACCATGTAAAAATCTGTGTGTCCATTTATAATTTAGTATTTTAATCATCATTTTCATATCAAATGAGTTTATATTAAGAAATTATTATCAAGATATTACAAGGGGTGTGTTGTAGGAAAACCTGCAACTATAATAATAATTATCAACCATACTAAATATTTGACCAGCATACATAGGAAGTATTATATCAGTTTTAAAGAAAGATGAACCTTGGACTTGCAAAACTCAATCTTGTCCAAATATTCGGCTCAAGTAAACATGCCATTTACAAAATCCATAGAATGTATCTAGCTATAGCATTCACATCAAATAAACCCTAATCCAATTAATTGAAATAAATTTCAATGGTTTTAACAATTCGAACTCGAAAACACGGGACAAAAATCTGGACGACCAATGCCCAACAATTATTTGATTTTTTTTCAAATAATCAAAATCAAACTCTATACATAATGAATTAATTCACAATCCTAATAAAACAAGATAATAAATTTTAATACCTAACTGCTTCGCTGCATCAATTCTACACACCTTTCTGATTATACTTTTGACAAAAACCTGAAAAATTCAACAAACTGAAATCAGTATATCAAACTCAGGGAACTACTTTAGAGAATCAAGTAGGAATAGAAAACTAAAGCACAGACATGGAGAAGCTATCAAACTCAAGTTTAGGCTAGTAGCAAAGAGCAAACGGTAACCAGAATAGGAGAAAAGCTAAAAATTATATGAAACATAAAAAAAAATAAAAAATCATCGGATTCAAAATCAAGTAAAATAATGAATCGTCGATGAAGATAAACAATTACCTGAGTCAATTATTAATCTGAAAATAATTGAACCCAAAATTAGGGATCGAAAAGGAAATCAATCAACAAAACCCAGAAACCAATCCTTGCTTCAGGTCAGCAACTCGTCAAAACCCAATTCTTATATTTCAACACAAACCATGAATATCAACTCCAATCTATTCTCGATTAAAACCCTAAACCAAACCATAACAACAAACACCAATCACATGAGACAAACATCTTCTTCTAAATCTTATTAAGCAATAACTTCTTGTAACAAACTCAAGTAAAACCCTTCCAAAATCTCTAATTTCTTCTTGAACCTTCATCAACAGTTCACTACCATCTCAAATTTCCATCTCAAATTGAACCCAGTAAAATCCAGATTCAACAATCAGGATTGTCGATTTCAGATTCGCTGTTGTTAATTGCTATCTTAATTCCCCTAAACATTAACCCATTCCACGATTGACTAATAGCACACTGATTTGAATCCAACCAAGAAATCCTCAATTACAGCATAGCCCCATAAATTCCCAATTACAGCACAGCCTTAGATTTGTTGTTGTTGACTGCCATCTTCATCCCCTCAACTACATAAGAGAATAAAGAATCGAAAAAAGAACACGGACAAAAAATATGTCGGGAAGAATTGAACCCAAAATTAGGGTTCGAAAAGAAAATCTGCGTGAATTGGAGCGATCGATTGGGACTTTGGATCCATAAATTGATTAGTGTTTAATACGTGTTGTTCTGGTTTTATAAAAGGCACACTCCTTGAAATTTCGTCTGAGATGTGACTTTTAGATCATTCCTATCCGTTCCTTGAAAAAGTCCATCCGGATGTGATGCATGGCGGAAGCGTTGAATAGAACTAATATCTAAAACTCATGTTTCCGAGATACCACTCTCAAGGAAAACACTACTTTTCATTAATTAAAATCTTCTGCTCTAAAATGAATACATGGAGCTCTTTATATAGATAACTCCCAGCCAAATAATCAAAATACTTATTCCTTAAAATAAGAGATTTCTAAACTAATATATAAAATCCCTAAATAAATAATTATACTTCTAAAATATTCTTAATAAATGAAAACATCTTAATTAATTACAATATATTTTGCTAGATAATTAAAATATATTAAATAATAATGAAAATATCCAAGCATATTTTTATCCCATGAATACTCCACCAGGATGCTAGTGGCCGCCAGATCATGGTTCCGGTTTAATCATGTCCATCTAATGACTCTCAAATCTCAGAGTCAAACACCACTTTTTTTTATAACAATGATTTAAATTCTTTCGATCGCACTAACTTTTAATTAAAAAGTGTGTAAACACGCTCATCTCTTTGTCAGAGGGTTGTGTAGCCTATGTGAGTGTTTCCATGCAGGTCTCAATACTGACACTTCGGGAGATTCGTGCTACTCCGCTGCGAGTGAACATTAATCGTCATGTCATACCAATACTAGGTAGGTCAGGGCATTAGTGTATAATGCAATAGGTTAAAATTTATAGAATATCTGGGATTGTTGCTTCACGCACCATTCTGGATAAATTTCATATAAATAGGTTGAATTGCTCAAGACATATGTAAGTGAAAAGGTTTATGCACTCATTACTTTCAAATGGATTTTTTTCCTTTGAAGGATGACAGCGCATTAAATACATGCTCAGGCATTAGTGAGTAATGCAACTAGGAGCTTAAATACTCTATACTAGTGAACAATTCATCTAGGAGCTTGAGTTTCAATATAATATGAAGAGCGACATAGGCACTCATCAGATTCTGATATATTCTTCAAATTCCTTGCAGAATATAGACATATCAAGGTCTAATACTGATGCTGGGTCAGGTAGGCATATTTTTATAGTTTTCTCCTTATACTAAAAACCACCATCAACAGTCTCCAAGTGAGAAAACTGGAGAAGCTGAGATTAGATCTTTTCATTACCAATATTTAAGTAATTGTGTTTAAGATGCTCATCTTATGGACCTACCTTATTCTGGATGTTTTTATACTTGGTTCAATAAACAAGGGGTGACTAGAATTGGTTCTAATATTGATAGAATCATGGTTGATATTGAGTGGATAAATCAATTTGTTGATTCTAAGGCAGAATTTATTCGTCCTAGTGTCTCTGACCATTTTCATGGGATTGCTTCTATTTTTGATAAAATGAACCATGGTCATCTTCCTTTCAGATTCTATAATTATATAACTGAACGGCCAGATTTTTTTGATTTAATTAGACAAGTTTGGGTTGGCAAGGTTTAGGGTAATCCTATGTTTTTTTTCATGACTAAGCTTAGGAAGGCAGAGGAAACAATTATTGAATGGAAAGGTTTAAGAATCTTTCTGAGCAGGTTACAGATGCCAAGAAAAAGATAACTTATGTTCAGCAACAAGTTCAAGCTTCACCTCTCTTTCCTGTGTTGGATAGGAAGGAAAAGGAAGTAGTTCAACATTTTGCTAAAGTAGCAAGATATGAGGAGTCCATCAAGAAACAAAAATCAAGAGTCTGATGGTTGGATGTGGGTGATTTTAACACCAATTTCTTTCATAATTATTTTAAAAAAATAAGGTCTAGGAACAACATTCTCATCCTTACTTCTAGAGTTAGTGTTATTTTGGTGGGTGACAAGGAGATTGCTTTAGAATGCATTGATTTCTTCTCTAATCTTTATGATGAGGAAGGGAGGGAGGAAACAAATGTTGAGTTAATTGAAACACCTCATTTTGATAAAGTAGTTGATGAACAGTCTGAAACTGATCTCCTTAAACATGTGTCTAGAGATGAAGTTGTTGTTGTTCTTGCTTTTATAGGATCTAGTAAATCCCCTGGGCCAGATAGTTTCTCCAATCACTTCTTCAAAGTCTGTTGGGCTATCATTGGTAATGATTTTGTTGTTGCTATCAAGAATGTCTTCAAAAGTTCTAAACTCCTTAAATAGGTAAAAGCACCTTTGTGACTCTTGTTACTAAAAATACTAATCCTTGTGGCATTGTAGATTATAAGCATATAGCTTTTTGTGGGAAGATATACAAATGCATAGATAAAATTATTTCCCTTCTAATGAAGTTTTTATTGAAGAAATTAATGCATCCTTGTCAATCTGCTTTATGATATGTGCATAATTCTTATGATTTTAGTGTCCATTCCATGTTTTAGTTGTTATTCTTGCATATTTTTGTATTATTACTTTGGTTTCCTCTTATTTGTCTCTATTAGGTGAATCCTACAAAAAGGATCTACAAAGTGCTAAAAAGAGTTAGGAAGATAAGTATTTCAAATATACAAGTGCCCCAGCCCAAGGGAAGTGGAAGAAGTGCGACAAAAATGAGCAAAACGCTCAAAAAGAGATGGGTCATATACCAAGATTAAATCATTCAAATTCAGTATTTCTCATCACCATCTTGAAGATAACTGAAAGAGGAAAATAATGCAAAATGAATGAGGTCATTCCGAGTTCGGGCGAAGAAGTTGTGGGAAAAAAATTTTGTTTATCCAATACCGAAGACAAGCAAATATGCATACGAGTATGCATGCTGAAATTCAAGTATGTGTATGGGTATGCATGCTGAAATTCAAGTATTCCCCTGAATTTTATCTGAAATTTAAGTATGCATACCATGGAAGGCCAAAACTTACGGTTAGGGTCCTTATTTCATATTTTCGGGTCGGGTTCATGAACCGAACTAGATACTTGAAGGCCAAGCAATGTAAACCTATATAAAGAGGTATTAGGTCATGAATGATATATCATTAAAAGGTCACGAAATTGTAAGTCTTGGAGAGAAGAAACATCACACGGATCGAAAGCTAGGGTTCTTGAGCGGTTCTTTAATCGTAACGATATCTCTAAACTTTTCTTATATGTATACCTTGGATGTTTCTACATCCATGAGTATCTAAACACCTATTCATTGAGGATGAATTCTAAGTTGTAAAAAAGATTTGAGTTATTATATTAATCTACTTTGAAGTTCTTCATATGATTATCGCTTGTTGATACTATAATGAATATTTATGATTGATTGATCGATTATTTTGGTGGCCAACTAAATTAATTTGTTGATTCAATCGATTGCTAGTATTAAGTTAGGAGATAAGTAATCGTCGAATAACCTGTACATAAGTAAAGAACACGAGACCTTACAGAGGGATTCTGTGGAGCGATTATGTGTATAAACAACACTAAAAAGTAGACCTTGATTTAAGAGTCTAACTAGTAGGATCAACCTATGTTCGACTAAATTACACCTTGAGTGATCTACTACTAGGTGGTTTATACGAATAGAATCTGGTAGGTGAGAACTTCCGTATCCAGGGATATAAGGAATTTAGGGGATAACACTGATCTAGTTGTTATTCTACGGTTGGTGATAATCTATGGATAACGACGAGTAGGAAACTATAATAACTCAATGACGGTTTATTAACGAATAAGGATTCCTCGAGCATATCTCTCACTATTGATTACAATTCAACTTTATTTGATTTGATTATTTTATTTTGTTAAAAATTTAACCACCCCCCCCCCCCGTGATACCTTGACAACTAAAACTCAATGCTCTTCGTGGGAACGATCCTTACTTCCATTATATTACTAGTTAATTATGTGGAAAGAAGATTATTAATTTGATTACACTTACGACAGCCATCAAATTTTGGCGCCGCTGCCGGGGAGCAGTCGGTAGTTTTAGTTGTTATTTTTATTTGTTTTATTCTTGCTTTTAAATTTTCTTTTTAGTTTTAAATTTTTGTTTTCTAGATTTGTGGTTTTAGGTACTTAATCTCTGGCACCTAAAGATTGGGATCATCAGAGGTGCGGTATTCAAACTCGTAGAGGAACAGTACTACAAACACATCAACAAATGCAACAAGAAGTTTCAGAGGAGATGGTAGATGGTGCGAAGCTGCGAGAGTTGACATCTCCATGCTTAGATTAGCAACCAATGTGTATTACAATCACTAATCTAGTGGAGCTGAAGTCGAATCTACTTCACCATTTACCAAAGTTCAAGGGACGTCCTGGTGAAGATCAGAACCGTCATCTTTAAAAATTCCAGCACAAGATGACAAGTCTTAGGCAAAGAACCAAAGACAGTGATACGACACTGCTGCCAGTTTACTATTATCTTTAATAGATTCATTGGAAGAATGGTTATATTACCTTCCACCGGGGAGTATTACAACATGGACTGAGATGAAAAAGCTATTTTTAGAGAAGTATTTTCCTGCTTCTAAGGCAACATCTGTTCGTAAAGAGATTAGTGGTATTCTTCAAATCACGAGGGAATCTCTTTATGAATACTGGGATAGGTACAAAATATTGGTGGAGAGTTGCCCTCACCACAACTTATCTCCAATACTCATCCTTCAATATTTCTATGAAGGATTACTTCTAGAACAACGGAATTTTATTGATGCAGTTGGTGGTGGTCCACTTACTGAGAAGATAATTTTGTATGCAACAAGTTTGATCGAGAGTATGGCTTCGAATACTCCACAATTTTACACCAAAAATAACTCAAACATCAGAAGAGTTAACGAGGTGGGAGATTTCTCACACATAGAGCAACAGATGGGTAATATGGAAAAAATGGTCCAACAAATAGCTTCAGCAGTTATTCCTACATATGAAAAATAGGTGGAGGTAAATGCAATTTTTCCAAATCAGAGGCAAAGGTATGATCCTTATTATAATACTTATAATCCTGGTTGGAAAGATCACCCTAATTTCAGTTATGCCAACAAGCAAGCAACAGTCCCTAATCCGTATGGACGGTAAGGTGGTTTTCAACAACAACAACCTCAGAATTAGGAATCCAAGTTTGAAGCACTCATCTCCACAATCAAACAGGGTCAACATAAAACTAATCAATTCATACAGAAAGCCGAACAGAATCAGTTAAAAACTGATAACGCTATTACAGATTTGTAGACTCAAGTGGAGCAATTGGAAACTGATACGAATCTTATGAAGGCTCTTGCGTCGACAACACTCCCATCACAACCTTTTGTGAATCTAAGAGAACACGTTAATGCGGTAACATTAAGGAGTGAAAAACAAGTAGCAGATCCTAATTTTGATACATGGATAGTACGCGTACCTAGTGACGATATTGAGAAGAAATTGGAGTCGGAATCCGTACCAAAGGAAATCCAACCTCAACTGTCCAACCTAAGGACACGATTCCCAATTTTACCATACCACCTCCTTTTCCTAGTCGTTTTGCCAAATCCAAGAAAGAAGCTCAAGATAAGGAAATCATGGATATTTATAGCAAGATATACATCAACATTCTATTTATTGAGGCCATCAGAACCATACCCAGGTATGCCAAGGTTTTGAAGGATTTGTGTACAAGGTAGGATAGGTTGATTGCTAATGAGATCACTCAGGTGGGTGAAAGTTATACAAACTATGTTACTTAAGAAGATGCCTACAAAGTGTGAAGTTCTTGGCGGTTTCACGGTACCGACTACCATTGGTAACCGAAGTTTTGAGCGTGCTTTGCTTGATTTGGGAGCTTCCATAAGTGTTATGTCAGCCGATGTTTATGATTCTTTGAATGTCGAACCTTTAAACGAGGCAAAGATCACTATCCAGTTGGCTAACAAGTCCAATATATATCCTAAGGGAGTCGTGGAAGACGTGTTAGTTCAAGTGAATCAGTTAATCTTTCTGGTTGATTTCTACATTGTGGATATGCATGATTGATATAATTGTTCATCTACTTCGTTACTTCTTGGGAGACCGTTTATCAAAACTGCAAAGACGAAGTTTGATATTGATAGTGGCTCACTCACTATGGAATTTGATAAAGAGATCATTCACTTCAACATATTTGAGGCTATGCGTTATCCTAGTGATGTGCACCCTACTTTTTCTACAGATGTTATTGGTTCGTTAGCACAACAAATATTTAATTTGAGCAATAAAGATGAACTTGGAGTTGTGTTATGCAATAGCATTGATTTGGACGTTCATGGGCAGCCGAACCTGGATGTTGAGATAGCCAAATAAATGGTGGAGATGTGTGGTGATTTAACGGAATTACAAGAAGCTAGCCCGGGTAATATTTCCTATATTTGTTTACCCGTAACTAATGAGGTTCCGTTACCTTCTATTGTGCAGGCACCGAAACTAGAATTGAAGCCGCTTCCAGAACACTTAAAACTATATAAAGAGGTATTAGGTCATGAATAATATATCATCAAAAGGTCACAAAATTGTAAGTCTTGGAGAGAAGAAATATCACATGTATCGAAAGCTAGGGTTTCAGAGTGGTTCTTTAATCGTAACGATATCTCTAAACTTTTCTTATATATATAACATGGATGTTTCTACATCCATGAGTAGCTAAACACCTATTGATTGAGGATTAATTCTAAGTTGTAAACAAGATTTGGGTTATTATATTAATCTACTTTGAAGTTCTTCATATGAATATCGTTTGTTTATACTATAATGAATATTTATGATTGATTGATAGATATTTTAGGTGGACAACTAAATTGATTTGTTGATTCAATCGATTGCACCTTGAGTGATCTACTACTAGGTGGTTTAGATGAACATAATATGGTAGGCGAGAACTTCCGTATCCAGTGATATAAGGAATATAATGGATAGCACTGATCTAGATGTTATTCTACGGTTGGTGATAATCTATGGTTAACGACGAGTAGGTAACTATAATAACTCATTGACGGTTTATTAACGAAGAAGGATTCCTCGATCATATCTCTCACTATTGATTACAATTCAAATTTATTTGCTTTGATTATTTTATTTTGTTTAAAATCTAAAACAACCCCCCCCCCCTCCCCACCCAATGTGTGACACATTTGTAGTAGCAGGAAATCCCACACTACACCCCTCATAATAATTCATACAATCAAATCATTTTTAGATCAACAATCATAAATTTTATTGATTAATCTCACAAGTTTTAAAAGATGAAAAGGAAATGAAGCTAAAGAATTAACAACTGCTCTGGAGTTTCTACGGTTGGTGATAATATAGGGGATTTCATTCGTCTAATGCTTGAGCTCGCCAATCGTGGTGCTGGCAAGGGATCTCTTTATCCTGATGAAGTTAAAAATATTAGGTTCGCTGATGTTGCGATTGTTCCTGCGAACTATACCGTATAAAATTTCTTTGTGAATTATGAGATAATTCCTATGAAGAAAGATAGTACTTGTTGGGGCTTTCGTTTAAAGAAGAAGGATGATATTTCTAATGACAAGATACTTATCCAAGACATTGATTGGAATCCTTGCAAAAATATATCCCCGCGTTACTCCAATGATGATAAGTGGGGTATATTCCCTTTAATCCTAAAGGGTCCATACATCTCCGGATCTAATGTTTTACCTGCGAATCTCGCAGCATACCAACCATGGGTATTTACATGGCCTGAGAGAGAAGCGGAGGTATATTTCCACATTTTTCTTGCTTGAATTGTTGTTCTTTTTATTCTTGTGTATAATTTTGCTGACCACTCCAATGTTTTCACTTGCGAAATTATCAGATTGAAAGGTTGAAAGTAAGTTATACCAAGACCAGGAAAGCTAGCACCTTATCATCTCTTCAATCATTCACAGATGAAGTAAGAAATATTCTTTTATGATTCTTCACAATATATTGTTGCCTCTATTTCTTGTCTTTATCTGTGTGTGTAGGTTATCGTTGAAGTGGAAGAACATGTTAAAGCTGCGAAAACTAGGGGTAAAGGAAAGAATATTTCTCGCAAAGATAAATATGCTGCCCCTCCTTCACAGAAATGAAAAGTCCAATCTAGCGAAAATTTCAGTGATCATTGTGATGATGATAATGATGTTTCTTCTGCGAAGGAAGATTCACAACCTGAGTCTTTTATGGATCAATTGTCCAATATTTTTTCTAACTCTTGGCAAGGAATTGTTGATACTTATCTTACCAATGCCTGCCAATCCATAGCTTATATTTGCGATGCTCCCCTCTTAGAGGATAATGAATCTCTTCGAGGGGTTTTAAGATCTATATCTCCAAGTTTCTTACATTCACTAAATAGCTTGGTAAATTTTCATACTTATATTTATCTTCTTTCTATTTTTGCTTTTGCCTCGAGTTCATAATTTATCCTGAAAATTCACTGCACTACTTCGCAGGCTGGGAAAGCTTCTTATGTTGTTATAGTAGATTTGGAGAAAAGACGTGTGGCTTTTGAAAATAAAAGTATTGGGCTTCGCAAGAAGAATGAAGAATTGGAGACTGAAGCCGCTAGTCTTCGCGAGAAAAGCAAGCAATTGGAATCTGAGACTGCTACCCAAAAGAACAAAATCATTAGTCTTCAAAATGCCAATAAGCAACTCTATGGTATAGAACTTTTTCATTCTTTTTCTTCATTTCGTTTTCTCATTACCCTTTCTTATATGGTTCACCATTTCGCAGACGTTTATGGTCTTTCTGATGAGGCTAATCTTCTTCATACATTTCCCAATCTTATGGATGATGACACCCTTCTTAAACACCTTAATGATTCTTTAAATGACTTTCTAAATGATGAAATCAATTCTCTTTCCATAGATGAACTTAGATTCAAAATCCATCTCTTAAAAATTGAACATAGATCCAGTTTTGGATTAGCCAATAAGTTTAAATGTTTTTATGTTGACTCAAAAGAAGAAATTAACAAATTAAGAACTAAGATCAGTAGTCTTATTGATGATAAAGACCGTATCGCTAAGTAAGGTGCTCAATCTTTAGCGGATTTCCACAAGACTCTTCTTGAAATTCAAAATGAAAGAGATAGACTTATCCGAGAAAATGCTACTCTTATTGAGAGGGAAAATCAAGTTCGCTCCCACCTTTTTATAAATCATGATGACGAGTTTGCTTGGGCTGCGAGAGTTCTAGATAATGCCAGGAATAATTTAGGTGTAGATGTTAGCCTTCAAGCTGAGCAAACGGATTTAGTTAGAGATATGATTTCTAACAGAGATAGTTGTTAATTGTTCCTCCTTATTTAATTATTTGTTTTTCACAAACTTCCTTCAAATTATTGATTTACTGTTATATTTTTGCAGAAGCTGAAGATAGATATCGCAAGAGGATTGAAGAACTTGAGAGTGAGAAAGCGAAGCTCGCGAAAGATTTATCTTCTTGCAATAAGAAGTGTTCAAGATTGAAGATTCAAATGAAGATCACTATTGCAAATTTTGGGAATGATGCAATTTATTTCCGTAATGATACCATCAAAGAGATCTGTGATGACAACAAGATTCCTCACTCCAAGTATCCTTGTCTCTTAAACAAATTTCCAGAGAATGTTCATAATTTGGTCATCTATGATAGTGAAGCTGATGAAGAAAAGAAATCTGAAGAAGAGAAGTCTGATGAAGAGTCTGATGGAGAAGAAAATTCTGGTGAAGAACTTGATGATGATAATGACAAATCAAGCAAAAAATAATTTTCGCTTCCTTGTTCAATTTTTTGTAAAACTTGTATATTTGCTCTTGATCTTTCGTTCTTGTATATTTGTAATCTATCACTGCGAATTTCTCCAGTCTTCAATACAAGTTATATTTCTTTTGTTCTTTCCTTCATGTGTTAGAAAATTATTCTCTCTTGCAATATGACTATCCAAAATACAATTAACTTTTTATGCGTAAATCTATCATGTGAAAACAAATAACATTTAATTTATTCTATGCATTCCCATACTTGCCTCTGTTATTTGTATTGAGATGAGTGATTGAGCAAGCTGCCTCTGTTTAATAAAATAATTTGCGATAAAATCGCAATTATCTCTGCATAATCTCGCAATTATAAGTTGTTAGAAAATCGTAATTATCTCTGCATGATCTCGCAATTATAAATTGTTAGAAAATCACAATTATCTCTGCATAATCTCTCAATTATAAATTGTAAAGTTGCATTCTTTCTTGTATTCTGATATGGTCTTATTTTTCCTTCCTAAGTAAAGGTCTTATTTTGCCATCTTTTTTTTTTGCGACAAAATCGCAAGACATCTCTACACTTTTATGTAGAAACCCATTGATCTTGCCTTAACTTTTTGTTCTTATATAATTTTTGCTGCGACAATATGACAGGCCTAAATTTTCTTGCGAAATTAAAGCCCTATGACATTGTCGTCTTGCGACGAAATCGCAGGAAGTTTCTGCACTTTCATGTAGAAACCCATTGATCTCGTCTTAACTTCTCTTTTGTATTAGTGCCTCTTCAGGACTGTTGCACAAATATGACAAGTCTTAATACTCCCGTGAGTAAAAAGCCTCGTGACATTTGCGTCTTAAGACACTTATCATCTACCTAATGGAGGGTGCCGCCCTTATCTTCCCCATGGTTGCCCTTTTAAGGAGACATACTTCTGCCATACAAGACTATCTCCTCCCATCCAGTCTTAACAACAACCAGTTGTGTTCGCAGCCTCTTATCCCTTTTTCCTATATGGCTTATGGTTACGAGACTGCACCCTAAGTGTGGTTTTCTTCAGGACGAGTGCATCATAGCCAAGACTTTCCAAGAATGTCCAGGGTAGTTTTATACTCCCAGTGCACTCTTGGCTCAACCGTTTACCTCGGCACCTTGTTCATACTCTGCACCCCTTAGGAGAGCTCTTATTACCTTAGTCGCCCAACTCAAGTCATATGCTCAAGTTTGAGAATCCAAGGTGTCTCTCCTGGATGGGATTTCATTAACCCCAAATCTCCATGACTCAGGTTCCAGCAGCGGTGTAACCTCATCGCTGAGCCATGCAACAGATACCCCCTTCTATGACGTACTTTAGGTTTTATATTTTCCTCTTGCGAAATTTTTATTCGCGAATTAGGGTGTACGCCATAAAGGTTCGTCCCATTCTAAGGATTATTCTTTTGCATTTCAGCTCTGTTGTAATTTGTCAATCTCATTTTTATCATTAAGTAAAATATGTTTTTGAAATTTTCGCAACAAATCAATCATACACCTCTTTTTCTTTTCTCAATATTTCTTTTATTTCACAATTTAATTTTTTTACCTTTACTGTTTTCTGCCTCTGTTCTTTTGTTGCTTTTCACTACAGTCTTTCCTTCTGCGATATCTTCATCATTTGTTATTTTCAGCCAGTTTTGATTTCACAGCATTCCTTCTTCTCTTTGTTCTACTTAATCAACCATCAACCTCTCACTTCTTTGTCTTTGTTTGATGTTATACTTCCAATTCCCCTTCTTCGCATCTCTTTCTTCGAAAGATTCTACATCAATTTCATAGCACTTCTTACCCTCTACCCAATCTCCTTTTATTACTTCGATGCCACTAGGATGTGGAAACTTAATGCACTGGTGGAAAGACGATGCCACACCTAAAATCCCATGTAGCCAAGGTCGACTAATTAAGGCATTATAGGGCGACTCTACATCGACAATACAAAATATAATCTTGGAAGATATCCCCTTTAATTAAATTTGCATTGTGATCTCCCCTTTAGGTTTATTGGCAGTGCCATTAAAACCATAGATTTTATAGGTTGAAGGTATTAGATCCTCATATCTGCCTCCCATTATCTTGTAAGTATGATAGAACAAGATATCTACAGAACTCCCTATATCAATTAAAACTCTATTAATTGCCCATGAATCTTCGGCCTCATCATATTAATCTTCTCTTTGTTTTGGGTTTATCTCTAGTCTCACCACCAATGGATTGTCATGCATTTCACTAGGCTCAGGTACTTCTTGTGCAGTGAAATAAATAGTCTGCTTTTGCCACTCTTCTAATGGCGAATCTTTCGCAATATTCATTATTTCTCTCCCATCAGCATCTCTTGCGAAAACTCTGCTTAAAACATTATCATGGAAATCTTCGATTGTTTTGTATGAATATACAATAGAGTTACAAAATAGATTTTTTGCCTTCGCTCCGACTTCTATAACCAATGTTTCTCCTCCTTTTGTTGCGTTTACTCTGCAAATTTCTGGCGGTGGTGGTAAGAGTTGAGATTGAGGGTGCCCTATTAAAAAATGATTTAGCTTTCCCTGGTCTATCATTCTGAGAATGATTCTCTTTATTTTTATGCAGCCATTTGTAGAATGTCCATGAAAGTGATGATAAGAGCAAAACTCTTGGCTCCTGCTATTTGGAAGTGTTTATTTTCCCATATTCCAGGGTGTTGGTATATTCTCCATTAAAATTATTGCTTCCCAAATTTTTTTCACACTAGTATTAAAAGGTGGCATCTTGATCTCCTCTCATATTATTTTTTGACTTCCTAATCCTCTCTGATAGTTTTGTCTTTGTCCTCCATAGGTTTCTTGTGGCTGATCAAGTCTTTGAATTTTGTTGTTTCCACCTCGACAATAAAAATTTATTTCTCTTTCGAATTCTTCTTGATCCCTGCTTCCCATAGCTACCAACTTCTGTTGATTATCATTCTTATTTTCTTGTTGGACCTGTGAAGTGCTCGCAACTGTGTTTATCAATTTTGGTAGCAGACTCGCATTCACTGCTGATGAGCTTGTATTCTTAACAGGATACATTATGTTTTTCTTCAAGAGCAATGTACTCCTCCCGCAGCTCCCGTAATTCAGTCATTGTGATTGTATTCTTGATTCTAAAAATTTGAATGTATAGCAGATTGGTTGCGAACATTGCATTGATGAAGGATAAAATGAGATATCTCTCATCCACACGTTCAGCCATCTCACTGCACATTATATTCCACCTTATGGTTAAATGCTTCAAACTCTCTCTAATTCTTTGCTTTAACCCAAACACATCTTCAATGCCGGGTCGCGAAGAGTTGTTACTTATGTAGTTGCAGGATTTCCCACACTACACCCTTGTTAAGATCTTGCTATAATCAACTCACAATTAAAGATGAAAAATGACACTTTATTATTTTGTTCTCAGAAATGTTTACAAAAATGGAAGAATTCAAGATTACAACTATTCTCTTGAAGTTTCTTTCTCCTCAAGACTTTCTTAACTCTCAAAAATACATCATCATTTTCTGGACACATTGGGTCTATATTTATAGGGTAGTTACATAGTGGATGACAGCTAAGTTTTCCTCTTATTTCGGGTTGATTATGCGATTGTACTGTGATTAGTTACAATGTTCTCTCGCAAGTTTTGTAACCATCGCAGGACAAATATGCTTTTCTCAAGTTTTATTCACTCGTCATTTATTACGTCGCTCTTTTGACTGCTTTTGTGACACTCGCAAAGTGTAGTTGAAGATCTTGCGGTGATGCTCGCTGGGAAGTGTTGTTAATCTCGCAGAGAAGTATTATAGCGAAATTCTGGTCCTACATCTTGCCTCTTCTCATGTATTCTTCGCAAAGTGGAGAGGATATGAGAATCTTCAATTCTTCAAAGTGCTCGCAGTCTCTCTTCTTTCCATATTTTCTTCTCGACATTGCTCCGTTAATTTAACTTTAACCGCCTACACGTGTTGTAAATTCATCTTTTTACTGACACGTCTTTACTCAACAGGTTATTCCCTTTTGCCTATAAAAGGTAGAGTTAAACTTCAAAACTAATTTTCTTCTTCTACTTCTCTATCTTCTTCATCTGTTTATTTTATCTTCCGTCTGGAACTTTTCTTCTTCTTCATATTCTCCTGCTACTGTTTTAATGGAATCATCAAGATATATTTTTTGATTATAATCTTTATTTGATTCAATTTTTACTCATATTCTTCGATCTTCTCTATTTGATCCTTCATAACTCCCGTATTATGTCTTCTCTTCAGTGGAACTATCCCTAACACCCAATCCTCAGGTCAAAACTCTAATGCTCGCAAAAGACCGACTGAGAAGAAGAAGAGAAGTTCTGCGAATGATAAGGTGGTAAGAAACACATCCTATTTCTTAATAAAAATATTGTTGCCTCTGTTTCTTATCTAAGTTATTATTCGCAGAATGTCGAGAACATCGCTAATCCTCCCAAAAGACCTCGTCAGTGTAAAGCTCTTGAGGCTGATTTCTCCATCCCCACATTAACATCTGCAAGAGTTACTCCCACACCCTCGCAACTGGATCCTCTTTCTTTTACCTGCGAGAATATCGCTTCCAACACCTATACTTCTTTTGATTCATTGATAAATCAAGCTCCTGAAATTGTTGTGACTGAAGTTCCTTCTAGCCCTTTGTTGCCTTCAACTGTTATTTTTCCCAACATCCCTCCTTCTGATAATACAATATCATGAACCACCTGAGATTATCATTATGATTTCTTCTTATTACTGGGGTGCCCCTTTTTGTTGTCCTTGGTGACCCTATTGATTTACGTCGGGTGCCTTGATCCTATGCACACGCTTAACGTGTGAGTTGCTGTATAAGTATCCAGATTTTCCTTGGATACTCTCATGAATATTTGAATTAGTCTCCCTTCTATCTTATCCTGAGTTCTCCTCTCTCTTCCCTGGTTCTTCTTGGTCCTACCTCTCTTCTTCAACTAAATCTTAGATCCTTCTAAGTTTCTTTCCTTTGTAGTAGAGATCACTACAAATTGGTATCAGTAGCATCGATCTCTTGGACCTGTCATGGCTAACAAAGCAGCTGTTGAGGAATGAATCAGAAAAATGGATGCACTCACCACTGCACAAGCCGATTACAATAAGAAGATGGATGAGATTACTAAATCCCAGAGTGATTCATCGGTTAAGTATGATGCTGTGATGAAATCTATTTTATATATTAAGGAAGCTCAGGGGAAACCAACTCCGGAGCTCATGGGTGCAATTACTACATCTCTCACTAACCAAATGGAACGTTTCATTGAAGCTTCAATGAGAACTCAGGCTTATACTAATGGAGATGACGGCGTTTTAGGACCACCTCCTAACGGCAACAACAATCATTCAGGTAAAAATATTGTATTTCAACCTCGATATACTTTTGGTGTTCATGACTATAATCAATGTCAACAACCTATGCCAAAGGTTGAGTTTCCAAATTTTGATGGAACCAATCCTAGGTCATGGATACGAAAATGCAAAAAATACTTCCATATGCATAATATGACAGAAACACAGATGGTGAACTTAGCTTCTATGTATTTGGAGGGAAAGGCATATGTATGGTTTCAGGATTATCAAATTGGTAAACCAGTAGTGTTGTGGGAAGATTTTATTAGAGATATATGCCTTCGTTTTCAAGAATTAGGACATGATGACATTGTGGGAGAGTTCAACAAGCTTCAACAATTAGGTTCAGTCTTGGAATATCAGGAATTATTTGAAGAACTCAAGTCTATAATATTAGCTAAATACCCTCACCTTACTGAAAGTTACTTCACTTCTAGTTTTATCAGTGGGTTAAAGGATGAACTAAGACTACATGTACAAATGTTCTCTCCTACAACACTGGTAAATGCAGTCTACCTTGCAAGAATGCAAGAAGATCTCCTGGAAAATGCATCCAAGAAATCCAAGTCTTCTTACAGGCCATCCCCACTTTATGTTCCTAACCAACACTCTCCAAGGAATTTTTCTTCTCTCACAACCAGTCCTAGAAACCTCACTAAAAACACTTCATCTTACACTGCAAGTTCCCCACCTCCCATCAAAAGATTGTCATATGCTGAAATGAGGAAGAGAAGAGAGAGAGAGAGAGAGGTCTTTGCTACAATTGTGATGAAGTTTTTAAGGCAGGACACAAATGCATAAAGCAACAGATATACATGTTAGCTGCAGATGAGGAAGATTCAACTCAATATGGTGAGGAGACTCCAATTGAAACACCACTATCTCCTGGCATAGAGGAAGAGGTAGAAATCTCAGTGCATGCCTTGTCTGGAAGTGTTGCTCATAACACCATCAGAATTGAAGGCTCCAACAAGAAGAAAACTCTCACAATTTTAATAGACAGTGGAAGCACCCACAGTTTCTTGGATCCAGGAGCTGCTGCAAGGTGTGGAGTGAACATTGATCTGGCAACACCCCTGTTAGTAGCTATGGCTAGTGGGACCAAGATGGTCAGTGATGCTAAATGCTCTTCTTTCACATGGAAAATGCAAGGGCATGATTTTCAGTTTGACATGAGGCTGTTGAAGCTGGGAGGGTGTGATATGGTGCTTGGAGTTGATTGGATGAAAGATATGAGCCCCATGTTATTTGACTTTAAAAAGCTCATAGTGACTTTCACCAAATATGGAGAGGACATTAAGCTTCAAGGTAATTCTACTACTGCTCAAATCTCAATGATTACATGTAAGGCTCTACACAAGTGGCTTAAGAAGAACAAGCATGGATTGGTTGGTAATCTATTTGTAATAACTGCTTGTGAGCAGCAAACAGATACACCAGAAACCATCAAACCCTACTACACAAATATGATTCTATATTTCAAGAACCCACATCATTGCCTCCTTCAAGAACTCATGATCATCACATACCCTTGAAGCCACTCATTACACCTCCAAACCAAAGACCATATAGAATTCCCTATATCCAAAAAGAGGTAGTTGAACAATTAGTACAAGAAATGCTAAAAACAGGAGTTATACAACCAAGCCACAGCCCTTTGTCTTCACCAATCCTACTAATTAAAAATAAGGATGGAAGTTGGAGATTTTGTGTGTACTATCGAAAATTGAATGCAGCCACTGTTAAGGACAAGTATCATATTCCTATAATTGAAGAACTATTAGATGAGTTATTTGGCTCCAAGGTGTTTTCCAAGATTTATTTGAGGGCTGGTTACCACCAAATTAGAGTTTACCCAGCTGACACTCACAAAATAGCTTTTAAAACTCACCAAGGGCATTATGAATTCATGGTGATGCCTTTTGGCTTAACCAATGCTCCAGCATCTTTCCAAGCACTGATGAATGATGTATTCAAGCCATACCTCAGGAAGTTCATACTAGTTTTTTTTGATGATATATTGGTTTATAGTCCTGATATGGACAGTCATTTGCAACACCTGGAAATCACTCTCAGCACACTTAAGAAGCATACACTGTTTTCCAAACTCAGCAAGTGCTCCTTTGGACAAAATCAGGTGGAGTATTTGGGCCACATAATTTCTCAGGAAGGAGTAGCAGTAGACCCCTCCAAGATTGACTGCATGTTGCAATGGCCTGTTCCTGCTACTATAAAAGATCTCAGAGGGTTATTAGGGTTGACTGGGTATTACAGAAAGTTTGTGCAAAATTATGGAGTCATTTGCAAACCTCTCACTGATCTACTAAAGAAGAATAACTTTCATTGGAACCCAGCAGCTCAAGTGGCTTTTGACACACTCAATAAGGCTGTAACCACTACTCCAGTACTTGTTTTGCCTGATTTCAACATCCCTTTTGAAGTGGAGACTGATGCCTGTGACACAGGGATAGGGGAAGTCCTGGTGCAAAGGAGGCAACCCATAGATTATTACAGCAAAGGCATGGGAATCAGATTTTTGTCCTTGTCCACATATGAAAAGGATCTACTAGCCATAGTGATGGCAGTTACCAAATGGAGGCCTTACCTTATGTGAAACCATTTTACTATCTTTACTGACCATCAAAGCCTAAAATACTTCATAGAACAAAAGCTGCATTCCATGACTCAGCAAAAGTGGCTCTCCAAACTTTTGGGTTATGATTATACAATGTGCTATGAAAAGGGAGCTGAGAACAAGGTGGCTGATGCCTTATCCAGGGTGCCAAAAACTGAGACAGCTAAATTCCAACTCATTTCACAGCTGCAAACTGCTTGGTTACTGGAGGTACAAGCTAGTTATGAATCAGACAAGATGGCACAAGATCTGGTACCTCAGCTCATTATATCTCCTGCTAGCAGAATTCTATATACACTGAAACAATGTATTCTCAGATACAAGGAGAAGATATATATTGGGTCAGTAGGAACCTTAAGGCAACAAATTTTAGCTGTTGTTCATTCTTCAGCTATGGGAGGACATTCAGGTAACCAAGCTAGCTATCAGAGAGCAAAGCAACATTTTTACTGGGTTGGAATGAAGAAGGACATATATCAGTACATCATAGAGTGTGATATCTGTCAACAACATAAGGTTCCACACACACCACCAGCAGGGTTACTCCAACCTCTGCCAATACCTGATCATGCTTGGAAGCACATCTCCATGGACTTCATCACTGGTATACCAAAGACAGAGGTTAGGGATGTTATCATGGTTGTGGTTGATAGATTTTACAAATACATTCATTTCCTTCCTCTCAGTCACCCCTTTACTGCCTCAGCTGTAGCCAAGGTATTCTTAGCTAACATTTTTAAGTTGCATGGCCTGCCTGCAACTATAGTCTCAGATAGGGACAACATTTTTTTTAGTAATTTCTGACAAGAATTATTCACCAAGATGGGAACTTCCCTCCACATGAGCACAACCTATCACCCTCATACAGATGGACAAACTGAGAGGGTGAATGCTTGCTTAGAATCCTATTTGAGATGTATGACAAGTTATAGGCCAACCAAGTGGGTGGGTGGCTAGCATTGGAAGAATGGTGGTTCAACACTACTTACCACACCAGCTTTAAGTCTACACCTTTCCAAGCCCTATATGGATACCAGCCTCCTCAGTTTGGGCTCTTCTCTCATCAACCATCCACAAACGAAACTGTTGAAGAGTATTTGTAGAGGAGGCAAGCTATGGGAATCATACTAAAGTCTTCCTTGGAAGAAGCCCAACACAGGATGAAACAACAGGCTGATAAAAAAAGGTGTGAGAGAGCATTCAAGGTGGGTGATTGGGTTTACTTAAGGCTACATCCTTATAGACAGTCCTCTGTTCAGCTGAGAAGGAGTTTGAAATTGTCTGCTAAATTCTTTGGCCCCTATCAAGTCAGTGAAAAGCTGGGAAAGGTAGCATACAAACTGCAACTACCTAATACTTTTAGAATCCATCCTGTATTTCATGTCTCCCAACTCAAACCTAAGATTGGCTCAGGGTTACTTCCCCAGACAGTTCTTCCTGCTCTAGACTCTCAAGGTTGCATGAAGATTGCTCCACTCCACATCTTATCTACCAGAGTTATCAAGAAGCAACAAAAGTCAGTGGAACAACTCCTGGTTCACTGGGCTCATTCTACAGCAGAAGAAGCAACCTGGGAAGACAATGTTGTTATTAAGAAGCAGTTTCCATATGTGATTCTTGAGTACAAGAATCTTTTGAAGTGAGGGGTATTTGTCATGAACCACCTGAGATTATCATTGTAATTTCTTCTTATTACTAGGGTGCCCCTTTTTATTGTCCTTGGTGCCCCTATTGATTTACCTCGGGTGCCTTGAGCCCATGCACACGCTTAACGTGTGAGTTGTTATATAAGTATCCAGATTTTCCTTGGATACTCTCATGAATATTTGAATTAGTCTCCCTTCTATCTTATCCTGAGTTCTCCTCTCTCTTCCCTGGTTCTTCTTGGTCTTACCTCTCTTCTTCAACTAAATCTTAGATCATTTTAAGTTTCTTTCCTTTGTAGTAGAGATCACTACATACAACCATCGCAAATAACTCAAATCATCAACTTGTCCTCGTTACCACTTCACCCTCTGCATCTATTCCTCCATCGAATGGAATCTTAGCTGGAGTTGATGTTGCTTTTAAAATTTTATCTAATATTTTAGACGATGCTAGAAAATCTTCTACTGACTCTCTCCAATATGAAGCTTGCGAGACCTTACTTAAATATTTTGGCTCAGATAACACTGCTTCACGAGAATCTTTAGAGAATTAAGTTGAAACTCTAAGAAAAAGCCTTCAAGTCAAATTTTTTGAATGTGATACTCTGAACCATATGCTTCGCAACTCTTCTCTTAACTGCGAGAACCTTCGCAGAAAAAATGACGAGCTGAAAGGTACAATTTTCCTGCCTCTACCCTTTTGTTTTTATGTTTTGATTTTATATCCTCTATACTCAAGTCTCCTTCTTAAATTCTTGATTCATATATTAGTTTCAAATCGGACTCGTTTCATGGAGAGACTTAAATTTGAATCTATTACTGACGAAGCTCGTGTTGAAAGAGATTCTTGGATGGACCAGTGTAGATGGTGGATTTTCAACAAAGGCTAAAATCATAAACTCATGATTATACGGGCCTTTGGTCCATCAATCGCACATGAGTATAGAGACACGAGTATCTCATCGAATTCTCAACGGAGAGTACTTTCTCTCAGAGTACATGTAGATAGATATGCAGTCAACGCCTAGACAACGGCATAATCTCATGAATACTGAATACTTTCAATTATTTCTGTATAGTATCACGGGATGGACGGATCTACAGAGCAACATCATCTTCAGGAACAAACAACGAGTTTAACCTGACTATATAAAGGATATGGCTTACCGGCAAGTCATGTCAGGATAATTAATGCTCCTATCGTAGTCAGTTTATTCTGCTAGGCATAGACCCATGAGGTTAATTATCCCTTCATTGCTCCGATTCCATGGTTGAATCAACGACGATCCCATGGAATGGCAATATCATTGCTCCGATTCCATGGTCGAATCAACGACGATCCCATGGAATGGCAATATCATTGCTCCGATTCCATGGTCGAATCAACGATGATCCCATGGAATGGCAATAGCATTGCTCCGATTCCATGGTCGAATCAACGATGATCCCATGGAATGGCAATATCATTGATCCGATTTCATGGTCGAATCAACGACGATCCCATGGAATGGAAATATCATTGCTCCTATTCCATGGTCGAATCAACGACGATCCCATGGAGTGGAAATATCATTGCTCTTATTCCATGGTCGAATCAACGAAGATCCCATGGAGTGGCAATATCATTGATCTGATTCCATGGTCGAATCAACGACGATCCCATGGAATGGCAATATCATTGCTCCTATTCCATGGTCGAATCAATGACGATCCCATGGAGTGGTAAGGATCACCTCATCGTTCTGAGTTCATAGTCGAATCTTCAGCTGATCCTATGAATTAACAGTAATCATCTATCCATTTTATTACTCGTTTCATGAATTATTCTCCACCAAATTTCATGAATTGGTAATAAATAATTAACTGGCGTCTGAGCTACTCTAAGTAAGCCCGATTTAAATGGTGAAAGTGTACTCAACGATGATGCACTGACGGTCACCGCACGAATAAGTATTTCAAAATACAACGAAACGATGAACCTAGATAGGGAGGAAAATAATAATTAATTAAAAGTATCTGACCAAGGTGCTGGGACACTGACACACGATCAACTCATCGTGTCGTGGTCAGTTCCACGCCAATTCTATGTTTTTAATACACTTTTATTATAAAAATTCTCTCGATTGATCAAATCTCCTTCTTGAGGAAATTCCTCAGATTCGTGGTAGTTCCACGAGTCCGTCAAAAATAATATAAAATTAGGAGAGTGTGTGGGACGTGACCATTGGCCGATCGGCCATGCCTTGGTCCCAAATACCCACACCTCACGGTCCCTTATTATTTTATTATTATTTTTCTCTAAAAATTACCTAATTTCATGTATTTTTATCACATGATTTTACCAAACATGATAAAGTTAGGAAAAATATCATGGGACCGGTCCCTTGAATTCTTCCTGAATTTTACTCTCGGGATGTTTTCACCGCCCGAACGAGATTAAAAAATAAATATTCCCGCGTTGGGAGATAGGAAATTCTTTTCCGTACATAATGGAGGGGCGGACCATCAAAATCCGAGTCCTTATGAGAATTCTACATCAATTCTACTAAAGGGCGCTAATTAGGGTTTTAACCTAGCCGGTCCCATGTGTCCATTGTTTTATTATTATTTGGTATTTTGTTTCATGATTTCATGAAAAAACTCCTTAATTTCATGGTATTTTCCTCAAAATTCCTTTAAATCATCAAAAATAATAATAAAATAAAAACAATTATGAAAACGTGTGGGACCAGGCCTTGGCCGGCCGGCCATGCCCTAGCCGGTCCCACACGCCCATGTTTTATTTATTTTATTATTAATTATCTTATTTTTTTTCCTTGAATTCATGGTATTTTTCTCAAATATTCCTTCAAACTATCAAAAAATACCCTAAAATTATTTAAAATTATTAAAATTCGTAGGATTGGGCCACGACCAATCGGTCACGCCTCCATGGTCCCACATGGCCGAATTTTATTATTTTTTCAAAGACCATGAACTCATGGAAACTCCTTCAATTCGTGAAAACTCCCTAAATTTATCAAATTTCTCAAAATTCATGAATCCTTCATAGAATCATCAAAAATATGTAAAACTAAGGAAGAGACACCACGGGACCGTGGTCATGACTGGACGACCGTGCCTTGACCAACGGCGGTCCCATGTCTCACAATTCCTTATTTTATAAATATTTTATATCATCTCATGGTGTTTCCCTCAGTTCATCGAAACCCTAATTTTGGCATATTTTCTTGAATGGATGCTCAATTGCATGCCAGAAAATATCAAAATTCTCAGGACTGAGACGCGGACACCTTAGGGACACGGGCACATTATCTTGACCGACCAAGATTATCTCTTTAGCTCACGGAATCCGATCCCATCGATTTTCACAGTTTTGACCTAATTTGCACAATTGCTCGTATTAGGTCCAAGACTCTTCCAAACGCTTTGGATTTTCATGAAGTGATCATCAGTCGGTCACGTGACAACCCAGGGCTGGCTCCATGACTCTATGGTCGGTCCATCACTCTGTCATAATTAATTAGGTTTCCACACCTAAGTCTCAGACGAGCATTTTTGAATAATGATTGAACCAACATTTAATCATTCTTTCACCAATAAATCATGAACTCTTCATGTGCTCATCATATTTGCTCACGTGAGAACATGGACACTACATGGTTGATTCACGGTCCCATGTGGCCGCTCCTCATTCGTCCCATGGTTAAAACTTCTGACCATGAATTTATCATCAATCAGTCAAATTAGGGTTTCTGAGTTCAAGGACCATGTTTCCAGACTTTAACCTTAATAATTCTACTACGGCCTCATGGTCATGAATTAATATTAATAATTCTACGATGGCCTCATGGTCATGAATTAATATTAATAATTCTACGACGACCTCATGGTCATGAATTAATATTAATAATTCTACGATGACCTCATGGTCATGAATTTTATTAATTATGCTAGGTTCAACGACCAGCACTTTAATTAATATTCTTGGCACACTGCCAATCATTCATGAGCAGCACATGCTCAGATAGTCAAATATTCAACAAGTCATCACGAGAGAAACACTTGCTTAGATGATCAATATTTGCTCGTGTTAAGGAATATTGGTTCAATAATCCACCAATATTCAACAATCCATCGAATGAGCAATACTTGCCCACTTCATCGTAAGAATTATACATCTGTCTCATGACACGTTCAATTCGTGGGTTTCGGAACATCTTGTTTGACTCAGCAACTACGTGGACTCATTTTCCCATCAAACCACGAAGTCATCAATTGACTAACAAACCACGAGACGATCAATCGTGTCACTTGGGGGATATCAACTAGGGTTTTGGTCTGGCGGTCTACGGCACGTGTGCTCAAACACACGATGGAATGTGAGAAAGTCGTGCAATTAGTTGAAGGAACTCACGAAGTAGTGGGTGGAAATTCGACCAAGTCTTTACACGTTGGACAACTGGTTTCGAACATGATTTCCACTTCTCCACTCCTTGATTCCATCAACTGTCACACTTCATGGGATCATGGTGTCTACAATTCCAGCAATATAAATAAGTCCCTGAATCAAGATTGAAGATCATCGGAAAAACAGAACGAATACACTGAATACTCAGAGTAAGAATCTCACGTCTCTTCGACAACACGAGATCATCAAACTCATCAATTGAGAAATTTCTTCACAATCGTTCTACTTCAATCATTTAGAACTTATCATATTCAGAATTCACACACCCACAATCCTTGAATCACCATCGATTCCACACATTTCTCAGCTTCCCTCCTACAGATCAACCCATCCTATCTTGTGACCGAATTTACTCTGGAATGGTCGTTGTCTCGATTTAGGCCGGAGTACTACAGATTGATCTCTCTAATCTAAGCACCCCATTTGCAGCGGTGCATCTGTGTGAGGATTATCATTTTTCCTGGTTCGAGGAACCTCCTCCGTCCGGTCGTCTCCTCAATCCCTTAAAAACCAGCAGATCGTTTTTCCCCATCCACAACCAATATAATAGATTATATAACCTCTACACATATTCGATCGATCAAATAGATAATCTTACTAATGAGAATAACCAACTATCACAAAGTCAAAATTTATTAAGTAATGAGATTACTCGTCTCTCATATTTGTTAACCAAGTCTAACTTGGCGGTAGAATCTTTATCATATGAAAACATGAAGTCTCGTCTGAAGGGTGTGGTTGGCGATAAATTCGATGACGCTATGAATCAATGGGAAAACTATTTATTTACATTAATTCAAAACGTAACCTTGCAGAAATAAGGTAGTCAATTGACTGCCTCTCTTGTTGACCTTTCTGTCAAATTTTGTGTTATATTTCTTGCAAAATATTTAACTGAATAATCTTTTATCACTTTTGTTACTCGCAGAATCTGTAAGAAATCTTCATTCTACCATCGTTGATCTTACTGATAAATTGGATAAAGTTCTCAAAGAAAACAAGACTCTTACTTCCAATTATATTGAAGCTCGCGACAAAGCAGAAAGAAGACTTGATTATCTCGAGTACTTCAAAAATATAGAGATTAGGAATCGTGATAGAGGTTTCCTTCGCAAGGTTCACCTCAGTGTTGAAGTTCTTGTGAATGATATTCTACTCTCCCGTTCTCTCCCTCCTGTATATGTCCCTCCTTTAAAAGTTGATGATGATGAAATTCCTCTTCCCATGGATAAGGAATTAGAATTCACTAATGAAGAAAATACCACTCAAGAAGATAATGAAGAAGAAAGAAATCCTCCTAAAGAAGTAACTACAAGCGGTGAGAAGAATACTGATGAAGATGACAATTCTGGAAAAAATAACGAATCTGGCGAGCAAGAATAGTGAATCTGGCGAGTCAATCCTCAAAACTTGAATTTCTTTTTTGCTTTCTTTTCCTTCTTCTTTCTTGCGAATAATGTAACTTTTGAAATTTTGAGAATTCAACTTTTTATTTTGTTTACTTTGAATATCCTCAAGGAAGATAATGAAATCTTATTTCTCCACTCCCCTACTTACCCTTCATTTGCTTTCTTGAAATGGTAAATTATTTCATGTGTCTCCTTTCTGTGAACTGTGTGAAAGTATGAATATTTCTGCGATGTAATGAGTACAGCTGCGATATTCCGAAAAATTCTGAAAGAGTTTACGATGTTATGAATCTGCTTTCTTATATGTTCTCCTGCGATGAACAAATCATTCCTGCATCTTAAAATAGAATAGTTAATTTTTTAAGATTATTCTGTTGGTCTTATTTTGCCAAAAAAAATTTTCTTTCTGCGACAAAATCGCAGGACGTCTTTACATTTGCATGTATTGACCCATTGATTTTGTCTTATCAATATTTTTTCAACAAATCTGCGACAATATGATAAGTATAAATTCTCTTGCAAGAATTAAACCTTATGACATTGCCATCTTGCGATGAAATCGCATGACGTCTTTACACTTGTTAAATGTAAAAACCCATTGATCTCATCTTAACTTTTCTCTTTTGGCTTGTTGCCTTTGTATAACTTTCGTCACGCGATAATATGACATGCCTAAATGTTCTTGCGATCATAAAGCCCCATGACATTACCGTATTTAGACACTTATCAGCTCTCTAATGGAGGGTTCCACCCTTATCTTCCCCCTGGTTGCCCCTTCAAGGAGGGCACATCGGCCATACAAGACTAGCTCCTCCCATCTAGATTTGCCAACAACCAGTTTTTTCCGCAGCCTCTTGTCCTTTATGCCTATATGGAGTATAGTTACAAGACTGACCCTAAGTGGGGTTTTCTTCAAGCCAAGTGCATCATAGCCAAGACTTACCAAGAATGGCTAGGGTAGTTTCGTACGCCCCGGGCACCCTTGGCTCAACCGTGTACCTCGGCGCCTTGGTCATACTTTGCCCTTCTTATAAGAGGTCCTTAGTCGTCCAACCAGGGTATAACCTTATATAATTGGAAATCCAAGATCCATCTCCTGGATAGGTTTTCTTTAACCCCCAACATCTGCATAACTCAGGTTCCAGCAGCGGTATAACCTTATCACTGAGTCATGTCAAGAGATACCCCCTTATATGACACACTATTAGGTCTTACATTTGCCTCTTGCGAAATTTTATTCGCGAACTAGGGTGCGCGCTATATAGGTTCGTCCCGTTCTATTAATCTCTGCGAAATTTTATTCGCCTTTCTTGCGATTATGCTCGCAGTTCTTGCTTTGCTTGGTTATTAGGAGAACCTCACAATCGTAATCAGATTTTTTTTTATTTTTTTTACAACATACATGTATCTCTTATCTTGCAGAAGTTGTCATTGCTAATACTTTTTCAGATATAGTCTATTCCATGGTCTGTCAAGTATTTGACCAACATCTCTTCCTTCAGGGTCCATTAGTTTGTATGCCCCGGTTCCAACTATCTCTTTAATGATGTATGGTCCATCCCATTTTCTGGCCAACTTTCCACCATTCTATCGCTGATAACTTGGTGTTTCTCGCAGAACTAAATTGCCAGGTTGAAATTCACGTTTATTGTACTCGCGAGATAATCTTCGCTGGTAATTTTCCATATGTTGCAAAGTCTTTTCTCTTTTTTCATCTAATTCATCCAATTTATTTAAAATCATTCCAACACTTAGCTTTCTTTCCCAAGCCTCTCTTTTTGTTGTAGGAATAACTACTTCTGTTGGTAACACAGCTTCAACTCCATACGTCAAACAAAAAGGTGACATTCCAGTAGCTTCTCGTCTAGTTGTATTGTAAGCCCATATTGCATTATGCACCTGTTCGCACCATGCTCTGTGTTATCCCTCTAGTTTCTTTTTTAAGATGTCTGCGATTGTCTTATTAGTTGCTTCAACTTGACCATTTGCTTGTGGATATAGAGGAGTAGATTTTCCATACTTTATCTTAAATGCATTGAGTAGCAATTCTATATTCTGCCCTTCAAATTGCTTCCCATTATCAGACACCAACTGTGCTGGAATCCCAAATATGCAAATTATATTCTCAAATATGAATGTAAAAATATCTTTATCGCGGATATGTTGTATGGCCTTTACTTCTCCCGATTTTGTGAAATAATCTGTTGCGATGATTAGGTATCTTCTTTATCCAGAACCAGGCACAAATGGTCCCACAATATCTAAACCCCATTTCCCAAAAGGCCATACACTTGTTGAAGATGATAATGGTGCTCCTGGTGCATGTATCTTCTTTCCATATCACTGGCAATCTTCGCAACGCCTTGAGAATTATTTTGCATCTTCATGCATATATGGCCAGTAATAGCCTTGCATTTTTGTTCTATATGCCAAAGATCTTCCTCCACTATGATTACCAGCGTCACCATTATGCAACATCTTCAATACTTTTTGTCCTTCTTCCCTCACCAAACATCTTAGCGATGGTCCACTAAAAGATCTGCGATATAATACTCCATATCTTAATTCGTAATTGGTTGCCCTACTTTTCAATTTATGTGCCTCCAGTCGATTTCTTGGAATTTCTCATCTTGCCAAGTATGCATGAAGATCTGCTCGCCAATCTATAATGTTACTCTTTAATTCTTCTTCGCCAATTTCTACCATCATTACATCTTCCTCTTCTTCTTCCTTGTTTATCGCTGGTAATAAAAGTGTTTGAATTTTTATGCACCTCGCAACTGGATTTGTCATCGTACTGGATATGAAAGCAAAAGCATATGCGAGCCTATTATCTTTCCTCGATATGTGTCTCCATTTTATTTTTGGAATTCTCAAAGATAATTCTTCGACTAATCTTTTATACTTTCTTAAAGATGGTTCATTTGTTGTGTATTCTCCTTTTATCTGGTGAATAACTAACTGTGAATCGCTGGTGATTCTAGCATTTTCCAACTTCATTTCTACCACAAATTTTAAAGCATGAATCACGGCCTCATATTCTGTTTCATTATTAGTGGATGTAAATTCCAATCTAAATGAAAAAGATGTTTTCTCTTCCTCTGGTGAAATAAAAACAACTTCAATCCCATTTCCTTCTCCATTTGATGATCCATCCACCAATATCTCCCATATGTCGGGCTCTGTTAATAGTTCTTTTGGATCTCCATGTTCCTCTTCTACATCCATCATCTCTTCCACAACTTCATCATCTTCTAAAGGAAATTCAGCTAAGAAGTCTGCGATAACTTGCGACTTTGGCGAGGATAAAACTTCATACTGAATATCAAAGTGTCCTACTTGTGCATTCCATCTCTCAACTCTGCCTGATCTTTTTGAATTTTTCATTACTGACTCAATTGGCACTTTTGTTAACACTTTGACCTTATGTGCTTGAAAGTAGATGCGAAGCTTAAAAGTTGCATGTACCAATGCTAGAATTAGTTTCTCAATCTTTGTATAATTTCTCTCTGCAGAATTGAACATTTTGCTGATGTAATAAATTGGTTTTTCTACCCCTGCATCTACTCGCAGCAACACAACACTTAGCGCATATGTGGTTGTTGCGAGATAAATCAATAGTTCTTCTCCCGGTTCAGCTTTTTGTAAGATAGTTATGTTCATCAAATGTTCTTTTATTCCTTGAAAAGCCTTTTCACACTCATCTGTCCACTTGAATTTTGTTCCCTTCTTGAGTATATCGAAAAAATGTTTGCACTTGTCTGAAGATCGCGAAATGAATCTTCCTAGCGAGGCTAAGAGTCCATTCAATTTTTGCACATATTTTACCGTCGCAGGCGTTGGCATATCGTGAATTGCTTGTACTTTTTCCGGATCAACTTGTATTCCTTCTTTTGATACAATATACCCCAGAAATTTCCCTGAAGTTACTCCAAAAGTACATTTATCGGGATTCACTTTAATATTAAATTGCCGCATTTGATCGAAAATCTCTTTCAGATCTTGCACATGATTCTCAGCTTCTTTTCTTTTGATCAGCATATCGTCTACATACACTTCTAATGTTTTATGAATCCACTTTGCAAACACCTTCTCCACCATTCTTTTATATGTTGCACCAAAGATTCCAGTAAGCCAAGGGCATCTTTGTATAACAATATAATCCTCTTGGAGCAAAAAATGCGGTATGTTCTTGATCTTCTTCAGCGAGAGGGATTTGATTATATCCTTTATATCCATCCAACGATGATATTCTGGCATTTCCCGCTGTTGATTCAACCATCTGTGGGATATCTGGTAATGGAAAACTATCTTTAGAACAAGCCTTGTTTAAATCAGTGAAATCTATACAAATTCTTATCCCCTTGTTCTTCTTTGGGACCACTACCATATTTGCAATCTACTCTGGATATTTTGCTTGCCTTATAATTCCTGCGTCGAGCATCTTCTGTAATTCTTCTTCTATTCGAGAATGATATGTTGTTGCGATTTTCCTTATTCTTTACTTAAATGGTCTTATATTTTTGTTGATTTCTAATTTATGACATGCTATTGATGGATCTATCCCTGGCATCTCATCCATGCTCCACGCGAAGATATCTTTATACTCTCGCAAAAGATTTATAGTTCTTTCTTCCTCATCTACCTCCATTCTAGTCCCAATTTTCAGTATTTTAGGTTATTCTTCACTCCCAATATTTACTTATTTTGTTGGTTCTACTGCAATATAACTGGCTTCAGGTTCTCCCATTGGTGTTGGTGTTTTCATAACTCTCGCGAGTTCATCTCCTTCTCGCGAGATTTCACTGGGTATTCCTTTTCCTTCTTTTGCTCTTATCATGTAAACTTTAAATTCTTCTTCCTTTTTGGTTTCTCTCGCCAATCTTCTGCGTGCCTTTCGCATCTTTGGACGTTCTTCACAATTTCTTACTTCAATTTGGTAACACAATTTCGCAAAATCTGTGTCTCCTCTAATTTCTCCAATTCCACTGGGTATAGGAAATTTGATGCATTGATGCAATGTTGATGCTACAGCCTTGATTGTGTGTATCCATGGTCTTACTAATATCATGTTATACGGTGATTCCACGTCTACCACACATAACGTTACTTGTGTTTCAATCTCCCCTAGCGGAATTCGTACCATTATCTCGCCTTTAGGTTTTGTTAAAGATTTTCCAAAGCCATGAACATGATATGTTGAATAAGACATTTCTTCATCCTTATATACAATTTTCTTGAAAGTATGAAAAAAGATTATATCTACAGAACTTCCTGCATCCACCAAAGTTCTATTCATAGCCTATTCTTCTACAAATTTTATTGATTCCTCATTTCTCATTGGTATAGTGGATACTGTGATTACCAATGGAGATGTATGATTTAGATTTTCCTCTGGTATTTCTGCTGCTGTAAATGTGATTTCCTGCTTTTCCCAATCTTTCAATGGTGATATTTTTTCCACCGTCATAATTCTCCTTCCTTCAAAATCCCGTTTGTGTATCTTCCCCTTAATATTTTCATGAAATCTATCAATCATTGTTTTTGTTACCATACCACACTCCGATTTTCTACAATCCTATTTGATTCTCATCATCCTTCCTTCAAATATCTCACTGATTTGTTTTACGATTTTCTTAACTTTGAACAATTCTTATCTTCTTCTTCACCTTTTTCTATGATTTTGCTAATTCAATCCCTGTTTCGGGCGCCAAAATGTAGTTGCAGGATTTCCCACACTACACCCTTGTTAAGATCTTGCTATAATCAACTCATAATTAAAGATGAAAAATGACACTTTATTATTTTGTTCTCAGAAATGTTTACAGAAATGGAAGAATTCAAGATTACAACTATTCCCTTGAAGTTTCTCTCTCCTCAAGACTTTCTTAACTCTCAAAAATACATCATCATTTTCTGGACACATTTAGTCTATATTTATAGGGTAGTTACATAGTGGATGACAGCTAAGTTTTCCTCTTATTTCGGGTTGATTCTGTGATTGTACTGCGATTAGTTACAATGTTCACTATCGCAAGTTTTGTAACCATCGCAGGACAAATATGCTTTTCTCAAGTTTTCTTCACTCGTCATTTATTACGTCGCTCTTTTGACTGCTTTTGTGACACTCGCAAAGTGTAGTTGAAGATCTTGCGGTGATGCTCGCTGGGAAGTGTTGTTAATCTCGCAGAGAAGTATTATAGCAATATTCTGGTCCTACATCTTATGTATGCCCCTAAGAACGTAGTTTGCAAATGGTTAAAAGATGTTATCGTGTTCTTGGGCAAACCCTCGAACCATTTCAGTGCCTCTCCTGTTAAACTAGATGTGAAATATTTGCACAACACAGCATCATGATTTTCCCACTGTAGCATACACCTCACATACGCCTTGATGTGTTTAATTGCACATGTCGTTCTGTCAAAAATGCTAGTTAACGCAGGCAGATTGCATTTTAGGGGGCATTCCTCCTAATTGTACTTCTTGTGTGAATGGAGTTTTTGCAGCTTCTTCAATGGCCTCATCTAATTGCCTTCTGCCTCCTTCTTTCCTATTATTCAGCATTCCTCTCATTTATTCCAGTTCTCTTAAGATTTGTTCATTTACCCCGGATGCTGATCCCATTGGTCTCTTTAACTCTGCTTCTCTTCTCCTGCGTTCTTGCCTGTTTTGTGTTGCGAGATTTTGATTTTCTTCTCCATCATTTTCTTCTATCTCTCTCTGCGATCTTCTCTTTCATTTTCTTCATGAATTTGCATACCATTATATCTCTCATTTTCTCTTCTGCGATTTTGTTCACTCCTTATCAACTCTCTTTGTTGTCTTTCGATTCTCCTTTGTATTCTATCATATTCTTCATTGATATTACCATTGTTGCGGTTTTGCTCACGTCTTCTTTCTCGATTGTCATGATTGTTCTGATGTATTGCTTCTTGAAGTTCTCTTTCCTCCATTTCTGCTCTCAATCTCTCTCTCTCGCAGGCTAAACGTGCGAGTTCAGCATAATGTCTCTCGATTTTTTCTTCAATTATTTGTTCATTTCTGCGATTTTATCTCCCATGTAATATTCTTCTTCCTTCTTCTTGATTTTCTTCATCACCTTGATTATTTCGTTCTTGATGCTGCCTGTGTTGAGGAATTTCGTCATGTGGAATGTATCGATCTTCAATCGTTTCTCTATTTTCGCGACGTTCTTCATATGGATTTTGCACCTCCTGCCGAATATTTCCATCAACATTTTCCACAAGTGAGTTTCGTATTTCTTCCCTTATGATTAATCTTGAACTTGATCTTGTAGTGCTTCTTGACCTTCTGTTTTGTAGTCTCATATTCTCCATTCTTAACTCATGATTCTGCCTTGTCAAATTAGCACGTTCTTCTGCTTCTATTCTCCTTTCTTCGTGTATTCTTTGTCTCAATGCTTCTAATGCTTCAATCTCTTCATTTCCATGAATTATACCTCCAACTGCTTCTTGATCCTCCTCTACTCGTCTATCGTTTCTCAATTGTCGTTCTTCCTCCGTTTCATCTGCTGAATTTGAATACCAGGTATTACACTCACTCTATCATAATCCGTAGCTCTGTTTTGCGCTGGTGTATGCTGAATTGGTTGTTGGATTTTATTTTCTCCATCATTTCTTGTATTCATTCTTGATGGTTCTCCAGTTTCGTTTCTTCTTTGTCCAGCAAGTCTCTTACTCCTTCTCATAGTTGTTGGTTGTCTTGAAGCATTTATTCTTCTAGTCATATCTTTAATCTTAATGAATTGCTGAAAATTATATGAATATTTTCACCAACTACTCCAAATTCTTTCAAATCACAATATTAATCTTCACACTAGAAATAAGAAATCCCTATTTCTTGCGCCAATATGTAGTAGCAGGAAATCCCACACTACACCCCTTACAAGAATTCATACAATCAAATCATTTTTAGATCAACAATCATAAATTTTATTGATTAATCTCACAAGTTTTACAAGATGAAAAGGAAATATAGCTAAAGAATTAATAACCGCTCTGGACTTTCTCTCTCCTAATGACTTGCTCAACACTCGAAAAAGATCTCTCTCTTCTTACGCCTGTTCAACTCTTTATATAGGGAATTACATAGTGGATGACAGCTAATCTGTCCGTTATTTTAGGATATGACTTGCGATATTCTCGCAAGAGTTCTATTGTTAATCTTCGCAATCACTCTAAATATCGTAGAATCATCACACTTCTCTCATTTTTCTGCCATCGTCATCTATTACGTCATTCTTCAAATCATTTTGCGACGCTCGCAAAGTGTTGTTGATCAAACTTCGCAAATGTGTCCTTCTTACGATATTCTGATCCTATAACATTGACAACTAAAACTCACTGCTCTTCGTGGGAACTATCCTTACATCCATTATATTACTAGTTAACTATGTGGAAAGAAGACTATTAATTTGATTCCACTTACGACAGCCATCACTTTCATAGCTGGTAGATCTATTTAAGATAAAATATTGGTGGCGCATGAGATTGTTAGGAATTATCACGGAACCAATGGTAGTCCTAGGTGCACTATGAAGATTGATTTGAGAATGGCTTATAATACTGTGAGTTGGAATATTGTTATTACTACATTAAAGAAAATTAGATTTCCATATATTTATATTGGATTGATAGAGCTTTGTATTACTTCTCCTTAGAGATGTCAATTTATAACCCGACCCGCGGTTCAACCCTAGCTCGGCTTGTTTCAATCCTATCCCGTCTTGGCTTGTTGGCTAAACGGGCCGGGTTAGGGTTGGGATTTTGGGACCTAATAGCTAACAAGCCGGGCTAGGGTCAACCTGCGGGTTACCCGTCAACCCGTCAAATTTAGGGTTTATAAAATTATTCTAACTGATTTCACCAAAATCACCGCTATGATTATCATTATGACCACATTTCATATAACATATCTTCAATACCAACAAACGATTCGTTGTTTACATTCAAAAGAATCAAAATATTTCATTTCATTATAAAAAATAGATCTAAATTAAGAAAAATACTCTTGCAATTATCAAGTAATGAATTTTCCCAAAACCATAGATAAATATCATTTTATCTAGGTCTTGGTGGTACAGTAACGAACTCATCAAATTCTCTCTTTACACAGGTGGAGTGAATCTGTTAGTTAATCGAAAAGAGAAAAAAATGAATACATCTATCAAATTAAAAACAAAAATTACTAAATCAAATAACGAGATTAATTAAAAAAGAATCACTTACCCTAGGTATACAGAACCAATAAACCATCACCAGGGTTTGTTAAAATGGAAATGGTTCTTGATGAAATAGAGAGAAGAGGCAAAAGTGTTCTCGATCCCACTATTACACTAGGAAAATGAGTAGCCTCTGAGTAAAGAAGTTATACTAGGGTTTTCTTTTTATTTAATTTAAATTAGTCATGATAGTTATAACTAGATTACTAAATAAGTTAACACAACTGGTCACACAGCTCAGTGGTTATGCTGCTATTGTCATAACCTAGATAATCCAGGTTCGAGACTCGTGAGTCTCATTATAGTGTTATTATTTTTTCCTGATTTCTACAGGGTAAACTAATTTCTACTGGAACCAGGGCTGACCCGCCAGAGCTAACCCGTCTAGGGCTACGGTTGAGGTTTAAGGCTTGTTTGTGAATAGTACTAGGGTTAGGGTCGACCCTAACCCGGACACGGGTTGACAAGCTAGGGCCGGGTTGACCCTAACCCTAGACCGTTGACAACTCTACTTCTCCTAAATATTTTGTCATCATTAATGGATCTCCTTATGGTTATTTTGGATCTAGTATAGGATTGAGACAAGGATGTCCCTTGTCTCCTTATCTGTTTGTAATGGTGATGGAGCTTTTTAGTATTATTCTTCAAAAATAGGTCGATAAGGGTGCTTATGGTCTTCATCCTAGGTGCAAATTAACAAGATTGAATCTTCTTTGTTTTGTTGATGATGTCTTAGTGTTTTTTAAGGGTTCCTTTAATGTAGTTGCTAGATTGAAGAGAGTAATTATGGAGTTTAGTGCTTTTTCTGGTCTTCAAATGAACCAAAAAAAAACTTCCTTATTTGCTTTTGTTGTTGGTGATGATAATCTGCAGACTATTCTTTCCATCATGGTTTGTCATGAAGAGATACTTCCAGTAAGGTATTTGGGTATTCCTTTACTCTCTACTAGACTGTCTTATTATGGTTGCCAGATTTTAATAACCAATATAAAAGCTAGAGTTCAAACTTGGAAATCTAAACACTTAGCTTTTACTGGTAGATTGATTTTGATCAAACATGTTTTGTCTGGCATGGTATTCTTTTGGTTATCCTGTTTCATACTTCCTAAGAGAGCAGTTAAGGAAATTACTAGAATTTTTAAGAGATTTTTATGGGGTGGTTGTGAATTAGGAAAGAAACACTGCCATATTAGCTAGTCTACCATATGTTTTCCTTACAATGAGAGAGGTATGAGGGTTAGAGATATACATATCAATAATATTTCTGCCAATATGAGGCACTTGTGGGATATTGTGTCTAGTAAAGACTCTATTTAGACTGATTGGATTCAAAAGAATCTCATTAAAGGGAAATATATTTGGTTTATGGGAATTACTAATGATGTTTCTTTGTGTTGGAGGAGGGTGTTGAACCAGAGGAAGATAGCCAGAGACATGATTATTACTATTCTTGGAAATGGTATAGATACTTGTTTTCTTCAATATAAATGGAATCCTAATGGTAGACTGTCTGAATGGATTGATTCTTCTATTATTCAGGAGTACTTCCCAAATGAAATTTATAAAGTTTTTGATTTTATTAGACAAGATGAGTGGAACCTCCCATCCTTTTCTGATCCTGATACTACAACAGTTCTTTCCCAAGTGGCTTCTGTTGAGTTCTTCACTTCAGAAAAAGATAAAGTTATGTGGTCTATCAGTAAGTCTGGTGAGTTCTCTGTAAAAGATATTTATAAAAAAAAAAAAAAAACCTCATAGTGAGAAAGTTAGTTGGAGTTCACTTGTGTAGTTTCATCTTCATATACCCAGTCACTCTTTCATCACATAGGTTGCTTTACATGGCTGATTAAAGACTATATATAAGCTTCTTAAATGGGAAATCATTGCTGCTTTTACTTGCTTGTTCTGTGATGCTACCGAAGAAAATGAAGATCACTTGTTTCATGGTTGTGAATGTGCTAGGTATATTTGAAGATGTTTTCTTATAAAAACGGGATATCATAGATATCTTTGCAGCACCTGGAAGGAGGAGGTTCGGTGGTGCATTTATCAATTTAAAGCCTTTTATTGTGTTTCCTTGATAAAGAAAATATTATTTAATAGCTTCATATATAATATTTAGAGGGAAAGGAACTCTAGGATCTTTGAGTCCAAGTATAACTTCATGGACTCTGCGAGCTATCTTATTGTGCAAGAGGTTTGGCTCAAGTTGAGTGGTCATCAATTGAAGGATGTTGATTCTGCTGCTAACAGGAAATTCATGGACAAATGAAGGGTGAACTGTGAATTTATTTTGAAGCAACCCATCTTATGTGCTTGGCTTGCACCAACTGGTTATGATGTTATGATAAACACTGATGGCTCAAAGTCATATGATGGTACTGGGTTTGGAGCTATTATTAGAGACTCTCTTGAGAATCAGCTGATTGTTACTACTGGTGGATGTCACCCTATTCCTGTGGAAGCTCATGAGATTCAGGGTGTGGAATTTGGCTTAAAAAATGGTCTTGATATTGAAGCTAAGTACATTCACTTATGCACTGATTCCTTGTCTACTTGCTTGGTTTTACAAAGCACTTACCCTAAACCTTCCTGGGATACCATTCAAATTTTGCGGAGAATTAAGGTGTTGCTTGGAAAATTTACTTCTGTGAAAATTATCCACTATTATAGGGAGAGTAACAGAGCTGCTCATTATCTTGCTGGGATATAACCTAGTTTTAATTATGTGAAGATTTTTGAAGCAGAGTTTACTTTGGATTTTAGAAAAATTATTTATGCGGATAAAGCAGGAAAAGTTTTCATTAGATATTAAGTTTAGGTTTTGTTTGTTGTTTCTTATTATTTTAATTTTTTTCTCTTATTTGGTTGGTATGTCCTTAACCCCACTTATTGTATCAAAAAAAAAGGGTCGGGATATTCAGATTATCTACAGTACTCGTAGAAGTTATAAAACAAAAATCTACAAAAAAATATGCACAAAACTGTTATATCTAGGCCTAGTATCAATGTAGCATCTGATACCAATAGTCAAAGTTTCTAGTCAATATAATTTACTACCATATCATATCAGTTGAGCAATTTATATTAACTTCCGATTAGATCCACGGAGCCAGGGAGTCGTGGGAAGTCGCTCCTCCCGCCAAAAATGATTCTTCACTAACTAGACTCGCTAATGATCATTTATGTCCTTAATATGGAAACTCGCGTTGACATTATTAATGTTAAATATGAAACAAATGTTAGAGTAAATAGTTGGCTCTAGGATTGCTTCTAGAATGGCCATTATTTTCTTCCTCCCTTATTTCTTCTTCCTCCCCTTTTTGACAACATCCCTTATTTTTTATTCCTCTCCTTTTTGACAACATGTCTTTTGTAATCTTTATATATAGATCACCTTGTAAAGAATCAGACACATCAATACACAAATTATGAAGTGAGAACCTTAAGTTTTTTGTCATCGTATCAGAGCCTAGTATCCAAAATCCTTTCTGTTATCGTTCAATATATCGCGTGAAGATTATCAACCTATCACCGTAAAGTTTGATGGAACAAACTATAACCATTGGTCATTTCTTATGAGAAGTTTCCTCAAAGGAAAATCTATGTGGAAATATATTGATGGTAAAGCCAAGAAGCCCAGTGCTGTCTCTACTGGTGCTGTTATTAGATATAAAGAAGTTGATCCTAGCAGCAAAGACAAAGTAACTGAAGGAGAAAGCGCTGAAAACTGGGAGATCAACAATCACAAGATACTGACATAGATAAGCAATACAGTAATCACCTCCATAAGTCTGCAACTTACTGGTTTTGAGACTGCCAAAGACGCATGGGAGTTTCTTTCAAAAAGGTATACCCAAATCAACTTTTCTCAACGTTACAAACTAAAACAAGATATTCGTTCTATGAAGCAGCAGATAGATCAGTCAATCTCAGACTTTCATTCTGAGATGTCAATTATATGGAATCATCTAGCACTAATGGAACCCAATTGGACTATAGATATCGAATCGTAAGCGAAAATACGAGAGAAGAGTCGCGACTGGTTCAACTCCTAATGGCGTTAAGAGATGATTTTGAGACTGTAAGATCTTCAATCCTTCATCGATCACCTCTCCCCACTGTAGAAGCTGCATTGTCTGAGCTTATTACTGAAGAAACTCGAAAAAGGATCAAGACAGAGATACCTGCTATTTTTTCCGTTCCTTCACGTGGAAGTTTTAATAATACTGTCAACTCTTAGAGAAACTATCATGACATGTCACAGGTTCAGTGTAACAACTGCAAGAAACCTGGTCACTTGGCCAAGAACTGCACTTTACCAACAACACAGAGTATGTCAAAAACATCAGCATCTCAAACTCCAACTCACCAAGGATCAAACTCACAAATTCAATGCAATTATTGTAAAGAACCCGGTCATATAGTAGGAAACTGTACATCTCCATCTTCAAGAAACATGATAGAAAGAAGAAGGTTAAATGGAACTGCATACATACCTATGCCTTCCATTCTTGCAGCACATGTGTTAGAAAGAATCCATGAATCATCAGCATCTACATCAAATAATCTTGCTGATATTCAAGAGATGCTCAAACAAGCCCTTGCAATTGGTAATAATAATTCTACAACAACATCTGCTTTTTCAGTTCCCACATGTACCTTTTCAAATGGTTGGCTTCTTGACTCAGGTGCTTCTAATCATATCACATTCAATTCTACTGTATTTCCTATTGTTACACCTAAAATCCAAACTGCGGATGGATCCAAAATAGCTGCTAGTCATATTGAACATGTTAAAGTCTCAGATAAAATACGTATATCTGATGTGTTACTTGTTCCAAAGATCAAGATGAATCTTATATCAATTGGGCAACTGTTTAATTAGGGTTTTAACATTTATTTCTTCTCCTTTGGTTGTGTAATACAGGATCCCAGGACAGAGAATCTTGTTGGGATAGGCCGTAGAGTTGGAAGATTATATCTCCTTGAAACTCTTATTGTTCCTCAACAATCAAAGAATGAACTTACTGCTGCAGTTGCAAACTCCCTTCCTTCTACTGTGTCTCCGTTTATGTCTTGGCATTCTAAGCTATGCCATGTCTCTTTTTCACGTCTTACATATATGATCAATAAATGACTGTTAGGAACAATTCAAGTTGATAAAGAACCTTATTGCATTTCCTGTAAGTTGGGTAAACTGCGCTTCCTTTTAATAATAGTGTTACACATTCGGTTGAATATTTTGGTCTTATTCATTCATATGTGTGGGGAAAGTATCCCATTTCCTCTAAGGGAGGGGCTTTATATTATGTTATCTTCATTGATGATTTTTCTCGTTTTACATGGCTATACCTTTTCAGTTCCAGATCAGAATTTTTGAAAATATACACAGATTTCGCTAGAATGGTCAAAACTCAATTTAGAAAATCCATTAAAACTTTTCTTGCTGATCAAGGAGGTGAATACATATCAACTCCTTTCAAAGAATTTCTCAAAACAGAAGGTACTATTCTTCAGTTATCTTGTACAGAAACTCCAGAACAAAATGGTATAGTAGAAAGAAAATATCGTCACATCATAGAGACAGCTAGAACCCAACTTATTTCAGCATCAGTTCCATCTAATTTTTGGGGTGAGTCGGTCCTTCTTTGCAGTTTACACAATAAACCGCATTCCATCTATAGTCACAGGAGGAATATCACCTTATGAACGTCTCTATGATAAGAAACCTAATTATTCTGAGCTTCGTGTCTTTGGTTCAACTTGTTTTGTTCTTCTCACATAATGAGAACGAAACAAACTCAGCAAAAAGAATGCTATTTGTGTGTTTTTAGGCTATGGTATTTAACAAAAAGGTTATCGTTGTTACTATCCAGAGAGTCGACGCTTACGTGTTTCTCGTCATGTTACATTTTGGGAAAATATACCTTTTTGGTCTCTTCCTAGTAGCAAGTCTTCTACTCTAGAATAATTTACATATCTATATTATTTTGAGGACGTATCTCTATCCATCTCTCAGCCTACAATTATTCCATCCACCACCACATAAGTCACTCCTCTTGAAAATTGCGTAACTCCACATGACCACTCTATGGACAATCCTGACATTGCTTCTCCAGAAGAGATCTTGTACCTGAAAATGATGTTTTGCCTCCACAAACTCGTCGAACACCATCCAGGTTTGAAGATTATCATTGTTCTTTGTCATCCATTTTATCTATGCATGAACCAAAATCATACAGGGAAGCATCTTTAAGTCCAGTCTGGCAAACATCTATGGGGGAAGAACTCACAGCACACAAGGACGCTGGTACATGGGATATGGTTGACTTTCCACCAGGGAAAACTATTATTGGAAGTAAATGGGTGTACAAGATCAAAACAAATTCAGAAGGCAAGATAGATCGTTACAAATCTCGTTTGGTTGCTCAAGGATATACCCAAGAATATGGTATAGACTATGAAGAAACATATGCTCCTGTTGCTCGTATGACCACGGTATGTACTCTCCTTGCTGTTGCTGCTGCTCATAATTGGAATATGCATCAAATGGATGTCAAAAATGCCTTCCTTAATGGAGAACTTCGATAAGAAGTGTATATGAGACCACCACCAGGAATGGTTCATTCTCCAAATCAAGTATGTAATCTTCGTAAAGCCTTGTATGGACTTAAACAAGCACCACGAGCTTGGTTTGAGAAGTTTTCTAATGCTATCCTTCAGTATGGATTCAATCAAAGTGCTTATGATTCAGCAATGTTTACTCGATCAACTAAGAAGGGTATGGTTATTCTCCTCTTGTATGTTGATGATATGGTTATCACATGTGATGATCTGGAAGGAATTACTGCTCTTAAACTTCATCTTAGTTCATGTTTTGAAATGAAAGACTTAGGTCTTTTAAGGTATTTTCTTGGTATCGAGGTCGATAAGTCATCTGATGGTTATTTCATCTCACAAGTAAAGTACGCCTCTGAAACTCTTCAACGTGCTGGGTTAACAGATAGTAAAACTGCAGATACACCTCTTGAACTAAATGTGAAGCTTAATCCCTTCGAAGGAAAATTTTTATCCAACCCTACATTATATTGTCAGCTTGTGGGAATTCTAAATTACTTAACTATCACAAGACCATACATCAGCCATGCAGTTCATGTAGTTAGTCAGTTTATGTCAGATCCAAGGTCCACACATTATGCTGCAGTACTTCGGATATTACGTTATATCAAAGGCACCTTGTATCAAGGTATAAAGTTCTCATCTACTTCGATCTTTGTCTTCATGCATATTGATTGATTGGGCTGGTGACATCACAGATAGACGCTCAACCACAGGATATTGTGTTTTTCTAGGAAACTCTTTGATCTCTTGGCGTAGTAAGAAAAAAAGTGTAGTTTCTCGGTCTAGTGCTGAGGCCGAGTATCGAGCTCTTGCTCATACAACTTCTGAGATTGTTTGGTTACGATGGCTCCTTGAAGATATGGGAGTTCATTTATCAGAACCTACTCCATTGTGTTGTGACAATAAGGCTGCTATTCACATTTCCCATAATGACGTGTTTCATGAACGTATGAAACATATTGGGATCGATTGTCACTTTGTGCGACATCACTTCAAGGAACAAACTATTGTTTTACCTTTTGTTCGCTCGGAATTGCAACTCGCTGATTTATTCACCAAAACACTGACTTCAGCTCGTCTGAGTTTTTTGGTTTCCAAACTCAACATGTGGGTTGCACCATCTTGAGTTTGAGGGAGGATATTAATGTTAAATATGAAACACATGTTAGTGTAAATAGTTGACTCTAGGATGGCTTCTAGAATGGATGGCTTCTAGAATGGCCATTATTTTCTTCCTCCCTTATTTCTTCTTCCTCCCCTTTTTGACAACATCCCTTATTTTTTTCTTCCTCTCCTTTTTGACAACATGTCTTTTGTAATCTATATATATAGATCACCTTGTAAAGAATCAGACACATCAATACACAAATTATGAAGTGAGAACCTTAAGTTTTTTTGTCAGACATACCCTAGATCTGACAATAAAAACGTCGATTTTATTACCTGGTTTTCGTAACAAACTTCACTAAATAAAAAAATGGAGTAAGATTAACGTTAATGAATCATGTTATTAACCATTAAAGGTATCCTATATTAGACATGGCGTGCAACGTTATAATACGGTGATGCACATTTAATGTTCTTTTCCAACTTCTTTTCTGGCACTTTAGAGCCTAGATAGCAATTCGGCATCTGGGATAAATTCAGAGCATCAAAAGGCCGTCCATTAATCATTTGAGCAAATTGTAAATTCTGCCGCATTCGATAAATATTACTCCCTCTGTTTCTGAAAGACCGTCCTCTATTCCTTTTTCGTCAGTTTCAAAATTGTGTCCAGCTTCTGTTTATAGTCATACTTTTTCAATGAACTCTCTAATATACCCTTGAATTCTTTATATTCATAAATCTATTTTTAACGTGACTCAATCTAAAATATTAAATAAATTAGTATACTTGAGGAAACTAAATATATCCTTCATTCCTTTTAAGGAAATATACATTTAACTTTAAAAATTAGATTCCTTATAAAGTTTATACTTCTTAAATTCAATATCTTTTAAATTTCCCTTTTATATTTCGTATTTATAATTCTCAAACCAATTTTGGATAGTCTTTATTGTTAGCATTTTTATTAAAATAAAATAGGTAATTAACTAAGGGTAGTCAAGTAAAATAGTATGGTCTCCTTAATATTTTGAGAAAGTCAAAGCAGACTGTCTTTGTGAAACGGAGGGAGTAGGAAATAACTTAAGACGTGTTTAATGCATTATACGTATACACATACAAAATATATATGAATTCCGCATAAATTTTTTGACACATAATACATGTTAAGATTTATTTTTTTTTAAATAATGATTTTATGATCTAAATCAATAGAAAAACGTGATATGGACATACAATCAGCCAGTAATGGGTGGTTCAATGGTTCAGAGTATTTCCAAGTGATTGCAAAGGTTATGGGAAATTTGACATTAACTTATGCTTAACGGAAAGATACTACTCTCCCATGGGAAAAAAGGACAAGGTATAATCTTGTGCCGAATTGGGAACCACGTTAAAGAAAAATCACGGTTGCTAGGTAGTGTACCATGTGTTAGAAGTGATTTGTCTCTTATGAATTTCGGTACATTCTCTAACAATCTGGTACCCCTATTTGCAATGTTGAGAAAAATGCTTTCAGATATGCCATCACCCGTCCCTAACTCATGAAAAAATAAGTTAAATTTGAAATCATACATGCTTAGGCTAAGTCTTATGGGCTAGATTAGCAGAAATGTGTTGCAATTCAAAAAAAAAAAAAAAAAAAAAAAATGTTAGTTAACACTGGTTCTCTCTCCTACCAGTTGCTAGCATGTGAGCTAGCAGCTATATAGTTACGCCGAATGATTTAACGCTCAAAAAACCACATTTTCGCGGAACTAAACAACGCCAGCAAGAATATTCCAAGCATCTACATTGAATGATACAACGCCGGGTGGTAGCACTGAATGGAAACACACCACACCTTTGTGATGTACCATTCAGCGCTTGACCTTCATTTTTTTTACTTTTTTTACGCCATCAGTAGTTCAGTAATTAAATTTTGTTTTACGCCATCATTCTTTGTTTTCTCACACTCATGTTACACCACCAACGACTATGTTTTCAAATTTTGAATTTTGAAAAGTTTGACAATTTTTTTCAACGGTTGTTTGTTTCAAAATTTTAAAAGTTGCCAAACTAAGAAATTCTTTCATTACATTGCAAAACAATGTTACAATATTTTTTGAAATTAAAAAGTACATTGAAATTAAAATTCTACTTCTAAAAATAAAAAAAGTACATTGAAATTAAAATTCTACTTCTAAAAATAAAAAAAGTACATTGAAATTAAAATTCAAACCTAAAAATGAACTTCTAAATAACTTAAATTGTTACTTGTAAATTACTTTAATTTAGGGATTGGTTCTAAGCCATTACGAACCAAAATCTCGTTCCTCCATTTTTTGAAAATGGGTTCTCCCAATCCGATACTTCATTCAAATTTTGGCGTAGGATCTTCAAGTCCGCTTTTCTTTGTTGGGTTTGTGCCAAGATTGTAGTGTTTTCCATATTCTTCCTAAGGAACACTTCCTCTGTTTCATACTTGGCAACTCTTTGTGCTTGTGCTTTTTCAAGAAGTTGTATGAGCTTATCCATTTTTCCATCTGCTCTCTCCTGTGCTTTAGCCTCACGATCACTTCTTTTGGAAGCATCTTTCCCTGAACTTCTAACATCATCCGTTTGTTCGAAATAACGTCTTCAACGCGATATGTCTGAGGTATCAGAACCAGGGGTAGATGGTGAGCTACCAAACATTGCCATATCCTCCAAATATCCATCCATAGTTACTGGAGCGGAAGTACTAGGTTGAGTTGCTTGAGTAGGTCAATCATCATTATTTACCTCTGGATTGTAATCTAGTTGATAGGTCTTCAGGAGCTGGAAAACCGATTTATTTATCCAACGTTTCTTATTTGCTGCTTCATAATTTTGTCTTCCGAGGCAGTATTGTGGAAAAAAATGTATTAGTGTCTTATGAATGAAATATATTTGGAAGAAAAAAAAATCAATTTTTTTAAGGTACTTACATAATCGGGTTCCGTCAATCCCGAAGGTCTATTGCAATGCCTTTTTCCCCTATTCTTACCTTCCGACCATCTTTTAACGTACTCTTCCATAATTCTCTTCCAAAATTCTTTACCATTTTGATCTTTACCTCTAATCGGATCGTTACTTGCTATAATCCAAGATATAATTAGTACATCATCCTCTTTTGTTTGAAAGTGTGTCATATTTTGTATGAACAAAATTGTAAAAGAAGAAGAAGAGAAGAAAAAGAAGAAGAAAATCAATGAAGAAGATAATCAATTGATTTTAGTGTGAGGGATGAAGGAGAAGTATTCTCGGTAGCCTGAAAATATAGTTGTTGATATTTCAAACGTCCATTAAATGTGAGTCAGTGAGATTTAACGGTCATCTTGATCTGATGGCTGAGAAGAGAAAGCGCTGAATGGTTCAGCGTTGAGCAAGGAATGGTACAATGCCTCATTTCTAGTCGTTGAGAATAACGTCTAGTTTTTGATCTAACAGCTGATAGAGCATCGAAAGGAATAGTTCAGCGTCGGACGCTGTTTGGTTCAACGCATGTATAATGGATACATTTTCATCCCAAACTCATATTATTTCTTTTCTCTATATAAACTCAACACATGAACTCAAAATCCCCACCCCAAATTTGTGAAGTTTCACTCTCTTCTTCTTCTCCTCCTAAATTTTCAATTCAAAATTCAAACATGGTTGGATTCTCAATTTCCAAAGACAATGACTTGGTGAGAAGTTTCCGCATTATTAACAACACAAATCCTTTAGAAAATTCTCTAATAACCAACACATTTTGGGAACAAGTTGTTGAAGAATTTGTGAGAATCAATGGTAATGCTAATGGAAGATGCCAAAAAGCCCTACAATGTCGGTTAACAAGCATCAAGCGTTATTGCAAGCTTTTTGTCGTTTTATTAAGGGTATCAAATGGTAATCGTGAAGATGCTTTGGATTTTTACCAAACGAATCATGGAATACCATTCATTCATATCACCGCTTTGGAGATATTTGGTGGAGATCGAAGTTGATTTGAATGAAATATATGCATGAAGTAGTATTATGAAAATCTACTTAAATATGTAATGTAATTGTAAACGTACTTAAATGAAAAAAAAAAGAGTATTATGGAGTTTACAAGAACTAATTAAAATGTCGACTTAATGAAAACATGCTTGAATGAGAAAAGGAGTATTATGGTTAAATAAATTGGTGAATATGAATTTTACTCTCCATTCTCATAAAATAATTCATCTCATTCATTGTCATATTGGTCTTCATCGGTGTCCACGTCGGTTGTACCCTCATGAACTTCCGGTAAGGCATCATCCATCACTATGTTTGGAATATCTCCATCTCTCAAACCATCTCCATGTCATTGCCAAATATGTGTAGTGAGTTCTTTGTCATGTCCCTTGTTATACAAAGGCACCCATGTTATAAGGGCACCTAGGTGTAGTTAGTAATTAGTCATTGAATGTGTGTTTGGAACATGTGATGGGATATTTCCCTAATAAGTTAGAGTATGTATTCCTCTTTCAGTTCATCGAATATAATTATTTTTTTCATGAGTTTATCTCTTCCTCCTATCTGAGGTTGGTTTTATCTTCAATCCTGCAGTGTAGATCCTGTAGGTTGAGCTTGATTATCTGTTTGTAGTGTATCAGATTAGGTCTTTCCTTGGCACCATATTGAAGCAGTGAATGATTATCGAGTTTCAATTCCATACCCTAAATTGATGAAATGGATTTACAGGAGGAAAAATTGGTCGAAATAAAGGGGAAAATTGTTCCTATAATGAAGTTGGAATCCATAGCAAGGGAGAAATTAGATTATTGGAGTGGCTGGTATGAATTTTGGTTGAAGTTGAGTGATTGTCCGATTCGAGCTTCTTGGCTTCCGAGGTGTAAAAAATGGTTAGACAAGACAGAGAAACAGTTGGAACATATCTTGTTCCTGAAGGATTCTGCTCCATCTCCTTGCAGAGTGAAGATTGCTTCCTCAGGTGGTGCTGATTCTTTTGAATTGGAGTTGATTCCTCCATATTTCTTTTTTGAAGTTGACGATGTTGATTCATTTGCTGGTAGTAGTTTACCATTTGAAGAAGTTGAAACACCAGTGACAATTGAGTTCTCCAAGTTAAATCCAGTCAAAGTAGACAAGATGAATGACAGTAAAATTGAAAGCTCGAGAGATTTCATTACTCACCTCGATCTGAATTGTAAGAATTTTCTTTATCTCCATCTTGATTTTACTCATTCCATATTTGATCGTGGAAAGTGGTTTGATAGGTCAGTTTTCATTGATGATTACCATGGGAGAACTATTGATGAGTTAGTTTTAAAACATGGGTATCGATTCAATTCATTGTTTAGGAATTCATTTGCAATGGTTCTGGTTGAGGATGGTTATACTAGTGATGGGGATTATCTGCTTGTTCAAATGCTTCAATTGGGTATTATGTGTTTCAAAGGAAAATATATTATCCGTCACCAAATGGTTAGAAAGAAATCTTATCACTCTTGTTTCAACTTTACAAGTAGAGTAATTGATCGCAGAAAAGATTCTTTAACTATTGACAAGTATCATTATTGTGTTAGCAGTAGTTCTAAGTTTAATTTAAATATGCTTGGTTACTTTTAATGGATCAATCCTAACTCTAATGAATGATCATGATGGGAAGTATGTTAATGAGATTATTCATGAACTCGATTACTGGACAAATTTGATTTTCAGCGAAAAAATTCATAGTATAGTTACCAACAGTGGCGTTGCTGGTACTGCTCGGATATTATTTATTAAAATGCCTGACAGTGTAAATTGGAGTTTGGGCTATGGAGGAGATTATTTTCTCTCGCAACATAAAACATATAAGGTGAGTTACAAGTTACTAATAGATGAATATCTCTTCATGGTACTGAATTCTGCACGATGGCTATGTGATCGTGGCAAAGTGTTAGATGTTCTCAAAGGGAAATTTTCTATTGCTGGCACTTATAAATTTGGTGTTGATACAAATACTTCTTGTGAGATGGGTCTTGACAGATCAATTCTAATGGATACTTATAATGAGAAATTGATTTATGATCTGGTTTATCAAATTGGGTACCTGTTAAATTAGATGTTTAGTTCTTCATTTGTTAATCCGTCAGCTAAGAGAGGTGTTATTAATTCTTCATGGAGTTTGTGTGGTAAAATACTTCATTAGGGTACTGAAGACTGGAATCTAGTGCTAAATAAATGGCTAATACAACATGTAAGTGACCAAGCACAAGAATTGTTTGATGCAAATTATGTTCGTGTTATGAGGAATTTGAATAAAGATGTTTGTTTTTCTATTTCTGTTTGTTACATATGTTTTGTATTTGACCGTGGAAAGAGGTTTGAGGGGTCAATTTTGATGGATAGATATCCTATAAAATTTCTTCATAAGGTGTGTTTGACTCAGAATCTCTGTTTCGTGATTCAATTGTGTTGATATCTGTTAAATCCAATGATTATTATGATGGTAGTAAGGTGTTGATGTGGGTTGAATTCTTGAGATGGAAATTCAAATTTCCTTCAACCCGTTTAAGGAGTATGAGAAATGGTAATGGGATAAAATGGGCTGTCATTGTGTATTTTGGATTACCTAGCTCTACAGTTTTTGCTTGTGGTAAATATAGTTTCAGTTGGGTTGAAAATCACGACCAACTGCTTAGGAATTGTTTATATGCGAATATGGAAGCAAAGAGCGAACAAAGTCTGTGTTATTATTGCTGTAAAGTTTTCAATCTCAGGACTAAACATCTGCAGTCACATCCATTCAGTACTTCGAATGTCTTCTCTCATGGATTATGTCCAGTGCATCCTGGTTTCCTTGTTCGTCAATTTTTGCAGCCATGGAGACATTGTGGTGTTTGTTATTATTCGTTTCTTTTTGATGTGCTACACATCCCTTCGCATGATTTTACAGTTCTTTCAGAGCTTATATACTCTAGAATTACATTTTTCGTTTAATTCAATTTGCCCACATGTGAAGTCTGCGAGATTTTTTCAATTCATTCTAAAGTTTTAGTAGCATAATGGTTTTCCAAACTGATGGTTTTCTCTGAGTATGATACCAGTAAGTATTCTCAGCTATGTTACCACTATATGGGGGAGCATGCATATCATACTGAGAAGAGTTTTTGTTGTTCTGATCGTTTAATTGCACGAGTGATGGGAGCTCAGTCCATACTCACCATGCTTTACATTCCATCTATTTTAAGGTTAGTAACCCTGTTGAAGTGGAAATTCAGATTGCCTCCTGTTCATATTCTAAACTTACTGGTGTGGTTCGAGTACTTGAGGTGGAAATTCAAATTGTGTTTCACATATTTATGGAATACGAGAAATATTAGTGGAGTTAATAGGGAATTTTCATCAGTTGTATGCTTGGACACAAACTGGTATTATCTAGCAGATGGTGTTCCTTGGCCTCATGTTTATTCTCTTGTGGTGGTTTCTTTAGTTGTTGATAGATATTGTACGCTCTTGAAGCTCAAGAGGGGATATAGAGGAGTAGAAATCTATGAAACAGGAGTGGAAAGCACACACATATTCATACTGATAAAATCTAATGGAGTAATTCATGTTGTTGTACTTGGTGTGGGCGGAGTACAAAAGAGTCTTGATTTAACTGGGTATGTGCACATCAGCGCAATTACTTTCTTGGCTATGGGATGGGCAGTGGCATTATTCATAACTTCAAGTATCTTATTTAGCTGGAAAATTGAAAGTGGTTCTTGGCTCAGACAGTTCAGTGTGGTGATCCTGATTTTTCACAATTGCTCTTTGCAATTATCGTTCATAACGTCAGTTAGAGAGCCTACTACCTTAACCAGATCAAATCAAGCTCGGAGCCATGTTAATGTACCAGTTCAAAGAAATTTTGTGGTACCTGATCCTAAACAAGTAGAGATATGTACAGTTAAGGTAGAAGTTGCAATTAATATTATACTAGATAGCCAGTTATACACATGGGATTATGATGTAGTTTTTATGTGGTAAGTAAAGGGTTTGATTCTCGGACTTGATGAGATTGGTTTAAGACTTAAAAATAAAATATATACATAAGTTTTGTCACAAATATAGAGAGGTACTGGGACTCAGGATTCCACCAATTCTTATATTCATGTGGTTCAACTAATAATTCTAGACATTCATAGCTCAAGTAATTGACTCTAATTTATTGTCGAAAGTAGATTTTGAAAAAGATTAATTGTAAATCATAAGCATGACGCATCAAAATCTCTAATTCTAAGCATACGTCATCAGAAAAAATCACAACTAATTAATAAAAATCAAAAATCAATCAAAAATCAATGCAATAAGTCATAAAAGAATTAATAAAATTACCACAAGCGTGAAGAATGGCTTCCTCCTTCATCCCAATGTTGGGGTTTAGCTCCTCATATTATTCACGTTCTCAAAATAGGTGTTTATAGCTCAAAAGTGTGAAAAAAAAAGAGAAAACTAATAAAGCAGATGGTTTGCAAAGCTAGAAAGGAATTACAAACAGATTGTTACAATGGGTGTTGAACTGTTACAGAGAAAAGATGACAAGCTTCTGATAAATGTGATCTATTGAAACGATACTTCTCTTTTGTTTTTTGAATAAGACTGCCTTTGCGACTGTCCTTGTCTATTCTGCAGCAGCAAAGATGATTCTCTGCTCTTCTTTTTCTCGACTCTGCAGCGTCCCAAACTATCCCCAAAGACTTTACAACCCTTCTGTGAGTCTTGGAAACCTTATTTATACATCACCGGTCCCCTAAATCTCTCGGAAAATCTTCTCTTTTCTTCTCTCCCAAGTTCCGAGAATTTTTCTTTTCTGTTTATGGAAATCATGTCCAAATCTTCCCTTTCTTCGTACGCGGCTTATGGAGCTCTCCCAAACTCTCCTAACTTGGATATATTTGAATCTCAGGAGAATATCTTCTCCTATATCTCACGTAATGGCCAAATCCCGAAACCAACTCTTTCCTTGTTTTCACGAGATAAATATGTCAACGTGTTTTTTTTCTCGAAACCAAAACTCTTACCAATCCTGTCTCGATAAAACAGGCGTATCCTAATCCAAATCCGAGTGAAAACACGAGAAAAACTCATCCAACACTCTGCCATAAAAACACGTAGGAGATAAAATAATTTCCCGCCAAAATCGTTACTTCAAAAGGAAGGAGATGGTATGCCCATATCCATCTGCCGGGTGCATTTAACATTAGGGGTGCCATGGGGTGTAAATAATAGGTGAGTGCCCCTTAGTAATTGAGTGTCCCTTATCCAAATGAGGAGTACCTTTAGTGATTTTCTCCCACGAGCACAAAAGCCACTTTTCGAGCCAATTTTTCCACGCATGTTTATTTCTCCAAAAACACCTACAAAGACGCAAAACACCATAATAAGTACAAAAATGGGTACTAATAATATAGAAAATTGAGATGAAAATAGACACATAAATGCATCTATCAAATACCCCTAAACTTATTATTTGCTAGTCCCGAGCAAATAAAAAAAATCCTAACTCACTCTCGCAGGCATCTTCGATTGCATTTAGCATATGCAATAAGCCTTTAAACCCCTATGTGGCCCTAGTGGCCGAGTTATAGTCTCGGGAGGGCTTACAAGAGATATACCCACAAAACCTTTACACTCCAGACCCTGACTATATATACAGAACCTTGGAAGGCACTAAAGAATCTCTTTGGTTGGCATACTTATTGACTACAGGAGGAAGTACCCTGATGCAAAATTCCAATTGTTGTACACGAGTTTGCACTTAAGCATACTAAAATTCATATAAAGTGACATAGCTCTACTCAGATAGTTTCTGGACATCATAAACCGGAGTCAACCAATCACATGGATAGATTAAGAAGATGGATGTAGAGAAAAATGTGGATGATGTTGACTAAGGTGAACCTATCCTAATGTACTGAGATACTGGTCTGGACTAATATCAACATACTGGCATATACAAGGGAACCAGTGGTCGATAATCCTAACTCTAGGTCAACTCAGCTGGCATATACAAGGGAACCAGTGGTCGACTTTATTCCGGTTGGTCTAATGGTCTGATCTCAAATTTTTTTTTTTTAATTCAAATATCTTAGTCACTCCATTTCACCCTAGCCATGGTAAAAAGAAAATAAAAGAAGTAATCGGGATTCTTTCGATGTTTCCATCACGAGGATATGGCGAAACTACCATGTTTTTTTTCCCAACACCTGAGCTTTGTGCTTTTATGAATAGACTCTTCTAGATGTTTCCATCTAATCAGATTGGTTCCTCAACTCCTACAACCAAAATGCTTCCATCCACTTAGATTGGTTAGTGCCATACTTAATAAGCATAAATCTCTAGGCTCTGGAGTTTACTAATGCAACTAACAAGTTTCTCCCATACCCCCAAACTTAAATCTAACATTGTCCTCAATGTTATAAAGATAAAATTAAAAACATGAACAAGGAGAAATTGTTACCATTTGAAGCAAAAGAGTTAAGGAAAGATATTACCGTGTTGCATGAATATTGGGTTACCTCCCAAGAAGTGTTAAGTTTAAAGTCTTCAGCCAGACTAAGAAAGGATTAGTCACCTCATAGAATCATAGAGTAATAGCAGGAAAATCTGTGGGCCATCAAAACCAAATAGAGCTATCATAAATAAAAGGAATATACAACCTTCTAAGAAAATGAACAAATAAAGCACACCCTTGTCTAGTTTCCTGTTTAAGACAACTATATCTAGCTGTGATTCAGGTTCAGGCTCTATGAAAGGGTCTAGATAAAATATTTTCATGGGTTGGATTTCCTCATAGCTAAGATCTGAATGTTCAGGTTGTAAAGTCTGGAAAAACTCAAATAAGAATTTAGAAGCACATAATAATAACCTGAATAATTAAGGATCCACTAAGTCAATCAGATTTGACTTACACAGCTGACCACAATGAAAGTGGTGGTCTTCCTTAAACAAATGTGTCGACCCTAATCTCCTAAAGTAATTAGGTTTAGTCTCAAAACTTAATAACTGACACATTTTAAATTCATACATTCCCACAATTGGTTGAAAAATATTTGGTGGGAAAACAAAATCAATCTGGGTATCATAGCATGGGCTAACCACATCAACCAGAGGATGGGTTTCTAACAACTGAACTTCGTTATGGACATCACTAGGTTCAGAGAAACGTGTATAAAGATAATCTTGTAAAATGGTTGAGGCACATATGTCAAGTCCCAAGTGAGGGAATTTTATAAGAGTTAAAGCACATGGAGAATGATAATCACCCCCAAACTTAGAGTCTTTAGTGTCTCTAGAAAGACTAGTCACAACTTCCCTAATTTCAAGGTCATCTGATTCCTGAAAATGGTCAATTGATTCTTCTAAGTCAGGTACATCCTCACTCATCTCTACGAGTTCATTTTGTTTTTCTAAGTCTATTGTTTCTAAATTGCTAGACTCAAAATATACTCGTTCCTCTAAACCATTATCGGCTTCGTAAAAATGAAATACTACATCGTCTAAAACGGTGGTATCTCTAGTCAAATCCTCATCCTTTTGAATAGGTGAATAATTATTAAAATTATTTGGATTTGAAGTAGAAACATTATCATTATTAAGCTCAATTGGAGTAACAAATTCCTGATTACTATGCCTACCTATTTCAAATTCTTCATCAACACTATCCTCATCATAATCATCATTATAATAATATGAAAATGGTTGAACCTCATCTAAACAAGTAGTGTTACCAATTTTATCCTCATCATATTGATTATGCAAATAACGATCCTCATTTTCAAGGGTATTATTGGAAACATTATATTGAAAATTAAGATTATTTTGAGCAAGTCTTTCGTTCGTCTCAGCCATCATCTTGAGGGATTCCTCTATAAAAGGTTTATTCATTGGTGCAGTTTGTCCATTAATTTCCATCACAAACCTATTAGTCTGTTCAGTTAACTGCTTGAGAGACTCTTCTATAGAAATGGAAGAATCATAAGTAGCACTAGGGTATAATTGTTTGATTAAATCATTCAACGTGGAACTAGTACTATTATATTCCTTATTTTCTTGCTCGTATGACCGATGCACATGCAGATAGTAATTGGGCTCACCATGGTATGATCCATAACCTTGAAAAGGTTGATGTTCCCAACCACTATTCACACTATGGTCATAAAAAGAATAATGTCCATTTTGATCAGTCGGATAATCATTGTATTGGCTATTGTAATACCAGTTCGACATACTTTTGTGTACGTGCAAATGCAGGGTCGACTAAAATGGGTAGGCTCAGGTTGCCTTTAGCAAAATATACCTATAGTCAAAGACTTGTCAAAAGTACAAGGCTAAGGCTTGTGGTTTTTCGAATGATAACTCCCAGAGGGTTCACCGAACTAAACCACGTGTTTTCCTAAAAATCGGTATCTGACGATGCAATTGGTGTGTGCACGTGATTTCAACACAAAAGAAACCCACTGACAGGGGATTCGTGGGTGGAAAGAGTCTTACCTCACGTACCAGATGGGCAATGAACCGTTGAAGTCAACTCAGGCCACCGACTCCTATGTCAGTGTACGATCCCGAGGGGCCGGAACAGTATCGTAACTGTCGTCCTTCCCTGCAAATAGTTTTATTTAATTTTTAACCCTTCCTTAGGGTTTTAAAAATAATGTCCAAGTCCAAAAATAAAGGCCAAAAAGTGTCCAAAAAAAATTTTTACAAAATAATAAACCCTATTTACAGTTTCTAAAAATAAAACAAAATAACTATATACAAAATCTTCTTCTTCATTCCGTTTGGATTTCTCTTTTCTTTCCTTTTTGGGCTTTGCCTTCCTTTTATAGTGATTTTTCTTTCCACTTAGCTTCGCTCCAAACCTGAAAAAGAATCAAACAATACCAAAGGCGTAAAAGAGAATAAAAAAAATCTAAAATAAATAAAAATAAATATAAAACCTAAATACAAGTCCGCGTCGACGGCGCCAAAAAAAGATGTAGTTTTTATGTGGTAAGTAAATGGTTTGATTCTCGGACTTGATGAGATTGGTTTAAGACTTAAAAATAAAATATATACAAAGTTTTGTCACAAATATCGAGAGGTGCTGGGACTCAGGATTCCACCAATTCTTATATTCATGTGGTTCAATTAATAATTCTAGACATTCATAGCTCAAGTAATTGACTCTAATTTATTGCCGAAAGTAGATTTTGAAAAATATTAATTGTAAATCATAAGCATGACGCATCAAAAGCTCTAAGTTTAAGCATACATCATCAGACAAAATCACAACTAATTAATAAAAATCACAAATCAATCAAAAATCAATACAATAAGTCATAAAAGAATTAATAAAATTACCACAAGCGTGAAGAATGGCTTCTTCCTTCATCCCAGTGTTGGGGTTTATCTCCTCATATTATTCATGTTCTCAAAATAGGTGCTTATAGCTCAAAAGTGTGAAAACAAGAGAAAACTAATAAAGCAGACAGTTTGCAACGCTAGAAATGCGTTACAAACATACTGTTACAATGGGTGTTGAACTGTTACAGAGAAAATATGACAAGCTTCTGATAAATGTGATCTATTGAAATGATACTTCTCTTTTGTTGTTTGAATAAGACTGCCTCTGTGATTTTCCTTGTCTGTTCAATGTTCTTCGTCTTCTTTTCTTCTGCAGCAGCAGAGATGATGCTCTGCTCTTCTTCTTCTCGACTCTGTAGTGTCCCAAACTATCCCCAAAGACTCGGCAACCCTTCTGTGAGTCTTGGAAACCTTATTTATACATCACCGGTCCCCTAAATCTCTCGGAAAATCTTCTCTTTTCTTCTCTCCTAAGTTCCGAGAATTTTTCTTCTCTGTTTATGAAAATCATGTCCAAATCTTCCCTTTCTTCGTACGCGGCTTCTGGAGCTCTTCCAAACTCTCCTAACTTGGATATATTTGAATCTCTGGAAAATATCTTCTCTTATATCTCACGTAATGGCCAAATCCCGAAACCAACTCTTCCCTTGTTTTCACGAGATAAATATGGCAACATGCTTTTTTTTCTCGAAACCAAAACTCTTACCAATCCTGTCTCGATAAAACAGGCGTATCCTAATCCAAATCTGGGTGAAAACACGAGAAAAACTCGTCCAACACTCTGCCAGAAAAACACGCATGAGATAAAATAATTTCCCGCCAAAATCGTTACTTCAAAAGGAAGGAGATGGTATGCCCATATCCATCTGCAGGGTGCCTTTAACATTAGGGGTGCCATGGGGTGTAAATAACAGGTGAGTGCCCCTTAGTAATTGAGTGTCCCTTATCCAAATGAGGAGTACATTTAGTGATTTTCTCCCACGAGCACAAAAGCCAATTTTTGAGCCAATTTTTCCACGCATGTTTATTTCTCCAAAAACACCTACAAAGACACAAAACACCATAATAAGTACAAAAATGGGTACTAATAATATAGAAAATCGAGATGAAAATAGACACATAAATGCGTCTATCTGCTTATGGAGTTGTTAATCGAGAAGAAGACAAAAAAAATTACGTGCATGTCTCAACTGTCATTAGCAATTTCATTCTAGAAGTGGTTATCTGTGGTTGGTATGGGACCATAACCAAGACTGATGTTGCAAGTGGTACTTGTACTTCTGCCTACCAAGATGCAGTTCTGATGCTAGAGGGTTTGGATTTTTGGGAAAATTATTACCAGGTGACTATGCTCATTTTCATGCTCATGCCACCGCAAGTAGTGACCAAGGATCTCTTTTGCTCAAAGGTGCTGATACAACAATTCACATTGCTAATTCGGAAGTTGAGAAATATCATGATTCTTATTATGTTCGAGAAGCTGTAGCTAATGTGTGTTCTGTTGGTCGAGCTGAATTCAGATTTCACATCCTTGAGGACAAGGATGTTTTCAAGGGGTGGGAATTGTCATGTCCCTTGTTATACAAAGGTACCCATGTTATAAGGGCACCTAGGTGCAGTTAGTAATTAGTCATTGAATATGTGTTTGGCACATGTGATGGGACATTGCCTTAATAAGTTAGAGTCTGTATTCCTCTTTCAGTTCATCGAACAGAATTGTTGTTTTCATGAGTTTATCTCTTCCGCCTCTCTGAGGTTGGTTTTATCTTCAATACTGCAGTGTAGATCCTATAGGTTGAGATTGATTATCCATTTGTAGTGTAGATCACTACATTCTTCACGAAGTTCCGCCCAACGCGCCGGGTTGTACAATATTTGAGGAGGTAGCCTTACGTTTCCTTGAATTGGCAGTTGAGGTTATTGTCTCGTGATTCTCCCCCAATCCTCATTACGATATTCCATCTCAACACACATATTGTGCATTATCAAGCACCCCCTCGTAATTGCCTTCATGTCTGATTTTTTATAATAACGAAATGGTTTCAATATAATACCAAAATTACCCTTTAGACCACCAAATGCACGTTCAATGTCTTTCCTTTTTGCTTCTTGATATTGGTTGAAAAAACTTTGCGTATTATTTGCTGCGGGTTTGTATGCTTGCACAAGGAAACCATACATAGGATATCCTCCATCTCCTAGGTAGTACCTCGTATCATGGTTTCTTCCATTGAATTGATAATGACAAGTAGGTGCTACACCATTAAGTTCTATATCGAACAAACCCGAAGTATGCAAGACATTAAAATTATTATTCTACCCACCCAACCCAAAATAGGAATGCCATATCCATCTATCATGTGAAGCTACTGCCTGCAATTCAACCGTGGGAATTGACTTATAACGCACGTGGGATCCTTCCTGATCCATAAGACATCCTCTCCGTGCCCAATGAAAACAATCTACACTAGCAAGCATCCTAGGAAACCCACGAGCTTCATTCTCTGCCAAAATCCTCTCAGTATCTTGAGCGGCAGGATGACGCATGTATCGACCATTATAGATCCAAATAATTGCATCCATAAACTTCTTAGCATAAAAGTAGATAGTGCATGCTGCCATTTGTGTATAATCATCTAGATAATTTGGTGTAATACCTTTGGCAAAATATTTCATCATGGCAACCATTTTCATATATGGAAAATGGCCAGGAATATCGCAAACATCGGTTTTTTGACGAAAATCATGGTCATAATCACAAACTTTCTCTAAAATTCTCAGAAAAAGGGGATGAGGCAAAGCAAACCGACCTTTGAACTTCTTTGGCCCATATGTACAATTGAAGTTGAAGTATTGATGCATAATCCTTGCATTGGCATGCATATACACGGTTTATGTGCACCTTCTTACGGTTCTTGACTTCATTTGGGATGGGTTGATGCATTCCTTGCCTCCTCTGTGACTCCAAAAGCGTAGCCACTGCTAGAACGTTCTGCTCAGTATCATCTTCATCATATGGAAGACCGAACAAAATTCTTCTTAAAGCTCCTTGCATAATGTACGTAATATAACAAAATTAAGACAATCCATTAAAAAAAAACACTTAAAACACTTCATAGAACACTCCATAATAAAGAGAAAAATAGTACTTAAAACACTTCATAAAACACTACATAATAAAGAGAAAAATAGTACTTAAAACACTCCATAAAAAAGAAATAACAATCCATATGTTTTCATAAACACTCCATAAAAAAGAAATAACAATCCATATGTTTTCATAAACACTCCATAAAAAAAGAAATAACAATCCATATGTTTTCATAAAACACTACAAGTGCTTTCATTCACTCAAAGTAACAACGAGTTGGTTGGATGTATTGAGTATCATAAACAATGTTAGGAACAATATCTATCAACGCATCAGTAAATTCATTACTTTGGTGAGGTTGTTGTTGATTGTGTGATGTAGTTGCTCCATCATCACACCTAGGAAGGTAACATTCTTGAGTTGAAGGCCATATATTAAATGAACCACCCAATGTGAGATCTTCTTGATTGTTTGGTAGTGAGGAAAAAAATGATAGTATTGAAGAAGAAGAAGAAGAAGAAGATCTACCAGATGAAGAAAATGAACTTGAGGCATAAATATGCCTTGACTCCTTCGGTACTACTTGATGACCCCATTGTAAAATTCATATTATTGTGACATAAAACTAAAGCACTAATCCTACAAGCTTAAATTAGATAGGTTTAGTGGAATATTCAAGAAACTTAAAATGAAATTGCAAACAAATGTAAATGAACTTACCAATGGAAAACCCATCGCTGAAAAGTTATACAGACAAGGTTCCCATGGAACTTCTACTCGCTCTTTAACGCCGACTGCATTGATGAATGGTAAAGTGAAATCTATCTCAGGCAGCTATGACAGGGGTTCATTCTGTGTGCCATAAGTATAGGTATGTGACATCAGGTGAGAAGGCGGATGACTAGGAAACAAATGGACAGGAACAACTGTGCTACCCAATGCTATCTCATCGACATTCCGTGAATGGTATAACAGATAAGGTCCAACACTATTCTTCTTCCACCACCTGCTATATTGATCTTCATTGACTGCCAAATAGAGTTTGGCGCATAGACCTACAATCTCCATGTCCACAACTGATTGCAAATCTGGAGGATTTCCTGGGACTACAATCTCTCCTGCTATCTGCCTCTGGAATCTCTCAGCTAAATAACAGTTAGCTATTGTGTAGTTTTTTTCTAGGTCAAAAAACACAACTCTCACTTTAGATAACTGTAGTGAATATTCATAATGGTATACCTCAAAATACGCACTCTCTACCATGGTTTCCAAATACATAATGTACTGGTTCTAGTGTCAATTTGTGCTTTTGCATTGGACATTGAGTGTTTCTTCGTATCCCTTTGGCCTACTCTTTGGCCTCTCTTCCTTGATTTAATGTTAGTCTTCTTGAAGAGACAAATCTTTGGGAAAACACATAGGTGTTCTCCTCCTGGTGTCTGAAAAAACAAGGGTTGCATGTTGCGGAAGTAATAATAGTACCAATACTCAAGTACCATAACCATGCCAGATAAATCCTTCACATTGCTTGACCATTCATCAAGAAATTTATAGGTATTACCCAAGGAAGCTATACCCCAATCATATTCCTCAACTCTATCCAAATTATCCAACAATCGAACCCAACGTTTATCTACTCTTACACTAGAACCCGCAAAAAGAAAATGACCAAAACACCAAAGAAAGAATGATCTTGTCAATACCTCTGCATATTCAACATTGTTGGTATTTTCTATATTTTTAATGTAGCTTCTCAAGATAAACAAAGATATTATATTTTCTTACTGTTCTAAATATCAAATCATTTGAAATCTTGAAAATACAAATCATACAAACAAGCGTATGTTAGGTCACCCAATGCTGGCATAACTACTTGATGTTTTGTAGGGTCACCAATGAGAATTCCCATTAACATATACCAATCTACATGAAGGATGCCAAGCTCAAACTCTCTAAAATGAAAGATCTTGGTTTTTTTCCACCATCTCTCAGCTATGGCTTCAACTAAACCTCTATCTGCATTGGCAAAATTAAACTCAAAGACAGAAGAAAACCCACAATTATCATAGTATCGTCGTGCTATCGGATTATCTTTTACTACAATTGGTATAACATTTCAACCTCATTAAAACTACCTCTAAAATTTATAATCTGATCATCGGTCAAATTGAAAAAGCGGGGGTCTAACAACCTCACCCAATGTTTCGCTTAGCAATCTATATGGACTAACTCCAATATACTTTTAAGAGAATCAACTAGACAGTCAGACTCAATCTTAATAAAAGTATATCAAAGATTTATATCCCAATTTCTCGATTCAATCCCAACTCAAACAAATGGAAATCTGCGAGTCTGATTGAACACAAGAGAAATAAACTTGAACGGTACCAAAGACCAATGTTCAAGGATTAATCAATTTCAATCAACAACCTAAGGTTGGATTTACCAATTGATCGATACAAATGCACAACCTGTGATATTTCAATTATATAACAAAATATAATGCGGAAAAGAAATAACACAAACACTAGAAGTTTTGTTAACGAGAAAACCACAAATGTAGAAAAGCCCCGGGACCTAGTCCAGATTGAACACACATTGTATTAAGTCGATACAAACACTAGCGTACTACAAAATAACTTCGGCCTGGACTATAGTTAAACCCAAATCAATCTCACACTGATCCAAGGTACAATTGCGCTCCTTACGTCTCTGATCCCAGCAGGATACTACGTACTTGTGATGGGTCGGTAGACCGACTTTGTTTTACCGCAAGTGCACGGTTCGTTCCCTCAAGGAGAGTGAAAACTGCTACTAATCAATATCAAAAACTAACCAACCAATTCAAATTTCAGAGATTGTTGTACCAAGAAAATAAGCTAACAAATCGAATAGAGCAAATTTATAAAGATTTTAAATCAGGGATGTGAAATATTAGGGCTTCGGAATCCGTTGCAAGCTATTTTTACTTATATTCTATAACAAGGTCTCGAGTTTACTGTGCATAGTGGCAAACCTAACTACTAACATACGGAAGATATTTCGTTAAGGACTTGTAGGCAAGAGTTATCATAAAAGATTGTTTTTTTTTATAGTCAAAATATTATTAAAAAAGTTAACTGTTATCCACCCGGGTGGAATCAATTACATTCGAAATTCCGGTACTGAACTTAGAATCAATGCAAATTAACTTGAGCAAATTTTGTGTGATGTTGGAATCTGTGTACGTCGTTGTTCTACCTTTTCTTCCTTCTTTTTCCAAGTAATCAGCCACTTCATTCCATGTTCTTCTCGTGTGTGATACCCTGAATTTGTTGAAGACCTTTGCCATTTCCTTGAGCTCTTCCAGAATGTTCCTGCATTTCCAATCCATATTCATATTACCACCTTCCATGTAGTCCTTTATGTCCTGATTATCTCCTTCCAAGATTATTGTTGTGAGCCCTTTCTGAATAGACCGTCGAACTGCTTCCTTTGCTGCCATGCATTCCGCCATAAGAACTGAAGTAGCCACTGTTGATACCGTATGAGCCGACCCGAAGCTGCCTTTTTGATCTCTGTCAATAATTCCCAATCCTATTGCTGTTTCCCCTTCCTTGTAAGAAGCATCGTAGTTGAATTTTATCGTTCCTTCTGGAGGTGGTAACCATTGTTGTTTTTCCGCCGTCATTCGATGCTCTGTCCCATTGTTCGTAATCTTGGTAAACACCATATTCTGTACTGTTATTTCATTTTCTATCTTGTTGGTCAAATCTCTTACAGACAGTTTATGTTCCGCGAAGACCGTATCACACCTTGCCTTCCAAATATTCCAAGTTACGATGCCACACACTGCTACCAAATCTATCATATTCCTATCCCAGCCTATGGGATTTGTGAACCAAGTTTTTATCCAATGTAGGAGGTTATGACCATTTCCTATTCTGAAAGCTCTAGCTAGACCAAACCAGACTGCCCTAGCATAAGGGCATTCCATAAAAAGATGTTTAGTGGTTTCCCTTTCGGAATCGCACATAGGACACCTATCTGTTTCGATTTCCATTCGATTCGCCAAGACATCTCGCACCAGGAGACAGTCAGTAGCACATCTCCAAAGGAAGAGTTTGATTTTAGGAGTTGTATTGATTTTTCAAATTTTACTAAGGGGGTTTGACATAGACATGTTTACATTTCCCTTATCGAAAGCCGAACTGGTGGAGAATTTTCCATTTTTGGTAAGGCTCCATCTGTAGATATCTTCTCCAGTTAACCTTGGTCTAACACAACTAATAAGATTTACCGTCTCCTGATCAAAAATTTCGAGCAAAAGAGCGGTGTTCCAGTCCATCCTTACGAAGTCCCAAATGTGCCTTATTTTGTTTATACCCAATTCCTCTACCCTCACAGACTCTGAATGAAAAATGTTGTCCATCCCAGGAACCCATTTTACTTCCCAGATATTGATTTCCGAGGTTAGCGCAATGTCCCACACTCCCAATCTCTTCACATTTTCCAGGCCCGCTCTAATTCCCGACCATGCCACCGATCCCTGTTTTTTGGTATTTCCTTGCAGCGGGTTTTTATTGTGGAAGTATCTCGATTTGTATATTTTCGCCCACAGGGTCTCCGGCTCCGATATCATTCGCCAAGCCAGTTTAGTATGCATAGCCTCGTTAACCAGTTTCATTTTTTTTAAAACCTAGACCCCCATGTTTTTTCCTTTTTGTCATAAATCCCCAACCCTTGATGTAGCAACCTCTTTTCTCCTCTTTTTTTCCCCACCAGAAATCCCTTTGTAGACCGGTTAAGATGTTTAAAGTTTTAACAGGTATCGGAAAGCACATCATTTGATAGATAGGTATCGATTCCAAAGTTGATTTAACGAGTACCGATCTACCCGCCTGATTCAGGTTCACAGTTTTCCACCCCTTCAGCCTAGCCCTGAACTTTGCAATCAAATTAGCAAAATTTAGATGTCTAGGATTTTGGAAAAACAGCGGCGCTCCCAGATATGTGTCTTTTAGGTTCATTTTTTTCATCCTGAGAGTTCTAGTTAAAGTTCTACTCAGTCTCGGCGCCAGATTGGGAGTATGGAATACTCCCGATTTTTCCAGGTTTATCATTTGGCCCGACAATTCTCCAAAGTCCTTTAGTAAATTCATGAGATTCCTAGATTGTCGCATATCTGACTTAGTGAAGATCAGGATATCGTCAGCAAACAAAAGGTGATTTATAGACGGACAATTTCTTGCAATCTTAATCCCCGAGATATGTTTTTTGGCCTCCGCATTTTGTAGCATTCTTGAGAGAACTTCCATGCAAATTAGGAACAGATAAGGTGATAACGGGTACCCTTGTCGTATTCCACGCGATGGGTAGAACACTTTTCCTGGAGTTCCGTTAAGAAGGACCGAGATTTCCGTGGTGCTTATGCACTGGTACACTAAGTCACACCAATGATCAGAAAATCCCATCTTCTTGAAAATCTTGATAAGATAGTCCCATTCCACCCTATCGAAAGCCTTGCTCATATCAATTTTCAAACCCTGGTATCCCAGTTTTCCTTTTTTTATTTTTTTCATATCTTGTGTAATTTCATGTGCTATCAAGATGTTATCAGCAATCTGTCGACCCGGTACGAAAGCCGCTTGATAAGGGGATATGATTGTATTTAGATGCGGTTTTAATCTGTTTGCCAAAATTTTGGAGATCGCCTTGTACACCGTATTACATAAGCTTATAGGTCTAAAATCTGCAGGAGTAGTTGGGTTTTCTTTTTTAGGGATGAGAGTGAGGAATGTTTGATTTATCTCTTTAAGAAGGAAACGAGTTTCAAAGAATTTCTTAACAAGGGAGGTGACTTCACTCCCCACTATGTCCCAGCTCTTTTGAAAAAAGATAGCAGGATAGCCATCCGGTCCCGGAGATTTAGATGGTGGCATTGCAAAGAAGACTTCTTTAATTTCCTGGTCGGTTGGGATAGCCACCAGGTTGGAATTTATCTCTTCCGAGACCCAATTAGGGATTAGATTCAAGATTTCCTCCTATTTTCCCATTCTTCCATTATGTTCTGAAGTTGCTATTTCATTGAAATGATTTTTGAGAATTTCCGCAACTTCCGATAGTTTTCCTTTCCATTCCCCCGCAGCATCCTTTAGCTTAGAGATTTTGTTCCTTCTGTATCGAGCTGCGGTTTTAAGGTGAAAGTATGCCGTATTTCTATCTCCTAACTTGATTTCATTATCTCTTGATTTTTCCTTCCAGAATTGTTCCTCTATGTTTTTCCATTTGTATAATTCCATTACTAGTTTCTTCCACCTTATTCTAGTCTCAGCATCATGATTGGAATTGTGGTAGCACTTGTCGAGTTCTTCCTTCACCGTTCTCAGGTTTTTTGTTATATTACCAAAAACACCCTTATTCCATTCTTTTAATCTCATCTTGAGATTTTTTAGCTTAGAAACAACTCTAAAGCCCGGAGATCCCGGTATAAAACTTTCCCAGCATTCCTGGATAAGCGCGAGGCAAGAATCATCTTCAAACCACATTGCCGGAAAACGGAACGGTTTAAACCCCGACATAGCCTCTCGGTTAAGCCGAAGGAGAATAGGACTGTGGTCGGATCCAATTGGAGGTAGGTGAGTGAGAAAAGAATCTGGGTATTTGGTTAACCATTCAGCATTGGAAAGAGCTCTGTCTAGTCTTTGTTCTATATTTCCTTCTGTTCTCTGGTTAGACCAAGTGAATTGGTTAGTTCCTTCGAAACCTAGGTCCATCAGACCCGTTTCATTAACTAAAGCCAACACTTCAGTCACCTCAGAGTTCTGACCTTCAGAACCTCTTAATTTCTCAGTATGGTTGAAAATAACATTCAGGTCCCCCAAGAGGACCCATGGCATAGTTTCAGCCCTACGGGACACCTTATTGATAAACTTCCAGGGTTCAATCTTGTACCCATGATACGGACTCCCATAGAAGAAAGTGTACAACGTTTCTTTTTTGGTATTGTCGTCCATAATGAGAGCGTTTATCATATTCTTATTGCTTTGCACCACCTCTAGAGCGACATTCTCACCCCATCCTAGGGCTAGGCCACCCGCACTACCAACCGGCGGGACTAATCACCAATTATGCAGCTGACATCTTTTAAACAACGAAATCACCGAGCTATCCTTGGCCTTAGTTTCAGACAGGAACACAATGTCTACAGAGTTGGAGAATACCAAGTCCACCAGGGTATCCCTCGGAAGTTTTTTCGCTATCCCCTGACCATTCCATGCCAGGGTAACGACCATGTCCCCAAACCTTAATCCCCTCTCGGCCTTACCAGTCCAAGCCCACTTAATTACCAAAGGAATTTCGGCCCAAACGGTCTCTTTGTAGGTCTCACTATAAATCCAGTTAACCCTGATCCAAGCCCACTCAGTACCACCTAAAAATTTGGCTCTACCACCCTCACCCTTCCTACGAATCCAGATCTCTAAACCCAGCCCACTCGCCCTCAGAAACCCTTCTTTGACTTCGATTCTAAACTTCCTACCAACTCTCCTTACCACCGTCCTAGCATCACAGTATGAACTAAAGGTGATAAAGAAAAACAGGGATGACGAGACCTTAGTAATACTTTGAGTGCATGTGATACACTCAACTGAGTAGTGGGTAAGAAGTCCCACTCTGGTTGTCCTTATGGTATTAAAGTTACTCTTCAGGTTCTTAGAAAAAGAGAGGTAAGTCAGGGCAGTGTATACCCTTCCAGGTACTCTATACTTGAAGAAGTCAACTCTATTTATGTGGAGAGTACAAGCAAGAAAGCAGACTAAATTGCACGATCCCGAGAGGACTATGCTGAAACAGCTGTAAAAGCTAATACTCCTATTACACTCCTTGGTTCTAAAATATAAACAACAATTCCACTTTGCTACTTCCTTTAAACTTGAAAATAAACCAGACCAACTATAGGTAACAGTGTAGGCATAGTGACACATAGAAGTCCATTTCTTGTGGAGATTCCCAAAACGATGCTCACTGCCGCTAAGTAGTTGATTATCTAGAACTCTAATACATAGCTTCCAATAACACACCCATTTCTTGCTAATACAGAAGACCCAAACATAACACTTATATCCAAATAGATTCAAATTCTTGTCACTTCTATCTTCAATCTTCACTTGAAATTTCCTTGTAGTTTTCCATTCTCCAATTACGTAACTCAGTATCTCTTTTACTAAAAACACATCAGAACAAATCCCGTTCAAACCATCATGACGATTAAAATAAATGATCAGTTTTTCAAACCATGTTTTGTTTCCAAAATTTTGTAACTTTTTTGTAATATTCGCTCGATTAAAATGAAAATCTTTTGATAATAGATTGACTAGGGCATTCGCATATAGTATATGATTTCTGGGAGAAATAAAATAGCAAGAAGAGGTAGAAAATAAACTGTAGGCAAATGGATAATTGATTGGGTATACCTGAGCATCAGAGACTTCTGGAATTGCATTAGAGTCCACGGCCCCTTCGAACTGAACATTTTTGTTGGAATCAACACATTTGGCATAAGAATTAACCAGATTGGTATCATTATTGTTCGGATTAGCTCCATAAATTTGGTGTGGAAGAACTGCCGCCGGGGACTGTTCAGTTTGATGTTGTGTAGCCATTTCATGTTCCTTAATCGTAACTTTTTCCAGTTGAACAAGATTCCTTGGCCTTCTAATAGCTTTTTTTGTTCCTCTTATTGTTACCGCGTTACCAGTTTCCATCGTGTCGTAAGGTAGAATCAAAGGAGATGCTTGTTTGGATTTGTTTGCAGCTCTGCCTCTTCCTCTTGTTGTTTTCACCGCCGGATTTTTCTTATCCTGATTAGCACTTGTTTCACTTCCCCCTATTTGAGTCATATTCCCTTGTTTTGGAGTACTATCTGCAGTCATCGACATCCCTTCTCCGAAAAATTGTTTCATTATTTTCTGTTTTGTTGCAAGAAGTTCCGCGCTCGTCATTGCTGCTGCCAATCCCATAAAATCGTTGAGATTTTCATCCATACTAGTTCTGGAACTGCTAGCAACCGTACCTTCCTTCATCACCGGCGTTCCAATCAGGATCGGAGAAGGTTGTAGGAGGTTGAGAGAAGTATTGAGTACCGAGGAATGTTGCTGGCTATCTTTCATAGACTCAACGCAGTTAATCGAAGACAGGGTATTTGAGAATTGCATAGGGGCTAAGATCAGTTCAAGATTTGATGGTAAAAAGGCATTGATAGGGGTAGCATGGTCAAAGAAATCCGGCCCAAAATAGATTGCCGGAATAGTACCCGGCTCTCCAAACCCGGTTGGGTAGGACAACGATTCAGTTAGGTGAGCTAATTCAGGTGTGGGATCAGTGAGAGCATTTGGAAGACTCGGGAAATGTAACTCAGATCGGTCATGAAGTTGAGCCGAAGATTGAGACGCTTGAGCTGAGCCGTCTATGGAGCCACTACTAGATCCCCACAAATGTCGTCTTAACGAGGCATAGTCGTATCTAGGCCTTTTCTGGTAATGGGTTTGCTCGAAGTGGCTTCCCGGGCTTACCGGTCTTTGCCTGATTCGGGTGTTGATGAGAAAGTTTTCATCCGGGTTTACATAATTCTCCGTTGGCTGGACAACTTCATCTTCTTCTTGAATCATCTCCGGAGCAGTCATGGAAAAGGCAGGGTTCTGGTTGAAAAATGGAAGAACTTGTTGTTCATTGAGATGACCGCTAGATTTTGCGGTGTTGGTTGGGGGTTACCACATCTAGCGGAAGGGTGATCGATTATTCGGCATAAAGAACACAACCTTCTTGGAAGTTTATCAAACCAGATCTCGACCTGAACCTCAACTCCACAAATGATCGGCTTAACTTTCCTTGGAATGGTTTTTTTCATATCCATTTTCACTAAGGCTCTAACAGCTCTTCTTCACACATTTGGAAACCATTTTCTGGATCCATCATATTGACTTCTTCACCTATACGTTCTGCAATCTGCCTTGGAACTCCATTGAAGTGATGATGAGGAAGAAGTTTGTTAAGATTTGCCCACATAAATTCATATCTCATACACACATCTGCAGCTGAAGTAGTTCCATTTAACATTCGGATCTGCATCAGATAACCTTTAAACGGCCATGGACTTCCTCTTGCTACATAGCAAACGTCATCTCTGGACTTTAGAGTAATAACCAAACGTTGTTCTTGTCTGTTTTCTCCTCCCAAAACATGAAGAACAGCTGGTTCGTAAGGAAGCCCAAATATTTCTTTGCAGTCAGCGTTTATAGTGACCTGAGAGTAAAGCAAAGGGCAATTTAGTTTTGCAGAAACCATCATCTGTAGATTTTCATTGCATTTGAAGGCAGTGGAGTCATCAATCACGAAAGATTGTTCAAGTATTTCTAGAAGGGTAAGGTTTGAAGCTAGCTGAGCAGACATGGTTGCAATATCATCTTGTTTTTTGTTTGCCATTTTTGATACAGACCGAAGGAAAGAACATATGGGTTGGTAGAGAAAGAGTTTCCAAAAATGGGTAATGAAGTTGATCACTCTTCGTCGCATTTTATCGATGATTTTCATCCACAGGAGCCATAACTGCATTCCTAACTCCATTAATAGCATAGCCCGGTGGATGTAGATACCCATTAACATCAAATTAACCATTGTCGGGGAAGAAAGATGTAGGGGTTAAAGGAACAGCTCAATAAATGACCGTATCAGAGCAACTTGATCTGTTAATATTCGCCGAATAAATCATAAATTCCTCTAAAAATGTTCAGTTGAAGTGACCACTGTCTCTCTGCAATTCAAGTTTCTCTTTGCTCAGGTTAGAGAAATTAGTGCATAACAACAGACAAAAAGATTGTTTGTTCTCAACCTAAGGTAGAAATCCCTGGTACTAAGTATACATGGCATACATAGTCTTCGGATATTCATAAAACAATCAAAAACAGGATTCAATGAATATTTCTATCAACCTAACAACAATAGACTATACATGGCATAGAATATGAGAAATTGAATAAAAGATAAATCATTAGACTATACATGGCATAGAATATGAGAAATTGAATAAAAGATAAATCATTAGACTATACATGGCATAGAATATGAGAAATTGAATAAAAGATAAATCATTGTAGAGAAACTCAAACAAATAACATTAAGCTCAAAGTTGGTAGATTGTTTTAGAACATGAGTAAATAAAACCTACAAGTTCATCCTTCACCCTAACAATAGATTTAACTAGACATGGTTTTCTTAAAAGCCATAAAAAATGATATAGATAATAACAAATAAAGCATATGAATCGCAGAAGCAGAATAACAAAACCTACAGGGTGTTAGTCCTCAAGGGAGTTGAGGGATTTGGGTGTAGTTGGGTTTTTTACTGTTAGTCGTGGGGGAGTTCGAAGGAGTCTCTCAAAATCCCCGTTAGTCGTGGGAGAGTTTAGAAGAGTCTCCCAAACTCCCTAGAAAACCCCGTTAGTCGTGGGGGAGTTTGAAAGAAACTCTTAAACTCCCTGTTAGTGGTAAAAATTAGAATGCTAGGGAGTTGGTTTTTTTTGGGGAGTTCTGGGGAGTTCTAGGGAGTTTACAGTGTATTTTTGACTCATTCCAAATCTCTCAAAAAAGTAGAGATTTTGGGAGTCTCTCAAACTCCCTACAATCAAAACACCAAACTCTCTCAAACTCCCTATTCTCTTACACTCCCTCAAAATCCCCAAGACCCAAAATACATTAAACTCCCCCCAACTCACTCGTGGACTAACCCCTGCTAGTTTCTTCCCTTTAAACGGCGTATCCCCAATCTGTGTTGATGGTGAGATAAATATAGGTCTTGCTACAGCTCCAACTCAGACCCAACTTCTTGTTCACAGCCCAATCCACTCAACAGAACCATTTCTTCAAAATCAGGCCCCTAGCCAACTCCGGCCATAGCACCTAACCCCATTGCCTCATCTGCTCGCGTTCCTACCTTGGGCAGATATCAGCAACCACCAGCCCTGCATTCAATATTCAGACTCTTCAAAAACTAGCCACATCAACTCCCTTCACTGGCTACAGCACCCACATCGCAACTGGAATTCTATGCTTCCTCCATTCAAGCCTCCATTAAGACCTAAACTTGAGTCACAGGACCCATACACAACTGCAAGTAAAACCCATTCATTGACCACTAGCTGCATTTGCTTCGCCCCCTTAATTCTCTCCTTGAACCGATTACGACAGCTCAAACATCTCCACCTATTCTCTGAATCTATCCAGACATCCAGTCCTTTGTTGCCTTACTGTTGAGTTAATAGAACTCGTTGCAAAACAGTCACACCAATTATAGCAGCAACATTTCAACTCTTCGTCTCTGCATCTTCATGAACCAGATTTCCCTTTCAGGCAATTCTGGGAACAGTTCTCGAGCAGTTACCTGTGTGTAGGGTGTTGTCTTTAACGTTGATTTTGAACCCCTCTTTGTAGCTTACTTCACCTGCGAAGTATCATTTCACAACAGCCCAACTCCACATTCTTCTCAGTCTTGATTGCAGTCAGCTCATATTAGCCCCATGTTAACTGAATTCGACCAACACCAGCTTTAATCAACTCCAGCCAACAACTTGTATCTTCAGCTGTCTCGGACCACTTTTCCTCTCCATGTTGTTATGCATATTTTTCAGTCAAGAACCTCCAAATCCATCTGTTGCTGGTTCCTCGCTGCTTCAAATGCTCTCCTAACAGAAATCGAACACCAATTACTACCCATTCTCGAATTAAACCCAATTGTGACTCACATTCAATATATTCCCAAAATCAGTTCATGCCAAACCCTAGATTTGTTCCTAATGGTAGATGAAATTCATTACCATTTACGCCTTGTCTCACAGCTGCGAACTAAGCCCATTACTGCCATGAAAGTTTATGAGAATTGCTTGTGGAATTCCAACATCAAACCCCATAGATCCATCGTTGCTGCTGCTGGAAGAGGTCCTGAACTCCATCGACAGAGAGCTAACGACGACGGCAAGAATCACTTTGTTGCAGTCACACCACGTCTTCATTTCTTCTTCTGTGTGTTGCTCGATCTCTCTCCATTAAAAATGGTTGTAAAAGTAGCTAGGAGAAATGAGAAATTATCCACCAAACTGGATGATGTCGATAATTCGGAAAACAAAAAATTGACTGTCTGCATAATATATATATATATATATAGCTGCTCCCAAATAGTTCTCTGAAGAAGACGAAAACCCTAACCTATTTCTCCATGAAAAATCCCCAAAACAATTGCTAATCGTCTGATCCACCGGCTCTCGGGATGAATTAAAAGTTACTAGATGCTAGATCTGTGGTTTGATCATGATTTTTGTTACTTTTTTGACTCCAATCAATGGATTGGAGATGTTCCTTGAAATTTCTGGTTGTTTTTACTGATCTCTGCTCGTTTTTTGCTGTTTGGGAAGATGGATTAATTAATAGGAATGGGTATTTCGTTGGGTATCAATCGATTGCTTCATGGAGGTTCATGGTTGTTATTAATGGATTTCATCTGAGATGGGATTCTTCCTCTGCATCGGCCGATTTCATCGATTCAACAGGTATAGCGGGTAACATAATCATGTTTCAATTTGTTTTCTCCATGATTTATGTTGCTTGGATTTTATGGTGGTTCTGAAGATTGATTCTCCTCTGCACCTGCTCACCCCATCTACCAACCTATTTTTGCAATATTAGCTATTTAAAACACTCCGTTTATATCCACGTCTCCTACCCAAATCTCATCATGAACCTTCAATCTAAATTGATTAGATTAAGTTCTAATTTCATGTGCTTTGCTATCAGAAACCTATTCATTCACAAGTCATAACCCCTCTGTGATTCACAATTTCTTTCTGGTTTGCTCATCTCCTTTTAATTTTATCTCAGTCCGTAAAAAAAAAATTAAAAAAAAAAAAATCCTTTATTTGTTTTGGAATGGTAATATTCCAGTGTTTTTCTTTTGATCTTCTGTTGTTGAACCTAGAATTTGTAAGGCAGTCTTTCTGGTTGTGTTTTTAGATGCCTTGGTTATGATGGAGGTGGGATGGGAGTTTTTACTCCTATAGGGTATAGTGTTCTCCTAGTCAATTTGTTTGTGTTAGATCATTGCTTGATCTAGGTTTTGAGGAAGAAACTTTTGTTTATTTGGAGTTTTGTCATCGAATCATTCTTGGGATTCTCTTAAGCTTTCATGGTTTTTTTTTTTTAATCTCTGAAGGGTTTGAAGTGATATTTTTCAATCCAGTGTTTATCCAGAGCAGACGGACTTTGTGAATCACTATTTCTATGGTCCTAAACTTCATGATCTGATAGCATTCAACAACCTACTCAATAATTTAATGGTTTATGATCAGCAAGGGTGACAATATGATTATTGCAAAGCATCCTCTCAAGATTACAATTCTTTTTGAACAGCAACACCAACAACTCGCAGCACATTCTAAATCAAAAATATGATCAAGGTTAAGAAGCCACATTGAAGAATTTTTTCTTTAAAACCACAACCACAGTCTAGTATCGTTCCTTGAGCTGGTGGATCTCCCACCTTATTAGTGAACTTCTGGTTTTTCAATTCATTTTAGATTTTTACTACTCGGTCGTTTTAGTTTTAGTTTAATTATTAGCCAAAGTCTTATTTGTAATTTAGTGAAACCGTGATAGTTATTAGCTTAGTTAGTCGTCTTTGTATCACTTAACTGTGTTAGTGCTATAATATAAAGCACATTGTAATTGTCCTAGCTGTAAGTGCTCTCTTATAAAGCACATTTTTTAGGTTAGTGTTTCACTTTTAGTTTGAACATTCAGTATTAGACTATTAGACAGTTCTTCAATCCTGTTGAAGCTTATCTGCAACCTAGGTTATGCATAGAATGCTCGACACTCCTTACACAGACATGAGAATGGATCCACGGGAGTTCCCGACAATTTCCGCCATCATTGACACACATTGGCGAGAAGCTATGGATCAAGTTGAAACAAAAGGAGGTAAGCAAGTATCGTTCGGGAAATACACTACGACATCTGGATATGTTCGCATGACTACAACCTTGGATCAACTGCATCGAAACCCGCTATCTCCGTTCGAATCTCTCTAGACACTGACATGTCCATCAAAAATACAGCTTTTCTTGTGGAAAGCATTGACCGAAGGGCTTTGGACCTTCGACACCCAAACCACCACCCCTCGATGCAACTCTGCTCCAATGACTACTGTTCACATTATGCTTCAATGTCTTGATGCTATGGATTCATGGTATATCATCTCAAATGTAATTGATGAATCTTTGGGTATTTCTTACCCTCATGTAATAGCCCTTTGATAGTTTAATAAATTTCATGCTTCAAAAAAAAAAAAAAAAAAAAAAAAACCAAACTGGATGCTCATATGACTTTTCTTTCGATAAGAAAGAAATGAAAATGTTAAGTGATAGACCACAAAAGGAAAGCTGCCATGTCCTTCTTCTCAGCCCACTGGTGCAGCTCACACATATGACAAAGAAAAGAACCGTATTTTGGGGACCATGATATATTTGGGGACCATTGTCTATTTTAAGGTAGGGTGTCCTTATCAAAAAAATATTCTTAATACCTAAACTACCCTTTTGATTATGTTTTGGTTATCATTAGTGAAATGATATTAACCCACCACCGCCGATTACCACCACCACCACCTCCGATTACCACCACCTCCTCCCACCACCACCACCGCCGATTACCACCACCACCACCGCCGATTACCACCACCACCTCCGATTATCACCACCACCAACCACCGATTACCACCACCACCTCCGATTACCACCACCACCACCTCTATATATGTAGCTTAATTTAAATCATTAACAAAGATATTCTCACAAACTCATTGCTTGTCATTCGTTCTTGGTTGAAAAAATGAGAAGTATCAAAATGAGTTGAAAATGGAAGTTGCAGAGAGGTTTAATGGAGGTTTTTTTTCTCCAGAGACAGGTTCGGTTATATCGCAAAAAAAGTCTTAGCCGAACTATGAGTTCGGTTATCACGGATTATTTTTTTCTGAACCGAACTCAGAGTTCGGTTCATTCGTAAAAAATACTTTAAACCGAACTATGGGCTAATTCCATTTATGCATTTGCAAGTGCAGTTCGGTTGGATCGCAAAAATTGTTAAGTTTTTTACTTTAACCGAACGTTTGCCTAATTGCATATATGCATATACAAGCTCAGTTCGGTTGATTCGCAAAATATATTGAAGCTTGCGAACCAACCGAACTTCTAACACTAGGTTACTTTTAACTTGCAGTTCGGTTGGGAACTTGATTGCGTTGAAGTTTGCGAACCAACAGAACATAGGTAAATGAGTTCGGTTAACTCGTAAAAATAATTTCAAAACCGAACTCTTCTCTATATAGCCAAATGTTGAGTTCGGTTTAATCGCAAAAAATAAAATTCTGAACTTACCGAACTCTGTTGTTTAAAGTTCGGTTACAACGTGGTCTAGTCGACTGAACCGAACAAAACTATGTAAACTCAAGCATAGTAGTTCGGTTACATTTGATTTTTCATCAGCTAGCCGAACAAACAACAACTCCATTAAATCTCTGGTTCGGTTGGCTGTGATTTTGGATTTATTAACCGAACTGCATTTGCAGAGAGTTCGGTTACATGTTCTTCATAATAATAAAACCGAACTTTGTTGACATGGTTGAATTTTTTTTGTTACAATTTTGATTTTCAAGATATTTTAGGCCGTTTATAGCAACATTCACTAAGTTACAAGCATACTTTGGCACCCAGAGGATGTTTTTTCTCCATATTCACCCATCTCAAAATAATGTTTTTCTCCATCTTTTTCTTCTTCTATCACTTTAGTCACTCAATAATCGGAGGAGGTGGTGGTGGTGGTGGGTTGTGGTGATAATCGGAGGTGGCGGCTAGGTTAGATGCTTTTGTTTTTATATTAGATTAAGTTAATTGCAATTATTAGGTTAGGGTTAATTTCAATTAGGGTAAGGGGAAAATTAGTAATCTCATAATTTTTAGGACAGCCCTTAACAATTTAGGTTAGGGCGTCTTAAAAATCAATGGTCCCCCCAAAAAAGATGGTCCCTAAAATACGGTTCAAAGAAAATCATATCTTTGTTCAACTTCCTGGCTATCAGATGGATTAAGTGGTGCGGCCCATGAATTGTTTGGCTTGCCATCCCACAAGCTATAGTTAAGCTCCAACTCCATTTAGTGCCATGAGTGATTTGAGTGGTGCTGACATATATAGATACATGTCCATCCACTTTGGTCATTTTTCGCTCCGGTGATCGAATTTCACTTGTAATGCCTGTAAAAGCTCTAAAATATAGTTATTAGCGAGATATCGAGACCTAGATAGTATAAATGTGGGTATAAAAGTGTCGCACTTGCGTGCTTATCAGATTCCCCCACACTTACATTTTGCTAGTCCCGAGCAAAACAGAAATTAGACCCGCTCAACAGCTGATCATATACATAACTTCAAGACCCACTCAACAGCTGGTCATCATGATATTTTTTTTTATTCATTTTGTTTTTTAGAGACCCGCTCCACAGCTGGTCATGAAATGCAAGAAAAAAAAATAGACCCACTCAACAGCTGGTTATTTCGTGCAAAAATGATTTATTTTTATTTATTTATTTTAAATAAAGGGGGCTACGAAGGCTTTTATTAAAAAGAACAACCTTACAAAGAAGTCATTACACATCATCAGATGTGTCGGTGATAGGAAGCCGAGCTACTAGTTGGGCTCCCACACCTTTCTGAATAACGATACCAATCCTATGAAAAAGAGAATTACAAGATTTGAAGTTTGCATCCTGACTTAGGAGGTAATTACGTAATCTCTTCATGAAAGTGATAAGTTCTTCACCAAGTTTGCCCAATGTAGAGAAAGCCAAAACATTAAATCCATACCCATGAGCCGTACAAATATCCAAGTATTTGTGATGCTTACGAGTGACTGCCGCAGAGATGGTCCGACCGGGTACATAGTTGGGAGTGGAGGCAGTTGTAAACGGTAAAACACCTGTGACATCCATGCACACATCCTTACCATCCATCCAGTTGTACACAAAAAGATCTGCAGGTCGACGAGGAGCATTCGTGTTTGAAACAAGACCCAAGGATGCCTCCTTTCTTGCGGTGACCCCTGCTGTATAACATATATCTGCAAAGAAATCCCTCACCATGTCATGCCTGAATTTCTGCCCTACCTCGCATGCACAATGTATTGCATGGTCCCCGAATATATCCATACATATTTTAAAACACGGGCATATGCTCTCTGCAATAAAAAAAAGGTATTCCATACTTGTACATGAGCACAGATTGTAGATGCCTCGGACCAATAGCCTGATTAAGGACGGGTATGAGAATTGCCTTGAGGAAGTCCATGGAATGCTCCGTTCTATTGCTTAGCCATAGGGTCATATCGCGCTGGGTCATAGGAAACTTGTTGGGTATCTCCTCCTTAACGACGTTAAAGTAAATGGCTGCCAATTTCTTCATAAATTGGGGGGAAGCAGCATCAACGTCAAAGTTAGAGACCCCACACGTTTGTATGAAAGACTGCAGGGCGTTATGGAAGCTTGGGCTAGAATCTGCACTATATGGCTGCCGGAGTATACTGTCTTGAAGTGAAAACTTTTTAAAAAAATTGAAGTGAAAACCACTCACCCACACTTGAATCTTACATTGTCCTCAATGTAAGTTGGGTCACTCAAAGTAGAATTCAAGGTGGAAAATTCCTAATACGCAGTAGGCAAATAAAATGATAAAAGATAGAGTAAAGGGAACAAATCTGATGGGTTGACTCCCACGAACCGAATGATATTTGTTCCCCTGCTTGCGCGCATCAAGTAATCTCAAAAAAAGTTAATATGATACATCAAAGTAACCTGCCAAGCATATAAATAAAGTCTGAAAAGTTGGGAATCAACCCAACATATCAGGCTAGCTGCAAATAAGAGCCAACGAATACTATAATCAGCACCCGAAAATATATGTGAATCCATAAATAACCCACTCCCATAAACAACAAGTTCGGAATGTTTACTAGTTTTGATTCCCAGTGGAGAGTCCCAATTGGGTTTTAGATCAGCAGAAATATTGTCAGCGGATACACTAGATACCGGAGGGAGCAATGCATTAGAAATATCAATGAGCATAAGATCACAAGACACTGAGCACACAATTTTCAGTTCTAATTTGTTATTGCGAATTACCGGACCAGTGTCCATATATTCAACACCTATATAAGCATCTTGAAAACTACTAGGTGGAACAACTAAAGGAGTGTTCAATGCAGCAATCTCACGAAAAACAGGATTATCTGAATCGGCAAAATAGGATAAGCAAATATATGATAATTAAACTTTAGTAAACTCCTTACAACCTGCAATGTTTTGAGGCATACTTCCGAGATCCCCATTGTAACAGTGAGTATAGTCATTCACACTATCAATCATGCATACATGTTCACAAGTTTCAGAAATCGTAGATGAGTTTGAAAGGCTAAACACATTTATCTCCATTTTCATATTTCCAAAAGTAAGCTCCGTGATTCCATTTTGACAATTGATAACCGCGTTAGAGGTAACCAAGAAAGGCCTACCTAAAATGAAAGGAATCTGTCCACTAGGATTAGAAATAGGTTGAGTATCCAAAATAATAAAATCAACGGGATAAACAATACTTTCAAACTGTATAAGAACATCCTCTATCACCCCCCTAGGAATTTTAATGGACCTATCAGCCAATTGGAGGGTAACATTAGTGGGTTTCAAATTACCAAGTTCTAATTGCACATATACAGAATATGGCAAGATATTTACACTGGCCCCTAAATCTAACAATGCATGTTCGATCCCATGTTCTCCTATAATGCAAGCAATTGTAGGACAGCCTGGACTTTTAAATTTGGGTGGAGTTTTCTGTGTAATAATCGAGCTTACTTGTTCAGTAAGGAAATCTTTCTTATGTACATTCAATTTTCGTTTCACAGTGCACATATCTCTTAGAAACTTAGCATAAGAAGGAATTTGTTTAATTGCATCTAAGAGGGGAATATTGACTTTAACCTGTTTAAACACTTCTAAGATGTCATTAGGACTAGATCCTTTCTTACGAGGTAGTAATGCTTGTGGAAAAGGAGCGCGAGGAACATAAGAAATTTCAGAATTACCTTTCTCGGTTTCATTGGTTTCTTTTTGTGTTGAAGGAGTAACCTGTGTGATAGTAGTCGGGCTCCTAATATATTTCACCATTAGATGAAAACCTGATTAGATTCAAGCTAATATATTTCAACCGTTAGATCTAAAACTTAGATTGTTATACACAAATAAAATGCACCTTTTAGGTTTGTGTAACCGTACCCAAACATGTACATTTGTTGGTTCAACAGTAGTTAACCAAATGGTTAGCCATATGATCACTTTCATATTAACCATATTCTTTTTTACCATAACTAGTTCAAATGACTCAAATGAACTAATTAGAGAGTTGTTCAATTTCTTAGATCTTATAGAAGTATATAAGACAAAATCGAAGAAAAAACGATTTGATTCACTCGAATCGATTCATGAACTTTATAGCCACGGTTTGCAAACTTGCATTCCTTAGTTAATATAAGTATAAGTTCACGAATAATCATTTTTAGAAATAACCAACCTAAGTACGAGTAATTGGTACGCGGACTTAAGTACCCGGAATAAGTTTGTAAAAGTTTACAAACTCTAGCAAATTTTCTCGGGAAGAGAACCTCAAACAGTACGCGGACTGGGTTCGCGGACTCTGTTCCGGTTTTCCTGAGCAGCAAAGTACGCATACTTTGGTTCAAGGAATAAGGACTTATACATATATGTGTTTCCACTAAATGCTTATATCCCAACATTAGTTATATAATCTGAACTCTCATTTTAATCATTGAAACATTCTTAGAGGATGTTATATAGTTGTTATTCACAAACCATTTTTCATCAAAGCCATTTTCAAGTAATTGAAACATAACATGACTTTCGTCACTAGGTAAATATGAACTTGGCCAAAGCGAAAGCTTACCAACACATATTTCGAAAAATAGATAAGCGAGATGAACTCGGCTCGAAATAGCAAATGTGTATAATTAAAGTCTATATAGCAAAACGATTTTTGTCTCAAGATATGAGATATAGTAGATAGACTTTTGAGTGATAGATAAGTTCAAGTCTCCACATACCTTTTAGTCGATGAAGTTCCACCAGTTCCTTGAGTAGTCCTTCGTCTTGTATGATGATCGCCATGGAGTTCTTGAGCTCAACTACACATTTTATCCTAGTCCGAGACTTAGCTATAGTAGACTAGATATCAATACTTATAGTTTTGATCACTAATATTGACAAACATGCTTGATATAGCAACGCATGCGAGTTCGACCGAGCAATGCTCTAACAATATGCCCCTTTGTCAATTTTAGTGACAAAACTATCAATACATATGGAATACAAAAATACATAAATAAACTTTTATAGCTCTTCTTCCACATGCCTAATCTTCAACATTACTCGAAATCTTCGTCACTTCCAAGTACTCCAATGATTCCAAAGGTTGTAAATTTAGCATCATCGTTGTTGAAAATCCGCAGCTATAACAATGAGAAAACAAGAATTCTCAATCATTGTTATACAGTGTCATAGTATTATTATACAACATCAAAGTTCAACTATATCACAACTTCGACAACAATACTATGGTGATATGTATCACTCCCCCTTAGTCAATACTCCATCTCACATGGAAACCACTCCCCCTTACATAATGATCCGAAAACCATATGTATTTAATGTGAACTACATATTAATTCTCCCCCTTTTTATCAATAAAATTGGCAAAGGTACAAAAACTAGTGGGATCCTAATGTAATTTCCATAGAGACACTTCATGACCAAAACAAAGTACATATCAACTTCTTAGATGCAATCATATAGACAAAGCTAAATGCTTTCATCAAGGAGTTTATAAAGATACAAGATAACTCCTAAAATATTCCACATCCGCACTCCCCACAAGGAATTGGCAATTAATCACAAGTTCAATTAAGAACTCTCCCCCATAATATGTCATTCTCAAAAGAACAACAAGAGCGACCTTAATTTCATAAGAAAAGAAGGATTTCTTTGGACATATCAAATCCCATACGAATATGAATTTGAATCCAAACATACTTAATTAGATTGACCACAAGAGAACCCATAAATAATCTAATCGGAATTGATCGACATAAGATAACTTACGGAGCCTCACAATATATACATAAAATATGGATCAGGGAAGATCAATACTGCGGAATAGATAAGGATTCATTCTATTTTCCATCACTATATGCACAATGACATACAATAGACATAATCCTTGTAAACAAAAGTTTATCCTATCTTCCATCAATATTTGCATAATGATATAATAGGCTTCAAACTTTTATAATGTCAAAAGTTCATTCATTCTTTTATCAATACATGCATATCGACATACGAAAGACTTAACTTTTGAAAAGGTATGGGACAATCATAGTTCATGGACGCAAACACACATATCCCATAACAAATTGCAATATATAAAACCATAAAGATTAATACTGCAAAAATCATCTTCCAAACAATTTTAGAATTTAAACAAATAAACCTAAAAACATGAAGATGAAAATGTTGGACATAGCTATGTGTAATCACAATAATTTATATTCCAAACTCTAGTAATCCTTCTCAAAAAACAAGAATAAATTCTCATAAGAAGTTTCCTAAATATCAAGACAAACTCGTAATGCACATATAAGATGATTTGTCCATAGAGGGTAGAATCAATCTTTTTCGCCCGTATTTATACCAAGAATAGCTAACAAAGGAGTATAAAAATATTTTATTAACAAAGAAGAACATACAAAGTCATTAACGACCATGCACCATAGTTCACATAAAATGATTTTGAACATTCAAGAATCTCATAGTAATGCGTACTACTGCCCATTCTTGAACTTCCTTCTTTGTGATTCACCAAAAACATTCTTGTAAAAGCTAAAAATGAGCTTAGAAGAGTATTACTCCAAGAATCCAAGTTCCCAAGTCCAAGAGAGGTGGAACAAGTGCGACGAAATGGAGCAAAACACTTTAAAAAAAAGAGATAGGACAAATACCAATCTTAACTCATCCAAATTCAATAATTATCATCTTCATTTTAAATAGAATTCAAAGAGGAATAAAATTTAAAAAGAATGAGGTCATTCCGAGTTCGGACGAAGAAGATACGTCCAAAACAAGTTTACCGAATATCGACGTCTACGGGAAAGTATGCATACGGGTTTGCAAACGAATTTTCATGATTTCGAGCAGTATGCAAACGGGTGTGCGTACTTAAGTCCCTGGATTTTGATTTTTTTAATGATGGTATGCATCCCCGTAATGTTTACCATGAGGTCCAAACATCCCGAACTACTATTTTCAAACCTAAACATATAAGGACCTTAAACACAGATCAAGTTAGGTAGAAATGAATGATAAGCAAGGTACATGGATCATTATAAGTACTCTAAGCAAATAAAAACACAAATATTGCTCAAGTTTATAGACATACCTTCTAAGAAGAATCCAATTGAATTCTACAACCTTACCGAACATAATCTGTGTGCCTCAATTCTCAGGCTTCCCTCACCGTATACATAGCAGGCCATTCCTTGGTAAGGATGCACTTACAACACAATCAAGTTGTGTTGAGGTGAACAATGTCTTGCTCACCATGGCACCAAGAAAGAGTTTCTTTCCAACTACTTTTTCATTCAACAAAGTTGAGAAACATCCAAGAATCTATTTTTACAAGTTTTGCAAAAGACTTTAGAGAAATACACAAAAATTTGAGTCCCCGATGTCTTATATTAAAAATTAATAAAAACAGTATCTGCAGATAATGTTAAGCACTAAGCAGGGAAACTCTTTTGGTGTAAGAAGACATCCTGACATGTTTACAACAGTAAACAAAATAATTATCATGAAACAGTGTATCAGGAATTGACTAATGAACTGACTCATACTTTGAGGTGATATCGTCAGATGACTGAGATTTAAACTCCTCTTGTAATACGTTTAGTTTACTGCAAATAAGTGGATTACACAGAGGAGGATCATTGCTCTCACTAATTAGTAAATCAATATCAACCTCAACATGAGTATTATTCATCATAACTTTATTTAGCTTGTCAAGAGATTCTTGTTCTTTCTGGAGGTATAACTCGACATCAAGAGATAAGCTTTCAAGTTTCTTTTCAAGACCTGAAAACACTTCAAGGGATTTTAAACCTGGGGGAGGTTTAGATGGAATTTCTTTTATAGATTTTATTAAATCAGTCATGGAAGAAAATTCTGAAATCCCTAGATCTGGTGGTGTATTTATTGAGATAACACTACTGTCCATATCAGATCACTACAAACATAGACTTATGAGGTCTTTGATGTGTTTGCCTGCTCCGATACCAATTGAAAAAGCGGGGGTACAACAACCACACCAAATATTTAGATTAGCAATCTGTATGGACTAACTCCAATATACTTTCAAGAGTATCAACTAGACTCAATCTTAATAAAGTATATCAAGTAGTTATATCTCTCTTTCTCGATTCAATACTTACTCAAGCAAATAGAAATATGCGAGTCTAATTGAATACAAGAGAAACTACTTGAACGATACCAAAGACCAATGTTCAAGGATCAATCAACAACCAAAGGTTGGATTTCTCAATAGATCGATTCAACACAGAACCTGTGATATTTCAATTATATAACAAAATATAATGCGAAAAAGAAATAACACAGACACCAGAAATTTTGTTGACGAGGAAATCGTAAATGCAGAAAAACCCCGGGACCTAGTCCATATTGAGCACACACTGTATTAAGCCGCTACATATACTAGCCCACTACAAACTAACTTCGGTCTGGACTGTAATTGAACCCCAATCAATCTCACACTAATCCAAGGTACAGTTGCGCTCCTTATGAGTCTGATCCCAGTAACATACTACGCACTTGATTTTAATAGCTGATCTCACCCACAACTAAGAGTTGCTACGACCCAAAGTCGAAGAATTTAATAAACAAATCTGTATCACACATAAAAGTCTATGGTAATAGATAAATCCGTCTCCCACAGAAATACCTACGAGTTTTTGTTCCGTCTTTTGATAAATCAAGGTGAACAGGAACCAATTGATAACCCGGACTTATATTTCTGAAGAACAACCTAGTATTATCAATCACCTCACGATAATCTTAATCGACGCGGCGAAACAAGATATTGTGGAATCACAAACGATGAGACGAAGATGTTTTTGATTACTTTTATATCTTGCCTATCGGAGATATCAATCTCAAGCCAATCATTATGATTGTACTCAATACTATAGAAACAACAAGATCAGATCACATGTACAACTACAAGAAAGTAGTATCGGTCTGGCTTCACAATCCCAATAAAGTCTTTAAGTCGTTAACCTACAGGTTCTCGGTAGAAACCTAAGGTTAAAGGAGAATAGACTCTAGATAATATAACTAGTATCACATAGGAAGTGTGGGGATTAGGTTTCCCAGTTACTAGAGTTCTCCCTTATATAGTCTTTCAAATCAGGGTTTGCAATCAATGTTAGCTTAGTAACAAAGCATTCAATATTCACCGTTAGATGAAAACCTGATTAGATTCAATCTAATATCTTTCAACCGTTAGATCCAAAACTTAGCTTGTTACACACAAATGAAATGCACGTTTTAGGTTTGTGTAACCGTACCCAAACATGTACATTCGTTGGTTCAACAGTAGTTAACCAAATGGTTAGCCATATGATCACTTTCATATTAACCATATTCTTCTTTACCATAACTAGTTCAAATGACTCAAATGAACTTGTTAGAGAGTTGTCCAATTGCTTAGATTTTGTTGAAGTATACAAGACACAATCGAAGCAAAAACGATTTGATTCACTCGAATCGATTCATGAACTTTATAGCCACGGTTTGCAAACTTGCATTCCTTAGTTAATATAAGTATAATTTCACGAATAATCGTTTTTAGAAATAACCAACCAAAGTACGCGGACTTAAGTACCCGGAATAAGTTCGTAAAAATTTACAAACTGGAGCAGGTTTTCTCGGGAAGAGAACCTCCGACAGTACGCGGACTGGGTTCGCGGACTCTGTTCTGGTTTTCCTGAGCAACAAAGTACGCATACTTTAGTTTAAGGAATAAGGACTTATAGATGTATGTGTTTTCACACAATGTATCCCAATATTGGTTATATGATCTAAACTTTCATTTCAATCACTGAAACATTCTTAGAGGACGTTATATAGTTGTTATTCACAAACCATTTTTCGTTAAATCCATTTTCAAGTAATTGAAACATAACATGACTTTCGTCACAAGGTAAAGATGAACTTGGCCAAAGCGAATGCTTACCAACACATATTTCGAGAAATATATAAGCGAGATAAACTCGGCTCGAAATAGAAAATTTGTATAATCAAAGTCTATATAGCAAAATGACTTTTGTCTCAAGATAGGATATAGATCTAGATAGAATTTTGAGTGATAGATAAATTCAAGTCTCCACATACCTTTTAGTCGATGAAGTTCCACTAGTTCCTTGAGTAGTCTTGCATGATGATCGCCATGGAGTTCTTGAGCTCAACTACACTTTCTATCCTAGTCCGAGACTTAGCTATAGTAGACAAGAAATCAAGAATTATAGTTTTGATCACTAACATTGACAAACATGCTTGAGATAGCAACGCATGCGAGTTAGACCGAGCAATGATCTAACACAACTAGTATCACACATGAGGTGTGGGGATTAAGTTTCCCAGTTGCTAGAGTTCTCCTTTATATAGTCTCCAAATCAGGGTTTGCATTTTAAGCTACCTTGGTAACAAAGCATTCAATATTCATCGTTAGATGAAAACCTGATTAGATTCAAGCTAATATATTTCAACCGTTAGATCGAACTTAGCTTGTTATACACAAATGAAATATACGTCATTTAGATTTGAGTAACCGTAACTAAATGTGTACACTTAGTTGGTTCAACAGTAGTTAACCAAATGGTTATCCATATGAGCACTTTCATATCAACCTTATTCATCTTTACAGTAATAGTTCAAATGACTCAAAATAACTAGTTAGAGAGTTATTCAATTGCTTAGATCTCATAGAAGTATATAATACACAATCAGCCACGGTTTGCAAATATTGCATTCCTTAGTTTATATAAGTTCAAGTTCACGAATAAACCGTTTTTAGAAAATAACCCACTCAAGTATGCATACCGGTGCGCATACTTAAGTACCCGGATTGAGCTTGTTTTTAGTTCACAAACTCCAGCAGAAATTCACAGGATGTGAGCTTCCGCCAGTACGCGTATGGGTACGCGAACTTAGTTTCCAGACATCCCAAACAACAAAGTACGCATACTTTCGTTCAAGGATTTTGGACTTACACAAGTATGAGTTCACATACAATGTTTATATCCATTCAAGGTTATATATTCTAAACTCTCATTTCAATCATTGAAACAATCTTAGAGGATGTTAAATAGAGGTTATTCACACACTATTTTTCATCAAAGAGATTTTCAAGATATTGAAATAATCAACATGACTTTCATCACTTGTAAAGATGAACTTCGCCAAAGCGAAAGCTTACCAACACATATTTCGAGAAATAGATAAGCGAGTTAAACTCGGCTCGAAATAGCAAATGTGTATAATCGAAGTCTATATAGCAATATGACTTTTATCTCAAGATAGGAGATAGAGTAGATAGACTTTTGAGTGATAGATAAGTGATGAGGTGTCAAACTCACAAAAAATATATTCCTTACTCTTCTTACGCTAAGAAGTAGCACAAGGATAAGCAGGTTCGTTCCTAATGGAGATTTGAGCTAAAGTTGTCGATTTAATTTCTGAAAATATGAATAATCCAAAAACTATAAAACAAATATGAATGTGGACAATGAGGATGAGAATGAATAGGGGGTCTTTCTCCACTAGTGAACATGAATCTTCTTCAAAATACGTTTAGTAACAATCCTAGACAAGTTATAATTTCAACAAGTCCATTAAACTCCAAAGTCACTTTGTAGAATAAGTTATCTACTCGTGTCTAGTCAATCAAGCCACTTTGAATAAGCTCTCTAGTGTAACTTAACTAACCGATATGTTCTATGAGTCGAATTGATCCTAACCACATGCACGTAAGTTCGACATGTTAACTTAGGGTTGTCAAATACAAATCAAAATCCAAAAAATCCCATTGCAACGTTGATGCTTTGCTACTTATGATTATGTCCTCTTAACAATTACGGATTAAGACTCCAAAATCTAGCGTTAGTTTCGCAAATAAGTTATCTAATTGGCCACTCAAACAACTTGAAAACAATCCATGGTCATAATCGCCGTATAGGACAAACAATAAAACGATATTGGGAAGAAGGATTAAACTTGATAAAATATCCAAGACAAGTCACATAGCTTCTGAAATAACCCTAACCAAACAAGAAATTAGTTACGGGAGTTCATGACTGAAACAAAACAATAAGCAAACCGAAACAGCAACAGCAGGTGGAGATGCGAATACGGAATGGTAGTGGATGCCGTGGACGGTGCAAACAGGTAGGCTGATGGCAGGATGGAATGGTGCAGGTGCTGGACTGAACTGTTGTCGTGTTGCGATTGCGCACTGTGAAGCTGCTGGTGTTGAACTGGTGGAATGGACAGTGAACAGCGCACAAACTCCTTAAGCTGCTGGTGATCGTGAGTTGGTGATGTAGATAACCCAGCCGCTGGTGTAGTTGCCTGCAGGTCTGCCGCCTTGGTGCTGTGATGGTTTGGAGATGGATGTATGCAGGTAGAAGGGAACTGGTGGTGGTGAAGTGCAAACTGGTGATGATGGAGATGGTAGGATAGTGCAGGTGGTATGCTGATGGATGCAAACATGGAGATGTATATGAACTGGTGAAGGGTGGTATGCACTGGTGGAGGATATGCAGGTGGAGATGGAGAGTGTGCTGATGGTAATGGAGATGGTGGAATAGGGTTTGGAGAGGAGCAGAGCTCCTCTCTGTTGGTAATGCAAACAGGCGTGAAGGGGGTATGAGGATGACTTTGGCGGTCGAGGGTTTCTTTTATAGCTCTCAATTACTTGCCCTACAATACTGCATATTCGAATCGGATACAGCCCCAATTCCTATTTCTTCTCGACTTCTAAAACAAGTTTCAATCTACACCATTCACTACTCAATCAAACGGCAACCACAATAGTTCTCTACTGAATTCTCGGTTAATCTGAGCTCAAAATATTCTCCGACTTCTTTAAGAAAACAACACTTCAGCCACAAGCCATCAGTTTCAATCGGCAGTAACTCATCCTCCCTTGCTGTTTTCTCGGCTTGTAATTCAGCCAGAAATCGACCCAAAAGCTATAACAATTCGTACCCAACCTTTGTTTCTTCATTGGCTTCGAGTCCATGTCCTAACCCAAGGCAAATACCCACCAGACTTAGAGCAGTAAGCTGGTTCTGTTGAGGTTGGAAAGAGCTATATGGTTCACACATTTTCACAAACAGCTTATGTACGTCCAGCAATTTGATAATGGCCGTATACTGGATGCATTCTGTAAACCGCAAAAATCATTCCTTCCTTGCAAAGAGTCCATTCCATACACAACCCACATTTCTAATTCATTCAAAACATTATATGACACAGTAATTTCATCCATTCAGCACCCAAAACAATGGCAGCACACTTTGCTTTCAACTGTGTTCTTGTTCAACTCTTCAACTTATAATAGACCTTCAATTCTGTCACTTCGTTTACTACCAAAATCAATGGTGGTAGCTCAAGTTCTTCACTGACGTTTCTTGGCACAATTAACCAAATCCGTTCACCTTGCTGCCAACTTGAACTCTAAGACAAACCCACTTCTCATTATAGTTCACGGACTCAATAAACCTGTCAAATCTCTTTCATTAGCTCACTGCAAATCGATGGCAGCAAGACTCCGTTTCTTCCCTGCTTTCTCATAAAATAAGAGTACCAAAAACTCCTGCTATTTGTTCTGTGCTTGTCTTAACCGGCCTGAAGTCTCTTGTGAGTAGTATAAGAAATCGATGGCCTCACGAGACCCATGGCACTTAACTTGGTTCAGCTGCAAAGGCAAATAACTTGCCTGAAACTGGTTGCAGCAACATGAGTTTGGGATCGCAGAAATAGGGACCCAGTTTTTGAGGTATAAAGCAGGAGGTGCCCTGAATATAATGATAGGTGCCTCGGTAATTCTTTCTTTGACACGTTAGAGTGTTGTGTCTTTACAAAATTCGGGTCCGCGGATTCCAAGTTTGCCAATGCATAAGGTTCCCAAAGAGCAAATGAGATCTTTTTTCTCTTCTTTTTATCACATGACTCCAAAATAACTACAAAATGCAAAACAAGCATAATATCCGAAAATACAAGAAAACATAGCTAAGAAAAGCATAAGGAAGTGATACTCAAATGATATATTTTAGGCACTTATCAATAAGTTCAAGTCTCCACATACCTTTTTATCGATGAAGATCCACCAGTTCCTTGAGTAGTTTTTCGTGTTTCCATGATGAACGTCGTGGAGTCTAGAGCTCAACTACACTTTTTATTCTAGTCCGAGACTTAGATATAAGTAGACTAGAAATCAAGACTTATAGTTTTGGCAACTAAACTTGGCAATAAGCTTGAGATAGCAACGCTTGCGAGTTCGACCGAGCAGCGCTCTAACACAAATTATTACATACATGCCTATTTGTACCCTTTGCTGATACTATATCCAAAGAATTTATATGTTCTTCCATACTCATACTACAATCAATAAACGAATCATACAAATTATCATTCATCTTCATCAAAAATAATCAAAATTTCATATTATTTTTTTCATCACAAATAATCAAATTAATCCCCAAAAACAAACTTCATCACAAAAATTCAAATTAAATCATACAATACTAAACATATCATCTAAATCATCTAAATAACAAATACCAATCATCAATTTCATCAAAAAAATCATGATAATCGAAAATCAAAAAAAAAAAAAAAAAACTTAAAATTTCAAAATGTTACCCAAATCGATTTCGTGGACGGAATCGCTCCAAAAAAATCTCAAATGATTCCAATCGTGTTGATGTTCAAACCCACTGTGCGATTTGAGAAGAAAATCTCTGGAATGAATTCTCTACTACATGCATTTTCGGAAGCTTTGGGTGAGGATGAAAGAAAATAGGGAAGAAGGAAGAAAATCTAGCTTATGTTAGTTTAAGTCGATTTATCCGATGATGAACGTTTCAGCGATGAATGATTCAACATTTTGACTAAGTTGACTGGTCAAGCGCTGATTAGTGCAGCGAAATGCAGGAACGATGAATGGTTCAGCGCTTGGCACAGGTTTGTTCATCGACTAGCATGCTAGATTAGCACTGCCATAAGACTTAGGTGGTTGTCCTAGCTGACGTGGACTGCCAATCTAGCTGCTAGATTATCACACCATAAAACTTAGCCTAAAGAAAGCATTTCTCTCTCAAGGTCTTCGTGGTGCATGTACATGCACGATCAATCTTGAGAATACGCGTTCTTTTTGCCTTTCCAGTAACATATACACTGTCCATGTAATATCCACCCACTAAAGTTGACATTCCCTCCAGCTCTGAAGTTTCTTCCCTTGAGGATCGACTCAACCCCCACCCTATTGTGTATAAAATTTAATCAGTGCTTATTTTATTCAGATGTTCTTGCTTTGCTAGCGATGGTGGAGATTTTGTACGCGTTGGTGGCACTAGCTTCCGAGTTCTAATGTCAATTTTGGGTCCTTCATAGGATTAAAAACAGGGGGGGGGGGGTCTTTGACTGTGTGTGAACAGTATTGTACCCTATCTAATATCTATAAATGCACACCCAACTTTTCCTAACTTCTATAGTTCTATTGGGTACCATTAAAAAAAAACATAATTGTGTCACTTTCGAAATTGTTAATTACTTTAAAGCAACCAAAAAAAAAAGGTGATGATGGAGTTCGAAAATGATATATGGCGCCCAATCCATAGCACCCATATGCACCCAGTCTTAGGTGGCGTTCTATGTGGCTTTATAATTTCAAAAAGCATTCTATTTGAATTTTACAACCATGATATGTCTCGATGGTGGATCAGAATCGACAGATTATGTTTGATAAAACTTTTTAGGTTTCTCTTTGGTATGCTCACCATTCCAGGAGAAATAAACTAGGTTCCGTACCGTTCACAAAAGAAAAAACACCATGAGAAACCTTGGGTAATATTTATCGGTGAAGATGAATCTCAGATTCGTCTTCTCCTCTAGATCTCATATGTACAATAGCACATATATATATATCAATGCTTCATGATTGAATCATCAATAATCATGAATAATGATTGTAAAGTAGGTAAAACGAAAAGGGGAAATCAGGTTGTATTTCTTTTTAGAAACCAAAATCAAGTTGTATGATGATGTATTCGATTACAAAGCTAACATTGATTAAAATTTTAAGATTTTACCCACTAAGTCTTATGGGCTACATTGGAGGTGCTAGATTAGCACATAAGTGTTGCAATTCAAAAAAAAAGTGTAGCAAAAAATTTAACACTAGTTCTCTTTCCTACCAGTTGCTAGCATGTGAAGTAGCATGCTAGATTGATCTGTGAGAATGATTCAACGCTAGAAAAATTACCTTTTCGCGGAATGATTCAAATACCCGAGGATTTATTTTTGATCTGATCATTGAGATTGGTTGCGCAACCATTTAGTCTTTGAGCGCGGAATGATTTAGCGCCGGCGCCGAATGGTTCAACATTGGTCGACGTGGATCACAATCTAGCTGCTAGATTAGCACTCCCATAAGACTTAGGAGGTATTCCTGACTGCTAATCTAGGTGCTAGACTAGCACCCCATAAGACTTAGTCTTAATCCATGATGATTTTGTTATTTAGAAATTTTTAGTGATCTTGCAAAACAATGATTGAGATTGAATATGAACTTTGGAAAAACAAAATCCAATCCTTGTACAAACATATTTTGTAATTCAATTGAGCCATTCATCAATTCATCTAATGAGATCCATTGTCGAGAATTACTGGTTGAAACAGAGTTTTTCACACTTTTCATTAGTTGCGGCACAGCTTGTCGCTCGCTTGCCTAGTATGTAATTTTTATCTTCTGAGTATAATAAGTACAAAAATGGGTGATATGGCATTTTTTTTTTCCTTCCTCATGCCACATGGGCGCCACCTAACAATGGGTGCATTTGGGTGCCATATATCACGGTTGGATTGAGTTTGGCCAATTAGACAATAAATCTGAAGGTTAAATCTGATTTGATCAAGAAAAAAAAAAACAAAAACAAAAAAACAAAAAAGTTAGGCCAATCTGTTATATGTACATGATAATGATCAGTTTCTATCAATAACACTCACCAAAATGAATAATTGGAAGAGTATTAATAACATGCTTCTATACTTGTAAAAAATTCATTCTCATATACTGTTATTGTCTTTATTCAATTTTTACAGAATTTCAACCAAAAGAAATATAAAAAAATGAAAATTTCTTACTTTTTGTTGCTCAATAATACCTCTAAACTGATCATGACCCAAATGAAGAAGAAAAGGCACTGTAAATTCTAAACTGATTTCTCTTTATTCAGAGTATGTATTGTAAGTAATGTCCTTCAAAATCTAGTGTATGTGAATCATCATCTATAATATGAAGATCTGATCTCCATTTTCTTCTCTATTCTGTCTTTCATTATTAATGGCAGAGACAGAGAAAGATCTAGAGAGGCAAACAGTACTAGTTAATACTTTTGACTCACCCTTCTCTTCTTCTTTCTGACTAATTAATACTCAGATGTACTCTACCCCTTTTTCATTTCTGACATGCTGCAGCAGCCTCTTATGAATCTGTCTTCAATGATCTTTCTTTCTTCATCCATGCATCACATTAAGAATCAAGAGCAAATGGGGTTTGTAAAAGATCATAAGGAGCCCACAGAGCATCCAACGGACAAGGACGACTAGCATCAAGTCTAACCCAAGGCTTACCTTTACCACTCCAATGTAAAAGACTAACAGGACCAGGATGAAGATCTCTACATAATCCTCTAAAATTATCACCACCTAAACCATGCTGATTCCATCTGTGATCAACTGAAGCGATATTACCAGCGAAAACAAGTAAAAATGGCGGTAAAGAACCTAATTCGTATATTCTCATTCTCTTTTGTAATTCCATCCATTCTTCAATCTTTCGAGTAAAATCTCCGTCTCTCCATCTCTCTAAATCTATCACCATCACTCCAGTGTTGAAGTAACAAGCTTTTCTACCTTCGAAAGTTAACGACAAGGATGGGTTTGACCAAAATGTCGGTGTAAAATACGTCGTGAAATTCGCATTACAATATTCCGGTGCAGCTAAAACCGTATCTTCCCCAAGTTCAGTCGCTGCGAGTTTAGCGATATCGTCGACTAAGATGAGGTCGGAATCGAGATAAACAACTCGACGCACACATAGCGGTAGTAAATTTGCCAAGTAATTTCGAGCATAATTTAACGGGCAGTCTAACGCGGCACGAATTGAAGTAGAGATTAGTCCTAACACAGCTGAGTCATCGAATCGGTAGATGTGGAATCTGAGGTATGGGAATGATTTTGAGATGGTATTGTAAAGGTATTGAGTGTCGGTAGAAACTGAAGCAACGAAATGAAAGTCAATATTTTGTGGGCATGAAGAGTGCTGAAGAACTGATTGAATCGCTGCCATTGAACCTCGAAGGTAAGCTGCGTCTAACGTCATTGCTACGTGTACGCTATTATCTGAACAGAACATTGAGATGTCTTCATCTTCTTGATCTTCTTCTGTTATTCTTGATGGACAATCGGGGGAATTATAAAATTGTGGTGCTTCTCTGAATCTATTGTGCCTAGTGGTGGTGGTTTTCCTGTCCGCGGTAACAATTGAGGTTGATGTGGTGATGAGACAGAGGAGGAGAAGGAGAAGAGAGTAAGGTATGGACATGGTGGTGAGTGGGGAGTGAACAAGGAAGATGATCAGGTGTGGGTTTAAAAATGAAAGAAGAGTGAGTTAGAGAGAAGTGAGGAGGATCTTGGCTTAGAACCTAAGCTGTTTGCTAAGAAGGCTGTAAAGTAATGTGATGTTGTAAGGTGAGAAGTCAAGAGAGATTTTTTGAAAAGAAAGTCGTTGTATTCACACTACCTTTTTTTTTTTTTTTTTGAAGCATCACACTACCTATTAAGTATATTAAGCAGTCCTTTTTAGAATTCTTTTCGATTGAAGAGTACTATTATGTATACTGCGTGGAAAAGGATTTTCTATTCTGAAAATTTATCACCACTTCTCAATCCATATAATCCCACATTTTGTTAACAAAATTATATTAAATGACTTTCTAGGTGCCTACTTATAATTTGGCCGACCGCCCATATAGGTCTGAAGGGCCGGTTTTTTGTCAATTAAAACCTAACGAAATTGTTCAATTTCACAAAAAGATTGATTTTGGCGGTTGTCTTTGGGAGCTGAAAAGACCAAAACACCCTAATACTTGCAAGAAAATTATAATCCCACATTTTGTTAACCAAATTCTATTAAACGACTTTCTAGGTGCGTATGTATAATAGTAGTCCAGTTCTGTTTTTATTTATCTTCATGTTTCAAATCTTTTCCTTCGGATATATATATTTTTGAAATTTCATCTTTATATTATCATTTTCTTTCAAAATAATTATCAAGATCATATTTGATAATTCTAGGGAATTCCAGTGGAGTTTAAAGCCACAAAAGTTAATATCCAACAATTTTCTCTTCTCTCTAAGAAAAAAAAACTTTTATTCTCCATTAATCTCTTGCTCAGATTTGGTCCTTTTTGGACCAGATCTGAGCAAGATTTCTTTTTCTTTTCAAGTTTTAATCAAATAAAGTAGATTTCTTTTGTTTTTGATGTCATTTGACATATTTCTTCGCTATTTGGAGCGATTTTTCTTCGCCATTTGGGACGAGTTTCTCTTCGCTTTGAGGGCGATTTATTCAAACCTTGATCGCGGATTCGTGACTTGCTATTCTCGATTCAAGAACATCAATAATCCAATTCGGTATTGCTTAGAATCTATATTCAATCTATGGGATTCAGGGCATCCGGGTTCGTTTGGATCTACAAGATTTTGTGCAAATAACTCCTTTCTTACAGGAGTATCTCTTATTGAAGAAGAAGAAAATATGATTAAATAGTCGGAATCGATTCCGGATTATACCATCACCCTTCCCTACTACATTTACAAAAATTGGGTATCTTTACGGTATATGGCTCTTTCTCTTCGCGGTGTATTTGTAATTGATATCTACATTTGTATTAGGGGTTTTATTATCTTGTACCTTGATGTTTTTGTTATTCTTGTAAGCGATCATGTAATCACGTTTTGATTTGAATGAATTGAAATTTGTTGATTGACAAAAAAAAAAAAAAAAAAACAATTTTATCAAATATTTTTTTTCTTATGATGATATCGGCATATATTACATTAAAATTAGTATATAACTAATCCTACAGCTTCTAAAATTTGATAGTCACAATTCTTTTGCATCATAAAATCTCCTAATTTTAGAGGCGGAAAAAAGAAACAAAAATCTGGCACCTGCATAAGTAGTGGGAGATTTTTTTTACTTTTAGACTCCAACTATCTACAACTTGAAAAAAAAAATTGAAAAGGAAAAACTCTAAATCCAACTCTAAAGTCTCTAAACTCTTTCACGAAAGGAACGGACTAACAGAGAGTAGTTTCCTAACTGTGGCTAAATATAAATATGCTTCTTTCTAACTTTGACATTGTGCAGTTAATACTCTTGAGATTCGTAATTAAGGCCATGATATACTTAGGTTATTGTGAATTTATCAATTTGAGTGTTAACTTGATCTTAACCTTAATAAAGAAAGAAGTGAAGTCAATCACTTTATCAAATGATAGTTCCCGTACGTTGGTCTCGATTAAACTTATAAGGATACTAATTAATCTCTCTGACGAGTCATTAATTGCTCTTTCCCTCTAGAAGATGAATGCTAATTTGATATCTGGAAATAGTACTCCCTCCTTACCTATATTATATAGGCGAAATTTTCATTTTGCCTTGTACCACTGTAGGATCAGAATATCGCTACAACGATATTCCCGCGAAATAAACAACACTTCTGCGAGAATACCACGAATTCTTCAACAACACTTTGCTAGTGTCACAGAGTAAGTTAAAGAATGACGTAATAGCTGACGATTGATGAAACACGAGAAGAGCATGATTTATCTGTGACGGTTACAATGCTTGCGAGATTTCATATCATAGCTATAGCGATAAGATCGCAAATCAAATCCGAAAGTAAAGGACAGCTTAACTGTCATCCATTATGTATCTACCCTATATATAGAGACCCAGTATGTTCAGAGAGATGATGATGTATTTTTTAGAGTTGAGAAAGTCTTGAGGAGAGAGAAACAATGAGAGAATAGTTGTATTCTTGATTTCTTCCAATTCTGTAAACAGTTTCGGAGAATTAAATGATAAAGAGTCGTTTTTAATCTTTAAGTATGAGTTGATTATTGTGAAATCTTAGCAAGGGTGTAGTGTAGGATTTCCTACAACTACATTTTGGCGCCCGAAACAGGGACTGAATTAACAAAAATCATAGAAAAGACGAAGTAGAAGTTGAGAGTTATTCAAAATCAAGAAGATAATTAAGCAAATTGGTGAAATAGTTGAAGGAAGAATGATTAGAACAAAAGAGAATTGTAGGAAATTAGAGTGTGATATGGTAACGAGAGCAATGATTGATAAATTTCATGAAAACATTAAGGGGAAGATACATAAACGGGATTTTGAAGGAAGGAAAATTATGACGGTAGAGAAAATATCATCATTAAAGGATTGGGAAAAGCAGGAGATCACGTTTACAACAGCAGAAATACCAGAAGAAAATTTAAATCACACATCTCCTTTGATAATTACGGTATCCACTATACCAATGGGAAGAGGAGAATCAACAAAATCTGCGGAAGAATGGGCTGTAAATAGAATTTTGGTGGACGCAGGAAGTTCTGTAGATATAATATTTTATCATGCTTTTAAGAAAATGGGATACAAAGATGAAGAAATGTCCTGTCCAACATATCATATTCATGGCTTTGGAAAATCTTTAACGAAACCAAAAGGCGAAATAGTGGTACGAATTCCGCTAGGAGAAATTGAAACACAAGTAAAATTATGTGTGGTAGACGTGGAATCACCATACAACATGATATTGGGAAGACCATGGATACACGCAATCAAGGCTGTAGCATCAATGCATCAAATTTCCTATGCCCAGTGGAGTTGGAGAAATTAGAGGAGACACAGATCTTGCGAAGATGTGCTATCAAATTGAAGTAAGAAATTATGAAGAGTGTCCAAAGCTGCGAAAATCTCGCAAAAAAGTGGCTAGAGAAACAAAGAAAGAAGAAGCATTTAAAGTTTATTCGATAAGAGCAAAAGAAGGAAAAGGAATACCCAGTGAAATCTCACAAGAAGGAGAACCTGAGGCCAGTTACATCGCAGCAGAACCAACTAAGGAAGTAAATGTTGGGAGTGAAAAAGAACCTAAGTTGCTGAAAATTGGAACTAAAATGGATACAGATGAAGAAGAGAAAACCATAAATCTTTTGCGAGAATATAAAGACATCTTTGCATGGAACATGGATAAGATGCCAGGCATAGATCCATCGGTAGCGTGTCATAAACTAGAAATTAATAAAGATGCAAGACCATTTAAACAAAGAATAAGGAAGATTGCAACAACATACCATTCCCAAATAGAAGAAGAGTTACAGAAAATGCTTGACGCAGGAATTATAAGGCAAGCAAAATATCCAGAATGGATCTCAAATATGGTGGTGGTCCCAAAGAAGAATAAGAATTTGCATAGACTTTACTGATTTAAGCAAGGCTTGTCCTAAAGATAGTTTTCCATTACCAGATATTCCACAAATGGTTGAGTCAGCAGTGATCGCTGTCATAGGTGTCAAAAATAAATTACACTTTCTCACTACTCAAAATATAAATATAGCAAGGGCAAGAAAGGATCGTTCCCACAAAGAGGACTAGGTTGTCAATATGTTTTTGATTTCCTATAAATACCAATGGGGGTTTTCTGATTTTTGTAAAGTAAAACAATATAAAAGCAAAACAAAGAAATAAAGCACACAAATCAAAGATGTAAAGATATTGGTTAAGGATTTCGTTTTCATTCACTAGCATGCTCTTGTCATAATAACTAGAATTGATATTTAATCTCAACTTTTATCAATGTCCTTAGAATACCTTGATCGCAAGAATATCCCGCTAATTTCCTCTTAACATCAACAATCACATTAAAAGATGCGAATATGAATTCTATCTAAGAGAACAACCTAACGTGTAAAAGCACTAATCAAGTTTAATTCCCTAGATGCATTAAGTTCTATGAAATCAGGCCAATCAAAGCAATTGAACGTGGAAAGCGCACTAATTCAATTTAACAAAGGTTACGATTCACATATGATCATAAGAATATATCTCTACAAACTATAATCATATTTATGCTACTTGTATTCAAGGATTATCACTTTTACGTATAATAAACCCTAAACTAGCAATAGATGTGATTAGAACTTCTACCAATTTGCAACTTGACAAAATAATCAATCAAATCATGTTATAATACGTCAATCATACGACTATATTTTCAGAGAATCGTGAACGATAAATATGAGACAAAACTAATATATTGTTGAATCAAAGAATCATGCTTTGTGAAATCCAACTATTCCATAACCAATAATAAAATTAAGTACTCATGCTCAAAGAGTTCATAACAAGAAGAAAGAGAAACCCTATCATATTGTAAACCCTAGAACAAAAGTAGAAGATAAGATATTAGGTTTTGAGAAAAGTCTTATCTTTTATAGCTTTTCTTGTTCCAAAATTAGGTTTAGCCTTCAAAGGTCCAATAGATAGAAGTCCTCAAGCCCATGTATGAGAAAACCCGTGTAGAAAAGCTGTCCCAAAGCGCCCGACGGAAAAATGGGTTTTTGGCCGGAATCTGGTCACCGGTCGCCGGAATTTGTTGCCGGAAAATTGTCTCAGGCCACTTGAGCTTGTATCCAACTACTGTGACCTCCGGCAAGTCACTTCCCATTTTATCTCAACATTCTCTGTAGCGTGTACTCATACCACCAACTGCCGCCATTCCAGCTTGGTCTTGCTGCTCCATTGCAGTTCATCATCTCCTGTTGTACCAGTACCGAATTCAATTCTGCAGTTCATCTGTGGCTGCAACCTCAGCTACTACATCCCTATCACAGCATAACCAGCTTCACATGCATGCACAAACCCTTCTAAACAACACCGTAATATCAATCCAAAATCCCAGCATCTTGTACGAGCACCAACATCTTCACTTGTTATATATCTCATCTGCAATGAGCCCATGACAGACATCCCATGCTCCATTCAACACCAGCTCCACAGCTTCCTCATTCCAGTTCATTTCGAGCCATCTTCGTCATAACTCCACTTGAGCTGCTTCCTTGCTGCATTACAATAATCCTGAGTACTCCAACAGCTCCAGCTCTGCATACTACCACCAATAACCAGCTCCAAGTACATATCCGTTTCAGCAACTCAAGCCACTCCTCGACTGCACATCTGACCATCACTGCACATACACACGAAAGGAAACCCATATCTCTGTGGCAAAGACAAACAACAACCATTGCATAACAGGAAGATTTATTCTTCCTTGTCTCGATCTCGAACAAACCCATCAATTCTTGTGTTCTCTCCTGCAACTCTATCAAGTCACGACCATTGCCTTTGCTGCCACTTCCCTGTTCAGTAATCTCATCAGCTTACATCAACTAGCTGCTTCGCCCATCACCTACAATCACTTCACATCTGCATAGACACAACAAACATCTCCACTGTCACCTGCTACCCTTCACACCTTCTACAGCTTTATAGTCCATTGCGGCAACACCACCATTTGGCACTGAATCCTGTAATATCTGGCAGAACCCATGACCTGCTGTCTCTCAATTGCAGATGCAACTCCAGATGTTGCAAGAACAACATTCCAGTAGGGACTCAACCATCTCATCTTACAACACAATCACCTCCATAATTGAGTTTTTTCACAAACCACCTAGTCCATTGCAACAACATCACAGCTGCTCCACTGACTCGACAAAACCAATTAGAGCACCAGCAACATCTCCTCCTTTCTCGACCTAGCATACTCTCAGCAAACATTAGTTCTTCAGCTATAATTCATAATCACCACTTCTCTGAACTCCACTGTTCCATATCATTTCCACTAGAACTTGTAACCCTTAATTCACTAGTTGCGACTGTACCAATGCACCTGCAAAACTCCATCAATTCCTAGCCATTCTTGGGCCAATACAGCATCACTCCAACTGCCTGCGACTTAAGCACCAACCTCTCTTCATTACATCTCACATTGTAATTCATCTCCAAATGCTCAGAAAGTATCATAGCTCCATCAAGTTTCATCTCAATCTCAGAACTTTCTCGATCTCACCCATCAACAGCAGCTGCTCCTCTTACCACCTGAATCAACCAGCGGCCACCAACAACACCATAAAGTCGAACCCATTACTGCAATTTTCCAAATTCATCGTGCCATTGCTTCATTCTTCACCTTTTTCGTCTCAAACCCTCAATTTCTTCATCTGGTTTTACAGAAACGTCAAACCCTAACTTATTCCATGAAATTGTATTCTGATTTAAATCAAAACCTTACCCAAATACCTCCATCGATAAATGAAATCACAAACCCTTAATTCATCACAGAAACCCTTCGATTCGAACCCAATCTCCATCTGAAGTTCATGGAAGCAACTCCCATCTTTGATTCATCATTTTCTTCTCTCAGTTCTGCTATTTCAGGTGTTAGTAGCAGCCGCATGTCTCGTTTCTCAATTTCAGGAAATGAATGAATGAATAGAATGATAGAAACTTATCTCTCGAATTTAGTAGGGTTAAGTAATCATTGGGGTTATATTCAACACAGGGTCACCTTAATAAGGGCTACCCAATTGGCCTCCCCTTAACCTGTGCTGGATGTTCTTTAATACTTCTCCAAACATAGTTGCCCCTTAGCTTTGGCTTGGCTCCGGATAGTGCTCTCCTGTGAAGTGATAGTTTTGCCCTTCCATCTCAAATTGAGCAACTTCTTCCTATTTTTCTTCGTATGACTCCAGAGTACCTAATAACTCAAAACTAAATATAAGATACATAATTCACACAAAAACTAGCAAAGAAATCATAAATACTATATATAAAATTAGGTTTTTTAGACACCTATCAGATTCCCCCACACTTAGACTTTGCTAGTCCTTGAGCAAATCAAACAAAATAATTATAAAACTTACATACAACTCCGTCTCGTCGAGGCTACAGTCATTTTTAGCATAAATAACAAGCCTTTGAACCCCTAGGTGTCCCTAGTGGACGAGTTTTAGTCTCGTGAAGGTTTACAAGAGGGATGCCTACAAAACCTATATTTCCAACTCCGACTACCTGTGACAAATCCATGAACGAATCCAAAATGGCTATTGGCGGAGGTACCCTGATGCAAATCCAAATTAATATATATGTAAATTAAGCTCTATTCAAAAAGTTGAACAAACCACAATACTCAGAATCTGACTAACCACAATCACAATGAAAAGATTAAGAAGATGGATATAGAAGTAGATGTTTGCGAATGTTAACAAGTGATCGGTGTTTCCCATATCTGTCTGAAGGTCACCGCCAAGATGAACCTATGCATCCTATTGGATTGAGCTGCTGGTCTGAATTCTAGTGTCAACACACTGGCATATACAAGGGAACCAGTGATCAACAATCTTAATTCTACATCAACTCAACCGGCATATACAAGGGAACTAGGAGTCGACTTTATTCAACACAATAATTTTTTTTCTTTTTCTTTTTCTTTTTCACTTTTTTTTTTTTTAGACAAGATGATTAGATCTTTTGGATCCAAGCGCATGATTCTTGTCAGCAGATTACATGATAGTTCCCTTGGATCCTGCATTCCACGCTTGTTTAGGCGACGGAGACAGGGAGAACACACACATATTGCTATCCAAGTGTCTTTTTTATTCCGATTGGTCGGTCTTTTTTTTTTTTTTTTTTAGCAACTCAATCACTCTATTTCATCCTAGCAGTAATAAAAATTCGATGTTAGTGACCCACCAAATCACTTAGAAAACAATAGATAAATATGGAAAAATAAAAATAGAACGTGATATGGTGATATTCCGAGATATGGTAACAACTATCATTTTATTTCTAACACTTGAATAATTCTTTCCTTTTAGTTAATGGGTTCCTCAACTCCTCTAGCCAAGATGGTTTCATCCATTTAGATGGATAGTGTCATCCTAAAGGCACATGTTTTTAGGTTTCATAGTTTATAAACCAATTTTTTTTTATTTTTTTTCATTTTTAACAAGGCAAAAAACTCTATATGAGAACACTCCCCCACACTTAAACTTTACATTGTCCTCAATGTAAATTGAATCGTCCAAAGAAAGTCAAGGTGGGAAATTCATAACATGATATATATACACAATATGAAAATAAAATGAATAATAAAAACTCATTACTCCAACTTATAGCTATTTCGGAACAAGAGAGGATAAACACTAAACAAGCTATTTAGTTGGCATCTAATCCCAACTCAGCCAATATATACACCTCATCGATAATAAAAAAAATTCCATCTACTTAGAAAGGCTAGTGTTTATTCTAAATTATTCAAAAATCTCTAAAAGTTGGAGTTTTGATATGCAAATATCCAAAATAAGAAAATAAAAATAAAAGACTTGAGAAATAAAAAGATAGAGATAGATACACAAAACCAGTGGGTTGCCTCCCATTTAGCGCTTGGTTTAAAGTCGTCCTCCCGACATGAAAGTTGAATTCCCCATACACCAATAATCGGAAAAGTTGGGGATCCACCCATAGCACTTGTTTTGCAAAAACTAGCTTTGCACAAATATTAGTAATATAAAACATAAACGAAGCTATTAACCGATAAAAGCTTCCCCCACACTTATTCTTGTCCACACTTGGAGGTGGGTAAAGAATATAAAATTCGGGTACTTCCATGGTTTCTTGTTCCAAAACCTTCATAGTATGAGAATCAAGTATCTCTAATGGAGGAAATCGAGAAACAAAATCATTCAACAATGTTTTCGAAGCACATACATTCAAACCAATAAGAGGTAAAGGTGAAGAAACAATATGGAAAGGGTTAGACAAACCTTACACAATCTCTTGTATCACATAATCCTCTTCATCCTTTAAAAACTCAAGTGAATTATTCACCTCTTGTATATCATGGTCCTCTATCAAACCTTGCAACCATTCTTCGTCCGTTTCTGCCTTAACCAAAATCTCGGCATCAACACCATCATTACAATCATTCACAAGTTCAATTGGGTCCTCCATAATATTGGTCATAACGGTCACATTCTCAACATACTCCTCTTTTTTGTAAGGCACATACTCCACTGCGGATTCAAGTCTGTCCATAAGGAATTTCTTTAGAACACTCATTGAATCATCCTCAAGCTCTACCTTTTGAATAGGTTCTTGATCGTTATAACGATCAATGCTTGAGTAAGCTACACTAGTGTCATCATATTACTTTTCCATTGTACACTCCTCGGGGATGTCACCATAAATTGGTTCAAGCGATGTATTTTCATAATCATCGTCACTATCATAGTTAAAATAAGATTGACTACCACTTCCCAAAGATTGGTCTTTCGCAAAATTTTGCATGTCCTCTTTGCATTATTCAATCCCTTGTCTTAAATTGGAAACACCTTTTTGAAGGTCTTGGAGTGATCCATTCAAATTTTGAAAATAGAATTCCATTTGTTGGTAAAACTCGTTCGACAAGGAAAAAGTAGAATTACTTACTTCAGTATTGCTAGGCCAACTATCTTCCCTTTGAATGGGTGAATGATCATAACTACGATCAGAAATTGGGCCAAACATACTATGAGCAGATTTGGTCGATGAAACTCGTTTCATGCTTGGTTGTCTACAAACAGACTCCATGCTGACCATAAATTGTTGCATCTCATCTACCAAACTCGAAGAAATATGAATAGGAGTACAACTAGTCTCCCCTCCTTGTGGTTGCTCACTTACATAACCACCATAAAAAGGTTGGAATGTATGAGAACAACTAAAAGGGTACGTGGAGTATTGACCATAACCAAAGGATTGGTTTTGATTGTACTCCCCGTAAGGGTGATAGTTGTCATAGTGTTGTTGAGGTTGATAACCTTACTCATTGTTCCAATATGCTCCGTCAATTGGTACCTGAAACAAGAGTTCTCAAAACTATAGTTAAAAACCAGAAAATAAGAAAAACAAAAATAAGAAACAAAACTAAAAACAAAAATAAGAAACCAAAAACAAGTGACAACCGCTGCCTCCCCGGCAACGGCGCCAAAATTTGATAGATGTCGTAGGCGTCAAAAATAAATTACACTTTATCACTACTCAAAATATAAATATAGCAAGGGAAAGAAAGGATCGTTCCCACAGAGAGGACTAGGTTGTCAATATGTTTTTGATTTCTATAAATACCAATGGGGGTTTTCTTATTTTTGTAAAGTAAAACAATATAAAAGCAAAACAAAGAAATAAAGCACACAAATCAAAGATGTAAAGATATTGGTTAAGGATTTCGTTTTCATTCACTAACATGCTCTTGTCATAATAACTAGAATTGATATTTAATCTCAATTTTTATCAATGGCCATAGAATACCTTGATCGCAAGAATATCCCGCTAATTTCCTCTTAACATCAACAATCACATTAAAAGATGCGAATATGAATTCTATCTAAGAGAAAAACCTAACGTGTAAAAGCACTAATCAAGTTTAATTCCCTAGATGCATTAAGTTCTATGAAATCAGGCCAATCAAAGCAATTGAACGTGGAAAGCGCACTAATTCAATTTAACAAAGGTTACGATTCACATATGATCATAAGAATATATCACTACAAACTATAATCATATTTATGCTACTTGTATTCAAGGATTATCACTTTTACATATAATAAACCCTAAACTAGCAATAAATGTGATTAGAAGTTCTACCAATTTGCAACTTGGCAAAACAATCAATCAAATCATGTTATAATACGTCAATCATACAACTATATTTTCAGAGAATCGTGAACGATAAATATGAGACAAAACTAATATATTGTTGAATCAAAGAATCATGCTTTGTGAAATCCAACTATTCCATAACCAATAATAAAATTAAGTACTCATGCTCAAAGAGTTCATAACAAGAAGAAAGATAAACCTTATCATATTGTAAACCATAGAACAAAAGTAGAAGATAAGATATTAGGTTTTGAGAAAAGTCTTCTCTTTTATAGCTTTTGTTGTTCCAAAATTAGGTCTATCCTTCAAAGGTCCAATAGATAGAAGTCCTCAAGCCCATGTATGAGAAAATCCGTGTAGAAAAGTTGTCCCAAAGCGATCGCCGGAAAACTGGGTTTTTGGTCGGAAGTTGACCGGAATCTGGTCACTGATCACCGGAATTTGTTGCCGGAAAATTGTCTCAGGCCACTTGAGCTTGTATCCGGCTACTGTGACCTCCATCAAGTCACTTCCCATTTTATCTCAACATTCTCTGTAGCGTATACTCATACCACCAACTGCCGACATTCCAGCTTGGTCTTGCTGCTCCATTGCAGTTCATCATCTCCTGTTGTACCAGTACCGAAATTCAATTCTGTATTTCATCTGTGGCTGCAACCTCAGCTACTACATCCCTGTCACAGCATAACCAGCTTCACATGCCTACACAAACCCTTATAAACAGCACCGTAATCTCAATCCAAAATCCCAGCATCTTGTACGAGCACCAACATCTTCACTTGTTATATATCTCAGCTGCAATGAGCCCATGACAGACATCTCATACTCCATTCAACACTAGCTCCACAGATTCCTCATTCCAGTTCATTTCGAGCCATCTTCGTCATTCCAACAGCTGCACTTCTTCCACTGCTATAGAACCAAACCATAACTCCACCTGAGTTGCTGCCTTGATGCATTACAATAATCCTGAGTACTCCAACAGCTCCAGCTCTGCATACTATACCACCAATAACCAGCTCCAAGTACATGTCAGTTTCAGCAACTCAAGCCACTCCTCGACTGCACATATGACCATCACTGCACATACACACAAAAGGCAAACCATATCTCGGTGGCAACGACAAACAACAGCCATTGCACAACAACAAGATTTATTCTTCCTTGTCTCGATCTCGAACAAACAAATCAATTCTTGTGTTCTCTCCTGCAACTCTATCAAGTCACGGCCATTGCCTTTGTTGCTACTTCCCTGTTCAGTAATCGCATCAGCTTACAGCAATCAGATGCTTCGCCCATCACCTACAATCACTTCACAGCTGCATAACCACAACAAACAGCTCCACTGTCACCTGCTACCATTCACACCTTCTGCAGCTTTATAGTCCATTGCGGAAACACCACCATTTGGCACTGAATCCTGTAATCTCTGGCAAAACCCATGACCTGCTATCTCTTAATTACAGCAGCAACTCCAGATGTTGCAAGAACAACATTCCAGCAGGGACTCAACCATCTCAGCTTACAACACAATCACCTCCATAACTGAGTCTTTGCACAAACCACCTAGTCCATTGCAACAGCATCACAGCCTCTCCACTGCCTTGACATAACCAATTAGAGCACCAACAACATATCCTCCTTTCTCGACCTAGCATACTCTCAGCAAACATTAGTTCTTCAGCTGCAATTCATAATCACCACTTCTCTGAACTCCACTATTCCATATCATTTCCACCTGAAATTGTAACCCTTAATTCACCAGCTGCGACTGTACCAATGCACCTGCAAAACTCCATCAATGCCTAGCCATTCTTGGGCCAACACATCATCACTCCAACTGCCTGTGACTTGAGCACCAACCTCTCTTCATTACAGTTCACATTACAATTCATCTCCAAATGCTCAAAAAGTATCAAGCTCCATCAAGTTTCAGCTCAATCTCAGACCTCTCTCGATCTCACCCATCAACAACAGTTGCTCCTCTTACCACCTGAATCAACCAGCGGCCACCAACAACACCAGAAAGTCGAACCCATTACTGCAATTTTCCAGATTCATCATGCCATTTCTTCATTCTTCACCCTGTTCGTCTCAAACCCTCAATTTCTTCATCTGGTTTTACAGAAACGTCAAACCCTAACTTCTTCCATGAAATTGTATTCTTATTTAAATCAAAACCTTACCCAAATACCTCCATCGATAAATGAAATCAAAAACCCTTAATTCATCACAGAATCCCTTCGATTCGAACCCAATCTCCATCTGAAGTTCATGGAAGCAACTCTCATCTTTGATTCATCATTTTCTTCTCTCAGTTCCATTGTTTCAGGTGTTAGTAGCAGCCGCATGTCTCATTTCTCAATTTCAGGAAATGGATGAATGAATAGAATGAGAGAAACATATCTCTCGAATTTAGTAGGGTTAAGTAATCATTGGGGTTATATTCAACACAGGGTCACCTTAATAAGGGCTACCCAATTGTCCTCCCCTTAACCTGTGCCGGATGTTCTTTAATAATTCTCCAAACAAAGTTTCCCCTTAGATTTGGCTTGGCTCCGGATAGTGCTCTCATGTGAAGTGACAGTTTTGCCCTTCCATCTCAAATTGAGCAACTTCTTCCTCTTTTTCTTCGTATGACTCCAGAGTACCTAATAACTCAAAACTAAACATAAGATACATAATTCACACAAAAACTAACAAAGAAAGCATAAATACTATATATAAAATTAGGTGTTTTAGACACCAATCAAGCAGCGGGAAATGCTAGAATATCTTCATTAGACGGATATAAAGGATATAATCAAATTCCCCTCGCTGAAGAAGATCAAGAGCACACCGCATTTTTTTTTCTCCAAGAGGGTTATACTGTTATACGAAAATGCCCTTTGGTTTATCAAATGCTGGTGAAACATATCAAAGAATGGTGGAGAAGGTATTTTCAAAATGGATACACAAAACATTAGAGGTATATGTGGATGATATGTTGATCAAAAGTAAAGAAGCTAAAGACCATGTACATGATTTGAAGGTGATTTTTGATCAAATGCGGCATTTTAACATCAAAGTGAACCCTGACAAGTGTACTTTTGGAGTAACTTCAGGAAAAAATTTGGGGTATATTGTGTCGAAAGAATGAATACAAGTTGATCCAGAAAAGGTACAAGCAATTCGTGACATGCCAACCCCTGCAACAGTAAAAGATGTGCAAAAATTAAATGGACTCTTAGCATCGCTAGGAAGATTCATCTCGCGATCCTTAGACAAGTGCAAACATTTTTTCGATATACTCAAGAAGGGAACAAAATTCAAGTGGACGGATGAGTGTGAAAAGGCTTTTCAAGGAATTAAAGAACATTTAATGAACATAACTATCTTACAGAAAGCAGATCCAGAAGAAGAACTATTGATTTATCTCGTAACAACCACGCACGCGCTAAGTGCAGTATTGCTGCGAGTAGATGCAGGGGTTGAAAAACCAATTTATTATATCATCAAGACATTTAATTCTGCAGAGAGAAATTATTCAAATATTGAAAAGTTAATTCTAGCATTGGTTCATGTAACTTTCAAACTTCGTATTTACTTTCAAGCACATAAGGTAAAAGTATTAACAAGAGTGCCAATTGAGTCAGTGATGAAGAATTCAAAAATATCAGGCAGATTTGAAAGATAAAATGCACAAGTAGGGCACTTTGATATTAAATATGACATTTTATCTTCGCCAAAGTCACAAGTTATAGTAGATTTCTTAGCTGAGTTTCCTTTAGAAGATGATGAAGCAGTAGAAGAAATGATGGAAATAGAAGAAGAACATGGAGACCCAAGAGAACTATTAACATAACCCAATAGATGGGAGATATTAGTGGATGGATCATCAAATGGAGAAGGTAATGGAGTTGTAGTTGTTTTTATCTCGCCAGAAGGAGAAAAAATGGCTTTTTCATTTAGATTGGAGTTCGCATCTACTAATAATGAGACATAATATGAAGTTGTGATTCATGCTCTAAAATTTGCAATAGAAATGAAGTTAGAAAATGCAAGAATTACTAGTGATTCGCAATTGGTTATTCGCCAGATAAAGGGAGAATACACAACAAATGAACCATCCTTGAAGAAATACAAAAAACTTGTTGAAGAATTGTCTGCGAGAATTCCAAAAATAACACGGAGAAATATATCAAGAAAGGACAATAGACTTTCAGATGATTTTTCCTTTATATCAATCATGATGACAAATCCAACTGCGAGATGCATAAAAATTCAAACACTCTTGTTACCTTCGATAAACAAGGAGGAAGAAGAAACAGATGTGATGATGGTAGAAGCTGGCGAGGAAGAGCCAAAAAGCAATGTTATAGATTGGCGAGAAGATCTACATGCATAATTAGCGAGAGGAGAAACTCCAAGAAATAGATTAGAAGCACATAAATTAAAAAGTAGGGCAACCAATTATGAGCTAAGATATGGAGTATTATATCGCAAATCTTTTAATGGACCATCGCTTAGATGCTTAACGAGGGAAGAAGAACAAAAGGTGTTAACAATGCTGCACAGTGGTGATGCTGGTAATCACAGTGGGGGAAGATCTTTGGCATATAAAACAAAAATGCAAGGCTATTATTGGCCATATATGCATGAAGATGCAAAGCAACTCTCAAGGCGTTGTGAAGACTGTCAGCGATATGGAAAAAAGATACATGCACAGGAGAACCGTTATCATCTTCCACAAGTGTATGGCCTTTTGGGAAGTGGGGCCTAGATATTGTGGGACCATTTTTACCTAGTTCAGGGCAAAGAAGATATTTAATTGTTGCTACAGATTATTTCACAAAATTGGAAGAATTGAAGGCAGTACAACAGTTTATAATTTGAAAATATAATTTGTAGATTTGGAATTCCATCACAGTTGGTATATGATAATGGAAAATAGTTTGAAGGGCAGAATATAGAATTACTACTTAATGCATTTAAGATAAAATGTGGAAAATCTACACCTTTATACCCACAAGCAAATGGTCAGGCTGAGGAAACTAATAAAACAATCGCAAACATCTTAAAAAAGAAGTTGGAAGGATACCACGGAGCATGGTGCGAGCAGGTGCATAACGTAATATGAGCTTACAATACAACTAGACGAGAAGCTACTGGAATGTCGCCTTTTTGTTTGACATATGGGGTTGAAGCTGTGTTACCAACAGAAGTCGCTATTCCTACAACAAAAAGAGAGGTTTGGGAGAAGAATCTTAATACTAGTATGATTCTAATAGAACTTGATGAAGTAGAAGAGAAGAGAGAAAAAGCATTACAACATATGGAAAATTACCAGCGAAGGTTGGCTCGCTAATGTAACAAACGAGTTAAGAAACGTAAGTTTCAACCAGACGATTTAGTTTTGCGAGAAACACCGGAGTACCAGCGAGAGCGTGGTGGAAAGTTGGCAAGAAAATGGGATGGAACATATATCATTAAGGAGATAGTTGGAACAGGGGCATACAGGTTGGTAGACCCAGAGGGTAGAGATGTTGGTCAAAGACTTGGTAGGCCATGGAACAAATTATATTTAAAAAGATATTATCAGTAACAAATTTTTAATAAAACAGAGAAGAGATGGGAAAACAAATTTTTACATCTGCGAGTTTATTCGCAAAATTATTCAAGATTATATAAAGAATGAAATATTGCGATATACGCAAAAGAAACAAAGAATGGGACAAACCTTTATGGCGTACACCCTAGTTCGCGAATATAATTTCGCAAGAGGCAAATGTAAGACCTAAAGTGCGTCATATTAGGGGGTATCTCTTTGCATGACTTAGGGATAAGGTTATACCGCTGCTGGAACCTGAGTCATGAAGATGTTGGGGTTAAATAAAACCTATCCGGGAGAGGCACCTTGGATTTCCAACTATATAAGGTTATACCCTGGTTGGATGACCGAGGGTCTCTTCTAAGGAATGCAGAGTATGACCAAGGCGACGAGGTACACGGTTGAGCCAAGGGTGCCCGGGATGGACGAACCTACCCTGGCCATTCTTGGTAAGTCTTGGCTATGATGCATTCGTCCTGAAGAAAACCCCACTTAGGGTGCAGTCTTGTAACTATAAGCCATATAGGCATAAAGGACAAGAGGCTGTGAAAACAACTGGTTGTTGGTAAATCCGGATGGGAGGAGCTAGTCTTGTATGGCCGATGTGCCCTCCTTGAAGGGGCAACCAGGGGGAAGATAAGGGCGGCACCCTCCATTAGGGAGCTGATAAGTGTCTTAAGACGGCAATGTCATGGGGCTTTATGATCGCAAGAACATTTAGGCCTGTCATATTGTCGCGTGACAAAATTTATACAGAGGCAACAAGCCATAAGAGAAAAAAGATGTGATGAGATCAATGGGTTTTTACATAAAAGTGTAAATACGTCATGCGATTTCATCGCAAGACGGCAATGTCATAAGACTTTGTTCTCGCAAGGGAACTTAGACTTGTCATATTGTCGCAGAGAAATTGAAAAAATACAGATAAGACAAGATCAATGGGTCAATACATGCAAATGTAAAGGCGTCCTGCGATTTTGTCGCAGAAACAAAAATTTGGCAAAATAAGACCTTTAACTAGGAAGGCAAAATAAGACCAACAGAATAATTTCAATCATTAACTATTTTTCTTTTAAGAATGTAGGGAAGATTTGTTCATTGCAGGAAAATTTATGAGAAACAAAATTCCTTCCGAATTTTTTCCAGAAAACATCATTCAGAATCACACAACAGGATTATTAGAATAAATTATTATCGCAATAATATTCATCAAATCGCAAGCTTATTCATCAACTCACAAAAAGGAGTTAATAAGAAATAACTAATTGTTTCAAGGAAGATAATGAGGGGCAAGTAAGGGAGTTAATAAATAGAATATCATTATCTTCCTTAAAAGAAGTATTCAAAATAAAGGTTGAAGTCTAAAGTTGCATAAAAGTACATTGCTCGCAAGAAGAAAAAAAAAATTCAAGCTTCAGCGTTGGTCTCGCCAGATTCATTCCCTTTGCTTGTGTTATCAGCTCCACCAACATTATTTTCATTACGATTAATCTGAGATTCTTCTTTTTCTTCTTCTATTGGGTCTTCTTGAGAAATATCTTCTTCTTCACATGCATATTCTAGATCTTTATCCATAGGAAGAGGAACTTCATCATTATCTACTTCTAGAGGAAGAACGGATACAGGGGGAAGAGACTGAGATATTAGAATATCATTCACAAGGACTTCAGCGCTAAGGTGAACCTTGCGAAGGAAACCTCTATCACGATTTTTAATCTCTATGTTCTTGAAGTATTCAAGATAATTGGTCGCGAGATGTTACGAGATCAGAATGAGAATCCTGTTTTATTTACGGACTTTATCCAACTTATCAGTCAGATCAGAAATAGTAGAGTGAAGACTTCTTTCAGATTCTGCGAAGAAACAAAAATGACAAGAAAATATTCAGATGAAGTATAGTTGAGAAATTAAATAGAAAAATTAACAGTCAAGATAGTCAAAAATATGACTACCTTCTTTTTGAGAAGTTAAATTTTGAATTAATGATAAACAACAATTCTCCCATTGATTCATAGCATCGTCAAACTTATCCCCAACTATACCCTTCAGGCGAGACTTTATATTTTATTCTTTGGAAATGAGATATGAGTTTTTCTTTGCGAGTAAAGAATAAGATTCTTTTAGTTGGGAATACTGGTCTTGAAGGTTGCTGGCCTTTAAACTAAGAGTTAATCTACCTTTGATAAGTTTACCCTTCTCAGCGGCAGATGATTCAGTTATTTCCTTGAGCTCATTTTTAAGGGAACGAAGAGATTTCTCTTGATTATCACATAATCTCTGAAGATTACTCAATTGTTGCGAGGAAATCGCCATCAAGCTTGAAAATTTATGCTTTTCTTGAGATAAAGTTCTATTTTCGTTTGACAAAGATTTCGTCGCCAAATTAGCTTTGATTAACAAATATGAGAAGCGAGTAATCTCACTATTTAATAAATGTTGGCTTTGTGATAATTGATTATTCTCATTAGTGAGATTATATATTTGATCAACCGAATACGTGTAGAGATTATCTAATCTATTAAACTGATCCATCCAAGAATCTTTCTCAGCACGAGCTTCTTCAGCGATAGATTCAAATTTAAGTCTTTCAATGAATCGATTCTGATTTAAAACTAAATATACAAGCCAAGAATTTAAGAAAGAAGCTTAAGTACAGAGAAGATGAAAACTTGCTAGAACAGAAGAAAAAAAAAGACAGAGGAAGGAAATTATACCTTTCAGCTCGTTATTCCTTCTGCGAAGATTCTCGCAATCAAGTGAAGGGTTGCGAAGCTTATGATTAAGAATATCACATTCTGAAGTTTTATCTTGAAGATCCCTATTTAGAGCTTCAATATCATCTTTTAAAGATGATCGCGAGGCAGTACGGTCAGGACCAAAATATTTTATTAAGGTATCGCAAACAACATGCTTGAAAGGATCAGTAGATGATTTTCTAGCATCATCTAAAATATTAGATAAAACTTCAAAAGCAGCATCAACCCCTACTTGTATTTCTTTGGGTAAGGGAAGAGGTGTAGAAGGTGAAGTGGTAATGATAGCAAGTTGAAGATTTGAATTATTTGTAATAGCTTCATCATCATAACGAGGAGTGTTTGGAAAGGTAACAGTTGAAGGAAATAAAGGACTGGAGGGAATTTCATTAACAACGGTTTTGGAAATTTCATTTGAAAAAGGGTCAGTGGAGAAAGGGATACTAGCAGCGATGTTCTCGCAAACAGGAGAGGGAGGTTCCACTTGTGAAGCTATGGGAATTACTCTCGCAGATATCAATTTAGGAATAATAATATCAGCCTCAAGAGTCTTAACCTGGCGAGATCGTTTACGAGGTTTAATGATGTTCTCGTCATCCTGCGAGTAATAACTTAGATAAGAAACATAGGCAACAATATTGTTAAGAATAAATAAAATGTTTCTTACTACCTTATGACTCGCGGGATTCCTTTTCTTCTCAACAGGTCTCTTATGAAATCTAGGGTTTTGAACTACAGATTGGGCGTTAATTCCACTGAAGAGAAAAACACAGTATGTAAATCATGAAGAATCAAATAGAAAAAGACTAATAAAATATGAGTAAACATGATTCATATAAGCGAAGTGGAATTTAATAATGTCAAAAAAACACATACATGGAAGACTCCATTAAAGCAGTAGCAGGTAAATACGAAAAAGAAGAGAAGTTGCAGACGGAAAAACGAAAACACAAAGATACGAAGAAGAAAATTAGTTCTGTAACCAAATTCTACCTTTTATAGGCAAAATGAGATGACCCGTTGAATAGACATGTGTCAGTAAAAAGAAGAATTTGCAACACTTGTAGGCGATCAAGATGAATTTTCGGAGTTTTGTCGAGGAGAAAACATGGAAAGAAAGGAAGTTGCGAGTGCAATAAAAAGTTAGAGATTCTCATATCTTCTCTACTTTGTGAAGAAGACATAAGAAGAGGCAAGATGTAGGATCAAAATATCGCTACAAAGATATTCCCACGAAATAAACAACACTTCTGCGAGAATACCACGAATTCTTCAACAACACTTTGCCAGTGTCACAGAGTAAGTTCAAGAATGACGTAATAGCTGACAATTGATAAAACACGAGAAGAGCATGATTTATCTGCGACGGTTACAATGCTTGCGAGATTTCATATCATAGCTATAGCGATAAGATCTCAAATCAAATCCGAAAGTAAAGGACAACTTAGCTGTCATCCATTATGTATCTACCCTATATATAGAGACCCAGTATGTTCAAAGAGATGATGATGTATTTTTTAGAGTTGAGAAAGTCTTGAGGAGAGAGAAACAATGAGAGAATAATTGTATTCTTGATTTCTTCCAATTCTGTAAACATTTTCTGAGAATTAAATGATAAAGAGTTGTTTTTAATCTTTAAGTATGAGTTGATTATTGTGAAATCTTAGCAAGGGTGTAGTGTAGGATTTCCTGCAACTACAACCACTATATAGGCGGAGCCCAAATTTCAAAACGACTTTTTACTTATATTACCTCTATTTATTTGCTTGGGAATCATCACAATTAAGTATATGTCTCTAACATTGGGAATATGATTAAGGGTAAAACAGGAAAAAAACATAGAAATTAATGAAATCCATAAAAATTTCTTAATTTAAGAGAATTTGTCCCTCGGCCTATATGTGATACGGAAAGAGTAGTTCTTTAATCTTAGGTTTTTGCCTTTGGACCCGATTGACAAAGTAATGATGTGTGTATAGATGGAGCATTAGATTACGAGAATGATTTATATCTAGCGGGTTGTTCCGAGTAAGTAAAGTGAGGGGGTGGGATGCACATTAAATTCTCCCTTTCTTGCTAAACCACCAGTCCAAGAAGGAACCATGCCCTCACTATCACTCGGTACACACCGCGGGATCCAGCCCGCGGTGTGTCTATCACTTCCTATTAGTTTAAGGATTTATTAGATGTCACAAGGAATAGTGTAGCATGTTACCTCACGTACTATTTTTGTTAGTTTAAGGATTTATTAGATGTCACAAGGAATAGTGTATCATGTTACCGCACGTACTATTTTTGTTTTAGTAGTAACTAACGGGGATCCTATAGTCAGTGTCCACATTGTTAAACCTAACCTAATCTCCCAAGTGATCAATTTTGGCCCAGTTTTGAAGCATAAACTATCAAGGGAATTTTAAAAAAATGCCCATGTAGGAAAATGCATTTAAGAAAATGCCCACGTATTTTTCAAAATATATTTAATGCCCATGCCGTTACGATTTCCTTTTGGACCCACTAAAACAGTAAAATCTCATTGACTTAGTCAATTTCTCATTAGATGAGATGAAATTTTGGTGGGTACAATTACTAATCTACCCATTATTCTAGAGTAGGATAAGATGATATTTCATCGTCCGTTTGATCAATCGACGGCTCAAAATTCTGAACTCGGTCTAGTGTTGGATGACAAGCAAGTTGGACGTGGGTCTAGTGTTCAATGACAAGTAAGTGGGACGTGGCAAGTCTCGGTGCATCGAGAATATCTTCTTTATCAAAACAGATGAAGTCCAATTTTTTATGCAACATCTTATATTCTCATCGAGAGTATCTTCTTCATCTCTTAACCAAGCAGCTATTGATACATCACTGGCATGAAATCAAGACTTGGATTTAGGTTAAGAGGAAGCATATGGCATTACCGGTGACATCAATTTTTACAGCAACAAAGTGGTGAAGATGGGTGTATAATGGCTTCTCATGGGTTTTGTAGATCGCATAAAATTGGGCTTATAGAGATCTGCAATGACAAGAAAAGGGAGAAGTCCGTAGCAACAATATTTCTTGAAGTGATGAATTAATCAATTAGGTTTTGTGAATGTTAAATTGGGTATTTTTTTTATTTATTTTTTGAATTTGGGTTCTTAATGAATTTGGGTATTCTTAGATTGTAAAGAAAAATAAGAAGAAGAAAAAAGGATTGCTTTCCTGTGATTTTCAGTTGAGTGGGAGGAACTGTGACTCTATTTTATTTTCATTTGTCAAATCGGATTTTGAATCCCCTGTCTGATATATATATGTTGATCGGTGTACAATTAGGTTTTTTTTATTTGAATTCTTAGCAATATATACTAGTGTTTATGGGTGAAAATCGTTTCTGCCGATTTCGGTAAATTCGGTAGGTGAGTGAGAAACTGGTTCAAACCCTAAACAAATGTGCTGCACGTGAGCACTTTATAGATTCGAGAGATTAATCTGTACAAGTCCGGCCTAAACCAGGAAATGGACGTTCCAGACTTGCTTTAGTCACAAAGTGGAGGAGAAGGGTTGATTTGGGGAGGGAAGCGAAGAAAGGTGTTGAGACCAGAATAATTCTGGGAGAGTAGTATCTCGACTTGTATCAGAAAGTAGAAGCTTGGGAATCTTGCAAGAGATGAAAGCTTTTGGGAGAGCTTGCAAAGTTGCCTTTCTGAGAGTGTAGTATTTTTCTCCTGACCGAGACTTGTTGTCTGGTGGAAATAGGTAAGACCTATTTATACAAGTCGAGATTGAAACGTACCCTGGCCTCATGAAGGAAGAGAGTAAAGGGTGAAATAATGAGAGGAGGTGGTAACCGCAAGGTGTTTATGGGTGAAAACGTTTTCACCATTATTTCCTCATTTATTTGACCGCTTTATTCCTTTTCACGCTTTTTTAATGTGAGCGTAGTGTATGCTGCAAGCTGTGACCGCCAAACCAAAATCCTAGAAAGCATCCCCCAGTTTGTGTTGATATCTCGAGTGTTGGTTGCACCTTGAGTGCAAGTGGCGCTGCTAGTGGCACGTGTGGCATGTGCGGAATGCCCTTGTTGTGGGTTGTACTTCGAGCGCAAGTGGCAATGCCAGAGATGCTAGTGGTGTGCGTGGCATGTGCGGAATGCCTTGGTGGTAGGTTGTAAGTGGCAATGCCAGAGCTGCTAGTGGCGTGTGTGGCATGTGCGGAATTCCTTGGTGGTAGGTTGCACAGTTTGCAAGTTAGGCTACCAGCGTGTGTGTTTGGCATGCGCCAATGGCATGTGCGGAATACCTCGGTGGTAGGTTGCACGGTTTGCAAGTTAGACTACCAGCGTGTGTGTTTGGCATGTGCCAATGGCATGCGTGGCCGTTAGGGCCGTGGCCTTGGTAGGAAAAGCTACCAGCGAGCATGTTGGCATGTGCCAATGGCATGCGTGGCCGTTAGGGTCGTGGCCTTGGTAGGAAAAGCTACCAGCGAGCATGTTGGCATGTGCCAATGGCATGCGTGGCCATTAGGGCCGTGACCTTGGGAGGAAAAGCTACCAGCGAGCATGTTGGCATGTGCCAATGGCATGCGTGGCCGTTAGGGTCGTGGCCTTGGTAGGAAAAGCTACCAGCGAGCATGTTGGCATGTGCCAATGGCATGCGTGGCCGACTTGGCCTAGGTTGCATGGTTTGCAAGCCTAGGGCGCTATATTTGGCATGCGCCAATGGCATAGCGGCTTGGAAATATGGCTTGTGGTACGTGTTGGCATGTTCCAATGGCACGTACGGCCATGTTGACCTAGTTGCATGTTTTGCAAACCTAGGGCGCTATATTTGGCATGTGCCAATGGCATAGCGGCTTAGTTTGGCATGGTTGCCAATGAGTGCGATGTGTAGTTTGGTTTTGGCGTCGCTGCCATGGTGCGCAGTGTGCGGCTTGGTTTTGGCGTTGTTGCCATGGTGCGCAGTGTGCGGCTTGGTTTGGCATTGTTGCCATGGTGCGCAATGTGCGGCTTGATTTGGCATTGTTGCCATGATGCGCAGTGTGCGGCTTGGTTTGGCATTGTTGCCATGGTGCGCAGTGTGCGGCTTGGTTTGGCATTGTTGCCATGATGCGCACTGTGCGTCTTGGCTTGGCACTGTTGCCATGGTGCGCAGTGTGCAGCTTGGTTTCGCATTGTTGCCATGGTGCGCAGTGTGCGGCTTGGTTTTGGAATTAGGGTTCTGTGTCGAAAACCATAATCTGGTATTTTGAAAAAATACCCATATTAATTATTTACACCTGAGTTAAATGCTCTTAGTTAATGTGTTGCGGGTAACACTAGGTCATGGGGTTTTACGATTTTACCCCTTGTTTAAAAACCACCATCAACAACTAGTTTGTTGAATTTGATTTATTTTTTCCAATTAGTTTTTTTTTTTTCCCATTTAATTAACGATTTGGGTTTCAATGTTGTCTCGTGATATTGTTTCTCAATCGCAGACTTCTGTTAGGGTTTTGTTCACAATAATTGGGGAAGAAGAAGATGAACAATGATGTACTGGTATTGATTCAGCTCGACACTGAGTTGAGTTTACTTTGACTCATTATTCTAACTCGACCCTAGTCCAAATATTCAAGGGCATGAATGTCTTTTGATATGGCTCAATTAATGCCACGTATTGCCAGGTATACACTAACATCTATTGCCCGTTTTTAAAAAAAAAACGGGACGGAAAAGGTTAATTCATGGGCATTAAATAAATTCGAAAAAAACGTGGACATTTTTTTAAATGCATTTCTCCACATGGGCATTTTATTAAAAATCCCAACTATCAATTAATAGACGCACAAAATGCACATGGAAAGCATTTCCAGACATGCAAGATTGCCCTAGATAAATTAACCAGAGAAACCAAAATTAGAGGCCTGCCAAATATTTTCTCAATCTTGCAACCACATCAATAGTAACTTTATGTAACTTTTTCTTTTTACCTTCCGGAAGTCAGTGGGATGTACTCTAAAACCCTGGAATCCATAATCTAATTAGGGTTTCTATTACACCTTATTTTTTGTTCAAAAAAGTGTCCTTATGTACTTTTGTATTTAACTAGATCTTAACCCGTGCCGTAACGACACGGGATGTTTTGTCTCTAATACCATATTGTTCACATTCCTCTTGCTTCATTTTTTTCGTGAGTAATTATTTTGATATTCAAATAGGTTTTGGGAAACAAAATGGGTTACCTGATCTTTTTATTTTTTACTTAAGCATGTTATTCCAATTTATTATCTGGACGGAGTAATAATGTTGTGCCAACATGAAAAATAAATAAAAAATACAGTAAATAAAAATTTTCCCCATTTATTGTTCCATCATACCATAATTTCAAATTTCAAAAAGAATATTTCATCTAACAGTACATATACCTAAATTGGAAATCCAACTCCATGATATTTATGAATACATTTGTTCCGAAATTATTGATGACTAAGGCTCTAAGGAGTGAAGCAAAAACCCATAATATTTTCCCTACTATAGATAAACACTATTTATTTATTTATTACAAATGTGAGAGTTATAAAAATGAAGAACCCTTGGCTATTGGAAGGCTGAGATATACACATGTGAGTCGAAAAAAATAAACTTATAATAGTAAATCAAAACATGTGTAAGATTCTTTCTCAATTATATTGATAACATAAAATTGAAGAAATTCGTGGATAAAAAGATTTCACACCAACTATGCTAAGTAGTGCATGAATGACGTTCTCACATCTAGCTAGTGTTACGCAAGTAATTTGGAGTTTTAAAGAGCATAGTCATACTGATATTTGTATCTACATAAATTCAACCAATCTTTTGAAGAAAAATTATTAGTTTCAAGGTAGAGCCGACACAAACTTCTGTCGCCTTCAATGTATAGAACACACACTAGGTTTAATCAGCCTTGAGATTAAACAAATACCCCAACATTAGTCAAATAATGTCTACAAATACGGGATCGAAACAAAGTGCTAACGGGAAAAATGAGAGACTAACATCAGTGCTACAAAGAAAATACCCTATATGTATCAAAGTTTGTTAACCAAACATGTAATCAAATTAAAAAGTCATCAACTTAACACAAAAATATAAAAGAACACAAGTTAACGGGGGTTTACTCAATAAATACTTTTCATGATTTCTAGAGACTTTAATAGATTTCCAAAGTATTGTGTTACTGGTTGTATACTTTAGAAAACTCCTTGTAAGTATATGTTACTTGTTATATACTTGTAAAATCTCTTTCAAAGTTTGTGTTACTCGTTATAAATAAGAAAATTTAAAGACTTTCCATACTTCCAAATTTTTAAGACTTTGAATGACATTTATGTGTATATTTGCCTTGGAGAAAGTCTTGCAAAATGTGAAGGATTTTGGAAGACATCTACAAAAATTTAAAACTTAATTTATTAGTACATTTTATATATTTATTTTGATATTATTTTATTTTATTTCAAGTTGATGCAAGCGCTTACACGTATACTCAAGATCCATTTCTCTTTTTAAAAAAGTATATATATATATATCCTAGATGCATATATATATATATGTGTTTTATATGATACGATCAAACTAATTTTTATTCTATTATTAGATGAAATGAAAACTTCCATTGATGGCTAAAGTGTTTCAAATTATGGTTACCGCTCAATTTAATTTGCAATTAGCGTTGAGTAGTGCTTTAACGAGGTCACCCTCGTGATAGTTTATATAAGGGTGCACTTTCTATCCTTTAGATATTACATCACATATGTATCCACATCTCGAAGAAACATTACTGAAATAAACACTCTATCGACAATCTTCTGTTGCAATGCTACCTCTACACTCATAAGATCCATTAATGTTATTAGGTTTGCGTCCGGATCTATCGTTGTTAGTTGCATGAAAATTGTTTTGATTGAGTGGGTTTGTAAGGAAAGGCAAAAGAAAACAGAGGTTTCACTGATGTGTATTAGAGTAGGTGAATATTTTTTTGATTGATCAGTATTAAGTATTTGCTGTAAAATAATAAGAACGGGGAGAAAAATGTTTCCCTCACACGAAATAAGAATTTGCTTGGAAAAAGGGTTAATAAGAAAATAAAACAAAAATATATGGGTGTAAAGAATAAAGAAATAATACTTATATAAATCCCAAATTTTCTTAATCTCGGGATGCGTTTATATCTAAAATCTAAGGGCCAGAAGGTGAGCCCTTACAATGACTGTCACAAGGGTGACCTCGTTACAGCACGACTCATTAGCGTTTTTCAAAAATTGTTTTGGTTAGATAAATTTTATAAAACTCTTCATCATGTTAGGTTGTTATACAATTCTCTAGAAATTTTGTTTTCACAACTTTTTAGAATTCTAGAAGAGTTAAGCCAATTCTACAGAACTCTGCAAGTATTTTTCCAACTCTGTAGAACTCCACAGAAGTTGCCATTTTTCATGACTCTTTTTAAGTCTATACAAATCTACAAAAGTATTTATTGAGTAAACCCCCGTAAATCAATACTTGCATAAACAAAACTTATAAGAGAATTTTGTAATTATTAAATACCTTTAAAATCACTATTAGAGATTTAATTGCATGCCTCATTAAAAACTACGGTAGGACAAAATTACCAGATTAATTTGTAGAAATTTCGCTGGATATGTAGCAATTCAGAGAAGTTTACACTGGTGGTGATGCGTTCCATCTAAGTGTTGTTCGATTGATTATTTTTTTAGAAGGTTTCGGTTTCCATTGGAGAAACCGAGAGGGAGCGTTTCATTATATTCATTATCATTCAGATTTCCAAGACCAACTCGCCCTCTGCTTACAGAATCTCAATACAACCTTAGTTTTATCTATTTGACGAAGAAACCTTGATACTAAATATGTAGTTTTTAGTGTTATTTATTATATGACGTGACATCCAAATGTTTTTTCTTCTTCTTCATTTTCATGTATTTTAACCGAGTTTATATTAGCATTATGACGATCAACCACATTTCTAATTTATAGTGTTATCCTTTTGTAGCAGCACATAATTAACATAGTCAATTATTACTCATCAATAGCGGCCAGTACCACAAACCACCAGATATCACTTCTTTCTCCACCACTACCATTTTCCATCCCTCGTAGAATATTGGGCACACATATAACTTTTAATCCCATACGTCATGTATAAAGTTTAGATTTAAAAAACTTAGGTCGTCAATTAATTTATTCAACTATATGTTTTTTGTTAATACTGAAAATCATGCGTACGAACGGTTATCAAAGATAGCAGTGATACCAAAAACAACCATTTTGTCTTGTATGATTTGGTATCATCCCAAAAGTATTTGTTATCCGCCTTTATTGATCGTGTCAAAAACAACCAACGATACTTTTCACAATACAATGTTACTCGTCATGTAATTTTTTATTTTTATTTTTGATTCAAAAAGAAAAAACCAATACCACCGCCATTAAAACCATCCAGCGCCACTATTTCTTCCACCAAAACTAATGTTACCACCTCCACCACTTAGTAACACCTTCCACCGCTTCCACCACTTACTTCTTCCTCTACTACCACCACCACCACTAATATCTATTGAAATAATTTTTGTCAAAATTATTATTAATTATTGGAGATATGTAAATATTAATTAAGGGACATTTATGATGTAAAATTAATAAATCATTTATCATGAGAAATTAATGAGACATCAATTAATAAAACACTTATACTAATTAATATTTAAGTTGAACAAACCATGACCATAGATTTATCTTCTCTTTAGACAAATCACTTATACTAATTAATAAAATACTTATGCTAATTAATATTTAAGTTGAACAAACAACCACTGTTGATTTATCTTTTCTATCAATTCCAACCAAGGTGGAACAATGGTTAGAGGCCACTCTTATGACACAATAGGTCATGAGTTCGAACCTCCCTGTAATAATTTTTGAAATTTCATATCTTGAGTTGATTATTCATTTTTAATTCATAATATTAGAATGAACACCACGCGTACGACTTGTATGGGGTGGCACGGAGAACCACAGCCTTTGATTTATCTTTGCCAAGGATAAATCCTGACCACCACTAACACAGGCAAACTTAGCCTAGCTTTGTTTTGTATTTTAGATTAAGAATTTTTTTTCTTTCTATTACTAAATACTACTATTTTTTTTTAGTAATAAAAATTTTCGATGATCGTCCAAATGGATTAAGCAAAAACCGTGAAGACACATAATATCATTAATGAGACCCCTTGTCTTTCTCCAGGGGTGAGGTATGTTTTCCATGTATTTACACGATTTTTGTCTTGATCAAAAGGTCGGTCCATATAGAACTATTTTTTTAATAATATGAGCAGGGTTAATACCGTTCAACTCTAAGAGTATGGGACACGAAATGAGAACATTTATTCAAAATGAATGACCTTGATCCAAAATGACCAAATTAGGTGCTAGTATGTATGTGTAGCGGGGATGTGTCCACTTTCACCTAAGCTCTTTCATATACTCCTTCTTAGGAAGGGTGTGTCACATTGAAAACTAAGGATAAGTCTTATGAAGGAGAGAGGCACATACTTGTACATTTCCACCATGTAAGGTAAAGGGAATGTCTAAGTTTAACGGTGTGGAAGGAAAGTTTAATATGAGTGAAGATTAAACCCTTGATTTTAAGACTTAATAATTCTAAATATATAAAGTAACTAATATTAAATACTCTCTCTATTTCTTTTTAATAGGCCAGTTGTTGTGATATAAAAGACAAAGAACAAGAGACACAAAATAGATTGGAAGAAGAAATGAGAAATTCTATTCATTAGTGTGTCAGACAAACATTAGAGCCTCTATTTATAGGGCTAGACACAAGGGCATCCCAATAATAAACGAGATTCACCCTAGATATTCTTAACATAATTACACGTTTATAACACTCCCCCTGATGACATTGTGTCTAAGCTAATTGGCTCGTTAAAACCTTGTCAGGAAATTCCAAAAGGACAAAACCTGATCGAAGGGAAAAGAGTACAATTAACAAAACTTAGAAAAGATTTGGACACGCAAATATCGCCTCACTAAAACCTTGACAAGGAAAACCCAGTGGGAAAAACCTTGATGAAGGAAAAAGAGTACAACACAATAAGTCCAACAGAATGCACCTTATGCGATGGTGCTCCCCACGATGAGTACTTCAGTAAATTCTTGGCTTGCAAATCTTTGAGATGAGACTTCCCAATTTCGGTGAACGCATTTCTTGAATGCTGAATATTGTAATGCGTTCGTGAGAATCTTCCAGTTGATGAAGTCTTCGTTTGTGTTAGTCTTCTATTGGTAGTGTTCTCGAGTCTTCATGCTTCTTTCAGATACATTAAGTACTTGTGTCTTGGATTGCTGATTTCTTGGAGAACAAAGTGCCAAGATATGAATACCTTATCATACGTGAACAAAAATCGTATTTGTTATAAGGAAATCCAAATTCTTAGAAGATGATTAAGTTGATTTGGTTTAATCAAATGTGGGCATCCACTAAACAACCAAAATATATACAACCATCCCTTGGATGACCATCATGTTGAATTAAATTGCCTCACTAAAACCTTGCCAATAAAACCCAATGGGAAAAAATTGGGACGAAGGAAAAAGAGCACAAATATCAACATTAAAAAAAATATATTAAACGTCAGAGATGTTGCCTCATTAAAACCTTGTCAGGAAAACCACATGGGACAAAACCTGAATCCAAGGGAAAAGAGTACAACTTTTGACATATTTATCGATGCTAACTCGACTACACGAGTTTTTCAAGAAATAAGCATCAAAATTAAAACTCTAGTCTATCGTAAAGAAGAGTTTAAGCTAGCATAATTCCAACCGCGGATTTAAGAAAGAGAAAGAAAAAAATAGAATTTATGCTGCTAACGCGTGGAATTATGTGTTTTTAAGGACTCCTCAAGAGACCTATAACGTTGAAATCATCAACTAATTAATCCGGATTTGTGGTTGTGTACCAAATTTCTAAAAACACATAAAGGATTGTTAAACTTTATGTAAGAAAATAATTAAGGTGGCTGCCTAAATATAATTTGAATCCTCTAAGGATTACAAATTTAATATGTTCTCCGACCACATTTCTTGTGTGAATGCAATATGAGTTCTTCAACCACGTCATGTGCATTCTATAAAGAGAACAATTAATAAATCAATCCTAGCGTCTGAAAATAAATAAGACCCTGAAACGAATACATTTCTCGTCTAACGACGCAATATGACTACACCAACCTGTAATTAATAGGCTTGGCATTTTTAAGGTGATAAGTTTTGGATCCAAAATTGCGTCCATCGAGAAATTAATCCAACATAATTTGGATTGTATGCCAACCAATCACATATGTCGATATTCCTCTGCATAGGGGTTCAAAACCACCATCATTTATTTCAGCAGCTACTTTAAATGAATATTCGACAATATATTAATTAATTACGATCCCACATAATTCTCAAATGTATGCATATCTTAAAAAATTCACAGAAATACTGGTACCAGCGCCTGCGGGCATTATAATCTCCCCATCTTCCAGTGAAGAGATATGAACTATGAGAATGTGGATCTTGTTTTGATAGACTCCATTGAAGTACTATATGTAGCTTATTCTAAAATGCTACTTTCTTCTATATGTGATTGGATTTTCCTCTTAAAGAGGTAAACGCTTATGCAAAAGCGAATATGATATTTCACGCCTAGTCAATGGCAGCCTTTTTCCAATTTGATCATGATGGGAGAGAAACTGATATAACATTCAAGTTAATAAACACCAACTTTTGCTCGTAGTGTATAGTCTCCCCCTGATTATGGCGGAAATATTTTCATCTTATAAAAACAAAAACAAATTTCGTAAAGTATTATCCGATTAATTCGAGACATATACTCATATTTACCATCAACCGTGGATTACTTTTGGAAAACAAAATAAAAATAAAATAAAAATGATATATCAAAAACCAAAAGTATTGAAAATATGCAAACAATCTCCAATAACTTTCGTGACCTCAACGGCCAACGTGATTTAGAATGAAGTTATGGACACTTTCTTTATCAAAAGAAAATTAAATCAAGATCAATATAGTCACTACGAGGACTAATAATATTGGCTAACAAGCCGGGTGCGCACCCATTAATCTTTTATGTCCAACCGTATATCAACATCAAGTAGAACAGTCTTTATTTAGGAGATTAGTAGTAGGAAGAAGAAAATTTGCACAACATCCCTTGGGAATTCAAAAATTGGTGTTTGCAATTGGGTTTTACCGTAATAACAGTATCAAATCCTTGGCTTATAGATAAAATCAAATCCAATTAGTGTAAATGATTCTTTTGAGAAAAATAAAGAAATCATCTACTTTTTGGTTGATAAATATTTCTTTGAAGGAATAGAAATCAATAATCAAAGATTGGCTAAAAGTTCTTAGAACGCCAATTTTTACGTCTCATTAAGGAGAATTCATGGAAAAAAAACAGCACAAATTGGATTTTACAATTAATAAAACTGTATAGACAAATTAAAAACAAATATTGTCTTTTCCAATATTGCATAGTCAACTGTTGACAGATGGTTTCTTACAAAAAAATAAAAATAAATAAATATAGAAACCATTAATCACATGATCTTCGTCTAATGGACAAAGATACCAATTAGAATTGGCCGGGGGTTTTTCAGCCAGGCACGTGATTGGTTACCGTAAAGGTAACCAAATATGCGATAACACCAATTTTTGGTGATTATAGTTTTATTAGAGGAATAAAAACTATAAACCATCTTAAGATGGATTTTATTTTTTCTCTATAAAAAGAATAAAAAAAATAAAGAAAATTCCACAAAGTTGATCCTCCACGGCGTGTATATACAATGAAAAATCAAATCAAATCAATTACGTAATTATAAATAATATAACACGTGAATAAAAACTCACTGTATACAAGTTCATAAGATGTGTAAATTGTGTTTCGTCGTCAGTCATCGGTCGATGATTTAACACCGATAAATATATGTTGTTACTCACTGATAAGAGATTATATATAAACTTGATAATGACGAAATAGCAAAGCGCCGCAATCATCAATGAACCAGCTACTGAAATATTGGAAGAAAAAAAATTTATTTAATAAAATATCATTGATTACCATAACTGTAAAAAGAACACGTGACTAAGCTGGTTCTTGTGAATGGTATTTTATGCACAAGGTGCATGCATGTGTCAAGACTAAAAGCCATCCGTACCACCATCTATTTTATTTGTACTCAGAGAAACAAAAATAGACGGAACTAGCTACGAAAACTTCTATTGATCCAAAGAAAACAAACCGGAACTGTTCATAGAAGAAAAATACTAAATCTGTTTTAAAACTGTGAACTAATATATTCTTTGTATCCGATTATTAATTTGATTATAAGATTATCAAACCAATAAACGTAAAAAGATTGTTTTGTGTAAATATCAAGTAACAACAATCGAAAAGAAAAACAAATCAATACAAAGAAACATATCAGGGTTTATACAAAAATAATTATTATAGCATAGTGATTAGAGCAACGTGGTTGATGACGTGTTGTGATATAGAAGACAAAGAACAAGAGACACAAAATAGAGGGGAAGAAGAAAGGAGAAATTCTATTCATTAGTGTGTCAGACAAACATTAGAGCCTCTATTTATAGGGCTAGACACAAGGGCATCCAAATAATAAACGAGATTCACCCCAGATATTCTTAACATAATTACACGTTTATAACACCAGTTTCTTTTTTTAAGGAAATTAAGAGAACTAATTATTGAAAGTGGTCCTCTAGACACTTGTCAATAAAAGAAGTGAAGTGAAATGGTTCCCATGACACTTGTCAGCCAAAGAAATAAGTGAAATGATCCACATAACACTTGTCATCAAAAGAAGTTAAAAGAAAAGTGGTCCCAGAAAATTAAAGTAACATTTGAGTTTTCCAATTAGGAAACTGACCTATTTTTTTGAAACATTTATTTATAGAAACTGGCCTATTAAAAAGTAATAGAGGGAGTAATAGATTGGGCGAAATTTCAATCCTCACTTTTAAGATTTAACAATTTTGAATATATCAAACAGTCTCATTATTAGGTTTATTTATTATTAATATTAAACTGGAAAACATATAGATCCTCGCTTTTCTTTTTCCGAGCGAAGATTAAATCGTCGCATATGTCATTCTTCTTCTACCGCTCCCCCATTAAAAAAGAAAGAAAATAAATTATGGCTTTCGCTACGATTTTATGTTGCTATCATCGTATGGATTTCATCCATAAGGCTCTACTTAAGAGGCTAAAGATTGGTTGCATGAGAATATTTTCACTTAAGTGGTTGATTATATTTGATAAATCCTCGTCGAAATCCAAAGGTTTGAGTCAAACCTTATGGATGGACAACGTATCAGTCAACTAATGTTGACGGACTGAGTTAAATCATTCAACGCTGGTTGATACTGAATCGTACGTAAAATACGTTTTAGCCCTCCAAGGAGTTAACTCAACCACAACTCGATCCCCAATTAATATTATGCGACAGTGTTAAACAAAGTACCCAACTTATATTATGATAATTGTTTTTACAAGTACCCAATTAATAATATACAACCTCTTCAGGGAGGTACCTAATTAATATTATGCGACCTCTTTGAAGAGGTACCCAATTAGTTTACTGCACAAATCGAACAGACCTGCATAATCCACTTTGGGCCGACTGCCGGCGATATGAGGGACTTGAGGAATCCAAGGTGGTCATTCTACATACTCAGCAAAACCATGTACACCATTACGAATCAATGGCAGTGGCAGCAGACCCTGAACATGTAAGCCCCGAAACTGAATTTGAACAAAGACCATCAAACTGTATTCTGAACAATTATCTTCTTAGGGTTTAGAGCTACTAATACTCGTAGAGGTGCTGCTCCAGTTACAAACTGAATGAAAGTTGTTTTTGAGCACATTGCAAGTCCTTCATTTCTAGAAACTGCAATGGAATAAATGCTAAAAATAGCTATTAGAAACTGTTCAGGTCATGTAGCTTTTGGGGTGTGAAAAAGACTGGAGAAAAATGATAGATTAGTACCCGACATCTAATTGTGTAGGCATGATCGAATTTGTGTTGATAATCTTACTAATTTATGCATTAAACATGTTCAGGAAGTTGTGGTGTATTAAAAATTTAATTATTGGCAACAAACCCAAAAAAACGATTTCCTATTGGTCAGCTAGCAAAGTTATTCCAATGTAACTAGCAACCAAGCTTAAACCTCCATCATTCTACATATCCCAAGGAACCCCAAATATATTTACCCAAATAGGCATTGACTTGACGTCAGAAATTGATTTTCCAATTAGATGAGACCATGATGTCAAAGTGAATAAAAATTTGCACATTCTCTTGGCATGAGTCAGGATTGTGTATCGTTTCTTGTATGTTTAGCAGGGATACATATCAGATTTCCAACTTGAATATCAATAAGGTATTAGAATAATAATCAATCCAAATGAGATACATGACCGGATAGAGGTTTTGTGATGGTAGATTGGTTGTATGTCACTAGCAAGGCACGTCTGAAACTACATCAACCGTAAGTTTAAGCCTCTATAGTGTGGCTGTCGCATTCATGCCCTATGAAGAAGGTTAGTCTAGCAATTCCTCCCAATACAATAAATAACCACATTGATCAACAACAACAAAAAAACCCTGCATTTTCCGCGATATTTGGCCGACTCTATAGCATTTTCAGTCAAGAATGTGTGACAATAAAAGTTTCTATTAAAGCTCACCTTCAAAAGATTATCAATCTTGTTGAGCAACACACAGTCATCCTTCGGCTTTGAGCTTCCTTTGTTTGCACTCACTGTGGTTGCAAGTCTTGCTGCTGTGGCTTGGCTCCTTGACAAATGTGAAGAAAAAACACGAAAAAAACCTTCTCCCTTATGAGGCAAAACACTTCAGTTATTGCATCATTCTCAAAGTCCAACCCCGATATGCCAGCGCTTCGGAAAGCCTCTTTCTCTTCTCATGGGCTCTTCACTTCTTCCTGCAAAGGAAGAATCAATAATATCATCCAAAGGCAAACATAGTATCAGCAAAAAAACTTAACCCCCATATTTGTAAGCCTACACACCACTGTATCATTACCGAATCAAACAATCCAACACCCAATACTACCAAATCACATATATCTTTCTTAACTATAATCTCAATTTCAGTCAAAATACATTTTAACAAGTTGAGAACTACTATTAGCTAATACATAAACAATCCCCTGAACCAAAATCCACAAATCCATTCGTCAAAATCCCAATTTCACAAAACCAAAACCCAATTCCACAAAATCCCTAACAATCAATAAAACTCAATTCATATGTACACCAACAAAAATTAATAAAACAAAATCTTAAATTCAGTCTTATCGAATGGAAAAATGAAGAAACTAGGGCATAAATAGGGTTGGGGAAGAGAATAGATACCAGAAGGAGAATGATAACCATAGCAGTAAGTCTCTCAAATCCTTCTAACAGCAACAAATGATCCACCTCTATCAATTTCCGATCTCTCCACCTTCTTATAATCTCTCAATCTTCTCCCCTAAACCATTTTTATTCCAAATCAAATCAACAATACCCAAATCAAAATCCCAATTCCTCCTCCCACTTCTTCGTTTTCTTCTACCTGGGAGCTGCCGGTGCTTCATCTCTGATTAATGAATAACTATGGTTGCTAACTAACTAGGCTTTAGGGGTAAACTGGAGAGAAAAAAATCTAAACTTAACAAATGGGAACGGACAGACTCGGTCGTCCGTCTTTAAAGGTTAAATTGAAACTTGGATGTATCGGTGAGATGACCCAAACGTGAGGATTACTGTGAGGATAAGCCATTATATTTATACAAGTATTTTCCTTTTGTTTGAATGTTAGAATACTTTAACGTAAGTACGAAAAAATTTAAATAAAATTATAAGGGAATGATGCGACCGTCAACTGCTTGGTACAAATTATCTTCTAGAGCGACTGAAAATCATCCCATTCATTTTCATATTCTCACTTTCTCACTGTCCAAAAACCATCTCTCCACCCTAGTTATCTTTGGATTTGAAAGTAAATGGGTGTTTTTAACACTCATTTTATAGCTCTTGTTGTAAAAAAGTTGTAATTTGTACACAATGACTTAATTGTCTCGGAAATGATATGTTGACCGAATAATTTTCCTTATTTTTTATCCGAGTCTAATATGAATGGGACCCACAACTGCCCTTTACCAATCCAGATGTTAGAGAGTTTAGATCTCTTCCGTTCATTTCTACTAGTTTTTCACCCGTGCTATGCAAGGGTCAGTTCCTCACTAAAAAATTACCGAACTTATGTATATGATTAACTATATTAAACAGATCGTATTAACAAACTAATAAAAGTTCAAAAAACTCAAAAAGTTTAAGATCTTAATAAGTAAATTAATACAAAACCAATGCAATAAATACTTATAAAATTAAAAAAGCACGAGGGTATAGTGTAACATCTTTAAAGCCAATAATAATTATTCGAGCTTCATAAGTTGGCTAAAAATTATATCAGTCAAATCTTTCTTCAAATATATTGATATTCGTTAAATTTGTGGATCCAATACTTTTGTATTTGTTTTACACTCTTTCCCTCTTTTAGTCCACCCAATCACTATATGTCTTCGTTTCATCAATGGTATAACACCATCCAAACCGCGACCGATCATATCCCAAAGCAACCTCGTTCAGCCACTTGATTTTTTTTATATGTTCCCGATCTCAATTATCCCAAGTGATCATGTTGGTATTTTATTAAGGTAAAGTGTAAATCGAGCAAATATTGGCTTCAGTAACTTAACGACCTTTTGGAGTAAATTATTGAACGCCACCTCTTGACATTAACTTCAAAATAAATCAAGTATCTAACTTAAATATGTCAATATTTGTCCATAATTATTTTAAAAAAATAATATTTTAGCAGTGTTAGTGTTAGTATCCAACGTAAAAAGTTAGATTACAAAACGTTAGCACGCTAATAAGTATTTTATGTGTTTTTCTACTGAATCTTACTTAGGATCCCTCGATCGCATGATATTACGATTTTGTTTCTTTGGTAACCTATTTTTGCTTCCGCCCACTACGACATTGTAGTTTAGGAATAATTATTATTTGAATCGGGATAAGTTGTATATATTATGCTCACATTAAAAGATATATTATATTTTATTCTCTGAAAAGTTTTCCTCATCATAGACTCCATGTAAACTTTGCAAATCTTTGGTACTAAGAATGCGTTGGATAGCTTCATTAATTCATTGGATTGTGTTTGATCACCTTGGATAATTCTGTGAAGCTCATTCTCTTCGAACGTGTTTTCTAACTACAATTCATCAGTTGTTCAGCTGCTCTCTCCATTATTATAAAGATCTTTTTTGTAGTTTCGTCCCCCATATATTTAAATTAATTAATTATATATATTTCGTACAGAATCATTCATACAATCAGTGTATCCAAGTTATATATTGCGTGCATATGAACTATTCATACAATCATTGTCTGTGTATTTGTGATTTTTTAAATATAAAAGTAATCTTGTGTTTCTTTTTGGCAAAAAAAAAAAAGAAAAAAAAATCATATAAAATAAACAGCCAGATGGCGGGAAGAGTTTGCGAATCGTATATGTATATGAAATAAGTGAGTGCTACCAGTAAATTATTAAATGAGCTCGTGAATCATACGATAAATGAGATATAAATTGAGTGATAACTAGTATGTACGTATAAGATGATCCGTGGACTACACACATTAATATTGATAATGTATAAGATTGTGTATATTTTAAACCCATAAATTCCTGTAAATTATTAGATTGCGAACTTAAACCCTCGGATTCTCGTAAACATATTTAGTATAAGTGTACTTGTAAATTCCTCTACGTTAATTTAATGAGAGTTTGTGTTTCATTTTGGTGCAAATATAATTGAGTGTGTACCAGTTGAGTCGTCTTGGAAATCCGTGTTGTTGTTTTTTTGCTGATATAGGAAATCCGTGTACATTGTCGAAAGGAAAAATCATTTTCATTTCCTAATAGAATATATTTTTTATATTTTATTTTTCACCCATGTAGTCTGATTATCGGTTATTGCTGACATTAAACCAAAGATCACTTCATCAAATGCATCCAAAACTTTTGGATCAAGCACTACAAACCTGTTGGGTTTACTCCTTATGGACCCAATAGTCCCGGAGTCCCCTTAACCAATGGGGGTAGCTACATAAGGTCTGCCTTTTGTTTTGGTTTTGTGTACAAAAGGCATCAGGAGAATGTTTTTCATTCTCACGGGTTTTCTTCTTTGTTTTGAGAAGAAGAGAAAGAGAGGAAGAAGAGAAAAAGAGATAGAGAGATTTAAGCCACCATTTTTGGTGAGATTAGAGGCATCTTGAAGAGGAGAAGAAAGGGTTCTTGTTGAAGGATCTTTTGGTTGATTGTGGTGAAGATTGATTCATCAATTTCCACAACTCTTCAAAGGGGGAAAAATCTAGGGTTTGTCAAACCCTAGTAGTAAGTATCTCAAATCACTTCTATTTCTCAAATTGATAGTGAATCTCATATTATATATGAATGAATTGTTGATCCATCCTTAGGGGTGAGTGTAATTAGGAAAATTGATATCCAAGTGCTATAGGCACCTTGAAGAAGAGTTTATCCCCAAATTTGGGAGAATTGTGTGTAACCCATTGTTTGATTATAGTGGAAGATTTTCCCGTGGTTTTTTACCCTTCACCTTGGAGGGGTTTTTCCACGTAATTGCCGGTGTTGTGTGTTTGCTTCTGTATTGCGTAGTTTTGTTGTTATTCCGCATTTGTGTTTCATTGATCGTGTATGTTTCGTATTGCGCATAGCGGCTCGGATTTCGTAAGCCTCCCCCAACAAGTGGTATCAGAGCTTTTGGGTTGAGCTAGTCTTGTGCAATGGCGGAAGCTAGCACTAGTAATAGAATGGTCAATTTGACCGGTGAGAACTTTGTCATATGGAAGGAGAAGATGGAAGACTGGTTATATTGTAAAGATTAAGGGAGTAAGGCCTGAGGCGAAAAGTGCAGAAGATTGGAAGGTTACTAATCGAAAAGCAGTTGGTTATATTCGTCAGTGGATTGATGATAACATTTTTCATCATGTGGCTAGTGATACACTAGCATATCCTTTGTGGACCAAGTTAGAGGAGATATATGATCAGCAGTCTCCTTGTGAAAAAGCTCTTCTATTCAAAAAGCTTGGAAAGCTGTGTTACAAGGAAGGGAGTTCAATGGCGCAACATTTAAATGAAATGAAGGGTATCATGAATCAGCTTACATCTATGGACCTCAAAATTCCTGAAGAGGTTCAAGCTTATTTGTTGCTAAATACTTTACCAGACAGTTGGGAGCCATTGAGGAATTATCTCAGTTATTCTGCTCCAGACAAGAAGTTGAACATGACTGTTGTAACTAGCAGTTTGCTGAGTGAAGAAGTTAGAATAAGGCCACTAGACTCATCTCATTCAGAAGCTCTTGTGACATAAAATCGGGGTAGAAGAAAAGACAGAAGACAAGTTGGCCGTAGCAAGTCAAGGGGTAAATCAAAGTCCAGAAAGGAAGTTGAATGTTGGAACTGTCATACGAGAGGTCATTATTCAAATGAATGCAGGAAGCCGAAGCAAGAACACAAGAAGGGGAAAGGAAATGATAACCAAGACAATGGTGTTGCAGCTACTGTAAAAAATGATGATATCATTGTATTCTCAGATTGTAATGATGTTTGTGTGAGTTTTGCAGGTTCTGATTCAGAATGGATAGTTGATTCAGGTGCATCTTATCATGCTACTCCTCATGAAGATGTTTTTACTTCCTACAAGGCTGGTGACTTTGGGTCAGTCAGAATGGGAAACAGTGGTGTTTCGAAGATTGTAGGAATGGGTGATGTGAAAGTTGAGACCAGTTTTGGCTGTACGTTGGTTCTCAGAAATGTGCGACATGTACCAGATATTCGTTTGAATCTAATGTCACCAGGAGTGTTAGATGATGAAGGGTACAACAATCACTTGGGTGATGGAAAATGGAAGCTAAGCAAGGGCTCCATGGTTATTGCAAGAGGCAAGAAGTGTGGCACATTGTATAAGACACAAGTGAAGGTGTTGAAAGGTGAGTTGAATGTTGTTGACAAAGATTCAATCTCTGAGCTGTGGCATAGAAGACTTGGTCATCTTAGTGAGAAGGGAATTCAAATCCTCACCAAAAGACAAGTTTTGCCAAATTCCAAAGGTATGCAATTGGGTAAGTGTACTCATTGTTTAGTTGGTAAATAAACTAGAGTCTCTTTTCATAAAGCTTTACCCAAGCACAATTCTGGTATTATTGATCTTGTTCATTCTGATGTATGTGGACCTTTAAGGGTCAAAACACTTGGTGGTGCTGTTTATTTTGTTACTTTCATAGATGATGCTTCAAGGAAGGTTTGGTCATATGCAATCAAGACCAAAGATGATGTTGTTCCTGTGTTCAAGATGTTTCACAAAGATGGTGGAAAGAGAAACAGGTAGAACCTTGAAGTGCCTTCGTTCTGACAACGGGGGAGAGTACATTGGGCCACTTGAAGTGTATTGCAAGAGCATGGGTATACGTCATGAACAATCAGTGCCGAAGACTCCACAACATAATGGTGTTGCAGAGAGGATGAACCGCACTATTCTTGAGAGAATAAGGTGCATGTTATCTCATTCCAAGTTGCAGAAGAATTTCTGGGGTGAACCAATGAATACTGATGTGTATTTGATCAATCGATCTCCTTCAAGACCGCTAGATGTAGCAGAAAAGGTATGGAGAGACAAAGAGCCCACTTATGATCACTTGAAAGTGTTTGGTTGCAGGTCATTTGTTCATATCCCAAAAGATCAGAGATCAAAGATTGACGACAAAGCAAAGCAGTGTATGTTCCTAGGCTATGGAACAGAGAAGTTTGGTTACAGATTTTGGGATCCAGTTGAGAAGAAGGTTATCAGAAGTAGGGATGCAGTATTCCTTGAAGACCAGACAATTGAAGACTTTGAGAAGATTGAGATGCCAAAGCTTCAAGATGATATGACCTTGGATCCAAATCCAGTTGTTCCTACTCTTGAACAACATGATGATGATGTTGATGGTAATGGCAATAAAGATGAAGCTCATGAAGATGTCCCAGTGGGTGATATTGAGCAAGAAGTTCAGCAACAACAACAACCAGAAGCTGAGTTGAGAAGATCCAGCAGGACCAGATTACCTTCAACAAAGTATCCACCACATGAGTATGTGATGCTCACAGATGCAGGTGAACCAGAGTCTTATGAAGAAGCTCTTAGTGTTCCTGAAAGTCAGAAGTGGTTGAAATCCATGAAAGAAGAGGTTGGATCTTTAGATGAGAATGACACTTTTGATTTGGTTGACAAGCCTGAGAACCAGAAAATTCTGAAGAACAAGTGGGTGTACAGAATCAAAACTGAAGATGGTAACTCACAACCAAGGTACAAAGCACGCTTAGTTGTGAAGGGTTATGATCAGAGAAAGGGTGTTGACTTTGACGAGATTTTCTCACCGGTGGTGAGATTTTCTTCTATTCGGGTTGTCTTGGCAATAGCCGCTTGTTTGGATCTTGAGATAGAACAACTAGATGTCAAGACAGCATTTCTTCACGGTGAGTTGAAGGAAGATGTGTATATGGCACAACCCGAGGGTTTTGAAGTCAAAGGCAAAGAGCACATGGTGTGCAATCTAAAGAAGAGTCTTTATGGTTTGAAGCAATCTCCAAGAAGATGGTACAAGAAGTTTGAATCGTTCATGAAGGAACATGGGTACAAGAGGACGGATTCAGATCATTGTGTATTCATTCAACAATTTGCTGATGGTGATTTTCTTACTCTTTTGCTATATGTTGATGACATGCTTATTGTTGGCAAAGATAAGAAAAAGATTGACATGTTGAAGTCATATCTGAGAAGTCTTTTGCTATGAAATACTTGGGTGCAGCAAAGCGTATTCTTGGCATGGAGATCACTCGTGATAGGAAGGCGAGGAAGTTGTGGCTATCACAAGAAAGCTACATTGAGAAGGTGTTGCAAAGATTTAATATGGACAAGGCTGAGCCGGTAAGTTGTCCACTTGCAAACCATTTTAAGTTATCTCGTGATCAATGTCCTATGAATGATGTTGAGAAACGGAAGATGGAGAAAATTCCTTATGCGTCCGCAGTTGGTAGTTTGATGTATGCAATGGTGTGTACAAGGCCGGATATAGCTCATGCAATTGGAGTGGTAAGCAGATTTCTATCAAATCCTGCTATGGAGCATTGGGAAGCAGTGAAATGGATACTACGGTATTTAAGGGGTACTTCTAATATGTGTTTGTGATATGGATGTGACAAGCCAGAGTTAGTTGGTTACACAGATTCAGATTTGGCAGGTGCTCAAGACAGTATCAAGTCTACATCGGGTTACTTATTTACCTATGCAGGGGGAGCTGTGTCTTGGCAATCCAAGTTACAAAAATGTGTGGCATTGTCTACTACAGAGGCAGAGTACATTGCGGCTACAGAGAGTTGCAAGGAGATGATATGGATGAAGAGGTTTGTTAGAGAACTCGGTGTGAAGCAACAGAGGTTCATCGTTTACTGTGACAGCCAGAGTGCCATCCATCTCAGCAAGAATTCGAGTTTTCACTCGAGGTCCAAGCACATCAATATTAGGTATCAGTGGATACAAGAAGTTCTCGAGGAGAAGGTCTTGTATATTGAGAAGATCCATACAGATGACAATGGTTCTGATATGATGAAAAAGTCGCTACCAAAATACAAGCATGTGTATTTCTGCAGCAGGGCAGGTTTGGTGGGGACGGGTACCTTGCCATAAGTCGTAAGGGGGAGATTGTTGGGTTTACTCCTTATGGACCCAATAGTCTAGGAGTCCCCTTAACCAATGGGGGTAGCTACATAGGGTCTGCCTTTTGTTTTGGTTTTGTGTACAAAAGGCATCAGGAGAATGTTTTTCATTCTCACGGGTTTTCTTCTTTGTTTTGAGAAGAAGAGAAAGAGAGGAAGAAGAGAAAAAGAGATAGAGAGATTTAAGCCACCATTTTTGGTGAGATTAGAGGCATCTTGAAGAGGAGAAGAAAGGGTTCTTGTTGAAGGATCTTTTGGTTGATTGTGGTGAAGATTGATTCATCAATTTCCACAACTCTTCAAAGGGGGAAAAATCTAGGGTTTGTCAAACCCTAGTAGTAAGTATCTCAAATCACTTCTATTTCTCAAATTGATAGTGAATCTCATATTATATATGAATGAATTGTTGATCCATCCTTAGGGGTGAGTGTAATTAGGCAAATTGATATCCAAGTGCTATAGGCACCTTGAAGAAGAGTTTATCCCCAAATTTGGGAGAATTGTGTGTAACCCATTGTTTGATTATAGTGGAAGATTTGCCCGTGGTTTTTTACCCTTCATCTTGGAGGGGTTTTTCCACGTAATTGCCGGTGTTGTGTGTTTGCTTTCTATATTGCTCCACGATATTTAAGGAGCCACGTGGATCGGGCATAATCACTCTACAGTTGTCGGACAAGACTCGACCCCAGGCCTCTGACAAAGCTGACAGACGAGACATATTGGGTCAAACGAGGAGCGGTAGTCAAAGGGATAAGAAGATACGTGTCATATCGGCCAACTGCATGGGCGACATACTGGAAGGGCGACATCGCACCGAGAGAATACCCGAATGGATCGTCTCGGACGAGAGACTACAAAGGAATCAAAGAACATCGGCCATAATTACAGAAGAAGGGACGACGTAAGCAGGCCCGGCGACAGGACTTCAAGTTAGATATGTTGTGATCAACACCCTAGTTTGGTTGTAGGTAGCCTCTCCTATAAATAGAAGAACTTGTATCCAAGAGAGGTAGGTTGTAATTTCGGTGAGAGAGAGAGAGACTTGAGATCACATTAAGGAATGAGAGAATTGAGAACTAGCCCATCTTGTAAGTGAGTTCAACTTGGAGAGAAACACCATTGTAACCCTTGAAATAATAAGATTCATCATTTCACCCCCGTGGACGTAGGTAATCATACCGAACCACGTTTATCCTTGTGTCTATTATCATTGTTCTTACTTTCACTTGCATGAATAGATGGTTTCTATCCTTTGGATGTAGTTTGTAGTAAAATGCTTCTACATTCTGGTGCCGACTAAGGGGATCCGACTAAGATCTCTGGATACCTTGGCTAGGAGGCATTCAGAGACAATCCAAAGCTTCTGTATACACGTTCAAGTGTTGTAGTTGAAGCTAGGATGAACTCTGATGGCCGAAATTGTTGTTATTTTGAGTCATTTAGTTTACATGCAAAGTTATAGCAGTAGCAACGTCTTCACAAGGTGTGGTAAAGTTATCGTTTCATCGCCCACCAACAGTTTAATCAGCATAAAGTCTTCATAAGCTCACCGGAGATTAACAACAAAGGTTCGGAGCTAGGTTGAAAGTCTGCTGATATGATAACTGCTTGTTTTCGATGGTTGATTGAGTTTTAGCGGTAGATAAGCTGTTTTCTTGCGTTGATATAAAGTTTGAGTGTTTGGAGTAACAAGAGGTCAAGGCTAAGGTGTCTTTTTGCATAACAAGCTGCCGATCTTGAGGTGTCTTGCCCGACGATGTTAACTAGTCATCGGAGAGTTCTTTGAGAAGATCTTGAGAAAGCAAAAACATTAGAAAATTAATTTAACTTTTGGACTTACGCGCCGTACCATTCAATCATCATGTGCATGAGTTTAATGATTTAGAGCACATAGAATGAGGGACAAACTAGCTTAAATGCAGTGGTCAAGTACTGAAGGCAACATCGTACGGTGTGATAACGACATAGGGTAAATAGGGTAGAAGGAAAAACCCACTTGGTAACCGGAGTAGACTTTGCATCTATAGGCTCTGGCGTAGCAGAAACCTGTGTGTCAGTCGAGTGTATCTCATCTTGTTGAACGTTTATTTACAATATCAGGTCAAAGTAAGGTGTTCTTTGTATTTGCTGACGTAGGTAGGGACGATACTCGGCTCACTACGCGACACGCCCGATGGCTAGCACTTCAGGGACGGGAAGGATGTTAAGGAATCGTACATTTACTAGAAATAACATGCAGACAGGGGTAATGGGGCCGAGGCAAGAATGCAGTCGACAACCACTACTCGAGGAATCTCGGGCAGCTTCACGAGGCATGCCAACTGTTGATGAGGGAGTGGATCTTGGGAAAAATGATGACACCCCACCCTTGGACCAGGTTATCTTGACCCAGAGGAGAGTTAACCAAGTCGATGGAATTACAGCTTCAGATACAGAGGACGACGAGGAAGCGCTAGCTGCACGAGCCCAGAGACATAGAGCAAGGCAACAAGTTGAGTACCAGGAAGCCTTATGGATGGAACAAGAACGCCTCAGGCAGATTCAGTTGGGGCGAGCAGCAGCTAGCAACATCGGCCCTACACTCGTCCATGCAACTGGTCTGATACTACCCCCACCACTAACATCGATACCATTACATTCTCGGCCACACCACCCTAATGGGCATTCTAGTCATGAAAGCACATACCCGACACTATTGGCCATTCTGGAAAGTCAAAGAAGGCAAGAGGCGGCATTAAGAGAGCTCCAGCAACGGAATCTCTCCCTAGAGTTTGAGAATTACTAGCTAAGGAATCAGCGAACCCGATCAAGAGGATCATCCAGCCGAGGAACGTCGAGTCATCACGGCCGATCAAGTCAACCACCATCTATGACCGGGCCAAGCAATCTTAATCAGTATGGACGACCTCCCACACCCTCCCCACGAGGATATGGACCACCCGAGGACTTGTCTACTGATGAAGAAAGGCGAGGAAGGGGCGGGCGACAGGACGGGGCGACAGAAGCTAAAGTCAAAGAGTTGGAAGCTGGGTTGCACGGATGCGGACGCGTAGATGCGGACACGACACGACGCGGACGCGGACACTACAAAATTCTCAAAAAATTAGGACGCGGACACGTATATACATATTTTATTTATATATACAATTATGTATTTATACAGAAAAGTCAAGTGTTTCGATCCTAAAAATTAGAAAATAATGCTACATGTGTATAAATTTAAAAAAAAAAGGAAATATCATTTGTTTATACACGCCGAAGGTCAAGCAATCAATTACTATTAAACACATGGCACAATCAAATTGCATTCTTAGAACAACACATGCCCAGCCAAGGGTATATGTGATGTATTTCCAATTACAAAACTCTAATAAAGACTTAAATGAATGATCTAAATGTTTGTCTATCTTCATTTAGTTAATAATAGTAAAAATAAAGAAAGAAGTTTAAATGAAAATGGAAAAAAAATGCTTCAAATCCAAGTCACCGGTGCGTCCAAAAAGGACGCGCGCGGGATGCGCATTTGGTGTGTCGGACACGCGTCGTGTCAGCGTCAAACGCGTGTCCTGCGTCCGACGTGAGTCGGACGCGGACACGACTCCAAAAACGGAGCGTCCATGCAACCCAGGTTGGAAGCAAAGATTAAGGAGCTATCGGGAAATAGCGAAGAGAACAAACTGACAAAGATTATGAGTGAGGCCGAGAAGACCCCTTTCTCTCAAGAACTCGAACAAATGTCGTTCCCACCAAAGTGTACCTTACCCACATTTCCTTCTAGATTCGACGGAACATGAGATGCGGTCGAGCATCTGAAAATGTATACCATGTCCTTAATCCAATGGAAAAGCAACACGGTAGTCATGTGTAAATTCTTTCCGGACAGTTTGGAGGGCGAGGCGAAAGATTGGTTTTATTCACTTTCACCTGGATCGATTGACGGTTATGATACGCTTGTCGAGGCCTTTCTTGAAACCTATATGCACAACATCCGACCTCTACCAAGAATGAACAAACTATTCACCCTCGCCCGGAGGTTCAGGGAGCCATTGAGAACCTTGACCGATAGATAGAGGAAGCTGTGTACTGAAATTAGAAAAGTACCAGTGGACCAAGCTATCTTTGGATTTGAAAACGTACTGGGAAGATCGGACCCCATTTGGATAGCTATGTTTTTTGAAAAGCCAAAAACCCTGAAGGAGATGCGACGAATGCAAGAACATTTTATCGCCCTTGAAGAAATCCAGGCCGAATCGAGAGATAGGGGAGTGCAAGAAGCTAGTGCTGAAGCTGGTGCATAGGCTAAAGCAGTTACGGGGGATCCTGTTAGGCATCCCGAAAATAGATCGGACCCCCCACCGAGAAGCCATGAGAAGAAAGAATGGGTGGCCAAAGAGAAGAGGCCGAGGAACGAAGCTCGGTCGTACACCCCTTTAAACGCTCCTTTAGAGGAAGTATTCAAGGAAGTCGAGAAGAGGAACGATATCAATTACCCAGCATCGAGGGGAGTCCAGTTCCAAGAAACCAAGGGCCACCCCGACTACTGTCAGTACCATCAATATAGGGGCCACTCCAATAATAATTGTCGAGAAGTAAATGATATCGTCCAACACCTCATCTGAGACGGGTACCTGAGGCAGTTCGTCCGACATCCATCCCAGCCGACAGCAACACCTGATGCGCCGGTCCATTAAGTTCGCATTCATAGGTCAACTCAATTTGTACTACTATTTCATACTCCACTATGCAAGACTACAATTTCGGACCAGTAATCACTTCAAGGATTCACAAGAGGGACCGCAATGGCAAAGAAATATTTAGTGCAGCTAAGACCTTACCAATGGAACCATGGATGATGCAACCTATTTCGTTCTCGTCCAAGGATGTCCCAGCAAATGGGCAAGCACACAGTGATCCCTTGGTCATTACGTTATTAATTGAGAGGTGGGGAGTAAGAAGGATTCTCATGGATAGTGGAAGTTCAGTCGAAGTGCTGTTCTACGAAACGTTTAATAGAATGGAGCTGTCGGACGACATCCTCGTCCCCTCAACATATCGTATCTACGGTTTTAATGGAATAGTAACCACCCCTAAGGGCGAGGTAACACTGAGGGTTTCTGACGGTGGGGGTTACCTCGACACTCTGACCACCTTTTGTGTGGTCGATGTCGCCTCGCCTTATGAAGCAATTATCGGACGTCCTTGGATCGCTAGGATTAAAGGGGTGGCATCGGCCTATCATCAGAGATTAAGGTTCCCCACCTACAAGGGAATAGCTGAAGTTGTGGGCGACTCCCAAGCGGCACGACAATGTATGCAAGTTGATGCCGAAATTAATAAAGATCGGCGAGCACGAAAAAGGCGAGAGAAGAATAAATCCAAAGAGGTCAAGGCTACAGAAGAACTGGAGGAGATTATTTCACAAGCGGTCATGGCATGCGAGACCCAAGAGCAAGAACCTTTATAGAAATTAAAGGAGACGTATCCATTCAAGGGACCTAAATCTAATTTCTCGACAGTCGAGCCGAATCGGGAAGTGAATTTGGGGACGGTGGAGGAGCCAAAGATAGTGAGGATCGGGATGTTACTCTTGGATGAACAAGCAAGTCAGCTCATGAAGGTGTTAAAGGAAAACTTAGACGCGTTCGCTTGGGAAGTATACGATTTAGAGGGGATTGACCCGGCGGTATGTTGCCACCATTTGAAGATTGATCCGAGGATTAGGCCTGTTAGACAAAAAATGAGACGAATCGCACCAGAGTTACAGGCAGCGGTCGAGGTCGATCTAAAAAAGTTGCGGGAATCCGGGATAATCAGAAAATCTCATTACCCGCAGTGGATATCTAATATGGTCGTGGTACCAAAGAAAAAAGGAGGAGTTAGGATATGTATTGATTTTAGTGACTTAAACAAGGCCTGCCCGAAGGATAGCTTTCCTCTCCCAAGCATAGACCAACTAGTAGTATCCATAGTCGGGTATGAGGCGATGACACTAATGGATGGATACATGGGCTACAACCAAATACCGTTAGCGCCCGAGGATCAGGAGCATACCTCCTTCTTCACACCAAGAGGGCTGTATTGTTATACCAAGATGCCATTCGGGCTTAGGAATGCTGGTGCTACATATCAAAGATTGGCAGGAAATATGTTCGAAGACAAGATCCACGACACCATAGAAGTTTACGTGGTCGACATGTTAGTCAAGAGTTGCCGAGCTAAGGATCACGTCCGAGATCTTCAAGAGATCTTTCAAACAATGAGGAAACACAAGATGAAGGTTAATCCCTCTAAATGCGAATTTTGGGTCACATCAGGGAAATTCCTAGGATACATCATCACCCCCAGAGGAATAAAAGCAGATCCCGAGAAAGTAAGGGTTGTCCTAGAGATGCCATCTCCCGCAATAGTTAAGGATGTGCAGAAGCTAAATGGCTGAATAGAAGCGTTGGGGCGATTCGTGTCACGGTCATCGGAAAAATGTAAAACCTTTTACGACATTCTGAATAAAGGAAAGAAGTTTCAATGGACGGATGCTAGCGAAGAGGCCTTTCAAAATATCAAGTTACACCTAGCTAGCCTCCCGGTTCTGCAGAGGCCCGAGCCGACAGAGATCCTTACCCTCTACCTAGGGGCGACGCCATATGCCATTAGTGCAGTATTGGTTAGGACGGAGGGGAACACCGAGAAACTGGTATATTTCACTAGTAAAACGTTAAGCCCAGCTGAGAAAAATTATACCAGAATGGAACAGATGGTGTTGGCCCTAGGTTTTTCCGCTTCTAAACTCCGGACATATTTTCAAGCTCATCGCATACGGGCGCCTATCGAAGAAGTTTTGGATAATGCAGGGCGATCCGGGAGAATCTCTAAATGGGGGGCCTTAATCAAGCAGTATGATGTTGTGTATGAGACGAGGACGGCGATCAAAGGACAAGGAGTGGCCGACTTCCTAGCAGATTTCCCACTTAGTGATGAAGACGAGGTGGAAGATATACCGGGGATGATGGAAGAACGATAAGAGCCCGCTGACCTATTAGCAGCCAGTAGTCCTACCCGGTGGGAAGTTTTCATCGATGGGGCGTCAAACAAAGAGGGATCAGGCCTCGGGTTAGTATTTACCATGCCGAAAGGAAGAAATATAGTGCACTCTTTCAGGCTGGAATTCAAAGCAACCAACAATGTTACCGAGTACGAAGCGGTAATCCACGCCTTGCGGATAATTGTGGAAATGGGGCTACATGAGGTTCACTTAACTAGTGATTCGCAGTTGGCGATTCGGCAGATTACGGACAAGTATGCGACGCATGACCCCGTATTGCAAAAGTATTAGGAGATCGCCCAATTTTACATCAACCAAATACCGAATATTAAGTTCCGCCACATTTGTCGAAAATATAACAGACACTCGGAAGCTTTATCATACATCGCCTCACATCTGGTAGACCCGAGCATAGAGGGCATTCGTGTCATGAAGCTCCTCGCTCCCTCAATCCCAGAAACACCGGAAGTACGGATCGATGTGGCTATTAACACAGCAGAGAGATATAGAGAGGGTGATTGGAGAAAGCCGATACACCAATATATGGAAATGGGCGAGCTACCCAAGGGTCGGCCCGAGATAAATAAAATCAAAAGTAAGTCGGGCGCCTACGAGCTAAGGGAGGGGATTTTATATAGGAAATCTTACTTAGGGCCACTCCTACGATGCTTAAGTAAAGAAGAAGGCCACATAATCTTACATGAATTACACTATGGAGCCACTGGAAACCACAGCTCGGGGAGAAGCTTATCGGCCAAGGCAAAGACAATGGGCTATTTTTGGATGTACATGAACGAAGATGCGAAGGAAATGGCGAAAGCATGTGAAGAATGTCAACGGTTCAGCAAGAAAATACTGGCACCAGGAGTACCCCTAAACTCTGTGATAATCCCATGGCCCTTTTCCAAATGGGGGGTAGACATTGTCGGTCCATTACATGTAGGAACAGGGCAAAGAAAATACTTGATCGTGGCTACAGATTACTTTACTAAATGGGTTGAGGCATCTCCACTAAGGCACATCCGAGACAAAGATGTTTTCAAGTTTATCTGGGAACATGTCATTTGCCGCTTCGGGGTCCCAGCAGCTATCGTCTCCGATAATGGGAAACAGCTCCAAGGGGAAAACATTGACCTTTTGTTCAATTCGTACAACATCAGGAAAAGTAAGGCTACTCCCATTTACCCCCAGAGTAATGGGCAGGCCGAGATCACTATCAAAACAATCGCCGACAACATGAAGAAGAAGTTGGATGGGGATTATGGTAACTGGTGCGAGGAGCTACACAACGTGTTATGGGCATACAGGACCACACGGAGGGAAGATACTGGGTTCTCACCATTCATGCTTACTTACGGAACGAAGGCGATTTTACCGATGGAAGGAATGATCCCCACTACTAGGACAGAAGCTTGGAGGAGAAACGTCTCGTCCGATCTGATTTTGGCAAAACTAGAATATTTGGAGATGGCGCTACAAAAAATGGAAAACTATCAAAGGAGGTTACAATGAGAATACAACAAACGTGTTCGCCCAAGAGAATTCCAACCAGGAGAGTAAGTGCTAAAGTTTCTGGCCGAATGGGAGCACGACAAAAAGGGTGGCAAGCTAGCACCAAAGTGGGGCGGGTCGTATATAATTGCGTCTAAGGCAGGCGAGGGATCGTATCGGCTACTGAGACTCGATGGAACAAAATAGCCAAAACCTTGGAACGTCAAATATCTAAAGCTATACCACCCATGAAGGGAGGTGCGATGAAAAGGTGAGCATACTTGTCTTCTATTTCTATAAAACCGTGAGGGGTATGAAATAGGGCATGAGCGACTAATGGTCATTCGTACTTGGGGCAAAGCCAGTGTGGAAGTGCCGAGGTGACTTACACTCGAATGGGCATTCGTACTCGGGGCAAAGCCAGTGTGGAAGTGCCGAGGTGACTTACACTCGAATGGGCATTCGTACTCGGGGAAAAGACAGTGTGGAAGATCCGAGGTTCCTTATAGTCGCCTGGCTATTCGTACTCGAGGAAGTGGCAGTGTGCAAGTGCCGAGGTAGCCTAAGGGTTCTGGTAAGGTATTCTCAGCTAGGTGGCCTACTTACATTTGAAAGGCCGCCCCCATCACAAGTGGCTGTGACCGCTTTCCCGAGATTGGTTGATCGATAACTGCTCGAGGTAATCGAGCCTAGAATTAGGTTGACTGGTACCCTTCCACTGAATCCAAGAGATAGTGATGAGATACCCCAATCAGGACATGGCATTGGGCCCGATGACCCGCCTTGTTGAGTGTGTTCGACAGAAAAGGTTAAAATACTAACTTACATAACGACAATTGCAGGAATAACATAAGAAACGAAAGCTAATTCGATAGCATCATGCGTCCATTTAGAAAGAGCGAAAAGTGTCATGCAACCATACGAAACGAAAAGTTTAACGGAAGTAAAACAAAGAGCATCGACGACGCATCACCCCCATTTAAACAAACAAGTAGTGTATCAGAAGTAAAAACGAGATAAGTGTTCAAAGCGATTTACAACCCATGGAAAAGGGAAATTTAGTGACGCATCACTACAAAAGGGGAATTCAAGCCTTGGGAGGAACAGTGCCGGCCCTATTTTGCGCGACCTCGCGCCGCTTATTCTCCACCCACTCTTCAATACCCGACTGAACCTTCTCGTCTATCTCCTCTGCATGGGCGACGAGTTCATCCTCAAGTTGCTGGGTAAGATGAGAAGTAGTTTCTTCGGTATCGGACAGCTTCGAACCTAACTCGGCCTCGACCTGTTTCAACCGTCGGACCTCCAGATCCAATTTGTGAGAACATTTTTGATCGCCTACAAGATCACAACAACGCGGGATTATTCATTGAATAAGGTTTATCAATTTCACAACTACAACAAATAATCTAGACCTAAGGAACTGCCTCAACACGTCGCTAACAAGACCTGAAAGGGATGGTAACACTAACTGAAGTGACTCTACTGACTTGGACAACTCATCCTCGGCCTTGGAAAATTTCATGGTTAGCTCGTTATAGCATTGTTCATTGAATTCATTACTGGGGCATTACTTCTTATGTTCACTCCACTCCTCCATTAAACGATTGCGTGATACTTGAAGCACTAAAAGTTGCAACCTACTCCATTCTAGCTCACCCACCATCTTTTTAAACTCGCCCACTTTGCCCAGTAGATCCCTATTGTCTCGCTCCACCACATCCTTATCCCTCAATATTCGTCAGCGATCCTCATAAAGGTCTCGGTTCTGCAATTGAAGAGCGTCTACCCGTTGCTCTAAATTCGTGGCCAGAACAGTTTTCTCAGCAGCAAGGCTTTGTGAAAAGCCCAAGTGAGCCCGTAAATTGTCTATCTCTGCAGGGTCATACTCAAACTGACGATATCGTTCTAGTTCACCTTCTAGTTCTTCGATCTCCTCATCTTGGCGGTCTATTTTGCCATCTTTGTTTGTCATTCACCGAAGGAGATTCTCCACTAAATCCTTTTCAATATCCAATTTCCTCTTCATGATCCTAAACTCCAAAGAAGCATCTAAACCTATACTAGCTATCTCGGCTAAAAGAAGGATACCCGACTCAGGATACTGGCACGATAAACTCAATCGACTTAAGTTAAGGTTTATAGAACTGTAACATACCTTGAGCGTCGGCGAGTTTGATTTCCAGCTCGCGCGCATGATTCTTCTCGTTCTACAGTTGAAGTTAGAGAGTTTCCACCAACTGCCTCTCCCATTGACGATTGGAGGCATCCAACCGTACTCAATTAAGGATCTGACCCACGTAAGCAAGTTAGAATAGCAGGCGACGATCAAGAAGAAACTAAGGAGTGGGACATCGCCTAAACATGCAGAGCCACTCACCACCGTGTCAAGAGTCTGAGCAATATCACCATAGAGGGGCACCGCATCAAGCATTTGTTCAGCAGTATACGCTCCAAAGTCGGGGGAAATAAGCGCTCCAAGAGAGTTCATGATAGGGCCGGAGACAGTGAAGGAAGTTTCAGCACTAGATGACGATCTATCATTAATCTGGGGCACATGAGGTAGTCTAACAGTAACAATCTTCTCTGAGTCGGATGTCTTCAGGGGTTCTTGTTTGTCGCTCATCTCTTGCCCATCGCCCTTGTCCTCCGAGACATCCTCGCCGAATATGTCATCTTCATCGGGAATATCGATGATTGGATTCTGCCTCTGCTGCGGTTTAGTAACAACATGCTTTCCCCTAAGAGGATTACGCCTAAGAGGCTGAGGATAAATCTCTGGCACATCGGCTTCATCATCATCGTGCCTAGGAAATTTTTGCATAAGGCTTCTCGTCAGAACATGTGAAGGCAAAAAATAGGGGCAAGTACATGTACTTATAAGAAAATAATTGTGTTTGTTACCTTCACCATGGTCTTCCTCAACCCTTGTGCCAGTACCCATTTTTCTCGACGAAGCGGCGACCTTGGTAGAGTCGCCCTGGGTATTCAATAATAACAAACAGGCGATTGGTGTCAAAACTAACAAGATAAAAATTGAGGAGTGTAGAAGGAAGCACATACCTTATCATCCCTATCGTCGTTAACCACCTAGAAAGGATAGGGCTCGGCGGGAAGTGGAGGTGACGGGAAGCTACCATGTAAAATGGGACCTCGGACAAGAAGTGGAACTCGGGGATAAATTGGGTCATTGGTATGACGGGGTCGCCTATTAGAACCTTGGCCCATGGGATCAGCATCCAGCATCATCCTCTCAACATTCTTGGGCATAATTCTTTGACGATGCGGACTGGCAGCAAAACCGGCAAGATCACCGTGGGTTGAGGTACCGGCTCGATAGTTGACAAGGAAATTGGCAACGGTATACTCTGGAGCGTGCTCGGGCTTGTAGGTCGACCACTCGGCGGTAGAACCATGACCATCTCGGAGGGATCTCCATTCATCCATAATACGAAAAGTGTTGCCAGTCCACTGAGCCAAGGCACGATAAGGCTTGAGATGGGAGAGAACCTCATAATAAAAAGGGCTATCTGGGTTGTACAAAGGGAGACGAATTCCTAGCTCCATCCGGCCCTGATTAATGACCACACACTCAGCCGACTGATCGTACTTCTCCATGTCGGACTTCTTCATAATACAGTTTTGGCCCGAGATCAGGGTAACTTCGTAATTTTTAAGATCATACTTCTCCTTCAACTGTTCAATGAATTCTTCATCGGAGATATCTTTCCCCCTTTTCTCGGACCTGCATGAAATAGAAAGAGAATCATCAGGAAATATAGATTTCATGGCGCGATCATCGTACTTGGAGGGACTATCAAACGAAAACAGGGAATAAAGGGGAAAAGCATCAATCTGGATTTTTTTTTTATCAACATACTTTTTCTCGGTCATGGAGGGAGAAGAAGTCATTGACGGGAATAGTGCAGAGCTTGGAAATCAGTGAAGAAGGTTGGGACGACGAGAACGTAACCACAGCTACTGTAGCAATCAGTGATGAAGAGGCGAGGGAAGAAAATCAAGAAAACAAAGGCTTATAGAGGAAGAAAGGCAATGGAGAGTCTCGAAGAGAAAGTTGCAGCGTCTGGAAACTAAAAAATAAATGGTAAAGAAGAATAAAGAGAACAGGAAATATGCTATTTAAAGAAGAGAAGTTGTAACCGACGCCGACGGTTACAAGCAATAAAGTGGAATTAATGGGGGACTGCATGACGGAATTCGCGGCATGAACGAGGAAGTGGGAAGCTGGGACGACTTTCTTCCACTCGTGTCTACCACACGAGCGAAAGAAGGGGAATAAATGTAGGTGTAGATTATCCACAGGGCTAGGTGGCAACATATCAAAGCTATGATGTACCCAAACATGAAGAGACGAGAAGCACATGATAGAGGCTCGCAGGCGCGAGATTTAAGGAGCCACATGGATCGGGCATGATCACTCTACATTTGTCGGACAAGACTCGACCCCAGGCCTCTGAAAAAGCTGACAGACGAGACATATTGGGTCAAACAAGGAGCGGTAGTCAAAGGGATAAGAAGATACGTGTCATATCGGCCAACTGCATGGTAGACAGACTGGAAGGGCGACATCGCACCGACAGAATACCCGAATGGATCGGCTCGGACGAGAGACTACAAAGGAATCAAAGAACATCGACCATAATTACAGAAGAAGGGACGACGTAAGCAGTCCCGACGACAAGACTTCAAGTTAGATATGTTGTGATCAACACCCTAGTTTGGTTGTAGGTAGCCTCTCCTATAAATAGAAGAACTTGTATCCAAGAGAGGTAGGTTGTAATTTCGGAGAGAGAGAGAGAGAGACTTGAGATCACATTAAGGAAGGAGAGAATTGAGAACTAGCCCATCTTATAAGTGAGTTCAACTTGGAGAGCAACACCATTGTAACCCTTGAAATAATAAGATTCATCATTTCACCCCCGTGGACATAGGTAATCATACCGAACCACGTATATCCTTGTGTCTATTATCATTGTTCTTACTTTCACTTGCATGAGTAGATGGTTTCTATCCTTTGGATGTAGTTTGTATTAAAATGCTTCTACAGTACCCATGACCGGGATAACCATTTTTATTTTTTTTTTATTTTTTTTATCTATTTTGGAGTTTAATAGATATTTTGGGGTTGTAATTAGGAAAATTCTTTTTTTTTAACCTGTAAACGGACTCTGGACATTTAACATTATTTATTTATTTATTATGTGATGATTATTGATTTATTTTGGTATCGATGCATAATTTGTTGATTATCATGATGAAATCGTGGATCCTGTGATTTAATTTGTTATTTATCATGGTGAAACCATGAATTATGTGATTAATTATCAATTAATATATTCTTGGCATGTTATGAGATTTTCAAGATTTTGTTATCCCAGGCAAGAAGATTTTTCAAGATTTAGTTATTTTATTTTTAGAAAAATAATATTCTATTAGTTTAATTTCAATATTTTATTACTAATAAATAAATAAATGGTGGGACCAGAATCAATCAGAAGCTAGAAGTTAGAATCAACGTGGAGCTCCAGTGAATGAGAACACTTTAAAAAACTCTGTTATTATATAAAAAATTATCATGATTAAATCGTGAATTCTGTGATTAATTATCAGTTAATATATTCTTGGCATGTTATGAGATTTCAAGATTTTGTTATCCGAGGCAAGAAGATTTTTCAAGATTTAGTTATTTTATTTTTAGAAAAATAATATTCTATTAGTTTAATTTCAATATTTTATTACTAAAAAAAAGTAAATGGTGGGACCAGAATCAACCAGAAGCGAGGATCGACCAGAATCTAGAATCAAACGTGGAGCTCCGGTTAACCACAACACTCGAAAAAACTCTGTTATTATATAGAGAATATCGGGACACTTTGCGGGAGAGAAGCTCGGTAAGGCTAGCACTTCTCTAATTGTCTAGTATGACACTCACATTATGAAGTTCAAAGGGTTATTTGGTTTTTGGTACTCACATTTTGTCCAATATTAGTGTTTGGTCTAACATTTGACCAACTTAGAGTTTGGTACCTGGACTCAACGTTGACCCGAGTTGACTCTGTTGAGTCAAATTTTCAGTTAATTAATTATGTAAATACTATAATATATTTAACTTTAGTAACAATGACTAACCAAGTCCTAACCTATTATATCGAGTCACACCGGTCCAAACCGAGTCGCACCATTTCAAACCAATGAGCTTATAAATTTTTTCACAAACTCTCTTTTTGTTCTCTTTTTCTTAATTTGACTCTCCGCTACTACCTCTCCATTCTCCTTCTTCTCTACTGTAATTTTTTTTTCTTTCTTTTTGTATTTTTTCCTTTCTCTTCCGATTGCAGAGTCGCATAAACGTATCAAGTTGTGGTCTTATTGCATTAAATGATGAAGAACATATCATTTGTAGAGATTTAGAATCTAGGGTTTGATTTTCAGAGATTTTGATGATACATTAAGATAAACAAAAGGTTATGTAATTGTTGTCGCAGAGCTGATTAGGGTTTAGTTATGGTATAATTTGTCGCTGTTATGGTTTGATTCTCCTTGGGTTTCCATTTGGGTTCATAGTAGAATCGATTCAAATCAGTAAGGGTTTAATTAGTGGTTTCAATTAAGATTTTTTTAGCGTTTCAATCGTCGATTTTGATGGAAGGAGAAGAAATGATTAGTTCTTGGGTGCAGATTCACTAATCTAATTTGGGTTTCAGAAGGGTACAATAGATCGTGTTGTTATTTATTTCTGTTTCCCCAATTTTAATAGTAGAGAATGTTGAAACTAGTTCACATTTGAATCTTGATGATCAACTATTGGTGACAAGCTATTTATTTATTTTTTGTGCAATTTTTAAGGTTTTACTGAGTTCCCAAAATTGGGTTTTTGCTGATCTTTTTATGTTAAATCTTGTTGTTTTAGTTTGTGGATGGGGTTGTTAAGGTTTACTCAATTTCCCCATATTATATCGAATTTCCATTATAAATTGCAATCGTTGAGTTTATCTATGTTTCGTCAATTTCAATTTTCTGAATGGTGATGAACTATATTGAAGTATTGAACTGTTAGGGTTAGAGTTTCAATTTGGGGAAGAACATGGTTAACGAAAATGTTAACGGTGTTAACTAAATAGATTTAATTTAATTTTTTAAAATAATTACTAAACAGAAGTCAATGTTTAACGAGTCAACGCAGGCCAACGTTAATTCTAAGTACCAAAAACTAAGTTGGACAAAAGTTAGACCAAACACTAAGATTATACAAAATGCAAGTAACAAAAACCAAATAACTCAAGTTCAAATTACTACTTGTCAGCAAATTAACTTTTTTTTTTGCAGAGGTAAAAATAGATTAAAAGAGCCTACATAGGTATGTAAAAGAGATCTCAAAAAGCATATAACCCCGTGGCCGGTAAATGCAATCGCAGAAAATGTGTAATCACTACGGGTGTTACAGATGTATCAAGAGGGAACAAGTGAACGCATTTGAGGTGATTCATATTAGGTGGAGAAATGGTTTGGTCAGTGCTTCCCAACGCTCTCATCTCATGTCTCAATCTCTTGAAAAATCATACTCCTATGGAGGCAGCCATTGAATTTTGAGAATTTGAATCGTCCTTGTTGGGCCGACCGAGCGAAGCGATAGAGGACCTTATATATGGTGACTTTATGTCACATGAGACATGATTTTTTTTTCCAATTTCACAAAAAAAGATTGGATTTGGTTCAACGGTGAAAAGACCTCACTGCCCCTCTAAATAAAAAATTTCTTTTTTTCCTTTAGATATTTTCATAAATAAACCCAAGAGGAAGGGCAGTAAGGTATTAGATATTTTTGTAAATAAATCAAAGAGGAATGGCAGACATTTTCGTAAATAAACTAAAGAAGGAGGACAACTAGATATAAGAGCCAAAGTTTATTAAAATTCCTTATATATCCTATTTTTTTAGGGTTATAATTGACAACCAAACTTTAAAATAACATATCTAAAAATCCGTGCCTTGGAATTTTACAAATTTTATCTCGTTGGAAAGCTAATAAAAAAACCTATCCAACGAGCACAAACAACAATATCAAATTTAGAGTTTTTACGAAAAATTCGAGGTATTTATCATTTTAGGCACAATTTTGAAAATAAATGTATATCTATTATGCACAAATGATACATAATACTTTATATAACCATATTTTGGTTTATTCATCGACTAATTTTCCTTTGCAACTAATAAAACGATGTACTCAAACCAGGCTTACGAGGTAAGTCCATCGTTCCATCTTCTCTCTCCTCTCTTTTCCTCTTCTCTCTAAGAAAAAACTCTTATTCAGATCTGAGCAAGATTTCTTTTTCTTTTCAAGTTTTAATCAAATAAAATAGATTTTTTTGTTTTTGATGTCATTTGACATATTTCTTCGCTATTTGGAGCGATTTTTCTTCGCCATTTGGGGCGAGTTTCTCTTCGCTTTGAGGGCGATTTATTCAAACCTTGATCGCGGGTTCGTGACTTTCTATTCTCGATTCAAGAACATCAACAATCCAATTCGGTATTGCTTAGAATCTATATTCAATCTAAGGGATTCAGGGCATCCGGATTCGTTTGGATCTACAAGATTTTGTGCAAATAACTCCTTTCTTACTGGAGTATCTCTTATTGAAGAAGAAGAAAATATGATTAAATGGTCGGAATCGATTCTGGATTATACCATCACCCTTCCCTACTACATTTACAAAAATTGGGTATCTTTACGGTCTATGGCTCTTTCTTTTCGCGGTGTATTTGTAATTGATATCTTCATTTGTATTATGGGTTTTATTATCTTGTACCTTGATGTTTTTGTTATTCTTGTAAGCGATCATGTAATCACATTTTGATTTGAATGAATTGAAATTTGTTGATTGACCAATAATAAATAAAACGATGTACTCCCCCGTTTCAAGAAAAGTGATACTTTCACTTTAGTTACAATTTTTTTTTACAGTCCAATTGTAACAGTGTTTCCTTTTTTTTCCGGTCGACCCTCCCCACCGTGGCACCGGTCATCTAGTGTCTATGGTGATAATTGCATGCATTGTTGACCTATCCTCGTGGATGTAAATGGTTCAACTCACCGTGTCCACTGCCTACTGACACTACCCTCCCTCGTATTCGATTTAAGTACCCCCCCTAGGCCCTTGGAAACTTTTTCCTTCTCGTCCCTCTATTTAGAACGGAAAATGGGTGAAATGGACGTGGTTTTAATAACAAAATATTTTTAAAACATGGTTTTAATGACAAAATATTTTTAAAAATATTTTTAAAACATGGTTTTAATGGACGTGTAAAAAATTTATAGGTGAAATTGACACAAAAAAATAGTAAGGATGAAACTGGATTCATCATGGCTTAAACTTAAAAAATAGCGAGGATGAAACTGAATGCATCATGATGTAAATTAAAAATAACAAAAAACATTTGAAAATGGGTAGGATGAAACTAGTTACATCCTGATTATTTTTATATTTTTGTCCATTTAAGCAGTATCAAAATCCAGATGTCATTTTCACCCAAAAATTGTTGATTTTGGTCTTTTTAACCAATTTTGTGTATTATTTAGAAAGCAAAAACTGTTATATAAAATGACAACGATGCCCTCTTTATTGCCGACACTTAAATATGTTAAAATTAGACCCCCAAACCTAACATCTGTAGCTGGGCCCAGATAGTGAGAAGGAAAAAGGTGAGAATTCAGGTCGCTACGAATTTAAGCTGCGTTTGACATGGAAGGAATTTGAATTCTAGGGAGTTCCAACTACCTAGAATTCAAACTACCTAAAAATTTGAATTTCATTCTTTAAAATTTATATGTTTGACATGATTATTGATGAAATTGGTAATTATGTTATTTCCCTTGTCAAATGTTCATTTCTTCAAAATTTTATTTGTTAATATATATTTGCTGGTAAATTTATTTTTGAATCACTGAATTTCTTTAAAAAATTATTTTAAATTATTTTTAAATAGATTTTAATTTAATTGTCATTAATAGTGTATATTATAATAAATAACTACATAAAAGACTAGTAAATTAATAAATGCAATATTAGTAATTAAATAAATAAAATATTATATTATTCATATAAATATATTATTATTTAAATTAATTTTAAGTGTAATATTAAATGTAATATTAATTAAATATATTAGCATATTAATATAATAAGGTATAATACTAATATAATAAAATATTAATATATTAATATATGATAATATTAATGTTAATTTTAATTTTAATTTTAAACATAATATTAATAATATAATATTATTTTATATAACATATTATCAAATATAATATAAATGTGATTTTGAAGTGAAAAATTTATATAAATTATTATTTTAAGTAAATATAATATTAATAATAGTCAGTCTTGGAATTGTTTAAATAAATCTATTATGTTTTAATGAAAAAAATAATTTATCAACAATATTAATTAATTATTTATGCAAATATAATATTAGTGGAAATAATTTATTTTTTATTTTTTTATTATTTTATATTTAAATTGAAGAATTGTATTGTCAGTAACGATGTCAGTAGAGGTGTTGGGAAATTTCTTTTTTATAGGCTAGGTGTATCTATTCAGAAGGGGGTTGTTGCTCAACTTGTTGCTAGGCTACCAACTAAAGTTCTGTATGACTCTATTTAAGTAAAAATTTAATAAGTAATATGAAATTGCGAAGATTGAAGAATTATATAAATTATTAAATAAATATAATATTAAATAATAGTCAGTTTTGATATTTGAAATAAAACTATTATTTTAAATTCCAAATTTAATAATTTATCAACAGTACTAATGTATTTAAATAATAAGAAAATATAATTTTTTTTCCGTTTTTGAATATGCGAAAAAACAAAATATTATTAAAATATTAAATATGACTAATTAAAAAATATTATAAATTTTAAAATAAAATAAAATATAATTACATTTTAGTTATCATAGTAAATTTATAAATATAGGAAATAATTATAGTTTAAAGAAAAAAGAAAGTAAAATGTCAAAATGGTCAACGGGAGGAGTTGGAAGGATGGAGTTGCAAATTCCATAGAGGAGGTGTCATTTGATTTTCCACTGAATGAAGGAGTTTCAACTCCCTGGAGTTCCAATTCCACCCATGCCAAACACCCTTGGAATTCAACTCTATCTTTGACTCCTTCCGTTGACTGAACTCCACCCTCAACTACTTCTGTGTCAAACGCACCCTAAAATTCTTGCAACGCGTAAGCTTTGAAACACTTGTATGTGAAAGCAATGACACGTTTGTTTATATGTCGGACCCAGATAGTTACATGGAGACGAATAAAGTTCACTCTTTTGTGATGAAATCATCAAGAAATAAAAATGACCATTAATTCATGTAACCAATAGCTTTTAATTCATTCTCAAGCGAAAACCTCATCTGAACTGATTTCAGTTGAAAAATCTTCATCCCTTTCCTTCTCTTCATATTTTTTTGTTTAATTCTATCATTTTCAGTTCGAAGTGTTGTTGTTGTTGATAACGTACAATTAAAACTTAACAGGCCATATCACCACAGCACGTACATCTCATATCTAAAAACTCCTTTTGACTGTCTTATGGCCGGTTTGACCACTACAATTAGCCCGTGGTAGTCGGATAGCGTTTTCTTTTGGTAGACAAATAGCGTCTTCCTTCGGGTTCTACGCTGAGTCCCAGGAGCATTTCCTTCAGCTCTCACCAGAAAGCGTACAACATTATCATAATTCCTGACTTCCATTTGCGATAACAATGATTTGGTGACTTTGAATCCACTTATTACCTTAGTCTTAGACTACGACTTTGATCAACTCCTAACGTTTCAACATTGCTAATAGGGGTGACAAATTTGACGTGTTAGATTTTATCGTTCTAGGAAATGCCATAGAGTCCTAGAAATAATATATTATAGAGAGTCTAGTCCTGTTGACGTAATTTATTGTATGTTTGGTCCTATTTGATAATATAAATTATTATTTGGTCCTAAAAATTATTATTTGGTCATAGGATGATGTCATGGATGATATAATTATCATTATGTAGTGGCAGAAATACCCTAAGAGCAACCACAGTTATGGATTATAACCAAAAATTTGGTCGAAAACCCAGACACAGCGGACAGACTAAAGATTAAAATCCAGACCAAAGACCAAATCCTAGACCATATTTGGCCTTTACTCTAGTCTTTAGTCGGGCGTAATTTAAAGTTACGCCCGACACCGGGCGCAAATATGAGTTACGCTTGAAGTGGGGCGTAACTCAAAGTTACGCCCCAATTAAAAATAAAATAAAAATGGGGCGCAACTTTAAAGTTCGCCTTGAAGTTCCGCCCCGAACTAAAAAAAAAGAAAAGAAAAATGGGGCGCAACCATAGAAAAAAAAAAAAAAAGGTGGGGCGTAACTTCAAAGTTCGCCTGATTCAGGCGCAACTTTAAATTGCGCCCTACCAAATTTACTCCTCCCACCGTAGCGTCGCACACGGAGTAAACCCATTTTTTTGCTCTTTAGTCTTTGGTTATAGTCGTATGACTGCAGTTGCTCTAAAGACCATATATATATAGTCAAAAAATAAGAGAAAAGAAATCATTCTCAGATTTACTTTCTCTCTCTTATATTTTCAGATCAAGAATTTCTCTCTCTCTTTTTTTTTCCTTCCTGCTAGTGATGAAGAAGATGAAGAACGATTATCTATTCTCTCTATTTTTTTTCTCTGCTAGTGATGAATATGAAGATGATGCTGATGATGATATTGATGAATACGATGAAGGTTTTGCGTTTTTTTCTTTTTTCTTTTGCTATTTTGCTCTGTTTTGATGATGAAGACGGTGAGGTTGAAGATTTTGCTGCTATTTATGATGATGATGAACCTTTATCATCTTCACATGCTTGGGTAAGTTTCGGATCTATAAAAGAAGATGAATATGACGGAGTTCATTTCTGGAATGAACTCTGGTTTGTGATGAAGATTTTGATGTTTTTCCGTTTGTTGTTTATGCTGATGATGGAGAGGATGAAGATGATGAAGATGAGTTGCTGCTGCTGAAGAAGAAGATGAAGATGACAGAGTTCATTTTCAGGAATGAACTCTGGTTTGTGATGCTGCTACTGTTGAAGTTCATCTTCGTCGTTGCTGCTGCTGAAGATGTAAACTAGTTTTTTCTTGATTTTAATATGCTGTTGAATCCCTTTTGATAAAGACGATTATGAAACAGATCTGTTTGATAAAGAAACAACACGATTTGATGAAGACGACGATGAAACATATCGGTTTGATAAAGAAACCACACGAGTTGATGAAGACGACGACGATGAAAATGAGTTTTTTTCTTGATTTTCTTGCTACTAGTGTTGTTGAAGATGGTGGAGACGATGAAGATGATGAAGACGACAAAGATTTGTGATGAAGATGTTGTTGGTGAAGATGAACTCGTGCTTTGTTGTTGAAGACGACGAAGATGATGATGCTGCAGTTCATTCCATAAATAAACTCTATTTTTTTTTGAAGCATGGAATTTATTAAGAGAAGTTACGATATAATTTTTCGTGGGTATGTGGTACCCACGGAGTCATGAAATATAATATGACTAATGAAATGCGGGATTGCCTAGTCCCATATTTTAGTTGAAGAGTTTCCCATTTGGCTTTCATCCGCTGCATGATTGGCTAAACCATATGCTGCTTGGTTTCTTTCCCTGTAGTTGTGTTGAATGGCCGCATGTGGAATCCGTCTGAATCTATTCTTTATTTCTTCAATCATCCCTGAGATGTGCAAAGGAGGGGGGGGGAGGAAGTGATGAAGCACAGAAGATTTTGTGAGTCCGCTTCAAATATGACTTTTGGACATTGTCTTTCTTTTGCCGTTCTTGAAGCCAATAGAAGATCCCAAGTTTCTGCGATTAAGGCCATCGTAATTCCTAATGGTTGAGATAGAGCCATTAAGGTTCTAGCTTCGGAATCTCTACAGATGAAGCCTGCTCCTGCAAAACCTGGGTGACCTCTTGCTGCTCCATCTGTGTTGATTTTAATCCAATTGATGTTTGGAGTTGACCATCTTACCGATATTGTAAATATTCTTTTGTCTTCTCTTGGGTGGTTATATATCGGTGCATCTCCTGGTAGTACTGGTGGTAAGGAATCTAAAGCTGCAGTGAATTCTTGTTGCTGTTTTTTGAGCCCATATTAAGATTTCGGCTGAGGTTGTTTGTTTTTGGCGATAGATTAGGTCATTCCTGGCTAACCATAAGGTCCAAAAAAGAAAGCAAAAGGAGGAGATTACATTTGTTGAAGTGGATTGTTGTAGGATTAGGGAGATGGTTGTCTGCGTGTTAAGGTGAAAGTGGTGGGGGGGGGGGGGTTTGAGTTTGACGTGTTTGTGAGATTAGTGATTAAGGTATTCCAAGTAGTATTCTCCATCGGACAGTGAATTAGAAGATGACTCGCCGATTCTGGATCAATATTGCGTCTCGGGCATATGTCAGAGTTGGTCAAATGGATATGATGAAGGATAGAGAAGGTTGGTAGTCTTTCATTGATTGCTTTCCACAAGAAAATCCGAATTTTTGGTGGACAAGGTAAGGTCCATAGGAATTTGGTAGGTGGAAGAGGAGGTTGAGTTGGTTGACCATGGGTTAGACATTTGTATCTTGAAGATGTAGTGTATTTTCCAGATTTTGAATGTGGCCAGATAACCTTATCATGTGAATTGTTTTGGGGAAGGTGAATGTTTATGATTTTTCGAGTTATAGGATTGGGAAGGGTGCATAATTTTTCTTGATTATAGGTATGAGATATTGGGTCAATGATATCTGCTACCATTCGGAATGGGTAGCATTGTGTTGGGTCTAAAGGTGGAGAGTGTTGAATCCAATTGGATTCTATTGGAGTTGATAACCCATTCCCAATACTATGGAAAATCATCTGTTGCATGGAGGGTACAATTGAAGCTAGTTGTCTCCACTGAGGACTGGAAGGTTGTTGATCAAGATATTTTGCAGTGAAGAGGCTTCCTCAGATGGAGTTAGGTTGTTCCTGCAAATCCCAAATTCTTTTCATGAGAAGGGCCTTGTTATGATCACTGCTTTTTCGTATGCCCAACCCACCTTCGGGTATTGGTTTTGTTACTTTATCCCAGCCTATAGGGTGAAGTTTTTTAATTGTGGAATCATGTCCCCAGAAAAAATTCCTAGTGATACGATCTATTTGTTTGTGAATAGTACTGGGTAAGTTTTGTGTTTGCATAATGTGTTTTAAGGTGGGGATAAGGGAATATTTTATGAGTGTTAGTCTTCCAGCTAGGGTTAAGCATTTTGTCATCCATCCTTTAGCTTTCCTGGCTAATCTTTGTAAGAGGGGAGCGAAGGTTCGATTTGAAGCTCTTCCTTGTTTGAATTGGATGCCTAGATAAATTGGAGGTTTCTATGTTGTTGGCATATCAAAAAATTGTTGCAATTCATTTATCTTGATTAGATCTAGTCTCGGGTGATGAATTATTACTGATTTGGAAGTGTTTATAATCTAACCTGCAGAAGTGCCATATGATTGGAGAAATTTCTTTAGGTGTTGGTTACTCTGGTTTGAGGCTTTTTAGGTGATTAGTAAATCATTAGCATACATTAAATAAGTAATGGTTGGAGATTTTATGGAAATGTTGAGTCCTTTTACAAACTTTTGGATTTCAAGGTTTCCTAAATTGGTAGATAGGATTTCATCACATATGATGAAAATATAGGAAGATATCGGGTCTCCTTGTCTAATGCCTCTGGTTGGATTGATGTAACCGTGAGGTGTGCCATTTATGTTAACCGAATATGTAACTGTTGTGCCACATAACATAATGTAATCTAAAGGTTGATGGGAATCCAAGTTTTGTGAAAGAGATTTTAATGAATCCCCAATCTAAGTTATCATAAGCTTTCTGGATGTCTAGTTTAAGAGCTTTTTATATGGAGTTCATTTCTGGAATGAACTCTGTTTTTTTTAAGTTTTTATATGGAGTTCATTTCTAGGAATGAACTCTGTTTTATTAGGTTTTTATATGGAGTTCATTTCTGGGATGAACTCTGTTTATTTAGGTTTTTATATGGAGTTCATTTCTGGTCTGTTTATTTAGGTTTTTATATGGAGTTCATTTCTGAAATGAACTCTGTTTTTTGTAGGTTTTTGAAAAAATAAGTAGAAATTAACAGGAATTAATTTTGATGAATGAACTGCTACAAAAAAAAATTAACACGGAAGGGTATTTTTGTCCATTTAAATATTTTTAAATAAATATGGACCAAACAGTGAAGGCATTTAACCAAAGGTCTAAATAGACATGGGCGCATCTAAAAAAGGACCAAACCATATTTTTTCCGGTCGTTCTCGTTAATGTTAATAATTAGCAACGCGTCCAGTTATCATAATCTAGTAAGATGCTCATAATATGTTAAACAGGTGCACATGCATATGCACATACCGAGGCACTCGCCCAGTGTCCAATCCATCTATCAAAAATATAGGTCTCATGGTTAACCCTAATAAATGGAACTAGATGAGATGGCTCGAACATGGACAGTGAATCCTTAAGTCATGTGTGATGCCCCACTATTCAAAACCAGGTGGTGCACGTGACAACATAGCCGTTTCAGACGGGGCGTCTACCAATTTATTCTCTACTAGTGTCTGACCCGTGCGTTGCACGGGAACAGGTTGGTTGTTAGGTTTAGCACACGACAAACAATCAGTTTAAAACCTGTTTAACATGATGTGTTGAATGAGATCTTCTTCAACAAACACCCATTAATAGCCTTGGCATTGGAGAGTTCTTTTAACGTGTTACATAGCAGTATGCTTAAGCACTATAACGATAGACAATGTAGTCTCTCTCTTGTCCTCCACCTTTATGTGGATTCTATCGATACCTATAGAGTATAAGTTTGTTATCTTATTTATGTTTTTGCCCTTGTAAAGTATAATGGTCTGGATACTTCTCAAGTCTTCCACGCAAACTCTTCAGCTTCTAACATTTCACCGAATAAATTCAAACAACCCAACTTTGAGAGATGCGCAGTATAAATTTATACCTACACAACCCCAACCTGAGGAAAAAACTACAACAATGGGTACACATATAACAACGTACGAAAGTACTTATTCAACATAATTTGTTGTTATTGAAAACTTTTATGTTCCTCCACCCATGGATATTATAAACAGACCTCAACCAATGTGAGGAAAAATTATAAAGTATCTAAAATCCTCTCAAAAGTCAAAATTTCCTCAGAACAGCAGAGTCCAATCTCTTCCTCATGATCCCCATTCATCAAATTATTCATTAGGTTCTTCAATTTCAATGTTCTCCTCGCCCTGTTCTTCATATTCACTTGCGTCAACCAATGGTGACTCTCCTCCCCCTGTTCTTCGTCTTCACGTCGACCAATCGTGGAATATTGACATCACTCTCCTCACCATGTTCTTCATCTTCACTTTCGTCGACCAATGGTGAAATATAGTTATCATTCTAGAAATTCTAAAACACTGGCAATCATATCCCACAATGGAGTTTCCAAAATCACATAGTATCTTGATTCTCATTCTCCAAGTCAATCCCCATGAACCAAAACTTTGTAATCACCCCACATCCTGATCAAGATTGGACTAATAGAAATTCAGTTCAAGGCAACAATGCGTAAACCAAAGATACAGAGACCCCACCAGCACGATTCCCAATTAAGAATACTACGAACCTTATACATGCCAACCATTGGAGAAGCTTATAGCAGTACCTCTTTTGTTTGTCACGAAATCAACTGCTGCTAGTGACCTTAATCCCTATGTTGGAAAAAAAAATTGATATTACAAATTTTAGTATCTTAACAAAAACCTAAAATATAAAAACATTTGAAAATGAACATTAGTATTCAAATATAAATTTACAAATTAATCAAGGCTGATTTTTTTTCTCTATTGTCGTTGTATTTGTTTTAAAAAATAAACTTATCTGGAAAAAAAAATGATTCAAATAAAATAAAGTGCAATAATTCCTTGCTATATTAAGAGACTTAGAATTACATAAGAGAGAAGGAGATGAGTTTTGATGAAATATTATAGATTATATACCTAAAGAAAAAATGAAATATTGTTTCCTACGGAACTCCCGTGTCCATTTTGTATGATCTGCAATCCTATCCTACACAAATGAAGCCATAAAATGCAGTTAGCCTTGGCCAGATGTAGCTGATCTTGGGAACAATTTTGATCTACATAAGATATGGAAGAAGATTTCCAACTCAGTATCAGTCTGGTTTAATAAGTGAGAAACGATAATTAACTACCTATACGGCCTAAACAATCAAAGACAATATTTGGGTGGAAAGAAGATATGCTTTGCATGGGATTTAAGTTCATCATCCAACAGAATTACACTATTGGATGTAAAGATTGGCAGTTCATACAAATGGTGCCTAAAGAATATCAGAACATCGCAAGTTTTAAAAATGCAGTCTACCACCCGGCAAAAATGAGTCTAAGCGTCTCCACAGTGGCATGTCATACATAGGGAAACATTTGCTGATCGGTTCATATACGGAAGAAAAATTGGACATTTAATAAGCCAAAAAGAACCTATCACCTAAGCACAAACACCAAATGTGATGCATGTTGGACTTGAATCTGTTGTGTAAATCAGCTTTCACCCCCTTGGCATTTTTTCCGCGATGCACCTTTCATGATCTAAGGAATGTTTTTTCTAATTGAATATGGTAATTGCATATATACGGTATTCAATCCTTGATAAACTCTAACCGTGTATAAGAATATTTAAATTACAGACACAACAATTGAGTAAATAAAAATTGAAGGATCATATAACCACTACCCTTTTTTCAGGGAAAAAAAAAACATTTTAAGGATCTTAAATTCGAAAAAAATAATCACTTAGTGTTACATAACGAAAATCGAAGTATGATATAAATTCATAACTAAAGAGTCACAAAAACAACCTAATAGCCCACCGATGAATACTCAATTCTCAATGCATTGGTTCGGAAAATACCTAACAAAAGTCTGGCTCACTCTTCATAAATCCCCATGCGCTCGTGTTGCATTCAGCTAAAACACTAACATATCAGTAGTAAATACTAACTTTGTAGTAGCATTAAATATATTCTTTTTGCGTTTTTTTTTTGTTAGTATATACCTTCATTTCACACAGTCAAGGGGCAATTCAAAGAACTCTTATTAACTCTTTTTTGTTATCCCTGCATTTCACACAGTCAAGGGACAGTTCACCGATCCCTTATTCACTCTGTTTCATTATCCCTACACTTCACGCAATCGAGGGGAAGATTAAATTCCAACTTTCACCGGTGTCGTAATGTTCGAATTCGTAGCACGGACGTCTTGCACTTTTGCACTGCCCCATTTATACCTAGGCTTCCAATGTTGCTAAATGTATCAAGTATTTTCCTCGACTTATTAGTTAAATCTATTGATGATAATCAAGTATTTCTATCAAAAATTTGAGTCATTTGACCCGTGTGTCATTAGCTAGTCAAAGATCAAATTTCTATAAAGAACTGAAAGACAAATATATTTAAAATTAATGTAAAATTCTTAAACATACCAGTTATAGTAATTAGTTAAGAAGACTTCGCTTGCATCCTTCTCAGTCACATTATCTCCATTAAAACCTCATCCTCCTCTTAGTGCATTTCTTGAATTAATTTGTGACACCAATCGTAAAATATACCATAGGTTGATGTACACTCACTTTCCAATCAAAAAAATAAGGATATATGACGCTTACCTTGGCTATCCTCATCCTGTAGCATCTTAATTGCTTCAAATAGGGTGATTTTACTGTCGCAAGGGTCGGCATCTTGTTTCAAGTGAAGCAAATTGTTCCGAGTGTCTGATAATGTACTGCAATTAAATTTTTCAACAGTACAACTATTTCTATTCATAATTGTTCCGCAATTTAACAAATATTACAAATTCAATATTTAAAGAGAAATGAAGAAAGCAATTTAAGATGGAAAAATAAGGAATAAAAAAAATGTGAGTATGAACATGCAAAGATGATGCAAACAAAAGCCACCCATATTCGTTTAGATGCATCTACAATGTGCCATTCTTTCGAGTGTTTTACATAAATGAATTTGGATGAACTAACATAATCACAACATTCAAGTTAAGATATTCCATTGAGCAGAGGAATCAAAGATAATAATATGTTTAAAAATACTTACTTGTGGAATCAAAATATTTTTCCAGATAAGCACATGCTGGTACAATTGCAGACATATAATCTTTCTACAATGAGATAACTGAAAAATTAGTTGAAGGCGGGGTAATGTTAAGAACGATGCAACAACTCAATTAAGCGTCCTTTTAAAGAAATCTCAAGAGGGAAAGAGATTGAAGGAGAACAGAGATATTAGGTTTCTCTTGGTTAGGTTGTAACCGAAAAACAAAAAGTAAGAAACCCTAAATCAAAACAAAATGAATAGAGATATGGAATAGACCCTAAATCACTTCCGCTGTAGAGAGATTAACCCTCACATGTAAAATTAAAACGCGGAGGTAAATCAAAAATCAGTGGAAGAGATTAACCCTCGCATGAATTAGGAGCGAAGTGAGGAAGGAAAGAGAAGAGATTAGGGCTTGGAGATTGGCTTTAGGTGTTTGGTGTTTGTTGTGTATCCAAAAATTCCGAAATAAATTGGAAACCCTCGTTTCCTATTGGTAGAGGGCCAGGAGCTCTAGAATTCAAGCTTTTGGCCTAACTTTCAATGTGAGGCCAGCAATTTCTACTCAAATTATATATACAATGCCGGCTAGACCGGTTTGTTAATCATGATTTGTGGAACCAGCTCCGCAAAAGTGCTTGGATATGCAGACAGGTTGTAGAAGCAAAATCTTTCATCAATTGACCGGTGTTGCTGAGTAGAATAATAATACTATATCACTTGATGAAGCTTAAATTCGGCGAGGCAAAGAAATAATAGGAGTACTAATTTGGCCGACCGACCTGAGGGTACGAAGGGAGGAAGTCCATTTTATGACCATTTTTTTTGTAAAATGTAGACTAATAAAAATGTTCAATTTGATAAAAAGATTGGAAATGAATTTGGTGGTAGTCTTTGGGACATTTAAAGCCTAAAATATCCTTCATTTTAGTCTAATTATTATGACTCCTTATACATCATATTTTTTCAGGAGTATAATTGGCAACCAAACTTTAATATAACATATCTAAAAATACGTGTTGTAGAAATCGGGTGTTGGTATGCACGAGTCGAGTGCCGGTCTATTTCCTTTGTCCATAATTGTTATGGGGCGAGGTCCATGTTCTCATCCGTTCGTGGATGATTAATGTACACAGGGGTCTGGCAGAGATAATTTCTTACTAGTTCATTAGTAAGAGGGCCAACTCTGCAAAGAAGAAAGAGATGTTTTGAAGTCGCCACCTGACTAAAGGGAGTCAGGACCCTTTTAACTAGTTTGAATTCTTTTGAGGAAAACAAAACCTAGTTACGACTTGCATATTTATGGTCTGCTATCAGAGAGTCTGGGTAAGGAGGTTCTAGTACGGGATGGGAAGGTGTTAGGCACCCATCAGCCACCCAATCGTAAGATTGGCCTCTACTTCATGATTAAAGGGGAAAAGTTTATAATTTACTTTTATCAATACTTATGTGCAGGATTTTAATACCGAAATTTATTAGAAATTGAGAAAAGATTCTTATGCATCAATTATTTATAATATAGAATTAATGCAAACTTTAATATTATTTATATATAATAAACATATTTATTATGGGTCTAATGTGGGAGGGAATTCCGCTTTAAACCCACACTTTGACTTATCCCACTTGGAAAATTAATAATAAAGCATAATTATTTTTATGTAATGTAAAGAGTAGCTGCGGTGTTACTACGAAATGGAAAACCATTCCGTTCCCGTATGACTACATGATTACCGAAGAGATAGGAAATTAATATACCTGAACTATGATATTGAAACTTGAAGGATTCTTAGGACGATTTCTTGCTTTCGTCAAGTATGCAGAAAGTAATTAAAGTACCAGCAATTTAATGCTAATCTTTTAAGAACTTAAAGACAATTAACCTGAAATATGATGTAAGAAAACTTGAAAATATTCTAATAACGATTTCTTGCTTTTGTCAAGTATGCAGAAAATAATTAAAGTACCAGCAATTTAATGCTAATCCTTTAAAAACTTAAAGACAATACTTGATTTGATTACTAAGCGAAGGAAAAATAAAGGAGAACGTGTTTGAATGCGAGAAATTATTATTGAGTCTCTGCTTGAAGTGTTTTCCAGTCTAAAATGAAGTCTCTGGAGTGTTTTTCGTTCTTTTTGAATGAGAAATTCGATCTCTATTTATAGGGGAAAAAATCTCAATTCTCCGTCAATTTCGGGCTGTTTTGTTGAAAAAAAAGGCTGTAAATCGTCCTTTTTTTCTTTCTTCTTTTCTTCGCAAATTTTCCTTCGTTGCTTTTCAATTGTATGCGACAATTAAAAATCTGATTATGACATGTGGGTCCGTTGGGTACTATTACTATTCAAAGTACTGTTACTGTTCACCGGTTGCAAAAAACATGCTTGATGTGAAATTAGTCTCCTACCCAAGCTCCATATCATCCCTAAGAACCTAGTGATGTATTCAAAATCGAAAATCATTGTCGGTCAAAATCCATCATCATCGTGATCATCATGATGACCACCATTAAGAACACCCATGTTCTTCATGTTCTTCATGAGGAAGAAAGAGAGGTGCCCTTAGTAAAAAATCGGGTGCCTTTAGTATTACCCTGGAACTTGACTGCTTTGACTTTTAGTCTTATGAGATTTTGTTCTGCTCATAACTTCTTCATACAAACTCAGAATGATTCCATTCTTTCTCCATTGGATTCGTATTTTCTTCCTCTCTATCATGATAGCGAGAATTCCCATGTTTGGAAGGATAATGAAATGGGTAGGAGCTGTGCTTGTGGGCTTGATTGGTAGAGCTTGTGGGCTTGATTGGTTGAGCTTATGGGCTTGATTTAAAGGATATGAAAATTCTTAATTGCTCCACAAAGAATTTCTCTTGTATTCTGCTCCGAAGTATAAGAATGATATTTTCTATGGAAGGTGCGGAAATGGGGTGTCAACAGTTGCCCCTCTTTGAGAGTAACCGTTTTTGGTTAACAAACAAAGCCCTGAACACCCTTTCGCACCTTATCTTTTCCAAGAGGTGATTTTGATGGGTTGATGAAGAAATTCTGACGTTGGCTGAGTTTGCCGCAGTTAAGCTTGTCAGCTCCATTTTCTTGATTTTTGAACCTTTGCGGTTGATTCAGTTGGATTGCCCTTTGTTCGAGCCGATTGAAATAGTTGAATAGGTTGATGAAGAAATATACTAACGTTGGCTGGGTCTGCCCCAGTTGAACTTGTCGGTTTCATTCACATTCTGAAAGTGCATCTTCTTGGCTTCCGTTCCACACTTTGTCCTGACATGACTTGCTTTTCTTTCACGAGACGATTCTGATAAAGTATTATTATTTTTTTCAAAAACTTCTTGAGGAAGTAATTACCCCCTTTTTTTTATATATATATATATATAAGATATGGGAGAAATACATTTATTTAGGTAAGAAACTCCTTTTCTTTTCTTCAATATGTCGTCTAGGCGGATGGCTATCATTATTCCTGATCCTCCAACTTTGCCTATGTTGCGTAGAAGACGAAGATTTGGGGTTTTAAACGATGTGGATGATCACGTTTCTGCAAGAATCCGGGAAGACCCTGTAAGTTTCCTTGTTGATCGAAATTTTCTTCTTTGTTTTCCGAGTTTCCTTTCATTATTTCTCAACCACTGCTTTCTTTCATAGAATTACGCTTGGGCGCGTATTCGCGGAGGGACCACTGGTATAGTAGAATGGTGGCTGGTGTTGATACGATGCAAATGTGTACGTGATCTTGTACAACAGATTGGTTGGTACGACTTTATTGAAGCTTTGGAACCGTTCCATGATGGAGAGAATGCTTTAATCGTGGCAGAAAGATGGTGGGGTGATACTAATTCATTTCACCTGCCACATTGTGAGTTAACCATCACTCCTCTGGATTTCTACATGATTACTGGCATCCGTGTGGGGGTAGGAGCTCCCGTCCCGGTGGGCGAAAACGTGACAGAGGAGAATGTCCGAAACCTGTTGGGACCACATTGTGGGGATATCTTCCCTAAAAATTGGTATGTCATCTTAGCAGGCTTGAAGACGAGTTTCTCGGTCCCTGAGCTGGATCTCACTGCTGACGCTTCAAAATATGATGCTAAAGTTATTACTGTTACCAGAGCTTTATTGATCTTTGTTGCGGGTCATACCTTCCTTGACTCTTCTGGTGGCTATATCAAATCTGGTTACTTGGCAGCATTTTCTGACCTTGAATTGGTGAATTTTTACGATTGGAGAAGTTGTGCGATGGCGCGACTTTACACCTATCTGTCTCGAGCAACACGCCTTCAAACAAAAGCCTTATGTGGATTCTGGCCCATCTTGAATGTGAGTACATTTTCCTTGCTTTAGGTTGAACGATTTTGGACCCCCTTTTTTAACACCCATATTCTTTCTTTGTAACAGTATTGGTGTTACGAATATTTTCCTCTTAGTCTCCCTCCGTTTGATACAAGCTTCTCCAATAGTCAAACATTTCCTCGAATGGCTAGATGGAAAGGTGCACTTCGAAGGCACTCGACTGCATATACGCGCCTTTGTTTGGAGAGGGGGGGGACAGTTGAATCTGTAAGAAACCATTTATTTTTTATTTTTTTTATTATTAATATATATATATATACCTCCATTTTGATCGCAGATTTGTTGGGACCTTTGGAAGGATTATCTGATTCGGCGTGATCAAAGAGCCATTCATGCCATGTCGTCTAGCATGCTTCGGTACTTATTACGTGGCCCGGATTACTGTGCTTGGTATCTTGGTGACAGATTTGGGAGACAAATTAGTCAACCAGACGCTACACCCCGTTTTCCTCCTCCCAACGTTACATGTTTTCCTTATGCATCGTTTAGTGATATGGACGAGATTTCACGTCAGCCGCAACATTCCTATGAAGATTCCGTTGATCGGGGAATTAATTTTGAATCATATTGGAGATCGTTTTCTTTAGGTCCACCTCTTGCTATCCAATCTTGCCGAGAGAATCTTGTAGTGGGTGATCCTGGTTTTGCCCCTCGTCCATTATTGATGGGATCTTCCAGCAATGCTTCTTCTAGGGGTGGGACTTGGGTTGGTTGGGCGGGTTATAAGGCTTGGACGAGGCAGACCCGAGCTAGGAATTCTTTGCCCAGATTGCCCATCGAACCCGTGGAACCCATTGAGGTGTTGCCCAAGTCCGCCCAAGTTATGTTTCTCGGGTTCCCCGGGTTCCTCGGGTTGGCCCAAGTTCCACTAGACATACAAGTTTGTTAATGTGATAATAATAAATTTAGTAATAATAAGATTTAATTTCTCCATTTATTTTAAATTTCCAAATAACTAAAGATTATTTACAATAATATAAACTCTTTTCATATCGAATGATTAATGAGATATATATAATTTATATTTTCATTAATAGATTTGAAGAGAATATCTAAAATTTCTCTAAATAGATGATTTACTAATTATAAAAAATGTCTTATATATAGTTCTTCGGGTTGGGCGGGTTGTTTGGGTTAGAAATATTTGTGCCCATGCTTGCCCAAATTTAACTCGGGTTCATAAAATTTATGCCCAAGCTTGCCCAAAGTTTTGAAATACGTTGCCCATGTCCGCCCAACATTCGGGTTGGGCATGGGTTAGGTGGGTTGACCCAACCCAAGTCCCACCCCTAGCTTCTTCTCAACAAGTTCCACTAACGGGCTTCGGTCATCTTCTTCCAACATGGGATTTTCAAATACCTATCTTGGGGACTTCAAATGTGGTTCCAATTGTAGGTGGCCCTGTTGACCGTGATGATATTATTGGTTTACCTCTCCCGGATGATATTCCTGAGGTACCGCTGTTACTCTGCTCTTCTTGACTTAATGACTTAATACTTTTTATTGACTCCTTTCTCGCTTCAGGCTTCCAGACCTCTTCAAGAATACTTGCTCCGTTTGGTGGATAGCCGTGGGCGCCAGTTGACATCGGTGGTGAATGAGATGTACGGTATCATGTTGAGATATGATGAAGTCAGTAGAGAATCCCTGGGGAGGCAGGCACGTATTGATACTCTTTCTGAAGAATTATCTACGCTTCGACTTCTTTACGAGGTAGACTGCATTTTTTTTTTTTTTGCTCTTTTTTTTTCTGCTCTTTTTTTTTAACATGGAAAAGGGGCTAGCGGATCGGATGAATGACCTTGAAGAAGCCCAACGGGTTACAGGTTTCATTTCGGTTTGCCCGAATAACAGTTTGATGGAGCCCTAATCCTTTGCTTTAAATTCCTTGCCTTCTTCTTCCCCGACCATCGCTTTCTCTTTCTTCCTCTTTTTTTTTGCTCGCAAATCGCCTCTTTCCTCCATCTTTTCATCAGATCCTTCTTGTATGCTCTGGATCTGGACTGTGATCCTTCTTGTAGACTCAGATAAAATCACCAGCTTTCCTTATTTGTTTTTCATTTCTTCTTCTTTGTTTTGCCGTCAGATCATTTTTTTATTTCTTGTTGTTGTTCTTCTTTTTTATTTTCTTTTGTTTGTTTCTTATTGTTGTTGCTTCTTTTTTTTTTCTCGATCTGATCATGTATCCTTCAGATAAGGAAGAGTTCATGCTTTTCATTGTTGTAGACGAAGATTCTGTAATTCCTTCATTTGTGAATGAAATATTTTCTTTCTGGTGGTGCTTTTGTTCTTTGGTTTGACTTGCACTGACTGTGCAGAGATCGCTGACTCGGTGGAGAAGCCTTAATTCAGATAACTCGTCGTTCACAAAAAGCTTAAAGCATGGTTAGAACATGATTAGGCTTAAAATAACTCAAGAAACGTTTGCCTCAGTTGCCTATTTGGTATGTGTGCAAGGCACAATATCATCCTAGGGATTTCATCATCAGCATTTATTTTATTTTTATTTTTTGAAAACAAAATAAAAAACTTAAAAATTTACAAAACTGAAATTTTGATTTGGAGAGTTTGTCTCAAATTTTTATATCTGGTTGCTCATAACACCATACCCAAATCCTAAGCTTTACATCATTGATAAACTCTCCGATTTTTTTTTATTTTTTTTTGAAAACAAAACCTTAGAAATCTGTGTTTTTTTTTTTTTGAAAAGAAATTAAAACTTAATAAACTCTTTTTTTTTTTTTAAAACAAGATTGATAGCGTAGAAAACGATGATAAAAATCATGAGCGTTGACAAACCAGTTGATCTTTTGAGGAGATGCATGGATTAGGCATGCTGGAATGTCGCCGTTGATTAGGCGTAGTACCTCTTGAGTTGATTAGCATTCATTGGGAATTATCATGCAGACTCTTCTATCAGATGATTGACTCCTCCTTCTGGCATTGGTCCTACAAAATCTCTCTCTTTGTTTTTCGAGGTGCTGCTCCAGGTTTTGATCGATCATCTCTGGTCGAATCTTCGAAAAATATTCGACGAAGGCATTGATCGTTTCTGGCCATGCTGCTTGCATAACTCGGTCATTAGTTGAATGCCATGTGGACGCACTCCCAGTTAAGCTTTCGCCGAAGTGTTGTTTCAAGTCCTCTTCGTTCATCTTCAATGGCTTCATGTACCACAAGAAGGACTTGAGGTGTTTTATGGGGGAGCCTTTACCGTTGTAGACAGGGAATTTCCTCCTTCTACGAAATTGAAGCTCTGATCATGCAATGACCATGCATTCTTGGATTTCACTTTCAGTTCTCGGGGTTGAGCTCGCTGTACTCTCCTCTTGTTCTGGAACTTCCAATTCTCTTTCATCCTCCCCTTTATGTCCGCTGGGTTCGCCTGCGCTGTCAGTGGGAGATGGAGAAAAAAGATGACTTACTCCTTCATAGGAGGGTTCTTCGGCTTCTTTTCTTTGATCAGAACTCCTTCTTGTTATCACCGGTGTGATCTTTGCTAGTGTGTTTGGTGTTGGAACCTTTTATCCTCCCTTACGGATGAACCACTTTTGGAAGGACGGTTGACGGCTCCAATTGATTCCTTGATCTTCTTGCCTTTTCCCGAATGTCGTAGAGTCTTGATAGATCGACTGATATCCCAATCCTGCAGTATCAAACGCCTTTCTCCCAGGTATTGTTATTGGTTGTGTGGGCCCTTGTTGTCGGAGCCCCAGACCCATTCCCGGAAAGAACTTGCTTTTCTGTAGCATTTTCGGAATATTTCGATTTCGATATTTAAATTGACCCGTACAGGCGTGATGAATTGATGCTCCAGCTTTGTTCTCATGTCGGATCTCTGCTGTGTAGTTATGAATTTATGGGATCATGTTCACTGAGATCTGGTGGGACCTTATTTCATTTTCCTCATCATCTCCATGCACGGTAATTAGCTCATTTCCCTTCCGGAATCTGGCTTTCTGATGAAGAGAGGATGCACCTATTCCATTCTTGTGCATCCATGGACGACCTAGAAGGAGGTTGAAGCTTGCAGAGATGTCCATTACCAGGAAGGTAGCATAGGTTTTTAATGGACCAACCCATATTTCGATGGTCAGTTCACCGATTCCTGTTTGCTTACCATTGTTAAATGCTCGGACTGTCAAGGCTGATTCATCGGCTTTAGTGATACGGCTCATGTCGACCCCCATCTTTTTAGCCGCTTTCAATGTGCATATATTGACGCCAGCGCCATTATCCATGAAGACAGAAGGTATGATCATATTTTCCCAACCAATGGTAATGTAAAGACCTTTGTTGTGGTCCTTCCCCTCCGGTGGTAGGTCTTCATCTATAAAAGTAATCGCACATGGTCTTGCAGCTCGGTCGATTAGGTGTACCAGTTCATTGGGAGTGATTCCTGTGGGAACATGCATCAAACTTAGTGCCTCTTGTAGAGCCTGGCGGTGACTGGTCGATGCTTCTAACAATCCCCAAATTGAAATATCTGCTTTTGTTCTTCGCAACTTCTCAATGAGTAAGTTGTATTCCTTAATAGCTTCATGTTGATTGTTTGGCCTGATCCGAATCGGATTTCCCCTTGCTAGGACACCTGGATTTTCGTTTCGCAAGTTGAGAGGCTTGAACTGTCTTCCTCCCCTTGTTTGATGTTGTATCTCTTCGCATTTTTCTGATAGGCTTTCAGAATATATGACTTTCCCGCTACTTACAATGGTGAACAATGGTTTTTTATTCATCATACGGATGTTGGCGTCTGGGGCACTCTTTGCAGATTCCATTTTGTTCTCAAAGAACGACTACGGAGGCTTCATTTGTTTGGTCCTTCTCTTTTGTCGTACGGTCCGATATTAGAGATGGTTGACGTATTTCAGCGTCATCTGCCTCAATGAAGTTGATTCCCTGATTTCCTTGATGCGCTGGAAGTGGATTTTGTTGTATATTAGGTTGCTTTGACGCTCCCTCGATGATTATCTTGCCGTCGTCCAGCAAATCTTGGATAAGATGTTTCAGGACGAAACATGAATTGGTATCGTGTCCTGCACTCTGATGGTAGCCGCATGTCTTTGACTCATCGTAACCCCGAGGTTTGGGATTAGGTACAGGCTTAGGATCTCGGAGTTGAATTAATTTTTCCTTAACTAGCCTAGGAAGGTAGTCACTCATTTCTCCGTCCAGATCAGAAAATACTCGATTCCGGCTCCACCTTTTCTCGACATATTGTTGTCCTTTGTCTTGGCGGAATGCATTGGTGATAGGTGCTTTCCCTGCAGCTCTGATGTAAGTTGGTGTTGCAACAGTTGGGTTGACATAATTAATTTCCTTTTTTTTTGTCGAGCTTTGCCCTATATTGAATCTGGAGTATACGTCGTCCTTCATTGTATCCTCGATGCTTGCTCCTTTCCTTCGAAAATCGGAAAGATTTTCAGGTGAAGACATGATGATGAATACCCTGTAAGACATTGAGAGATTTTTCATTAGCATTTTTAGTTGCGCCTCTTTTGATGGTCATTCGAATATTTCGAACACTTTCTTTTCCCACCGACTCATCCAGTCGACGAAACCTTCATGTGACCCTTGTCGAAGGGACTCAAGCTGGCATAAGGCCATAGAGTGATCTGTATTTTTTGCAAAATGTTCAACGAATGAATTAATCATGAGTGGCCATGTAGAGATTTTTGATTTCTCTGCATGTTGGTACCAATCAAGGGCTAACCCAGTCAAGCTTTGGTGGAACAAGTTTAGCAGCCAGTCGTCAGTTAAACCTTGGGGCTTTAGGTATTGGAGATATAGTTTAATGTGAGACCCCGGGGGTCCCATGCCATTATATTTTTCTATTTTTGGAAATTTGAAACCTTCAGGCAAGTATCCACTTGGCGGAGTGTACCATATTTCACCATCCACGCTGGTGTTGTCCTCGATTATTGACAGCCTCTTCATTACATGTTCTTTGAAATGCTCGAATTCCAAGCTCTCCTTGTTTGGTGTTGGAATTTCGTCATTGTCGCCTGTACCTCCGGATTATCCGTTTTTGTTTTGATCTTTTGGTTGATGATCGTCCTTGGATCCAGAGCCATTTGTATGTTGATCAGAATCTGAGCCTTTTCCGTCATTTCTAGCCTCATCTTGCAGCTTCTTAAAGAAATTGGCGAGTTTTTCCTCAATGATTTGTTCTATATTTGAGGTGAGGATGTCAGTATTGTTGGCTTCCCCTTTCCCATGTTGTGAATCATCCATCTTGACCAGTCTTCCTTCCTCCGACCGATGCCAAGTACGAGTGTAAGCCCCCCCTCGCGTTATGGTTGCTTACGCTTGTATAAGTGCCTGAAATCACAAAATCTGAACTATGATATCAGTATAAAGAAAAGATTATAAAATTTCCCTTTAATCATTTTTCAAGTCGAATCTCTTGTTTTTCCCCAGCAGAGTCGCCACTGTAGAAATCGGGTGTTGGTATGCACGAGTCGAGTGTCGGTCTATTTCCTTTGTCCATAATTGTTATGGGGCGAGGTCCATGTTCTCATCCGTTCGTGGATGTTTAATGTACACAGGGGTCTGGCAGAGATAATTTCTTACTAGTTCATTAGTAAGAGGGCCAACTCTGTAAAGAAGAAAGAGATGTTTTGAAGTCGCCACCTGAATAAAGGGAGTCAGGACCCTTTTAACTAGTTTAAATTCTTTTGAGGAAAACAAAACCTAGTTACGACTTGCATATTTATGGTCTGCTATCAGAGAGTCTGGGTAAGGAGATTCTAGTACGGGATGGGAAGGTGTTAGGCACCCATCAGCCGCCCAATCGTAAGATTGGCCTCTACTTCATGATTAAAGGGGAAAAGTTTATAATTTACTTTTATCAATACTTATGTGCAGGATTTTAATACCGAAATTTATTAGAAATTGAGAAAAGATTCTTATGCATCAATTATTTAGAATATAGAATTAATGCAAACTTTAATATTATTTATATATAATAAACATATTTATTATGGGTCTAATGTGGGAGGGAATTCCGCTTTAAACCCACACTTTGACTTATCCCACTTGGAAAATTAATAATAAAGCGTAATTATTTTTATGTAATGTAAAGAGTAGTCTGCGGTGTTACTACGAAATGGAAAACCATTCCGTTCGTATGACTACATGATTACCGAAGAGATAGGAAATTAATATACCTGAACTATGATATTGAAACTTGAAGGATTCTTAGGACGATTTCTTGCTTTCGTCAAGTATGCGAAAAGTAATTAAAGTACCAAAGCAATTTAATGCTAATCTTTTAAGAACTTAAAGACAATTAACCTGAAATATGATGTAAGAATACTTGAAAATATTCTAATAACGATTTCTTGCTTTTGTCAAGTATGCAGAAAATAATTAAAGTACCAGCAATTTAATGCTAATCCTTTAAAAACTTAAAGACAATACTTGATTTGATTACTAAGCGAAGGAAAAATAAAGGAGAAAGTGTTTGAATGAGAGAAATTATTATTGAGTCTCTGCTTGAAGTGTTTTCCAGTCTAAAATGAAGTCTCTGGAGTGTTTTTTCGTTCTTTTTGAATGAGAAATTCGATCTCTATTTATAGGGAAAAAAATCTCAATTCTCCGTCAATTTCGGGCTGCTTTGTTGAAAAAAAAGGCCGTAAATCGTCCTTTTTTTCTTTCTTCTTTTCTTCGCAAATTTTCCTTCGCAAATTTTCCTTCGTTGCTTTTCTATTGTATGCGACAATTAAAAATCTGATTATGACATGTGGGTCCGCTGGGTACTGTTACTATTCAAAGTACTGTTACTGTTCACCGATTGCAAAAAACATGCTTGATGTGAAATTAGTCTCCTACCCAAGCTCCATATCATCCCTAAGAACCTAGTGATGTATTCAAAATCGAAAATCATTGTCGATCAAAATCCATCATCATCGTGATCATCATGATGACCACCATTAAGAACACCCATGTTCTTCATGTTCTTCATGAGGAAGAAAGAGAGGTGCCCTTAGTAAAAAAATCGGGTGCCTTTAGTATTTCCCTGGAACTTGACTGCTTTGACTTTTAGTCTTATGAGATTTTGTTCTGCTCATAACTTCTTCATACAAACTCAGAATGATTCCATTCTTTCTCCATTGGATTCGTATTTTCTTCCTCTCTATCATGATAGCGAGAATTCCCAGGTTTGGAAGGATAATGAAATGGGTAGGAGCTGTGCTTGTGGGCTTGATTGGTAGAGCTTGTGGGCTTGATTGGTTGAGCTTATGGGCTTGATTTAAAGGATATGAAAATCCTTAATTGCTCCACAAAGAATTTCTCTTGTATTCTGCTCCGAAGTATAAGAATGATATTTTCTATGGAAGGTGCGGAAATGGGGTGTCAACACGTGCCTTAGAATTTTACAAATTTTATATTATTAGAAAGGATTTTAAAAAATCTACACAACGAGTACAAACAACAATATAAAATTTAGTGTTTTAACGAAAAATTCGATAGTGACTTTTAAAATTTATTGCATTTCAATTTTAGCCTTATAACACCATTACACATATCGGTATTTCGATTTTATTCGGTCGGCCCTCCCCACCGTGGGAGCGGTGATCTAGTTTAAACTTTAAACCGGACGTTAAACTATGAAAACAATTCACCTAGGTATTTAAATGACTAGGAACAAGAGAACAAATAAACTATGAAATCATTAAAGCCTGTAGAAATAGGAGTCCTGTAATCCAAGAACTATGGTTTATTGCTTCTTAAAACATAATGGTTGATATCTGGTTCACCGGGAATAATGTTTACTTTGAGAATATTACACCTGATAGCACAAAAAACATTTAAAGATTAAAAAGAAAGATTCAGGATAGTGAAGTCAAACTCAGAGGACATATGAACAATACTACTTATGATCAGCAAATTCTGAAGTATTTCAATATGGGATGCAGAAGGGTTAAGTCTTTTAGAGCTATTGAATGTTTCTTTTCTTTACATGTGCCAAATATTGTACTTCTATGCTGTGATGAGGCCTCTAAAGGAAACCCTGGTTATGCTGGGTATGGCTTTATTATAAGGGATTATGCAGGGACTTTTCTTACAGCAAAATGTGGAGGTATTGGAATTACTACAAACTTTATTGCTGAAGTGATGGGGATTATTGCTGCACTGGAATGGGTTGTTCTTAAGGAGAAAAGTAAGGTTATTATCAACTCTGACTCCAAAGCTTCAATTCTTGCATTCACAAAAAACAAATTACCATGGTATATTTGGAATAGATGGGAGAACATCTGCAAGAAGATTAGAGCAATCCACTTCAATCATGTTTACAGAGAGATTAATTTCTCTGCTGATTTTTTTTGCAAAGAAGGGTGGATACCTTGAAAAAGGTCAAGTAATAAAGTTCAATGTAAGACCTCCTTGTATGCTTAGAATTGAACACCCAGATGTAGTTTATTACAGATTCTAAATAAGTGTGTGTCTTTCTTTGGCTTATTACATGTTGTCAGCTTTAGCCTTTTTATTTCTACTTTTATTTTCTTTTCTCTCCTTTGGTTGTATTTTTTGACTATTCATTAATAAAAATATGAGTTTTGGTTAAAAAAAAAGGTGAGTAAGTGACATACTATCGGCTGGGCCTCACTATGTCGATAGAACTTTGGTTTGATTCTGTAGACTCCGACTGTCGTTCCATTATTATTTATAGTATATACTAGATCTTAACCCGTGCCATAACGGAACGGGATGTTTTGTCTCTAATACGATATTGTTCACATTCCTCTTGCTTCATTTTATTCGTAAGTAATTATTTTGATATTCAAATAGTTTTTGGGAAACAAAATGGGTTACCTGATCTTTTTATTTCTTATTTAAGCATGTTATTCCAATTTATTATCTGGACGGAGTAATAATGTTGTGCCAACATGAAAAATAAATAAAAAATACAGTAAATAAAAAATTTCCCCATTTATTGTTCCATCATATTATAATTTCAAACTTCAAAAAGAATATTTCATCTAACTGTACATATACCTAAACTGCCAATCCAACTCCATGATGTTTATGAATACATTTGTTCCGAAATTATTGATAACTAAGGCTCTAAGGAGTGAAGCAAAACCCATAATATTTTCCCTACTATAGATAAACACTATTTATTTATTTATTGCAAATGTGAGAGTTATAAAAATGAAGAACCCTTGGCTATTGGAAGGCTGAGATATACACATGTGAGTTGAAAAAATAAACTTATAGTAGTAAATCAAAACATGTGTAAGATTCTTTCTCAATCATATTGATAACATAAAATTGAAGAAATTCGTGGATAAAAATATTTCACACCAACTATGCTAAGTAGTGCATGAATGACGTTCTCGCATCTAGTGTTACTCAAGTAATTTGGAGTTTTAAAGAGCATAGTCATATTGATATTTGTATCTACATAAATTCAACTAACCTTCCGAAGAAAAATTATTAGTTTCAAGGTAGAGCCGACACAAACTTCTGTCGCCTTCAATGTATACAACACACATTGGGTTTAATCGGCCTTGAGATTAAACAAATACCCCAACATTAGTCAAATAATGTCTACAAATACGGGATCGAAACAAAGTGCTAACGGGAAAAATGAGAGACTAACATCAGTTCTACAAATAAAATACCCTATATGTATCAAAGTTTGTTAACCAAACATGTATTCAAATTAAAAAGTCATCAACTTAACACAAAAATATAAAAGAACCCAAGTTAAATCAATACTTGCATAAACAAAACTTATAAGAGAATTTTGTAATTATTAAATACCTTTAAAATCATTATTAGAGATTTAATTGCATGCCTCGTTAAAAACTACGGTAGGACGAAATCACCAGATTAATCTGTAGAAATTTCACTGGATATGTAGCAATTCAGAGAAGTTTACACTGGTGGTGATGCGTTCCATCTAAGTGTTATTCGATTGATTGTTTTTTTTTTTTTAGAATGTTTCGGTTTTCATTGGAGAAACCGAGAGGGAGCGTTTCATTATATTCATTATTATTCAGAAATCCAAGACCAACTCGCCCTCTACTTACGGGATCTCAATACAACCTTAGATTTATCTATTGGACGGAGAAATTTTGATACTAAATATGTAGTTTTTAGTGTTATTTATTATATAACGTGACATCCAAATGTTTTTTCTTCTTCTTAATTTTCATGTATTTTAACCGAGTTTATATTAGCATTAAGACGATCAACCACATTTCTAATTTATAGTGTTATCCTTTTGTAGCAGCACATAATTAACATAGTCAATTACTACTCATCAATACCGGCCAGTACCACAAACCACCAGATATCACTTCTTTCTCCACCACCACCATTTTACATCCCTCGTAGAATATTGGGCACACTTATAACTTTTAATCCCACACGTCATGTATAAAGTTTAGATTTAACAAACTTAGGTCGTCAATTAATTTATTCAACTATATGTTTTTTGTTAATACTGAAAATCATGCGTTTAATGGTTACCAAAGATAACAGTGGTACCAAAAACAACCATTTTGTCTTATATGATTTGGTATCATCCCAAAAGTATTTGTTATCCGCCTTTTTTGATCGTGTCAAAAACAACCAACTATACTTTTCACAATACAATGTTACCCGTCATGTAATTTTTTTTTTTAATTTTTATTCAAAAAGAAAAAACCAATACCACCGCCACTATTTCTTCCACCAAAACTAATGTTACCGCCTCCACCACTTAGTAACACCTTCCACCGCTTCAACCACTTACTTCTTCCTCTACTACCACCACCACCACTAATATCTATTGAAATAATTTTTGTCAAAATTATTATTTATTGATGGAGATATGTATTAATATTAATTAAGGGATATTTATGATGTAAAATTAATAAATCATTTATCATGAGAAATTAATGAGACATCAATTAATAAAACACTTATACTAATTAATATTTAAGTTGAACAAACCATGACCATATATTTATCTTCTCTCTAGATAAATCACTTATACTAATTAATATTTAAGTTGAACAAACAACCACTGTTGATTCATCTTTTCTATCAATTCCAACCTAGGTGGAACAATGGTTAGAGGCCACTCTTATGACACAATAGGTCATGAGTTCGAACCTCCCCGTTATAATTTTTGAAATTCCATATCTTGACTTGAGTATCCATTTTTAATTCATAATATTGGAATGAACACCACGTGTGCGACTTGTAGGGTGTGGCACGGAGAACCACAGCCTTTGATTTATCTTTGCCAAGGATAAATCCTGACAACCATTCAGATTAGCAAAGTTAGCTAAAATCTGCTTTATACTATTAACTAGATTTCTTAAAAAAACCATCATTCATGATTCATCTACTACACTATTATTATATTGGAGGACCAAAATCAGTATTTTGTACTAGCAAACATACCAATGAACACCATAATATTCTTCCACATTTTTGTTTATTTGTTTATGCTCATTGTCGCAAAATGGCCATCCTGGCCCATCCATACAAGGTTGTAATTCAGATATATATATATATATACATAAGGGGTGAGCATATAGCAATCCAACCCGGCAACATCCCCCATAATTTGGTGGGTGGATACCCAACCCGTGTATGGACAGGTTGGATATGGGTGCACTCTTAAATATCCGATAAATATTGGATTGTTGTATGAAAAATCTAAAAATTCATTATGTTAGAGCATTGATCGGTCGAACTCACAAGTGTTGTTATCTCAAACTTGTTGTCAAATTTAGTTGTTAAAACTATATCTTGATTTCCAGTATACAATTAGTTAAGTCTCGGATTATGATAGAAGTGTAGTTGAGAAACGGACATCACGACAGTCATCATTGCGCTCCACTGTTTGAAGGCAAAGATCAACCGAAACTTTTGGAGAACTTCTTCAACAAAAGGTAAGTGAAGACTCAACCACATATTTCTCAAGTTATTCACTTTTCTATCTATGATACGATGTCGCATAACTAATTAGACTATCATAAGCATATCAAGAATTTCGAGTCAAGTTTATCTTGTAATTAGCTCTCGAAATATATGACTAATAGCCTGTTTGGATGAAGAAGTAGAAGTCAGAAGTGCTTCTCCGGAAGTAGAAGTCATAAGTCCATATTTTTTGCTTCACAAAATGTCGACTTTTCTGCTTCTGGAAGTCATTCTGAAATTCTACACCCAAACTGACTTCTTGCTTCTAGATGTGTATCCAAACGCGCTATAAGCTTAATGAACATTTTATACTTGATGAATTTCGGTTAAGAACAATTTACTATTCGCAATCAAAATCATGATTCAAGAATTATCATTCGAAAATAGCTTGGAATAGTGATATGTGTCATTGATATTATTTGGGAATGTTTCGAATTGATTTAGAAAAAAATATAGAACTACTGTAAATTTGGATATAAGATAGTGTACATACCAATCTTATAAACCGGGAAAACTATTACAAGTCTGAAGCCGTAATATATGTACTCAGTACATGTAATGGAGTAGCTATATGTCGATAAACAACTTTTGGTACGCATACGCGTATGCACACCTTAAAAAATCTGTGAACTCGTGAACCCGGATCGGTACATAAACCAGTACACGTACCAGAAAAGTTCTGTGAAATCCGAAACTGGTTATTGTCTTAAGGTATCCATACCAGTCACGTACCGTAAAAGTTCTGTGAACTCTGAAACTTGGTCATGTCATAAGGTATACATACCGGTACACGTACTTTGACTTAATTGTTTTACGAACATGTTAATTACTTGTACCTTGTACATCTACTTACCATGTCGATTAAATTCATATGCACATAAATTATTTCTCCGAGATAATGAATTAATAATCTCTAAAAACACCATAAACATATTTGATCATATAATTGTGACTCGAGTTAAGTCTTAAGTGTTTATGAAAATGATCAAGCTTATAGTTCAGTTGGCTAGTTTCGACTAACCATTCATTAATGTGGTCCTTGTATACGGTTCGGTTACGGTTCATCCTAACCAGAGTGTATATCTTGTTATGTTAATCAGATTCAAAGATTCATTTAACAATAGATATTGTTTGCTTGGTTCCAAAGCTATCTTAGCTTAAACCTAAAGAAATCTATGCTTTGAATATCTATAAAAGGAGAACCTCAAACAACTGGGATCTTTGAATCCCGACACTACTTTCTTGTGTGTCCTAGTTGTAACTAGAGTCGTCTTCTCTAGAAGCACTTTTATGGTTTAGCGACTACAAAGACTTCATAGGTATTCATTAATCCAGGTCCAGCTATTGTTTATAAGATAGATCGAGTATCCTGATCTTATTCGATTGTTAAGCTCATCACTTGAACAAGATAGATAGAAATCTTCAAAGTTCTCTTCGTCCCAGGCTTTGTTGATTCCACAAGTTTAATACTTGTGAGGTGAATAATAATCTAGGATTTTCTACGGGAAGCATAAGTATGGGTTTTGAGGTTAGCTAGACTTTGTCTATTGCTATCAATTTCCAATCACCTTGATCTACGATCGAAAAAGAAATTATACATATAGGCTTATCTGTGGGAGGCAGATTGGTTAAAAGTCTTCAATTGAGTTGAAGACACTCTTAGGCTGTAAAGGACGTCAGCTAAGGGAATCAATTCTGCGGAGTCCTGCTGGGATTCAAGAGGTGTAAGGAGAGCGATTGTAACTGAATTGTTATGAGGTTTTAATTCGATCTCAACTACATTCCAATCTGAAGTTAATTGGTAGTACGCTAGTATCTGTAGCGGCTTAATACAATTTGGTGCTCAATCTGGACTAGGTCCCAGAGTTTTTATGCATCTGCGATTTCCTTGTTAACAAATTTTCTGGTGTGTGTTATTTTTATTCTCCACATTATATTGTTTATCTTTATAATTGAAATATCACAGGTTGTGCATTAATCAATAAAAGTAGATACATACATCCTTATTTGTTGGATACGACTTGATTGATTACTCGGGAAATTGATCTTTGGAATCACCCAAGTACTCTCATGAGCAAATCAGGTTCATAGAATTGCCTCTATAAACTTTTTGATTGGGAGAGAGAGAGAGATAACTCTTATAGATGGGGAAAAACGGTTCACTGATTTTTTAGGAAAGTGAAGAGTCGAGCGTGTTGTCGAGACTCCTCAACCAGGAAAACTGCTGAACCTCACACAGATGCACTGCAAAGGGAGTGCTTAGATTCGAGACATTAATTTGTAGGAATCCGGCCTAAACCAAGTCAATGTCCGTTTCAGAGTCAATTCAGTCGCAAAGAGAGAGGTGGGTTGATCTGTAGGAGGAAAGCTGAGAATTGTGTGGGATCAGTGATGATCAAGGATTTTGGATGTATTGAAGGTCTCTGCAATAATTGGTGAACTATTGGGTTCGAATATGTTCTGATGGATTGATGAATTCTTGAGAGTAATTACTCGATAAATTCTGTGTAGACTAAAAAATGTTGTCCCTTCAATCATGGATTCAGAAACTTATTTATATTGTCAGAGTTATGAACACCTTGATCCCTGTAAGTGTAAAGGTTTCATGAGTGGAAGAGTGGGAAAATGGAAGATCGTGGTAAAGTCAGTTCCATATTGTGTAGAGACTTGAAGAATCGTGCACCCACTACTTTGCTAATTCCTTCAACCGTTGAGACAACTTACGTACATTTCTCGTCGTGGATGAATCCACATGTTGTAGGCCGCCAGACCAAAACCCTAGTTCTTATCCCCCAATTTGACGTGATTGATGTCTCACGAATCATGGAGTCTGCATGACATACATGTATTTAGTTTTTCAGTTGTTGACTGATTAGACAATGAGTCTAGGTTTTGTTGAATAAAGCATGTTTGACAAATACTCACCGATTCATGAACGTTAATGTTGCTCGTCTGATCAAATATTGTAAATTCGACGAGTTGTTGAATATTGGTGAGTTACTGAACATATATGGATTATTTGAGCAACTGAGCAAGTATTTCTTGATTCAACGAATACTGATAAATTACCGAATATTGATAGTTGGGTCAATATTCGAGCAACTGAGCAAGTATTGCTCAATTCGACGAATTACTGAATATGGAGAATTTGACGAGCAACTGAGAAAGTATTGCTCAATTCGAAAAATTAACGAATGTTGATAATTTGATGTGCAATTGAGCAAGTGTTTCTCAATTTGACAATTTACTAACAATTTATTAAATATTGATAGTTGGATCAATATTTGAGCGACTGAGCAAAGTTGCTCAATTCGACGAAATATTTACTGGTGACGTGACCCAATAAAATATAAAAATATTGGTAGATTACCAGATATTATAAAATTAATCCTCGTGGATCAACATAAATTTATTTGGTGTTTGAACTTACTCAGAATAATGATTTGTTGAGTGCTTGTTCGAAAACCCTAATTTTTGATGAATTGTTCATTAGTCGACGAATTGCTGAAAATAGGTCATGAGCAAAGGAGGGACCGACTACATGAGACTATGGACTTCGATGTGATGCCTAATTTCTCGAGTGAGTGTGCACCAGGGTTCTCAGTTGGAGAGTTGGTGAAGGAATGATGATTAAGTGCTGGTTTCATCATTTACTGAAATATTGCTGGGTTCAGCATTAGGTGATAAATCCTAGGTATGAAAGATGGGACCGACCAAGAGAGCATGGAACCGGCTCTTGGTTGTCACATGACTAGCTGTTGACCGTTTGAGCAATCTCCAGGTTAGTTGGAGAGAGTTTGGGCCTAATATGAGCAACTGAGCAAATTAGGTCAGAATTATGAAAACATGTGGGATCGGCTCTGTACAAGCCCTAGGAATGACTCTGGTCGGTCATTAAGGCATGCACATCTTACCATGGTTCCCGAGTCTCCGTACTGAGAGTTTTAGTATTTTCTGATGTGCGTTCGAGCAACATTGTGAATTTTCAGAAGAGTTTCATCTTGACTGAAATTCTTGATTTTTGTTGGAATGAGCGTGTATGCTCAATTGATCAATATTTTGTAAATATTAAAATAAGAGTATTTTAACATCTAAAATTGCCGTGAGAGGCTAGCCGATGTGACCATGTTGGCTTTTGAATTTTCATGATTTGAGCAACATTCGAGGAGTTATGAAGAAATCATGATTTTTGCTCAAACCAAGGAGTTTCATGAATTTGAGGAAAATAATAATTATAAAAGACTAGGGATTGCAGGGTGTGGGATCGGCCACAGCTAGGGCATGGCCGACTGGCTATGTTGTCCGGTCCTGCACTCCTTTCACTATTTTATAATATTAATTTCATGAATCTGTGATGTTATGGAGAATCCATGAGTTTTGTTGAAACAGGGGAGTTTCATGAGTTTAGGGAATAATAGTTATAAAAAGCTAGGGATTGTGAGATGTGGGACTGGCGACGGCTAAGGCATGGCCGGCCGGCTATGTTGCCCGGTCCCGCATACCTTTCCCTATTTTTATAATATTATTTCATGAATCCATGAAGTTATGAAGAATTCATGAATTTTGCAAAAATAAGGAAAGTTGCTAAAATCAAGGAGTTTTTCATAAGTTCATGAAAATAACAAAATATGGCAAAATAATGAAGGAAGCATGGGGACCGGCCACGGCTAGGGCCCGGCACTGGGCGCTCCTTATTATTTTATTAATATTTGTTATTTTTTCCTGTTTTGCGCAGGATTCTTCATCTATTCATGTTTTTGGGTGCGAGTTCGTGCATCTGGGTGCTCAGTCATGCATCATTGTCGAGTACAGTTACACCATTTTTGTGGGGCTTACTCGGTGATGATCCAGATGCCCGGTTATTGAGTATTTATTGTTAATCCATGAAATTCAGTGTATAATAATTCATGAAATTGAAAAATAAAAATGAGTAGATATTTATTATCAATTCATAGGATCAGTTGTGGATTCGACCATGAATTCGGAATAATAAAACATGCATTACCATTCGATGGGATCGTGGATCCGACCATAAAATCAGAGTAATAAAATTATATATTGCCATTCCATGAGATTCGTGAAATCGGAGTAATGAGATAATACGGTTGTTCATTGCCATTCTATGAGATCAAGTCGTGGATTCGATCATAGAATCAGAATAATTGTTATTGCCGTTCTATGGGATCAGGCCATGGATTCGACCATGGAATCAGAGCAATTGTTATTACCATTCCATGGGATCAGGCTGTGGATTCGACCATAGAATCAGAGAAATAATAGATTATTCTGGGAATTCAGTGGTGAATGTCACGGCATAATTAATCTATGTGCATAGTCAGGAGACGGCTAATATCCTGAGGGCGCTCTCGAATCCTTACGAGAATGCCCGAGTCTATACGCGGTGGCTCTACGTAGTCAGGATCAGTGAGAATCACTGTCCTGAAGGCGTTGTTGCTCTCAATCTTGCGGAGAACCGCCCAATCGTTCTTCTATGTATAGGGGGGTCGCTCTCCTGTATTCAGGGAACAATGAGTATCACTGACGTCCTGAAGGCGTTAAGCCCTCTCAACAAACAATTATGTAGGAGGACCGCCCAATTATATTATTCTACATAGAGGGCACAAAGAAATACCAGGGATCGAACGCTCAGCTAGTGGAGTCTTTTCAAAATACATATTCATCATGGCTTCGTAAAATATGAATCGTCACATGCCTGAAGCCGTATCAGAAACATACAGTATCATGATTTTACGGTTTTGACCTTTGTTGAATATCCACCATCAACAACTCTGAATATTATTCATTGATTGAGATTCATTAAGTTGAACTCTCAGAATTATATTGAAATTTATCCATACAGGTTGCCTAAGAAAAAGTTTGTGGTGTATTTTGGTACCCCCACTTTTTCACATTGAAAACACATGTTCGTTATGTTAAGGGTATTTTAAAAATATTATGTAAGGTACGAGGGTAAGTCTACTAATTGAATATATGATCTAGTCCTATTGCGTTGAAGGATTCTGCCATGTCCACCAAAAGAAATTTATGACAGAAGTTAATTAGAAAAATAATTTCCATTTTTGTGATACAACTGTAATATCTTCTAATGGAAGAATTTTCATCTCTGTAACATATTAAATATTAATAAGAGTTATTTTATGTAAAGTCCCCTTATCCTAAACATGTATTTTGTTTAGTAGTAGCCATGGTTTTAGGTTTCCTTATTAATGCTACCAGCAGTAATGGTAGTGGAATTTTTTTAGAGAGAAATATTCCGACCATTTTGGTAAATCAGTTAAAACAATATATTAGGTGACTAGGGTTCTTATTTCTCACAAAAGAAAGTAAAAACAAAACAGCCGCACTAAAACTCTTTTCCCTTTGAAACCTAGATGTTGTGAAAGAGGTAGAAGAAGGAAGCCATTTGATTTGAGACGAACAATATTGTTTCCGGTTGGAGGATTTGTTCTTGCTGTGAAATCATGTAGATTTTCTAACTCTTATATCTTTTAAATCTCGATCTAGTGAGCCTAGAAAAGTCTAACGAAATCTTAAGGAGAGGAAAGGTCTGTAGTTTTGTTTTTTTTTGTTTTTCTTTCTACCTAGTCTTTTCTTATCATCTTACTATTGGAGCTTCTAAGTAAACTGCTGAATAAGGGTTTCGTTTACAGTCTGTGCTTAGTCTAATGGGGGCGTAGACGTTTGCCCTTCAGGACAATAACCTATTTTCCAGTAGTTTGTGTAGTATGGGTTATGGATGAGAAGATTACTTCGTTTTTTCTTTTTTGTTTAGATAGGTTCATAATTTTAGGATTGACTTATTTTCTCCTGATTGCTTTTGGTCAGTTTCACCATTTGAATGACATATCCAACTATTTAATGGGTTAGTATATAGTTAGTGGTGTATTGTAGATGGTTACATCTAAAAGAGTAATTACCCAAGTTTTGTTTTATCAAATCTTTACGCCTAGGCATGGTAACTAATCGCTTAAGTGTTAGGTTGTTTGTCGATAGTTTTTAAGGATTTAGACTCCTAGACCAAGCACCTAAGTTTCGGTAGATTACTCGTATCAAAAAGGGACCTAACTGTTAAAGGGATATTGGAACATTAGTGATGTGGTCCGTCGTTGAAGACAGGGTGTTTGTCTGTATCTTTTCTCGCACGACTAGGTGATATGCAGGGAACCATATACACCTATTTTAATGTCTTAGTAGTTAGATAGTTAGAGGAATGCATGTAGGGTTTTTGAAGACTGCCATCTTGTGGTACTGGCAGTGTTGCTATCATCATTTGGGGAGATTAAATGATGTGGTTATTTATTGTTTTGTGTCTGTCGCCCGTAGTTGGCTCGATACCCATAAGTTGTATGGCGATGACCGAGAGGTCGCCTAAAGATATGGATCTATTATATTTGATTGGGTACGACAACATCGTGTTCTCCGGCGCACGTTAGGAGGACTACACAAGGGTCGTTACTTTTTTTTATCGTACGTTTGGTATAAGAGATTAGAGAGGGGAGAACAGTAGAGTATTATACGGCCAGGGGATGGGTGATATTTTTAGAACTGGTTATTTTTCATTTAACTTTTTTATTACTCGACATCATGTTTTGTCCTTATGGACTTATTTTACCCGTGAATCAACTACCCTTTTAAACTGCTTACATTACTCCGATGAGTGTAAGGTGTCCGTCTCATATATTTACTACTACTTATGGTCGTATGAATTATTTAGGGCTTGTTGGATCGTCTCTAATAGTTATAAGGGTGTGAAAGTCTGCTTTTAGTTGGGTCTGACCCAACTTACTATTTCTTTTCAGGAAACGGTGATCGTGGAGAATCATAGTTTGTAGATTTCATTTCGGATCCGAAAAGATATTTCATCTTTATCTTAAGGTGTTTAATTAGCCTTGTTACTGTTTCTTTTTCTTTGAGACTAGACTTTCCTTTCCTTTGAATAAATGTCTTTTTAGCATTTAAAAGGGGAGACCGACCTGCGTGTCGAGGACAAACTTTGTTTTAAATATTTTATGAAACCTTACAACTTTTATAAGTTTTATTAAATAAATTCGTTTTATGGATAGTTGTCAATGTGCTCCATATAATATCCTGATCTCCATTTGTTGGTATGACGGTTTGAGTGTGTATAATGGTCCATGAGTATGCCACACTTGGGATTTTAGGGAGGCCGACCTATAGTTCGAAGTGGGGATGTTACAAAGTGGTATCGGAGCCCTGGTTACATAAATCCTTGGGAGCAGGTGTAGGGTCTTGTTTGATCACGTTAGGCACGAGTTTTAGGAGCACTTTGATTGTTTTTTTTTCTTGTGTGATTTTGTGTTTATAGTTCTTGTTTTTCTTCCCATTCTTAGAGTATGAATGGTCGCGGTAGACGTAATACTGAGGGCCATGGTCATGGTAGAGGTCGTGGAAATTTTGTCGAATATTCTGTGGCAGAAAGTAACTCACTCAATGTCAGTAGTATATCTCGTAGTGTAGATGAGACTAGGTCCACTGGAAGCTATCGATTTCGCGGGACTAGGTCCACTGGTAGCTCTCGATCTCGCAGGACTAGGTCCACTGGTAGCTCTTGATCTCGTAAGACTAGGTCCACAAGTGGATCTCGATCTGTTCATACCGAAGGAAGAGAGGGTGTTTCTAACACCTTAACGTTAGAGAACATTTAGACAATGTTGAATACTGCGATCACAATGTCATTAGATCAGAGGCTTGGTCAACGTGGAGGTACGAAAGATGTGGCACCCCCAGAAATGAATGGAACTGCAATTGTAGAGAGAAACACGAAGTCATGGGTTCAGTTTTACCAAGATTTTATAAAGATGAAACCTCCTTCGTTTACAGGAAAGGGAGGTGCAACTGAAGCACATCAATGGTGTGCCAAAGTGGATAGGATACTTGCTCAGTTTGATTACTCTGGGGATTTTAAGCAGAGGATGGCCGCTTTCTTATTAGAGGAAAATGCAGCAACATGGTGGGAGTCGATGGGAAGGACAGTTGATACAATGGAGGTTACTTGGACAAGATTCAAAGACTTGTTCCTTGGACACTTTTTCCCTCCAGCCGAGTGTCAAGCTATGATTAGGCAGTTTGAGGAACTAGAGCAGAAGGAAAATCAATTAGTGGTCGAATACGAGTGCGAATTTGATCGTTTGTCGATTTTTGCTGCTCATCTTATGCCTACCGAAGCATACAAGATCGAAAGGTTTTTGGGTGGATTGCATAGTGGGATTTCTCGACACATTATTTGGAACCCTAGTTTTAATACTTATGCCACAGTTGTGAATTGTGCTAGGGTACATTGGTTGAAGATCCAAGAGGCAAAGAAAAAAAGAACAAGTAAAGTGGATAATAAGATCACCGAGAAGAAGGATAATAAGGGTGGGAATGCCAATGGACAAAAACGTTATTTTCACCAAGGTAATCAGGGCTGGAAGAAGCCACGAACAGATGAAGGGAACAGTGGTACTGGAGCCATGGTTCATGCTCCTCAGCCCATGAGAACCGTGGGTTATGTATTTAAGGGACCTTGTTATCACTGCCAAACACCAGGACATAAGGCTCGTGATTGTCCAAAAAGGGGAAAAGCTTCTCCTGCTGAGTATGAGCGACGTCAAGTACAGAACTAGCCTCAGGGCCTCAACCTCGGTTGAATGCTGTCTTGCCTCAGAATGGCGAGGGACCGGTGGTAATGTTGGAAGGTACTTTTCTTATTTACACTCGTTATGGTAGAGTATTGTTGGATACTGGAGCTACTCATTCTTTTATATCTTCTATGTTCGTGAAAACTTTGCATGTTGTGCTAGAGTGTTGTTCCTATGTTGTTATGTCACCGATGGGCGGTTCAACATTTATTGATCATATGTGTAGGTCGTGCATTATCCATATGGTAACGATAGAGTTTGCTTTAAATCTTTTTGTCATGGATATTGATGTGTATGATGTTGTCTTAGGAATGGATTGGCTTGCTGCCCACCATGCTAAGTTAGACTGCTATGCTAAGACAGCCACTTTTCCTATTCCGGAGGAAAGTGATGTTGTTGTGTCTAACTTATCGGGAAGTTAGGAGAAGACTCTTAAATTATGTAGTGCTTTGCTTAAGGGTTCTTCGGTGAAGAGTATTCCATTGGAATCCATAGAAGTGGTAAGATTATATCAAGAGGTGTTCAGCGATATACCAGGCTTGCTGCCACATAGGGAGGTGGAGTTTTGTATTGAGTTGGAACCTGGTACCGCACCTATATCCAAAGATCCTTATCGAATGTCACAGGTATAATTGAGTGAGCTGAAAAAGCAAATTGAAGAATTACTTTGGAAGGGATTCATTAGACGAAGTAGCTCTCCTTGGGGTGCACCAGTTTTGTTTGTAGCGAAGAAAGATGAGTCATTGAGAATGTGTATCGATTATCGTAAGCTGGATGAAGTTACAATTAAGAACAAGTATCCTTTACCGAGAATTGATGATTTGTTTGATCAATTGAAGGGTATTAATTTGGTATCTAAGATCGACTTGAGGACTGGGTATCATCAGATATTAATTCATGAAAGTGATATTCCCAAAATAGCTTTTGTGACCCGTTATGGCTCGTTTGAATTTTTGGTGATGCCATTTGGGTTGACCAATGCACCATCATTTTTTATGGATTTGATGAACTACGTATTTCGTGAATTTTTGGATCAGTTTGTAATCGTATTTATAGATGATATCCTGATTTACAATAAGACTACTGATGATCACGCAAAACATCTTCATCTAGTGCTTCAGACTTTGAAAGATCACCAGTTGTATGCTAAGTTTGAGAAGTGTGAGTTCTAGAAGCAAGAGGTTAAATTTCTAGGCCATGTCGTATCAGGAGATGGTATATCGGTCGATCCTTTAAAGGTTCGGGCTGTGATAGACTGGAAGCAACCAAAGACAGTAACTGAAATCCGGAGTTTCTTAGGGTTGGCCGATTATTATCGTCGATTCATCAAGGGGTTTTCGGTTACTGCTGGTCCTTTAACAAATTTGACGAAGAAGGATGTTCCTTTCAAGTGGACTACTCAGTGCGAGAAGGATTTTTGCGAACTCAAGAGCAAACTAACTTCTGCGCCAGTTCTGATCATCCCGGAGAGTGGGGTTAAAAAGGTAATTTACACTGATGCTTCAATTCTTGGGTTAGGATGTGTGTTAATGCAGAGGGATATGGTAGTCTTTTATGCTTCGCGGCAGTTGAGACCTCATGAGCGAAACTATCCCACACATGACCTCGAGTTGGCAGCTGTGGTTTTTGCGCTTAAGATTTGGAGGCACTATTTGTACGGTGAAAGGTTTGAGCTCTTTACTGCCCACAAGAGTCTCAAGTACCTATTCTCTTAGAAAGAGTTGAATTTGCATCATAGGAGATGGATGGAGTTGATTAAAGACTATAAATTAAAAATGGAATATCACCCTGAAAAAGCTAATGTGGTGGCCGATGCTTTGAGCCGACAACCAATGGGAATTGTGGCTTCCATGATGGTACTACAATGGAGTATGTTAGAAGAGGTTTCTTGCTTTAACTTCGACATGGGAACATTTGGAGGGAAAGACTTGTTCTTTGGTAGCATGGTTATCAAATCATCTCTAATGAGTCGTATAGTGGAAGCTCAGGATGATGATGAGTGGTGTAAGAATCAGCTTGAGAAAATTCGGGAGATAGTGGATGAAAATTATTTCGTGGGACAAGATGGTGGTTTGAGATTCTGTGGGAGGATTTGCGTTCCCAAAGTTGATGATCTAAGACGATCTATTCTAGATGAAGCTCACCGAAGCAAGTGCACCATACACCCTGGTGGAAACAAGATGTACAAGGATTTAAAGAGGCAGTACTGGTGGACATGAATGAAGCGAGATATGACTGAGTACGTCCAAAAGTGTTTGACTTGTCAGCAAGTTAAGATTGAACATCAAAACCCAGCTGGAAAATTGCAACCTTTACCTATTCCTGAGTGGAAGTGAGAGAACATATCCATGGATTTTATCACTGGGTTGCCGCCATCGAGTAAGGGTCCCGATGCGATTTGGGTGATAGTTTATAGATTGACGAAGTCAGCGCATTTCTTACCAGTCAAGACGACTGATACTAGTGATAAACTAGCCCAAATATACATGAGTGAGATAGTCAAGCTTCATGGCATGCCAATATCGATTGTTTCTGATAGAGACTCATCTTTTACATCACGGTTTTGGAAGAGTTTTCAGTTGTCTTTAGGGTCTTCATTGAACTTTAGCACAACCTTTCATCCTCAGACTGACGGGCAGACAGAGCGTGTGAATCAGGTGCTTAAGGATATGTTGAGATGTACCATTATTGATCTCGGTGGCAGTTGGAAGAATCACTTACCCTTGGTATAGTTTGCATACAATAATAGTTATCATTCTAGCATTGGAATGGCTCCGTTTGAGGCGTTGTATGGAAGACCATATCGTTCACCCTTGTGTTGGGAAGAGGCTGGAGCTGGAAAGCTTCTGGGCACAAAAATTATTCGCGAATCGTCCGAAAATATTGCTATAATTAGGGAAAGGCTACGTACGACACAAAGTAGGAAGAAAAATTATGCGGATAGGAAACGTCAAGATAGGGAGTTTGAGGTGGGAGACTTGGTACTTCTAAAAGTGTCACCTATGAAGGGTGTCTTACGTTTTGGTAAAAAGGGAAAGCTTGATCCTCGTTTTATTGGACCATTCCCCATTGTTGAAAGGATTGGAAAGGTCGCTTACCATCTTGCTTTACCAGAGAGATTAGCTGGAGTTCATACCGTGTTTCACGTATCTATGCTTCGAAAAAATGTGTGTGGCGCGGATCAGCATTCTCTGATAGATTATCATGATCTGGAGTTACGGAAAGATACTTCTTATGAGGAAAAAGCATGTAATATTTTCGAACGTAGAGAGCATGCCCTTCGAAGGAAGACCATTCCAATGGTTATAGTTCAGTGGCATCATCATAATGACAAGGAAGTCACTTGGGAGCGTGAGGATGACATGCTTAAACGTTATCCTGATCTTTTTGTTAATCCGGTAAGTACAACTAAATTTCGAGGGAGAAATCCTCTTTCTTTTAGGGGGAGAGATTGTAAAGTCCCCTTATCCTAAACATGTATTTTGTTTAGTAGTAGCCATGGTTTTAGGTTTCCTTATTAATGCTACCAGCAGTAATGGTCGTGGAATTTTTTTAGAGAAATATTCTGACCATTTTGGTAAATCAGTTAAGACAATATATTAGGCGACTAGGGTTCTTATTTCTCACAAAAAGAAAGTAAAAACAAAACAGCCGCGCTAAAACTCTTTTCCCTTTGAAACCTAGATGTTGTGAAAAAGGTAGAAGAAGGAAGCCGTTTGATTTGAGAAGAACAATATTGTTTCTTGTTGGAGGATTTGTTCTTGCTGTAAAATCAGGTAGATTTTCTAACTCTTATATATTTTAAATCTCGATCTAGTGAGCCTAGAAAATTCTAACGAAATATTATGGAGAGGAAAGGTCTGTAGTTGTGTTTTTTTTTCTTTCTACCTAGTCTTTCCTTATCATCTTACTATTGGAGCGTCTAAGTGAACTGCTGAATAAGGGTTTCGTTTATAGTCCGTGCTTAGTCTAATGGGTGCGTAGATGTTTGCTCTTCAGGACTAGATACTATTTTCCAGTAGTTTGTGTAGTAGCGGTTATGGATAAGAAGATTACTTCGTTTTTTTCTTTTGTGTTTAGATAGGTTCATAATTTTTGGATTGACTTATTTTCTCCTAATTTCTTTTGGTCAGTTTCACCATTTGAATGACATATCCAACTATTTAATGGGTTAGCATATAGTTAGTGGTGTATTGTGGATGGTTACAACTAAAAGAGTAATTACCCAAGTTTTGTTTTATCAAATCTTTACGCCTAGGCATGGTAACTAATCGCTTAAGTATGTAAAGGTGCTAGGTTGTTTGTCGATGGTTGTTAAGGATTTAGACTCCTAGACCAAGCACCTAAGTTTCAGTAGATCACTTGTATCAAAAAGGGACCTAACTGTTAAAGGGATATTGGAACATTAGTGATGTGCTCCGTCGTTGAAGACAAGGTGTTTGTCTGTATCTTTTCTCGCACGACTAGGTGATATGCAGGGAACCATATACACCCATTTTAATATCTTAGTAGTTAGATAGTTATAGGAATGCGTGTAGGGTTGTTGAAGACTGCCATCTTGTGGTACTGGCAGTGTTGCTATCATCATTTGGGGAGATTAAATGATGTGGTTATTTATTGTTTTGTGCCTGTCGCCCGTAGTTGGCTCGATACCCATAAGTTGTATGGCGATGACCGAGGGGTCGCCTAAAGATATGGATCTATTATCTTTGATTGGGTACGAAAACATCATGTTCTCCGGCGCACGGTAGGAGGACTACACAAGGGCCGTTACTTTTTTTTTATCGTGCGTTTGGTCTAAGACATTAGATAAGGGAGAACAATAGAGTATTATAAGGCTAGGGGATGGGTGATATTTTTAGAACTGGTTATTTTTCATTTAACTGTTTTATTACTCGACATCATGTTTTGTCCTTATGGACTTATTTTACCCATGAAGCAACTACCCTTTTAAACTGCTTACATTACTCCGATGAGTGTAAGGCGTCCGTCTCATATATTTACTACTACTTCTGGTCGTATGAATTATTTAGGGCTTGTTGGATCGTCTCTAATAGTTATAAGGGTGTGAAAGTCTGCTTTTAGTTGTGTCTGGCCCAACTTACTATTTTTTTTTCAGGAAACGGTGATCGTGGATAAGCATAGTTTGTAGATTTCATTTCGGATCCGAAAAGCTATTTCATCTTTATCTTAAGGTGTTTAATTAGCCTTGTTACTGTTTCTTTTTCTTTGAGACTAGACTTTCCTTTCCTTTGAATAAATGTCTTTTTAGCATTTAAAAGGGGAGACCGACCTGCGTGTCGAGGACAAAGTTTGTTTTAAATATTTTATGAAACCTTACAACTTTTATCAGTTTTATTAAATAATTCTTTTTATGGATAGTTGTCAATGTGCTCCATATAATAGCCCGATCTCCATTTGTTGGTATGACGGTTTGAGTGTGTATAATGGTCCATGAGTATGCCACACTTGGGATTTTAGGGCGGCCGACCTAGAGTTCGAAGTCGGGATGTTACATTTTAGTTGTCTTAAAGTTGGTTTCTTTATATAGTTATGCGGTCATTGTATAAATTGGCGAACTTCGTAGATTTTCTTCTTGATATTCCCATACCACTACAAAAGTCCTCAAAGTCTTTGAATTTTCAAGTTTGCAACGAGTAACACAAACTTTAGAAGACCTTTTATCAATTTATAACCAGTAACATAAACTTTGAAAGAGATTTTAGAAGTAGACAACCAATAACATAATACTTTAGAATTCTGTTAAAGTATTTAAAAAATCACTAAAAGCATTTATTGAGTAAACCCTTGTTAATCAAGAACTCTCGTGCAGTTTTAAATTTGGGAGATACTAAAGATTTTCCTTTGACTCAAATAATATAAGTTTAAATATTTGTACATGTCTTATTCTTCTTTTGAAATCCATTATGATAATGGATGAGTTATTGATGGTTCTTTTGAAACCTCCAAAGTATATAAGAAACGGAGCTTTATTAAGGATGGTTCCTATGGGGGGCGAAAACCTAAATATATGCCAATGTCATGTGGACTGGAAAACTAGTCATGCCACTATGGTAACAAGGTTAAGCGATGGAGTCTCTATCGAACATTAGAGACTAAACTACTGGCAATCAAGACTCGGCTGCCATCTATAAAGATGTGTAATTCAGACACAAAATTTATCCTAAATTTTTTACACAATTTGTTTTCTATATATCTTCTCCCAAAAGAATTAAAATGGCAGAATTTGAAAGCCAGCTTGTTTTAGCAACCCAACCTGATTTGTATGGAGTGGTGCTTGAAGTCGCTGTTAGCAATATATGTGACAGTTAAAAAGAAATAGGTAAAAAGCAAAGAAGTCTACAAGTTTTGGATATTAACCAAATCAAACATGCAGCTAAGAAAAGGCAAAGAAAAGTTTAAGGAAAATTTAAAGGCAAAGAAGAAAACAAAACAGAGGAAACTCCATTCATGAGCGCATCGATTGGAATATGTGAAATGAAGAAGATAAACAAGATGAAGAACATTGTCCCTGATTTTTATTTTTAAAGTCTTTAGTTTAAGTTATGATTGTCTAGTTTATATGTTATTATCTAGATTTATGAAAGGCACAATAATGTAAATTAATTCTAAAATTAGATTTATGAACATGAAAAAACGTTGAAAATTAGATGCTATTTTTAATATATCAATTAACATTATGATATCTTAAAATTATACTTAACTAAATGCATACTTAACTTAATTAAATGCATTATATTTGGACACCAGTTTTAAGATTTGGTAACAACTTTCGAATTGAAAATCTTTTCCGATCTGTTGCACCATTCTCACCGACACCTTTGCTCCACATCAATTTCGCTTTTACCATTTCTTCGGTTTCGATTTCCTAGCATAAAAAAAGCAACAAACAAGTTTACATCCTTATTGATTAGTTGGAATCGACCACACAACTTATTTGCATCTCGATTATTGAGGTTTAATGTTTCTTTTTGAATTGTAATATGTTTTCCCAAAAAGTGATTTGTTGTTGTTGTTGTTGTTATTGTTGTTGTGCACAATTGATATTATTTAGTGTAACAAAAACATAATTCCTGCAAATGCATTTATCTTCAGTTAAAGTAAATCTACGAACCCCAACTGCCATATTGAGCTTGTAGAGTGAAAGAATGAAAATTGGAGTGAAGGTGTGAGTTGAAATGAAAATGGAATGGTTATTTATAGGATGATTAATTTAGGACCGTTGGATGGGATACACTGGACGGTCGATTCTTTACCGCTCGATGGAATTTGAACCGAGCGGTCGATACTCCACCGCTCGGTAGAGACTCGACCTCACCCAGCTAAGTGGTAAATTTGCAACTTATCTAGGTCTATTTGATAGTTTGCCAGATCAATAATGGGTGAAAAACTAGCAAACTGGCCAGTTTTCTATGCCTATAAGAATCGTCCTAAGAGGATACATGTTTTGCTGGATTGGGAGATTCTGTTTTTATCTTTGGGTTGAATTTATGCACTTACACCTTCTCTCAGTTCTCTGCATATTTTCTAACGAGTTGAATACAAAATCATAAATTTAATTATTGTTTTTGAAGAAGTTGGCATATTTGGATGCAAGAAATTTTTTGATAATGTAGAACGGTCTCCTGCCCAGGTTGCACTTTCGATAAGAAATGACTTCTCTGATTGGCACAAAATAAATGACAGGGACAATGATGAAGTTGTATCTGTTACACCTATTACTAGACATTGGCGTTGTCCTGATTTTCTATTTATTAAAATAAACTTTGATGCTTCTTTCAAGGAGCTAATTATGAATACAGGAGGTGGTACTAATAATGAGAAATTTTGCAGGCAACAATAATGAAGGTATATGCTGGCACACAAATGCTCTAGATCCAGAACAAGCTGAAGCCAAGGCTCTTCTTGACGCAATTATATAAGCAAAGAGGAAAGGCATAAGGAAGTTGCATCTTGAAGGATATTGCGCATTAGAGTTGTTAATGGTAGGTTGAATTCAATAAAATAGACAACTAGAAACATTATTATGGATTTTTTAAGTTTATTAATATATTTTGAAGATTATATTTGCGCTTATTTGCACAAAGATATTAATCATGGAGTGGATTCTCTAGCAAAATATGCTAGAAATCTCAGTAATGAGGAAGAACGGTTTAACAGTTTTCCCTCTGGATATCCTTGTGCCTCCAGGAGAATAGAAATTTATAATCACTGCCTCATCAATAAAATTATTTTTTCATAAAACGGGAACCTAGCTCAGCTGGTCATCCTCGTTTCCTAAAGTTTCATGCGCTCCAAGAGGTCCCAGGTTCGAGCCCCCAATGGCTTAATATTGCTGGAATTAACATGGAAGGTAGAGTAAGCTTTCCCTCTTGTGACACAATCTCAGCCACCCATCCGCTTCGGCTCCCTTGGCTAGGTTACCCGTGAGGTTTGCTGGTAGGCTAGCACATCAACATGTTCAATTAATGTAGTAGTACGTTGTTGGAGCTTAGCTTGTTAGGCTTCCAACTAGTTAATGTAATACTCTTTATTATCTAATCTTACTAATATAAAGAAAATAGCTCTTTTTGGTAGGAGACCCCCTAAATTACAAAGTTATCCCCATCTTTTATATATTTACATAAATACCATTGTTTTAAAAATAGACTAAATTTTTTTTTAACTTAATATCTTTCAATATATATATAGGATTTTTTTTAAAATTTATATATTCGAAAAATTCTTTCAATTATATACGCAACGAGTACAAATAATAATATTAAATTTTTGTTTTAGGAAAAAAAATTCATGGCTTTCAAATTTAGTATTGTTGGATGAGTAAAAATTCAAGCATGTGCATATCACATGTGTCCTTACTAGTTAATGTAGATGCATTTTACTACCAACTACATCCAAAGGATAGAAAGCTTCTACTCAAGTCAAATGAAAGTAAACACTTAACAATGAACACAAGATATACGTGGTTCGGTATGATTACCTACGTCCACGGGGGTGAAAGGGTGAATCTTATTACTTCCAAGTGTTACAAAGGTGTTGCTCTTAGTCGGATTTCCTTTCAAAGATGAAATTACTTCTCACTTTTCTTTCCTTGGTGTAAACTTGAGTCTCTCTCCTTAAAATACAACCTCCCTTTCTTGAATATAAGTCACTCTATTTATAAGAGAAGTTTCATACAACCAAGTTATGGTGTTGGTCATGTTACATCCATTTTGCAGTTCTGTACTCGGGCCAACTCATGTAGTCTCCTATGGCCGACGTATCTTGATTCCTCGACCGTCTCTCGTCTGAGCCGACCTCTTCGGGTGTTCTCTTGACACGATGTCGCCTGCCATATCTGTCGCCTTATCAATGGGCTGATGCATCACGTAATTTCTTATCCTCTTGACCGTTGCACCTCGTTTGTCCCACCCTGTCTCGTCTTGTTAGATTTTTCAGAGGTCTGGGTCAAGTCTTTTCTGACAGTTGTACGCACGATCCACGCTGCACCTTAAATCTCGCGCCTGCTGGTCTTCACTCTATGCTTCGCATCCCTTCGTTTTCAGGTGCGCCAAGGCTTGAGATGTTGCCACCTGGATCTGTGGATAATTTACACATACATTTATGCCCCTTCTTTCGCTCGTGTGGGAGACACGAGTGGAAGAACGTCGTCCCAACTTCCCACGTCTTCGTTAATGCCGCGAATCCTGCCATGCACTGCCCCACTAACTGCACTTTATTACCTGTAACTGTCGGCGTCGGTTACAGCTCTTCCTCTTTAAATAGCCCGCTTCTTTTTCCCCTTCTTCTTCTTCATCCTTTCTCTTTATGTCCGCCACTGTAACTTTCTTTCCCAGATTTCTTCATTACTTTGTGCTTCAAAAACCCTAGCCTTCTTAATTTTCTTCCGCCATCTCCCCCTTATTGATTGATACAGTAGCTGTTGTCGCCTCATCTTTCTTCGTCGAAAATCGAGCTCTGCACTATCTCCGTTAATGGCTTATTCTCCCTCCATGACTGAAAAAGGTCTGTCGATGATGTTTTTTTCGAGTTTGATGCTTTCTCTCTTGCTTCTCTGTTTTCATTTGATAGTCCTTCTAGGTACGATGACCGCGCCATGAGCTCTATATTTTCTGATAGTTCTCCTTCTCTTTCGTGCAGGTCCGAGAAAAGGGGGAAATATCTCTCTGATGAAGAGTTTATTGAGCAGCTGAAGGAGAAGTACGATCTTCAAAATTACTAAGTTACCCTTCTCTCGGGCCGAAACAGTCTCCTGAAGAAGTCTGAAATGAAGAAGCACGAGCAATCGGCTGATTGTGTGGTCATCACCTAGGTCCAACTGGAGCTAGGCCTTCATATTCCTTTGTAAAACCCTGATAGCTCTTTTTGTTACGAGATCCTTTCTCAGATCAAGCCTTCTCGTGCTTTGGCTCAATGGACTGGCAATACTTTCCGAATTATGAACGAATGGAGGGATCGCCGAGATGGTCATGGTTCTACTGCCGAGTGGTCGACCTACAATCCCGAGGACGCTCCTGAGTATACCGTTTCCAATTTCCTTGTCAACTATCGAGCTGGTACTTCAACCTTAGGCGATCTTGCCGGTTTTGCTGCTAGTCCTCATCGGGTCAAAACTATGCCCGAGGGTGTTGAAAGGATGATGCTGGATGCCGATCCCATCGGCCAGGGTTCCAACAAGCGATCCCGACATTCTAATGATCCGATCTATCCCCGATTTCCGCTTCTTGTCCGAGGTCCGATCCTTCATGGTGATTTCCCATCGCCTACTTTTCCCGCCGAGCCATATTCTTTCTGGGTGGTTAATGATGAAAAGGCTGATAAGGTATGCGCTTTTTTTTTATTTTTATCTTGTTAGCTTCGGGCGTCAGTTAGTCATTTGTTATTGTTTGAAAATCTCAGGTCAGCTCCACCAAGACTGTCGGATCTAGGAAAAGAGGTGATGGCACAAGGGTTGAGGAAGACCAGGGGAAGGTAACAAACACAATGATTTTCTTATAAGTACATGTACTTGCCCCTGTTTTTTGCCTTCACATGTTATGACGAGACGCCTTGTGCAGAAACACCCTAGGCACGATGATGATGCAGGTGATGTTGACCCCCATCCTCTTAGGCACAATCCCCTCAGAGGTAAACAAGTCGCTAAGCCACCGCCGAAGAAGGCCCCAGTCATTGAACTTTCCGATGAAGATGAGCTATTTGGTGAGAATGTCTCGGATGACAAAGGCGACGAGTAGGGTAGGGGCGACCAACAGGAGCTCCTAGAGACGCCCGATGCAGAGAAAGTTGTTACTGATGTACCGGTGGAGCTTCCTTACGTTCCCCAGATTACTGCGGGATCGTCTTCTAGCGCTGAAACTTCCTTTACTGTCTCTGGACCTATCATGAACTCTATGGGTGTGCTTACTTCCTCCGACTTTGGAAAGTACATGGATGAGGAGATGCTGAAAGCAGTGCCCCTGTACGGTGACATCGCCCTAACACTTGACACTGTGGTGAGCGACTTGTCTGAATGTGGTGATGCCCCTCTTCTGATTTCTGTTTTAGTTATCGCTTACGGTGTGAACTCGTTTGCTTGTGTTAAATTCTGAAACTTGTATGCTTAGATGCCGCCAATCGCCACAGAGACAGGCATTTGATAGAATCTCTCCAACTTCAACTTCAGAACGAGAAGAATCGCGCGAACGATCTGGAGATAAAACTCGCCGATGCTCAAGGTATATGGTTATTCTTGAAATCATAACTTGTGTTGATTGAATTTATCGTGCCAGTATCCTGAGTCAGGTATCCTTATGCTAGCCGAGGTAACCAGTGTAGTCTTAGACGCGTCTTCAGAGTTTAGGATCATGAAGAGGAAATGGGATATTGAGAAGGATTTGGTAGAGAATCTCCGTCGGCGAATGGCAAACAAAAATGACAAAATGGATCGACAGGCTGGAGAAATCGAAGAACTCAAGGAGGAACTAGAATGGTATCGTCAGTTTGAGTACGACCCGGCTGAGATAGACAATTTACGAGCTCATCTGGGCTCTTCCCAACGCCTTGATGCTGAACAAAGTACGCTGGCCACGAATCTAGAGCAACGGGTAAACGCTTTGCAGATACAGAATCGAGACCTACATGAAGATCGTCGCCGAATATTAAGAGACAAAGATGTGGTGAAGCGAGCTAAAAATGATCTGCTAGGCCGAGTGAGTGAGTTTGATAAGGTGATGGACGAGCTAGAGTGGAATAGATCGCAGCTGGCTGTGATCCAGGCATCGCGCAATCGGTTAATGGGGGATTGGATTGAGCATAAGAAATTTTTCTCCAGTAACGAGTTCAACGAACAACACTATAGTGAGCTGACCATGAAGTTATCCAAGGCCTAGGATGAGTTGTCTAAGTCGGCAGAGTCACTTCAGTCGGTGTTTCCAGCCCTTTCAGGTCTCTTAGTCGATGTGTTGGGGCCGGTCCTTGGATTTAAACTACGTCTTACTCTTGCAAAATTATTAAATCGTGCCCGACGAATAATGTTTTGTCTTTGTGGTTTTGCAGCCGAGCAGAAACGTTCTCAGGAGCTGGATCAGGAGGTCCGTCGATTTAAGCAGGTCAAGGTCGATTTGAGCTCCCAGATAGCCGATGCCGAGGGGAATGTTTCTCAGCTCACCCAACAACTTGAGGATGAACGTGTCTCCCATGCGGACGAGATAGACGAGAAGGTCCAGACGGGTATTGAGACGTGGGTGGAGAAAAAGCGGCGCGAGGTCGCACAGAGGAAGGCCGGCACATTTCCTCCAAAGGCTTGAACTCCTCTTTTGTAGTGCTGCATCACTAAGTTTTCCTTTTCCGTCGGGCTGTAAATCGCTTTGAACACTTGTCCCATTTTTTTATTTCTGCTACACTAATTGCTTGTTTTTATGGGGGTGCTGCGTCGCCGACGTTGTTTGTTTTATTTCCGTTAAATTCTTCGTTTCGTATGGTTACACGACATTTTTCGTACTTTCTTACTTAGACGCTTGACGCAATCGAATTGTCCTTTGTGTCGCATGTTATTCCTGCGATTATGGTTCAAGTAAGTCAGTATTTTAATCATTTTTGTCGAACACGCCCAACAAGGAGGGTCATCGGGCCCAATGCCATGTCCTGATTGGGGTATCTCATTACTATCTCTTTGGATTCAGTGGAAGGGTACCATTCAACCTAGTTCTAGGCCCGACATTCCCGAGTGGTTATCAACCAACCAGTCTCGGGCAAGTGGACACGGCCACTTGCGATGGGGGTGACCTTTCAAATGTAAGTAGGCCACCTAGCTAAGGAGACCTCACGTCTCAACAACCTTTGGAACTGGTTTCCAACCACCAGAACCCTTAGGCTACCTCGTCACTTGCACACTGCCACTGCCCCGAGTACGAATAGCCAGGCGACTGTAAGGCACCTCGGCACTTCCACACTGGCGTTTCCCCGAGTACGAATGCCCATTCGAGTGTAAGTCACCTCGGCACTTCCACACTGGCTTTGCCCCGTGTACGAATGACCATTCGAGTGTAAGTCACCTCGGCACTTCCACACTAGCATTTCCCCGAGTACGAATGACCATTAGTCGCTCACGTCCTATCCCTTACCCCTCACGGTTTCATAGAGATAGGAGACATGCATGCTTACCGTTTTTCCGTATCGCCCGTCAAGGATGGTAGAGTTTCAAAAACTTGATGTTCCATGGTTTGAGCTCTTTTGTTCCGTCGAGTCGCAGTAATCGGTACCATCCCTCGCCCGCCTTAGACTCAATTATGTACGGTCCGCCCCATTTTGGCGCTAGCTTCCCGCCCTTTTTGTCTCGCTCCCATTCAGCCAGAAATTTCAATACTTGTTCCCCAGGGTTAAATTCTCTTGGTCGAACTCGCTTGTTGTATTCTCGTTGTAACCTCCTTTGATAATTTTCCATTTTTTGTAACGCCATTTCTCTTGTTTCTTCCAGATCGTTGAGTTTAGCCAAAATCAGATCGGACGAGGCGTTTCGCCTCCAAGCTTCCGTTCTTGTGGTAGGGATCATGCCTTTTATCGGTAAGATCGCCTCGGTTCCGTAGGTAAGCATAAATGGAGAGAATCCTGTAGCTTCCCTTCGTGTGGTTCTGTATACCCATAGGACGTTATATAGCTCCTCACACCAATTTCCATATTACCCATCCAGTTTCTTCTTCATGTTATCGGCGATAGTCTTGTTAGTGATCTCGGCCTGCCCATTACTCTGGGGGTAAATCGGGGTAGATTTGCTATTTCTGATGTTGTAAGTGTTGAATAGAAGATCGATGTTCTCTCCTTGTAGTTGTTTTCCATTATCCGATACGATAGCTGCAGGGACCCCAAAGCGGCAAATGATATGTTCCCAGATAAATTTGAAGACGTCTTTGTCTCGTATATGTCTTAACGGTGCCGCCTCTACCCATTTGGTGAAGTAATCCGTGGCCACAATCAGATACTTTCTTTTCCCTGTTCCTACATGTAATGGCCCGACAATGTCTATACCCTACTTAGCAAAGGGCCACGGGCTTATAACTGAGTTTAAAGGTACTCCGGGAGCATGGATTTTCTTCCCGAAACGCTGACATTCCTCGCAAGCTTTCGTCATATGCTTCGCATCTTCATTCATGTATATCCAAAAGTAGCCCATTATTTTCTCCTTGGCCGACAAGCTTATTCCCGAGCTATGGTTTCCGGCCGCTCCATAGTGTAGTTCGTGAAGGATTATGTGGCCCTCTTCTTTACTCAAGCATCGTAGGAGTGGTCCTAGGTAAGATTTTCTATATAAAATCCCTTCCCGCAGCTCGTAGGCGCCCGACTTGCTTTTGATTTTGTTTATCTCGGGCCGTCCCTTAGGTAGCTCACCCGTCTCTAAGTATTGATGTATTGGCTTTCTCCAGTCGCCTTCCTTGTATCTCTCGGATGTGTTAATGGCCACCTCGACCCGTACTTCTGGTGTTTCCGGGATGGACGGGATAAGAAGCCTTATGACACGTATGCCTTCGATGCTCGGGTCTACTAGTTGTGAGGCGATGTATGACAGAGCGTCTGAGTGCCTGTTATCTTTTCGGCAGATATGGCGGAATCTAATGTTGGGAATTTGCTTGATGTAAAATTGAGCGAGCTCCTAATATTTTTGCAACATAGGATCATGGGTAGCGTATTGGCCCGTAATTTTTCGAATTACTAGTTGTGAGTCGCTAGTCAAGCGGACCTCTTGCAGCCCCATATCCACAATTATTCGTAAGGCATGGATCACCGCTTCATACTCGGTGACGTTGTTTGTTGCTTTGAATTATAGTCTGAACGAATGCACGATCTTCCTCCCCTTTGATGTGGTAAATACTATCCCGAGGCCCGATCAATCTTTGTTTGATGCCCCATCGACGAAGACCTCCCATCTAGTAGGGTTATTAGCGGCTAATAGGTCTGTTGGTTCCTCTTGTTCCTCCATCATTCCCGGTACACCTTATACCTCAACCTCATCACTAAGGGGGAAATCTTCCAAGAAATCGGACACCACTTGTCCTTTTATCGCGGTCCTCGTCTCGTGCACCACGTCGTATTGTTTTATTATGGATCCCCACTTGGATATTCTTCCTGATCGTCCAGCACTATCCAATACTGCTTCAATAGGCGATTTTGTGAGCACCTGTATTCGATGAGCTTGAAAATATATTCGGAGCTTAGAGGTAGCAAAAGCTAGCGCGAGTACCATCTTCTCCATTCTTGTATAGTTTCTCTTGTCCGGGCTTAATGTTTTACTAGTGAAATACACTGGCTTCTCCACATTCCCCTCCGATTTCACTAGCACCGCACTAATGGCATAAGGTGTCTCCCCTAAGTATAGGGTGAGAATTTCCGACGGCTCGGGCCTCTGAAGAACCGGGAGGCTAGCTAAGTGTAACTTGATATTTTGAAAGGCCTCTTCTCTAGCGTCCGTCCATTGGAATTTTTCTCCTTTCTTCAAGATGTCGTAAAAGGCCTTGCATTTGTCCGACGATCGTGATACAAATCGCCCCAATGCTGCTATGCAACCATTTAGTTTCTGCACGTCTTTTACCGTCGCGGGAGATGGTATTTCAAGGACTGCCCGGACCTTCTCGGGATCCGCTTCTATTCCTCTAGGGGTGATGATATACCCCAAGAATTTCCCTGATGTGACCCAAAAGTCGCACTTGGCGGGGTTAATCTTCATCTTGTGTTTTCTCATTGTCTGAAAAATCTCCTGGAGGTCTCGGACATGGTTCTTAGCGCGACGAATCTTGACTAACATGTCGTCCACATAGACTTCTATGGTGTCATGAATCTTATCTTCAAACATGTCCCCTACCAATCTCTGGTATGTTGCCCCCGCATTTTTAAGTTCGAATGGCATTTTGGTATAACAATACAATCCCCTCGGTGTGAAGAAATAAGTATGCTCCTGGTCTTCGTGCGCCAAAGGTATTTGGTTGTAGCCCATGTATCCATCCATTAAGGTCATCTCCTCGTATCCGACTATCGATTCTACTAGCTGATCTATGCTAGGGAGTGGGAAACTGTCCTTTGGGCAGGCCTTATTCAAATCGCTGAAATCAATACATATTCTGACCCCTCCTTTCTTTTTTGGCACCGCGACCATGTTAGATATCCACTGCGGGTAGTGAGATTTTCTTATTATTCCGGATTCCTGTAGCTTCTTCAACTCGGCCTCGACTGACGCATGTAATTCTGGCGCGATGCGCCTCATTTTTTGTCTAACTGGTTTGAACTTTGGATCAATTTTTAAGTGGTGACAACTGACCTTCGGATCAATTCCCTCCAAATCGCGCACCTCCCAGGAAAACGCGTCTAAGTTTTCCCTTAATACCATCGTGAGTTGACTTGCTTGTTCGTCCGATAACAACGTCCCGATCCTTACTACCTTTGGTGCCTCTACCGTCACCAAGTTCACTTCCCGAGTCGGTTCGACCATCGAGAAGTTCGATTTGGCCTCCCGAGATAGGGACGCTTCCTTTAATTGCTACAAAGGGTCTTGCTCTTGAGTTTCATTTGCCATGATCACTTGTGAAATCACCTCTTCCAACTCTCTTGACGTCTGAATTTCCTTTAATTTGCTCTTCTCTCGCCTTTGCCGAGCTCGCCGTTCCTCATTAATTTCTACATCGATTTTCATGAACTGTCGTGCCGCCTGAGAGTCGCCTACAACTTATTTTATCTCCTTGCAAGTGGGGAACCTTAACCTCTGATGGTATGCCGACGCTACTCCCTTAATCCCAGCGATCCATGGGCGCCCGATAATTGCCTCATAAGGTGAGGCGACGTCGACCACACAAAAGGTAGTTAGTGTATCGAGGAAGCCTCCACCATCTGAAACACTTAGAGTTACCTCGCCCCTAGGGATAGTCACTGCGCCATTGAATCCGTAGATGCGATACGTTGAGGGGACGAGCACGTCGTCTGATAATTTCATTCTTCTGAACGTGTCGTAGAATAACACCTCGACTGAGCTCCCGCTATCCACCAGAATCCTTCTTACTCCCCAATCTTCTATCAGTAAGGTGATGACCAATGGGTCACTGTGTGCTTGTCCATTTTCTGGGGCATCCTTGGCCGAGAATGAAATGGGTTGCACCATCCAAGGTTCCATAGGCATGGCTTTAGCTACGCTAAATATTTCTTTTCCATCACGATCCCTTTTATGGATCCTAGAGGTGATTACTGGGACGAGGGTATAGTCTTGAATAGCCGAGTGTGAAATGGTGCTCACGAACTGAGTTTTTATATTGATACGAACTTGATGAACCGGTGCATCGGGCGTTGCCGTCGGCTGTGGTGGATGTCGGACAAATTTCCTCAAATACCCATCTCGGATGAGATGCTGAACGATATCTTTTACTTCCCGGCAGTTTTTGGTGGAGTGGCCCCTATATTGGTGGTAGTGACAGTACTCGGGGTGCTCCCTGGTCTCTTGGAACTGAACTCCCCTCGATGCTGGGTAGTTGATATCATTTCTCTTCTCGACTTCCTTGAATACTTCCTCCAAGGGAGCATTTAGGGGGGGGGGGGGGTATACGATCGGGATTCCTGCCTCGGCTTCATCCCTTTAGCGATCCACTATCTCTTTTCATTGCTTCTCGGGGGTGGATCCGATCTCTTTTCTGGTCTCCTAATAGGGTCGTTTGTGACCGCTTTAGCTTCAATACCCGCTTCAGCACTAGATTCTTGTATTCCTCTATCTCTTGACTCGGCCTGAGTTTCTTCCAAAGCGATGTAATGCTCCTGCATTTTTCTCATTTCCTTTAAGGTTTTCGGTTTCTCGGAGAACATGGCTATCCAGATGGGGTCCGATCTCCCTAGTGCGTTTTCAAACCCAAAGATGGCCTGATCTACCGGCACCTTTCCAATGTCAGTACATATCTTCCTCCACCTATCGGTCAGGGTTCTTAAGGGCTCCATGAATCTTCGGGCGAGGGTAAACAACTTGTTTAATCTAGGACGAGGCCGACTGTTGTGCATATAGGTCTAAAGTAAGGCTTCGACTAATATCTCATACCCATTAATTGACCCAGGTGGAAGCGAATAGAACCAGTCTCGTGCCTCGCCCTCCAGGCTGGCTGGAAAAAATTTACACATGACTACCGGGTTGTTCTTCCATTGTATTAGCGACATGGTGTACATCTTCAGATGCTCGATCGCATCTCCTGTTCCATCGAACCTATAAGGAAATTTAGGTAATGTACACTTTGGTGGGAACGACATATGTTCGAGTTCTTGAGAGAAGGGCGTCTTCTCGGCTTCGCTCATGATTTCTGCAAATTTGTTCTCTTCGCCTCCGCCCGAGAGCTCTTTGGTTTTTGCCTCTAATTCTTTGAATTTGGCCTCTGTCGCTCGTTCCTGTCGCCCGTCTCTACCTCGCCCATCCTCGTCAGTGGACGAGTCCTCGGGAGGCCCATACCTTTGCGTGGGAGGTACCAGAGGCAATGGTGGCTGTCCTGATTGGCCGAACTGATTAGGGTTGCTCGGCCCCATCATAGGTGGCGCATGACCTGATCAGTCATGGTAGATCGATGTTCCTCGGCTGGATGACCCTCTTGATCTGGTTCGCTGATTCCTAAACTTATAGTTCTCATATTCCAAAGCGAGGTTCTGTTGCTGGAGCTCTCTTAGTGCCGCTTCTTGTCTCCTTTGACTCTCCAAAATAGCCAATAATATCGGGTCCGTGCTTTCATGACTAGAATGACCGTTTGGGTTATGTGGCCGAGGCTGTACAGAAGGGGGTGGTGGGGGTATCATCGGACCGATTACGTGGCCAGTCGTGTGAACAAGTGTTGGGCCGATATTGCTAGCTGTTCCTCGTCCCAGTTGAATCTTCTTGAGACGCTCTTGCTCTTTCGCTAGGGCTTCCTGGTACTCTACTTGCTGCCTCTCTCTTTGTCTCTGGGCTTGTGCTGCAAGCTCCACCTCATCGTCATCGGTGTCTGAAGTTGTAAGCCCATCAACTTGTTCAACTCTTCTCTGAGTTACAATAACTTGGTCCAAGGGTAGGGTGTTATCGTCTCGCCCCAGATCGACCTCCTCATCGACAGTTGGCATTCCTCGCGCAGCTGCATGAGATTCCTCAGGCGGTGGTTGTCGACTGTCTTCTTGCCTCGGCCCAAGATTACCCGCTTCGCATGCTGCTGCTAGTTATTGTACGATTTCTCAACATCCTTCTCGTTCCTGAAGTGCTAGCCATAGGGTACTTTGTGTAGTCAGCCGAGTATCTCCCCAACCTACGTCAGCAAATACAGAGAACACCTTACTTTGACCTGACTTTTAGAACATAAGTTCAAACAAAAGACCTAAAAGTTCAACTGGCACCACAGTTACTTCCACGCCTTCCCTTGATGATGAAATTTCTTCCTATTACTCGGGTGGGTCCACCTATCTATCCTGTTCTGATCCTGCGCTAAATCTGTGTCAGTCTTTTCTCATTAGTCCGCATCACTCCGTATGACGTCGCTTTCAGTACCCGACCTATGCATTTAAGTTAATTTGTCCTTTGTTCTATATGCTCCAAATTATTGAACTTATGCACATGACGCTTAAATGGTAAGGCACGCAACCCTAAGACTCAAACTAAGTTTGTGATGGCTCCACTTTCTCGAGACCTAATCATGACCTTTCCGACTACTTATGTTACACCGCCGGCAAAATCTCTAATCGGTTAGCGTCTTAACACACTAGGAGATATCTAAATCGTGTACCCTTAGTAAATCTAAACGCTAAACTCCCTTACGTAGCTAGAGAACGAATTGCTTGACGTCACAGATCACCCAACTATCGGAAACAAACAGTCGTCCTTTCAATAGATTCTTCATCTAGCTTCTAACCCGGACTGTTAGTCGCTGGTGAGCTTATGAAGATTCTTTGCTGATCGAACTGTTGACGGGCGAAGAAACTACGAGAACTTGTTACTTTCGAAGATACTACAACTGTTCTAGCTTTACATGCACAACAAATGACTCAAAACAAACATCATTTCGGCCAACAGAGTTCATCATAGCTTCAACCACGACACATTAACGTGTATTTGGGAGCTTTTGATCGTCTCTGAAGGTCTCCACGGCAAGGTATCCGAAGATATTAGTCGTCTTCCCCTTAGTCGGCGCCAGAATGTAGATGCATTTTACTACCAACTACATCCAAAGGATAGAAAGCTTCTACTCAAGTCAAATGAAAGTAAACACTTAACAATGAACACAAGATATACATGGTTTGGTATGATTACCTACGTCCACGGGGGTGAAAGGGTGAATCTTATTACTTCCAAGTGTTACAAAGGTGTTGCTCTTAGTCGGATTTCTTTACAAAGATGAAATTACTTCTCACTTTTCTTTCCTTGGTGTAAACTCGAGTCTCTCTCCTTAAAATACAACCTCCCTTTCTTGAATATAAGTCACTCTATTTATAAGAGAAGTTTCATACAACCAAGTTATGGTGTTGGTCATGTTACATCCATTTTGCAGTTCTGTACTCGGGCCAACTCATGTAGTCTCCTATGGCCGACGTATCTTGATTCCTCGCCCGTCTCTCGTCTGAGCCGACCTCTTCGGGTGTTATCTTGACACGATGTCGCCTGCCATATATGTCGCCTTATCAATGGGCCGATGCATCACGTACTTTCTTATCCTCTTGACCGTTGCACCACGTTTGTCCCACCCTGTCCCGTCTTGTCAGCTTTTTCAGAGGTCTGGGTCAAGTCTTGTCCGACAGTTGTACGCCCGATCCACGCGGCACCTTAAATCTCGCGCCTGCTGGTCTTCACTCTATGCTTCGCATCCCTTCGTTTTCAGGTGCGCCAAAGCTTGGGATGTTGCCACCTGGATCTGTGGATAATTTACACTTACAGTTAATAATAAAAATAATTAAAAATAAAAAATAAAAATAAAAATAATTTTTTTAAAGCTAATTGATTTTATCGTAAATCTTTGGAATTCGTTGATAATGGAAACACATTTGTGTTTACGAGAAATTTTCGTCCTGGGTAATCATAAATCTCGATTAACAAGTACCCAATTTTTCCCTCTAAATATATAGATTCTCTCTCCTTAGAGCTTCTTCAATGGTGGTTGTGTGTGTTTCCTAAGTGACAACCCAAACAAGACATCCTCATTCCAATTTTCCTTTAAATTTAGGGGGAAAACATTTTATCTCCAATGGTGTTGTTGGTGATTTTTTATGAACTAAATGCATTTTTTATTTTTAGTAAATAAAAGATTTTATTACACCTAAAGAGGGCTATTTAATATATTAGAATTAATTATAGGAAGCAAAAGCTTACTAGGATAGCTTGATATTGTCAAGGTGAATGTCTAAAACTTAACATTCACCTTGACAATGTCTAACAAAAATGAAGCCATATCATCTTCACATTAATTTAAAAAGTTAGGTTGAAGAAGATTTTTAGTGAAAATGAATGTCTATCCTATGTGGACTTAGACATTTATCTTCACATATATTCCATTGGAGAAGCTCTTAGACACATTAGCTAGTGACGTGTAAAGATGGATTGCCAACTAACTATTGTTACGATGGAAGGCACACATTTAGCAAGGAAGTGGCTTACTACAGTAAAACCTCCATATATTAATACATTTGGGGATTCCTAAATTTATTAATATATGGAGGTTATTAATACAGTAAACTTCAATAAATTAATAGTCCCAGGACTGCCAAATTCTATCAACTAGTTTTTCACCCGTACGATGCACAGGTCTGTTTCTTACGACCTGCAAAAAAAAAAAAAAAAACTGGACTCATGTTATAAACTAACTTCATCGAAAACGAAAACACTATAAAAAGAATTTGTTGGTGTGCAATGGAAAAAGGAACCAAAAATGACCTAAATAAGAACTTATTCCCAACGTTTTTCCACATACTTTTTGTCTGGCTATAAAGCATTTTTTCACCTCTTCTTTGTCCGGTAAGGAACGATTGTTATCTCGGACATAAAACACTCCTCCACTTACTTTTTGTGTTGGTAAGGAGTATGGTGCTTATTAACTTTCGAGACATAAAACACTCCTCCACTTACTTTTTGTGTTGGTAAGGAGTATGGTGCTTATTAACTTTCGAGACCATGAACATGTTTGACTAAGTTTCCATATTGAACCCTAATACAGCACAATGGAAAAGATATTTCTTGTCCATCAAATCATCGAACAGTGCCAACGTAGTATAATCTTAAAATCAGAAGGTGGTTAAACATTCTTTTCTTTTTTTGTCAGATCCAGAAATGTTCGTAGGTCAGTCATTCTTAGAGCGTTTTTTTTTTTAGTATATATATTAATCCTTAAATTAAGAAAGTAAAGGTTTAATATGATTGAGCAAGTAAATTGCAAACCTAAAAAACTCAAACACCTGCTAAAAAGAAAAACAACAACGAAGGACCTAAAGTACGCCATGCATGTAAACTACAGCGCCATAGAGAAAACATATACAAAAGGCTACCAAGAGAATATCTAATTGTAATAGTTACCCGGGCCATCACTTGAAAATAGTATCAGATGTCCATGCCATATCTAGCTTGGCAGGGCCGTACCAAACTATTTAGGAGCCCTAGGCATTTAGCAAAAATGGGGCTTAATTCTTTTTCTGCCGATGTTTAAAATAAAATTAAAATACTGTAAAATTTGTAAATGAAAACAAATACATAAAAGTAGCTAATCCACTAAAAATTGATCTTCCTTGTCTCCTTGATGCAAACTCATCAATTATGACATCGTAATAAATGTTGTTCACCATATCGACCTTAATAGATAACATTGTTAAGTCATTTAATAACTTAAAAAATCAATACCCATATCAACAATGTCATTTAGATTTTAAACACTAATTAGAAAAAAAATGAAGAACACTATTAATTGATGATGAACTTACCCGAAAAAATGACAATAGTCGAGAAAAGCATAAACGAAACAGCTTTAAAGTAATGGCCGAAATGGGATTTAGTCGATTATGATTTTTTACTTATTGAAATTTGGATACTAGATGTAGCCAAAGATAAGGGCTTTTCTTTGTTGGGCTTCTGCACAAAACTGTAAGACCGTTATTTTATTTTATTTTTTTCTGTTACGTATGACCGGCTATTCACAGCGGGATGTATACACTGGATTTTTTTTTAGGGGCCTCTTAAATTCGGGGGCCCTAGGCGGCTGCCTATGACGCCTAAGCATCTGGTACGGCCCTGTAGCTTGGATAGCTTTACAAAGTGATAATAAAATCACGGACGTTCACACACGATCATATTTCCACTGCCCAAATCCGTCCATACAAACAATATAGAAATCATTTACACCTAAACCAATAACCAGATGCATCAAAATCAGTGGTTAATAAGTACCCGAAGAAACCCATTGGCTGAATGATTTGGCAACAGAAAGGTGCCGAGCTCGTGAGGTATAATTGAAAATTTCATAAGTCAATGAATCTTTAACCCGTCTTTCCAGAGCTTGTGAGGTATCATCAAGAATAAAAGAAAACAAATACTTACCAAAAAAGAAAGAAAAAGAAAATGAGATAAAGATTTTACGATCCAATACCTTGCTTCCTTTTCTCTCATTTGTTCTCCTCCTTTTCTGTAACTTTCTTTCATAATTTATAAAAAGATTTAAAATAATCATTTCAATGCTCATGAGCCATGAGCTTCCCCTGCCGCACCCACCGATTATTCCTCCAAGGTTTATGCAAAACAAAAAACCAATAAGACATCAATACCGTTAACATGAAGAAACATAAAATTGCAGTACTATTGATGAAATAAATAAAATTACTTGCATGTTAGGCTCGAACCATTTCAATGCTAATTAGTCATGAGGTTAAACTGCCGCACCCACTGATTACACCTTCAAGGTTTATGCAAAAAAAAAAAAAAAAAACCATTTAGACAACAATACCATTTACATGAGAAACTGGAAAAAAAAAATGAAAAAAACTGAACCCTAAAACGGAACTGAAAAAAAAGATTTTTGTTAAAGGGAGAGCAAAAAGCGATCTGAGGAGAGCATAAATCGTAGTCGACTCACTAATACGGACCTATCCAATATAAAATACTGAATCAGACAATATTAACCTTACCAAATACACCTAATACCCGGACAACACTCGCACTGTTTCATCTTCCCAATCCAATCCATTAGCGAAACTAAAGAAATATGAAAGCCATAAGAGCAGCAGAAACTAAAAACATAAATAGTAAATGACATTGTAAAATTCTAAATATATTTTTATATTTTTATAAGAATTTCTTTTTAATGCTCAATCTTTCCAAATTTTAAAGACTTACACTATTGACGTGCAGATCTCTACATCGTAGAAGTATATGTTGGAAAAACTGGGTTACAATAGAAGATGAAATAACACATGAAGAGATTGTTGTACTCAAAAACTTTCAAGGCTCATAAGATTTCTTTTAGACAATTATTTCCACCCTCCCAATAAATTGGCGATTACAACAGGTATGTGAAATAATTCCTTCAGGATACAATGAAAGCCCTACAACCGAAATTGAATTCAAGGTTTGTACCCCTTGATTTAATCAAGAACACATGTAAACAAAAGTTCTGATGATGCTTTAGAAAAGAGAGAAAACAGAGAAAGGTTTTTTCGATATGTTTGAAACGAGTTTTGGGAGATGCTATTTATAGAGGTTTTCGCATCTGTTGGGAGAAGACATCTTTTCACCAACGGGTTTCTCTTCACAAAACGATGAGTCTCTTCATCATCAGACAACGTCTGTTGGATTCGAAGATTCTAGATATGTTTGTAACTGTCGAAACAGTTACGTACCACCAAAAAATTCTTCCGGGGGCGTTTCCCCTTAGAAACCCCCCAGGTCGACCACAGGCTGGGGGGATACGCCCCCAGGACCCCCCTTTGATAGCGCAGTTGAAAATATTCCAACAGTATATAGTGATACAAACTCATTATTTCGTTCTTTGTAATCAAACCTTTATAAGTTTTATGTTTTGATTTGTTTCGTTTTTGGATCAAATTGATTCCATTGATTTTTAATTTGTATAATAATGTTTTTAATCAATATGTTTTAGTTTTAGGGTTCTTGCTGTTATGGGTTATCCATTTGATAAATTAAGATACTATTTGGATTTAATATTTTGGTTTATTATCAAGATACTATTTGGATTTAATATTTTGGTTTATTAGAATTGAGTGGAAATCCAGGAAGAGTATCAAGGAGAATAGAATTATATCAAAACACAAACCCCATTCCGCGAGGAAGGAGTGAATTTTGTAGGGTTACTGGATGTATTATGTATGGGTAATTTTGTCCGTGTTAGAAAATTATATTGACTAGGGCTTAGTTAGTGAGTCGACTACGATTTATGCTCTCCTTAAATCCCTTTTTTCCCTCCCTTTAACAAAAATCAAAAAAATATACAAATGATGGGATTTGGTGGTGGTCGAGAGCTTTATATAGAGAAAAAATTAATTCCAAAAAACAAAAAGACGGTATTTTTCCTTGCAGTTCAATTTTAGTTTGCAGTTCGTTAACCACAAATAGAGTTGTCAAAGCCTGGGTTGTGTGCGGTTTAATGATTACCTACAGATGGAGTTACTGTGCTAATGCCGAAGTGATAGTTGATTAGCCGACTATGTTGGTTTTATCCGTGTGAATAGAATCCCCATGCTCTGCTAATTGAACTGAAACGGAGATATGTACATTGCACAAATATTATGAGAACCTACTGCCTTTTGTTCACTTCATTCTTTGGTCATAGATTTTTTTCCTCTTTTGCACATACCGTGATCTCTATAGATTTCGAATCAATTTCAAAGTTCAGTACACAGACTTCACCAAACTAAAGATATATAAGATGAGCCAAACCTAAGTACCTATTACTTGTTAATGAAAATGCCATGCATGAAAATAGTTTAATATCTGCGGGACGTGCTTACCAATTCCAGGTACAACGCCTTTCGTTGTTTTGTCCAACTTAGCCAATAAGACCAATCATAATTATTAGACCAATCATAACGACTTCCTTGTTAAGAATAAACAAATTAAGTAGACACTATCACACTGCATCTAGTACATACTTGCTATAATCGTAACACTATGGAGATTTAGAACTGCATAATCAGACAGAAGGAAAGGAAGAGTCTACATCATCAACATTGAAGAGAAAGAAGAGGCTACGTTAAAAAAAATACCATCAAAAAAGAGAATCTAAATAAAATAGCTGCAAAGCATGAATTAAAGAAAGCGGATTTGTAGGATCTTGTTCCAAGGGAATCAAATACATGACAGCTTTCGATATCGTGCAAAGGCAGTTTTAAAGAGACAAAAAAGAGAGGGAAAAACACGATCAATGCAAATTGAACGAACATTTTTTTTCTTTCCTAATTTAGCAATAGGTGAAGCAGTGACGGTGTAAACTAATAATCAATGATAATAGTTCCAAAACTCGTTTTAATGCATCGATAAGACCCGCAGAACGAAAAAAAATCATGGTGTTTGATTGCAGGAATTGCTTCCAAAGAAAGATAATCAAGAATTAATGAGTTTATACCTTGGTATTGCTTGATGTATGGCCGATTAGAACAGGTGCATGATCGAGCAAACAAAGTTTGTAATAGGTGAATGATTGAGGGTACCTGCAAAACAAAAATCCAAAATCGATCAGAAAACAAAACCATTAATCGCATGAACCAAAAAAAAATCAGGAAGAGAAGCGTCGTTGACAATAGTGGCTTTTGCATCGAACGATTTATATGGAGAGGCACCATACCCACAATTTGAGCATTCCTCATTAAAATCCCAATGTTTCAGTCAAGCCTTACATACAGACAAGTTTACAGTCATCCTCCATTGACGGACAATTCCATTTTGTCCTTCTGTGTTTACTAAGTTTGGTTTTTCCTGCCATATCTACCCTCAATCATAGTTAGTAAGTAACCGTAGTTAACCCTTTTACGTGGGTTTTGAAATTGTTTTTTTTTTTTTGAGGACCCGGATCTCATATTTCGTATTCTCCCTTTCTTTTTGGACTGACCTGGTATCCTTCTGGCATTATACAACCTCCTTTTTGGTTTCTGATTTAAATTGAAATATCTCTTAATTGGTATACACATCGGCCGATTGTGTTGGGATCAATGATATCATAACATTTCTTCATCAAACATACAAATTAATGGCACGAAAAAATAAACACATAGACGAATAAACTGGGTACCATACTAGCAAGCATCTAGTTATAATTTATACTGTATTTTCTATATAACCATTCCTTTTTATGACAGGCAAGATTAATTCATTGAATTCTCTAAACAGAAAACAACACAAAAAATTTCCATCCACACAATGAAAGATATTAAAAGTATGTAACGATGTATGCCGCTAAACTTTGTTAGGCGCATGAGAGATGAAAAACAAACTGCTATATGCCAGAATCATCCTGGCCTTCAATCGAAAAAGGATAGGCGAAAGTTGGGTAAGTAGTGAACTCACGGCGCAATGTCGTCAAAACTGCAGAGCTTTTTTTACACGCTACCTATTTACCGTGGAAGCAAACATACTGCATTTTGAAAACATAACATTAAAATCAAAAGAAAAAAATTCAGCACACAAACAAGCCAAATAATTGAATTCAAAGGGGAAACACATTTGGTTATATAACCTCTATGCATTTGAAGTTAATATCACACTAAGACGGTCGTATAAAAAAATTTATTATTTTTCTTCTATCGTGCAAAATAAGTTGGGTATCACGCTAAGACTGTCGTACAAAATAAATTGGTCTACTGTTTCTCATGGTCGTATAAATTAGTATGGTAGCTAACTCATATGGTCGTATAAATTAAATTGGGTAACTAATTCAGACGGTCTTCTATAAAAAAAAAAACAGAGTAATTCTAGTTCAAACAAACACTGCAAATTCTAAAAAGAGCGTATGAATACTAAAGGAAACACAATGATCACATACTTGGTTTGTGGAACTGACATTGGTGGATGTCGAAGTTGTAATCTTCTCCAAACTAGCATTACTACCAGCCATATGCAAGCACACCACCTTTTAATACAACGATATGTAAGTAGCCCTTCAAGTAGCAACCTTCTCCCTTAAAACCAATATGGACTATTGAAAAGGACTCATTAAACAAGGTTCAAAACCCAAAAATCAACGTGAACATGAAGATATGATCTATGTAGCACAATACAGAAGAATCAAGAATGAATTAGCATTATCTGTATTATAACTCCTAGCTGGTAAATGTTCAGATTGGTAAAAGTAATAGGTTATCCATAAATATAAGTCTCTTAAGCTAAAGTATACTGGACAAGACAAGCTAGACCATAACTCCAAGTCCAAATATTTGCCCTACTTGTTGAATCAAAATTTATTTTCTTCTAAAAAACAATGCCTAGGTTCAATATAAGTGGAGCTACGTCTTCCTCCGGTCATTGATACACATGTATGTACCTAAATATAACCATAAATTTCTCTACTATCCTTTTCTTGTTGGGTTTTATGCATAACAATGTTGCCACCATCACTTACACGAGACAATGTTAATTTTTAGGTGATTAGGTGTTATTTCCATTAGTACGGATGATTTTAATTGCAGCAAAAACATTGCGCAATACATACACATTGCAAAATACATACACATCAGCCGTAGTCAGAATAAGATATATATTTAAAAAAAAGTGTTTTCTCGCACTACCTTCCCTTAAAAAACTCACCTTTGTCAGGAATATCATCTTTTAAGCGTCTTGTCTTTGATAGAGATACGAGTACTTGCACTCGTAGAAAACTGGTGTATTCACACGAGCGCAAGCCACTGCAAGAAAGAAATCCAAATAAGTTAATGTACCCATGGACTAACAAACTCAATTTATTGTACAATCATTTGACTATTTTTCCGATTTATTATCTACGACCTTGCTAGAAGGCTGCCCAATTTATTTGACAAGACTGTTGGGAATAATATATGTTTATTTTTTCATGTCATACTACATAGTGCATATGGCGGTGAGGATTTAAACTGAAAATATATTTATTCACCTATCAAGTATACAATTTGCAAGAGAGTAAACAAAAACATTATTGACATTACATAATTAACATCTCTGTCCATGACACCAGGACTATTGAAACAATAAAAGGTGCAGGATAAATATGCTTCATCAATCATCATCTGGTTCATGGTTAACAACCACATAAAGAAACCATCGCGAACTATCGGTTCAGAGATAACAACCACAAAGAGACAATATTGATGCCTTGATCCTAAAATGCAAGATTAAGAGCATTTTAACATGTATTGGTGGGTTTTGTTATAATCTTAAGTGCTAAGTATACTTCTTGCAAAAGAAATTTATAAGCCAGGAAGATGGGTTTACCGATATGTGAAACCACATGTTCTTTCAATTGCATTCTTTTGTCTACTAAGATACATGAAAATGAAAAAAAAATCTATCCATTAAGACAGACCTATAACATTGCAATTAAAGAAACTTTGATATTTTATAAAAGAGGAAATTGCACTTAAATGTGTAATGGGATATATAGAGATGTTTATCAACTAAATACCTGAATCAAAATTAATGGATGTCTTGCCAAATTCATTCTTACCCTTTCCCTGAATTTTTGAAACATCGAAGGCTAGTATTTTTCCTTGTGAGGACAACTCTGAGTCAAGAAAGCAGAAACATCCCGCTAATAATAACCAACAATCCAAACTTGGTAGACAATGTTAGAGTGCATTGGTGACTAAATAACCAACTCCTGAGGTTCTGGAGAGTCACACATCATGCATTGGTGACTATTGGCTCGAATCATTTAGTGCAAACTTGGTAGAAGTGATAGAACGCCAACTACGTCTGCATCAACCATCAAACACAACCACATATAGTTGATAATCTATAGCCATGTGAGACATGAAATAATGGTATTATCTTAGGCATTTAGAAATGACAGTGACAGGAAATTGACAAACACAAAAATAGATGAGGCGAATATATTGATAGTTGGGTTCTCTGGGAAAATCGATAAAACTTGGACGAACATCATGAAATGATTATGATTTAAATGCCAACCTTCATTGTTTTTTTGTGTACATATATACTGATTTGTTCATACTTAATGACCAAATTATGAGATGATTGTTGCAACTCTTACAATTTGTGCATTCATTTTTGAATGCACGGTGGAAAATAGCTAAACTTGGTATCCCTTGTATGTATATGGACTGAGTGGAATACGCTTATAATACCATCAACTGTAATTAAGTAGCAACAGAAGTTTAATTAAAAGAGAAATAATTTTTAACATTTGGGCATTTGGTCAAACAGTTAAGGTTCAAATTGAAGTAAACCATAGAACACGCATCAATGAAAGAATATAAAAAACTGGGGAATTCATAATTAAAATCATACCTTTAGAAAATCAGATGCAGCATGTACTTTTAATTAAGGGTTTGAAATGAAGTAAGAATTCATTTCCTTCACAGTAGAATTGTTTCCTTGAGTGGATACATTAACTCACCACTAATAAACTTCTTAAAATATGTAACCTGCACCATGCAACAACCAATTAAAATTTTGGATATCGTAGCAATCATACGGAATCAATTTTTCTCCTATCTTCGAATAAAAAAATGGACGGACAATCAATTTTGTCCGTCAACTTGGGTTGAATGGAAAGTAGTATGTATGCAAAGCAAAACCCAAAAGTTTGGATTTCGGTGACGATCCCTCCCACAATTTCTGTAAAATAATTGTTTTGTTTGGAAATAATATAAGTCCATATCTAAGAATATGGAAAGCTTTTATATCTTTGGAAAAACATTTTTATTATTGCAATTTTTTCAAAAAATAATAAAAATATTGAGTATGTTTTCACATATCTGATTTTTTTTTTTTGGTACATGTCTGATTTTTTGTAATTTGTTTCTATGTAAAGGAAACTAAAATAAATTGATTAACTTTTTTTTTTGGTAAATAATATTGGACATCTACAACTTTACGGTTTTGGTTAATCCGATTTATTTTTTGTTATCTTTTTGTTAATAAAAGAATGTTAAACATGTCAAACACGTCGAGGAATAATTATTTTTATTTTTATTTTTGGAATAGATAATATTAAGAAAAATAAGCATATTTGGACGTCTAGGAATAGTTATTATTATATTTATTTTTGGAATGGATAATATTAAGAAAAAATAATATGGAACTGCTAATGTTGTTTTACCCCCACAATTTTCTGTTGTTGCTGCTGTAGCTTACGATTGGTGTTTAAAGTTTTGCTTAGTTTTCTCACTCCTTTTAATGATTTTGTGTTTTAACTATTTCATAGGATTTGTCAATTTTTCGGGGCTAGAGAATTATACTTTGATCATCGGGTAGCCATCCATAGCTCCAGGTATTTTTATTTTAAATTTTAATCATTGTCTAAGCTTGAAGAGTGGTTTTTACTTTCATCTCAATCATAATTACAAAATGTAATCAGAATTAGTGTGAATATTAGTTTTGAAATTGTAATTAGGTTTAATTTAATTTTAAGAAGTGTAATTGGACATTGGATTTTTTTTTTTGTTATGATTGTTTTTATGTTATGTGATGAAATCGTGATGAATTATAGTTTGATCGCGAATTATTATAATTTGTTCATTTTTGTATTAGGATTTTTATTTAATGCTTATGTTTTGTTTGGTAATTTTAGAAAAAAATATATTTTTCTTGAATTGTAATTGGTTGGATAATATATTGTGGGTCAAGAATATTATAAAAATGTGATTGGCTAAATAATATTTCGTGGGCCCAAAAGATTCTCTTGAAATTCTATTGGCTGAAATTTAGAATGGTGGGGCCAGAATCAACCCGAAGCTCCGGTTAACCATGTCGCTCGAAAAAACTCTGTTTTTATATAGAGAATTTAGCGAAGTATTAATTTATCGATAAATTAATAAGTTATTAATATATCGAAACATACCAATTTTAGGTTTCAAAAATAAGTTTGTATAACATTTTACCATAACAAGATTGAAAAATTAAGTAGAACAATTTTCCTACAATAACAACTATTTAGAGATTTTATTTTTGAAACAAATTATTTAAAAAATATATTATGGCATAATATAAAATAATATATTGCATATTATGTGTGTGAATATATAAACTTTAATGTTAAAATTAAAAAAATAAAAAGAACAATACAAGTAAATCACCGTGGAACTTTGCAACGGACTACAAAAAATTTAGATATGAGGTCATATTATGTAAATGTGAACAAGAAACTAACAACTTTGGATTTTATTTTAATAAAGCACCATAATATAGTGCTACTACACTGATTATTAATTTATATATTAGTTGGGCCTTATTGTAAGCTTAAAACTTTTATTATCTTATAAATTTATCGGGATTATTAATTTAGCACCTGACCCAAGTCGGGACTAGCTAAAAATATTATTTTAACGAAGTTATTAATTTATCGCGGATTAATTTAACGAAGTTTTATTGTATAGGGAGGTATACCAAGAAGATGTGAAAATTTTCTACTTCAATGTATGTAAATCCTATTAGATAATGTTATACATCTTTATAGTTCTAATACACAAGTGCATGTACATATTTATGAACTTGTAAGGTTATAATGAATTTTTTTGTGTTTTCTACAACTGAAGATAATTCATCCATCTATAACGGCCCAAAAAATGCGGTAACAACCCAAAAAATTATCTCTTCTTCTCAAAGGAATATAGATAAGTATTTTATTTCATCATAAATTTCAATTACCAAGATCTATATTTCTATAATATAATGTCAATTATTAATATTAATATATGAAGGTAAATTCCTTAATGCGGGACTTGAGAAAAACATTAATATTAAAATGTGGAGGTTATTACTATTTATAACTGGCCCAAGTATGGGCCATGATTTTTTATGAATATAAACTAGGTCTCAACCCGTGCCGTAACGGCACAGGCAAGGATATGTGTTTCAAATGTATCCATCGATCAATACATGTCGTAATTGTCTGAGAATAATTGAATCGATCGACCTAGGTCTAAATGTTTTGAGGAGTTTGTTAATAAACATGTCCTTATCCTCGAATATTTTAATATTGTGTATGTCAGTCATACAACCCTTTGGGACAAACATAGTTAATCGTTAGAGCAAATCCTATGAGCAGTAGAACATTACTTCGTTCACTACTTCAAAAAAAATATCATCAAAGGTCATTCACCAAACTTGTAACAAAACTAAAAAGACCTAAAATCACTTTAAAATCAATTAGATTAAGAACCCACAATTGGGGGATATGAATTACTTCCCCCAACCAAAGGTGGCTGATAAGGGGTGTCTTTTGGGTGCGAAAATACCAAAACACCCTTTCATTAATTAAAAAACATTATGAAATGACTGTTTTGCCCTTTCTACTAAACATTAAAATCAAAACCCAAAATCATATATCCCCCTTCTCAAATCAGTACCGGCATAGGGTTATGTTTTGAAAATTTTATTTTTTCTTCATCGTCTTCCTCATCGTTCATTCTTCATCGACAATTAATCATTGAATCAAAAATTTCTTCGTTGGTCAACCTACCATAACAATGCCTCGGAGAACCAAATCGAAATCAAAACCGAGAACCAAATCGCCTGCTCAACAAACCCATGAACAAAGAATCGAGAACATTTATCAACAACTAGAAGATGACGCAGCAGCGAACTCGGATGATCAACCACTAGCAGTCATGGCTTCTCTGAGAAGGTAAGTGATTTTTTTACTCATTTATGATTGTTTTAATCGATTCGTAGCCATGGGTTTAGGTTAGAATCGCCAACAATAGCTGAAACTGTCGAGTTCCAGAGAGTACCGGCATTAGATCTTAGTTTGAATACCAAGCCGGTTTAGGTACCGACATAGAATTTGGGTCGAATACGATGCCGGTTTAACTTCCTGAACCTGAAATATCAATACCGGCATACAATAATGGTGGAATACCATACCATTTTGAGTTCCTGAAAATTAAATTTTAGGATCGGCATTCAAATTGGGTTGAAGACTATTCCGGTAGTCAACTAAAAACACACAGGAACAATTTTATTTTTACCAGCATTGTATCTAGGTTTCGTGAATGCCGGTCCTGAAATACCGGCATCACTTAGTTCAATTGGTGTATGCCGGTTTGACACTTGAAACATTCAGGAAGAAACACTGAAAAACCGGCATGCTCGATATTTGAACATATATGCCGGTACAGGTTACCGGCATTAGTTTGTTTAAGAGTTGCAATACCGGTTCCTCAACTGTGATGACTTTTCTTATGTTTGTTTCGTTTGCTTATGTTATAGGTCAAAAGCCAAAGAATCGAAGAAAAATAAAGGTCATATTCTCACTAAAAAAAGGAGGAAGGACGGTCTTTATACTCCCCAGTCCCTGCCTCCACGGGGGAAAGACGCGGGTCGCAAGAAGCGTTTGGGGTTTCAAACAAGAGGGTTAGTTTGGGAGAGTGGTGGTGAACGTAGTGCACTTACAATCCGTGAAGGTACAGTTGTGGACGATGAGAATGATGAAGGGGACAGTGAGGAGGAAGATGATGAGGTTCCCCCAAGTCAATTAGCAAGCCAAAGCGAAGTTGGTGAGACTAGTCAACAACCAACACAAGGCAAGGGCAAGGGCAAACACAAAGTTAAAGGTTGTCACCTTCCTCACATTGATGACATGATACCCGACCGCAATGATGGTAAAATTTTGGGTCAATCTCCGGAACCGAAAGTACTCTTTGGATACAAGCACTCTTGGGCTCGTACTATCTTTCAAACTTATGTAAGTATTTGTTATTTTGTGCATGTCCATTGTTTTATCTTTTACATTATCTCTTAATCGTATTATCTCATATTTGTAGGATCATACTAAGGCTGTGCGTGTCTGCCGAAACCAAGCCGTTGCTGAGTGGAAATTGTCATTGGAGCATGAAGATGTCCAAAACATTAGTAAAGAACTCGGGTCTGTATTCTTTGGTTGAAAATTACCTTAATCCAGATACTGTGACCGTAAATTGCTTCGTCGAAAGGTATCATGGTGAAACTGATACCATGCACTTCCCGTTTGGAGAGATGACCTTGATTCCTGAAGATGTTCATGACATTCTAGGCTTGAATGTTATTGGCAAATCAATTTCAGAAGGAGTTGAGTCTCGTGACCTAGATTGGATGAAGTTGCACGATTTGACTGCAAAGCTATTTGGTTGGGACTTCAAAACTTATTCGGAAAGCTTTTATGTAGCATCGAACGGAAGTAAGACTAAGACATTCAAGCTGACGATGCTTAAGAAGATGTTTGAAAATACAAAGGCTAGAATCTTGGAGGATGGATGGGACCCTGCACAGATTCGGTATACCGTCGCCGCGTACTTGTTATACCTCTTGGGCACTAGGGCATTCCCTGACAGTAATGGCAACCGGGTAAGTGCAAACTTTCTCCAGTACCTGGACCCGTTGGAAGGTGTGTATGGCTATTCTTGGGGCACCGCGGTCATGGCACATTTGATGGCGGAGATGAGAAGGGCTTCATTGGCTAAAATAAACCAATTTGTCGGGAATTTCACTCTACTCCAGGTACAATTTTTTTTAATCTATATTCACATGTATTTATTTAACTTATGTTCACATGTATATTGTTGACATTGGATTAGGTGTGGTGTTATGAACACTTCCCAACCTTGTTCAAGGACTGCCAATTCTTGAAGATCAAAGACCTTATTGAACCCGATACCCCTAGAGCTCAGAGGTTTGAGTTTAACAGTAATCCAAAGCCTGGTAACAAAGGTCGAGTCATCCATATGAGATTGGCTCTGGATGCTATGAGGAAGGAAGACGTTGTGTTCGACACTTATATGGAGATTAGAGTATACCGTCAAATTCTAAGAGATGTTGCATTTTACCATGGGCCGTTGTACCACCCAAGAGGATACATCATGGCCGACCCATGCCGTGTGATGCGCCAACATGGATATAAACAATTATCCCGTTTTTGATCGACCTCTGATGAGAATTATCTTCTTTACTTTTCTCGGTGCAATTCAACTCCCAACAAGTTGCATGTAGTGTATGATCCAGAACCGGAACCAACACATTGGAGGGAAATAGAGCCACGTTGTTTGGTAGATATTAGTAAGTGGGAGATTGAGGAAAATGGTTATGAAGTTGATGACAGCTACATGAGGGATTACCTGGAATGGTCACATCCTTATGTCGTGCGCCCTCCCTCCGTCGAAGCTCCACACCAAGAAAACCCTCCTGTTGAAATTCCTCCACCTCCACAACATACGATGGCCCAACTTCTCAAGACTTTCGGAATGGTGGTAAGTTTTCTTAATTGCTTAATGTAAACAAAATCATATATTAACATATATGCTGATTATGTGTTTGATGTATTAAACTAGCGACGTCGGCTTGGCAAGGTTACGAAGATGTTAGGTTGCAAGCATAAGGACGGAGTTGTGATATCTCTTCAAGAAATCAAGGAACTCGAGGAAAAGCTTCATAGAATTGAAGAAACTGGCCCTACTATCAAAGCTATGTATGGGGAAACAAGGAAGGCGCCAACCCAAAAGAAACAAAAGACTAATTAGTGATGGTTAACTCTTTAGTTTTTTGGTTACGTCAAAAAAAATTTCAAACTTGTTTTGGTTTGTACTGTGGGTTAACTCTTTATTTACTTTGGTTTATGTTGAACATGATTAGAGTTCTGGTTTGAAAGTTAAAATGTTCCGGCATAGGAGAGCTCATTATTTGAAATACCGTTACACATACCGGCATAGTAAGATTCATCAGGTTACACATACCGGCATAGTAAAATTCATTATGTTACATTTTTTGGTTCCTGTATAGAAACAGACATGTACCGGCGTTGTTATGTTTGCTAAGGATAGACCGGTTTTGAAAATCTCCAAAAACTATTAAATATGTGACAGAAAACCGGCATAGTAATATTCATTTTAACAATGCCGGTATCCAAAATCTCTTAAATACTCTAAAAGAGTTGAACTAATACGGGCATAGTTGTATTGATTTTAGCAATGCATGTAATTTGCTTAATTCATTTCAAATTCTCCTTTATTTCGGTCTGATGTAATCGACTACATTGTATTAGAAACTTTAAATTAAAAAAACAGTGGATGGATTGCACTTAGTTATAGATAATCTATTTCCATCCCTTTTCCACAATTGTTGAGCCTTTAAGCATATCCCTAATTTGTTCAAACACATCGTCCGGAATGGGGGTGTCAAGGATCATCCTCATTGGCTCTTCTTCTTTTTCAACATATTTCTTTCCCTTCATATAACACCCATCACACCCATCGATAGGCTTGCATTGGCCCTTGTGCTTTTCTCTTGACTCTGCTAGTTCAACCGCTTTGTCAAACCATTGAAACTCATCGCACTTTGGGTAATTCAAACACCTTATAAACATTCTTCCATTTTCAGCATCATCAGTTTTTTCAATCCAAAACCGGCGTGTCCCATCACAGCTTCTACACTTTGAATAAATAAATGGACAGTCCATGGCTAGGTGAGAATGTGACTTGCAAATTTGACACTTGCAATGATGACTCTGCAAGAAAAAATTATATTATTTATCCGTCATAGTATTGAAGAGTAGGTTGTTAGTAAATCTACTTACTTTGAAAATGGAGGTAGATGATGAATCCCCCATTATTTGAGCCGTGCTTGCTTTCTTGAGAGAATGATTTTTGTTATTTGGTGCTTGTTTTGTGTAGTTTTTTCCAAAGGAATGGGTGATGTTATATAAAAACGAAGCTCCAACGGTCATATTTTTCAAAAAACTAGCCGTTTTTTTCGAATTGTACCCATTCCGGCATTGAAGTTATTAAACATTGAATGTCGGTATCGTAGTCATATGTGGTTCCTCAACCTGAATAGAAATTCCTCAATACCGGCATAATCGTTGTATTACATTGAATTCCGGAACATAATACCGGCGTAGTTTTACTTCCTCCGTTATATGCCGGTTTCAGGAATTGAATACCTAACGGATAGTTTTTTAAACCATACACTAGAAAACATTAGTTCCGGCGTGGGATCTAAGTTACTTATAGTGCCGTTACTAAAGTGGAAAAGAGTCGTTATGACTAAATATATTTAAAGGAATGGATACACCCATTGCACTTGATACTTCACAGATATATCTCCAATGGATTATCACTCACCGGCTGCCAAGTTCATCAATTCCCTCGAAAAAGAAAAACGTTTGAGGAGCATATTGTCCACTCCGACAGGAATTCAATCATCAACCACGACCAACTCCATTGCCACAATACTAGAAAAACTAAGAAGGAAGGAAGAAACCACCAACTCAATTGTTGCAATGGAGGAAGAGATAAGTAAGAGGAACAGAGAAGAAAAAGAGGAAGCAAAGATTGAACGTTATCGTCAAAAAATAGATAAGATAAGAGCGGAAGCTCTGGAAGAGGTTAAACATCAAAAAGAAGCTAAGATAGAAGCAGATGTTGAGGAGGAAACAGAGTGGATTAGAAATTACTACTTAGTATTGGATTTTCCGAAGGATGAACGCCCGTCAGAAGTGTTTTGGGGCCTTGTAACGAATGGTTCTTACAAGCATTACATGGTTGATGGTGAGAAACGCAAAATTGAATACGCTGATCAAATAGTACGCATTCGAACAACTGCACTCATCAAATCATGTCTCAAATACAACGAATTCCTTTCAAGATACAGTGGTGATAGGTATAAAGCTCAGGATGCATATACGAAGTGGATAAAAGAGCCTTTTAGGCATTTCGAAGCTGCTTTTCTTGTTCAATCTCGTTCCAATAAATGATGTTAGGTGTATTTGGCTTGATATCTTTAATTATATGTGTAACGTTATTCCCTTAAATGATGTTAGTTGGAAATTGCTTGAGAGCTTATGTTTGTGGTTAATGATGTTTATTTCGTGAAGTTTCTTTCAAATACCAGCAACAGCTATGAGTTAAATCGAATGACGCTATCTTAAAACCGGCATCATGTATATGTTTACGATATATGCCGGTTTACCTACACTAAGAAGTTAAAAAAATAATGAACTTGTAATGCCGGCATCACCGGTATGTAATTGTCAATGCCGGTATTCTGACGTTTAGAATTTCATTAAACTTGGTTGACGGTTAGAATTTCATTCAACTTGTTTGACGGTTACAATTTCATTGAAATTTTTTTACGGTTACAATTTCATTCAACTTGTTTGACGGTTACAATTTCATTCCACTAATTTGACGGTTTCGAAATATTTAATGAGTCATTGGAAGGTTACAAAATTGTGGGTTTCTTTAATGACGGTTTCAAACTACTCACGTTATATAAGTGACGGTTTTGGAAAGAAAACTATTCGATCTATTCAATCTCTCCCTATTTTTTTCATCTTCTATACCAAAGCAATGGCTCGTCGCAAATCTCGTGATAACCCCAATCCAGAAATACCTGTTGATGCGCAACAAAGTCCTGAAGAATCTCCTGGTGAGGCGGACGTAACAGATTTGATTCGGTAAGTCATGTATAACACAAAGTCTCCTGTTGAATTTAAGTACTTTTAGGGTTTATCCAATAATATACAACACAAAGTGAAACTTTCTAGGGGTTCATGATGGATTAAAATTTCTGTTTAGGGTTTTGAAATTGCATTCTAGTCAATTGAGTTCAATTTGAAAATCAAAAAAAAAAATTGATGTATTTTGTGTAAAAAATTACAGAAAACCGGCATTGTCGAAATTACTTTTTGGATGCCGGTTCTAGTTCCGGCGTTCACAGTATGGTAACATACAATGCCGGATTGTGTTCCCTAAATTTTTTAAATCCCTGGATAGAATTCAACAAAAACCGGCATCTTCGTATTAATTTTTTTAATGCCGGAACGTATACCAGCACTCTATTTATGGTAAAATGTGATACCGGTTTATGTTTCATACGTCTAATAATTTTCTGTATAGAATTAAATATAACCGGCATAGCATTATACTAAGCCGTGAATGCCGGTTTTGTGTGTGTTCATTTTGTATGCCGGCATGCAGTATATAAATCCGTTTAACGTGTTGGAACATAGGTCTCACGCACCAAAAAGGGACAAAGGAAAAGGTAAAGCGGCTACTACAGGTGGCTCAACTCGCACTGATGATGATGATGAGAATCAAACTCCACAAAAACCGGAACTAGCAGGTGGCTCATCCTCACAAGCAGGTGGCTTAGGACAAACTAATGATGAAAAGGCATCCCCACCTCACTTCTCTGATACGTTAGACTTGATTCCTCATAGAAATGATGGCAAATATTGGGGTCAACCAATAAACCCGCAACTTTTATTTTCGTATAAAGACTCTTGGGCTCGATGGATCTATCAAACTTATGTAAGACGTTTGTATCTTGTTATTATATTATTTACATGTGATCAATTTAATTAAGTTCATTGTGTTTTTATAGGACCACAGGAAAGCCTTGCGTGTTAGCCGCCATCAACAATCAGATGTCTGGCTTTTGGAGGATGAGTGTCCGGCTGTTCAATAAATAGTCAAAGCATCTGGGTTATATCCTGCGATAGAAAATTATGTGGCCACTGATACCGTCACGGAAAACTGCTTTTTGGAGAGGTTTTATGGTGAAACTGACACCATGCATTTTCATTTTGGTGAGATGACCATTATCCCTGAAGATGTCCAAAGGATAATAGGACTAGAGGTTCTTGGGAAACCGGTAAAGGTAGAAGACAAGTCGAAGGACCTAGGGTGGGAAAAGATCTATGAGCTCACTGAAAAGTTGTTTGGATGTAACAAGGAAACCACGATGGCAAATTTGTACAAGAAACAAACTTCTCAGACAAAGACTATAACATTCGTCCAACTCATTCAATTGTTTGGGAATACAAAGAACAAGGAATTGACTCCCGCACAAGCTCAACAAACTGTCGCACCATATATGTTGTTCATTTTGGGAACCGCTATATTCCCTGACTCTAATGGTAACAGGGTGCATATGAACAACCTACAGTACTTGGATCCGTTGGAAGACGTTCATAAGTATTCATGGGGCACCGCTTTCTTGGTACATTTTTTGGCAGAAATGCGTCGCGCTTCTAAGGCGAAAAGACGTCAATTTAATGGGAATTTTACTGTGATTCAGGTATGGTGAATTACTTATTTTTTGATTGATATCATTACATTTGTTAGTTTCCAAATATTTATTTTCTTGTACATTTAATGGGCACAGGTGTGGGCTTACGAACACTTCTGAGATTTGTTCATAGGGTATAGAGGATTGGAGATTTGACATGATTATGAACCGAATATGGATCTAGCTCAGAAATACTTCTTCCGCAATACCCCTACTTCTAACAAGAAACGATTTTTAGACATGAGATTGGCTTTGGACTCGTTTTCTATGGAAGATGTTGTGTTTGACCCTTATAGGAATGTCATAGGAGTTCACCTTATGAGACATGATAATGTTTCATTTTACAACGGACCGTTATTTCATCCAAAAGGATATGTTATGCATAACCCTCTCCGCGTGATGCGCCAACTCGGTTATAAGCAGAAAGATCTCACAGATACATCTTATCATAAATATTCTCATGACTTTACTAAATGCCAATCATATGATAGCCATACTCTGGTATGCTACGACCCAGAACCAATTCTTGCACATTGGATCGAAAGGGAAGAAGAAGAACTTGTGCTGGATAGGGATGATTGGGAATTGGCTGAGAAAGGTCTTGATAGTGAAACAACATTCCTAAGCGGTCATCTACAGTACTCGCATCTTTATGTTGTACGCCCGGATACGGTTGAGGTCCCTCCACCACCAGCACGTCCCTCCACAACTCCAGATACTGTACCCGGACTTGTACATCTCGTTACATTGTTGGTGCGTTCATTACTATTATCTTAATCTATATCTATCGAATTATAAAATTGTACATAATAAATACATGTTGAAATAAATACATGGGGAAATGGATCTCACAGATACATCTTATCATAAATATTCTCATGACTTTACTAAATGCCAATCATATGATAGCCATACTCTGGTATGCTACGACCCAGAACCAATTCTTGCACATTGGATCGAAAGGGAAGAAGAAGAACTTGTGCTGGATAGGGATGATTGGGAATTGGCTGAGAAAGGTCTTGATAGTGAAACAACATTCCTAAGCGGTCATCTACAGTACTCGCATCTTTATGTTGTACGCCCGGATACGGTTGAGGTCCCTCCACCACCAGCACGTCCCTCCACAACTCCAGATACTGTACCCGGACTTGTACATCTCGTTACATTGTTGGTGCGTTCATTACTATTATCTTAATCTATATCTATCGAATTATAAAATTGTACATAATAAATACATGTTGAAATATCCGTTAACAGCGTCAGCGGATTGGAAACTTGTCAAGGTTCTTTAAGAAGAATACCAAAAAAGGAGAGTTGCTGACCCAGAAAGAAATGAAGAACGTCGTCCAAAAGATAGACCAAATAGAAGATACTGAGGCAAAATACTTGTGGGGAGAAAAGAAGAAAAGGGTATACAAGAGGCCAAGAACCGAGTGATCGTGTGGCCTTGATAGTATTAGTGTGGTTTATGTTTGTTTGTTTGGCCTGGTAATCTTTGAACATCTTTGCTTCATTTGTTTTCGGTTTGGAACATCTTAATTTTACGTTTGGTTTGTTTAAACTTTGCTTATGTGTCTGGCAATTTGCAATTTCTAAGTTTTTATTTTTCTAAACCGGCATAGTATATAAAGGGCCTACTGCGCCGGTATTCTTCTTAGTTCCATATTGAAAAAAAATAGAATTCCAGCATAGTATATATGTCGTGTGAACTATGTCGGTACTCTAAATTTCATATGTGAATAAACTTTATATGTGTTGTACCAGTGGTGTTATGCATTTTTTTCCTATGCCGGCAACAAAAAAAATATATATGTGAACTTATGGTGTTATTCCGGCACAAAAGAGAACATATATTGAAACGCCGGTACAAGAACCAGCATATTAAAGTTTGAATCAAATCACACTTGCACATACATGGCATATGGTTTAATGATTACAATTCAAACTTCCAAAAAAACAAAAGGTGGTGTATTAGTAAACCACATCTATCCAAATTACTCATCATCACTTCCACACGTATGAAGTTGCAAGTCATCCTCTTCAAGAGGTTTATTTGATAATTCCAAAGCATCCCATAATTGGTGATTCTCCTCATTCAATGCCATCCATCCCTTCCATATATTTGGATCAAGTTCCTTGTTTTTAACCATCCCACAAACAGGTGGCAATGGATAATTGTCCTTGAGTTTTAGAATAACGAAATGATTGCCGTTCACGTACGCCAAAACAACTCTTCTCATCTTAAGGGATCCCTCGCATTTTTGCCACTTTGGTGTAAATGTTGTGACTACGGTGGAGGTAAAATAATGAACAACACAATTAATTGTATCCTCTACTAGATGACCACAAAGCGGCATCCTCATCCAATATTGAGAAGGAAGAAATGCCATATCTTGCTCGGGTCCTAACATTCTAGCACGCATATCATCAAACACCTCAGCGTGACCAACCAATTACTCATAAAAGCTCCTCTTCTTCACAAGTTTATCGGCCATTCTCATTCTAGCATATCGACATGGTGTCATTCCTTTAATAACAGCCGTCTCGAATATTCCTAATTGTTCGGTCACGACATGATAGCCACAATTTCCATCTCCATCGACATCGTCCGTGTACGCAATAAACTCGCGAATAACCTCAGGAAGTTGGTCTATGTAAGACTCTATCTTCGTATGGTAGTGTCTACAAGTCCTACCCGTTTGCGAATCCTTATACATCGTCATATTACCAACTTTGCTTAATTATATCCAAACCATCCTCTGCAATCCCTAAAATCCAAATGTCTTTGGTATTAGACGGGAGAATATTCTTCCTTGGCCTACCCCTGCCCCTTTTCCTTTGAACCACGGATACATCGACTATTGGTGTAGGTTCAGAATGCTCAAAGACATGTCCTTGGTTGCTTAATGTTGGTACCTTCAGAGGCCTTCCCCTTTTCCTTTGAACCTCGGATACATCGACTATTGGTGTAGGTTCGGAATTCTCACCTTGTTGTCCTTGGTTGCTTAATGTGGGTACCTTCGACGGCCTTCCCCTCTTCCTTTGAACCTCGGATACATCGACTATTGGTGTAGGTTCAGAATACTCACCTTTTTGTCCTTGGTAGCCTAATGTGGGTACCTTCGACGGCCTTCCCCTCTTCCTTTGAACCTCGGATACATCGACTATTGGTGTAGGTTCAGAATGCTCACCTTGTTGTCCTTGGTAGACTAATGTGGGTAACTTCGGCGTCCTTCCCCTCTTCCTTTGAACCTCAGATACATCGACTATTGGTGTAGGTTCAGAATGCTCACCTTTTTGTCCTTGGTAGCCTAATGTGGGTACCTTCGACGGCCTTCCCCTCTTCCTTTGAACCTCGGATACATCGACTATAGGTGTAGGTTCAGAATGCTCACCTTGTTGTCCTTGGTAGCCTAATGTGGGTACCTTTGGAGGTCTTCCCCTCTTCCTTTGAACCTCAGATACATCGACTATTGTTGTAGGTTCAGAATGCTCACCTTGTTGTCCTTGGTAGCTTAATGTTGGTACATTTGGCGGCCTTCCCCTTTTCCTTTGAACCTCGGATACATCGACTATTGGTGTAGCCTCAGAACTCGTCGATTGTTGTTGACTTGATATCGGGACCTTCCTCAGCCTATCCCTTTTGTTTGGAATGGGCCCTTCGGCGAATCTTGCTTCTGAAATCTCACTTTCACATAGATCTCGTTTTTTTGTTGCCGCGAGTTCCTCTTCACGGCGAGTCAATTCTTTAAATTCTTTTCTTTGTTTTTTCCTTGGAATTTTAGATTGTGGTCTACCCGGCGGATCTCCCTTTGTTGGCTCTTCACTCTGTGCTATCCATGGCCGTGTAATTAGTCTTAGTTGGCTTAACGATACTTGTCGGCTATCCGAGTTGCCACGTGAGTAAACTTAAAAAATTAGTGGGCCTCCTTTGTATCCCATGGTGATTCTCCGTGAACTTCGGTAGGGGGAAGGTCGAAAGATAATTGCTTCCAAAATGGATCAATAACACCAATAGGTATTACTTCTTCATACTTCACACGCATATGTCGACACGGAAGCCCCAAAGAAGACATGTCGGGACAAATACGCACATCACCCGGTTTTCCGTAATTTTTCTCATATTGCATTTGTCTCATCATATGTTTTATTTCCCATTTGGAGACGTTGAACTCTATTCCTTGGAGCAACTTAGTATGTTTAAGAAATGGTGTCATCCTATCCATTGTGATTTTCTCAAAAGCCTTCTTGATCCTATCGATATCAGCCTTAAAGTGTTGCTCCATTGCCTCGGTAACCGTAACCACGTTTCCTTGCCCGGACTGGATGAGATATTTGAATATCCCATGAGAGGACTCCGCTATACTAGTTGCTTCATTCCCGTAATGTCTATAATGATTTTTCCACGCACACACAAATTTTTCCTTGAAATTATCCAACTAATTAACCCGACAATATGAGACGGCACTTGGATACACTTCGTTATATTTGGAAATAAACATGTTCAATCTCTTTTCATACATGTCCTCGGTAAGAGACCAATAAACTTTCTCCCAATCCTTTAGAAATTCCAACCACCTTTTATTATTTTCACCGTGTTCTTTGTCGACTCGCTCTTTAATCTTTCCTCTTTCATTTTTTTCTTCTTCGGGTGATAGTTTCTCTTTGCGAACATCTTCCTCAAGTTGAGCAACCATTTTTTTCTTAATATCATCCTTTCAGGGTTCAAACAAAGCATGACAATGTTTTTTCACATTTTCACCTATATGATATGTACATAGAAAATTTTGTGCATCCGGATATACATCGGATATGGCATTCATTAGTGCGTCAAATTGATCGATTATGATGACCTTCGGACCACGATTTTCCGGGAACAATAATTTCAATTGTCGCAATGCCCAATGATAATTGTAATCCCTCTCGTTTTCCATTAAACACCAAGCCAATGTGAATGTTACCTTGTCCGATGTTTTCCCCACGATGTTGAACAACGGCACGTTGTATTTTTTTGTCTTGTACGTGCAGTCCATCATAAGAACATCACAACACGTATGTGCCAATTGTGAAAGCAAGGGATGCGAAATGAATATTTGAAGCGGCTTCTCGTCCGGACCTCTTTTAATGATTCACGTGTAGTTGTGATCCAAACCTATCTTCTCAAATTCTTGCATAACACTCCTCCCTTCCCATTCCAACCTTCTAATGGTTGCTTGTGCGCTATAAATTGTACTGACTGAAGAAACGTTAGTCTTATCTTTTTCTTTGAAGGTTCTGAGAATCTCTCTTAGTTTGATACATGCTTTGGTCATCATCTTGACATCCTCGAATTGATCAGGTTTTAGCTTCGCAACTAGGGAGTGACCTTCAAAAAATTTCGGATCGGGGTGGTTGTGACGGCCAAACCACACCTTACATTCCTATTCTTTTTCTTCTTCTTTTTCTCCTCTTAGATAGAATACAAGCTTAAAGGGTCATTCATCCTTCCTCGTAACTGTCTTGTATACCCTATTAGTCTTCTTTTCATATACATAACCCTTTCTCTTATGGCTATTCTCCTTGTATTTTCCGCTTCTCTCACAAACCATCTCAAAACGAACATCTGAATGTTGACTATTCACTAAGACACACATGTTCTTAAGCGCCGTCGCTTTTGCCCAAGAAATTACTTCCTTTTCATCTTTTATTCCCTACATAAGGAAAAGAATGGGAGATTACAAGCAAATCCCAATGTTAAATTGTAAAAACTAGGTGAAAGCCTTGTTTGGTAACATACCCGAGGTATTTTATAGTATTCCGACGTATCCCGATGGAGCGGTTTGGAGTTTTTTTGATCGTTGTATGTCACAATATAAGGAATGAATGGAAATAAAATTGGATTAGATAAAACCGACATTGTCGATAAGTAAATTAAACTGCCGGTATTGAAAACCGGCATATATGGTAATTGACATTCCATGCCGCATATTAAACCGCATTTATAGAAATTCAGTTACTATTCCGGGAAATTGTACCGGCATAGTTAGATCAAAAAAGGAAATGCCGGTATTTAAGTTCAAAATACCATTTGTTTCTGTATGTTTTGCATTTTAAACCGGCATCCTCGACATTCAAGGATCTATGCCGGTATCATAAACTGGCATGGTTTGTCATGCACGCTTAGTGCCGGTTTGAATATTCGGTGGTGGGTAAAAAGTATAAATTCAAACCGGCATGCAATCTTGGTTTGAATACCACGCCGGTATGTTCTTGAACAGTTGGGGATATTGTAAACCGGCATTCAAATTTGTATGAATACAATGCCGGTTATAGAGGTTCCGGAATTGTATTCATATAACGAGCATGCCGGTTTTCAGCTTTTTCGGACAGAAATGGCGGTTTCGAAAAAAAAAACAAATTTTCGACCTCTTTGAAGCATTATCTGTGTGTTGGGGATGATTGTATGTTGAACATGTTTACTTTCTTGAGTTGGTTCTTCACAAAACTCCTCATGGTCACGAAAATCATGATCCAAGGGTGTTGGTTGATCATATAACTCCAATTGGGAGTTGTTATCATTAACTGAAGATTGAATATATGATTGTTGTTGTAGTTGAGCCAAGGATTCAGCAGCTGCAAGTCTCTCATCAAATTCATCTTCCATTTCCAAAAAAAAAATTCTACTCAAAACTTTTTCCCCTCCTTCTACCCACAAAAATTTCAAATAAACTCAAAAACACTAATTATATCCCCAAATCATTAAGATTTTACTAATCTTAATTAGTAACTAATCCTAATTAGGAGGGTTAGATTAGGAATTAATAAATTATTTACATAAGGGGTAACCCAGCTAGGATATTTGGATCCCTGTTTTGTCATTTAGTCATATCCCCAAATTAAAAGTCATATTCCCCAATTGAGGGTTCTAGATTAATCTTGCAAAATATGTTAGCATTAGAATTTAATTTTTCTTTTTGATATAAATTGTTGGGTTCCCAATTTACATAGATTTGTTTTTATTCATTTTCCTAAAATTTATAATCTCCCCCCTTTTAATGAGAGCAACAAATTTTAAAGCTTCACTCCCTGTAGCCGTCAGATTTCTCGGACTTAAAATTCATCTGTCAGATCTGAAGAGATTTTAGAAATTATTTCGGTCTGAACTATTAACGACGGCCATCAGATATCCACCACAGTTATAATTCATTTGTTAGATTACAAAGGAATTTCGCTTAAATATGCCTATTATTTAGGGGTTTAATTAAAATAATATCTAAATATAAGGACCTTAAATTAGAAACTGCACTATTTACTTCATCGCCTTTTCTTTCCTGTGTACTCCTGACTTTTCCGTATGAAATTCGACGACATAAATAGCACATACACTCTACTTGTAATATTTAATTCTAGATCCATTTATTTTCTCGTCTCTTTACCTATTATCATGAACTATTTCTAAAGTATGCATAATTTTACGAAGTTGGGGAGAAATGACAGAAACAGAAATCATGACAAAAAAATGGGAATAAAGAGAGATGTGAGAAACTGAATCGATTACAATTAATTCACGTGTAGCCTTGCATAATCCCATGAAGTAGGGGAGAAATAATGACATAAACAGAAACCATGACAAAAAAGGGTAATAATGAGATATGTGAGAAACTGAACCGATTACAATTAATTCGCGTGTTGCCTTGTGTTTGGTCAATTTTTTGATAAGTTTCATTTTTCTTCCATCCCCCTACCCGGAAAATCTTAAAATCACAACATCTTCTTTTTTGAAAAAATCTGGCCTTTAAAAATTGTTTTAATTTTTTTAATTTTTTTTTAAAAAGTAATTTGAAAACTAAAATCAAATTAAAACAAAACAAAGAAAAATTAACCAAGGGTGACTAAATAATTTACCTATCTTAGGACACCTTTTCTCACCCTACTACCACTACTTCTTCCACCATCACATTATCGTCACCACTCCACCAGTCTCACCAATACCCACCACCATTATCCCCACCGTCGATCCATCACCATCACAACCACCATTAGTGCTTAATTTACCTATCTTAGGACCCATTTTCTCACCCTACTACCAATACTTCTTCCACAACCACATTATCGTCACCACTCCACCAGTCTCACCAATACCTACCACCATTTCCCCCACCACTGTCCACCATCACAACCACCATTAATGCTTACTGATATGGTTATTATCAAATAACAACAATATATTTATTTGATTAATTAAAGAAACATTTATTATGAAATATCAATTGAACATTTATTATTAAATTTTAATTAAACGTGACCATTTATAGTGGTAGATGTAGAAATCGAGTGTTCGCCTAGCACGGGTCGAGTGCCGGTCTATTCTATGTCCCCAGTGAAGTCGCCATTGTAGAAATCGGGGGTCGCCTAGCACGGGTCGAGGTGCCGGTCTATTTCCTTTGTCCATAATTGTTATGGGGCGAGGTCCATGTTCTCATCCGTTCGTGGATGTTTAATGTACAGGGTCTGCCAGAGATAATTTCTTACTAGTTTGTTAGTAGGGGGGGGGGGCAACTCTTCAAGGAAAAGAGATGTTTTGAAGTCGCCACCTGACTAAAGGGAGTTAGGTCCCTTTTAACTAGTTTGAATTCTTTTGAGGAAAACAAAACCAATTATCACTTTCATGTTTTTGGTCTGCTATCAGAGAGTCTGGGTAAGGGGATTCTAGTACGGGATGGGAAGGTGTTAGGCACCCATCAGCCGCCCAATCGTAATATTGGCCTCTACTTCATGATTAAAGGGGGAAATGTTTATGGTTTATTGAGAATAGATTTTTATGCATGAGCTATTTAGAAAAGAAACATAGTTAGAAGTTGGGTGAAACTTCTACTATGGAGATGTGGTTTCTTTCTTTTATGATGGTTTTTCTTTTGTGGTGGTTTGGGTGGAAACCTTGGTTTTTTTATCCCTTTGTTGTGGTTTGGGTTTTTGATGGTGTTGTTTTGGTGGTTTGGGTGGAAACTTTGTTTTGTGGTGGTTTTGGGTGGAAAACCTTGTTTTGTGGTGGTTTTGGGTGGAAAACCTTGTTTTGTGGTGGTTTTGGATGGAAAACCTTATTTTTGTTGTGGTTTGGGTGGAAACCTTCTTTTCTGGTGGTTTTGGGTGGAATACCTTGTTTGGTGGTTTAGGTGGAAACATTGGTTTTATTGAGAAGAAATTTGAATGAAATTTCAAAATTAAACAATTAACCTGCAGATTAGCTCAATAAAAATAGGATTAATGCCAACCTTATTTTTTTGACAATGGGTCTAATGTGGGAGGGAATTCCGCTTTATACCCACACTTTGATTTATCCCACTTAGGAAATTAATAATAAAACATAATTTTTTATGTAACGCAAACGAGTAGTCGCGGTGTTACTACGAAATGGAATACCATTCCGTTCCCGTATGACTACATAATTTACCGAAGAGATAGGTAATTAATATACTTGAAATATAATATTTAAATTTGAAAGGATTCTTACGACGGTTGCTTGCTTCTCTTAAGTATGCTGAAAGTAGTTAAAGTACTAGCAATTTAATGCTAATCTTTTAAAAACTTAAAGACAATACTTGATTTAATCTTCTTATTTTTTGAGTTTTCTCAAAATGAACTATAAATGCACAAGACAATGATAACTATTGTGTAGGAAGAAAATTTGATTTCTCTTTGATTAAATGACACAATACATGGAGATTTGGAACATGTGAGAAGAAATATTTTATATTTGAGAAACAATAATTCTTCTTGGTTTGGGTGGAAACCTAGATTTTTGGATTGTGGTTTGGGTTGAAACCTTTGTTAAAGTAAAGGAAGAAGTATGTGTATCTCACTCCACTTTTCTGTCTCTTGGAAATAATCTTAAAGAAGAAATGATTCTTGCGAGAAAATCTTTTCTTCCGAGAAAAATGTTCTGTTTTTGAAGTAACCTTCGACCCCTATTTATATAAGTGAATTCCGACAACCTTCTGCTTTTTCTTGCGCTAAATCCGCATATAAAACATGCCAGAAAACTTTCCTTTGCGAAGAATTTTTTTCTTCTTCAAAACATACGTGGGTCCCACGTCCTTTTTTCTCCTTTTCCATTTTTCTTCGACTTGTTTTTCAAACATTTGTGGCAGTTCAGAAATATGAGAATGATTTGTGGGTCCCGACGACACTGTTCACCGTTCGTGTTACTGTTCACGTCACTATTTGGAACTGTTTACAATGGTTTGTCACTGTTCGCATCACTATTTGGCACTGTTCGGCACTGTTCATCGCAAAATATCTCATTCTTTTTTTTTTTTTTTTTCCAAATTTCGGTGCCTTCTTTCTTTTCTTCTACGCCCGTGAAATTTGAAGCTGAATTGTCCCTTGTATTTGGATTCAAAGCATAAACTGATATTTTTCATGGAAGGTGCAAAATTGGGGTGTCAACAGTTGCCCCTCTTTGAGAGTAATCGCTTGCGGTTGGCGAACAAAGTCATAGACCCGATTTCGCGCTCTGTTTGTTATTGATGAAGAAAGTCCTGACGTTGGCCGGGTTTGTCCCAGTTAAGCTTGTCAGTTGCATTTTCCTGATGTTTTTGAACCTTTGTAGTTGATTCAGTTGGATTTCCCTTTGTTCGGGCCGATTGAATAGTTGAAAGAGTTGATGAAGAAAATTCTAACATTGGTCGGGTTTGCCCCGGTTGAGCTTGTCAGTTGCATTTTCCTGATGTTTTTGAACCTTTGTGGTTGATTCAGTTGGATTGCCCTTTGTTCGGGCCGATTGAATAGTTGAAAAGTTTGATGAAGAAAATTCTAACATTGGTCGGGTTTGCCCCGGTTGAGCTTGTCAGTTGCATTGGAGGCGTCGGGCCTTGCACTATGCAGAGTTGCAGATTCTGAAAGTGCATCTTCTTGGCTTCCGTTCCACACTTTGTCCTGACATGACTTGCTTTTCTTTCACGAGACGATTCTGATAAAGTATATTTTTTTTTTCAAAAACTTCTTGAGGAAGTAATTACCCCTTCTTTTTTTTTTAATTTATAAGATAGGGGAGAAAGACCTTTCTTTAGGTAAGAAACTCCTTTTCTTTTGTTCAATATGTCGTCTAGGCGGATGGCTATCATTATTCCTGATCCTCCAACTTTGCCTATGCTTCGTAGAAGACGAAGAGTTGGGGTTTTAAACGATGTGGATGATCACGTTTCTGCAAGAATCCGGGAAGACCCTGTAAGTTTCTTTGTTGATCGAAATTTTCTTCTTTGTTTTCCAAGTTTCCTTTCATTATTTCTCAACCACTGCTTTCTTTCATAGAATTACGCTTGGGCGCGTATTCGCGGAGGGACCACTGGTATAGTAGAATGGTGGCTGATGTTGAGACGATGCAAAGGTGTACGTGATCTTGTACAACAGATTGGTTGGTACGACTTTATTGAAGCTTTGGAACCGTTCCATCATGGCGAGAATGCTTTAATCGTGGCAGAAAGATGGTGGGGTGATACTAATTCATTTCACCTGCCACATTGTGAGTTAACCATCACTCCTCTGGATTTCTACATGATTACTGGCATCCGTGTGGGGGTAGGAGCTCCCGTCCCGGTGAGCGAAAACGTGATAGAGGAGAATGTCTGAAACCTGTTGGGACCACATTGTGGGGATATCTTCCCTAAAAATTGGTATGTCAGCTTAGCAGGCTTGAAGACGAGTTTCTCGGTCCCTGAGCTGGATCTCATCGGGCAACGACGCTTCAAAATATGATGCTAAAGTTATTACTGTTACCGTAGCTTTCTTGATCTTTGTTGCGGGTCATACCTTCCTTGACTCTTCTGGTGGCTATATCAAATTTGGTTACTTGGCAGCATTTTCTGACCTTGAATTGGTGAATTTTTACGATTGGGGAAGTTGTGCGATGGCGCGACTTTACACCTATCTGTCTCGAGCAACACGCCTTCAAACAAAAGCCTTATGTGGATTCTGTCCCATCTTGAATGTGAGTACATTTTCCTTGCTTTAGGTTGAACGATCTTGGACCCCCTTTTTTAACACCCATACGCTTTCTTTGTAACAGTATTGGTGTTACGAATATTTTCCTCTTAGTCGCCCTCCTTTTGATACAAGCTTCTCCAATAGTCAAACATTTCCTCGAATGGCTAGATGGAAAGGTGCACTTCGAAGGCACTCGACTGCATATACGCTCCTTTGTTTGGAGGGGGCGACAGTTGAATCTGTAAGAAACCCTATATTATTATTTTTTTTTTGTTTTTTTTTTATTATTAATATATATATATACCTCCATTTTGATCGCAGATTTGTTGGGACCCTCGGAAGGATTATCTGATTCGGCGTGATCAAAGAGCCATTCATGCCATGTCGTCTATCATGCTTCGGTACTTGTTACGTGGCCCGGATCACTGTGCTTGGTATCTTGGTGACAGATTTGGGAGACAAATTAGTCAACCAGACGCTACACCCCGTTTTCCTCCTCCCGACGTTACATGTTTTCCTTATGCATCGTTTAGTGATATGGACGAGATTTCACGTCAACCACAACGTTCCTATGAAGATTCCGTTGATCGGGAATGAATTTTGAATCATATTGGAGATCGGTTTCTTTAGGTCCACCTCTTGCTATCCAATCTTGCCGAGAGAATCTTGTAGTGGGTGATCCGGGTTTTGCCCCTTGTCCATTATTGATGGGATCTTCCAGCAATGCTTCTTCTCAACAAGTTCCACTAACGGGCTTCGGTCATCTTCTACCAACATGGGATTTTCAAATACCTATCTTGGGGACTCCAAATGTGGTTCCAATTGCAGGTGGCCCTGTTGACCGTGAAGATATTATTTGTTTACCTCTTCCGGATGATATTCCTGAGGTACCGTTGTTACTCTGCTCTTCTTGACTTAATGACTTAATACTTTTTATTGACTCCTTTGTCGCTTCAGGATTCCAGACCTCTTCAAGAATACTTGCTCCGTTTGGTGGATAGCCGTGGGCGCCAGTTGACATCGGTGGTGAATGAGATGTACAGTATCATGTTGAGATATGATGAAGTCAATAGAGAATCCCTGGGGAGGCAGGCGCGTATTGATACTCTTTCTGAAGAATTATCCACGCTTCGACTTCTTTATGAGGTAGACTGCATTTTTTGTTTATTTTTTCCTTTTCTTTTTTCTTTTTTTTCTCTTTTCTCTTTTTTTTTTTGAATAGGGAAAAGGGGCTAGCGTATCGGATGAATGACCCTAATGGGTTGAAGAAGCCCAACGGGTTACGGGTTTCATTTCGGTTTGCCCGAATAGCAGTTTGATGGAGCCCTAATCCTTTGCTTTAAATTCCTCGCCTTCTTCTTCCTCGACCATCAGTTTCTCTTTCTTCCTCTTCTTTTTTTCTTTTCTGCAAATGTGCCTCTTTCCTCCATCTTTTCATCCGACCCTTCTTGTATGTGCTTGGATCTGGACTGTGTGATCTTTCTTTTCTTGATCACCGTCTTCATGTTCTTCTACTTTCTGCTTGTTTGGTTTATCGCCATAGTAATCATTTACTGGTGGAGTATGCGAGATGCAGTTTGAGCGGCTGAAAGTAATGATAACTGAAGTGAGATTTTGGTGGAATCTCAGTATAGATCTGTATGAATCTTCTCTTTTTTGTGCTTGATGGTAGTGTATCTTGAGATCCAGATTAATGTTCGGCTCGAAGATGAAGATCTGATGATTTAGGGGAAGATGCAAGATTGTTCCATATGCATCTTCAAAATACATACAAAGATAAATCCAGATTTCAAAGTTGAAATCGGATTTAGATTTAGATGTATTCTGACAAGTATGGATGATCTGCCTGTGATGAAGATGTCTAGATCTAGTGTGTCACATGGACACTTTTACCACTATTACACATTGGTTTCGATCAATGGGAAATGGTGAAGAAGTTGGATCTTGGTCTAGACTCAGATAAAATCACCAGCTTTCCTTATTTGTTTTTCATTTCTTCTTCTTTGGTTTGCCATCAGATCATTTTTTTTATTTCTTGTTGTTGTTCTTCTTTTTTCTTTTCTTTTGCTTGTTTCTTATTGTTGTTGCTTTTTTTTTTCTCGATCTGATCATGTATCCTTCAGATAAGGAAGAGTTCATGCTTTTCATTGTTGTAGACGAAGATTATGTAATTCCTTCATTTGTGAATGAAATATTTTCTTTCTGGTGATGCTCTTGTCCTTGGTTTGACTTGCACTGACTGTGAAGATCGCTGAATCCGGTGGAGAAGCCTTAATTCAGATAACTCGTCGTTCACAAAAGCTCTTAAGTTGATCTGCATTCGTGGGCCTTGGATGTTCTTCTACATCTAGGTCCATCAATTGTACTACCATTCCTGGAAAAACCTTTTTGAAAATAAATGAATCTTCCCATTTTGGTTTGAACTTGCCCCTTGGGTCGGTGTGTTTGACGGCCCAAATTTCCTTGAGAACGAGATCTCCTTTGTCGAAGTTGCGTGGTCGCACATGTTTGTTGAAACTGCGTGCAATTTTTTTCTGGTATTCTTGAGAATGGCAAGCTGATGTTAACCTCTTTCAACGCTTCTTCTAAATTTCCAGTCCATATTCGAACTGGATTTCCCCTAGCCGAAACACCTAGATTTTCGGATCGCAGATTTGGAGGCTTGAACTGTCTTCCCCCTTGTTTGGTTTATCGTCAGATCACTTTTTTTTTTTTTTTTTTTTTTTAGATCTGATCATGTATCCTTTGGATGAGTAGTTGTTCTTGATTTGAATAGTTGTTGACGAGGATCTTGTAAGACTTCCTTTTGTGAATGAAATATCTTGTTCCGGACCCTCTCTTTTTTGCTTCTTTTTTTTTTTTTAGAAAAAGGTTTCACCATCTTTAGCAATTCTGTCAGGAGAAATATGCGGATGCTTCTACCATGGTTGAGAGGATTTTGAGAATACGCATGTCCCTTCCTTCGGCGATGGCCCTCCAAAATTGCTCTCTTTTGTTAAAAGACCTCTTCGTTCTTGAGGACTTGATTCCTTTGCGGAAATACACTTTAACAGATGTTGAAGCATCTTTTCTGGTAACACTTCTAGTTGTAGGAGCCATAAACTTCGATGGTTTACAACCAAAGATGGTACCTGAAATATGAACCTTTCTCAAATAAATATTAGTTAAAAAAAAAACATTTTCCCTTAAATCATTTTTTTTCCAAGTCGAATCTCTTATTTATCCCCAGCAGAGTCGCCACTGTAGAAATCGAGTGTTCGCCTAGCACGGGTCGTGTGCCGGTCTATTCTATGTCCCCAGTGAAGTCGCCACTGTAGAAATCGGGGGTCGCCTAGCACGGGTCGAGGTGCCGGTCTATTTCCTTTGTCCATAATTGTTATGGGGCGAGGTCCATGTTCTCATCCGTTCGTGGATGTTTAATGTACAGGGTCTGCCAGAGATAATTTCTTACTAGTTTGTTAGTAAGGGGGGGGGGGCAACTATGCAAGGAAAAGAGATGTTTTGAAGTCGCCACCTGACTAAAGGGAGTCAGGTCCCTTTTAACTAGTTTGAATTCTTTTGAGGAAAACAAAACCAGTTATGACTTTCATGTTTTTGGTCTGCTATCAGAGAGTCTGGGTAAGGAGATTCTAGTACGGGATGGGAAGGTGTTAGGCACCCATCAGCCGCCCAATCATAAGATTGGCCTCTACTTCATGATTAAAGGGGGAAATGTTTATGGTTTATTGAGAATAGATTTTTATGCATGAGCTATTTAGAAAAGAAACATAGTTAGAAGTTGGGTGGAACTTCTACTATGGAGATGTGGTTTCTTTCTTTTATGATGGTTTTTCTTTTGTGGTGGTTTGGGTGGAAACCTTGGTTTTTTTTATCCCTTTGTTGTGGTTTGGGTTTTTGATGGTGTTGTTTTGGTGGTTTGGGTGGAAACCTTGTTTTGTGGTGGTTTTGGATGGAAAACCTTGTTTTGTGGTGGTTTTGGGTGGAAAACCTTGTTTTGTGGTGGTTTTGGATGGAAAACCTTATTTTTGTTGTGGTTTGGGTGGAAACCTTCTTTTCTGGTGGTTTTGGGTGGAAAACCTTGTTTGGTGGTTTAGGTGGAAACATTGGTTTTATTGAGAAGAAATTTGAATGAAATTTCAAAATTAAACAATTAACCTGAAGATTAGCTCAATAAAAATAGGATTAATGCCAACCTTATTTTTTTGACAATGGGTCTAATGTGGGAGGGAATTCCGCTTTATACCCACACTTTGATTTATCCCACTTAGAAAATTAATAATAAAACATAATTTTTTATGTAACGCAAACGAGTAGTCGCGGTGTTACTACGAAATGGAATACCATTCCATTCCCGTATGACTACATAATTTACCGAAGAGATAGGTAATTAATATACTTGAAATATAATATTTAAATTTGAAAGGATTCTTACGACGGTTGCTTGCTTCCCTTAAGTATGCTGAAAGTAGTTAAAGTACTAGCAATTTAATGCTAATCTTTTAAAAACTTAAAGACAATACTTGATTTAATCTTCTTATTTTTTGAGTTTTCTCAAAATGAACTATAAATGTACAAGACAATGATAACTATTGTGTAGGAAGAAAATTTGATTTCTCTTTGATTAAATGACACAATACATGGAGATTTGGAACATGTGAGAAGAAATATTTTATATTTGAGAAACAATAATTCTTCTTGGTTTGGGTGGAAACCTAGATTTTTGGATTGTGGTTTGGGTTGAAACCTTTGTTAAAGTAAAGGAAGAAGTATGTGTATCTCACTCCACTTTTCTGTCTCTTGGAAATAATCTTAAAGAAGAAATGATTCTTGCGAGAAAATCTTTTCTTCCGAGAAAAATGTTCTGTTTTTGAAGTAACCTTCGACCCCTATTTATATAAGTGAATTCCGACAACCTTCCGCTTTTTCTTGCGCTAAATCCGCATATAAAACATGCCAGAAAACTGTCCTTTGCGAAGAATTTTTTTCTTCTTCAAAACATACGTGGGTCCCACGTCCTTTTTTCTCCTTTTCCATTTTTCTTCGACTTGTTTTTCAAACATTTGTGGCAGTTCAGAAATATGAGAATGATTTGTGGGTCTCGACGACACTGTTCACCGTTCGTGTTACTGTTCACATCACTATTTGGAACTGTTTACAATGGTTTGGCAATGTTCGCATCACCATTTGGCACTGTTCGGCACTGTTCACCGCAAAATATCTCATTCTTTCTTTTTTTTCCAAATTTCGGTGCCTTTTTTCTTTTCTTCTACGCCCGTGAAATTTGAAGCTGAATTGTCCCTTGTATTTGGCTTCAAAGAATAAACTGATATTTTTAATGGAAGGTGCGAAATTGGGGTGTCAACAGTAGATTTATGTTCTGCAAGTATAAATTTGATCGTTCTTTATCTAGCCTAACTTGTCCAAACTTTGTTTTGTATTCTGGAAATGTAATCAATTTTATTTTAATAGTAAAAACTGTGCTTTATTCGACCGAGTACTATAAATAGCTGGGATCCCATTTGGGTGATCCAGCGGTCATGATCATATTTTCTTATATGATTTAGTATCCTCCTCAAAATATTTGTGTTTTGTCCTTACCAGTTGTGTTAAAAACAGCCAACTACATGTGTCACAATAAAATGTTGCCCATTTTGTAAAGACACAAAACTATTATTGTTCACTACTATTCACTAACATTCACCACCGTACGTAAAAACCAGCCACGCCCACTATGTTTTCCACCACTAGTAATGTTACCACTTCCAACACTCACAAATACCCGCAACTGTTTCCACCACGCACTGCTTCTTTCACTACTACCATTAAAAATTATTAATATAATTTTTAACCGGGATCACTGTAGTAAAGTGGTAAAGTCATTGGGTGATGAACCAGTTACCTAAGTCCGAAACTCGCCAACACCAAATTCTTTACCGATCAATATATATATATATATATATATATATATATATATATATATATAGTTTTTAATAAACTTATTTATTAATAAAAATATGTATTTATTAGATTCATTAAATGAACATTTACCATGAAAAATTAATTAATCATTCATCATGAGCAATTAATAGGACACTAATTAATAAAGTATTTATAATGGTTAGTTGAAAAAAACACGGCCGTAGATTTATCCCTCATAGACAAATCTAGACCGCTCTTTATCTAGCCTAACTTAGCCAAGAAACTATCTTTATAAGATTATCACATAACTTCAAGAGAGCCCACTTATTTTTTTCACTCACGGTCGTAGATTTATCCCCATCAATTAACTTTATAATAACTCTTTTGTCTACTTATTCATATGAGTAATACAACTATCACCAATTGGACCAATGATAGTTTTTCCAAGAAAGCAACATTAACAAAACTCGAAGGAACTGATAAGTAAGAAAATAAATCCGATAATTGTCGCCCCCAATCCTCATTTTCGATTACTTACCAATTCAATAAACATACCACATTGTACATATATTAATATTCTTCGCATTGTAATACAACTGCCACATAATAATGTAAAGAAGAAAAGTATTGTAGATGGTGGATTTTCAACAAGGGCTAAAATCGTAAACTCATGATTGTACGGACCACCGGTTCAGCAATCGCATGTGAGTATTGAGACACGGGTCTCTCATCGAATTCTCAACGGAGAGTGCTTTCTCTCAGAGTACATGTAGATGTGCAGTCAACGTCTAGACAACGGCATAATCTCATGAATAATGAATACTTTCAGTCATTTCTATATAGTATCACGGGATGGACGGCTCTACGGGGCAATATCGTCTTCAGGAACAAACAACGAGTTTAACCTGACTATATAAAGGATATGGCTTAACGGCAAGTCATGTCAGGATAATTAATGCTCCTATCGTAGTCAGTTTATCTGCTAGGCATAAACCCATGAGGTTAATTATCCCTTCATTGCTCCGATTCCATGGTCGAATCAACGACGATCCCGTGGAATGGCAATAAGATTGCTCCGATTCTGTGGTCGAATCAACGACGATCCCAAAGAATGGCAATATCATTGTTCCGATTCCGTGGTCGAATCAACGACGATCCCACAGAATGGCAATATCATTGTTCCAATTCCGTGGTCGAATCAACGACGATCCCACGGAATGGCAATATCATTGCTCTTCCGTGGTCAAATCAACGATGATCCCATGGAATGGAAATATCATTGCTCCGATTCCGTGGTCGAATCAACGACGATCCCACGGAATGGCAATATCATTGCTCCGATTCCGTGGTCGAATCAACGACGATCCCACGGAATGGCAATATCATTGTGGCAATATCATTGCTCCGATTCCGTGGTCGAATCAACGACGATCCCACGGAATGGAAATATCATTGCTCCGATTCCGTGGTCGAATCAACGACGATCCTACGGAATGTCAATATCATTTTTCCGATTTCGTGGTCGAATCAACGACGATCCCACGGAATGGCAATATCATTGTTCCGATTCCGTGGTCGAATCAACGTCGATCTCACGGAATGGCAATATCATTGCTCCGATTCCGTGGTCGAATCAACAACGATCCCATGGAATAGCAATATCATTTCTCCTATTCCATGGTCGAATCAACGTCGATCCCATGGAATGGCAACGATCACTCATTGTTCTGAGTTCGTAGTCGAATCTTTAGCTGATCCTATGAATTAACAGTAAACATCTATCCGTTTTATTACTCATTTCATGGATTATTCTCTATTGAATTTCATGAATTAGTAATTAACGACCGGGCATCAGAGCTACCTTTGAGTAAGCCCTGTTTCAAATGGTGCAAGTGTATTCAACGATGATGCATTAACAATCACCGCACGAACGAGTATTTCAAAATACGACGAAACGATGAACTTATGCAAAATAGGGAAGAAAATAATAAATAATTAAAAATATTTGACCAAGGCGCTGGGACACGTACACACGATCAACTCATCGTGTCATGGTCAGTTCCACGCTAATTCTATATTTTTAATACACTTTTATTATTTTTCATGATTTGATAAAATTCTCTCGTTTGATCAAATCTCCGTTTTGAGGAAATTCTTCGGATTCGTGGTACTTCTATGAGTCCGTCAAAAAATCAAGGAGAGTGTGTGGGGCGTGACCATTGGCCGACCGGCCATGCCTTGGTCCCAACCGGCCCACACCTCACGGTCCTTATTATTTTATTATTATTATTTTTCTCTAATTTCATGAAAAACTCCTTGATTTCATGGTATTTTTCCTCAAAAAATTCCTTTAAATCATCAAAAATAATAATAAAATAAAATAAATTATGAAAACTCGTGGGACCGGGCCTTGGCCGGCCGGACATGCCCTAGCCGGTCCCACACGCCCTGTTTTATTTATTTCATTATTAATTATCTTATTTTTCCTTTATTTCATGGTATTTTTCTCAAAATTCCTTCAAATCATCAAAAAACACCCAAAAAATTATTTAAAAAATTATTAAAATTCGTGGGATTGGGCCATGACCGGTCGGTCACGCCTCCATGGTCCCACACGACTGAATTTTATTGTTTTACTATTTTTCAAAGACCATGAACTCATGGAAACTCCTTCAATTCATGAAAACTCTCTAAATTTATCAAATTTCTCAAAATTCATGAATCCTTCATAAAATCATCAAAATATGTAAAACTAAGGAAGAGACACCATGGGACCGTGGTCATAACTGGCCGACCGTGCTTTGACCACCTACGTCCCAGTCTCACAATTCCTTATTTTATAAATATTTTCCATCGTCTCATGTTGTTTCCTTCGTCTCATGGAAACTCCTTGATTTTAACAAAACTCCTTCGTCTTATCGTGGGACCGGCCCCTTTAATCTTTCCTGAATTTTACTTTCGGGGTGTTTTCACTTCCCGAACGAGCTCAAAATCTAAAACCTCCCTCGTTGGGAGATAGGAAATTCTTTTCCGTATGTAATGAAGGGGCGGACCATCAAAATCCGAGTCCGTATAAGAATTCTACATCAATTCTAGTAAAGGACGTTAATTAGGGTTTTGGGGTTGCTCAAGCGACCAACAGTTGGTCACGTGATCACTGTGACCGGTCCACACTTCATGATTCCCTCACTTTTCATTATTTTCCTTCGTCCGATGAAGTTTTGACGGTTTTATCAAAAACTCTGATTTTGTCATATTTTCTCAAATGGTCGCTCAAACGTGTACCAGAAAATATCAAAATTCTCAAGGCTGAGACACGGACACCTTAGAGACACAAGCACATTATCTTAACCGACCAAGATTAGCTCTTCGGCTCACGGAAGCCAATCCCATCGATTTTCATAGTTTTGACCTAATTTGCACAATTGCTCGTATTAGGTCCAAAACTTCCAAACACTTTGGATTTTTCATGAAGTGACCATCAGACGGTCACGAGACAACCCATGGCCGGCTCCATGACTCTATGGTCGGTCCATCACTCTCCCATAATTAATTAGGTTTTCACACCTAAGTCTCAGATGAGCATTTTGAATAATGATTGAACCAGCATTTAATCATTCTTTCACCAACAAATCATGAACTCTGCGTGAATTCATCATATTTGCTCACGTGAGCATATGGACACTACATGGTTGATCCACGGTCTCATGTAGCTGCTCCTCATTCGTCCCATGGTTAAAACTTCTGACCATGAATTGATCGTCAATCGGTCAAATTATGGTTTTTGAGTTCAAGGACCATGCTTCCAGACTCTAACCTTAATAATTCTACGACGACCTCATGGTCATGAATTAATATTAATAATTCTACGACGATCTCATGGTCATGAATTAATATTAATAATTCTACGGTGACCTCATGGTCATGAATTTTATTAATTATGCTAGGTTCAACGACCATCACTTTAATTAATATTCTTGGCACACTGCCAATCATTCATGAGCAACACATGCTCAGACGGTAAAATATTCAACAAATCATCACGAGAGCAACACTTGCTCAGATGATCAATATTTTCCCGAGTTAAGGAATATCGGTTCAACAATCCACCAATATTCAACAATCCATCGAATGAGCAATACTTGCTCACTTAATCATAACAATTATACCTCTGTCTCATGACATGTTCAATTCGTGGGTGGTTCCATAATATCTTGTTCGACTCAGCAACCACATGGACTCATTGTCCCATCAAACCACGAAATCATCTATTGACTAAACAAACCACGAGACGATCAATCGTGTCACTTGGGGGGATATCACTTAGGGTTTTTGTCTGGTGGTCTACGACATGTGTGTTCAAACACACGATGGAATGTGAGCAAGTCATGCAATCAGTTGAAGGAATTCACGAGGTAGTGGGTGGAAGGTCGACCGAGTCTTTACACATTGGACAACCGGTTTCGAACACGATTTCCACCTCTCCACTCCTTGATTCCATTAACTGTCACACTTCATGGGATCATGGTGTCTACAATTCCAGCAATATAAATAAGTTCCTAAATCAAGATTAAAGGCAGAGAGAATCGAAAACATAACGAATACGTAGAATACTCAGAGTAAGAATCTCACGTCTCTTTGACAACATGAGATCATCAAACTCATCAATTGAGCAATTTCTTCACAATCGTTCAACTTCAATCATTCAGAACTTATCATATTCAGAATTCACACACCCACAATCCTTGAATCACCATCGATTCCACACATTTTTCAGCTTCCCTCCTACAGATCAACCCATCCTCTCTTGTGACCGAATTTACTCTGGAACGGTCGTTGTCTCGATTTAGGCCGGAGTACTACAGATTGATCTCTCGAATCTAAGCACCCCCTTTGCAGCGGTGCATCTGTGTGAGGATTAGCATTTTTCCTGGTTCGAGGAACCTCCTCCGCACGGTCGTCTCCTCAATCCCTTAAAAACCAGCAGATCGTTTTTCCCCATCCACAAGTATATGACATCGGACTAGTATGTCCTACATCGTTTTTCTCAAGAAATAACTTGTATAACCATTGATACCATAGAATTATATAAATGAGTGCACCACCTTTGGTACACATTCTAGGTTGGACATTGATCCACTTAACAACTTAATCAATAAAATGATTCCATAATGAAAACTAAATAAATCATATAAATTATATAAGAGTCCTTTGATTCTTGATAAATGGTCGGCATACTTTGCGATGGTACAAACTACATACAATTCTAGTTCGATATACTTACCCTCGTTATTTTTGTATGACTTCAAATATGTCCTACATTATGCGGCATGAATGAGCAACCCAGATTTCCGAAAATTGGTTGAATCATGGGTACAACGATTATTCCCACACCAAACATAGTTTTAAATTCTAGGTAATAGATAAAGAAGATTTATTTATGACTTTTTAGCCATAAAATCAACCCTTGATGTAGTGTTGTAAAATAAATGGATGACAATGTGACCCTGATTACACAATTGTTCGGCCGTAATTCTGTTATAAATAAGACCCATCAAATCTAAAAGGTACTAATATTAAAATGCCATCAAAGAAGGGAACTACATCTAAACCAAATGGGAAACACGCTAAAAGAGAGACACAACACAATGAAATGCAGAATGGGAAACACATTAAAAGAAAATGCAGAGACTAAAAAAAACATGAATGACGACTCCTAGTATTGTTTTATTTGTCAGCAGCTCCCTTCTCGGTGAAATCAACTAATCGAGATCTTCCATAGAAGTCTCTCCATACTCCTCTTTCATAGCAACTTTCCCTATTCCATCTGTTAAATCTTTCATTCCAGCTGAGTCATCTGATATTTTCGTGTTCCCGATCCTCCAAATAGGTGGAGAATAGAACTTTCTAGCCTCCAAATAGTAATTTTTGGTATTTAACGGATGATTCAAACTCTCCCTCGTGCCATGATATTCCTGTAATTTGTATAACACTCATTAAAATAAAATATTTAAAATCTGTACCCATTACGTTTTATAGGGGTAGTATATATGCGAACCTCCACCATTAAATCCTCCACATATAATTGCGCCCAGCAGTTTCTCTTGATGAATGCTTTGGTAACTTCAAAAGCCTTGTCCCTATTAGCTCTATATGTTCCTATCTGCACCTAGAATATGATCTGGTGATGCAAGATCTCATAAAGAACCTTGAACACATGTTGAACTCCCTTCTCCTGTTTAAAATTAATAGGTTGTAAGTTGAAGCCTTACCATTTAAGATTAAATTTCTCATTTTATACCTTGAATATGTACCAATTTTGCAGAATTATTTTTTCAATCACGGTTTTGTAAATTTGGTTGCATGTTCCAGTCTCATGGGGAAATTACTTATACCTCTTTCACCCGCATCAAGTAATCTACCCTATGTCCCAATAATTCCTCTGCCACTTCACCTTTCGTTTGGAATATTGCTGATTCCGGCCCATCAGTCACCATCATTGTCAAGTGCAATCTGTCCAAGTGTTGATTAGTACATCAGTAACTTCATGTCCAGATTATTTGTTGCTTTTTTTCTTCAACAAACAGATTGCATAAAAGTAAAAGAACAAAAACATTACATCGGAATCGAGTGAGTGTATTTTAAGCATTCCAGACAGTGTCTGTTATTGCCTGTTTTCTCGAATTCCTTGTTGCATTCAGGACAGTACATGAAGCACCAATCATCTGCGAATCGAGTTATTTGCGCCAATATATCCCTCACCTGTAATAACCCCATGTTAATATTTTGTAGTCGTCCAATAGATTAATAGATTATTTGATACCTCAAACTCCAAATTCAGTTTCTTTTCACATAGCATAGCAATTGACATCCTGTGTCCCCTTTCATATGCCGAATGGGTTTCATGTTCCTTTTGAATGGTATTCATGTCGCTGCTGATGTTCGATTCTTTGGAGCTTGTCCCTGCACATGAGATAGAAGATTCAGTAAATATCCCTTTTTGTTACCCTCTAAGATCATAAGCCATCATACATAATTTATTTTGATAAACGGTTATACCTGGAAGGAGAGCTCTTCTAGTTGATTGTTTCTTGAGATATTCCATCAAATATTTAGGTACGGTACAATTTATTTGTTGTGCCATAGTGAAATTTTTCGATACGTGGTATGGTTACGGTTGCAGGTGGATCCTCAATTCTTATTCCACCTTAAATATAACTTTTGTCATTAATATGTATAATGGAAATTTATTTAGTGACCATCATGCATACGTTTAAATTAGAACAATTATTGCGGGAGTTACATAACAGAGAGTCAGATCAGCCCAGGGAATAGATAGCAGTTCATACGTTACACTCAACCAAAGGTTTTTTCTAAACATTTGATTAAATTTTCACTAAACATGGTAAATGTTCAATTATTCTGTCATCACTCGTGACTAATGAATACCTTTCAATATTTTCTATCCCTAAAATGCTGGCTTCAAGTGCTAACATCCTGAAACATGAGGAAGGCATCACGTATATTCATAATTAAGAATGACAAATTATGGTGGGATACATCTATTCACAGTATGCCTTAATAAAATTGAAGCAATGTGACATTTTAAATGTCCATTGCCATTCATGTTCTAAACTCTGTTATCCGTCTGTGTATGTTTACCGATTTTTAGAGTTTTTGGCTTATTCTCAAAAGCTCAAATTTCAACCCATGTTGTACAACTCGTATGCGTAACATAGTTGGCCAGAGACCCCTTTGGTACTCTGTATAACCCCCAGTATAGAAAATTTGTGTATATAATTTCAAATTAGGTACCATAAGTATGCTTGATGACATAATCTTAATCACATCAAGTGTATGTATATCCTTACCATTCCCTCTAATTTTTATCCTTTTTATTATATTTTTTCAGTTGCATTTAGTAGTGCCCCGTTTATTCAAATATTTGGAGCTATTTTGTCAGCACAACATGGGTATGGAGAACCCAATTATAAGGTACTGGAAAAGGAAATAAGTATGCTTAATATGTACTTCCGTTGTCCGACAATTATTCCAAAAGACGAATGATTTCATATTGACCTTATGTAATGAATCTATAAATGGTTAGTGTTCCTTTCTGAATTTCTTTTGAAATGGCAGTAAACTGTAATTTATGTGCGTCATTCAACAAACTGAGTATCCTTTTATTATCACGGATTAACTATAATGGATCAACAGGGAAAATGCTTTCATTGCAGATGAGGTATGGTCGAGACATTATAATGGTTTGGCTATCAATTTTTCGTTTAAACGGTTAAGCAGTACAATCCACTAAATTCAGATCTTGTTCTCAAATCATTTCAAAACACTTATTTGAAAGTTGTCTTATGCCGTCCTATATGTTAATTGAAATGCACAATGCTGTGAGTGTGCCCTCCGCACTGTGCATACTATTTTTTTATTTTTTTTTAAACCTATTTCATATTTTCACCGATTACAAAATTTCTAGGCATACGATTAAAATCTCAAACTAACACCAAAAGGGGAATATTCACTAACATTTAACCTTGGAAATGAAAACAGCCACATGTTGATCAACATATGATCTCTAAAAACACAATACTTAAAATAAATAAATCTAAATAACAAAATAACAAAAGCAAAAGAATCCCCCAGTAAATCAAGTTGTGCATGATAACGATGCAAAATCACACAAAAGTTTAGTATAATTTTACGACTCCTTTCATGCGTCGTTGACATTCCAATTACTCCATAGATTTGGGGGTCCCCTGAATTAATGTTCCTTCCAGTTGTAGTTGTTCCAGATAGTACCCGACCATTGCAATGTCATTCTTGGATTCATCATCATATCGGTTTCCAGATATATCTCCTTGTACATTCTCAGTTAAAGTGTCTTGGTCATCCAGTAATAGCTCTTCGTATTTTTCCCAAAGTTGCAGAGGGTTTTGGTTTTTCGGTTCCTCATCATCATCTGCCTCATATCCCTATCGCATCATGTTATTGTAAAATATGTTATTTATATTCAGTACAAATTTAAGTATTCAATATTTCTGTTCAGGTAGCGTAATTGGTTTACCTCATCAAAGATCTCGTCCACATAGTACTTCTCTGCAGCTCCAGGTGCTCGGTTTATCTTAGGCACGTTATAAGTTTGTTGTTTTTCTTTCTGTATCTCTGGCAACTTGCGAACTTGGAATACCAATTTGCGCATTAGAACCCCATAGAGGACATCGAAAACATGGTTTTTTCCGTTTCCTGTTATGTTTTGCACATCAATTTAGATATGCAATTTATGGGATAATCAATGTTTCAGTAGTCTATACATATTGTTATGATATAAAATGTAAATATGTATCACATAACCTCTTTCATATGAATGAGTGATTCCACCTCTATATTCAATAAATCTTCTGCCATATCTCCATCGGCCACAACAGTTGCAGTCTCTGTACCATCTGTTACCTCCATCGTCAAGTTTAACCTGTTAATGTGATTTTTATGTAATATTTCCTTATCCGTTATTATGTTTTAAAAAAACGGTGTCTTGAATTCAATTTTGTGTGATACCTTGTTGTAGGCCTGACCGAAGCTAAGCATACTTTGCAGAGACTATGTATGTCCCATTCAGGCATACGCTTGAAGCATATTGGGCAGTAAATAATCAACCATTTGTACGCAAAAGACCGAATTTCAGCCGCAACCGTGAATGACACATCTACCTACAATTTACAATCGTTAACACCCATTTAAGGTTAGTTATATGTGTGTATATATATATATATATATATATATATATCAGTTTAAGGTTTCGTAGGGTTAAACCTCCATAGTGCCCTCCCTTGTCGACGATTTTATTTCAGCAATAGTCAGTCGGTGCTCTCTATTCAAGGAAACTTGTGGTTGTGGGTTGACCACAATTTTCTTCATTATAAATTTTTAGTTTCAATTTTTTAATGTCCAGTGGTGGTTCCTAAATGGTGCATGCAAATGGTAAAGTCATAGGCGAAATCATAACCGATGAAATCAACAGTTGGTGAATGAATGGTAAAGTAAATATGGCGTATGATTTTCAGATATAATTAGGCACAATACAGATCCATCCCCATTATAATAGATGATAACGAACTATGGAATCCATAATTTAATTCAAAATCTTGACTTTATGCAGTCATGTCGTCTAGTTCTAAGGAGACAGTCATGTCTCCGTCGGACTTCTATTTTTCCGTAGGAATTTTCATTTTCACCTATGGACATGGCCAAAATTACTAAGGAACCGTATCTGAACACAATATGCAAATCATTAAAATATTGGAAAACCTACAAACCAAAAATTTCCATGTGTTGTTTAATGTTTTCACTTTGCACCAAAAATCACAGTCAGACTTACATATTCGAGTCTTACTATGAACCCCTAAGGTGTTTTATTTCAGCTAAGTACAGTAGGCATTAACCCCACCCTTTTACATGATGGAAAACTGCCTTATGTGAGAACTTCTGGGTAAACCACATTTTTCGTCTCCTCACTTGTTTTGTTCACTGGTAGCAAGAGGGAGTTTCTTTTTGCAGATGTGCACCTCGATAACGCCACTTAAATCTGGCCATGGATGAAAACCGGGATTCTCAAATCAACGCCGACGCATTTTACGGATTGACCCTGTGATTTGTTAATCGTCATTTCATAAGCCAATTTTATGGGAAACTGTCTCCTTTTCATTTGCACTGCAACATCTGACGCAGACGGTGTCAGGGAAATACGGGGAATAAAAACCACATCTCCAGCTTTATCTCCTGTCAATATTGTCTCCACAATCACATGATCCATGCATATTTCCACCGTCATCCTGGTGCCGTTACACAACCCATTGGTGGGTGCGATGTTGCGAAGCATCATAACAAGGAATCCCACCTTCAGTTCCAACTTAAACGGTGGTAAACTGGCCGTATTCTGCTGGTTCAATGTTTCAGTTGTACAATGTTCGGGATTCTGTTCATCAAATCTGGCGGATCCCTTGTCCCAGTCCTCCTTTGGCTTGTCTGCGGCTAGGTATGTGTGGTATTTGCCTCGATAACTTTGTAGTATGAATTGGTTGATTACCGTCACATCATCATTACGGGGGCACAAAATCGTTCTCTCAGTCATATAGCTCGGTGTGGGGATGCCCATTTCCTCAATTCCAGGATATACAGTTGATACAAGATTTTTTAGATCTTTACATCTTTTCATTGAAGGCGATAGGAGAAATTTCGGTTCTGGATCCTCTCCCACCTGTAACCACATTGATTTTACGTATTATGTTCAATCATCCCGTAGAATATCCGGTGAACAAATTAACTAAGAAATATACAGTCACTTGAGTTGCCGATGTTGATACATTTTTTGGGACTGCTAATTAATAGCACTTTAAACAATACCAACCTAATAACATTTCAATTTAAGATGGATGAAAAAATAATAAGAAGAAAAAACAAAGGCAAATATAACCAAAATAATATGAGAGAATCTGGATGTGAAGATAGAACCCCAAACGGTAGGGTAAACTAAGTTCATAAAACATGCTAAACTAAAAATACAGGGTATATCGTTTTTAGAGGTTTTTAAATGATTTCCTATGGAATCCGTAGGTTCCATCGAGAGTAAAAGCATAACCACATAAACTCCCAGGACACATGCAACCATTAATCATACAGCGGACAACAATTTGAGTTCCATCCATGAGCAATGGCCAACACCCACATACCCATTTTTTTTTCCCGTGGTGGATTTTGTTACAGGCTAACGTAATCTACATAAAACAGGGTAGAATCTCAATAATTTAGACATACAAAAAATGGCTTAAAATGATATTAACTGAGTTGCATGTAGCTTTGTAATTGAGGCTAATTTAGAAATGTTCAATATGACTCATAATGGATTATGCATACCTTTATTAAGTAATCAGCAAACTCCATGTTCTCTGCATCTCCGCTTTCGAGTCTCATATCGTGTATAAGCTTTAGCACATTTACTCCCTTCCACAAATAAGAGCTTTGCACTGATGCATATACGATTTCTCTCGTTTATCCCTTGGTACTACCGGTAAAATTTGTTTGAAATCTCCACCCAGCACTACGGTAATTCCTCCAAATGGTTTGATATTTCTTCTCACGCCTCTTAGAGTTTTGTCCACAACATTAATACAAAATTTGTGTTGCATGGCCACCTCATCCCATATTATCAATTTTGTGTTTCTAAAAAGTTCCCCCTCCATTGATTCATATGGCACGTTGCATTTTGATTCCTCATTGGGATTCAACGGTATCTTGAAAGTAGAATGAGCGGTATGTCCACCACTGAGGAGAAGTGCTGCTACACCGCAAGATGCGACTGTCAATACTATGTTACCTTTTAGTCGACATTTTTCCGCGACAGTGTTGTATACAAATGTTTTTCCTATTCCCTCACTTCCATTCAAGAATAAAGTTTTCCCAGCATTATTTTCCATCGAATCTATTATCAGTTCAAATGCCCTCTTTTGTTCGGTATTCAATTTCTTAATATTAGAAAACGCGGTCGTTAAGCTGACATCAAATTGCAGTTGGCGGTTCTCCCATATAAGTTAGTTTCCGATGACTTGGATCCACTCTTCAGTAAGTTTCGGCATTGTATCAAAATCTTTCAGTTCCTTTCCTCCTTCCTGTAGTATATTTTCTAATAGATACAGACCGCAATCTAAAACTTGTTCTTCCGTTGGATTTGTAATCCCATAAGGTAGGTCATCGCAGATGTACCTTCCAAATTTCTCCCATGAAACTTCAGGTCGAGTTGGAGATCAGTGTACCAGTATTATTCCAAATAACTGCCGTAATTGATGCCCGGTTTTGATTACTGTTGCTTCTTTCAAATATTTTTCCCATTCCCCATCATCTTCCAATAGATCCAGTTCTATGAAAGCTAATTTGAATGTTAAGTGTTTCTTCTGAACTCTATCTTTTGTTGTTTTCCTCAACTATTCAAAGGATTTTGCCCCCGTAACGATTGTAAGCAATAATATGAGGTAAAACTGTTCACATGCATTTGGTGGGACGAAATATAACCTACCAATTGAAAATTCTTGTTTCGAGATGTCCACCTCAGATCTCTATTGCTCCATACACAGTGCTCTGGGAATTCTAGGTAAGTATATGCATGTGTATCAGGATGTAATGCATTGTATTCAAAGTAACCCGTCAAAGTCGTTTTGGTTTTCTGTGCTTTTTCTTGTATATCCAAAACCAATTTTTCAGGATCGTACACCACTGGATGTTGGCCTGGTAGGAGCACTGAAATACGTTGCACCTTTGAGTTCTCTTCATGTATTTTATATCCTAAAACATGCCAAAACACCTCTTGTGGTCCGACGTATCTAGCATCGACATACTGTTTGATCTCATTTTCCCCACCAGCAACCATGGTTGTCTTGTCATGCCCTTTGTAAATATATTTGTGTATATATTTGACCGTCTATACACTGGCACACACCTCAATATTGATATGGCAGTTAAACATGCGTGTGAGGTGTGGGTTGTAAGGGACGACATCCATACTAGTATATGAGTTATTTCGATAGCGAAATACCCTTCCATCATTGTGGCGTCGGTAGATGGAATACCCATCATCAGGAAATGAAGTAGATGTTGAATATTGTTTAGGATAATTCTTTATGCACTTACCATCATTCATGCATAATGCATCTGGTCTCCTTGAACCACACGGTCCATGCACCATACATTTTTGGATTGTCTCAAAGAGAATCAGATCATCTGCCTCATTTGGGAATTCTGCGTATATTATATATCCACCTGTTCTGGTGTGTGGATCTTATCAGCCTTGTCCAAGAATATCAGGGCGTGCATATGGGGCAGACCTTTCTTCCGGAACTCTATGGTGTACACATGTGCCACTGCGGTGCCGAATACCCTATTTTCATGTATCCTATCCATTAATGCCTTACGCTTCAGTTCAAACACTCTAGCTACCAAATCAGGCCTTTCATGTGGTTGTTGGTTCTCAAACAAATAACACCTTATTTATTCCCAATTTGGGTTTTCTATCATAGTGAGAAAGATATCTGGGTGATGGTTGTACCTGGTGATTGCCATGGAATCTTGGTATATCTCGTTCATATGTCGAGGACCACCTGTGAACGAAGACGACAAGATCAATGGTTGTCATGTTTCAGCAGGGTTTTGATTGTATGAAGCTATTGTTTTCAAAACAGGTACTATGGGTGGATCCCCAAATTTTCCGATTGTTAGTATATGGGGAATGAATCTTACAAGAAGCCAAGTCGGGTCGTCGACTTTAAAACAAGCGCTTAATGGGAGGCAACCCATAGGTTTTGTATTTCTTATCCTTTTGCTTTTTATTTTTGTTATTTATTTTTCTTGTTTCATATCATATTAGGATTTTCCACCTTGACTTTACTTGGAACATTCAATTACATTGAGGACAATGTAAGGTTTAAGTGTGGGGGAGTGGTTAAGCATATATTAAAAAAAAAAAAAAACTTCCAACTTTTAGAGATTTTAGGGTCACTAGCATACTTCTAGGTATGTTTATATAGAGAATTCTGACCGACATAACTGAACTTGGAAGTGTTAGGGAACTACGTTCGGATTTATTATTTGTTAGAGTGTTAAATAATGGATTTAATCATGCCGGTGATGCAAATTAGGAGCAGAGAAGAATGCATTATTAGAGTTGCTGATCAATCATTAGTGGAGACTACCCATTTTCATATCAACCAAGGCACCGACCAAAAATTCTTCCTTGACTAAAGAGCTTCTTTTGAGTGTGTGTCACCGTACGTTAATTCCGGGTAGAATGGTGAGCTACCCAATTTCACACCAATTTCAGCACTATTTTGATCTCTTAAGTGCTAATTTTTGTCAATCATGAGGGTGACATCTATGGATGAAAGCCTCCTTCTTGTAGTTCGATTTGCAGTTAGCACCATTCTCTCTCTCGACAACAACGGGTCCATAGAAACACCATTATCAACAAGGGAGCGACATCAAAATCTATAAGGAAAGTTAAAGACGTTTGAGGTTTACAAGCAACGAAACAAGAAAAGAGCAAATTTCAAATCCAAGTAAAGAAACATAAAATGAGCAGATTTTTACATACAAGTTGAAGACTTATTTACAAAAACGAAGAAAATCAAAAGGTGAGAATTATTGAAGTTTATGATTTCGAGGCGATACAAGTTGTGAAGAATCAAGCGGTAATGCACTTTTCCACGGCCATGGTTGTTTTATTTTTCACTTTGTTTTGTATTTTGTTTCTCTTGTCTTGAAAAGAAAAAAAAAAGTATATATAAAAAAAAAAAAAAAAAAAAAAAAATTTAAAATAAAATAAAATATGAGACAAGAGAAATATCTATTATTGTTTTGTTTTGAATAATCCGTGGGGAAGGAAAATCTATAAGGAAGTTTCAAGTGACAAGGATTTTAAGGAAAAAGGTTACAAATTGTCAAGGATTTATGAAGTTTAAGTGTTTATCATCAATAGTTGAAGCCGAAGACCAAGAAGATGAAGACGAGGAGCGGAAGACGTTTCTATTGGATTCCGTGAGAGTGGTGTTATCATAATTGGTAATCGGATGTGAAGGTAAGTAAGTAATCTCATCCTCGATAATATTGGTTGATTTCCTTTCTTAGAGATCGTTAGAAAATATGGTTTTTCAAAATGTTAAAAGATGTGGGTTTTTAAAATATTTCGGAAGTTGTCCTTCCCACCATTCAACGTGTTGCAGGAATTTTCTTTTCATTCCTACCTGCACACATGTGAGACCCATAAAAAAGCCGTCTTTTTGAGTGCAATTATCATAAAACCCTTTTAAGAGAGGTAGAAGTCGAGGCGAAATGCTTATTGATCGTTTCTCAAACACATTCTCTCATTATGGTGTAATTATTTCTCACTCAACATTTAAGAATGAGAATATGTGCTTTAGTATTTCTAACTTCTTATTACTAGCATGCAGAAACTCTATGTCCTCGTAGCTCTTTGGATGGGACGCTGGAACGCTTTGAAGTTGTAAGTTTTAGTTTGATTTGCTCGAGGACTAGCAAAGTCTAAGTGTGGGGGAATTTGATAGGTGTAGAATACACCGTATTTACTATCCATAGAGTTTATGCTTTCTTTGCTATTTTTCTTGTAAATTATGTATTTTACGCGTGTTTTTAAGTTATTAGGTACTCTCGAGTCGCACGGAGAAAAAGCAAAAAGAAATCACCCAATTGAGCAAAAAGGGCAAAACCGTCATTTCAAGGGAAAACACTATCCGGAGCTGACCAAAGGTTAAGGGACGACTCTTTTGGGGGAGTGTTAAACACAGATTAGCTGAGGCTAAGGGGATGCCATTGGGTGGTCGTATCCAAGCACAATGGGTGCAAATAGCTATCCCATTACTAAAGCCCTAAAATCGAGAGATGTTTTCTCTCATTCACCACCTCTTTCACCTGAAACGAAAACAAAGTAGTGGATGTTGTTTCTGCGGGAATCGATTAGAAATCGAGAACGAGAAGGAAGAATAGCTAGTTGCTGGATTACTGCCATGATTAAACGGGTCTTTGGTTGAATCTGTGATTGCGAAGAAGACGAGAAATCAAGGTATGGTTGCTGTTGAATCTGATATGTGGGTTTGATTTGCATCTGAGAACAGCCAAGAGAACCAGAAATCGAGAATTGGAAGCTGTAAATTGGAGACGGCTTATGAAGAAATTAGGTTTTGATGGTGGAACTGAGGTTCTAAATTGGGGTAATTTATTGGAGTTTCAAGGCTCGAAATAAATTAAGAAATAGGGATCTGCTGATGGTGTTGAATGAATCAAGACAAAGATAAGGTAATTGGGTTTGCTGGAACCGGTGAGAAATCGTCGGCAACAGGAGGAGGAGAATGAAATTGAGATTGGTTCTGGTTATTGTTCAACAACAGATAGAAGATAAATAGATGCTAGGGTTTGCCTTGGGAGAAGGAATTATCTGAATGGGAAATCGAGAAGCCGAGAGATGAGAATGGGGAAATAAGTTGAGTTGAAGAATTGGTTGAGTGGTTATTCAGAAGTCATAGGGAGTGAAGTGAATGAATGGAATTGCCTTAGATGTATGCTGAATGTAGCAGATGGGTATGAGCTGAGATTGCAGGGTGATGCTGGTGTTACTGTTGCACATGAAGTGATGAGAATGAATGAAACAATATATGAATGTTAGGAATGTCGCAGGGGAAGAATGGCCTGAAATCGGCCTGAGAAAGTCCTGTGAACAAACGGAACTCTGCCCAAATTTTTCCTCCGGCGAGTCAACTCGTACCGGCCAATGACCGATCCAACTCAGCCCAGTAAGACAGCTGACTCAGTGTCTGATTCACTTCTTCCTTGACCCGTTGACTAACGGTTGACCTCTTTGACCGTTAGTCCTAACGGTGGACTGACGGCATATTCCGTCGATTGACAAATTTTCAGGTGGCCGACGGTGACGGATTCTGGCTGATTTCCGGTCAAAAAATCCAGTTTTCCGGCGAGCCAGTTTTGTGTGGATTTCTCTCATGGGATGTGAAGACTTGGTTTGGAATTGAATGAAGAATTGAGCTTGGATTTGGAAAGAGGATATGGAAGATTTGAGAGAGACTTGAATTTGGAAGTTGAGCTACAAAGGGAAAGGGATTCTATTCCTTGGAAGATATGGAGAACATTGAAGCCTATAAATAGAGAAGTTCTCTACTTTTCTATACACACTTAAACACTTCTACACACACAACACTTTTCTTTTCTTTATTCTTTGTGTGAACTCCTTAATATGAGTAACTAATTTTATTGATTGAGGATGAATTCCTAGTTCTTAACATGTTTTGAGTTTTGTTTTAAATCTACTTTGAAGTTTTCACATGATTATCGTTTGTTTTTACTAATAGGAATGTTTATACATTCATGATTGATTGATAGATTGTTTAGGTGCGCAACTAAATTGATTTGTTAATTGATCTATAGCTAGTGAAAGTTAGGGGAAAAGTAATCGTTTCTTGACTCTTTACATAAGTAGAAAACACAAGACCTTGCGGAGGGATTCCGTGGAGCAATTGTGTGTGAAAACAACGCTAGAAAGTGGACCAAGCGAACCGAGTCTAACTAATAGTACTAAACCTAAGTTCATAAATCTTAATGCGTTCGGGGAATTACATCTTGTAAGCGAACCTCAAGGTGGTTCTTTTGAATAGAATCTGATAACTAAGCGAACCTGTTACTCAGTGAAATAAGGAATTTTGGAGTTAGATAAGCGAACCTGCTATCCTACGGTTGGTAATAAGAAGTGGAAAAGAACATAACTTGAATCATTGTTTTGCAACGAATAAGGATTCCTTGATCTAATCTCTCTTATTGATTTTCTTTATCTTTTTAATTGTTTTATTTACTTTTATTTGTTTATAAAATCTAAAACCAAAACCCCCCTTTTTGTGACATTATAAGACAACTAAAACCTCTTGCTCCTCGTGGGAACGATCTTGACTACCCTATATTACTTGTTAATTAGGTAGTAAAATAATAATTAATTTGTTGTGGTTACGACACACATCACTATTCAAAAGGATGAGGATTTGATTATGGATACTATTGTTTTAGATGGTGTAGTATATCATTGTGATTATGAAGCCGATGATGACTTAGAGGAAAGAGTCTATCCTGAGACTAGTGTTTTAGAGTCTAGTGATTCGGAAACAATAGTCCCTTCCGAGGATTATAGAAATGTAGAACCACACAATTACAACCTAGAAGAAATTTAAGACCAGTTTCCTAAATCTGTTAATTTAAAAAATTAAGGAAATTATGACTTGTTTATCCAAGGATATTGACAATTCTTAGTTTGGGGGTGAATATCATTCTCCCCATGGTTTTCCTTTGACTCTTACGAAGGTCCCTAATTTGGGACCTGACGTTTGTGCCTCTACCATCTTAAGAGACTATCTTCATGCACGTTTTCTTGAACCTGGTTATTTCCAAAAAGAAACTCAGTTGATAGAAACCCATCCTATGGTTGATGTGGTTAATCCGGTCCATGATACCATAATTGATTTTGTTGTCCATCAAGATTTTATTTACCAAATGTGGGAGTATCTCATTTCGAAATGTGTCATTATATAGTTTTGAGAACTAAACCTAATTATTTTAGGAAATTAAAATTGTCGACACATCTTCTTAAGAATGACCACCACCATTATGGTCAACTATGTAAGTCAAATATTGTTGACTTTGAGGATCCACAATTGTTCAGGTTATTATTATGTGCTTCTAAGTTCTTCTTTTAGTTTTTCCAGACTCTGCAACCTGATCCTCCGGATCCTACCAATGAGGAAACATGGTCCATGAAAATATTTTATTCAGACCCTTTCATAGAACCTGAGCCCGGACCACAGCTAGATATAGTTGCCTTAAAAAGGAAACTAGATAAGGTTGTGCTTTATTTGTTCATTTTCTTGGCATTCCTTTTATTTGTGGTAGCTTTATTAAGTTTTGATGACCCACATATGTTCCGACTACTACTTTATGATTTTATGTGGTGAATAATAATTTTACCGAAATCTGGCTGAAGACACTAAATTTAGCACTTAATGGGAGGCAACCCATACTCTTGTTGTACATTAGTGGAATTTTATTTTTGTTCCCCATGGAAGGACGCTTCGTCCAGGTACTATCTTTCCAATCTCTTTATTGATTCCTCGTGTTACTTGACTTTTGGTATTGTGCTTTTATTAGAAACATTGAGGATAATATTAGATTTAAGTGTGGGGGAGTAGTTAACTTTTCGCATATTATCACCAGTTGTTGGGCGGGTCTATTGTATCTTGCATACAAAAAATTGCATATTATGACCAACTGTTGAGCGGGTCTATTTTATTTTCTTGCATTTTCTGACCAGCTATTGAGTGGGTATAAAAAAAAGAAGATAAGCTTTTAGCGGGTCTTTCTGTCTAGCTGTTTAGCAGACATCTCTATCCATTATTTAGTGGATCCGTCTTGTTGTTTAACAGACATATCTAAACCACTGTTTATTGGTTTCGTCTCGCTGTTTAGCAGACATCTCTCCTTATCCAGCTGTTTAGCGGATAATTACCCAGCTGTTTAATGGGTATATTTTCTATTTTGCTCGAGGACTAGAAAAATGTAAGTGTGGAGGAATTTGATAAGCACGTAAGTGCGACACTTTTTCACCCATAATTACATCAACTAGAACTCATTTTATCGCTAATAAACTTGTTTTAAGTATTTTGAAGGAAATAAAGCTCGATGGACTAAAATAAGGAAATCTGCGGGGGAAATGGAGGAAATGAAGTGATTTATGATTTAATGGGCTAAACCCGAAAGGAATTACATGGAGAATCATTTTATTAAGTCCAATTATGTGGATATGAGAGTGTGGTAAGAATTCCACTGAGTGTATAGAAGTGTGGAAACCGTGTGAAATATATTAATTATGATAAAGGATATTTGAAGATATTTTATTTAATGAAGAAAATATTTCCTTATAATGTGGAGTAATGGAATATTTAAAGATTTGGGAAGGAATATTATTCTTTATAGTTGAAAATAATAATTAAGATATGGATTACAGTATTTGACACATGGCGCATTCTGATTGAAGGATTTTTATATTATTTGACATGTGGCATACTTTTATTGGATGATGATGTGGTAGTGGATATGATAAAGGAATGTGGTTTCCTTTGAAAACTATAAATACTGGTTGAAGCAGAAGGAATAGGGGGGTCCGGAGTCTGAGCAAAAGAATAGAGTTTCTGTTTAATTCTTTTAATTTTCATTTGTATAATGGAGTAATTTCTCCGCTGGGGTGGAGGAGGAAGCCAATTATAATATGTAAGAACCTCAGGTATTATCTAATAAAATATTCTCTTGGTTTAAATTGTTTTTTATTAATTTCTCTTCTAAAATGCTTCATTCTTTAAACCGTTTTGGATAGTCTTCGGCTATTGATGTTTTATAAGCCAAGAAAATTATATCATTTTGGGTTTACAACAAAAGTTGTATATTTATTTTAATTGCAACATTTTCCGAGACATGAGATTGATTTCAATACTGTCTTGAGTGATAAAATGAATATTTTTTAGAAATGAAATGAGAACTTTACATGATTAGTTTGGTGGAATCATAAACCCTAGTATTCTTTTCTTTACTAGTTTACTTATTTTCTTAGTTTTATTAATATTTCTTCTTTTATTATTCTTATATTATAATTTAATTTGGAATTTAGAGATAACAATTATTTAGTCCATGTGGAACGGACCCATATTCTGCATGCTATCTCATCGATAGCCATGCACTTGCGGTACATAATTAAAACCCCATCAAGTTTTTGGCGTTCTTCCCCCGTTTATAATACATCGTATAATTTGTGTAACAAAATTAACGATTAAGAGAATAGATATAGTTGAAAAAAATGATTAGTCATTTATTATGAGCAATTAGTGAAACACTAATTAATAAAACACTTTATAATGAATAGATTATTTATTATGTGCAATTAGTAAAACAATTGTAAGGTCTTTCACAACATTGCAATTTTATTGGTAAATATCCGCTCAATATTGCTCTTTATCTAGCCTAACTTAGCCAAGAAAATCATCTATATAAGAAGCTAGACAAATCTCGGCCGTTATTTATCTAGCCTAACTTAGCTCTTTATCTAGCCTAACCCGTATTGATATGGAATTTTCCTTCACTTAACTCCCAAGCCCAGACTCTGCGCACCCAAAACTTTATACAATATATTCTACAATTCTATTAAAAAATGCTTATTTATATTTAATTTCACTTAATTGATATCAATTAATATTTGTGTTCCGAATACTTATAAACTCCTTCTGGTCCGATGTATGTTAAATCTAGCTTGGTCATAGATATTGTAAGGATATCCCCTCTTTTTGTTTTATCTGCTCTATCGGGTAAACAATTAATGTTGTTAACACACTTCATTAAATCAGAAATGCTCTCTAAAATTTTACGCGTTGTCGCCGTATAAAATTCAGAAAAATATATACAACAAATAATTTTAAAGGGAGTTCTATATGTGCTTATTATCTTAAATTAAGAAAATGAGTTCACCACTGTGATTTTCTATTTCCTTCCCCTGTTTTCGATTCTAAAAATCTGTACTTTATCATACCTTTTATTTACTTATTGGAATATATGCTACTGAAATTTTAGTTCTGGAAATATATCTGTTGATTTGTAATACCATATATATACTCTTATGTTGCGAAGTCACTTTGGCAGATAAGTGGATAGGGTCACCTCCTAAATCGTCTGCCTCCTTGGTAGCCGTTTGCCGTAACCATTACATGGATTTTTATGGTCGAGGAGTATGTGGCTTAATCGCAATTAATATGTATTTTTTATTGGAGAGAAAGAAACTTCAAAACCGACTAATATGTAATTGGGGAGGAAAGATCGAAATTCCCTTATTCCCTCATTAAAATTAAAAGTGATAGGTGTCTAAAACACCTAATTTTATATTTAGTATTTATGTTTTCTTTGCTATTTTTCGTGTGAATTATGTATCTTATGTGTGAATTTGAGTTATTGGGTGCTTTGGAGTCGTTTGGAGCAAAATAAGGAGAAACTACTCAAAATAGAGAATGAAGGACAAAGTCGTCATTTCATGGGTGAACACTATCCAGAGTCGAGCCGAGCTTAAGGAGAAACTTTGTTTTGGAGGAGCAATAAAGATAAACCAGATGAGGTTAAGGGATTGCCAACTTGGTTAGCCCCTATTGGAAGTGACCACCTATTTTAAGCACCCAGTATGGGGGTGGATCTTATCCCTGGGGTGTACCAAAACCAACCCACCCAATAACCCTACACTGAGAGACAATTTCTCTCAATCATTCCCATTTATTTTACCTGAAATGAAAACAAAGCAGCAACAGCCGCTAGAATCGATTAGAAACTGAGATCGAGAAATGGAGGCGCAACGGACAGAATTTAAGAAGCTTTGTCATAGTCTGAGTTTGAATGTCAGGCGAAAATCAGTCGAGAAGAACAAGGAGCTGTTTCCGTTGAACTGGGGGATGAACTGAGTTGTTTGGAGTGGTAATTCAGAAGTTTAATGAGAATTAGAAGATGGTTTTAAGTTGATTTTGTATAAATTGAACCATGACTGAGTTGAGCTGCTGCCATTTATCTTTATGGATGAATGGGTGATTCTGAGTAATGAGATTACGATTCAGATTGCCAGAGGCACAAACATGTTTGATTAAATGCCTGAACGGTCAATTTTCAGACAAGTCCCTTTGGTACTGCCGTTGGCTCTAAGCTATGGGTTCTGGGTCCATCTACAAGGGTTATATGGCAATGGTTAAAGTCCAGCAAGAATCTAAGAGTTTGTGAATGAATTGGAAGCTAGGGCTCGACATGGCTAGAGTTATTGTTGGTTCTGTCACAACTGATGCAGTGAGCTATGGCCTAAGTCTGAAGAGTTGGAGCGATGGCTAAGCTGGAGGTGAAGCATCTTAGGTGGAGCTAATGGGCATTGGTGGATGGCTCTAGTTGCAGCTTGTGATCCGGTGGTGGTTGGAACTGCAAGTGCTGCTACGGATGGAGTATTGTTTGAGGCAGCAAAGAACGAAGTTGCAACTGCGGAAGTGTTGGCAAGGGGAGCCATGTGCTGTTATTTACTAAAGCTAAAGGTCTTGACGCTACCGCAGGACATGTAATAGTAAGGAATGGTAGTGGCTCGAGTAGGATGTGAAGGTTTGCAGGTTGGCTTGAGCTGTGAACTTTGGCATTGCAACTGTTGGAAATGGGAGTTAGTGTGCGTGTTTTGCCGAGACAGAGAAGAGTTGCAGAATGCAGGTGAATGGGTGAGTTTCTGGGTAGTTCGGGTGGACATAATGGAGCTGCTAATGGTAAAGATGCGAAGGGTCATGGAACTGGAAATTAGCTGTGACATATAGTGATAGTTGGGAGTTAGAACTGTTGACAATGTATACGCTGGTGCTGCGAGGGCTAATGTATGATTCCATGGAATGAATGAATTGATGTTTGCAACTACATAAAGCTGCAGAAGTTCTGATGTTGTAAGAGATAAATGAGATGAAGAGATGGTGATGATGGTGGTAATGAGATCTTGTTGCAGCTAAGATGGTGTGCAGCTTCAATTCAGTGGGGGTTGCAAAGGATTTGAAGAGCAGGTACTGATGAGTATGCAATGGAGATGATGGTGCTTGCGTTTGAGTTTGCAGTTGCAATTGGATATGGTGCAGGGAAGGTCTTTACAGCTGAGGTTATTAAATTTAAGTTGCAGATGTTGCTTCTGCTGAGATGAATGAATTGCAATGGGTTTTAACTGGTGAGTATGCGGGAAGTGGATGTGCACATGATTCTAGCACTGGTATGTTGCAGTTGTGAGCTTGAGGTGTTTGACCTAGAAGGAAAGATTGTAGTCAATCACAGTGTGTGGTAGTGTTGAGTTCAAAAGTAGATATGGTGGTACTGGTGGTTGATCTTAAAGAAGAAGTGAAGTTTACTTTGGTTGGAGTTGTGAGAAATTCAAGTTGATATGAAACTGAGGTATTGCAGCTGTGAATGAGAGTAGAGCAAAGAACTCGGGTAGCTGAAAGATGTCTGGAATCGAAGCGGGTAGAGAACAATGGTTCGGTGGTCATTAAGGTGGTCAGGTGGTGGATATTGGTTGAGACAGTGGAAAAGCTACGATGCAAAGAAAGTTTCGAGGAAAACCATCATGGCTGGATATGATTTGGTGCTGCATATGGGTACTCAGTTCATTCAGCTCTGACTCAAGTCTGATTAGATCAGCTGACTCGGTTCTACTCATCCAGACTCAGTATAGCTTTGACCCGGTTGACTAACGATGACCGTTAGGTCAAAGGTTATCTGTAACGGCGCCGTAACGGAATATTCTGCCGACGAAGAGGAATCTCAGGTGGCCGGCAGCAACTTTTCGGCGCCGGATTCCGGCAACTTCCGGCCAAATCCCCATTTTTCCGGCGAGCATTTTTGGGACAGAATTTCTACACGGGTTTCTCTCGCTTGTGGGATTGGTGGATTTCTATCGAATGGACTTTGAAGGCTAGACCTAATTTTGGAACAAGAAGAGCTATAAAAGAGAAGACTTTTCTCAAAACACAATTTCTTATATCTTTTATCATATCTTCTACTTTTGTTCTAGGGTTTAGAAACATGAAAACCTTTATTTTTCTTCTTGTTATGAACTCCATGAGCATGAGTAGTTAATTTTATTATTGGTTATGGAATAGTTGGATTTCACATAACATGATTCTTTGATTCAATATATTAGTTTTGTCTCATATTTATCGTTCACAATTCTCTGAAAATATAGTTGTATGATTGATTGTTAGTTTTGTCAAGTTGCAAATTGGTAGAACTTCTAATCACATCTGTTGCTAGTTTAGGGTTTATTATACGTAAAAGTGATAATCCTTGAATACAAGTAGCATAAATATGATTATAGTTTGTAGTGATATATTCTTATGATCATATGTGAATCGTGACCTTTGTTAAATTGAATTAGTGCGCTTTCCACGTTCGATTGCTTTGATTGGCCTGATTTCATAGAACTTAATGCATCTAGGGAATTAAACTTGATTAGTGCTTTTACACGTTGGGTTGTTCTTTAAGATAGAATTCATATTCGCATCTTTTAATGTGTTTGTTGATGACAAAAGGAGATTAGCGGGATATTCTTGCGATCAAGATATTCTAGGGCTTTTGATAAAAGTTGAGATTAAAATATCAATTCTAGTTATTGTGAAGAAAACATATTTGTGAATGAAGATGAATCCTTAACCAATATTCTCACTACCTTGATTTGCGTGTTACTTTTTATCGTTTTGCTTTTATTTTATTTTAGTATATAAAAATCAGAAAAATACCCGGTGTTTTATATAAGGAACCGAAAATATAGTCCTCTCTGTGGGATCGATCCTTTCTTGCCCTTGCTATATTTATATTTTGAGTAGTAAGAAAGTGTAATTATATTTGTGTCGATTGACAACCGATCAAATTTTGGCGCCGTTGCCGGGGAGGCAACGGTTGTCACTTGGTTTTTGTTTCTTATTTTTGTTTTTATTTTTGTTTCTTATTTTTGTTTTTCTTATTTTCTGGTTTTTAACCATAGTTTTGAGAACTCTTGTTTCAGGTACCAATTTTTATGGACGGAGCATATTGGAACAATGGGTACGGTTATCAACATCAACAACAATATGACAACTATCACCCTTATGGGGAGTACAATCAAAACCAATCCTTTGGTTTTGGTCAATACTCCGCGTACCCTTTGAGTTATTCTCATACATATCAATCTTCTTATGGTGGTTATGTAAGTGAGCAACCACAAAGAGGGGAGAATAGTTGTGCTTCTCTAAATATTTCTTCGAGTTTGGTAGATGAGATGCAACGATTTATGGTCATCATGGAGTCAATTTGTAGACAACCAAGCATGGAACCAGTTTCATCGACCAAAAGTGCTCATAGTATGTTTGGCCCAATTTCTGATTGTAGTTATGATCATTCACCCATTCAAAGGGAAGATAATTGGCCTAGCAATACTGAAGTAAGTAATTCTACCTTTTCCTTTTCGAATGATTTTTACCAACAAATGGAAACCTATTTTCAAAATTTGGATGGATCACTCCAAGAGCTTCAAAAAGGTGTTTCCAATTTAAGATAAGGCATTGAAGAATACAAAGAGGACATACAAAATTCTGCGAAAGACCAATCATTGGGAAGTGGTAGCCAATCTTATGATAATTATGATAGTGACGATGATTATGAAAATACATCGCTTGAACCAATTTATGGTGACATCCCCGAGGAGTGTACAATGAAGTCTTTTTGCAATCAAGGTGAAGTTGAAAAGGAATATGATGACACCAGTGTAGCTTACTCAAGCATTGATCTTTATAATGATCAAGAACCTATTCAAAAGGTAGAGCTTGAGGATGATGCAATGAGTGTTCTAAAGAAATTCCTTATGGACAGACATGAATCCGCAGTGGAGTATGTGCCTTACAACAAATAGGAGTATGTTGAGAATGTGACCGTTATGACCAATATTGTGGAAGACCCAATTGAGCTTGCACATGATTGTAATGAAGATGTTGATGTCGAGACTTTGGTTAAGGCAGAAACAGACGAAGAATGGTTGCAAGGTTTGATAGAGGACCATGATATACAAGAGGTGAATAATTCACTTGAGTTTTTCAAGGATGAAGAGGATTCCGTGCTACAAGAGATTGTGCGAGGTTTGTCTAACCCTTTGCATATTGTTTCTTCTCCTTTACCTCTTATTGGTTTGAATGTATGTTCTTCGAGAACATTGTTGAATGACTTTGTTTCTCGATATCCGCCATTAGAGATGCTTGATTCTCATACTATGCAGGTTTGTGAACAAGACACCATGGAAGTACTCGACTCCTATATTATTTATGCACTTCCAAGTGTGGACAAGAATAAGTGTGGGGGAAGCTTTTATCGGTTCATAGATTCGTTTCTGTTTTATATTATTAATATTTGTGTGAAGCTAGTGTTTGCAAAACAGGTGCTATGGGTGGATCCCTAACTTTTCTGATTATTGGTGTATGGGGAATTCAACTTGCATGTCGGGCTGACGACTTTAAACCAAGCGCTGAATGGGAGGCAACCCATTGGTTTTGTGTATCTATCTATCTATCTATCTCTATCTTCTTTTTTTAAGTCTTTTATCTTTATTTTCTTATTTTGGATATTTGCATATCAAAACTCCAACTTTTAGAGATTTTTGAACAATTTAGAATAAACACTAGCCTTTCTAAGTAGATGGAATTTTTTCTTAACGGTGAGGTGTATATATTGGCTGAGTTGGGATTAGATGCCAACTAAATAGCTTGTTTAGTGTTTATCCTCTATTGTTCCGAAATAGCTAGAGTTGGAGTAATGAGTTTTTATTATTCATTTTATTTTCATATTGTGTTTATATATCATGTTATGGATTTCCCACCTTGACTTTCTTTGGACGATTCAATTTTACATTGAGGAAAATGTAAAGTTTAAGTGTGGGGGAGAATTTATATGTTTGTATAGTTTGTTTTAGTTTGTTTTATGCCTTTAGTAAAAAAATAAAAAAAAATGATAGTTGTTACCATATCTCGGAATATCACCATATCACATTCTATTTTTATTTTTCCATATTTATCTATTTGTTCTCTAAGTGCTTTGGTGGGTCACTAAACATCGACTTGTTATTACTGCTAGGATGAAATAGAGTGATTGAGTTGCTAAAAAAAAAAAAAAAAAAGACCGACCAATTAGACCAAACGGAATAAAAAGACACTTGGATAGCAGTATGTGTGAAACGTTGTCCTTGTCTCCGTCGCCTAAACAAGCGTGGAATGCAGGATCCAAGGCAACTATCACATTCTTGCTGACAAGAAGCATGCGCTTGGATCCAAAAGATCTAATCATGATGTCTACAAAAAAAAAGTGAAAAAGAAAAAGAAAAGAAAGTATTATATTGGTTGAATAAAGCCACTCATGGTTCCCTTGTATATGCCAGTGAGTTGATGTAGAATTCAAACCAGTAGATCAATCCAATAGGATGCATAGGTTCATCTTGGCAGTGATCTTCAGACAGATATGGGATACATCGATCACTTGTGAACATTCGCCAACATCTACATCTATATCCATCTTCTTAATATTTTCATTGTGATTGTGGTTTGTTAGTTTCCGAGTATTGTGGCTTGTTCGACTATCATATTAGAGCTTTATTACTTAAATATGAACTGAATTTGCGCAAGGTACCTTCTCCTGTAGTCATTTTGGATTCGTTCATTGATTTGTCACAAATAGACGGAGTTGGAAATATAGGTTTTGTAGGCAGCCCTCTTGTAAACCTTCACGAGACTAAAAATCGTCTACTAGGGACACTAGGGGTTCAAAGGCTTGTTATTTATGCTAAAACTGACCGTAGCCTCGACGACACAGAGTTGTTGTATAGTAGTTTTGTTTGATTTGCTCGAGGACTAGCAAAGTATAAGTGTGGGGGAATCTGATAGGTGTCTAAAACACCTAATTTTATATTTAGTATTTATGCTTTCTTTGCTATTTTTCGTATGAATTATGTATCTTATGTGTGAATTTGAGTTATTAGGTGCTTTGGAGTCGTTTGGAGCAAAATAAAGAGAAACTACTCAAAATAGAGAATGAAGGACAAAGTCGTCATTTCATGGGTGAACACTATCCGGAGTCGAGCCGAGCTTATGGGGTAACTATGTTTTGGAGGAGAAATAATGATAAACTAGATGAGGTTAAGGGATTGCCAACTTGGTTAGCCCCTATTGGAAGTGACCACCTATTTTAAGCACCCAGTCTGGGGGTGGATCTTATCCCTGGGGTGTACCAAAACCAACCCACCCCATAACCCTACACTGAGAGACAATTTCTCTCAATCATTCCCATTTCTTTTACCTGAAATGAAAACAAAGCAGCAGCTGCCGCTAGAATCGATTAGAAACTGAGATCGAGAAATGGAGGCGCAACCGACAGAATTTAAGAAGCTTTGTCATAGTCTGAGTTTGAATGTCAGGCGAAAATCAGTCGAGAACAACAAGGAGATGTTTCCGTTGAATTGGGGGATGAACTGAGTTGTTTGGAGTGGTAATTCAGAAGTTCAAAGAGAATTAGAAGATGGGTTTAAGTTGATTTTGTATGAATTGAACCATGATTGAGTTGAGCTGTTGCCATTGATCTTTATGGCTGAATGGGTGATTCTGAGTAATGAGATTACGATTCAGATTGCCAGAGGCACAAAACGTGTTTGATTAAATGCCTGAACGGTCAATTTTCAGACAAGTCCCTTTGGTACTTCCGTTGGCTCTAAGCTATGGATTCTGGGTCCATCTACAAGGGTTATATGGCAATGGTTAAAGTACAGCAAGAAGATAAGAGTTTGTGAATGAATGGGAAGCTAGGGCTCGACATGGCTAGAGTTATTGTTGGTTTTGTCACAACTGATGCAGTGAATTATGGCCTAAGTCTGAAGAGTTTGAGCGATGGCTAAGCTGGAGGTGAAGCAGCTCAGGTGGAGCTAATGGGAATTGGTGGATGGCTCTAGTTGCTGCTTGTGATCCAGTGGTGGTTGGAACTGCAAGTGCTGCTGCGGATGGAGTATTATTTGAGGCAGCAAAGAACGAAGTTGCAACTGCGGAAGTGTTGGCAAGGGGAGCCGTGTGTTGTTAGTTACTAAAGCTAAAGGTCTTGACGCTACCGCAGGACATGGAAGAGAATGGCAGTGGCTCGAGTAGGATGCGAAGGTTGCAGGTTGGCTTGATCTGTGAACTTTGGCATTGCAACTGTTGGAAATGGGAGTTAGTGTGCGTGTTTTGCCGAGACAGGGAAGAGTTGCAGAATGCAGGTGAATGGGTGAGTTTTTGGGTAGTTCAGGTGGAGATAATGGAGCTGCTAATGGTAAAGATGTGAAGGGTCATGGAACTGGCAATTATCTGTGACAGATAGTGATAATCGGGAGTTGAAACTGTTGACAGTGTATACGCTGGTGCTACGAGGGCTAAGGTATGATTCCAGGGAATGAATGAATTGATGTTTGCAACTACATAAAGCTGCAGAAGTTCTGATATTGTAAGAGATAAATGATATGAGGAGCTGGTGATGATGGTGGTAATGAGATCTTGTTGCAGCTAAGCTGGTGTGCAGCTTCAATTCAGTGGGGGTTGCAAAGGATATGAAGAGCATGTACTGATGAGTATGCAATGGAGCTGCTGGTGCTTGCGTTTGAGTTTGCAGTTTTAAGTGGATATGGTGCAGGGAAGGTCTTTACAGCTGAGGTTATTAAATTGAAGTTGCAGATGTTGCTGCTGCTGAGATGAATGAATTGCAATGGGTTTTAACTGGTGAGTCTGCGGGAAGTGGATGTGCACATGATTCTGGCACTGGTATGTTGCAGTTGTGAGCTTGAGGTGTTTGACCTCACAGGAAATATTGTAGTCAATCGCAGTGGGTGGTAATGTTGAGTTCGAAAGGACATATGGTGGTACTGGTGGTTGAGCTCAAAGAAGAAGTGAAGTTTACTTTGGTTGGAGTTGTGAGAAATTCAAGTTGAGATGAAACTGAGGTATTGCAGCTGTGAATGAGAGTAGAGTAAAGAACTCGGGTAGCTGAAAGATGTCTGGGACTGAGTTGCAGGTAGAGAACAATGGTTCTGGTGGTCATTAAGGTGGTCTGTGGTGGATATTGGTTGAGACAGTGGAAAAGCTACAGATGCAAAGAAAGTTTCAGGGAACAGCCATCATGGCTGGATATGATTTGGTGCTACATATGGGTACTCAGTTCATTCAGCTCTGACTCAAGTCTGATTAGATCAGCTGACTCGGTTCTACTCTGCCAGACTCAGTGTAGCTTTGACCCGGTTGACTAACGATGACCGTTAGGTCAACGGTTATCTGTAACGGCGCCGTAACGGAATATTCTGCTGACTGAGAGGAATCTCAGGTGGCCGGCGACAACTTTTCGGCGCTGGATTTCGGCAACTTCCGGCCAAATCCCCAGTTTTCCTGTGAGCATTTTTGGGACAAAATTTCTACACGGGTTTCTCTCGCTTGTGGGCTTGGTGGATTTCTATCTAATGGACTTTGAAGGCTAGACCTAATTTTGGAATAATAAGAGCTATAAAAGAGAAGACTTTTCTCAAAACACAATATCTTATATCTTTTATCATATCTTCTACTTTTGTTCTAGGGTTTAGAAACATGAAAACCTTTATTTTTCTTCTTGTTATGAACTCCATGAGCATGAGTAGTTAATTTTATTATTGGTTATGGAATAGTTGGATTTCACATAACATGATTCTTTGATTCAATATATTAGTTTTGTCTCATATTTATCGTTCACAATTCTCTGAAAATATAGTTGTATGATTGATTGTTAGTTTTGTCAAGTTGCAAATTGGTAGAACTTCTAATCACATCTGTTGCTAGTTTAGGGTTTATTATACGTAAAAGTGATAATCCTTGAATACAAGTAGCATAAATATAATTATAGTTTGTAGTGATATATTCTTATGATCATATGTGAATCGTGACCTTTGTTAAATTGAATTAGTGCGCTTTCCACGTTCGATTGCTTTGATTGGCCTGATTTCATAGAACTTAATGCATCTAGGGAATTAAACTTGATTAGTGCTTTTACACGTTGGGTTGTTCTTTAAGATAGAATTCATATTCGCATCTTTTAATGTGTTTGTTGATGACAAAAGGAGATTAGAGGGATATTCTTGCGATCAAGATATTCTAGGGCTTTTGATAAAAGTTGAGATTAAAATATCAATTCTAGTTATTGTGAAGAAAACATATTTGTGAATGAAGATGAATCCTTAACCAATATTCTCACTACCTTGATTTGCGTGTTACTTTTTATCGTTTTGCTTTTATTTTATTTTAGTATATAAAAATCAGAAAAATACCCGGTGATTTATATAAGGAACCGAAAATATATTGACAACCTAGTCCTCTCTGTGGGATCGATCCTTTCTTGCCCTTGCTATATTTATATTTTGAGTAGTAAGAAAGTGTAATTATATTTATGTCGATTGAAAACCGATCTAAAAGCACGCCCAGCTGTGGGGGTGGTAACATTGGTATTGTTGTGGTGGCGTGTGACAACCCGGATTTTCGGACTTCTAGCGAACACAGATTCGACCTTGTGGGTCGGGTCCGATCCAGCTAGCAAGTTCAAAATTCCGGACCGCCACTCATATGGGACCAGATCTTTCTATTTAAAAGATTTCATATAAGACAATAAAATTACAGCGGTCATGATTACACTTTATTTTGGTATTAAAATTACTGTTTTTTTTTTCGTTTTAAAATCCCATAAAAGATTACATTTTATATTCACTGAGATAAATTTTCCATCTCTCAGTGAGTCTTGCGACGTTTCCTAGAGTTTAGGGTTGATTTTTATTGTAGTTTCCACTGTACTACAGTGATCCCCATGTTGGCTTGTTATCGCAATTAGGCTTTTTATGTTAATTATTAATATTAGCATACAACTTTTATTCTAAAACTTAACGCGTATCGTAACGATACGGCCATACATTACCTTTTGGTGTTTCATGAAGTGAGTGTTGTGTTCCATTTATTACATAACTGAATAATTTTCTTTATAATATACAATAATAATAATGTAATTAAATTATTTGATAAAGGTATGCCCTATTCTATATAAAGAGGAATTGAGTAAATAAAATAAATTGTGATAGAAATTTAATCAGGATTTGTAGCCCCGACCCGTAATATAATGAATGATGTAGATGGTATAATTTTATTCTCGTGCGAGAGTGCAGTTCTTCAAAACATGTCATTGGGAACTTGTAGTTTGGAAGGGATACATACCTTCTTTCAAAGTATAATAACTTTGTTTTCCCTTTGAGAATCCCCGGTGCTTGCTAATCGTCGGGGGTAACTCTTATTTTTCACCGGTGAGATTTAACGATGCCACATACTGCCTTCTACTTTAGGTGAGATGAGGTGCCATACGTTCTAGGGCTTTCCTCCTATCTGTGCATGACTGGAGAAATTAATATTATTCATCAACTTGCAATTGTTTTAGCGCTGTTTTAGTTGCTGCTTGTATTATGCAATACTATACTCATCGAAAATAAATAAAATGTGCAATGACATTTTGGTGTTGTGTATCATATGTATCTGTACAGGTTATTCGTTCCTAGAAGTGTGACAATAAGACAATGCACAGACCCCTTCATTTTAAACTTAGATGACAAACACAGTTTAGCTAATCCTTCCCACATCTTTGAATTGGCCATAATGATTAGAATTTGTTACATGATATGCAGTATAGGTCAGAAATCATAAGAAAAGATATAAAACCACTGCATTTTCCATTTAATGTATAAAATCCACCACTAAAATACAACGCTTCACTACCATTTAATTTTGTCAATTTTTGACTTAACATAGGAAAAAAATTACTTTGCAAGTCATATAACCCCTAAGTTTGAAATGCAGAAACGTTAAAATATAGAATGTGGAAACTCAAACTATCACCCGATTGCTATTATTTTCTATTCAGTTTATGATACCCTTCTCAGGTAAATCTTGATTATCCTAAGCGATCTCAATTGTAATTTAATTCTAATAGCTGGCCCTGGTAGTTAACCTATGATCGGGAAGTCCATCCAGTCCACTTTGAGGGTTTGAATCACATCTCTGGCTATGTCAGAGGCATTGATTATCATCAATTAATCCATTTCATCATTCCAAGTCTCTAGAAGAGTTTCTCACCACCAATATATTCCCTAATCTTGTATTTGAAATAATATTCAAGGTTAATTCAACACATCCCATATGTATATTCACATTTGTAAGTGTTGTTTATAGGAACATCTAGTGAAATCCAAAATATGTATAAGGATTCATCTTCAGGATACTTTTTCAACCCCTCAGACAGAATCATTCTTTATGCCTTCAACTGCACCATCTTTCTAACCTCGTGTATATTGGAATAAAAACTGTTGATCGTGTCTCGTTCTCCACTTGCATTCATATCTGCCTACATCATAATTTTCGCCTTCAGTATTGATTGATATGGATTATAAAAATAAGCCATTTTTATTAGAGGAAAAGCTAATTTTGAGGTATATTTAAAAAAAATAACAATAAACTTCCCCTATGGTCTGCCACATATGCGTGGTGTCAATCTTTAGCGCACGTCGATTTTATATATACATGTATTCGCCAAGTCACTTTGAACCACATCATAGAAAACCAAAAAGAATCACAATTTCTTTGCTGAATGCCTTGTACGGGTTATTTAGACTTTGTTAAATTTAATAGAGATTGGTGCTATTGTACTATGGTTTGAAAGTCGCAATGGAAAAGGAACAAACTGTAATAACGCCGGCAAAGCTTACTCTCAAAAATTATAAGAGAGTACAATAGAACCTCTCTATATTAATATTTTTGGGCAACCACAAAATTATTAATATAGGGAGGTTATTAATATAGAGAGGTACCCGTAGAAAATTTAAAAATTTAAGTTCAATGTATGGGCAATGTATTTGTAGTTGTATTTAGATGATGTATATATATTTTATAGTTCTAATATATGAGTGCATGTATATATCGCGGAATTTGTACTTCCAATAAGCTTTAAACATGCTCGAAGAGTTGGAAATACAACTATAGATAAGTATTTTATTTAATCATAAATTTAATATAGCTAGATATATTTATTTATATAATATTGATATTACTATTTGGATTATCGGTAAAAAATTTACCTTTGGAGGAACATGTTGTAAAATTGGAAAAAATCATTAATATCAAACCACCGGAGATCTTCTGTTATTACTATTTCTCATCTCTGCATCATTTGGATTTCTTTTCATCTTTATATCCCATGAATTGGATGCTCATTGCATTAACAGTTGGGACCATAATTCCATTTTTTTGTTATTAATATGTTTTTGGAGAGATTATTAATATTTCATTTTTTCCCTCTGTATGATTCTTCTCCATAGGAGTATCAATATATTAGAGGTTCTACCCAAGTTATCTTCTTTTTCTCTGTAATAATGATTACTTGAAAGAGTGGCTTTGATTAAGACTAATCTTCCAGCTTTTGAGAAGAATTTTCTTTTCCAGATTGCTAGTTTCTTTTGGAACTTCTCTATAACTGTGTCCCAGATGGAGATATTTCTTGATGTAGCACCCACTGGCATGCCCAGGTATTTGAGAGGTAGCTTTTCTACTTTACACTGAAGAATTGCTGCAATTGTATCCACCTTGTGATCTGCAATGGAGCAACATGAAAGAGGGATATGTTGACTAAGCATTAGTCGTATATGTTGGAGAATGAACCATCTGATCATGGTTTATGTATTTAAAAGACACTACCTGTAAGGAACACTAATTTCTAGAACTCGAGATGCAAATAAACTCAAGCTAAGCGCTGACTCCATCCTTCTTCGCCGGTTTAAGTTATCAGTTAGATTGTCTTCATTCTAAAGCGCGTAAATGCAACATATATAGAACACAATTGTTGGTTTTAAGTTTAAAATATACTTTTATGGACACATAGATCGTTGTAGATGCATTTTACCACAAACTACATCCAAAGGATAAAAACCTACTACTCATACAAATAAAGGTAAAGACTCAACAACGAACACAAGATATACGTGGTTCGGTATGATTACCTACGTCCACGGGGTGAAAGGGTGAATCTTATTACTTCCAAGTGTTACAAAGGTGTTACTCTTCACCAAACTTCCTCACACGATCCACTCTCTTCTCGCTTTCTTGTTGAAATGTCAAGTCTCTCTCCAAAAATTACAACCTATCTCTCTTGGATATAAGTTCCTCTATTTATAGGAAAGATTACATACAACCAAACTATGGTGTTTGTCATACTACATCTAATCTGAAGTTCTGCGGTCGGGCCTACTTATGTCGTCCCTTCTTTAGTTCATTTAGCCGATGTGTTTTGACTCCTCCGTCTGTCTCTCGTCCGAGCCGATCCCTTCGGGTGTTCTCATGGAACGATGTCGCCCTTATCGTCTGTCGCTCTTGTAGTTGGCTGATGTGACACATATCTTCTTATCCGTTTGACTACCGCTTCTCGTTTGACTCACTATGTCTTGTCTTGTCAGCTTTGTCAGGGGCCTGAGGTCGAGTATTGTCCGACAGCTGTTAGAGCGATCATGCCCGATCCATGTGGCTTCTTGAATCTCGTGCCTGTCAGTTCTTCCTTCTATGCTTCGCATCTCTTCGTTTTTGGGTACATCAGGGCTTAAGATGTTGCCACCTGTCCCTGTGGATAATTTACACCTATATTTATGCCCCTTCTTTCGCTCGTGCGGCAGACACGAGTGGAAGAAAGTCGTCCCAATTGCCCAGTCCTCGTCCATGACACGAATTCCGCCATGCAGTCCCCCATTAATCCACTTTATTACCTGTAACCGTCGGCGTCGGTTACAACTCTCCACTTTAAATAGCCCTCTTCTCTTCCTCTTTTTTCTCCTTTGCCATTTATTTTTCAGTTCCCCACCGCTGCAACCTTCAGAATTGCTTCATCACTTTCTTCCTTCAAAAACCCTTGTTTTCTTGATTTTCTTCCCTCATCTCTTCCTCTCTGATTGCTATAGTAGTCGTGGTTACGTTTTCGTCGTCCCAACTCTCTTTGTCGATTTCCGAGTTCCGCATTGTTTCCGCTGATGGCTTCTTCTCCCTCTATGACTGAGAAAAGGTCTGTTGATGATGTTTTTTCCGATATTGATGCTTTTTCCATTTCTTCTCTGTTTTCTTACGAGAGTCCCTCCAAGTACGATGATCGTGCCATGAAATCTATCTTTCCTGATGATTCTCCTTCTGTTTCGTGCAGGTCCGAGAAAAAGGGGAAAGATATTTCTGACGAAGAATTTATTGAGCAGCTGAAGGAGAAGTACAATCTTCAAAGTTACGAAGTCACCCTTGTCTCGGTCCGGAACATCCTCTTGAAGAAGTCCGATATAGAGAAGCACGAGCAGTCAGCTAACTACGTGGTTATCACTCAGGGAAAACTGAAGCTAGGCCTTCGTCTTCCCTTGTATGACCCTGATATCCCTTTCTACTATGAGGTCCTCTCCCAGCTCAAGCCTTATCGCGCTTTGTCTCAATGGACTAGCAACACTTTTCGCATTATGGATGAGTGGAGAGATCTCCGAGATGGTCATGGTTCCGATGCCGAGTGGTCGACCTACAATCCCGAGGACGCTCCCGCATATACTGTTGCCAACTTCCTTGCCAACTACCAAGCTAGTACTTCCACCTTAGGTGACCTTGCCGGTTTTGCTGCTAGTCCTTATCGTCACTGATCTATGCCCAAGGGTGTTGAAAGGATGATGCTGGATGCGGATCCCATCGTCCAGGGTTCTAACAGGCGACCCCGTCATTCCAATAACCCGATTTATCCCCGAGTTCCGCTTCTTGTCCGGGGTCCCATTCTACATGGTAGTTTCCCGCCGCCTTCTTTTCCCGTCAAGCCCTATCCTTTCTGGGTTTTTAATGATGATAAGGCTGATAAGGTATGCGTCTCTTTCCTATTTTCTCGATTTCTATTCTGTTATCTTTGACGCCAATTGGCTGTTTTGTTGTTATTAAAACCTCCGGGCGATTCTACCAAGACTGTCGGATCGTCGAAGAAAAGAGGTGCTAGCACAAGGGTCGAGGAAGACCAGGGGAAGGTAACAAACATAGTGATTTTATTATAAGTACATGTACTTTCCCATGTTTTTTTCCTTCACATGTTCTGACGAGAAGCATTGTGCAGAAGTTTCCCAGACGCGATGATGATGAGGCCGATGTGGAGGAGGTTGATCCTACGTAACCCTCACAGGGGGAAGCATGTCGTTGCTAAGCCACAGCTAAGGCAGAAACCGATCTACGATATCCTTGATAAGGATGACCTATTCGGCGAGGATTTATCGGGTTCAAAGGGCGATGAAGGTGGCAAGGGAAATGGGAAGGAAATGGGCGAGAACGTCGATCCTGAGGTGGTTGTTAATTCTGAATCGGCCGACAAACAAGGACCCTTAAGGGCGCCCGAGCTAGGAAGAACTGTTGACACTGGGTCGGAGGTGCTTCATCGTCTTCCCCAGATTACTGGAGGGTCCTCGTCCGGTATCAAGACCTCTTTTAATGTCTCGGGTCCCATCATGAATTCTCTTGGAGCACTGACTTCCCCTGATTTCAGTACGTATACGGAGGAGCAAATGCTTTCTGCGGTGCTCCTTTATGGCGATATTGCCCAGACTCTCGACACGGTGGTGATCGACTCGTCTTAGTATGGTGATGCCCCATTTCTTATTTCCGTTCTCGTCGCCACTTACAATTGAATTTTGTTTACTTGTGCTAGATCCTGAACAGGGTTCGTTTGGATGCCGCCAATCGTCACAGAGAAAAGAAATTGTTAGAATCTCTCCAACTCCAGTTACATAATGAGAGGAGCCGCGCGGGCGAGCTATAAATTAAACTCGCTGATGCCCAAGGTATGTTACAATTCTGTGAACCTTAACTTATGTTGATTGAGTTTATCGTGCCAATATCCTGAGTCGGGTATCCTTCTGCTAGACGAGGTAACTAGTGTAGGCTTAGACGCTTCTTCAGAGTTTAGGATCATGAAGAGGAAATGGGATATTGAAAAGGATTTAGTGGAGAATCTCCATCGGCGAATGGCCAACAAAGATGACAAAATAGATCGCCAAGCCGGAGAAATTGAAGAACTCGAGGATGAACTAGAACGGTATAGTCAGTTTGAGTACGACCCTGCAGAGATAGACACTTTACGAGCTCACTTGGGCTCTTCCCAATGCCTTACTGCTGAACAAACTACTCTGGCCACGAACATAGAGCAACGGGTAGACGCTTTATAATTACAAAATCGAGACCTTCATGAAGATCGCCGACGAATACTGAGGGATAAAGATTTGGTGGAGCGAGCCAATCGGGATCTGCTTGGGCGAGTGGGCGAATTTGACAAAGTTACGGGAGAACTGGAGTGGAGTAGGTCGCATCTTACAGTGCTTCAGCCGTCACGCAGTCGCTTGATAGTTGAGTGGAATGAACACAAGAAGTATTTCCCCAGTAACGAATTCAACGAGCAGCACTATAAAAAGTTAACCATGAAGTTGTCCAAGGCCGAGGATGAGTTTTCCAAGTCGGTAGAGTCACTTCAGTCAGTGTTACCAGCCCTTTCAGGTCTCTTAGACGATATGTTGAGGCCGTTCCTTAGATTTAGATTACGTCTTATTCTTGCAAAATTGTTAAACCGTGTTCGATGAATAATGTTCTGTCTTTGTGATCTTGTAGCCGAGCAAAAACGTTATCAGGAGATGGATCTGGAGGTCCGCCGATTGAAGCAGGTCGAGATCGATTTGGGTTCCAAGCTGACCGATTCCGAGGAAACCGTTTCTCAGATTACCCAGCATCTCGAGGAGGAACGCGTCGCTTATGCAGAGGAGGTAAACGAGAAGGTTCGAACAGGTATCGAGGAGTGGGTCGAGAATAAACGGCGCGAGGTCGCGCAAAAGAGAGCTGGCGCGATTCCTCCCAAGGCTTGATTCCTCTTTTTGTAGTGATGCGTCACTAATTCGCCCTTTGTTCTGGGTTGTAAATCGCTTTGAACACCTCTTCCGCTTCTTATTTATGATATTCCGTTTGTTTGTTTATGTGGGGTGCTGCGTCGCCGATGTTGTCCGCTTTACTTTCGCTACACTTTCCGTTTCGTATGGTCGCTTTATACTTTTCGCGCTTTATTATTGGACGTATGGTGTTATCGATTTAACTTCTGTTTCTTATGTTATTCCGGCAATCGTTGATTGACGCACGACGCTATCGATTTAGCTTTTGTTCCTTATGTTATTCCGGCAGTTTGTTGATTGACGCACGACGCTATCGATTTAGATTTTGTTCCTTAGGTTATCCCTGTAATTGTTGATTATGTATGTCAGTATTTTAACCTTTTCTGTCGAACACACCCAACAAGGAGGGTCATCGGGCCCAATGCCATGTCCTGATTGGGGTATCTCATCACGATCTCTTGGATTCAGTGGTAGGGTACCAGTCAACCTAATTCTATACTCGATTTCCCCGAGCGGTTATCGATCAACCAATCTCGTGCAAGTGGTCAGAGCCACCTGCAATGGGGGCGGCCTTTCAGATGTTAGTAGGCCACCTAGTTGAGGAGACCTCGCATCTCAACAACCTTTGGAACTGGTTTCCAACCACCAGAACCCTTAGGCTACCTCGGCACTTGCACACTGCCACTGCCCCAATTACGAATAGCCAGGCGACTGTAAGGCACCTCGGTACTTCCACGCTGGCATTGCCCATAGTACGAATGCCCATTCGAGTGTAAGTCACCTCGGCACTTCCACACTGGATTTGCCCCGAGTACGAATGACCATTAGTCGCTCATGCCCTATCTCATACCCCTCACGGTTTCAAAGAGATAGAAGCCATGTTTGCTTACCTTTTTGTCGTGTCGCCCTTCAGGGGTGGTAGAGTTTCAGATATTTGACATTCTAAGGCTTCGGCTCTTTTGTTCCATCGAGTCTCAATAATCGATATGATCCCTCACCCGCTTTAGACGCAATTATATACGACCCACCCCACTTTGGTGCTAATTTTCCGCCCTTTTTTTCTCGCTCCCACTCGGCCAAAAATTTCAACACTTTCTGTCCTGGTTGAAATTCCCTCAGGCGAACGCGTTTGTTATATTCTCGTTGTAGCCTCCTTTTATAGTTTTCCATATTTTGTAATGCCATCTCCCTCGTTTCTTCCAAATCGTCGAGCTTTGCCAAAATTAGATTAGACGAGACGTTTCGCCTCCATGCCTCCGTTCTAGTTGTAGGGATCATTCCTTCTGTTGGTAGAATCGCCTCTGTTCCGTAAGCAAAAAAAAATGGTGAGAACCCTATGGCTTCCCTCCGCGTGGTTCTGCACACCCATAACACATTGTACAGCTCCTCGCACCAATCACCGATCCATCTAATTTATTTTTCATCTTGTCGGCGATTGTCTTGTTAGTGATCTCGGCTTGCCCATTACTTTGGGGGTAAATTGGGGTAGCTTTGCTCTTCCTTATGTTGTATGTGTTGAACAAAAGATCGATGTTTTCCCCTTGGAGTTGTTTACCATTATCGGAGACGATATCTGCCGGAACTCCAAATCGGCAAATGATATGTTCCCAAATAAATTTGAAGACGTCTTTGTCTCGGATGTGCCTTAGCGGTGCAGCCTCTACCTATTTGGTAAAGTAATCGGTGGCCACGATCAAGTATTTCCTCTGCCCCGTTCCTACATGTAATGGTCCGACAATGTCTATTCCCCATTTGGCAAAGGTCCATGGGATTATAATAGAGTTCAAAGGTGCTTCTGGCGCCTGGATTTTCTTGTCGTACCGTTGACATTCTTCACAAGATTTTGCCATTTGCTTGGCGTCTTCGTTCATGTACATCCAAAAGTAGCCCATTGTTTTTTCCTTGGCCGATAAGCTTCTCCCCGATCTGTGGTTGCCGGCGGCTCCGTAGTGTAATTCATGCAAGATTATGTGGCCTTCTTCTCTACTTAAGCATCGAAAAAGTGGCCCTAGGTAAGATTTTCTATATAATATCCCTTCCCTCAGCTCATAGGCGCCCGATTTACTTTTGATTTTATTTATATTTGGCCGACCCCTGGGTAGCTCGCCCGTCTCCAGGTATTGATGTATCGTCTTTCTCCAATCGCCTTCTTTGTATCGCTCGGCTGTGTTGACAGCAACATTGATTCGCTCTTCGGGTGTTTCATGGATAGAAGGGGTAAGAAGCCTCATAACACGGATGCCTTCAATGTTGGGGTCTACTGAGAGGCGATGTATGATAGAGCGTCCGAGTGCCTATTATCTTTTCGACAAATGTGGCAGAATTTAATGTTCGGTATTTGATTGATGTAAAATTGGGCGATCTCCCAATACTTTTGCAGCACAGGATCGTGCGTAGCATATTGGCCCGTAATTTGCCGGATCACCAATTGTGAGTCACTAGTCAAGCGAACCTCTTGCAGTCCCATCTCCACGATTATTCGCAAAGCATGGATTACCGCCTCATACTCGGTGACGTTGTTTGTTGCCTTAAATTCTAGTCTGAATGGATATACCATCTTCCTCCCTTTTGGCGTGGTGAACACTAGACCGAGGCCTGATCCCTTTTTGTTTGATGCTCCATCGACGAAACTTCCCATCGCGTAGGACAGTTGGCTTCTAATAGGTCAGTAAGTTCTTCCCGCTCTTCTATCATCCCTGGTATATCTTCCACCTCGTCTTCGTCGCTAAGTGGTAAATCTGCTAAGAAGTCGGCCACTACCTGTCCTTTAATCGCCGTCATTGTCTCATATACAACATCATACTATTTAATCAAGGCCCCCCCATTTAGAGATTCTTCCTGATCGCCCTGCATTATCCAAAAATGCCTCGATCGGCGACTTGGTGAGCACCCGTATACGATGAGTTTGAAAATAAGTCCGGAGTTTTGAAGCGGCAAAAGCTAGGGCCAACACCATCTGCTCCATTCTGGTATAATTTTTCTCGGCCGGGCTTAATGTTTTGCTGGTGAAATATACTGGCTTCTCGGTGTTCCCCTCCGTCTTAACCAATACTGCACTAATGGCGTATGGTGTCGCCCCTAAATATAGGATGAGGATTTCCGTCGGCTTGGGCCTCTGCAAAACCGGGAGGCTGGCTAAATGTAACTTGATGTTTTGAAAAGCCTCTTCACTTGCGTCCATCCATTGAAACTTCTTTCCCTTCTTCAAGATGTCATAAAAGGCTTTACATTTGTCCGACGATCGTGACACGAATCGCCCCAACGCTTCTATGCAGCCATTTAGCTTTTGCACATATTTTACCGTCGCGGGAGAAGGAATTTCTAAGACCGCCCTAACCTTTTCAGGGTCTGCCTCGATTCCTCTGGAGGTGATGATATATCCCAGGAACTTTCCCGAAGTAACCCAGAAGTCGCACTTAGCGGGGTTGATTTTCATTTTGTGTTTCCTCATTGTCTGAAAAATGTCCCGAAGGTCTCAGACATGATCCTTAGCTCGGGGACTCTTAACTAACATATCGTCCACTTAAACTTCTATGGTGTCGTGGATCTTGTTTTCGAACATGTCTCCCATTAGTCTCTGGTAAGTAGCGCCAGCGTTCTTAAGTCCAAATGACATTTTTGTGTAGAAATACAACCCTCTTGGTGTGAAAAAGGAGGTATGCTCTTGGTCCTCAAGTGCTAATGGTATTTGGTTGTAGCCCATGTAACCGTCCATCAATGTCATCGCCTCGTACCCGACTATGGACTCTACTAGTTGGTATGCTTGGGAGAGGGAAGCTGTCCTTCGGGCAGGACTTGTTCAAGTCGCTGAAATCAATACATATTCTGACTCCTCCTTTCTTTTTTGGTACCACGACCATGTTAGATATCCATTGTGGGTAATGGGATTTCATGATTATCCCAGACTCCTGCAATTTTTTTAGCTCAGCCTCAACCGCTGCCTGTAATTCTGGTGCGATGCGCCTCATTTTTTGCCTGACTGGTTTGAACCTCAGGTCAATCTTTAAGTGGTGGCAGCAGACCTCCGGGTCAATGCCCTCCAAATTGTGCACCTCCCATGTGAACGCGTCTAAGTTTTCCCTTAAAACCGTCATGAGTTGACTTACTTGTTCATCCGATAGTAAAGTCCCAATCCTTACCAACCTTGGCACCTCAATCGTTCCCAAATTCACTTCCCGAGTCGGCTTGACCGTCGAGAAATTTGATTTTGCTTCCCGGAATAGATCTGCTTCCTTTGACTGATATAAATGGTATTGCTCTTGGGTCTCGTATGCCATGACCACTTGTGAAATAGTCTCTTCCAATTCTTCGGCAGCCTTAACCTTTTTGGCTTCCTTCTTCTCTCGTCTCAGTCGAGCTCGCCGATCTTCGTTGACTTCGGCATCAGCCTGCATGCATTGTCGCGCCGCCTGAGAGTCGCCCACAACTTTAGTTATTCCCTTGTAAGTCGGGAACCTTAATCTCTGATGATATGCTGATGCCACCCATTTAATCCCAGCGATCCAAGGTCGCCCGATAATTGCTTCATAAGGCGAGGAGACGTCGACCACACCGAAGGTGGTTAGTGTGTCGAGGTAGCCCCCTCCGTTGGATACCCTTAGTGTTACCTTGCCCTTAGGGATAGTTACTGTTCCGTTAAAACCGTAGATGCGATACGTCGAGGGGACGAGAACATCGTTTGACAGCTTCATTATTTTAAACGTGTCATAGAACAATACTTCAACTGATCTTCCGTTATCGATGAGGATCCTTCTTACTCCCCATCTCTCAATTAGTAATGTGATGACCAGGGGATCGCTGTGTGCTTTCCCGTTTGCTGGGACATCCTTGGCCGAGAACGAAATAGGCTGCATCATCCTAGATTCCATAGGTAAGGTCGTGGCCACGCTAAATATTTCTTTGCCGTTGCGATCCCTCTTATGGATCCTTGAAGTAATTATTGGTCAGAGGGTGTAGTCTTGCATAGTGGAATGTGAAATAGTATTCACAAACTGAGTTGACCTATCGATACGGACTTGATGAACCGACGCATCAGGTGTCACCATCGACTGAGCTAGGTTTCGGATGAATTGCCTCAGGTATCCATCTCGAACAAGGTATTGGACGATGTCCTTAACTTCTCGGCAATTATTGATGGAGTGGCCTCTATATTGATAGTAGAGACAGTACTCGGGGTGATTCTTGGTCTCGTGGAACTGGACCCCCCTTGATGCTGGGTAGTTGATATCGTTTCTCTTCTCGACTTCCTTGAATACCTCCTCTAAAGGAGCGTTCAAAGGAGTATACGATCGGTCTTCCCTTTAGCCACCCATTCCTTTTTCCCGCTGCTCCCCGATGGATGGTCCAATCTCTTCTCGGGACGCCTAGCGGGATCTTCCATGACTGTCTTGGCCTCAGCTGCCTCCGCGCTAGCTTCTTGTACCCCCATATCTCTTGATTCGGCCTGAACTTCCTCTAGGGCGATAAAATGTTCTTGCATTCTTCACATCTCCTTTAGGGTCTTTGGCTTTTCAGAGAACATAGCTATCCAGATTGGGTCTGATCTTCCCAATGCGTTCTCAAATCCGAAGATAGCCTGATCTACTGGCACTTTTCCAATCTCAGTACACAGCTTCCTCCACCTATCGGTCAGGGATCTCAAGGGTTCCCTGAATCTCCTGGCGAGGGTAAATAGCTTATTCATTCTTGGCCGAGGTCGACTGTTGTGCATGTAAGTTTCAAGAAAGGCCTCGACTAGTGCATCATATCCGTCAATCGATCCAGATGGAAGTGGATAAAACCAATCTCGTGCCTCTCCTTCCAAGCTCGCCGGAAAGAATTTGTACATAACTACCGTACTACTTTTCCATTGTATCAATGACATGGTATACATCTTCAGATACTCGACCGCGTCTCCTGTTCCGTCGAATCTAGAAGGAAACGTTGGTAAGGTACACTTTGTGGGAAACGGCATTTGTTCAAGTTCTTGGGAAAAAGGTGCCTTCTCCGCCTCGCTCATAATCTCTGCCAGTTTGTTCTCTTCGCCATTTCCCGATAGCTCCTTAATCTTTGCTTCCAACTCTTTGAGCTTTTCTTTTGTCACCCCGTCCTGCCGCTCGCCTCTTTCTTGCCTTTCTTCATCAGTGGACGACTCCTCGAGTGGCCCGTATCCTCTTGGGGAAAGTATTGGAGATCGCCTAGACCGATTAAGGTTGCTCGTCCCCGCCAGGGGTGGTGGTTGCTCTGATCGGCCGCGGTTTCTCGATGTTCCTTGGATAGATGATCCTCGTGACCTGGTTCTCTGGTTCCTTAAATGGTCATTCTCGAACTCCAAGGCGAGATTCCGCTGCTGGAGCTCCCTTAGTGACGCTTCTTGTCTTTTTTGACTTTCTAAAATAGCAAACAACGTCGGGTCTGTGCTCTCATGGCTAGAATGTCCGTTGGGGTGGGATGGCCGGGACTGTAGTGGTGCCGACGTCGGTGGTGGGGGTAGTATCGGACCAGTTGTATGTCCGGTTTCATGAGTAGGTACATGCCCGACGTTACTGGCTGCTCCTCGCCCCAACTGAATCTGTCGCAGACGTTCTTGTTTTCTCCCCAAGGATTCCTGGTACTCGGCTTGTTTCCTTGATCTTTGTCTCTGAGCTTGTACCGCAAGTGCCTCTTCGTCGTTCTATGTTTCTGAAGATGTAAGCCCGTCGACTTGGTCAACTCTCATTTGGGTCAAGATGACCTGGTCCAAGGGTAGGGTATCGTCATATCGCCCAAGATCCGCTCCTTCATCTACAGTTGGCATGCCTCGCGCAGCTGCATGAGACTACTCGAGTGGTGGTTGTCGGCTCCCCTCTTGTCTTGGCCCCGTTACCCCTGTCTGCATGTTGCTGCTAGTAACTGTGTGATTCCTTAATGTCCTTCCCGTCCCCGAAGTGATAGCCACCGGACGTGGTACGTGGTGAGACGAGTATCGTGCCTACCTACGTCAGCAAATACAAAGAACACATTACTTTGACCTACTATTGGCAAAAACGTTCATAAAGGGTGATATATATCCAACTGACGTAAAAAATGTGACGATAACGAAGCTTTCAGACACACGGCCGACTCATTTTATCGGGTAGGTTCTGCCTATCTACCCTATTTTGACTCTGGCTGACTTTGTGGCAGATTTTGCGCTACGTCGCTATCACTCCGTACGACGTCACTTTCAGTACCCGACCCATGCATTTAAGCTAGTTTGTCCTTTATTCTATATGCTCCAAATCATTAAACTTATGCACATGAAGATTAAAAAGTACGGCATGCAACCTCACGGACCGAACCAAGTTTGTACAAACTCCACTTTCTCAAGATCTAACTATGACCTTTCCGATGACTTATGCTACACCGCCGGGAAAAACTCCATATGGTCGACAGCTTATCACTCGAGGAGACATCTAAAACTCAAACTTTTTGTAATTCCGAGCACCCAACTTTGTTCCGTAGATGGAAAATGACTTTCTTAACGCTAAAATTCTTCCAACCATCAAAAACAAGCAGTCGTCCTTCCGACAGATTATCGACCTAGCTTCCAACCCGAACTGTTAATCGCCGGTGAGCTTAGGAAGATCCTCTGCCGATCAAACTGTTGGCGGGCGAAAAAACGAGAACTCTAATACGCTTTGTGAAGATGCTGCTACTGCTGTAACTTTACACACATAGTAAATGAGTCAAAACAACAATCATTTTGGCCAACAGAGTTCATCCTAGATTCAACTACAACACTTTAACGTGTAATTAGGAGCTTTTGATCGTCTTTGAAGGCCTTCTAGGCAAGGTATCCGGAGATCTTAGTCGGATCCCCTTAGTCGGCGCCAGAATGTAGATGTATTTTACCACAAACTACATCCAAAAGATAGAAACCTACTACTCATATAAATGAAGGTAAAGACTCAACAACGAACACAAGATATACGTGGTTCGGTATGATTACCTACGTCCACGGGGTGAAAGGGTGAATCTTATTACTTCCAAGTGTTACAAAGGTGTTACTCTTCACCAAACTTCCTCACACGATCCACTCTCTTCTCGATTTCTTGTTGAAATGTCAAGTCTCTCTCCAAAAATTACAACCTATCTCTCTTGGATATAAGTTCTTCTATTTATAGAAAAGATTACATACAACCAAACTATGGTGTTAGTCATACTACATCAAATCTGAAGTTCTGCGATCGGGCCTACTTATGTCGTCCCTTCTGTAGTTCATGTAGCCGATGTGTTTTTACTCCTCCGTCTGTCTCTCATCTGAGTCGATCCCTTCGGGTGTTCTCATGGTACGATGTCGCCCTTCTCGTCTGTCGCTCTTGTAGTTGGCCGATGTGACACATATATTCTTATCCGTTTGAATACCGCTCCTCGTTTGACTCACTATATCTTGTCTTGTCAGCTTTGTCAGGGGCCTGAGGTCGAGTCTTGTCCGACAGCTGTTAGAGTGATCATGCCCGATTCACGTGGCTTCTTGAATCTCGCGCCTGTCAGTTCTTCCTTCTATGCTTCGCATCTCTTCGTTTTTGGGTGCATCAGGGCTTAAGATGTTTCCACCTGGCCCTGTGGATAATTTACACCTACAATGGTGATATGAAAAATTAGAATTAAAAATAATTGTCGACAAGGAGAAAACCAGTTTTTTCTAAATCCACCCAAAATCAGCTTTCCCTTTAGTAAAAGTGGCTTTCCCCCTAATAATTATCATAATAAAGAATCCAATTACATCTTTCACAATACAATGTTGTGAAAGATCCTAGACAATTGCAATGAATATATCGTAATGAGCGGATAAAGTAATTGATTTTATTTGGTAAATATCCGCTCAATATGAAAAACACAATGAATATATCGTAATGAGCGGATAAGAATGAGTGGATATTTACCAATGAAATTGATTTTCTTTCTCAGACAATTTTTCCATACAATATAATTTTTGTCTTCAGGCTCCAGATATTTATCTATTCATAATGAAGGTACCATATATTTTAGGGATGGTATCATACAAGACAATATTTACATTTTTTTTTCACTCTTCGATTTGGTTGCTTAAGCGTTTTAAGCACTGCAATTTTTTTTGTTTTTGATATCAAATTCTCCATTTGCATATCTATCTGCTATATTTTAGTATTCGGTGCTCCAGGATTATTTTCTAGATTGAAAGCTAAATTGACTCTTCCAATTATATCAATTTTATTGGTTCTACAGGGGATTGGGAAGACTCGAATGGATTTAGTGTGTCTCTAAATGGTAACAATTTTATTGGTCTTCTTAATAACCTAATGATTTCTCAGGATCAACCCATTCAATTATTATTACCTTTTGTTTAGGAAATAATATGTGTCTTATAGGCATTTCCACAATTTTGAAATGACTTTTGAATTATGTCCACCTAGGAAAACACAAAAAACAAGAATAAAAATTAAAGAAAAAATGATGTATGACACAACTAATTACCATCAATGCCACTAAAGGATTTCTTGGTCTTTAGCATGCATCCAGCATAATCCTTTCATATACTGTGAATATTTCAGTCACTTGAGGTTTTTATATGATTCTTAAGAAACATAATATCTCTTACACATATTTCTCCTACATTATATCGAAGAATAATCATACTATTTGTTGGAGAGATGGTTTAAAAAAAAAGGAATATCTCTAATCCAGGAACCATGAGTAAGCATAGATAACAACTTCATACTCAATAATGTTATATATTTTGTGTTGGATGAGAGAAGCAATATCTGAAATGTGAAAGGGATATGTCAGTTTAGCAATCAACCTTTAAGAATAGAGAATTTTTTTTGGTAGAGACAAGAAGCATGACCACCACATTGATTGGGTTCAGTAACAATGTAACTAAAAAGGGGAACTTATACACAGGTACTGATATTTTGATTTAGCGTAAAACCATTATAAAGTACATTGATTTTCTTTCCCAATTTTCTACTTTGCGAAGTATCATGATGAAGTATCCATGTTATCCATTATTTTTATATTCAGTAGTAGCATCACAAAGATTTGATTACAATGTAAAAACTGATATCCAGAGTAAGAAAATTACTTCCACGTGAAACTTTCCATTTTTTTGAGCATATAAATTATGAATTTCAGTTTCCAAAACCAATATTTCCCATACGAGGAATTATAAACATTAAAACATTTGTGTCAAAGAGATGTTACTTGGGGTTAGGCACACGTATTGATCAGTTATTGATCCTTTTAGAGTATTAGATTTTTATACTTTTAGAATTGCATTTGACAATTATTATAAATATGTGAAACTAATCAATCATTAATTCACTCACATGTAGCACCGATGCCTTTTAGATTAAAATCGCACACCTCTTATCCTAAGGTGGTCAAGTAGGGACAACATCGGTGCTATGTGGTCAGGCCCATAGTAGGTTCCTATGGTCCATGAATATCCTAACATCCTTCAATGAAATAAGGAAGATACAAAAAGGTATTACCATTTCAAATGATCGATAAGATATCTATGTAAACTAAAAGACATATCAAATAATTGGGCCGACCGACCGGAGGACCCGAAGGGCCCGTAGGGAGGGAGTCCCTTCTATGAACACTTTTTTGTCAATTGAAACCTAATGGAATTGTTGAATTTCATAAAAAGGAATTCCGTCCGGAAATGTTTTGGTTACTTTTTCGTTGGCCGAAAGTATCCCTCTATGTGGGAAAGAAAAGACCACCATATCCCTTATCATCCATCGTTTAACATTAACACCACCGTAACGAGCTCCACCAATGAAACCACCGCCACCACCAAATTTATACACCATTAATCTCCACCACCATTTACTATCACCATATACCATCTCTGACGCCACCACCATCGTCGCTACCGCTACCATCGCCACACAACAACACCACCAGATTCATAACAACCACAGGAGCAAAACCGCCACTTTTTTTTTTTTGGTAAGTAAAATGTCACATTAAACAACACCACACAAGTAAAGACCATAATTGTTGTTAGCATAACCAGCACCACCACCAAATTTCATTATGTATTTCTATTTCCCCAATTTTTCTTTCAATTCATACACCAAATTAATTCATACTCCCCACCACCACCCTTATCCTCCACCTCATGTGTTCTTCGATTTCACAAAAAAAAAAAAATCTCTTTCGCAAAAAAATATCCAGATATCTTCTTTCTTCATCTTCATCACCATAGAAGATTAAGATTATTCCTTCTCTATATTTCGAATTTAGATTTCAAAATTGGGTGAATGAATTGCTTACTTTCCAGATTGGTTCAACTGATTACAACAAAAGTGCTATCATTCTTTCAATTCACCATTACCGATACAACACCACCTCTCTCTCTCATTCCTTCACCGGCAAAATCATTCATTCCTTCACCACCAATCATCGCCACCACCACCGTAAACAAAGACACCAAATTAAAATCTTAAGATCTGATACTTACTAAACTACAGACTCCATATAATTAACCTGGCTTGATTGGGGTATACCCAATAAGACAAAATAGAGTCATTTGGAAGTAAAACAAGCCACCCCTTAACCATATATTTTTTAAATGGCTAATATACCCTTGTTTAATTAACACTAAAATTTCTGATTAGGTTAATTAATTGAGTAGATTAAAACTTATGAAATGAAATTTTGTTTTTGACTGAACTTATTTGGGATGATTTTTGATGAAAAAAAATTGTTTTGAGAAAATCTTTTGCAACGAAAATGGTAGCACACAAACACTTCTAAAAAGGGGATTGCAAAGATGTTATATGAAATCATACTCAAAATTAGATCAGAAATCAACACTTTCAGTTCTGAAAGTATGAAAAGTCTGCAAAGTCGACGAATGAAAACCGTGCCAACTAAATTTGGCCGACAAGGTAGATGAATGAAGAAAATGCTGGCTAGCTTTGGTCGACAGGGTATTTAAATGAAGAATATGCCGACTTTATTTTTTTGACACACAAGAGACGACTATTGGAAAATAGTAGTCGGCAAGGTCTACAAAAAAAAAACCCGCCGGCTGTTGGGAAAAATACTCGGCCGGCTGTTGAAAATACCCTGCCGGCTGTATAGGTCGGCAAGGTCTTCAAAAAATACCTTGTCGGCTGTTGAAAAGATTTACAGTCGCTAGGGCTATTATGAAAAGTCGGCAAGATATGCATGTTACGACCTTGCCGACCAAAAACACAGAAATCATAATTTTCGATTTCTAACCTAATATAACAATCAAATCACATAACACAATGATGGGTTTGAGTTTAAACATCATTTATATTCTTCTTTCCGGCGGTAGAGTCAACAATTTTTTCGGAAAATCGAATTTGAAGATTTTTATATGGCTTTGGTTGATGGAAGATGAAGATGAAGAAGAAGAGAAAATTAAGAGTTGTTTAGTTTTTTAATTTTAGGGTTAATAAAATTAAGAAATGTGTTTATTTTTAAGATTTAATTAGTTCAAGAGTATTAAAGTAAAATCACCCTTTTATGAAAATGCCGACTAGGTCCCCTTAAAATTGGGTATACCCTAATCAAGACAGGATAATTAAGTTCACCCATTTGAAATACCCATTAACATCGACAGCTAAATTATCAAATTCAAAAAAAAAATCAAAAAATCAAAACTTGCGCTAAAGTATAAAAAAACTGTTTTGTAACGAAAATGAAACATCAGCCGTACATACTGATGCTGCTAAGTTGTTTTTAGGTGTGATGCATGTCAATTAGGAAGTTCTTAGAAGAAAAATACATAGCTAGAGAAATGGTAATTGGTAAAGGAGGAATAGGGGTAAGGCGACGAGAGGAGGAGACTCAGATAGTGAGAATAATTTTGTTGCGTAATGTTTGGTAATTGAAAACAAAATTACGATCACTAACTTTGGCTTTGACATGCGTTAATTGCAAGTGTGGTCAAATAGCTAAGTGCACTGGTGTGAATTACTGTTTTTTTCCTCTTTTACTCGCACAACTTTTTTCTCTCCTTTACTTTGTCAAAATTACTATGACCTGATTTAACTTCACTAATGCCAGCACATTTGTAATTTTACTACATCTGATATTCCGATTTAATTAGTATGACTTAATTTTCCATTACGTCACCATCTATTAAGTATGTCACCACTAACACCACCAATGTCACAAAAATGCGGTGCCATTGCAATTCACCAGTATGAAATATCCGATAACAAATGACATTTTCTTAACAATTCTGCTGCAATGCTGTTTCGTTTTTCTTCGGTCGGCCCTTTTCACCGTGGCAGCGGTGTTCTAGTATTTTTATGGGGGGAAAAATATGTAAAAATTAGTTCCGATATAATTTCATGGCTAGCTTAAGGATAAAACTCGAGAAAGGAGACGCATAGTATGGGAGAATGTCAAGGCGGAAATGCTAGAAAGGATTTGTTGAGTGAAGAATAAAAATATCTATCGGGTTTTCATTTACTTTTGTAATGATAAGAAGGGTAAACTTGATATTAATAAATATCATATTAATATTCGTATATCGAAAAATGCATAAATAAATAAAAATTATGCCCGTGCCATACGACACGGGCAAGGATATGTGTTTCAAATGTATCCATCGATTCATACATGTCGTAATTTTCTGTGAAAAATCGAACCGATCGATCCAGGTCTAAATGTTTTGAGGAGTTGGTTAATAAACATGTCCTTATCCTCGAATATTTTAATATTGTGTATGTAAGTCATGTGTTTATTCATTTTCCTAAAATTTATAATAATATTTAATTCTTGATCCATTTCATTTCTTGTCTCTTTACCTATTTTCATGAACTATTTCTCAAGTATGCATAATTACACGAAGTTGGGGAGAAATGACAAAAACATATATCATGACAAAAAAGGGGAATAAAGAGAGATATGAGAAACTGAATCGATTATAATTAATTCACACGTAGCCTTGCATAATCCCATGAAGTAAGGGAGAAATAATGACAGAAACAGAAACTATGACAAAAAAGGGAATAAAGATCGATCAACCGATCAGTAAGTATTAACCATTGTATAATTTGGCGGGGGATCAAGAATATTTTTTTTTCAATTCCAGAACCTTAGTGATTAATGTATGAATAGATAAAAATTTATTTCTATAATTGGATCAATTATAATTATGCAAGGCTAATAGAACCTAATAGATATTCACAGTTATTTGGAATAAACATAATTATTATTGAATAGAAAATAATTATGTTTTTATCTAGATATTTATCTATTCATAATAAAATTGATGATTCCACTAGTACCTTTTTTTATGAAAAACACATATTAAATTATAAAGAGTTGATAAGTATCCGGGACACAATTACTCATCATGTCAATATCAATACAGACAACAATGAAATTTATAGTAAGAGGAAAATCCGTCGACTTTATAAATCGTGAGGGTTCAAGTCCCTCTATCCCCACAAAAAGGCCCATTTTACTCCCTAACTATTTATTTATACTTCTACTCTTTTTTCTTTTTGGCAGCGCCCGAAAATTATCTATATTTCTCATTCACTATATTATTTCACAAAAGGATCGAAGCAAAAAAGCCTCTCTCGTATCACAAGTCTTGTGGTATATATGTACAAAGGAAACTATATGATCAAGGAATCCCTGTTTGAATCATTCACAGTTCACATCATTATTTTCAACTATAAAAGTTTTCTTTTTTGAAGATTCCGGAAATTCCAGGGCCTGGGTAAGATTTTGTAATGCTTTTTTATTCTCTTGAATTGTCATATACCCAAGCCCTCTAGTAGGATGGGGATGGTGCCTCAAGAAGGGTTGGGATAGCTTAGTTGGTAGAACAGAGAACTGAAAATCCTCGTGTCACCAGTTCAAATCTGGTTCCTGACATTGAGTATCTACTGTTAAGTTCCTACCATTGAGCATCCATTATTAACCTGTGGTTAATAATAGATACTCATACAAATTCGATATGAATCAACATCCATACATGCTATCGTCTGAATGTCTAGAGAGAGAAAATCCTACCCTTTTTTCTTAAAGTCTGAATAAAAAAAGGAATAGAATAAGGGAAAAGAAAAAATACTGGTTGAGTAAGAAATTAGGATAAAGATAAGAAGTGAGCTTTTATTATATGGATCCCGTGATTTTTTTTTATTATATGGCATGGCGGGTTCCTCCTAACATTCTAAATATGAATAGTGAAAAAAAAGAATTACAATATGAAGTTAGTTGCTTTAAAAAACCCAAGACTATATAGTCTCGAGGGGTGTGGAAAGATCCGACCAGACGATGTGAAATTAAGATCCAGTGCCCATTATCTTGGTTTTGATATCTCTGATGTTGATTACGGGTATCCCGAACTTGTCCCTGGTGGTCACCTTGCATCTTAAATTGTGGTTGAATCGGTTTAGGACAATCATCCCTTTTGTGTCCAGTTTCCTTACAATTATAGCAATGGAAAGGAAACAGTCTTACATCCCCTATTTTCTTGTCCTGATCCTTGTAGTTGTCAGTCCTTTGTTTCTTCCAAGTGCTTGAATTACTTCTATCTCCATGGTGTTGGTAGTTGCTTCCTTCCTTACCATTATTTGTTGCCTTGTGCCTCTCCTCTTTGGTTTTCTTATGCATCAACCAATCAGCTTCTATGGCTTTAGCACTCTCAACAACTTGCTGGAAAGTGGGAAAACAATGACTAACCACCTTGTTACGAATATGATCTCCAAGACCCTGCTCAAACTTCCTAGCTGATATTTCTTAATCTGGTATCATAAATAACGCGAAACGGGATAAGATAATATACTTATCAAGGTAATCATCCACCAACTCACCCCTAAGCTGCGCTACTTCAACGAACTCCTTAATCTTCTTATTTCTAACAGTCGCTGGGAAGTACCTCACATCAAAATGTTCACAAAATTGACTGTATGTCAAAGTATCTAAATCTAATCCCACTGATGCATTTTTTCACCACTTTCTTGCTTCCCCAGATAATTGAAAAATAGCCAGTTGTTGTCTTTGTACCGGGGTACACCTCATAGCTACAAAAATCTTATCAAGATCTTCCTTCCACTTGTCAACTACAAGGGGGTCAGGTGAACCTTCAAAAATAGGCGGTTTCAACCTGATAAACTTTTCCAGTAAGTTCAGCCATTCAGTTTGGGCCACACCACCTTACTGGTTATCACCATTCACATTCCCACCTGGCGGTGGCGGCGCATTCTGATTCCTATTCTGGTTTTGAATGACAGCCAAAATAGATGCAGTCTGATTTGTCATAGCAGTTTTTATAGTCTCGGTCATCATCCTTCATATCTGCAAACTTTGGAACTTCCTCGTTCCCATTACCTCGAGCATTTGACACATTTTTGGCCCCTCTTCTTCCTCTTCCTCTTTATGACATAGCTGTTAGGAAAATGAAGGACACAATAAGCATCCATTCTACTATGAGAAGGGAAGTAAAAACTTACGTCATACGTAAGAATAAAAAAAATCCTAAGTGCCTAAGTTAAGTTTCATCACAACGCCACAAGTCCAAAAGGAACAAGGGCTCTGATACCAACTGTGATAACCCCCAAATTAACAACAATAGTCCGGCCGGCCCTACATTTCCAATTCAAGGTTTCACTATTTGGATTTGCATCCACATAGCAATCACAACTAGTACATAACAAACTATAGGAATGGAAACAAACGAAATTCACTTTTGCTGGAACGGGTATATAGGAGTTTAACATAACTCAAAAAAAAATATCACAGAAAAGTTTGGAGAAACAAAATTGTATCTCAAAACTACTGAAAAATAAAATCTCAGTTTTGGTACCAAGTACCAGTGTCTCTCAGTGCACTCCTTATTATATAAATAAGGTAAACAAATACTAACATAACAGGTACGAGGAAGGACTAAGGAGTCCTTCTTCCTCAATTGACTGCAGCACCTAGCTCGAGTAACCCACGACTAAATCACTTATTCACCCTGTCACCTGAAAGGGGGAGAATCAACGCAAGGTTAGAGCCTTGTAAAAATAGCTAGTTCACTCTTAAATCATCAATTTAACCACTGAATGTAAAATCCTTGCGATATCATGAAAGGTTAATTATACCACTACGATACAACATTATATAAAGTTCAGAAATACAAAACCTTTCATTTCCAAGATAACTTCCTTGAAACCACATAGGAGACAAACACACATATTATAAGACTATGCCCACCGTGACGCACAAGATGTTTACATCACACTTGTGTCCCTGAACTCGGCGAAAGTAAACATACACAACCATCACTGCCCACCGTGACTCCCATGCTATTCGTAAAATAGATGTAGCCCTAATTTCGGCAACAAAGCAAAACAGAACCAATGCCCACCGCGACACACAAACTATCTTGCATATAGATGTGGTCCTGATCTCGGAAACCAACAAATATTTAATACAAACCAGTGCATAACCAACACATACACATACACAACAATAAAACTGCTATAGCGAAAACAGTCACTGGAAAGTGTACACAGAACTGAACCTGGTTGAAACCAGTGTTACAATTTTCTGATCATGGTGAAAATTTTACTGGGAACTCATACAAACATACATTACAGTGTGTAAAAAATTAAGATCAATTCAACGGTCGAATATTGAAGAATAAGGCATACAGTAGGCCTGGTCTGAGGTAGAATTCTGTAGGTACAGTCTGCTATACATGAGGTTCAGGGATATCTACCTATGTCCGATCTTTCTAATATTTTTACACATTGTTAGTAATATCAAAAATCCATACCTATCAAAAGTTGAGAAGGATCCTATGGTTAGAACCCTAAATACAAGAGCTTAAACAGTCATACTCGAACTGGAATCCTGCAGAAATATAGTCAGTTTGGGAGATCGTTTCAGGGTTCCAAAAACGTCAGATCATCTTAAAACTCTAACACAACAATCCTGAAATATTTCACTATGGCATATCAAAAATTGGTTGCAAACCAATGGTCTAAAAGATGTCTAACTGCAATACGAATTTTACTATGTTATACTAAATCTAGGGTTTTCAAGAACACACAAACTTAAGGTTTACCAAATTAAAATATGTGAACAATCAATGTAATAGAGAAGCTTAAACAATTAAAAATTAAATTGATAAAGCAAGAATAAACTTTCCTTTGAATAGAGAGAAGATATGTTAGGGTTCTATACTTTTAGTGAATGAAAACTTACGTGAGACAGAAATCAGAACTAGATAAACCCTTTGATTGGGGGTCAGCCACCAGCTCTGATAGGGAAACCCTAGTTTAATGAAACTTGTTTATATTGATTGATAGCTAAAACAACTTACGGCCAGGCTATTTATAGCTTCAAAGCCTTGGTAAACAAGAAAATAATTTAGGGTTTAATAATTTGTTAGGGTACCGACCCTAAACTCGTCACAAGCCCATGGGTAGAACTCAACTAGAAAACCGGTTGACTAGATGAGGGAACCCATTGACTTATAAACTACCAATTAAGCCCTATCTAACCAATGTGGGACTAGGATCCCAACATACCACCACGCTTCCAGACCCAACGTCCTCGTTGGCCCACTCTATCGACACTGACCCGAAGGTAGCCCTTTCTATTATGGCGGCTTCACTCCCCTATCAGTATTCAATGCGGGTGACAACTACGCCCATACATAGGTGCCCCAGCACTTTAATCTAGCCTATAGGTCACCCCTTCCGTGGAGCGGGCATGGGTCGTGGTGGTTGGCTCTGATACCAAATGTTAGGGTACCGACCCTAAACTCGTCACAAGCCCATGGGTAAAACTCAACTAGAAAACCGGTTGACTATATGAGGGAACCCATTGACTTATAAACTACCAATTAAGCCCTATCTAACCAATGTGGGACTAGGATCCCAACATAATTATCTAAACTAAGAAAGAGTTTAACTAATTTCGGAAATATAGGAAACTAAATATATGAAATATCTAACCGTGTGGTGTTGGCACCACAACATCCCACCTCCTTTGAAAACAGACTTGTCCTCAAGTCTTATATTCGAGAAATACATCACGATAATGCGCGCGGCTTGTAGTCTCCATATAATTCTTGTAAACAGCTGGTACGGCTTACCACGATCGAACAAAAAACTCATATCATTAGTGATTGTATTTGAATCCATTCTGCGAGCAATAGTCACAAACATAGATAATGGTTCTCCAAAATTTCGAGCTACACCTTTGAATGTGCATTCAAATGAGTCGTTCCTCTGCTTGACCATGAGATAGGGTAGATCAACATTTTTGTAATGAAATAAAATTCTCCAACCAAGTCTTCTAATTTCGACGTAACGTCTAGCATCGATGATGTTAACAGTAATTTTAGAAACTCTACGACCCATTCGTTGTTCCCCAAAAAATATCATTCTCTCCTCAAGTAGTAACCGGTCTGTATACTGGGAAAGACGAATTAGTTTTTCCATTGAGATTTCTTTGCCTCTCTCGTAAGAATTATCACCGAAGTTATCCAGAAAAATGAAACCGGGTAGAACTGCTTGAGCTGTTCGATTCCTTTCAAATTTCGAAAACAAAAAACTGCTAAACTGTGGCCTCTCCTTACAGTTCTCCGAACCAAAATCATTGACTTTAAAAGGTAAAAATCTAGCATATTTCTGAAGCTGGTATTCTGAGAATCTTGAAAGTTTTTTATCTAGACCTTGCTCATTCTGCAAGTGACTCGTGGCACCAAAATTTCTATGATCCCACTTATGAGCATCTATAATATAAAATGACATAGTAGTGGACGACATGCATATTTTCCCAATACAGCTGTCATCAAAGCTTATATAAGCTTTCTTCGTACCACTATATTCCTCATTAGGATTCATCATCGGAGAAGTCCTTGTAAATATCACCGTGACACAAAATTGGCTAGAAGTTTCAAACATTGGTAGAGGTAATATCTTATGGAAGTTATAATTCAAAGTAAGAATAAGACCGAAAAACTTACATTTCGTCCAACTACTTTTCCTCAGTGTAGTATAGCTCCCATAGTAGAAATTCGAAAACTCATTCATATCGATCCAACGACCATTAACGAGTAAAAACAGTCGTAAACGTGTGATATCATATGTCCATTGCATGCCGACTGCGACCAACATCTCTAATATGGAACTCTTTTGAACACTGTGTTTAAAATGATTTCGACCAGGTAAGAGGTAAACAATAATAAAGTCCAAAATAGTATCAAAGTGCTGAAGCAATATCCGCAAGCTTATGGTAGGAAGTTCCCCGCTGCAAAACAAAGTATTACGTTTCAACCTTGCAAAAGTTATAGGTAGGTCACTGGCTAGTCTACCTGCATTTATGTCTTTATATTTGAATCGAGCATTCGGCAGAAACGAGACATGGAGAACCTTAATAGGAGCTGAGTTCAATGTCGACAGTAAATCCATGAAAATAGCTTCACGAAAAGTCTTAAATTCAGATCCATATGGAATTTTCACAGTTGGAAGTTGCTGAAAGAAAGGAGTCCAGGAGAGACAATAAGCCACAGTAGAATCTTCCTTGCTTTTAGTGTAAAAAACATCATCTGGAGGACCTAAGACGGAGGCGACAACTATTGGAATATTTGCAGTACTTTGAACCAACAGTTTAAACAGCACCGTCACAACACGCCTTTGTTCTTCTTTTTGATATAAGGTATTCCCCAAGATTGTTGTCACTGGAAATGGAGTAAACCTGGTAGTTGTATCCTTTCTTCTTTCCCTTCTCCTTACGAATTTACACGGCACAAGCCAAGGAGGCTTTCTTGGAATCTCATACTTTTGGATGGAAACACAATGCAGAGTAGTTTCTTCACATATATATTGAATTTCCGACGGCTTATAGAAAACTTCATAAAAATTCATCCAGTGTGAAGAGTTCAAACTAGAACTTAATATTAAATCAGTATTTGAGTGCAAGAATCCAGCTGAGGAAAGCTTGTTATGAGAACCAACAAATACCAAACCAAAAGTGGCGTGAAGAGAATCTACACAGCAAGAAAGTGTTATGAATATTAATTGCACACGAATTCCAGGATCAAAGAGAGCGAAGTATGTCACGTCCCAATTAAGAAAACTTTTGAACAAAGATAACTTATTTAGACGAAACAAAACGATGAGATCAAGAGTGAAGCATTCTACTGGCACGGGCATGTTGGTACCTAAGATGTCATCTCTGACTTCATCTGGAAAAGTTATAAACATTACATTAACTCCAGGAAGACGTATATTGTTACTCATACCAATAATTTCGTAGAGATAGCTTGTAGAACCCAAATTGGAGCCTGAACCATATCCCAATAATTCCGACGTGGACAGAGATGATTGAATTTCATAAGCAACATCAGATGTGGGATGAGAAACTTCCCATCTTAGTCCTCTTGGTGTCGAGAATTGCACAAGAGTTTTCTGCTTGCGAGGAAACTTGTTTACAACATCTGTAAAGATTTTGGGAAACAAGCTGTACCTAGCAGCTACTTCAAGAGCTGTGAGAAACTTATCTTCAAAATCAAACTTGACACTATCAAAATAATCTGCAGGTATGTCAATCTTTTCCACTTCCTTCTTCACCAAGGAAAACTCATGAGGGTAAAAATTAGTACCAGCAGTGGTTTCCCAACTAGGAGATGCTAATGGTGGGTATTCAGTAATCAAATTCGCAAGTGAACTCAGATGATCAAATCAATTAACTTCGTTGATTGGTCTGTAAAACAACCCTCCAGGATTGTGATAATTATTGTTATAAGCAGGACGAGATATGGTATAATCAATAATCCAGTTTGCGATGGCAACCAATTGCTGAAAGGTGTCGAGTGAAATCAACCCAATCAATTTCTCAATATGTTGTTTCTTCTCGTACTCAAAATGTATATCACCTTTAAGAACATACAAAACTTCATCTGATGCACTGACGAGAACATGAGGAGGAGCTCGTCCTCTCATATAGCACTCGATCACTGAAGTGAACGCCTGATACGCTTCCCGAGTGGTCTCTGAACTAGGTTGATAGAACCCGTTTTCAGGAACAAAAGGAATTCCATCATAGCTTCATGTACGCAGTTCCACCTCCATCTTTATTGTGATTCTCAGAGAACCCCTTTTGATTCTTCTTCCAAACGACGTAACAAGTTCCCAGAAATTCTCTTCTAAACTGCTTGGTAATAGCAAATTGACGAAGACTTCTTCTAATAAATCTTCTGCCAACGATACTCTCTCGGCGTTGGAGAATATTCGACCAAGAATTCGTCTGGTGTTGTTCTTAGTATTTATATCCTCCAGCTAATGAAAACCACATCCATAAAGAAATGAATAAAATAGTGGCTAATAAATAACTGGTCTAGACGAATATACCGCCAAAGAAGTCCAATGAGTTAACTCAACAAATTGAGGCTGACTATGGATTGCATGCAACACCGTTCGTGTATCCAAAGAAGAAATGATTTGATTATGCACAACAGTAGATATAGCATTATCAGGAATATCCAAATTGATTAGTTTGTTAAACTTTAAACACTCACCAATAAACTCGCGTGAATCATGAGAAAACTGGAGCTGATTTTCATCCTCCCGTTGAGATGTAGTGGAAATCTCTTTCTCGTTAACTGATTTAGCTGAAACAGCTCCAACAACCAAAGAGGACGACAAATCCTCTTGAGTTGATGACGAATCTGTTGGTGGTATCGTATAAGCAACGTTGCATGAGTCAATATTCTTATGAGAACCGAATCGAGAACGAAGTAAAGAACACAATTCTTCCCACGTAGTTACTAAAGTCGCGGTCGTGCGCTTCCTCCAAACATACCAAACATAGGCATCGCCTTTAAGATGTGCAATAGATATTGCAATCTTCAAAGAATTAATGGTAGCATGCCAAAAGAAATATTGGTCATCCTGAAGTATCCAATCCTCAGGGTCACCTCCATCAAAAACAGGAAACTGCGAACGAATACCTCGATCTGCACGTATCTTTTCAAACAGGGCAACGAAGGGCATCGTTGAGAAAATCCAAAACTTGTAGGCTGGAAGAAACGACACCTAAGCTTGTGCTGAAGTTGTCGGAAACCTAACTGTTATGAGCGGAAGATGGTATAGAAAAAAATTTGGTTGTAATTTTAAAGAGAAACTTGTGCTGTGAAAGAACGGAACTTAAACCCCTTAAAAAAAAGGCTGACTTCATTGTTCACCGGCGTCACTGTTCATCGACGTCACTGTTCATCGACATCACTGTTCACGTTTTTTTTTTTTTTTTTTTTTGCCAGAAGTTGTTGTTCTTCAGAGGAGAAAAACAAGAACCCTAAAAAAAAATTTGGTGGATGTTTTTGAGATTGAACTGAACCTGCTCTGATCCAGGTGTTAGGGTTTTATAATTTTAGTGAATGAAAACTTACGTGAGACAGAAATCAGAACTAGATAAACCCTTTGATTGGGGGTCAGCCACCAGCTCTGATAGGGAAACCCTAGTTTAATGAAACTTTTTTTATATTGATTGATAGCTAAAACAACTTACGGCCAGGCTATTTATAGCTTCAAAGCCTTGGTAAACAAGAAAAGAATTTAGGGTTTAATAATTATCTAAACTAAGAAAGAGTTTAACTAATTACGGAAATCTAGGAAACTAAATATATGAAATATCTAACCGTGTGGTGTTGGCACCACAACAAGATATGAATCAAACCAACATGAAACGAAATAAAAAATCAATGCATCTCTCGCCCCTTCTTTGGTTTCATACGACTGTTCCTCTTTCTGTAACCTAAAAATTCTCATTCAGAGCTAGGTCAATATGCTTTCTTAACACTCTAACTGGACAGCCTATAATCAGACTCACCAAAAATGATAAGGGGAAAGTTTTTCTAAACAATTCTAGCTAAAGTTAACTTACACCACTGGTAGACCTCCTATATGACATAAAGAATTTAACTAGTATTTCCTAATTATTAAGCAACGGGGTATTACATTCTCCCCCTGTAAATAAAATGATTTCGTCCTCGAAATCTAACGTACCTCGGAGTCAAACAGGAGCGGGTATTTATCTTGCAACTCGTCTTCACGTTCCCACGTAGACTCATTATCATTGTGGTGATTCCATTGCACTTTCACCAGGGGTATAGCCTTACTTCCCAGTTATTGTACCTTTATATCAATGATTCGATACGATTTTTCAACAAGAGTACCTTCTTGCTGAACTCCAAGGTCATTGAAGTCTATTACGTAAGTGCTCTCTTCATCTCTCAAATATTTCCTCAACATCGATACGTGGAAGACATTATGAACTGAAGACAAATGATCTGGAAGTGCTAAACGATATGCCACTTCCCTAATACGTTCAATAACCGGAAATGGTCCCATATACCTCGGAACTAACTTTCCCTTTTTACCGAAATGCATTACTCCCTTCATTGGTGAAACTTTCAGCAAGACATGATTCCCAATATTGAACTCCACATGCCTTCTCTTTTGGTCTGCATAAATCTTTTGGCGACTTTGGGCAGTCCGAAGTCGTTCACGAATTAAGGTGACCTTCTCTATGGTTTCCTGAACAATCTCGGGTCCATACATACTATTATCTCCCACTTATGCCCAACATACTGGTGAACGGCAAGGTCTACCATATAATGCTTCGAAAGGTGCCATGCCTATACTAGAGTGGTAACTGTTGTTGTAGGAAAACTCGATGAGTTTAAGATTATCCTCCCAGCTGCCTTTAAAATCCAGCACACATGCCCTCAACATATCCTTTAGGACTTGGTTCACTCTCTCAGTCTGACCATCCGTTTGCGGTGAAAAGCAGTACTTAGTCTAAGTTCAGAACCTAAAGCTTTTTGAAAACTCTTCCAAAACTTCGATGTGAAGTGAGAATCTCTATCAGACACAATGGATGATGGTACCCCATGCAGTGCGACAATGTTTTCAATGTATAAGTGTTCTAACTTGTCTGTAGTATATGTAGTCTTCACAGGAATGAAATGAGAGGATTTCATCAAGCGATCTACTATCACCCATATTGAATCATGGCCTGTCTTCGATCTTGGTAATCCAACTATGAAATCCATAGATATTTCATCCCATTTCCAAGTTGGAATTGGTAGGGGTTGCAGCATCTCACATGGTCTTTGGTGTTCGATCTTCACTTGTTGACAAGTTAAACACTTCAAGACGTAAGTAGAAATGACAAGTTAAAGGGTTAGAGCCAGGTTAGTCAATCCTTGGCTCTGCCACTAGGTGGTGGTGGATAAAAAAAGTGGATTCATATGGTTTTATGGTGGTGGCGGGTATTGGTGAACAAAAACATATTATGCTAATTTCGTAACTTCACAAAATGTGTAATGTTTTATTATAAAGTATAAAACGTAGTTGATCATTCTAATATTAAAATAAACTCGATAAAACACATGTCCATTTTAAAAAATTGGTGCAATCAATTGCCATGTTATGTAATAACTAAACGAACGACACGAATCAAGATCGGAACATATGAAATTATTTATTATCGATTTGTTTATGTAAAGAGTGGTCAGGATTTGTCCTTGGCAAAGATTAATTTGCCGCTGGGGTTTGTTCAACTTAACCATTTTTAAACGTTTCATTAATTAGTGTCTCATTGATTGTTCATAATGATTAATTAAATTTCTATTATAAATGTCCTTTTAATAATTTAACATAAATACATAATTTTATTAATAAATAATTTTACTAAAAACTATATTAATTCTAATGGTGGTGGTGGAAGTAGGGTTAGTATAAGTGGTGGCGGGTGTTTGTGAATGTTGGAGGCGGTAACATTACTATTGGTGGAAGAAATAGTGGCGGTGGATGGTTTTTATGGTGGTGGGTGTTGTTAATAGTAGTGTATAATAATAGTTTTTGCTTTTTAGTGAGTTTTATTGACCAAGTAAAAAACAAATCTTCAGAAAACATGCAACATTGTATTGTGAAAGATGTAATCGGTTGTTTTTAGCACGATTGATAAGGACAAAAAACAAATATTTCGAGGATGATACCAGAACGTATAAGATAATATGATCATGACTATTCGATAACCCATATTATGCAAAGGAAATTGGTGTACCCACGTAAGAGAACATTATCGCTCTCTCAAGTACTATTACATTCTTTTTCCTAAAAGACTATCAGTGTCGAGTTGTTTCGCGACAACTACCTACAAATACAACAACTTTCACTCAATTTCCGATATAAAATCTTATTGACCGGGAAAATGTATTTTCATTCTAAAATATTTGTTTGGAAATTATGTTTGTTCATCAAAATCATCATAAAAAACTCTAAATCATAAATCTAAATTTCGCCTTCGAAGTTTATAGAATATTTTTTATATTTTATATTCTAAAATTATGCGACCTCTTGATGACAAATCAACAATATCAAATTACGGATCAATATGTGTAGGTTTCATTCACTGGGTTAGAAGGTAGAGTAGACACAGATGGGTAGATCACACAATGCAGAACATGACTGAGAATACTTCAATAATTTGGTCAAGAGATGAGGTCAAAAATTTAAGATTAACTTTCTATAGGACTAATTAGATCGGCTTCGATAGGAGCTAACTAAAATATGGATTAATAATAATTTTCACGTAAGACAATTGCAAAACATAGTTTGGCTAACTCTGCCTATGTGTAAAGAGTGGTCAAGATTTTTCCTTCCTCAATTGTTATGTTATGTGAGAAGAAGGTGATATCTAAGATTGAGGTATAATTCAAATCTATTCGACTCATACCATTTACAACTGGATGCCTTGAAAAAAATTGACGTGTTGTTATTATTATTACAGGCAAGGGATACATTTACATTGACCACACTTGCGCAAATAGCTCACTTCGCAAATGATTGGTGCTGCATGTACTGTCTAGAATGCAACGAGGAATTTGAGGAAACAAGGCACCAGAAGCAGTGTCCGGAGTATTTTGGATATAGTAACTTAGACCCGATGTAATACTTATGTTCTTTTTTTTTCTTAGTTTTTCCACAATCTATTTATTTAATAAAAATGAACATTGCAAATACATAACATCAACAAAAATTAGACAAATTACGTTTGACAATAATGGCTACTGATGGTCCGGAAACGGCAAAAGAAAGGAATTATTGTAGAAGAATTGTTGGGATACAACGGATTACTTGATACGAATGAAATAGGTATAACTATTTCGATTCTGAAATCACATAAAGTTCACAGTAGAAGATGACATCAAGTTTAAAGTTAGTAATAAACATAATACGGCTAACTAAAATGTTAAAAAAAAAAAAGATATATAAACTTAGAAAGTCGATGGATTTGAAGAGGCCAATTTTGAAAACTACAATCTTAGAAAGCAACGATCCACAATACCATAAATTTTTTTAAATAAATATTCAACGTAGAATATGTCAACTTTGGTAAAGGATCTATTGACAACCTATTAATTTGAAATAGGATCAGGGAGTACAATATGTGTTCAAGGTTCTTTATGAGGTAATGTATCGCCAGATTTTATTCCAAGTGAAGGTAGGAACATAAGGAAGTGACAAAATGTCCAAGCCTTCGTTAAGACGAATTGCTGGGCATAATATTTTGTAGAAGATTTAATGGCAGAGGTTCGCATATATACAATCCCCTCGAAAAGGTAATGGGTACAAATTTTAAACATCATCATCTAATAGTTTGTATCATTCGTTCGATGCAAAAAAAATACTATTCTCTGCCTATTTGGAGGATCGACAACATGATCATGATAGATGAGTCAGCTGGAGAGAAATAGGAGCATGTGGAGACTTTTATGGACGATATTGATTAGTTAATTTCACTGAGATGAGCGCTGCTGACGACATATTTCCAAAAAATATTTAAACTTCCATGTTCATGTAGAGCATTATCTCATTATAAGCAATGAACCTAAATAAAAAAGTGTTTGGAAGTTAAGATTATATTTCTTTCGTTTGAGAAAATCTCCGGCGGTAAAATATTAAAGGAAAAAACAAAGAAAAAATGAGAGGAAAATCCCAACTATTTTTATGACAAACACATATTAAATCATAAGGATTTGATAAGTATTCGAGACACAAATTATACGATATATTAAAAATGAACCAACATCAGGGCCCGTGCCGTTACGGCACGGGTTAAGGGCTAGTCTAATACAAAACAAAAAATTGCACTAATACAAAACAAACAAGCATTCAAGAAACTATGATTTCCAAAAATTATTTTTCTTAAATTATTTTTTCTATAATTAAAAAAACATAAAAAATGTAAACAAAATCCTTACGGATTATTTTCCTTATTAAAAAAATATTATTTCATGCTTAGTAATTGATAATTAATTAAAAAACAAAGAAAATGTAAACAAAATCTTGAAAATATTATTTTCCTTATTTAAAAAATATTATTTAATAATTAATACACGATTTATATAATCTTTATTTCATGGTTACTAATGAATTGCGCCTATTTTGTATGAGATTTTGTTAACTTAACCGTTTTTTTTTCCTATTTCGTCGTTATATATAATTGTAAAATTGGCATGATGCACTCTATATAAAGTGATGCAACAAGGGTGGAATCTCATCGTTCTCCCAGAAGTTTTTTTTTTCTTGCTGCAGACTAAAACCCGGAAAAATCGGAAATATTTTCAAGGTGGTTTTTCTCTTTGCATGATCATATTTTCAAGTTTTTTTTTTTTTTTTGAGCATGATCTTCGTTTTTAGATTTCTTTTCCCATTGGTATTTTGATCATTCAGTAGATAAAACCCTGATTTTTGTTCTTAATGGAACTTTGAGATCTTATCTAATTCTAACCAATTATGGCAGGCATGGCTGAAAATTAGCAGATTAGGAGTCTAAAAGAGTATGTTATGTTGATGAGCAGATTCAGAGGAGGGATGCCGCTCAAAGTGGAATGGTTGATGAAACGAGTCAAACAATGAATGGTGCTTGCACTTTTCAACGTAAGTTCTTTTAGTTTGCACTTATTTATTTATTTACTGTTGATTCATGGGTTTGCTTTTAATTATGATTGTTGTAGGTTTTTTATTTAATTTTAATTAAAATTATGGGCTTGATGCTCTCTATATAATGGACCCAAGCAAAACTATTAAATGTCTCATCGTTTTCGTTTTAATGCTACGAATTTGTTTTTTTATTTATCCATTTTCATAACAATATATCGCTTAGTGGTAATTTTTGATCCGCAGATGTTGGTGTAGCTCTTATCACTGTAATATTGATCTGCAGATTTCATGTTAGGTATAAAATCTTGAAACCCTTTTTTTGGTTTAACGATTTTATTTAACTGTCAACGAATCATGAAATCATGATATTTCCTTGTAGTGAAGTATACGATGAAGTGACAACTTTTGATTCACTTTTAAAAAACCTTTTTTTTTGTCAAGTTCTTTTATATTTGGCTTCATTTGAATTTGTATATTTTGGCTTTCGAGCAAAGGCATGTTCATTAGTTCCCTTCTGACTTTCTTTAAATTTTTGATCGCAGCTTGAACAATCGTACTTTTTAGAGTTTTCCTCTTACGTGTTTGTCATTTGTTCACAGGTATCTTCGAAGGTATAGTTTCTTAATTGGTGATGCTTTTGACTTTAATTGAATTTCTTTTTATTGATCTATGAACACCATGACTGAATTCATTTTCAGAAACCCAGTAACTTAAGCCCAAGTCACCTTGGTAAGATTAGTATCATGTTTTCTCTGCGACAGTTTCGTACCGTGTTTTGGGTCTATGTCAAAAATCATCCTAAGTTGCATTTGGTGAAAATTTTACTACTTTTTTTTCTTTGTTTAACATCACCTCCATGTCATTTTGTTTCTAGGTATATACTGAAACAGAAGTCGAAGTAGGAGCATCTCACAGAGACCAACTGATTACAGAGGTGGCCGTGAAAGGGATTAAAGTCCAGTGGTTGAGCATTGTAGCATCAGTGATAAGCTTTGGTCACGTCTTGGTCCCCTTAACAAGGATAAGTTGAGGTCTAGGTCAAAAATCAGGAGTTTATCCAAGTTACCAGTGGTAGATGTAAGAAAACGCCAACGTGCAAGCAAGATGGGGTCGCGTTCACCCAACAAATCTGGATCCAGATCTCTAGCTAGGAAATTATTTACCTATGGAGACCTATCTTGAAAGATGCATTAGGGAAACCTCTCAGGTGTTTCTTTATCACCAGCATAAAATTGATTAATATCCTGTATACTGGCTTCAATTCTTAAGATCTTCTTTTTGATTCCGTTTCAAATATGTTATCCTGTTTATCACTTTGAAGTTTTGATTTGTTCTATGATTTAGTTGTTAACTGAAGAAGGAATCACATGGAGTGTTGTTATCTCCACTGTCCAAGAAATATTTTTTAGAATATATTGAGAATTCTCTGTTACAACCAACGAGATAGAAGAAATGAAAAATGCTCAAGAAGAAGAAAATTCACAGTATCACACTTCATTCCCATATTTACGATCCGGAAACATGTAATTAGCTTAAATACACTTTAAAAAAATTGGCGAGTTAGATTTTCGAAGGTTTGTTAATTTGTAGTTTCCATCATGTAAAATGTTTTTTTATTTCTCTGTTCGCTAGATTGTATACATGGAAGTATTTTTAATTTAGTGCTCATATATAATATTTGTGGAAATCTTATCCTGTGAAGCTGTAGGTACTGAATATCGCAAGATAATAGTTCACGAGTATCAGGAGAAAATAGTTATAAAATGATACGATGATAGAAGAAGCGCGGAGAAATATGAAGTTTTACGAGGATGGAGTAATTGTGCGAGCATGAGTTGCGATACTTCGTAACTCATGAACAAATTGTACAAATTTTACTATAAATAGGAGTTCAAATGTAAAATTCGAGAGGTTCTTTTAGTGAGTGTTAGAAAATATTTGAGGAAAGAGAATAGAGAAAGTTGTAACTATTCTAATTCCATTTAGATACTTCTTTGTGATCAATTGAGAACATTAATAAGAAAATTGTTATTCATCATCAAGAACTTCTTGAGTTTTTACTAATTCTATTGAGGGTGTAGTTGTAGGTTATTCTGCAACTACATAATTGGCGCTAGAAACAGGGACTTGAGAATTGTGGTAGCCTAAATTTGAGGGAATTGTGGAAAATTTGAAGATCAAATGAAGTCAGTAGATGGAGATGGCAAAAAAAGAAGAATGTAATATGATCACAGAGACAATGATTGAGGAATTTCATAGTAATATGAAGGGAAAAATATACAAGTGAGATTGTAGAGGAAGAAAAATCATGGAGGAAGAAAAGATGACAACTTTAGAAGAATGGGAAAAGCAGAAAATCACATTTTCAGTAGCAGAAATTCCAAATGAAGACTTGAACCACACTTCACCATTGGTGATCACATTGCCAATCATGCTAGAAGATAAGAAAGCTGAAGAAAAATGGAAATTAAACCGAATTTTGGTTGATACAGGGAGTTCTGTTAATATTATATTCTATCATGCACTTAAGGGGATGGGAATTAGAGATGAAGAAATCATAAATTCAAAGTATCTTATTCATGGATTAGGGAAATCTACAACAAAATCTAAAGGAGAAATCGTGCTGCGGGTATTACTAGGAGAAATCTAAATGCATGTAATCTTGTGTGTGATAGATATGGAATCTCCATATAACATGCTGATAGGAAGGCCATGGATTCATGCGATCAAAGCTGTTGCTTCAACATTACATCAAAAAATCAAATTTCCTACACCAAATGGAATTCAAGAAATAAAAGGAGATCTTGATAGTGCAAAATTTTGTTATCAAATTGAAGTAACACAATGCGGAGGAAGAGCAAGAAAGAAACAACTTCGTAGGAAACTTACGAAGGAAACAAGAAAAGAAGAAGAATTCCGAGTGTATACAATAAAAGCAAAGGAAGGGAGAGGTATACCAAATGAAATTCCAGAAAAAGAAGGGGAACCAGCATAAATAATTAAAGAACCAACACCTATGGGGGAGCAAAGTCCAAGCTATATTGCAGCTGAACCAACCAAAGAAATAAATATTGGAAGTAAAGAAGAGCCTTTATTCTTACGAATTGGAACTAAGATGGATGAAGAAGAAGAAAAAAGGACTACTGATCTTTTATGAGAATATAAAGATATCTTCGCAGGAAGTATAGATGAGATACCAGGAATTGATCCATCAGTGGCATGTCATAGATTGAATATAGATAAAAATGTAAGACCATTCAAACAAAGAATAAGGAAGATATCACAAAATTATCATGTATAGATAGAAGAAGAATTACAAAAGATGTTGGATGCAGGGATTATAAGGGAAGCAAAATATCCAGAATGGATTGCGAATATGGTCATTGTTCCGAAAAAGAATAAAGGAATAAGAATTTGCATAGATTTCACTGATCTAAACAAGGCATGTCCCAAAGATAGTTTTCCACTACCAGATATACCACAAATGGTGGAATCAGCTGCAGGTCATGATAGAGTCACTTCACTTGATGGATATAAAGGGTATAACCAAATATCACTCGCAGAAGAAGATCAAGAACATACTGCCCTTTTTGCTCCAAGGGGTTTGTATTGTTATGTGAAGATGCCATTTGGTTTGCGGAATGCGGGTGCTACATATCAACGTATGGGTGAAAAAGTGTTCGCGAAGTGGATACATAAAACTTTGGAGGTATATGTAGATGATATGTTGATAAAAAGAAAGGAAGCTAAAGACCATGTGAAAGATTTGAAGGAAATATTTGAGCAAATGAGAAAGTTCAACATCAAATTAAATCCAGAGAAATGTATAATTGGGGTTTCATCTGGAAAGTTCTTGGGATACATAGTATCGAAGGAGGGAATACAAGTTGATCCAGAAAAAGTCCAAGCAGTTCGTGACATGCCAACACCTGCAACGGTAAAAGAAGTACAAAAACTAAATGGACTCTTGGCTTCACTTGGGAGATTTATTTCGCGAATGTCAGATAAGTGCAAGCATTTTTTTCAACATACTTAAGAAGGGAGCAAAATTCAAATGGACTGATGAATGTGAAAAATCTTTTCAAGGAATCAAAGAATACCTCGCAAATACATCTATACTATAGAAACCAGAGAAAAACGAAGAATTATTGGTATACCTCGCAACAACTCCATATGCTCTAAGTGCGCTTCTTATTCGAGCGAGACGCAGAGTAGAAAGGCCCATTTACTACATTAGTAAAACCTTTAATGCAGCAGAAAAGAACTATTCTAAAATGGAGAAGTTAATCTTAGCCTTGGTTTATGCATCATTCAAGTTGCGAATATACTTTCAAGCACATGTAATAAAAGTGGTAACCAAAGTCCCAATTGAATCAGTCATGAAGAACACAAAAAGTTCAGGAAGAATAGAAAGGTGGAATGCACAAGTAAACCATTACAAGATAAAATACGAAGTGTTGTCATCGCAAAAATCACAAGTTGTCGCAGATTTTTTGGCAGAATTTCCTTTGGAAGAAGATGAAGCGATGAGGAAATGATGGATGTTGAAGAAGAATTTGGAAATCCAAAAGACTTGTTAACAGAGCCTGATAGATGGGAGATTCTGGTGGATGGATCATCCAATAGTGAGGGAAATGGGATTGGAGTCGTGTTGATTTCACCAGAAGGAGAAAGAACAGCATTCTCATTCAGACTAGAATTTGCATCCACGAACAATGAAACAGAGTAAGAAGTGTAGTGCATGCATTAAAGATCGCAATGGAAAAGAAGCTTGAAAGTATAAGGATAACAAGTGATTCACAATTAGTGATTTGTCAAATTAAAGGGGAATATACCACAAATGAATCTTCTTTGAAGAAATACAAGAAACTCGTTGAGGAATTATCTGCGAAGATACCAAAATTAAAATGGAGACATATATCAAGAAAATATAACCGTCTCGCAGATGCTTTTGCATTTATTCCAAGCATGATGACAAATCCAAATACAAGAAATATCCAAATACAAACAATTCAAAACCCATCAGTGGACAAAGAGAAAGAAATTGAAGAAGCTGTTGCGATGGAAGTAGAAAGAGAATTATCAAACAACATCGCAGATTGGAGAAAAGAAATTCATGAATACCTCGCAACAGGAGAAACATCCAGGAACAGACTAGAAGCACATAAACTAAAGAGTCGTGCAACAAACTATGAGTTGCGAGAAGGAATTTTATACAGAAAATCTTTTAGTGGACCACCTCTCAGGTGTTTAACTCGCGAAGAAGGAGAAAAGATATTGAAGATGTTACATGGAGGAGAAGTTGGCAATCATAGTGGGGGAAGATCTCTAGCATATAGAGCAAAGATACAAGGATATTACTGGCCTTATATGCATACAGACGCAAAATTGTTCGTACGAAGATGCAAGGAATGCCAACGACATGGTAAAAGAATTCATGCACCAGGGGCTACATTAACTTCTTCAACAAGCTGCTGGCCTTTTGGTAAATGGGGGTTGGATATTGTTGGACCATTTATACCTGGATCTGGACAAAGTCGATACTTGATAGTTGTAACAGATTATTTCACGAAGCTCGCAGAAGTAAAAGCAGTACAACATATTCGTGATAAAGATGTTTTTACGTTTATATTTGAGAACCTCATTTGTAGGTACGGGGTTCCAGCACAACTACTAGTATCGATAATGGAAAACAATTTGAGGGGCAGAATATAGAGATGTTACTCAGTGCTTTTAGAATAAAATGTGGAAAGTCAACCCCGTTATATCCACAAGCTAATGGACAAGCTGAAGCAACAAATAAAACAATCGCAGATACAATCAAAAAGAAATTAGAAGGACATCTCAAAGGGTGGTGCGAGCAAGTACCTAGCGCAGTTTGGGCATACAATACAACTAGAAGAGAAGCAAATGGAATGTATCCTTATTGTCTAACATATGGAGTAGAAGCGATACCTACCCACAGGTTGTAATTCCAACAACAAAGAAAGAAGCTTGGGAAAGAAATTTAAGTGCGGGAGTAATATTACGAGAATTGGATGATTTGGAAGAAAAAAGAGAAAAGGTGTTGCACCATATGAGGATTTATCAAGAACGATTAGCTCGAGAATACAACAAGAGAGTCATTGAACGTGAATATAAACCAGGTGATTTGGTCATGCGAGAAACACCTCGATATCAAAAAGAAAATGGAGGGAAATTAGCACCAAAATGGGATGGACCATATGTTATTAAAGAAGTTGTAGGAAGCGGAGCTTATCGGCTGATGGATCCAGAAGGGAGAGACATGGGTTTGAGGCTCGGTAGACCTTGGAACATACTATATTTGAAAAGGTATTACCCATAAAACTCATGAAAATTTTTACGAATATTGTTTGCTCGCAGGAAATTGGGAAAAGTTACGAATTTTTAAAATTTATATTCCAATTAAAATTTCATTAATTTGCGAATAAAAGACCGCAATCTGTGATCAGCCTCCAAAAAAGAAAGAGAGCCGCAAAAAATTTTATACAGGCAAACCTTTGTGGCGTACACCCTAGTTCGCGAAGCTATAATTCGTAAGAGGCAAAGTCCTAAAGTACGTCATTTAAGGGGGTACCTATAACGTGGCTAAGGGTAACCGGAACACCACCAAGGGCCCTTAGTACATGGTAAAAATTTTGGGGTACAACCCAATAATGGGGTACCTATCCGGGTTAGACACCTTGGATTCTCACCTAATCTAACGACATTACGCAATATAAAATGCGGTGTAAGAAGATTTAGGCTGGGCGACTAAGGCATACTGTCTTTCCCAAGAAGTGCAGAAAACGATCAAGGCGCCGAGGTACACGGTTGAGTCAAGAGTGCCGGGTTAGGTTGAACCACATCTGCCATTTTTGACAAGTCTTGGCAAATGATGCACTTGGCCCAAAGATACCCCATAGGGTGCAACCTCGTAACTATAAGCCCTATAGGCAAAAAGAATAAGAGGTTACGATCAAAAGCTAGTTGTTGGCAGAACCGGATGGGAAGAGCTAACCTTGTATGGTTGATGTACTCTTCCTTGAAGGGGCAATCAGGGGGAAGATAAAGGGCAGCACCCTCCATTAGGGAGCTGATAAGTGCTATAAGACGCAAATGTCACGAGGCTTCTTGTTTGAGAAAACATAAAGGCTTGTCATATTTGTGCAACAAATGAAGTTCTGCGAGCCTTCTAAAAAAAAAGAGAGAAAGAAAAGAATAAAGAACTCGCAGAACATAATAAAGTTAAGATGAGATCAATGGGTCGCTACATGAAAGTGTAGAGACGTCCTGCGATTTCATCGCAAGACGGCAATGTCATGGGGCTTCATGTTCGCAAGAATATTTAGGCCTGTCATATTGTCGCAACAATTCCTGAAGAGGCTAAAATACTATATAAAGAAGTTAAGATGAGATCAATGGGTTTTTGCATGAAAGTGTAAGAACGTCCTGCTATTTCATCGCACGACGATAATGTCACGAGGTTGTATGTTCGCAAGAATGTTCAGACTTGTCATATTATCGCAAATAATCAATACAAAAGAGGTGGCAAAATAAGACCTTTACTTAGGAAGGCATGATAAGACCACATAAATTAATGAAATTTATTACATCAATATCATTGAAGAAATTTTACAAGAATATACATCAAGATATTTTGAAGAGAAGATAGCTCTGGCAATATCATTGAAGAATTTTACGAGAAGTCCTAGGAAAAAAGGACAACATTATTGAAGAATTTTAATGAAGACTTAACAAAAGATGCGATTTTGATAACAATCAAATACAGATAAGCTAATATTCGTAAAAGTTTACGAGAATTACATACTTCTTATACTTTTCCATATATTGAATATTTCACAAAAAGATTGAATACTTCTTATAATTCTTCAAGAATATCTCATATTAATTATACTTCTTTAATGGATATTTCATTTGGTGAAAGTTAAATAATCATTATACTTCGATCGAATACTTCTTATATTTCTTCATTTGATGAATTGAATACTTCTAATACTTTTTATATCTCTTCATTTGGAGGATCGAGTACTTCTAATACGAAAAAGGGAATTGTGTATTTCTAATAATTCATTTGGTAGATTGAATACTTCTAATACTTCTTATATATCTCTTCATTTGATGGGTTTGGTACTTCTAATACTTCTACAAAGCTTGAAACTTCGCAAGATAAACTGAGGCAGATATTTTAATACTTCAAACAATGTTTAATCATTTAAAGAGAAATAATATGGGGAAAAGGATATACTAAGCTTTATATGTGAGTTATATATTATTTCTCTTCACATGATCAAAAAGGGGAAATGTAGTCAAAGTAAGGTTAAATTATCTTCGCAAAATATCAAAAAGAAAGGATAGATTATCTTCGTAAAATATCAAATGTACTTCTCAAAAAATAGAATTGTTCGCAAAAAAGGAAACCAACGGTAATAAAGGGAAGGAATTCAGAAGAAAGAAAGAAAGGAGAGCCAATGATAAATTGAACAAGGAATATTATCATGCTTCATCAACACTCTGTGTTGGATCTTTAAGATCAGAGGAGTCATTGGCAGCCTTCGACTTTTGCGAGATATCATCCTTGGAAGAATATGCAGCAGGGACATCTCCTTGAGGAATAGATTCTTCCTCATCATCAAGATCTTCATCATCACTCTCATGATCGAAATCACTATCAGGCTCACGAGCAACTTCATCGTCAGATATCTTCAGAGGAGTAATCTTTACAGGAGGCAAGCCTCTTGATAAGAGAATGTTATTCGCAAAAACTTGAGCTTTCAGGTGACTTTCATGAAGTATAGCCTTTTTATGATTGGTATCTTCGATATCCTTGGAATAAGCAAGATAGTTGAATCTCCGAGTAGCACGATCACGAGAGTTGATTAAGCGGGTAGAAAGCAAGGCATTCTTCTTACGAAGCTCAGAACAGGAGGCTTCTAATCCATCTTTTGCATTACGAAGGTGATTCTCAGATTCTGCAAATAAAACAAAATTCAAAGAATAAAATTTGGGAATATAATGAAATTTAAAGACATACCAGAGGCAGTCAAATTTTAATGACTACCTTCTCTTTGCTAAGTAAGAGATTGAGTTAAAGATAAACAACAGTTATTCATCTGATTCATCGCATTATCAAAACCATCACCAACTAATCCTTTAAGTCGAGATTGAAGCTTTTGATCTTTAGAAAGGAGAAAATTTTTATCCTTCGCAAGTTTGGCATTAAGACTTTTTAATGATGAGTAATCTTCTTCAAGTTGATTCTTCTTAGCACACAAGACTATATTCTTATTAATAAGGGAATTCTTCTCAACAACAAAAGAATTTCTTTCAAAGATCTCAAGACTTCTTTAATTCCTCAAGTTCACCTTTCAACAAAGAAAGAAGATTTTCTTGATCGCAACATTTATTCTGAAGAGTCTTTAATTCTTGCGAAGAAACAATCATTGTATTAAAAAACGAACATTTCTCTTCTGATAAGGTTTTGTTCTCTTCTAATAAGGTTTCTATTCTCAAATTAGCTTTGGTTAAGGAAGAAAAAAGTTGAGATATGTCATCATTCAAAAATTTTCGATCATATATTAATTGAGTATTCTCTTGAAAAAGAGCATCAGAGTTGTCAAGAGCACACGAGTAAAGATCAGATAAATGGGAGAATTGGTTTGAGAGGCTTTCATGCTTGGTTCGATATTCTGTTGCATCTGATTCATGGTGAAGTACCAATCTTCTACATTTCTGGATGGATTCTATAAAGGGGAATGGGCTTTAATGGATGTTTCAAGCATAGGAAGAATATAAATAAATAAATAAAAGAGAAAATATGAGGATAGTAATCATACCTTTCAGTTCATCATTTCTTTTGCGAAGAATCGCACAGTCCAGAGAATTATTCTGAAGATGATGATTTTCTTTACGAAGATCCTCGCATTCTGCTTGAGAAGCTTTCAAATAATGGCGAAGTAATTCAATTTATTTTTCCAAGGATTGACGAGAAGAAGACATGTCTGGATTGACGAAATTATTCAGAACTTCGCAAAATTCATATTGCGAACGAACATTAGTAGATTTCGCAGTATTGGTCAAAACCTCAGATAACATTCGGAAAGTTGAATAAATTCCATCTCGAATTTCTTGAGGAAGAGGAGAAGAATTTGAAGGAATAAGAGCAAGCTGCAAATTGTCTGGATAAATAGTACTCAAAGGATTTGGGGATAAGACAGGTTTTTCTAAAGAAGAAGTTGAAGGAATATTTTGCGAGGATTGTTTTTCAATTGAAGAAGTTGAAGAAATATTTTGAGAAGGTTGGTCTTGAAGAAGTGTTGATAAATTGACATTGATAGGAGATTGAAAAGCAGGTAATGGAGTAGAGGCAGGAGTATTTGAAGAAGCATTTTCACGAGGAGGAGAGGAAAATTCCTTAACAACTTCAGGAAGGAAATCATCAATCAGAATTAATGGTGTGGGTTTAGTTATTCGAGATCTCTTGCTTGGATTTGGTTTTTCGTCAACCTGCGAATCAAAATGTAGATTAAAAACTGAGGCAACAATATATTGTTCAGGAAAGAAGACATAGTATTTTAACTACCTTTTGATTCTCAGATTTTCTTCTTCGTGGATTAAGGCTTGGATTCTTTAATTGAGATTTCATCTGAGAAGTTATTTTGCTGAAATTAACCAAAATAAGATAACAAATCATACAGAAATTAAAAAGGAGAACAAATGAAATACGCAGAGATAGAGGGAAATTACCTTGGAGAACTCATGAAGATACAGTAGAAGAAAAAATTGCAGAGAAAATAGTGATAGAGAGTATGAGTAAAAGATAGAATTGCGGAAATAAGAAGAAGAAAAGAAAGAAAGTATGAAGGAGTTATATAAGGGAATAACTAAAAAACAACGGTTATAAAAGACGTGTCAAAATTTCAAAAGACTAAGTAACGGTTATGTTCTCACGATCATTTCTTCTTCGTATAATTGACATGAGAAGAGGCAAGATGTAGGTACTGAATATCGCAAGATAATAGTTCACGAGTATCAGGAGAAAATAGTTATAAAATGATACGATGATAGAAGAAGCGCGGAGAAATATGAAGTTTTACGAGGATGGAGTAATTGTGCGAGCATGAGTTGCGATACTTTGTAACTCATGAACAGCTGTACAAATTTTACTATAAATAGGAGTTCAAATGTAAAATTCGAGAGGTTCTTTTAGTGAGTGTTAGAAAATATTTGAGGAAAGAGAATAGAGAAAGTTGTAACTATTCTAATTCCATTTAGATACTTCTTTGTGATCAATTGAGAACATTAATAAGAAAATTGTTATTCATCATCAAGAACTTCTTGAGTTTTTACTAATTCTATTGAGGGTGTAGTTGTAGGTTATTCTGCAACTACAGAAGCATAAGATTTAGCTCTTATCATTGTATTGCATGAGTATTGGATGGAACAAGCGTCTAGGATGAAAGTGGTTGAAATCGGCAATATTGGCTTTGTCGGTGTAACATGGATAAAAATTTAGCTTTATATTCGAATCAAAGATGCCCTGTTTTGCAAGTTCACATGTTTCCTTGATCAGGTGGTTATTTTGGAATATGGATAACTCTGTCATATAACATTTCCATTTTCCCGTTTCTTTGTTAAATATGGAATCGAACTTTTCAAACCGAATGGAAAATTTAGCCACGTGTAATGCCACAAATAAAAATGATGTATGATATCGATCAAAATAAAAATTCAATTAATGCATTTAAAGGTACTTAAAAATCCCGGCTAAATTGGGGGCCTATCCCAATTAATTTGGGCCTATACTACATGACAGAAAATGATTATTAAGAGATGAAACTACCAACTTACCCTTTATCAAATACTAATGAAAAGGCGTGGAACCCCAAATATACCTCAAGCTATTACTTTTCCTTGTTATAAGTCATTTCCCCGGAAGTGATTGTCTATGGACTGAGTCGAGACAATACAACAAATCGGTTCACACTTTGTGTGATCATCTATGGATACAAGATCAAGACAATACAACACAAAGTGTGTTTACTTGATACAAAGGTTCGTACTTAACCAAACTCAATAGGATTCACGTATCAAGTAAATAGGAATTAGCGTTTGTGCAATTTACTTTAATTATAATAAAACAATTATAATGCGGAAATATAAAGTAAATGACACAGCAAGATTTTGTTAACGAGGAAACCGCAAATGCAGAAAAACCACGGGACCTAGTCCAGAATTGAATACTCTCAGGATTAAGCCGCTATACAAAATAAGACAACTTCGTATAGTTGAGACCAAGCAACTAAACCTATAGTTCACCTAGTTCCGTCTGTATTCCCATGCCTCCAACCTGTAAACAAGTCACGTACTTGGACCAATTCCTTTGGTTCTTATTCCAAATAGTAAAGGAACGACAAATCTGTTTGGTATTAAATCTCTTCAACCAAGTGATATGAGTTGCGCAAAGGTTCCCTTGTTTATCTTAACATAAACTCATTTTCCAGGTTCCAAGATCTAGCTTATGTTCAATCACCCAAAGGAAATCGTTAAGATTAAGCTAATCAATACCTTTAATCACAAGGAATCGTATTGATGTCGATCTTCCTCAATTAATCAATCCAATCTACCACAAGGATAAACCGATTATTAATTGGATCCTATTTTTCCCAAACAAGTATTGTACACACCGTAGATTTTAAAAACCAAGACAGAAATCTTCAATATCTTCTTTGTCTTCAATTCTTCTTAGATCTTCAATAAACACCTGCACACAACTACTTGAATCTCTTGTGATCAATCACACATAGAACGGAGTCTATTAACAATGAATTATCACAAGATCGTCTTTAGATCTAAAAACAGTCTAAAGATCCATGTCGAAACCTTGAACTAGTTTGAGTGAATCTTATATCAGAAGAGAAGATTTTCAAGCACAAACAAACTAGGTGCAATCAAAGTTCAACCACCGTTAGTCAATCAAATCAATATGAAAACTAAAGATAAACCCAAATATCTAGTTTCCCACCAACGGATCGCGCTAGAGATTCTCAATCCCAAAGAAGACTTTAAATTGAGCGGCCGTAAGAGATTTCACCTAATTAGATTACTCTCCTCTCTGATAGGCGGCTTCACCAGTAACAAAGATGAAAGAGTAATTCTAATTTTACGCAGGATTAGTTTGCTAGAAATGCAAACTCAAAGTATTTATAGACAAGGAAGTTTGGATACCAAGGAATTTTCAAAACCGAAAATATACTCAAGATATTTTTCCATATTAACCCAAATTCGGTTTTCATAATTCCTGTGAATGCACTGTCCAAAAATATGATCGAAATCTCCTTGGAAAATCTTTAATTAGCAAATGCACATTACTAATTCTTATTTTCCATATATAATTAAAAACCTTTAATTTAAAAGATTCTTAACTTATTTAAATTCGATCTTGGGATTTACCTCCTTATTAGCCGTTAAGGAATATCTTTGAACAATATAGAATAAGCATTAATGCACCGTGTTCAAAGTGTGATGACATCTTACTCTTGCAAGTCTTTTCCATGCTTGCTCACTTGAAACCGATTTACCACACTTCCAAACAAGTTTAGAATTGGTTCATCTGAATTTCAAGAACTATGTGATTAATCAAGTTCCACACATTCACAACTCATGGGTTTACGGTTCTACCAAAACAAGTTTCGGTTCTACCTCCATGTGAGTATTGTGCATATTTACACTAGATTACCAAAGATACGACTGACTAGGTACTAGGATCGGTTCCCCACATATATTTTGTATCTAACTTGTATGCACTGCACATGTCCATAGGATCGGTTCCCCCTTCCCAAAAACGTGTTACACATGTTCATAGGATCGGTTCCCCTTTCTTCCATAAACCTTGCTACACCTCATACAAGGATCGGTTCCCCTTGTGATGCACTGCACCTCTTACTAGGATCGGTTCCCCTCTTCTGAGTAATAAGTTCAGACACTCACATCCCGATCATACCCCAGGTGATTACTTAAGATCTGTTTCACTAATAAAAGTCATACCAATACATAAGTCAGGCCTCATGTGAATAGTTTTACCAAGAATACAAACAAGTCGTGAGTGGTTATACTAATCACACATATTGGTCGTTCATAAGATATGCAATGTAGAACAGCCCAAATAACGACTGGCGATTTCCTTTTCGGTTCAAAACACATATCATGAACTTACTTCCTTAGAACACATGTAAACATTGTTCCCTAGGATGAAATCCTCACCTCATACCCATACATAATCACAATAGCATTCTAACGATTACGTCGATGTCTTATATACAAAGTTTAATGGTTAAGCAAGAAACTTCATATTGTATTCCTTAATACTATGTCTATCTAGAGTGTTCATGCTTCGCAGTTTTATGTTTTCAATATGCACGACTTGAAAGATACGTTAGGGAATGAAATAGTTCAAGTCAAATATCACTAACCTCGAGTGAAAGGATCATGTTGTCGTTGTAGCTCCGCACTTCTTCACTTCTTTAAGTCTTCGCATACTTGTAATGTCTCACCCTAATACTTTCAAGATAACCTATACGAAGTTGACTCTAGTACATTTAAATCAAACGACTCTTAAATGAGTTTTGCTTCACTAAAATATGACAACCAAACTTGACATACCAACGCTTGGTGGGTTCAACTGAGAAATGCTCTAACAACTAATACTACAAATGTATCCCCATTAAATCCTAATAATAAAACTAAAAACTAAAATCAAAATCATAAAATTGAAAACTAAAATCAAAATCATAAAATTAAAAACTAAAATCAAAATCAAATTCATTTTCATCTCCACTTTAACTAATTCTTCATCTTTTCTTCTCAACCCAATCCTCTAAACTAGGTTTTAGTAACATGCAATCGCTTAAAATTGAAAATTTTGAAATCAATTTTTTCCGGGTTTACCAGAATCGGTTAACGTTAATGTATATGTGCTCTGATTGCAAATAGAAACGGTTTATATTCTTTCCCACAAAGACCAATTGTCCTTGATATGTTTTCTGGTTCGAGAAATTTGAACCAGAATCGGTCAATGTTAATGTCCACATAGCCCGATTCAGTTACGGTAGGGATAACCATTTTTCTGTAACTATTTTTTTTTTTAATCAGATTATATGTGCGTCCACAAAAATCAATTATGTACCATTTGAATTCATAACTGCTTGGCCTATAATCAGATTACATCAGCACTTATAAAAACCGATTATTGATGTATAATGCTAAAATCGAATTTTATATATGTGTCGAGTAAACCGATTGTTGTAAGGAAAAATTTCCAATTTTTTTGTATCTTTTTTTTGTTAGAATCGGATTATATGAGCACTTTTATAAACCGATTCCTGTTGTGCAATGTCAATAATCGGTTTTTATGTGTGTATCGTATAAACCGATTCTGGTTATACCTGAATTAAAAATGAGTATCAGTATAATTTTACACAATTGCAAAACGAGTATGATTTCATACTCGATCTCAAAATGAGTATGAAATTTATACGCGAACTGAAATCCAGTATGAAATCATTTCAGATCGAGTATGAGATTTTTTCTCTCCAATAATCAGTTTTTTGTTTACATGTAAAAGCCGATTCTTGATTTTTTTTGTGAAATGAAAAAATCAATCCAAAATCGGTTTATGGGACCGATTCTGGTTTGATTTTTCGCAAAAAAATAAAATAAAAAATGTTTTGATGATGAATCAAGATTAGTTGATTTCTAACTTATTTTCACTAAACATCAATTAATCATCCTATTAACATTAATTAATTAGGGGTAAATTAGCCATTATGTAAAATAGTTGGATAAGGGGTTACCCTTTTACTTCTTAATGACCCTATTTTGTCGTCTAGATATAGGCCTCAATTAAGTGGCATAGGCCACAATTTAGCCAGGTTAAAAATCAAATCAAGTAAAAACTGTCATTTTCTGTTTTCCTTCTTTTTTTTTTGTCTACGAAATTGAAGTTATTGAAGTGATCGTTGTACGCAGCATAAGCATCTGTTAACTGTTTCCACATGCCACTTTTATAAATCAATGAGCCTTCCATAATACAATTTGAAGTGAGCCTGGATGCACACTGCTATTTTTTGACAAAATAAAAATTTGGGCATTTGGATGCACACTGCTTACTTTTTTATGAAGGCTATTATTCAAGCGTCACATTTCAATAGAAGGGCGTCACCTAATAGGACAGAAACTGATCACCCATAAATAATTTTAAAAACCCATTATCGAAAATATTTTTATAATAGGCAAACAACTCTCATTTAGTTTGTGTTAATCATTTAATTAGGTTAGATAATTTAATATGGGTTTTGTTATCTTGTGCACCCATGCACAAGATAAGAGCCAATCATTGGCCTTGGAAATGATAAAAAATTATGAGAGATAATGTATTTTGCATTGGAGAAAGTAAAGTTTGCACTTCTATGATGAAAAATTCAAAACATCTATGCACATTAGTTTTCTCCAATGCAAAAACCCTAAACCCAAATCTTGCTTCTACATGAACTCTTACGTTTTGTTAAAATATTGAAAATCAAAACATAACAAAATATGGTTGGTTTATCTAAAATAAAACCCAACCGTAAATCCATTTTTATGAGAAAATTATACTTCAGAAATTTTACGGTTAGGTTTTGTCGGAGTCGAATCCAACCGTAAGTGAATTTACGGTTACAAACCTAACCATAACAACAAATATAATTTACTTATCTATTAATTTACGGTTAGGATTTTTAGTTTCTTAACCGTAACAACTTCAGAGATATTTTTACGGTTAGAAAACTAAAAATACCTAACCGTTAATGGTATGCAAACCTATTTTTTCCTACTAATTTCAATCAATCTACCAGTTTCAAACGTAATTGGTTTGTTGATTACCATCACTTCGAAAAGTTTGAGTCTTCAGAATCTTTAACAGAGATTTCCATCGATGGTTATTAGTTTCGAATTGAAGATGATGAAACGATTTCAATTGAAGAAAAAAAAGGGGAAGGGTTTACAGTTGATGAAGGAGAAGAAGTTTGGAAGAAGAAGAATGATAGATTTTTGAATTAGAATTAGGATTTGATTTTTGTTTTTATGTTTTTATTTTAGATGGAGGATAAATTAGACATTTTTGTATTGCATCAAGACACCCCATAGCCAAGTTTTTAATCATGAGGAATCCATGTGACGCCCCTCTATTGGAATGTGACGCCCCAATAATAGTCTTCTTTTTTATTTCCAGAAATCGAAAAGCAACTATTCAATGTGTATCTAAACGCCTTATAACAAAATTGGTTGACCTTAATAGAGCTCTTAATTTTTACTGTATTTATTCAGAATGTTTTCGCTATTTCTGTTATGGGACAGTTAGTTTTACGCCTAATTTTTCGTGTGCTTTGGAAAGCTAAAGAGATCACTTGACGTATTCCCTCTGAAAGAAGGATATTAATTGTTGCTGCCTTAAATACAGAATAGCTTTGAGGCTAAGTGGTTATTAATTTGTATGCAATACGGTATTCGATAGTAACATGAATGTAAGAGACGCATTTCAGAGTTGTTTTCGAATAATATTTGATATTTCAGATGTGAATTCGAACAAATTTCAGGGTTTTCGTACATCAATAGACACCCTTAATTTACTAAATGTTTTTTTATAAGTTATTAGAATCATAGGCTTATCATTGTTATAAAAAGGTATGGCCTTTGTCTCAATGATGACAAAAGCTATCAGACGGACGACGTTTATATAGACCCGATCCGAAGGTCGGAAATCTCCGGATGGAGTACTCATTAGACGGCTGAAAAGGACTCCCAGGAATGAGAAACTCGCGGTGTTTTCCATAAAAGGGTCTCCTGCCAATTTTATGGTTGAAAACTTTAAATACCTTTCGAAGTTTGTTTTTTTTATTTACACTTTCAAAGATCGGGAACTAACCTAAATCCTTTCGTTTTGTTCACAAATTATGCTATCAAATCATGATTTTATCAACCTTAACAGTATAGGTTCAATAGCTCAGACCAATGTTCGAGAGTGATGTGAAAAAAACGGTACACAGATTTGATAGGAGCCTATAATACATCTTTTGATTATCAATTTCTTATGCTTTTCTTAGTTATTTCTCTTGTATTTTTGTATATTACGCTTTATTTGCGTTTTGTAGGTACTTTGGAGTCATGTGGTGTGAAAGAAGAGAAACGGGAGCTTAATTCATTGCTTTGCGCTTTGGAGTAAATGGAGAAGGCTTTGAATGTAGAAATAACTGAAGCACTTGTCACCTTAATCAGGGCCACCATTCTCTATACCTACAACCTAGCACCTGAGGTCCAACAAGATTATTCACAGTTCAGGGTTTATCTATGTTGCAACCAATTTTCCTTCTCACTAAACCAAGTTATGTCATCAGTTAGCCATGGATCATTTGATCATTTTCCAGAGGGTTAGGACAGCTTTTGAAGCCGAGATGAATCAGAAGCAATGGAGTTTGGGTTGAAATTCAGACATTAATCAACACAGAATAGGGAGAAATTAGTGTTTGGTTTCATTGGTTTGTGTCGATGAACGTAGGTGATTTAGGAAGGGGTTTTGAGCTCAAATGGCAGAAGAAATATGTGGTAAGAAGTTCATGAGGAATTGGTTTAGTTTAGCTCGAATTGGACAGCATTATGTGCCAAGAAACTCTACCAACACACAGCCAAGAAACCAGTGGAGAACAACTGAAGATTACTGCCATTGAAAAAAATGATGAACATAGAAGAAATTCAGTTTTGAGATTATGAATGATATGTGAATGAGAATATGAATTGTTGCAGGGAAGGAGATTGGATGAATCTAAAACTCAACATATGGTTGTCTTCCCATTATCATTGCTACACACAACAGGTGTTTGACAAAATTACTGAGAAACCAGTTCTGCACCAAGCTCTTCGCTCGCTTCTCTAGCTATGGGACTGATGGGAGATGCATAGTTGACAGGTGAATGAGCTGATAACTACTGCAGTTGCTTGTGGTTCTTATGCTGGGGTGATTGAATGGGAGAGACTGAGTTTGAGATACAGTTGGTAGAAATGGAGCTAAATGGCAGTGAGTTAGCTGAGAAGAATCAATGTGCAAAGGGTTAGACAAACCTTGCACAATCTCTTTTAGCACGAAATCCTCTTCATCCTTGAAAAACTCAAGTGAATTATTCACCTCTTGTGTATCATGGTCCTCTATTAAACCTTGCAACCATTCTTCGTCCGTCTCTGCCTTAACCAAAATATCGGCATCGACATTATCATTAAAATCATATGCAAGCTCAATTGGGTCTTCCACAATATTGGTCATAACGGTCACATTCTCAACATACTCCTCTTTGTTGTAAGGCACATACTCCACTGCAGATTCAAGTCTCACCATAAGGAACTTTTTTAGAACACTCATTGCATCATCCTCAAGCTCTACCTTTTGAATAGGTTCTTGATCGTTATAAAGATCAATGCTTGAGTAAGCTACACTAGTGTCATCATATTCCTTTTCAACTTCACCTTGTTGCAAAAAGACTCCATTATAAACTCCTCGGGGATGTCACCATAAATTGGTTCAAGCGATGTATTTTCATAATCATCGTCACTATCATAATTATCATAAGATTGGCTACCACTTCCCAAAGATTGGTCTTTCGCAGAATTTTGCATGTCCTCTTTGCATTCTTCAATCCCTTGTCTTAAATTGGAAACACCTTTTTGAAGCTTTTGGAGTGATCCATTCAAATTTTGAAAATAGCATTCCATTTGTTGGTAAAGCTCATTCGACAAAGAAAAAGTAGAATTACTTACTTCAGTATTACTAGGTGATCGCTGTCGTAAGCGTCAAAAATAATTCACTTTCTTACTCAACAAAATATAACTGACGTATAAAGTAAGGAAGAGTTCGTATCCACACAGAGGCGATTGTTGTTATCAAATTCTAGTTTCTTAGTAACCAAAAGGGGGGATTTCTGATTTTTGCAAAATAAAAGTAAAATAAAAGCAAAGTAAATAGTTGGAATTAATCAATGAGAGAAAGATATTGGTCAAGGAATTCATCTTCAATCTTAAACATGTGCTTGCATATATGATTAGAATTACAATTTAATAGCTTTTATTATCAAAAGCCTAGAATATCAAGAGACCAAGATAATCTAATAATTTCCCAAGTTAATCAACACACACATTAGAGTTGCGTATGTGAATTCTACCTAAAGAATAACCTATCGCCTTGCGCTAATCAAGTTCAATTCCCTGGAGCATTAAGTTTTAGAAATTGTCTAATCAATGAAATTGTCATACATTGCGCATAAAAATTCGGACAATGGTCAAACTCTACCTATGATTATAAGAGTGTATCACTACAGACTATAATCATATCATGCTACTTGTATTTGGGTTATCGCTTGATGAAAAAACCCTAAAATAGCTATGGACAAGATGCAAGTTCAATTAATTGGCCACTTAACTAAACAAACATCAACACCCTATCACAATACATCATTCATGTGATATTAAAAACAGCAGGGATATGAACGATAATCAAGAGAGAAAACTAATGCATTAATCAAGAACAAGTTTTAGAAATAGGACTACATCCTTAACCAATAAATAATAAATTAGCTACTCATAGCTATGGAGTTTTTCATAATCAATAATAATGAATTAAGGAAGATGAAACAAAAGCAAACCCTAGTAGCGTAAGTTTTCCGCGGCTCTCTCCTCTGCTTCCAGAATAAAACCTGATACCCTCAAAAGAAGTAAAACTTCTCCTTTTGTAGTTTTTCTCCAAAATTAGGTCCAACTCTTCAAAAGTCCAATAGATAAAAAATCCACCAAGCCCATATGTGTGAGAAACCCATGAAGAAAATAAGTCAAAAAAACTGTCGCCGGAAAACTGAATTCACCGCCGGAATTTGGCAGGAATCCGGTACCGGAAAGTCTTCGTCGGCCACCTGAATAGTAAAACCGGCTAGCGGTCCAACTCGGTTAGACCGGGTCAGGTTGAGTTAACTCGGGTCAAGCACACCGAGTCAAAACTGTGAGTCAGAGTCAGCGTCAATCAGCTAACTTGCCAGGCCAAAGCCATTTGCACAGGCTTGAGCTTGCTGTCTAGCCATGATGGTTGTGCCTTCCCTCACTTCATTCCCAACCATGATGGCCATTCAAGCTTACATTCCACCTACTCAATGCAACACAGCTGCAACTTCTCCGCTTCTTTCTTGTAATGCAGTCTTCTCGACTCATCCCATAACTCCACAGGTTTAATAACACTAGCACTCGATCCCAGCTTAGTCTCACCACCTCCATCTTCTTAAGCATCACTGCCTCCATTCACCTGGTTCTATCTCAGCAACTTCAATACTTCCTAGCACCACCAATTCCGTAACATAGCACCACATCATGTACCACCATATATTTAAGCCATACTCCCCATTTTATCTTAACACAGATCTCCCCTGCAGATCTCGACAGCAGCAACTCATACCCTGCGTTATTCTTGCTCAAATGCAACTACCAGCACCAATTCATACTGGCAGTTCATTCTCATCCCATTCATTCATTTCTACCAACTGCAATACCATCAGTCCAACCTGCTACATTCCAGCTCTTAGTGACACCATTTCTGTTGCTTCAATCTTTCCCAGTTTCAGTTCCTTGCACCTGTTATATGCCTTCTACTCAGCTGCACCCTATTTTATGTTACCTGCAATGAGAGCATTAATCTAATGCTGCTCAAAATGGCAGCACCAGTAGACAAAACACCACCAGTTCGTGAGCTATAGCACCATTCCACACAACACCATCACATTTCCCTGCAATTAGTCCCCTGCACAATTCACTGCAAGTTGAGCTGCAAAATCATCTAAGCACCTCCATAACCTTATATGTTTCCATTACAACATCAGAAACATTTCCATCGTTAGTACTTGAGCAATTTCTCTCATTCTGCACCTTCAATTCATTCACACACAGCAAATTCATGTGGCACTCAGCTGAACCATCAATTCAGCTGCTCCCTGTTTGTAGCATCGCATCACTAGAACCTCAAGCCAACATCACTATTACCACCTGCAATACCACCAACAAACCAACATTCCTGTAATGTTACATCTTCACCATCTTTTCGTCTTTATTTCATCACTGGTATCACCAACACAGACAACCAATACCCACTCCGCATTTTCACACACAACTGCCAGATACTCGAGCACAGACTTGTTCATTTCCCTCAATCGAAATCATTGTGAAACCTTGGCAGATGAACATCAAAACCATTTAGAGCCCTTCATTCTAGAAGCACAAACCTTCCTCCATTACTCCTCCACTTATGCTATCACAGACTCCAACTCAAACCCAGACTTTAGATTCACCCTATTTCCATTTCTCAATCCCATGAAGATCAGCAGAAGCAGCACCACAAACACATAATCTTCTCAGCTGCTCTTCTAAAACCTTCTTAACTGAGTCAGGTTAAACTCTCCAAGCCAAATCAATGAACATCATCAATACAACCCCACAAATTCCTCTTCAGTTGCAACATCATTATCACAGCTCAAAACCCATTACCATTGTGACTTCAATACCCAACCATACTGCCCAATAGCACCATCTTTATACCCATACTAATTCACCTTCTAACTATTACTCAACTTAAATCAACCACGTATCCCTAAATTTAATTTGGGGAAGAACAATACCTTAATCAACAGCAGCAGTAGCTGTTTCTCCTCCATCTTGATTTCTGGTTCATGAATCTACAGCTCAAACCCATCTTGAAACGAACCCTAGTTTCACCATCTTCTCTGTTGATGGAATCATACAAACTTGTTATCGATTGTAACTACAAAAACCCATCTCTGATTCTTCTCTTCAATCTTCCATTGAACTCAGTAATTCCTCCATGAAGAGCCGCAGCCATTCTGTGTCTTGTTTTCAGGTCAACAAATGATAAAAGAAATCATTTTTCTGAATTTTTGGTCTTGTGTATGAAATGACGTTGGATATAAATGCCCCGTCTCTAAGAACCACCCCATATTGAGTGCTAACATCACATATGTTCTGGATAAGGGATACCCGAGTATGCAGCCCCTTAACCTAGACTGGGATCCAAATAGTGTTTGCCCATGAAATGACGCTTTTGCCTTTCGTGCTCCAAATGAACGCCTTCTTCTTTGAATTCTTTCACCAACAGTAACCGTCTTTTACTTCTCATATTCACTTCTTCCCTTCAATGTCTATTCATCACTAAATCTGTCATGCTTTACAGACAGAATTCGCATCACTAAAGCCGACATACTTTTCAGACAGAAATGAAGAAATAAAAGCAAATAATGAGAAATGATCTGCCTCCAAAATCCATTGCACATGAGATGAGGCTTTTGCGCCGTTTCTTCTCCTTTTGTTCCAAATGACACCAAAGTACCTAAATACTCAAAAACAAACATAAGATACATATTTTACAAGAAAACTAAGAAAATAAAGCATAAACAATAGATAAATATTAAGGTGTTTTAGGCACCTATCACTAGGCCAATTATCTTCCCTTTGAATAGGTGAATGATCATAACCACGATCACAAATTGGGCCAAACATACTATGAGCAGATTTGGTCGATGAAATTGGTTCCACGCTTGGTTGTTTACAAACTGACTCCATGCTCACCATAAATCGTTGCATCTCATCTACCAAACTCGAAAAAGTATGAATAGGAGTAAAACTAGTCTACCCTCCTTGTGGTTGATCACTTACATACCCACCGTAAGAAGGTTGGAATATATGAGAGTAACTAAAAGGGTACGTGGAATATTGACCATGACCAAAGGATTGGTTTTGATTGTATTCCTCGCAAGGGTGATAGTTGTCATAATATTGTTGAGGTTGATAACCGTACCCATTGTTCCAATATGCTCCGTCCATAGAAATTGGTACCTGAAACAAGAGTTCTCAAAACTATGTTAAAAACCAGAATATAAGAAAAACAAAAATAAGAAACCAAAAACAAGTGACAATCGTTGCTGGGAAGAGATGAGCTTGACTGAGAAATGGCGAGGTGCAGCTGCAAATACGAGAAGAAGTATGAGAGGATTTAGCAGCGACGTACAACACTTTACTTCGGCAATCAAATTCGAGTGTTGGGTTTGGCCGAGAAGTCAGGGAAAGATTGATTTGTCGTCGTGCAGTTCAGAGATGTTGCTGCTGCCGGATGGTGCGGATAGAGAATTATTGGAACAGATTTTGATAGATGGCAGTGAGATAGTAGGGAGGAGACCACCAGTATGTGCAATGTTAGCCATGGCTTTGTTCCAAGGAGAAGTGGTTCGAGTTTAGGTTGCAGTTCAAGCACAAATTTAGCTGCAATGTGCTGCCACAGTTTACAATGAGCTGAGATGGTGATGTTGTTATAACAGCAAGAAGTCATGACTGGGAAATATATAGGTATGGAGATGGAACTGAGCATGGAGGAATGGTGTGAGTTATTGAAGGAAGCTACAGCTACAGGCAGGTAAGCCGAGAGGTACTGATGCTGCTCACATATTAATGGTAATCTCAGACTATCAGGCAAGAACTGGAGAAGCTGTAATTAATTTGGTAGTGCAGTTAGTTAGCTAGATTGTTGTTGCTGTTGTTGCAGTTATGGGTTGAGATTGCAGGTGAAGGGTTGTTGTTGCTGGGGCAGCTGTAATTGATTTGGCGGTGCTGTCTCAATAGTGAGCTGGCTAGGCTTGTAATTTTGCAGGAGGTTGTGCTGATGAACAAGAGATGTTGTTGGGTTGTTGGTTGTTAACCAAGAATTGAAACAGTTGTTGGTGGAACTGTTGAAGGTGGATGTGCAAATAAGTCTTGTGATTTATGGAAAGAATGGCTTGAGTCAAAATTGGCATTACAGAGAAGGCTTTGAGTTGTCACTACAGGCCTGAGAATGGAATGATACTGCAAAAATAGTGCGGAAACGCAGTGAGAATGGTGAGCTGGTGGTACCAGTTTTGGTTATCGGATTTCTGAACCGAAAGTGGGGATCGTAATTTTTTAGTCAATCATGAAGGGGGTTCGAGTCGGATGCAAGAGTCGATGGCCGGATATATGAGCTACGTGTCACACTTTTGGGCACGTTTTCGCAAGAAATAAGAAATGGGTTAGATTGTTTTTGTGAATGTATGAACTATAGAAAAGCAGAGATGAGTTTCTAGGAGTGTGCACTTGCTGGTCACAGTTTCCGATAGGTCAGTGGCCGGAGATAATTTTCCGGTGACAAATTCTGGCGACCGGATTCCGGTGGACTTCCGGCTGAAAACCCAGTTTTCCGGCAACCACTTTTGGGACAGAATTTCTATACGGGTTTTCTCATACATGGGCTTGAGGAATTCTATCTATTGGACCTTTGAAGACTAGACCTAATTTTGGATCAAGAAGAGCTATAAAAAGGAAGTTTTCTACAACTTTTAGATATATCTCCATTAGGGATAATCTTCTATCTTCTACTTTTGGTTTCTAGGGTTTAGAAACATGAAAACCTTTATTTTTCTTCTTGTTATGAACTCCTTGAGCATGAGTACTTAATTTTATTATTGGTTATGGAATAGTTGGATTTCACAAAGCATGATTCTTTGATTCAATATATTAGTTTTGTCTCATATTTATCGTTCACGATTCTCTGAAAATATATTCATATGATTGATTGTTAGTTTTGTCAAGTTGCAAATTGGTAGAACTCGTAATCATATCTATTGCTAGTTTAGGGTTTATTATACTGAAAAGTGATAATCCTTGAATACAAGTAGCATAATTGTGAATATTGCTTTTAGTGATACATCCTAGTAATCACAAGTGAATCGTGACCTTTGTTAAATTGAATTAGTGCGCTTTCCACGTTCGATTGGTATGATTTCAAATAACTTAATGCATCTAGGGAATTAAACTTGATTAGTGCTTTTACACGTTAGGTTGTTCACTTAGATAGAACTCATTCTCACATCTTTTAATGTGTTTGTTGATGATAAGAGTGAATTAGGGGTATATTCTTGCGATCAAGGTATTCTAGGGCTTTTGATAAAAGTTGAGATTAAATATCAGTTTTACTTATTGTTTTGAAAGCATGTTAGTGAATGAAAACTAAATCCTTAACCAATACTTTCACATATTCGATTTGTGTGCTTTATTTCTTTATTTGCTTTTATCTTATTTTAGTTTATAAAAATCAGAAAATCACCCCGGTATTTTATATAGGAAACCGAAACATATTGACAACCTAGTCCTCTCTGTGGGAACGATCCTTTCTTGCCCTAGCTTCATTATATATTTTGAGTAGTAAGAAAGTGTAATTTATTTTTGACGCATACGACAACGATAAAATTTTGGCGCCGTTGCCGGGGAAAGCGCACAATTATGCTAGGTTGTATCACTACAAGAGATACGACAGCAATCATCTCTTAAGTGTAATTTATCTCTTTTATCTTAAGTGTAATTTATTTTTGACACATGCGACATCGATCATCTCTTCCCAGCAATTCATTAATCTTCTCAGCTAACTCACTGCCATTTAGCTCCATTTCTACCAACTATATCTCAAACTCAGTCTCTCTCATTCAATCACCCCATCATAAGAACCACAAGCAACTGCAGCAGTTATCATCTCATTCACCTGTCAATTCTGCAGCTCCCATCAGTCATATAGCTAAAGCAGCAAGCGAACAGCTTGGTGCAGAACTGGTTTCTCAGTAATTTTGTCAAACACCTGTTGTGTGTAGCAATGATAATGGAAAGACAACCATCTGTTGAGTTTTAGAGTCATCCAATCTCCTTCCCTGCAACAATTCATATTCTCATTCACACATCATTCATAATCTCAAAACTGAATTTCTTCTCTGTTCATCATTTTTTTCAATGGCAGTAATCTTCAGTTGTTCTCCACTGGTTTCTTGGCTGTGTGTTGGTAGAGTTTCTTGGCACATAATGCTGTCCACTTCGAGCTAAACTAAACCAATTCCTCATGAACTTCTTACCACATATTTCTTCTGCCATTTGAGCTCAAAACCCCTTCCTAAATCACATACATTCATCGACACAAACCAATGAAACCAAACACTAATTTCTCCCTGTTCTGTGTTGATTAATGTCTGAATTTTAACCCAAACTCCATTTCTTCCAATTCGACTCGGCTTCAAAAGATGTCCTAACCCTCTGGAAAATGATCAAATGATCCATGGCTAACTGACGACATAACATGGTTTAGTGAGAAAGAAAATTGGTTGCAACATAGATAAACCCTGAACTGTGAATAATCTTGTTGGACCTCAGGTGCTAGGTTGTAGGTATAGAGAATGGTGGCCCTGAGTAAGGTGATAGGTGCTTCAGTGATTTCTGCATTCAAATCCTTCTCCATTTACTCCAAAGCGCAAAGCAATGAATTAAGCTCCCGTTTCTCTTCTTTCACACCACATGACTCCAAAGTACCTACAAAATGAAAATAAAGTGTAATATACAAAAATACAAGAGAAATAACTAAGAAAAGCATAAGAAATTGATAATCAAAAGATGTATTATAGGCTCCTATCAAATTCCCCTTCACTTAATCTTTGCTAGTCCTCAAGCAAACAAAATAAAACTAAAATACAATAACTCCGTTTCGCCGAGGCTACGGTTACTCTTAGCATAAATAACAAGCCTTTAAACCCCTAGGTGTCCCTAGTGGACGAGTTATAGTCTCATGAAGGTTTACAAGAGGTATACCTACAAAACCTATATTTCCAACTCCAGCTACCTGTGAGAAATCTATGAACGAATCCAAAATGGCTATTGGAGGAGGTACCCATATGCGAATCTAAATTCATATATATGTAAATTAAGCTCTATTCAGAAAGTTGAACAAACCACAATACTCGGAATATTACTAACCACAATAACAATGAAAATATTAAGAAGATGGATATAGAGGTAGATGTTGCGAATGTTTACAAGTGAATGGTGTTTCCCATATCTGTCTGAAGGTCATCGCCAAGATGAACCTATGCATCCAATTGGATTGAGCTACTGGTCTGAATTCTAGTGTCAACACACTGGCATATACAAGGGAACCAGCGATCAAAAATCTTAATTCTACATCAACTCAACTGGCATATACAAGGGAACCAGGAGTCGACTTTATTCAACACAATAATAATTTCTTTTTCTTTTTCTTTTTCTTTTTTCTTTTCACTTTTTTTTTTTTTTCTTTTTATTCGAGACAACATGATTGGATCTGTTGGATCCAAGCGCATGCTTCTTTGTAAGCAAGTATGTGATAGTTGCCTTGGATCATGCATTCCACGCTTGTTTAGGTGACGGAGACAGGGACAACGTTTCACACATACTGTTATCCAGGTGTCATTTTTATTCCGTTTGGTCTAATTGGTCGGTCTTTTTTTTTTCTCTTTTTTTTTAGCAACTCAATCACTCTATTTTATCCAAGCAGTAATAACAATTCGATTTTTAGTGACCCACCAAATCACTTAGAGAACAATAGATAAATATGGAAAAATAAAAATAGAACGTGATATGGTAACAACTATCATATAATTTGTAATTTCTGAATAATTATGTCCTTTTAGTTAATGGGTTCCTCAACTCCTCCAGCCAAGATGGTTCTATCCGTTTAGATTGATAGTGTCATCCTAAAGGCACATATTTCTAGGTTTCGGAGTGTATAAAGCCATTTTTTTTAATAAACACAAGGGAAAACTAACAAGGCTAAAAACTCTATATGAGAACATTCCCCCACACTTAAACTTTACATTGTCCTCAATGTAAATTGAATCGTCCAAAGAAAGTCAAGATGGGAAATTTATAACATGATATATATACACAATATGAAAATAAAATGCGTGAAAAAAACGGATACTCCAACTCATAGTTATTTCTGAACAATAGAGAATAAACACTAAACAAGCTATTTAGTTGGCACCTAATCCCAACTCAACCAATATATGCACCTCATCGTTAAGAAAAAATTCCATCTACTTAGAAAGGCTAGTGATTATTCTAAATTGTTCAAAAATCTCTAAAAGTTGGAGTTTTGATATGCAAATATCCAAATTAGAAAATAAAGATAAAAGACTTAAGAAAATAAAAAGATAAAGATAGATACACAAAACCAGTGGGTTGCCTCAGCACTTGGTTTAAAGTCGTCAGCCCGACCTGCAAGACGAATTCCCCATACACCAATAGCCAGAAAAGTTGGGGATCCACCCATAGCACCTGTTTTGAAAACACTAGCTTCACACAAATATTAGTAATATAAAACAGAAACGAAGATATTAACCGATAAAAGCTTCCCCCACACTTATTCTTGTCCACACTTGGAGGTGTATAAAGAATATAGAAGTCGGGTACTTCCACGGTTTCTTGTTCCAAAATCTGCATAGTATGAGAATCTAATGTTTCTAATGGTGGATATCGAGAAACAAAGTCATCTAATAATGTTTTCGAAGCACATACATTCAAATCAATAAGAGTTAAAGGAGAAGAATCAATATGCGAAGGGTTAGAAAAACCTTGCACAATCTCTTTTAGCACGAAATCCTCTTCATCCTTGAAAAATTCAAGTGAATTATTCACCTCTTGTGTATCATGGTCCTCTATTAAACCTTGCAACCATTCTTAGTCCGTCTCTGCCTTAACCAAAATCTCGGCATCGACATCATCATTACAATCATATGCAATCTCAGTTGGGTCTTCCACAATATTAGTCATAACGGTCACATTCGCAACATACTCCTCTTTGTTGTAAGGCACATACTCCACTGCAGATTCAAGTCTCACCATAAGGAACTTTTTTAGAACACTCATTGCATCATCCTCAAGATCTACCTTTTGAATAGGTTATTGATCGTTATAAAGATCAATGCTTGAGTAAGCTACACTAGTGTCATCATATTCCTTTTCAACTTCACCTTGATTGAAAAAACACTCCATTGTACACTCCTCGGGGATGTCACCATAAATTGGTTCAAGCGATGTATTTTCATAATCATCGTCACTATCATAATTATCATAAGATTGTCTACCACTTCCCAAAGATTGGTCTTTCGCAGAATTTTGCATGTCCTCTTTGCATTCTTCAATCCCTTGTCTTAAATTGGAAACACCTTTTTGAAGCTCTTGGAGTGATCCATTCAAATTTGAAAATAACATTCCATTTGTTGGTAAAGCTCATTCGACAAAGAAAAAGTAGAATTACTTACTTCAGTATTGCTAGGCCAATTATCTTCCCTTTGAATGGGTGAATAATCATAACCACGATCACAAATTAGGCCAAACATACTATGAGCAGATTTGGTCGATGAAATTGGATCCACCCTTGGTTGTTTACAAACTGACTCCATGCTCACCATAAATCGTTGCATCTCATCTACCAAACTCGAAGAAGTATGAATATGAGTACAACTAGTCTCCCCTCCTTGTGGTTGTTCACTTACATACCCACCGTAAGAAGGTTGGAATGTATGAGAGTAACTAAAAGGGTACGTGGAATATTGACCATGACCAAAGGATTGGTTTTGATTGTATTCCTCGCAAGGGTGATAGTTTTCATAATGTTTTTGAGGTTGATAACCGTACCCATTGTTCCAATATGCTCCGTCCATATAAATTGGTACCTGAAACAAGAGTTCTCAAAACTATGTTAAAAACCAGAAAATAAGGAAAACAAAAATAAAAAACCAAAAACAAGTGACAATCGTTGTTGGGAAGAGATGAGCTTGACTGAGAAATGGCGAGGTACAACTGCAAATGCGAGAAGAAGTATGAGAGGATTTAGCAGCTACGTACAAAACTTTACTTCGGCAATCAAATTCGAGTGTTGGGTTTGGCCGAGAAGTCGGGGAAATATTTATTTGTCGCCGTGCAGTTCAGAGATGTTGCTGCTTCCGGATGGTGCGGATAGAGAATTATTGGAACAGATTTTGATAGATGGCAGTGAGATAGTAGGGAGGAGACCACCAGTATGTGCAATGTTAGCCATGGCTTTGTTCCAAGGAGAAGTGGTTCGAGTTTAGGTTGCAGTTCAAGCACAAATTTAGCTGCAATGTGCTGCCACAGTTTACAATGAGCTGAGATGGTGATGTTGTTATAACAGCAAGAAGTCATGACTGGGAAATCTATAGGTATGGATATGGAACTTAGCATGGAGGAATGGTGTGAGTTCTTGAAAGAATCTACATCTACATGCAGGTAAGCCAAGAGTTACTGATGCTGCTCACATGTTAATGGTAATCTCATACTATCAGGCAAGAACTGGAGAAGCTGTAATTAATTTGGTGGTGCAGTTAGTTAGATAGATTGTTGTTGTTGCAGTTATGGGTGGAGATTGCAGGTGAAGGGTTGTTGTTCCTGGGGCAGCTGTAATTGATTTGACGGTGCTGTCTCAACAGTGAGCTGGCTAGGCTTGTAATTTTGCAAGAGGTTGTGCTGATGAACAAGAGATGATGTTGGGTTGTTGGTTGTTAACCAAAAATTGAAATAGTTGTTGGTGGAACTATTGAAGGTGGATGTGCAAATAAGTCTTGTGAGTTATGGAAAGAATGGCTTAAGTCAAAATTGGCAATACAGGGAAAGCTTTGTGTTGTCACTACATGCCTGAGAATGGAATGATGCTGCAGAAACAGTGCGGAAACGCAGTGAGAATGGTGAGCTGGTGGTACCAGTTTTGGTTATCGTATTTCTGAACCGAAAGTGGGGATCGTAATGTTTTAGTCAATCATGAAGGGGGTTCAAGTCGGATGCAAGAGTCGATGGCTGGATATATGATCTACGTGTCACACTTTTGGGCACGTTTTCGCAAGAAATGAGAAATGGGTTAGATTTTTTTTGTGAATGTATGAACTATAAAGAAGCAGAGATGAGTTGCTAGGAGTGTGCACTTGCTGGTGATAGTTTCCGATAGTTCAGTGGCCGGAGATAATTTTCCGGCGACCGGATTCTGGTAGACTTCCGGCTGAAAACCCAGTTTTCCGGAAACCACTTTTGGGACAGATTTTCTACACGGATTTTCTCATACATGGGCTTGAGGACTTCTATCTATTGGACCTTTGAAGACTAGACCTAATTTTGGATCAAGAAGAGCTATAAAAAGGAAGTTTTCTACAACTTTTAGATATATCTCCATTAGGGAGAATCTTCTATCTTTTACTTTTGGTTTCCAGGGTTTAGAAACATGAAAACCTTTATTTTTCTTTTTGTTATGAACTCCTTGAGCATGAGTACTTAATTTTATTATTGGTTATGGAATAGTTGGATTTCACAAAGCATGATTCTTTGATTCAATATATTAGTTTTGTCTCATATTTATCGTTCACAAATCTCTGAAAATATAGTCATATGATTGATTGTTCGTTTTGTCAAGTTGCAAAATGGTAGAACTCGTAATCATATCTATTGCTAGTTTAGGGTTTATTATACTGAAAAGTGATAATCCTTGAATAGTAGTAGCATAATTGTGAATATTGCTTGTAGTGATACATCCTAGTAATCACAAGTGAATCGTGACCTTTGTTAAATTGAATTAGTGCGCTTTCCACGTTCGATTGGTCTGATTTTAAAGAACTTAATGCATCTAGGGAATTAAACTTGATTAGTGCTTTTACACGTTAGGTTATTCTCTTAGATAGAAATCATACTCACATTTTTTAATGTGTTTGTTGATGATAAGAAGGAATTATGGGGATATTCTTGCGATCAAGGTATCCTAGGTATTTTGATAAAAGTTGAGATCAAATATCAGTTCTACTTATTATTTTGAAAGCATGTTAGTGAATGAAAACTAAATCTTTAACCAATACTTTCACATATTCGATTTGTGTGCTTTATTTCTTTATTTGCTTTTATCTTATTTTAGTTTATAAAAATCAGAAAATCACCCCGGTATTTTATATAGGAAACCGAAACATATTGACAACCTAGTCCTCTCTGTGGGAACGATCCTTTCTTGCCCTTACTTCATTATATATTTTGAGTAGTAAGAAAGTGTAATTTATTTTTGACGCATACGACAACGATCAATATTACCAAGGTATGATCACTTTTTTTCATGTGTTATAGATCAATTTGAATATTTGTTTTCTTATTTTTTTGACCTCATACTTAATCAGGGTCCTGTTTAAAGTAAGAACATCAACAAATTAGCTTTGCAACAAATCATTATTAACATTATGCAGAGGAATTGCAGAGGATCATTATTGAAGCTTCGGATGGAGTTTTTCAATGGACGGCTGAGAAGCTTACGGTTTTGATAATTTGTTTTATATATGGAATCTTGGGATGTTTCTTTGAAAGTTGAAACTACCTGCGGAAAATATAGGCAGAGGGGTTTACTTTGCAGAATCTTCTGCGTTTTTTTTATTTCACAATCTTTTTTAATCAAAAAAATAATAATCACAAATCTTAGGTTAGAGATGCTTCCGATTTGATCAAGACATGTTCCTATTTATCTCCTAAGTTTCTCCAGAGTTCTTTAATGACGAGGATATTGGCTCTGTTAGCTGCAAAACAAGTATGTATTAGGGTTGAAGGTATTTTCTAGGTAAGTAGAGATTTCGGTGACAGAAATTGAAACCTTGGGTTTCATCTAATGATGGTATTATTTTCTTTTCTTTTTTTATTGATTTAATTTCCCATGAGAAAAGAAAAGGGCTTAGGGAGAAGAATATATGCACCTGAACGTAAATCAAGCATCTGTTTATCCTTACACTTTTTTTTTTGCTCGATTGATCCTCACACTTTCTTTTTGTTCGTATGTTTTTTATTTTACTCAGCAGTTTGATCATGAAGAATTCAATGGAAACCCTAATGTTGTTTTGTTTTCCCCATAAGACCATATATCTGAAACCAAATCAAGGTTCTTTTGGTCCTTACACCGTCAGGTTATCAAAGTTCTTCTGGGTTCTATTATTAGTTGAATGTGAATTGGTGTATGTATAGTTTTGTTTGAAAACCATAGTCGGGTAACTAACATATCTTTTCACCATGTTCATCTCTTTCTGGGTTTCTTATCGTTGATTTATGTTAGTATTATCTATTCCTTGACTCTTTCTCCAGTTCAACTCTTAGGTCATCTGGTTGTCTCCATACTTCAAGAAGCAATGAAACTTCGATCACTCCTGGAATTCTTCTTATGGTGCTTATGATTTTAATTTATTAAATTGAAATTATAGTTATTGTTGTTACTTATTTGGCTCTCGCCTCCCACTCCCTCTTATAGTCTTATTGACCTTTCTCTGAATTGAAAGGTACTCAATTGAGGAAAGGCTTCAAATTCTTAGGATGTAAGCAGGCTTTGAAGAAACAATCTATCATCGGGATTATCTGGAAGTCATTATTTTTTCAAAAAAATACATATCAATGGATGTTAAAAACACATTTGCTTTTGATCGTCCACATATATTAAGAAACAAGTTGTTCTTGGTCGTCTAACAAGTGGTGTTTTCTTGATCGTCTAACAAGTGATGTTTTTGTAAATATCGGCCATACTGGAAGGTATATCCTAGAAAGAAACAGGAGGTTTCGCAAAGAACAACTTGATGCAAGAAGGGATGAAAACAAGCATATGTTGATGGACGATGGAATACCATTGGAATCCAGCTTTAAGTGAAGATGAGCATGCCAATACTGTGTTGCAGAATTGACATCAAGAGAGGACTAAAAAATCTCGGAGTATAGTTAATAGTGAGTTTAGCATATATTGTTCAAGAGGTAATGTTTCTATGCCTCTTCTTAAAACTTGTCCAGATGCTCTGATGAAGTTGTTAGATTTTGATGGTGTACATGATCAGTCAAATAAGTTTAGGAAAAATATAAGAGCACACAACCCTATGCATATATGTTTGCTTTTACTTCAACATGAGTTCATATTAAAGGTAGGGGGCATATTCAAATAGAATACAAGGTCATAACTATCACAAGATAGGTTTGCTGGTGCCTCCTAAAGATAAAGAACCAGGCTACAACCAGCTCTAGATGTGTGATACAGATGAATATTGTTCTTGGAAGAACGTTTTTTTTAAACAGGCGCATCAAGATGGCTCACAAGAGAAGAGTGAAAATGGATTTTCCTTGGAAGCAACAACACAAAATAAGAGTAGGGATGAATTGTACATGGAAGTGATCTCTGATTTAATATCTATGTCGGATCAAAATAATGATTGAATACAAAGGCAACTTCCAGTGGAATTGCGTCTATAAAATAAACAGTAGTTGAGCACAGATGATGAGCAATGGGTGGAATTATGGTGCATGTATTAGAGGCAGTAAGCAGTAAGTAGTAGTTATAAGTATGCAGTAATTGAAAAATTTAATAGAGAAAACCCCTACGCATAATGATGTGTACAGAGATATTACCGTTGAGCACATGTAAAATGGTTATACTAGAATCAAAGAGATATACCAGAGTTATATTCCAGTGAATTTCCTCTTTTTTTTCCCATATGGTGAGGATGGTTATACACTAGAAGCTGCATATAGAAACGTGAAAACAGGATGAGATGGTGTGTTGAGAAAGCGGCAATAGATTACTATGAGAGAGTATTATGCATTTGGTCGTTTGTTTCAGCAGTTCTGTGTTCATGTGTATCAGCATATGCATGTTAAAGAATGTCGGCTTAAGTAACTGAGCGAAAACCAAGAGAATATAAGAGCTGATTTACATTATAATATTGGAAGATTCACTGCTCAAGGGAGATGAAACTAATAAAAAAAGGGTAGAGAATTATTTTTCCATCCTCATTTACATGAAGGCTATGGTATGTGATGCAGCACCATTGCAATTTGTCGACACATAAATGTTCCAGATCATTTTATGACATTCACTTGCAATCCCAAATGGAAGGACATTTTAATGGCTCTAGATGATTGATATATACCAGGTCCATGACCGGAGGATATGCCGAATATTGTTGATATGGTATTTAAGATGAAACTAAATCATTTGATTGAGGTTCTCATAACAAAAAAAAAACATTTTTGGAAAGTGAAAGGAGGTATCGTCTATGTATTTTAATTTGTCTATATACCTTGCTGTTTAGATTGTGTCCATGTATTTGTCTATATACAGTGTTTTTTTCTTTGGTTCTAATCTAAAATTTTGGTTTCTACAGCCATCTACACTATTGAATTTCAAAAGAGAGGCTTACCACATGCCCACATTCTATTGTTTCTCGAATATTTCAGTCGCGATACTAATGTTGACAAATATGGTTATCCAGTTTACATAAGACGCGATAACGGTAGGACTGCAAATAAGGAATACCTTCTAATATTTCTGCAGTAGATGTATCTTAACACCGAAGAATGACATTGTTGACCAAATAATGATTATTCGGATTTAATTAGCCATGTAGTCGTATGATTTTGAGAATGCAGAAATGTTATACAACTAGGAATATCTGAATGCTCAAAAATTATCAGGAGCACCTAATCATGTGCTTCAATTCATGCTTAAAATACCAGTAATGCTTCCAAGAAATATAAATCCAATTGTTGGGCTTTGGAACAGTACAAGACTGATTGGATTATGACTGGAAGTAGTGCCGTAGGAGTGCTTGCATGACTACGAGCTCTCAAATTTCAACAACTGGCACGTGGAAACAAGTAAAATTTAGGGGGTGCATACAGGTAATTTCAACATACAACTGATATGCATAATTACATTTAAAATATTTTGGTTGTTGTTATATATGCATAATTACATTTATGTTGTGCGTAGTTTCTCACCCCAAGGGATATCCATTTGGGTGGATATGGAAGATTAATACAATAATATTTAGTTATTTTCCCTCTCTTTCTAGGTTTCAATAGTAGGAGTTCTAGAGTGCCTCTTAGCTGCAGCTGCAGCTGGATTCTTCGTGAAGGTAGTTGAACAATAACTTTTCATTTTTGTGTGTTCTGTTATTTTCGTTTACGGAGATTGCGGACGTAATAGATGATTATACCGATTATGGACACTCAATGCCGTTTTTCCTTTTGAATATCTATGTAATTCATCTCAGTTTGATCTGATGTCACATTTTATCTTCTTAAGGTAATATTTTGGCTTTTATTGGTAGCTTTGGACCATCCATATGAAGATCTCTATCTACAAAAAGTTTTAAGAACAAGAAAAAGGAAATTTGTTAGCTTGACGTGATATATTGATTACCGTTAGTATATGGCAGTAAGTGGGACTAAGTAAAACAGAATGGTTCGAGTTAAAGTTGGTGTCATTCACGAGAGTCTTTGTCAATGAGTATATCCGAACATACATAAAAATAAATTAGTTGGGTTGACTTACTTATAGTCTAGGTCAACAACTTGATCACTAACCTTTTTTTTTTTTTGGCGAAATCCCAAAGTTAAATTTTACCTAGCATTTTTAGGGGTCACTAATAAGACAAAATAGGGTAACCCAAACCTAAAATGAAGCCATCTCTTATTTTTCAATTTTCTTAATGCTAATTTGCCTCTCACAATCGGTAGTTTAACTCTAATCGTTTTTATTTTTTATTTTTTTTATAGTACAATTTTCGAATATAAGCACAATGGGTAGTAATGTGTTAATTTAACTTCCGAAAATATAGTGTCCCCAAAATGAGAATTTTCCAATCAAATTTTGGTACTACCATAATCGGTAGTAAATTGTGTTCATTTTAACTTCCCAATTTATAATGGCCCCAAAATGAGAATTTTGCAAAATCCTTCAATTTTCGAAATTGGTACTACCTTAATCGTTAGTAAATTGTGTTACTTTAACCTCCGAACGTATTCAATTTTCGAATTTAGTAACACCATAATCGGTAGTAAATTATGTTAATTTTAACTTCTGAATATATAATTGCCCCAAAATGAGACTTTTCCAAAATCCTTTCATTTTCGAATTTTGGTACTACCATAATCGGTAGTAAATTGTGTTACTTTAACCTCCGAATGTATTCAATATTCGAATTTTGGTACTACCATAATCGGTATTAAATTGTGTTAATTTTAACTTCCGAATATATAATGGCCCCAAAATGAGAATTTTCCAAAATCCTTTCATTTTTGAATTTTGTTACTACCATAATCGATAGTAAATGGTGTTCTTTAACCTCAGAATATATTCAATTTTTTTAACTTTGGTACTACCATAATCGGTGGTAAATTGTGATAATTTAACTTCCGAATGTATAGTGGCCACAAAATGAGATTTTGCCAAAATCCTTTAATTTTCGAACTTTGTTACTACCATAATCGGTAGTAAATTGTATTAATAAGTGATGTTAATTATCTACCGATTGTGTTCATGGCCCCAAATTCAAATTTTCAAAACTTAATAAGATTTTGAAATTTTATACTTTCACAATCGGTATTTAATGGTGTTCATTATCTACCGATTGTGATTAATTTTTAGTATAGAAGAGTTGATTTTTTTTGAATCAAGAAAAATCGGTAGATAACAATCAATTTACCTACAATCAATACATCGACACAAGCGATATTCCCTTTTGGGATCCAACTAATTAACTCATCGGTGCATACGAATAAATCCAACATGCTGAAATTACATGATTTGGAATTATGGTTAGATAACTGGGGTTTTGGAAAGAGAATGAACAATAATTGGTCTCACCATACCAGTTTTGATGGGATGTAAGCAAACCCGAATGCCTCCTTCTTTATTCCCTTTAGATGATTTTAAATTACTAGAAGTTATCATTTTCTACAGGCTTGATGGTGGTGTCATAAACCTCTATGTTCTTATAAGTTATAACCAACAACACGTTGCTACTCTACAGAGAGGGAACACGAAGGAAATAGCTGAGAAAGCATGGATAGTGAGTTTTTGCTTCTTTGTAAAGCCAATTTTCACTTCAAATTTGAAGGGGGCATGTCTGAGACTGGATTATTTCAATTTAACTCATTTTTAATCGGAAACTAAATTTGTCCTGCCAGGTACTTTCTTCTCTTTCTTCTTCATATTTTACACTTTAGAGAAATTTGTTTGTTTTTAGTTTAAGGATTTTACATCTCCGTATATGATTGTTCATCTTTAGAGGTTTCTATAGTTCTTCATGACTCAAAGATACTTCCTAAATATATGTAATCTTTTCATTAGCATCTGGAGTTGTGCATATTCTGGAACAACATTTCCAATTATCATTGGATACTTCATTGTATTCTAATAATGAAAGTATCAAATTCATATCTGACGGTTTAGCCACTGAGAATATCAAATAATGTGTACAATTTCCTGACCGTTTCTTATCCCAATGCTTCTTAAGCTATTTTTTATTTATTCTCATCTAGAGTATTACATTATTTGGTTGTTCAGGTTTTGAAGCAATCGACCATTTAGTCATATCATTTTTATTACCATAAGCATGTATTTATGCTTTCAGTCATTTCTCTTGAAGCCCTTCCATTGATGTAATTAGTTACTTCCTTTTGTATGCATCATGAAATGTTGAACCAGCCGGGTGTCATGAAACACGTTGAATTGTTGAGTTTGAAAATATGTTGGATGTTAAATATGGAGGTTTTCATTTTGAGATGAATATGCTCGTACTACGTAGTTAAGATGTCGATGATGTTTTCTTTTTTGAAACTGGATATGCTTATTGTTGAAACCCGATGAGATGTATAGTCACGTATTTCCATTGGTAAATGCATATATGTTGTTAGCTTATACTTTTCCCTTTTATTGACATTATTTGAGACATATCAAAATTTACCTTTGCTTAGATTTATATTCTTCACTTTGGGAGAAGCAATACATGAAAAAAATAGAAGCCCAACATGACTACAAAAATATGTCATATTTTTCCACATTTATGTGCATTTAGTTGGTGTTGATATTCCTTTGTCATGTAGGATTATGGTCATCATGTTAGACTACATTTGAACTCTAAGGAGTTTCCCCTTGATTGGTGACTTTGATCTATTCTTTAGGTGGAGATCCAAAAGTACTTCCCATATGTATATAATCTTTGGTAACATCTATTGTGGTGCCCGTTTCTAAATCAACATCTCAAATTTTCGATGGGTACATTACATTTTAATAACGTACACATATTTTAGCCCCCAAGAATATCAAATGATATATGGCATTTGTATTATTTTAATCTGTTGTAGGTTGCGAGAGTGAGAGATCATTTAAATCTTATGTTGTTTCTGAAATTATTTCATCCACAGATTTTCGGTTACCTTACTAAAAAAAATAAACCCTAAATTTTCATAATTACAAGGTTCCTCCTATGCCGACCAGAAAGCTATGCCTCCATAAGGGAAAATGTTGGCTATTATAAATTCCTCATAAAATACAATAAGAATTATTTAAATAAAATGTGTAATAATTTTATATGTGATTCCACTTTGTTTTGGCCTTTGGATATAGAATGTGGAATTCTAAATTCTTTTTTACGCTTATCTTGGAAGATATCCACACCAGTGACATATATAATAGAACCCGATGGTCAAACCAACAGTGACATGTTATCTAATAATGTTTAAATTTTCATTAAGCACATCACTCCAGTTAGTCCTGACCTAATTCTCTTGGGAAAGATTTCCCCTATAAAGGATCCATCCTTTATTTTATCTACATGTTTACTTGGAAGTAAGATCAAACATTTTCCTCAAGGTACGATGTCAATAATGTGATAGTTGTGACTGCATCGAATATGTAAGATAGGCTGACAGTGTTAGTTGGTATATTAGATGGTTGGTTCAATTATATAAGGTATATAACATGGTATCATGATTTTTGAGTCTCTTGATCATCATACATGTCAAATACTTTTTCTTCTTTAACTTTAATATTATACCCGACCATGTTGCAAATTAGGTTCTAGCACACTTCTTTTAGAAGAATGACTGATGTGGTATAATGATATAATAAACCTTATATTGTACTTTCTGAGATTGTGAAATCTTGACCCGTCAGTATGTTTGAGACTGAGATTGTGTTATCCTGACCCGTCATCATGTTTGAATTGAGATTATGAGATCCTTTCTGTAAACATGTTTGAGATATAATTAATGTAAATAACTTCAAATATGTAAGTTTGGTTGATATTCAAGGTTCATGTCTCCTGCTGGCCTACCTTTCACCAATCAAATGGGCATTCCAGCCATCTTATCTGATATTTGAAGTGTAGATCTTTCTATCTTATGTTAAAGTTCTTCCATCCAGGGTCATTGATGATACTCAAATGTACATGAGTCGTAATAAGTTGTGTAGCTTCTAGGAATTTCTAATGGGAAGCATGTTGGATGTCTTACTTTATCCAAGTTAAATAACCTTCTGAATGGTTGATTTCATCAGTGTTTGTCATACTGATCATCTTTCGTAAAAATTGGTACCTTATATTTGATTTACAAGTCTTTCTATATCTCTATGTTTGTATCCAATTTCCTATTTAAAGTTTTTTATTGAAGTTAGATATATATTGTCCGAAATATTTTTTCTTCATATGTTATCTAACCTCCAAATGCAGATTATTTAAAACATATTTTAATAGTAATTCAATATTAGAGTTATCTACCATGTTATTCCAAGAAGTCCACATTATTTAAAGATATAAAATTTGTAATTTTAGTGTTTTGTCTGCTATAGAACTTGCTAGGAGAAAGTTGGTGACCAATCGTCGTGTGAAATTTAAAGTGAAGAACAATAGCAATTAAATCTATATAGAATAATACTTTTCTGTAATCTTTGTCTTGGCGTTCTTTTCTACATTACAAAAAATGTAGTATCTAGATTTTGTGATACACATGATGCAACAGTGTAATATAGATATTATAAGACAACATGTTATAGTTTTTGTATCAGTTGTTATTTAAATCTAAGTTTACATATTTAAGCATATATATAAGAGTATTTGGATTCATGCTTTGTTTCCTGTAAATTTCTACAGAGATGTCTTAGTTTTTTTATGTTATTTTTTGTTGAAAATCAAGTAATCTTTTTTTTTTGTTATTTGATCATTTCGATACATACATTTTTATATAGTTTTCAAGTTTTATTTTTAAGATCTCCACCTCAACCATTAAAGTTTTGCATGCAATCACCGTAAAAATAACGAAGCTTTTGCATTATAACAACTGAAGTTGGGGAATATTAATAGAAATGGTTTTGGAGAATATTAGAAAGAGAAAAATATCTCTACACAACAAGATAGTTCAAACTTTAGGTCAAAATAGTTCAACAGACGAAGAAAATGTCATTATGAACATCCAATGTTAGGTACGACACCCAAAAAAAGTCATACAAACGGCGCCCTTAGTTCCTTAATAGTAAACCGATGCATTCCGATGACAAATATGGGTACCAAACCATGTTTTTGCAGTATTAATCGATTGAGTTTTATGAATCTAAAAAAAGATTAAATTAAAGATCATTAAAATAGGAACATATATATGTACCATGAAAGGAGAACATTAAAACACGAACTAACAAGTTTAAAAAATATCAAAAGTTAGACAAAGACGCGTCACGTTTAGCCAATTTTCAGAATTGGATGATACTTACGAAATCAACAATGCAGGAAAAAAATTCTACAACTCATCTATTGTTGAGTGACAATAAATTGTTGAAGCTTATTTATAGAGGAAAACTTTTAAAGAAAATTCAGAGTGTCATGAGGGGACTGGGGCAAAAGAAATACATATACAGCTTTGCAACATTAAATAATAGACAATTTTTGTTTTCCAAATATTGTTTTGAAGAAGAAAATACTAAAAGAAACAGACAAAGAAGTGATTCCATTTTCAGGAAAACAAGTGATAACAAAATAGTTATATAGACAGCATGATAAAGGAATCTTTTCTCAAATCATGGGTCCGAAGAGTAAATAGAAGAATTTGGGAGACATTATTACAAAAATAGAGAAAAGTAAAAAAAAAAAAAAGGATGTTAATGTTGGAAGGACATCTACATCAAAAATATAGTGTAAACATGGATAAAAATAGGGATTGAGAAAGAATTAAAATATGCGAAAAAGGTCTTATATATAGTACTCCCTCTATCCTAATTTTTTTGTCATCTATTATATTTTCATCCGTCCAAAAATACCGGCCAACATCTGTTTATAGTCAAACTCTCAAAAATACCCTTCAATTTTTTAGAATTGTAAAATTATTTTTAAAATAACTAATCTAAAATTTTAAATGATATCTTCATCAATAGGAAACAAATCTACTAAATCAATCCCATGAAGATTTTTATTTTTATCTTCTATTTAGACGTTTCTACAAATAATTAAATTACCAAATATATATTTTTATTACATACTCTATAATCCATGTACTCTTTTTTAATTTTGCTAATAACATAGCATTTAATAGGGGTAGTTTTGTACACTCCTCCGGTCTCCTTAATATATTGACTTAGTCAAACCGGACTAATAATTTAGGATGGAGGAGTATATAAAACGAAAGAAAAAATTAGGGAAGTCAAGCGCAATTCAAAGACATATTGATTTAGTTTCAGGTTAAATGACTCGCAAAAATCAAATAAGATTAAAAGGTGATATCATGCTACGTTATACGCTAAATTAACTTTATGGATTTTTTCATGTCGTTTTTTAATCAACATATATTATTGCTTTCTTATTTTCGTTGAACATGATATATGTATCAATGAAGATTACAATAGGTAAGAATATGTACCTTTTAAGGGCTTTTAATTCTTTTTCTTTGGGATTATTGATTTACTCTATTTATAAGGGTTAAATTTTTTTCGTCTGCAATTTTGTTGATGCAATTTTTTATGTAGAATCATATTAGTCAATAATCTTTTTTGTTGGTAATTTGTTGTCATATTGTTTTGTTAATATCAAGCCTTCTAACACATGTTTGTTTGTTGAAGGAATATGATTTATTGGTTAAACTTAATTCAAACGAAATGCTATTATATATAGTTTTAAGTATGCATTAATCTGCTCTCTTCCTTTTAAAAAAATGACCTAATTCTTTCTGTTTGAAATACTATACCGATCTTTTTTTCTTGAAGCATGTATTCCAATCTTTGGGTGATAACAAAAAACAATATTACATTATTTTTTCTTATCTTAAACACTTGTAGGTGTAAATTATCCACAGATCCAGGTGGCAACATCCCAAGCCTTGGCGCACCTGAAAACGAAGGGATGCGAAGCATAGAGTGAAGACCAGCAGGCACGAGATTTAAGGTGCCGCGTGGATCGGGCATACAACTGTCGGACAAGACTTGACCCAGACCTCTGACAAAGCTGACAAGACGGTACAGGGTGGGACAAACGAGGTGCAACGGTCAAGAGGATAAGAAATTAAGTGATGCATCGGCCCATTGATAAGGCGACAGATATGGCAGGCGATATCGTGTCAAGAGAACACCCGAAGAGGTTGGCTCAGACGAGAGACGGGCGAGGAATCAAGATACGTCGGCCATAGGAGACTACATGAGTTGGCCCGAGTACAGAACTGCAAAATGGATGTAACATGACCAACACCATAACTTGGTTGTATGAAACTTCTCTTATAAATAGGGTGACTTATATTCAAGAAAGGTAGGTTGTATTTTAAGGAGAGAGACTCGAGTTTACACCAAGGAAAGAAAAATTTCATCTTTGTAAGGAAATCCGACTAAGAGCAACACCTTTGTAACACTTGGAAGTAATAAGATTCACCCTTTCACCCCCGTGGACGTAGGTAATCATACCGAACCACGTATATCTTGTGTTCATTGTTAAGTGTTTACTTTCATTTGACTTGAGTAGAAGCTTTCTATCCTTTTGATGTAGTTGATAGTAAAATGCATCTACATTCTGGCGCCGACTAAGGGGAAGACGACTAAGATCTTCGGATACCTTGCCGTGGAGACCTTCAGAGACGATCAAAAGCTCCCAAATACACGTTAATGTGTCGTGGTTGAAGCTATGATGAAATCTGTTGGCCGAAATGATGTTTTTTTTGAGTCATTTGTTGTGCATGTAAAGCTAGAACAGTTGTAGTATCTTCGAAAGTAACAAGTTCTCGTATTTTCTTCACCCGTCAATAGTTCTATCAGCAAAGAATCTTCATAAGCTCACCAACGACTAACAGTTCGGGTTAGAAGCTAGATGAAGAATCTGTTGAAAGGACGACTGTTTGTTTCCGATAGTTGGGTGATCTATGACGGCAATCAAGTCTTTCTCTAGCTACGTAGGGGAGTTTAGCGTTTAGATTTACTAAGGGTACATGATTTAGATATCTCCTAGTGTGTTAAGACGCTAACCGATTAGAGATTTTGCCGGCGGTGTAACATAAGTAGTCGGAAAGGTCATGATTAGGTCTCGAGAAAGTGGAGACATCACAAACTTAGTTTGAGTCTTAGGGTTGGGTGCCTTACCATTTAAGCATCATATGCATAAGTTCAATGATTTGGAGCATGTAGAACAAATGACGAATTAACTTAAATGCATAGGTCGGGTACTGAAAGCGACGTCGTACGGAGAGATGCAGACTAATGAGAAAAGACTGACACAGATTTAACACATGATCAGAACAGGATAGATAGGTGGACCCACCCGAGTAGGAAGAAATTTCGTCATCAAGGGCAGGCGTAGAAGTAACTGTGGTGTCAGTTGAACTTTTAGGTCTTTTGTTTGAACTTATGTTCTAAAAGTCAGGTCAAAGTAAGGTGTTCTCTGTATTTGCTGACGTAGGTTGGGGCGATACTCGGCTGACTAGGCAAAGTACCCGATGGCTAGCACTTCAGGAACGAGAAGGATGTTGAGGAATCGTACAGTAACTAGCAGCAGCATGTAGGCAGGGGTAACTGGACCGAGGCAAGAATACAGTCGACAACCACCGCCTGAGGAATCTCATGCAGCTGCGCGAGGAATGCCAACTGTCGATGAGGAGGTCGATCTGGGGCGAGACGATAACACCCTACCCTTGGACTAAGTTATTGTAACTCAGAGAAGAGTTGAACAAGTGGATGGGCTTACATCTTCAGACACCAATGACGATGAGGTGGCGCTTGCAGCACAAGCCCAGAGACAAAGAGCGAGGCAGCAAGTAGAGTACCAGGAAGCCCTAGAGAAAGAGCAAGAGCGTCTCAGGCAGATTTAGCTGGGACGAGGAACAGCTAGCAATATCGGCCCAACACTTGTTCACACGACTGGCCACGTAATCGGTCAGATAATACCCCCACTACCCCCTTCTGTACAGCCTCGGCCAAATAACCCAAATGGGCATTCTAGTCATGAAAGCACAGACCCGACATTATTGGCTATTTTGGAGAGTCAAAGGAGACAAGAAGTGGCACTAAGAGAGCTCCAGCAACAGAACCTCGCTTTGGAATATGAGAACTATCAGTTGAGGAATCAGCGAACTAGATCAAGAGGCTCATCCAGCCGAGGAACATCGATCTACCATGACCGATCAGGTCATGCGCCACCTATGATGGGTCCGAGCAACCCTAATCAGTCCGGCCGATCAGGACAGCCACCATCGCCTCCGGTACCTCCCACGCAAAGGTATGGGCCTCCCGAGGACTCGTCCACTGACGAGGATGGGCGAGGTAGAGACGGGCGACAGGAACGAGCGACAGAGGCCAAATTCAAAGAATTAGAGGCAAAAATCAAAGAGCTCTCGGGCGGAGGCGAAGAGAACAAATTGGCAGAAATCATGAGCGAAGCCGAGAAGACGCCCTTCTCTCATGAACTCGAACATATGCCATTCCCACCAAAGTGTACATTACCTACATTTCCTTCTAGGTTCGACGGAACAGGAGATGCGATCGAGCATCTGAAGATGTACACCATGTCGCTAATACAATGGAAGAACAACCCGGTAGTCAGGTGTAAATTTTTTCCAGCCAGCCTGGAGGGCGAGGCACGAGGCTGGTTCTATTCGCTTCCACCTGGGTCGATTAATGGGTATGAGATGTTAGTCGAAGCCTTCCTTGAGACCTATATGCACAACAGTCGGCCTCGGCCTAGATTAAACAAGTTGTTTACCCTCGCCCGAAGATTCAGGGAGCCCTTAAGAACCCTGACCGATAGGTGGAGGAAGCTATGTACTGACATTGGAAAGGTGCTGGTAGATCAGGCCATCTTTGGGTTTGAAAACATTCTAGGGAGATCAGACCCCATCTGGATAGCCATGTTCTCCGAGAATCCGAAAACCTTAAAGGAAATGAGAAAAATGCAGGAGCATTACATCGCTTTGGAAGAAATTCAGGCCGAGTCAAGAGATATAGGAATACAAGAAGCTAGTGCTGAAGCGGGTATTGAAGCTAAAGCGGTCACAAATGACCCTATTAGGCGACCAGAAAAGAGATCGGATCCACCCCCGAGAAGAAGTGAAAAGAGAGAGTGGATCACTAAAGGGAAGAAGCCGAGGCAGGAAGCCCGATCGTATACCCCCCTAAATGCTCCCTTAGAGGAAGTATTCAAGAAAGTCGAGAAGAGAAACGATATCAACTACCCAGCATCGAGGGGAGTTCAGTTCCAAGAGACCAGGGAGCACCCCGAGTACTGTCACTACCACCAATATAGGGGCCACTCCACCAACAACTGCCGGGAAGTAAAAGATATCGTTCAGCATCTCATCCGAGATGGTTATTTGAGGCAATTTGTCCGACATCCACCACAGCCGACGGCAACGCCCGATGCACCGGTTCATCAAGTCTGTTTCAATAGAACAACTCAGTTCATGAGCACCATTTCGCACTCGGCTATTCAATACTATACCCTCAGATATTCAAGACCATTTCGTGAGCACCATTTCGCACTCGGATATTCAAGACTATACCCTCGGCCCAGTAATCACCTCTAGGATCCATAAAAGGGATCGTGATGGAAAAGAAATATTTAGCGTAGCTAAAGCCATGCCTATGGAACCTTGGATGGTGCAACCCATTTCATTCTCGGCTAAGTATGCCCCAGAAAATGGACAAGCACACTGTGACCCATTGGTCATCACCTTACTGATAGAAGATTGGGGAGTAAGAAGGATTCTGGTGGATAGCGGGAGCTCAGTCGAGGTGTTATTCTACGACACATTCAGAAGAATGAAATTATCAAAATACGTGCTCGTCCCCTCAACGTATCGCATCTACGGCTTCAATGGCGCAGTGACTATCCCTAGGGGCGAGGTAACTCTAAGGGTTTCAGATGGTGGAGGATTCCTCGATACACTAACTACCTTTTGTGTGGTCGACGTCGCCTCACCTTATGAGGTAATTATCGGGCGCCCATGGATCGCTGGGATTAAGGAAGTAGCATCGGCATACCATCATAGGTTAAGGTTCCCCACTTGAAAGGGGATAACAGAAGTTGTAGGCGACTCCTAGGCGGCACGACAGTGTATGAAAATCGATGTAGAAATTAATTAGGAACGGCGAGCTCGGCAAAGGCGAGAGAAGAGCAAATTAAAGGAAATTTAGACGTCAAGGGAGTTTGAAGAGGTGATTTCACAAGTGATCATGGAAAGTGAAACTCAAGAGCAAGACCCTTTGTAGCAATTAAAGGAAGCGTCCCTATCTCGGGAGGCCAAATCGAACTTCTCGATGGTCGAACCGACTCTGGAAGTGAACTTGGGGACGGTAGAGGCACCAAAGGTAGTAAGTATCGGGACGTTGTTGTCGGATGAACAATCAAGTCAACTCACGACGGTATTAAGGGAAAACTTAGACGTGTTTGCTTGGGAGGTGCGCGATTTGGAGGGAATTGATCCGTAGTTCAGTTGTCACCACTTAAAAATTGATCCAAAGTTCAAACCAGTTAGACAAAAAATGGGGCGCATCGCGCCATAATTACAGGCGGCAGTCGAGGCCGAGTTGAAGAAGCTATAGGAATCCGGAATAATAAGAAAATCTCACTACCCACAGTGGATATCTAACATGGTCGTGGTGACAAAAAAGAAAGGAGGGGTCAGAATATGTATTGATTTCAGCAATTTGAATAAGGCCTGCCCAAAGGACAGTTTCCCACTCCCTAGCATAGATCAGCTAGTAGAATCGATAGTCGGATACGAGGCGATGACCTTAATGGATGGATACATGGGCTACAACCAAATACCTTTGGCGCACGAAGAACAGGAGAATACTTCTTTCTTCACACCGAGGGGATTGTATTGTTATACCAAAATGCCATTCGGACTTAAAAATGCGGGGGAAACATACCAGAGATTGGTAGGGGACATGTTTGAAGATAAGATTCACGACACCATAGAAGTCTATGTGGACGACATGTTAGTCAAGAGTCGTCGCGCTAAGAACCATGTCCTAGACCTCTAGGAGATTTTTCAGACAATGAGAAAACATAAGATGAAGATTAACCCCGCCAAGTGCGACTTTTGGGTCACATCAGGGAAATTCTTGGGGTATATCATCACGCCTAGAGGAATAGAAGAGGATCCCGAGAAGGTCCGGGCAGTCCTTGAAATGCCGTCTCCCGCGACGGTAAAAGACGTGCAGAAACTAAATGGTTGCATAGCAGCATTGGGGCGATTTGTATCACGATCGTCGGACAAATGCAAAGCCTTTTACGGCATCTTGAAGAAAGGAGAAAAATTCCAATGGACGGACGCTAGCGAAGAGGCCTTTCAAAATATCAAGTTGCACTTAGCTAGCCTCCCGGTTCTTCAGAGGTCCGAGCCGTCGGAAATTCTCACCCTATACTTAGGGGAGACACCTTATGCCATTAGTGTGGTGCTAGTCAAATCGGAGGGGAATGTGGAGAAGCCAGTGTATTTCACTAGTAAAACATTAAGCCCGGCCGAGAGAAACTATACAATAATGGAGCAGATGGTACTCGCGCTAGCTTTTGCTGCCTCTAAGCTCCGAACATATTTTCAAGCTCATCGAATACGGGTGCTCACCAAATCGCCTATTGAAGCAATATTGGATAGTGCTGGACGATCAGGAAGAATCTCCAAGTGGGGAGCCATAATAAAATAATACGACGTGGTGCACGAGACGAGGACCGCGATAAAAGGACAAGTGGTGGCCGATTTCTTGGAAGATTTCCCCCTTGGTGATGAGGATGAGGTAGAAGGTGTACCGGGAATAATGAAGGAACAAGAGGAACCAGCGGATCTATTAGCCGACAATATCCCTACTCGATGGGAGGTCTTCGTCGATGGGGCATCAAACAAAGATGGATCGGGCCTCGGGCTAGTATTTACCACACCAAAGGGGAGGAAGATCGTGCATTCGTTCATACTAGAATTCAAAGCAACAAACAACTTCACCGAGTATGAAGCGGTGATCCATGCCTTACGAATAATTGTGGAGATGGGGCTGCAAGAGGTCCGCTTGACTAGCGACTCACAACTAGTAATTCGACAAATTACGGGCCAATACGCTACCCATGATCCTATGTTGCAAAAATATTGGGAGATCGCTCAATTTTACATCAAGAAAATTCCCAACATTAGATTCCGCCACATCTGCCGAAAAGATAACAGGCACTCGGACGCTCTGTCATACATCACCTCACAACTAGTAGACCCGAGCATCGAAGGAATACGTGTCATGAGGCTTCTTATCCCGTCTATCCCGGAAACACCAGAAGTACGGGTCGAGGTGGCCATTAACACATCCGAGAGATACAAGGAAGGCGACTGGAGAAATCCAATACATCAATACTTAGAGACGGGTGAGCTACCTAAGGGACGGCCCGAGATAAAAAAAATCAAAAGCAATTCGGGCGCCTACGAGCTGCGGGAAGGGATTTTATATAGAAAATCTTACCTAGGACCACTCCTACGATGCTTGAGTAAAGAAGAGGGCCACATAATCCTTCACGAACTACACTATGGAGCGGCCGGAAACCATAGCTCGGGAAGAAGCTTGTCGGACAAGGAAAAAATAATGGGCTACTTTTGGATATACATGAACGAAGATGCGAAGCAAATGACGAAAGCTTGCGAGGAATGTCAACGTTTCGGGAAGAAAATCCATGCTCCCGGAGTACCTTTAAACTCAGTTATAAGCCCGTGTCCCTTTGCTAAGTGGGGTATAGACATTATCGGGCCATTACATGTAGGAACAGGGAAAAGGAAGTATCTGATTGTGGCCATGGATTACTTCACCAAATAGGTAGAGGTGGCACCGTTAAGACATATACGAGACAAAGACGTCTTCAAATTTATCTGGGAACATATCATTTGCCGCTTTGGGGTCCTTGCAGCTATCGTATCGTATAATGGAAAACAACTACAAGGCGAGAACATCGATCTTCTATTCAACACTTATAACATCAGAAAGAGCAAATCTACCCCGATTTACCCCCAGAGTAATGGGCAGGCCGAGATCACTAACAAGACTATCGCCGATAACATGAAGAATAAACTGGACGGGTAATATGGCAATTGGTGTGAGGAGCTATATAACGTCCTATGGGCATACAGAACCACACGAAGGGAAGCTACATGATTCTCTCCATTTATGCTTACCTACGGAACCGAGGCGATCTTACCGACAGAAGGCATGATCCCTACCATAAGAACGGAAGCTTGGAGGCGAAACGTCTCATCCGATCTGGAAGAAACAAGAGAAATGGCGTTACAAAAAATGGAAAATTATCAAAGGAGGTTACAACGAGAATACAACAAGCGAGTTCGACCAAGAGAATTTAACCCTGGGGAACAAGTACTGAAATTTCTGGCTGAATGGGAGCGAGACAAAAAGGGCGGGAAGCTAGCGCCAAAATGGGGCGGACCGTACATAATTAAGTCTAAGGAGGGCGAGGGATCGTACCGATTACTGTGACTCGACGGAACAAAAGATCTCAAACCATAGGACATCAAGTTTTTGAAACTCTACCATCCTTGATGGGCGATACGGAAAAACGGTAAGCATGCATGTCTCCTATCTCTATGAAACCGAGAGGGGTAAGGGATAGGACGTGAGCGACTAATGGTCATTCGTACTCGGGGCAATGCCAGTGTGGAAGTGCCGAGGTGACTTACACTCGAATGGTCATTCGTACTCGGGGAAAAGCCAGTGTGTAAGTGTCGAGGTGACTTACACTCGAATGGGCATTCATACTCGGGGCAACGCCAGTGTGGAAGTGCCGAGGTGCCTTACAGTCGCCTGGATATTCGTACTCGGGGCAGTGGCAGTGTGCAAGTGCCGAGGTAGCCTAAGGGTTCTGGTGGTTGGAAACCAGTTCCAAAGGTTGTTGAGACGCGAGGTCTCCTCAGCTAGGTGGCCTACTTACATTTGAAAGGTCGCCCCCATCGCAAGTGGCCGTGTCCACTTGCCTGAGACTGGTTGGTCGATAACCACTCGGGAATGTCGGGCCTAGAACTAGGTTAACTGGTTCCCTTCCACTGAATCCAAAGAGATAGTGATGAGATACCCCAATCAGGACATGGAATTGGGCCTGATGACCCTCCTTGTTGGGTGTGCTTGATAGAAATGATTAAAATACTAACTTACTTGAACCATAATTGCAGGAATAACATGCGACACAAAGGACAATTCGATTGCGTCAAGCGTCTAAGTAAGAAAGTACGAAAAATGTCGTGTAACCATACGGAGCGAAGAATTTAACGGAAATAAAACAAACAACGTCGGCAACGCAGCACCCCCATAAAAACAAGCAATCAGTGTAGCAGAAATAAAAAAGGGGACAAGTGTTCAAAGCTATTTACAGCCCGACGGAAAAGGGCAACTTAGTAACGCAGCACTACAAAAGAGGAGTTCAAGCCTTTGGAGGAACTGTGCCGGCCTTCTTCTGTGCGACCTCGCGCCGCTTGTTCTCCACCCACGTCTCAATACCCGTCTGGACCTTCTCGTATATCTCGTCTGCATGGGTGACACGTTCATCCTCAAGTTGTTGGGTGAGCTGAGAAACATTCCCCTCGGCATCGGCTAGCTAGGATCTCAAATCGACCTCGACCTGCTTCAATCGACGGACCTCCTGATCTAGCTCCTGAGAACGTTTCTGCTCGGCTGCAAAACCACAAAGACAAAACATTATTCGTCGGGCACGATTTAACAATTTCGCAAGAGTAATACGTAGTTTAAATCCAAGGACCGGCCCCAACACATCGACTAAGAGACCTGAAAGGGTTGGCAACACCGACTGAAGCGACTCTGCCGACTTAGACAACTCATCCTCGGCCTTGGATAACTTCATGGTCAGCTCACTATAGTGTTGTTCGTTGAACTCGTTACTGGGGATATATTTCTTATGCTCACTCCAATCCCCCATTAACCGATTGCGCGACGCCTGGAGCACAGCTAGTTTTGATCTATTCCACTCTAGATCGTACATCACCTTATCAAACTCACTCACTCGGCCTAGCAGATCATTATTATCTCGCTCCACCACATCTTTGTCTCTTAATATTCTGCGACGATCTTTATGTAGGTCTCGATTCTGTATCTGCAAAGTGTTAACATGTTGCTCTAGATTCGTGGCCAGCATACTTTATTCAGCAGCAAGGCATTGGGAAGAGCCCAGATGAGCTCTTAAATTGTCTATCTCAGCCGGGTCTTACTCAAACTGACGATACCGTTCTAGTTCCTCCTTGAGTTCTTCGATTTCTACAGCCTGTCGATCCATTTTGTCATCTTTGTTTGCCATTCACCGACGGAGATTCTCTACCAAATCCTTCTCAATATCCCATTTCCTCTTCATGATCCTAAACTTTGAAGAAGCGTCTAAGCCTACACTGGTTACCTCGGCTAGCAAAAGGATACCCGACTCAGGATACTGGCACGATAAATTCAATCAACACAAGTTATGATTTCAAGAATAACCATCTACCTTGAGCATCGGCGAGTTTGATCTCCAACTCGTTCGCACGATTCTTCTCGTTCTGAAGTTGAAGTTGGAGAGATTCTATCAAATGCCTGTCTCTGTGGCGATTGGCGGCATCTAAGCGTACACGGTTCAGAATCTAACACAAACAAACAAGTTCACACCGTAAGCGATAACTAAAACAGAAATCAGAAGAGGGGCATCACCACATTCAGACAAGTCGCTCACCACAGTGTCAAGTGTCAGGGCGATGTCGCCGTACAGGGGAACTGCTTTCAGCATCTCCTCATCCGTGTACTTTCCAAAGTCGGAGGAAGTAAGCGCACCCAGAGAGTTCATGATAGGGACAGAGACAGTAAAGTAAGTTTCAGCGCTAGAAGACGATCCCGCAGTAATCTGGGGCACGTAAGGAAGCTCCACCGGTACATCAGTAACAACTTTCTCTGCATCGGGCATCTCTAGGAGCTCCTGTTGGTCGCCCCTACCCTGCTCATCGCCTTTGTCATCCGAGAAATTCTCACCAAATAGCTCATCTTCATTGGAAAGTTCAATGACTGGGGCCTTCTTCAGCGGTGTCTTAGCGACTTGTTTACCTCTGAGGGGATTGCACCTACGAGGATGAGGGTCAACATCACCTGCATCATCATCATCGTGCCTAGGGTGTTTCTGCACAAGGCGTCTCGTCAGAACATGTGAAGGCAAAAAACAGGGGCAAGTACATGTACTTATAAGAAAATCATTATGTTTGTTACCTTCCCCTGGTCTTCCTCAACCCTTGTACCAGCACCTCTTTTCCTAGATCCGACAATCTTGGTGAAGCCGACCTGAGATTTTCAAACAACAACAAATGACTAACTGACGCCCGAAGCTAACAAGATAAAAATCAAGAAAAGCGCATACCTTATCAGCCTTGTCATCATTAACCACCCAGAAAGAATAGGGCTCGGCGGGAAAAGTAGGCGATGGGAAATCACCATGAAGGATCGGACCTCGGACAAGAAGCAGAACTCGGGGATAGATCGAATCATTAGAATGTCGGGTTCGCTTGTTGGAACCCTGGACAATGGGATCGGCATCCAACATCATCCTTTCAACACCCTCGGGCATAGTTTTGACCCGATGAGGACTAGCAGCAAAACCGGCAAGATCTCCTAAGGTTGAAGTACCAGCTCGATAGTTGACAAGGAAATTTGCAACGGTATACTCAGGAGCGTCCTCGGGCTTGTAGGTCGACCACTCGGCAGTAGAACCATGACCATCTCGGCGATCCCTCTATTCGTCCATAATTCCGAAAGTATTGCCAGTCCATTGAGCCAAAGCACGAGAAGGCTTGATCTGAGAAAGGATCTCGTAACAAAAAGGGATATCAGGGTTGTACAAAGGAAGACGAAGGCCTAGCTCCAGTTGGCCCTGGGTGATGACCACACAATCAGCCGATTGCTCGTTCTTCTTCATATCACTCTTCTTCAGGAGACCGTTTCGGCCCGAGAGAAGGGTAAGTTCGTAATTTTGAAGATCGTACTTCTCCTTCAGCTGCTCAATGAACTCTTCATCAGAGAGATCTTTCACCCTTTTCTCGGACCTACACGAAAAAGAAAGAGAACTATCAGAAAATATAGAGCTCATGGCGCGGTCATCGTACCTAGAAGGACTATCAAACGAAAACAGAGAAGCAAGATAGAAAGCATCAAAATCGAAAAAAACATCATCAACATACCTTTTTTCAGTCATGGAGGGAGAAGAAGCCATTAACGGAGATAGTGCAGAGCTCGATTTTCGACGAAGAAAGACGAGGCGACAATAGCTACTGTATCAATCAGTAAGGGGGAGATGGCGGAAGAAAATTAAGAAGGCTAGGGTTTTTGAAGCACAAAGTAATGAAGAAATCTGGGAAAGAAAGTTACATTGGCGGACAGAAAGAGAAAGGATGAAGAAGAAGAAGCGGAAAAAGAAGCGGGCTATTTAAAGAGGAAGAGCTGTAACCGACGCCGACGGTTACAGGTAATAAAGTGCAGTTAGTGGGGCAGTGCATAGCGGGATTCGCGGCATGAACGAAGACGTGGGCAATTGGGACGACGTTCTTCCACTCGTGTCTCCCACACGAGCGAAAGAAGGGGCATAAATGTAGGTGTAAATTATCCACAGATCCAGGTGGCAACATCTCAAGCCTTGGCGCACCTGAAAACGAAGGTATGTGAAGCATAGAGTGAAGACCAGCAGGCGCGAGATTTAAGGTGACGCGTGGATCGGGCGTACAACTGTCGGACAAGACTTGACCCAGACCTCTGAAAAAGCTGACAAGACGGGACAGGGTGGGACAAACGAGGTGCAACGGTCAAGAGGATAAGAAAGTACGTGATGCATCGGCCCATTGATAAGGCGACAGATATGGCAGGCGACATCGTGTCAAGAGAACACCCGAAGAGGTCGGCTCAGACGAGAGACGGGCGAGGAATCAAGATACGTCGGCCATAGGGGACTACATGAGTTGGCTCGAGTACAGAACTGCAAAATGGATGTAACATGACCAACACCATAACTTGGTTGTATGAAACTTCTCTTATAAATAGGGTGACTTATATTCAAGAAAGGTAGGTTGTATTTTAAGGAGAGAGACTCGAGTTTACACCAAGGAAAGAAAAGTGAGAAGTAATTTCATCTTTGTAAGGAAATCCGACTAAGAGCAACACCTTTGTAACACTTGGAAGTAATAAGATTCACCCTTTCACCCCCGTGGACGTAGGTAATCATACCGAACCACGTATATCTTGTGTTCATTGTTAAGTGTTTACTTTCATTTGACTTGAGTAGAAGCTTTCTATCCTTTGGATGTAGTTGGTAGTAAAATGCATCTACAACACTTTTTTTAGTAGACCGATTGCTTTTAGCTAGAAATGGAGCTTAGACATATTGATAGATTAGTGTCACGTTGTTGTAGTCCTTGCACTCCATTACATGTCCTTTGTATATTCTCGCCTTAGCTTGACCACATTAGGATAACAATCACACGTCCTTTATTTTTTTATTTGTTTTGCTAAAAAAATAATACCACGCTATGCTTTCGAAGTAAAGCACCGGCAATTTAATTTTTCATGAAGTTGACCGAAATTGAGCCATTATGTTCTGTATCGTTCTTTAGATATATTGTAATATGTTTGGCAGAGAAAAAGGTCACTCATTTGTTTGTTTCTCATCTTTAGGACCATTATATTAATTAAACGGTCCGCGAGTTAATTAAGTATACAAAACCCCAAAGGTGTCACTATTCATCCACAAAAAACCCATCAAAACAAAAGTGACTCGCGGTTGATGAAACCAATTTTGAAATTTGGGGTTTTTGTATCAATTTTTAAAAAATTGGGGTTTTTATATTAATTTTGTTTAAGATGGAGTTTTAATGAATCCCAAAATTTGAGTGAGTTTTTTGTACCACAAGTTTCGTCACCTTTGGTTTTTATGACTAGTTTTGTTAATTAAACGAAAGTAATTTATAGTTGCCAACATGGATCAACATGTACCTTTGATTTCTCCGTTTCGATTTATGGGATATTTTTGGTTTTAAAATATAAATATTGATGAAATAAAATCAAGTGGGTGATATTTTTTGCAAGATATGTTTTTGGTGGTACTATGTGCCTAAATATATAATGATTATATCAGTATTGATGTTATTAGGTGTCTACTGGTGTTATCTACTGGTGTTATCTATTGATGTATGGGGTACGTAAATGATATAAATTGTCTATCATATCTACGGTGAAGTCTTTTTTTAATGTCCATTGTCGAAAGCATGTACCCTGGGGATCAAGTATCTACACTTACGACCAAAAAGAATGGTTGAGCCGGGGCCATAAGGCCCCGGTGATACCTAGTTGATTTATTAAATTAATATTGCAAAAAACGATAAAAAAAACCATGGGTAGCACGGGTGAAAAACTAGTAGGATTTAAATTCAAATCTGCCTTTATGCAATAAGCCCCGGCTACCACTGGGTGGGCCATACAAGTCATAACCAACATGGTTGGATCCACGTTGTCAGCTGAACCTGCCAAGGGTTCCCAAAAGTCAATAAAGGCACATACCCAAACCAGCGAGACAGCCCATAATAATAATCGTTCTCACGTTTTTCTTCTTGTTTTCTTCAGCTTCTTCGTAATTTTGGCTTCTTCCTAGGATGTTTCTTCGTAGAGAGTTGGCAATTGAATCCAGCTTCTTTTCTCCATAATTTTTTTTGAAAATCCTGTTTCTTTCCTTTGTCCATCACAAATTTAATTGAAACTGAACCGCGTTGTTTTGTACGGATAAGTCAAAGGTTCTTTCTTTGGTCCCAACAAGGTTGAATTTTTATAGTATTATATCTTTCAAGATATACAGTGCCCGATATCACATCCCTTTCTATATGGTTATTGTGTTAATGTTAAAAGTAGTCAACTGTAGTCACTAGTTAGCGAGAACTATGTCTCCTTATCTCGAGTTGCCACACCAAACGATAACACTACCCCTGATCCTAATTTGAAAGTATGTGATCTCATCAATCAACAGACTAGGACATGGAATGCAGCTAAGCTGCATGAAGTCTTTGATCAATCTTCTGTAGAGAAGATTGAAGATATTCCTCTGACTATTATGCCTACTAGAGATAGAAGGATATGGGTCAATGCAAAAGATGGTAGATTTTCGACTAAAGTTGCATATCATACCCTCTCATTAAGAGGGGACATTCTAAATTATGACCTATGGCTCACCTTTTGGGCGCTATTAAATTGCCAGCAAGGGTGAAATTATTTGTGTGGAAAGCATTGAAAGAGGCTTTACCGGTGAATCTAATTTTCCATCAGAGAACAAATATATCAGATTTTATCTGCCCAAGATGCAAAATGAAAGAAGAAACAATTATGCACTCCCTAATCTTATGTTCAAAACTAAAGACAGTATGGTCACAATTAAATATTATAAATCACCAATTTCAGAACTTTACCTGTATTGAATGGGTGAGATATTGGCTGCAATTGAATCCATATAAAGACGGTTCTTCAAGAGTTGAAGATTTCCCAAAAATTGCTTGCATGATGTGGTCAGTCTGGACCAGCAGAAATTCGATCGTCCATGAAGAAAAAATTGAAGAACCAATTTCAATTCTGGCAAGAGAAATGGCGATGTTACCGGTAAAGGAAATCAATTGCAACTTCAAAAGATTTCTACAATCACCCAAATACCTAAGATTTCAGATTGGATATCTCCAACAATGGATTGGATCAAAATAAAATGCGATGGGGCTTGGAACATTGATTCAGTGAACGGAGGAGGGGGGTTTATTATCAGAAATCATAGACACCAATTCATACTAGAAGAAGCGACGTATTTTTCCTGTGGTTCTGCAGAAGAGGCGGAGATACGAACAATCAAAGAAGCCATGAAAAAATCTTGGGAAAGGAAAGACAAACAAGTAGTAATAGAAAGTGATGCTGAAGGAATATAGAGAAGATAAACCGAAGAGAATTTAACGGAAACCATAGAACCCAAGCTCTGTTTTCTGATATTGAATACCTAATTTCTAGATTTAGGAAAATTCGCTTTAATTTCGTTAATCGGACCAGTAATGGGACTGCCCATAATGTAGCCCAATGGGCAAAAACTAATCAGACATATGTGGCCTGGTCTACACCACCGGTTTGGCTTATGCCATCCCTAAGTGCCGACCATAGTGTCATTAGACATGTAATGTGATTGTATTGTTTCGGCTTTGTCCGATTTTTGCTTAGGAAAAAAAAAATGTCTCCTTATCTCTGCATGAGATAGATGAGTATGGATGATGTCCGGTAGTGCTACCCTTCCCTCACACATTCCCCCCGTAGATTTTTCCCTTGAGGTGTCAAATTTTTACCCTTTGATCTCCCGGATTGAGATTAACATGGGGCCTTTTTATGTGGCATTAGGATATTATCTTCATGGCATCTTATGGCGGAAAATTTTGGTGAACTTGAACGAGGGATGGGTAGGGTATCATTTCGGATGACGTCTGCGGTAAATCTGAATTGTGGTTAGCCGACCATTCGATTTAAGGAAATTGCATTCGGATTTTGTCCCTATATGATTTGGATTCTACTGCATCCTACCGGGAGGTGTTACTATAGAAAAAAATTAGAGATTGTTAGGATTCCATGTAAGCACCATTGTGCGCGGACTGCTAGTTGCCAGTTGCCACCATCTCTAACTAGATGACCGCTGCCACGGTGGGACGGTCAATCGAAAAAATTGGCGCAAAACTAAATTTTATATAATGGCTATGCAATCAGTTTTCAAAAATTGTGTTTAAAATGGAAATATCATTTTTCCTGAAATGGAGAGCACGTCGTTTTATTAGTTGCAACAGAAAATTAGTTAATGCCTAAACCAAAATATGGATGCATAATATGTTATGCATCCTTAGTGGTGGTTTGCATAATGGCTATGCATTCAATTTTCAAAAATTATGCCTAAAAGGATAAACACCTCCGAATATTTCGTAAAAACTCTAAATTTGATATTGTTGTTTGTGCTCGTTGGATAGGTTTTTTTTATTAGCTTTCCAACGAGATAAATTTTGTAAATTTCCGAGGCACGGATTTTTAGATATGTTATGTTAAAGTTTGCTTTCCAATTATACCCCTAAAAAGATATGATACATAAGGAGTCATAGTAATTGGAAAAAAAAGGAGGGATAATGGCGTCATTTCAAATGAGACACCAAACAAAATCCAATCTTTTTGTTTCAATTTGGAAAAATATCACGAGCCACATTGACATAAAGTCACCATATATAAAGTCCTCCCTCGTTTCGCTCGGTCGGCCTAATTATACAGTTGGTATTGTATTCACTCTCCAGACCACTGTACTACTCCCCAGACTAATGGTGACATGTTATATAATTTATATCATATTGTCAGCTGTTTCAACATAGATCAGTGGAGCTTGAGAAATTCTGTATGCTTGTATATTCCGCATGAGCTTGAGAATTTGGGTGAATCGGGTCTGAACTTTGAACCCTTTGCGTTGGAAGATTAGAGAGCTAGATTGATAGAGATAGAAAGACATATCAGTTCCCCAGGCACACATTCTTGCACTTACTCAAAGATGTATAGCCAACGACATAACAAAGATTGGCTTCCCACAAAGATAATGGAATTTTTTTTTTCTAGCCCAATTATTATATTTTGTGTTTCCAAAAGAGCGAAGCTCATAAACATTCCCTATTCCGCGTAAAGGTGCGAGAATTGTGGAACTCGTCAACAAGGCAACAATTATGTGCGAGTTCAGCTCAGTCTAACCCGCCGAGTGACCAGGTCCGGTTCATACCAATAATACCCTTTCCAGTCAGCCAGGTAAACTACTCTGGTTAGGTTAGAATTCAATGGGTCGGCTGTTCAGAAATGTCCTGCATCTTCTTCAATTATAACGATACCTGTTGCAGTTTCTCCTTCACATTAATCTTATGCAAGTTTGCAGAGAGCCAGTGACAGATGGATATGAATTCATCAAATCCGGATGTGAATTCATCAACTCCATACGGTATATGTATTAATTCATTTACATCAGATTGAAAGGTAATTGTAATTGGATTGAAGTTCTTATCACGACACAGGTAGGGGTTTTTATCTTGAGTTTAATTTTTCTGTACCAAACTTTCTTCCCTAATTTGATAATTTTTTGTATTTAAAATCCTTGCATGGGAACGGTTGATGATTTCGAATGATACACATTTTCTTATAAAGATTTAAAAGCTTATGGAATCATCCAAGTGTTTATCTCCACCTTTTATTATTATTATTATTATTTGGTGTTGAATTGAGCTTTTGAACTTGCTTTTAACATGTTCGTCAAAATGACCCAATGAACAATATTTTGAAACATGCAATGCAACCTGAACTTTTCATAAATTGATCTTGGGTCAGTCGTAGTTGCCGAGAGTGAAAGAACATGATATTTTTTTTTCCATATTTATGTTAACCCCTTTTATAAATTTGTGGATTCTTAGTATATTTTTAGCCGTGACATTATGGGTTAATCACATTGATCTTTATAAAAATCCCATTTTTCTACTGACCAATTCTTTTGACGGTGTAATTTCTCTTTGTTGTAATTTGAAATGCAAGTGCTTGCCATTTTGCACTCCCGAAAATATCTCCTCAATTACGTTGCTTTGAACTACTGTGCTTAACAATTGTTGCATTTTTAAAATTTGGTGTGTAATTAACAAGTTTTATACCATGATATCTTCACTTAAGGATAGCTAGTATTAATCAGTTGGTAACAGCTACCAACTTATCTAAGCTATGTGTGTTCCAAGATGAAAAATAAGATGCCATTGCAATTTATGGGACCTTGTTAAAGAAGTACCCAATTAATATTATGCAACTGTATTTGATAGGTACCCAATTTGTATTACTTGACCATGGTGGATATGAGGTAGATTCATTTTATAATGTTCCTGACGCGAATTTTCAATTGAGGTAGATTCATTTTATAATGTCACGGATTCATTATATTTTTAGCCGTGACATTATGGGTTAATCACATTGATACCAATGTAGGTGGATAAATTGAGGTAAATTCATTTTATAATGTTCGTAATCATTTCAATTGATCCATTTCTCATTCGGTCACTAATTTACAAATGCGAATTTGCAATTTTCTGCAGATGGATATGTTATTGTTGATGAGAAATTGCCAAATTATGTTGTTCCTGACGCGACTGATTTCAAGGTACTGTCAATTGTCTCCAAAGCTATTGCTTTTATATGTCTCCTAGATCTTAGTTCATATACAAAGATAACAGGTTTGGATATCAAAAATGTTACTTGAATTTTAGAAATACGGCTAAGGAAATAGTGTCTTGGTTCTTTCTTTTTTTTGAATATGTCTTGCACAATTGGTAATAAGCATAGGTCATCTTTTACTAGTCATGCCTGTCGGTATGTGTTTACAATTTTTTACTAGTAATAAACTAATCATACTATCACTTGGCATCTCTGCAGTTGAAGCCATAGTTTCACAATGTGCTGCGGAGGTGAAAACTACAGAGGATACCAATGCAGCCAAGTGATTATGTGGCAAAGGTGAAGACACTATAGAAGCTACCAATGCATCCAAGTGAATATGCGGCAAAATGAGCAAGTATTTTAATCGACTGTCCATTTTATCTCTAGTGATAAACTTATTTTGTTTTTCTTAATTTTTCTGAAACATAGGTATCAATTATCAAAGCATTTTCAGTATTACCGCTTATTTTTAGTGACTGTCAAAACAAATTCTGAAACTGTATTGATAATTGAGAATATCTGTTTTCTTGTCCGGTAGGTGGCGAGGATTGGATTTGGAAACCACACTATAAAGGAGTGTTATCTCAGCTAAATATTTGGTCCGTAAGAGATGTAATAAACTTCCAGGTGCGCATATTTTATGGAGGCAAGCTGTTCATCCATCCCTACTTCCAGGAATTGGAAGATCCAGCGTGAAACTTGTCCGACTTTCGACAAACTTGAGCAGGTTCAAGTTCCAGTTTGTTAAGAAATGATGTTTGTGTAATAACGGAGAGGAGACGCTGACACACATCTTAGGTGAATGTAGTTTTGCTACAAGGGCATGGAGATGGATTCAAAATGTCCGAAACTATTCTATTGGTGATTCGCTCGGAACTATGGCAGACTCGAAATAGCTTTGTACGTGAAGAAACCCCTCTATACGATCGCTTGACCAGCATACCTAATTTATTTTATACGATTATTTTTGTTCTGTACCCAATTTATTTTATAAGATCGTTTTTGTTCTGTACCCAATTTATTTTATATGGGTTAATGAACTAACCCGACCAGGGAGGGTGGGTTAGAAAAAAAAAACGGGAATGGTTAACTCACCTGATCGACCGAGTCAGACAAGCACATGTTTGTCACCTTTTTACCGATTTCTTCCCTGCCTGCACCTTTCCAAAGAATGTGCAATTTCTATGCCCTTTGCTCTTTCCAAAACCCATAATTAAAATTCTATATATATGAAACCCATAATTATATATAATAGGACTTGAATTACAAAATTAACCTTTTACCCGTAATTTAATTAACCTTTTAATTACGTTTATTTTAGAAAAATGAAGACAAAAACGGTTGTGGAGAAATATGATAATAATATTTCCTTAAAAAACTCCCTAAATTAAATAACTAATAATTCTTTTCTTTTTTGTTAATCCCTAAATTAACTCCTAGAATAACTCCCTAAATTAACTAGTTTGGCATACCTAAATTAACTCACCTCTTGATTTACACGACTAGTCACCACCCTAGAGAGATTTAGGAAAATTCTAATTTTCACTAATTAATGAAAATTCCAATTTTCACCAACTAATGAAAATTTGAACTTTCACTAATTAATGAAAATTCCAATTTTCACCAACTAATGAAAATTTGAACTTTCACAAGTTTTTACCGATTAATAGAAATTCTGTTTGGTGAAAATTTCAACTTTCAATCGCAATAAGGTGACGCGGCTGGTGAAATTATAATTTTCCATGAAAATTCTCATTTCCGCCTGTTATAAATGTCAGAATAATCGCCAATGCCTGCGGTTTGCCCCTCTAATAATCAATAGCATATATACTTGTGAACAGTGAAATTTACATTTCTCACCTTTAATACTTATTTTCGGAATGTGATTCTTAAAAACAACAATTATCACTTCATAAAAATAGCAATTATCACCGGTTCATGTCCGGGACAAACCCCAAAAAAAATAAAAAATAAAGGTAGACGAAGAGATCAAACGATTTTTTTTCAAAAATTTTCAAGAAAGAAAATAACTGTTTAAAGATATCTAAGATGCTTAGTTTGGATAACGGATACGTAATAATTAAATCAGATCCATTCCAACTTTTTCACTAGTCTGCCAAGATACCATTTCTAAACCAAGTACTTGTTAGCTAAATTCAATCAAATATCAACCCTTGCGATTAGGAAATCCTATTTGGATGAATGAAAATCTAACTTCAAGTTTCCAGCAGCAAAAAGAACATCTTCTCATATAATTTGATATAAGAAACCATTCATTTAACATGACTTCAAAAACTTTGTCATTATCTTCATCAATTCAACAACAAATGCTCATAGTTGGACTACATAATTTGTGTAGGCTAATATTGATTCGATAATGGAAGGAAGAGAAAATAATTGGTGAGAACTGAAATACGTAGGACTAGGAGTGAGGCATCAGAAAACGACATCATAAATCCCTAATCTCAATTAATGGCAATACATTAACGAGAATAATCGGCCGGGAAATCAGTAAATGAATGATAAAAGGAGAAATGGCCGCCCATAGAAAACATCCAATAACTGCTTGTTGACTTAGTTGTACTATTAATTCTTTTAATAAATCGTAATTTGTAAAAAAGTTAATTTAATCTCACATATTATATGGAAACCTAAATTCAATCTAAAACTAGTAATTTCAACCGTATATTTTGTGTTTTGAGTTACAGATATATAATGTCTTAATGATGGGTTTCTAGAAGAGAGAGGAACCAAACATGGGTTCCTGAGAAATCACAAGATAATATAGATACTGTCACTCTCTTGTAAAAGAGTGGTTCACATCTTAAGATGAGAAATCGCTATAACGTTAGACTAGTGTAGTCAATTTCATTTGTTTCACCGAGATGCGAAATATCGGATATTGGATATTTCACTTGGTGTTATTGGCGAAATATCGTGTCTCCGGTGTTTCATATTGAGATTGCGTAAGACATGAAATAAAATCATCAAATCCACCTATTGGGAGATGCAAGACGTTTTATTCCATTTCTAATTTCCTTCTACTTTGATATTGGCGATATTTCACACCGGTTTTATTTTGGATAGCGAAATATCGTTCGTGTTCTGAGTGTAGTTCGGAACTCGACGTCTATAATTCGTTTTAGAAATATAAGTTCGAATATTCGCCGATTGATTTTAAACCAATTTTATATTGACTACATTAAGAATAGACACAAACAAGTAAGAACATGAAATAAAATCATCAAATCCACCTGACCCTAGAAATGCCATGGAGATGCAAGACGCAAACATTTTAAGTAATCCATTTCTAATTTCCTTCTACTTTGCACCCCCACACCACATGCTGCACGTATCAAACAAACGTAGATTCATATCAAAGTCCGGTCCCCTTTATAAAATTGCAAATATTATGACTGGCTCACTATCAAGTCACAAGTTCTGTAACTTACCAACACTATGAAAAGATCACTCTAAAATCACTATTGGTCGACCACCACTCTCCCCTCAATTTCATGGACCACCTCTTTCCTTTTGCTGCAGCCGATAGGAATTATGATGTCGATGATCTCTTTCAAACTACCCAAATATTTTGAGAAATCGTCATGGAAATCCAATGGTTTCCGTTTCCACTTATAGACAGTCGACCTTTGAGTCAACTAACATTGACGGACAGAGTCGAACAGGTCAACCCTGGTTGGAAGGGAGCCATGCTGAAATGACTGAAATGCCCTTTAGGTGGTTAACTTAACCATCTGAATCATCTACCCATTTTAATTTATACGACTTTCGGAATAAGCTACCCACTTAAACTTATACGACAATAAGATCAACGTTACCAATTTATTTTATAAGACGTTCGTTGCTGGTACCCAATTTATTTTATACAACCAAAATGATATGTGTTTATTCTTCGTGTCATTTGCTACGAAGAAATGTTATGATATGTTTTTTTTGTTACCTCAATGATAATTCGACTATATCGCTCTCATATTTTCTTGTTCCTCCATTTATAAGTCTCGTATTTTGTCACCTGAATTTTAAATGTTTGGCGCTCTCTTGGAATTCATGGCTATCAAATGAAATACAGGAAATATCAAATCTTTTGTAATAATTCATGGCTATCGAATTATCTTGGAATTCCACTCTTTCCCATTGAAGCATTTAGCGCGGAGAAAAAATGGACAGGAGAACTTCTTAGTACCATAGATCCTTTTCTTTCTATCTGGATCATCATATGCCTTCTTAGATGGCCTGAATTTTCCACTACGCTCGCAGGCTATATCAACAAAAGGTTTTCTGTCCTTTGGATTTTATTTCGACCGGTTAATAACGACCACAGTCTTTAAATTTGATGCCTGTTTCCGGCACCATTCTAACACATCTTCTTTGCTGTCGAACACCTGCACATCATGGTAGAAAATTAAGTTCACTTTGTTTCACTCACGTACATGTTAATAAGCAATAAATGAATGGTAAGGCGTAAGTCAGCAACTTACATCATTAGTAGTGAACTCGTTCCTGAAATTAGGAAACTCAGTTGCAATAGGTTGTAATAATTCAGCAATTTCGCTATGATCAATTGCAATAGATTTCCTTGGTTGAGCAACTTCGCTATAATCAGATTGGAAGGGAACCGGGATGGACCCTTCTTGTTGCGACATCCCAGCTATGAAGCGGAATAGAGACAAAGATATCGTATGAATACCGAAGAATGCCAGCAACTGACCAAACAACCTGCGCATGTTGAACCTGAAGAATGCCAGCAACTGACCAACGACCATTGTTCTCAAACCCGCCCATCTCTCCTAACTAATTCATACTCTCCTCTGATATTGAAACCCCAGACTAGTATAACCATCTTCTTCTTCATATCATACTCTTAAAACCAACCCTCAATTATTCAATTTCATACTGAATTTATTGTGATAATCAGTATCAACTCACGACAACCCTCAATATTTTATTTTCATTTGAAAGTAGCAGATTATACCCAAATGGGAACAGTTATTGAAATGTAAATGGAAATGAAATTTAGGGATTTCGGCTATGAACAAGGTTGGGTTCACATTCAATTTTATACATACAATACAAGGCATAAATCGGGGTTTGAATTTGAAGATGAATTAATGGGATGTGGTCTGATTTTGGGGTTTGATCTAGTAAACAATGAACTCCCATCTTCTATCCATACAAATCTCGATCACACCCAAGGCAACTGCAGCATAGTCTTACAAATCCCATTCAATCTCCACCAACAAAACATTGACTTCCGCCATCAAAAACAAATATTACCATTTAGGCAAAACTATTTAATCAACAGGTGTATCTTCACTTCCCTATATCTGTAAAATCGAATCGAACACAAACCCATTAACTCAAGTGTTTCTTCTTCCCTCAAGAATAGCTCCTGTTTATATCCAATTAGGATAGAGAGAATGAAACCCCATATTCCATTACTGTCACGGCTAATATATCCAGCTCCTGATTTAGAACAGTAGCTTGAACTCCATCTGTAGAGAGACAAGGAAGAAGACGCCATCTGATTGCTCTCCAAGATGTCAAAACCACCACCAACTCAACCCAAACTATGGTTAGTTACTAATTTTGTTGGAGGGGTAAGGTTGGAAAAAAATTCAAACCTTAACAAACGGATTCGGACAGACTCACTCGTCCTTCTGTGAGGATTGAATCAAATGTTGGATGGATCGGTTGGAAAAGAGAAAGCTTTGGATTTGGGGTGAGGATAGCCCAAATATTTTTACGAACTGACCAGGTGGTTGTGGGGATTTTACATATTACAGTAAATAATAGTCAGACAAAACTCAAGCTTCTTGAACCGAGATTATGAATCCTCGAAATCATTTTAACTTTTTGTTTGACAAGTACTCTAAAATAAACACCAAATATTAGCAAGTACTAAGATTAACTAGATCACCGCTGCCACGGTGCGGAGGGCCTACCGATGAAAATCGAAAAATCGTTATGCGTAATGGTGTTATAAAGCTAAAATTGATATGCATTTAATTTATGGTAGTTTACGTAAATTTCCACCATTTTTATGCATTTTTTGTGGTGGTTTGCATCAATTTACCCGATGTGCTATGTATCCTTTGTGGTGGTGCACCATTTTCCCCATGTATTATGAAACCTTTGTGGTGCTTTGCATAATGGCTATGTATTAAATTTTAAAAGTCACCAACGAATTTTTCGTAAAAACACTAAATTTTATATCGTTGTTTGTACTCGTTGTGTAGATTTTTTAAAATCCTTTCCAATGATATAAAATTTGTAAAATTCTAAAGCACGGATTTTTATATATGTTATATTAAAGTTTGGTTGTCAATTATACCCCTGAAAAAATAGGATGTATTAGGAGTTATAATAATTAGACTAAAAGGGAGGAATAATCTTGTCTAATGAAAAGGAAAAAAAAAACACATGTAATTCAAATCCAATCTTTTTATCAAATTGTTAGGTTTCATTTTACAAAAAAGTGGTCATAAAAGGAACTCCGTCCCTTCGGGCCCTCCGGTCGGTCGACCCAATGAAGTGGGTGCTTAATATGTATTTTCCAAAAATCAAAAAGGATTGGTAATCTCGACATTAAGCAAGCATATACTTGATGATAGAAATCATGTGCTGCCTGCAACTTGCAAGCTGATTGAAACAAAGGAAAACGACTTCCACTGTAAGTACATATTTTCACCACTCGCCACGTGTCCGCGGATGAACACGTGGGTGGCATGTGGCGCGACGCATCAAAAGGTGATGTCACCTGGGTATAACTAAGAAGCGTGTACCAGCAGGGAGTGATCCGCATCTCACACATCCTAGGGCCACATGTCGAGGGCCACTGAGACAAAGCACCACCGCAAAGGACCTGATACACCCTCGGACCTGCTTTAACCCATCTCGAGAAAAATCAAAGATCTACGGTCAGGAATCAGCAGCTGACACGGATGGGACAGAGTCGAAATCCGTGGTCGACGCATGCCGAGGTCCAACTACCCGCATTAAACACCCGAGACGGACGTGTCGACCAATTAAAGGAGAAGACAGCCGCACCTCTTCGGGAATGACGAGGAGAGCGAAGGATCCTCACAGGAACCGAAGGAGTCCGCGCGTTGGCACAAAGCACAAGACGATAAGATTTCAACGGCTCTTTCTGTGGACCCCGCAACGGAACTCCTATAAATACCCCTCCTCCCTAAGAGAGAGAGGAAAGTCGATTGAAAACACAAAAAGAGGAGAGAGAATTAGGAAGAGTAAGTAACCCCCAAGACTCCTTAGCCTCAGTAAGAGAATACAAAGTCATTTGACTATATGTAATCAATCGTTATATAATGAAACCCCTCGTTTAACCCGTGGATGTAGGCCTCAGTGCTGAACCACGTAATTATTGCTCTCTTTTACATTATGCACTCTATATTCCGCATTTTTATTATGCACGTTATAGATAGCTACTTGCATTCTACGCTTTATACTCTTTTCTCATTCCATTTCGTTCCGTGGTTATTTCCGTACAAACCCGCGGAGTTTTATTTGTGTTGTCATTCAAACCCAGTGATATTATGCGAGGAGATAAGGACGAGTCCGTGGACTCAGAGTCAATGAATCGATAGATCTGCTGTGTCTTGTACACGGCTTCTAAACCACGAATTTCAGTTCGAACTAATCTTGTTTGGGAACACGCAGATCACTAGCGTAATTTACGTGTTCACAATTTGGCACTAGAAACAGGGAACTTGTCCCGATAAAAGATTTATCTTGTCCTGTGATTTTGAAAACTCTGGCTGTTCCGAGCGTTGATCTCTGGAAATAGCAATGCTTGGAGCATTTATTGTGGACATATCCACTTATTTTTCGGCAGATCTGCATCTTCGAAAGAATTACTAAGTTTTTGCCTTTAAAAAATCTAACGTGTGGACATGCCCACGTATATTTTGGCAGATCTGCATCTTCCAAATAATTACTAAGTTTTCGTCTTTAAAAAATCTAGCGTGTGGACATGCCCACGTATATTTTGGCAGATCTGCATCTTCGAAATAATTACTAAGTTTTCGTCTTTAAAAAAAAATCTAGCGTGTGGACATACCCACGTATATTTTGGCAGATCTGCATCTTCGAAATAATTACTAAGTTTTCGTCTTTAAAAAATCTAGCGTGTGGACATGCCCACGTATATTTTGGCAGATCTGCATCTTCGAAATAATGACTAAGTTTTCGTCTTTAAAAAAAATCTAGCGTGTGGACATACCCACGTATATTTTGGCAGATCTGCATCTTCGAAATAATTACTAAGTTTTCGTCTTTAAAAAATCTAGCGTGTGGACATGCCCACGTATATTTTGGCAGATCTGCATCTTCGAAATAATTACTAAGTTTTCGTCTTTAAAAAAAATCTACCGTGTGGACATACCCACGTATATTTTGGCAGATCTGCATCTTCGAAATAATTACTAAGTTTTCGTCTTTAAAAAATCTAGCGTGTGGACATACCCACGTATATTTCTGCAGATCTGCATTTTTGAAACGGTTTTTTTTCATCCTCAAACCTCCGGAATCTGATTTCCCGAACGCTACTAACAGATCCCTTGCGGACCACTCTTTTCTTTTCCGTACATGGTGACTCTTTCAGGAAGATATCGAAAATGGAGAACAAAGATACAGGAAAAGCAAGAGCCTCATCAAAAGAAACACCCCGAACAACACCAGTAATGACCAGGAGCAAGCAAAATGGAGAAAAACTTAAAGGCGCAGACAAAATTCAGCAAGCAGCGGAAAGCTCAAGGCTTTTGGATGCAGCCGCTATTGCAGCGGAAGCCCTCAAAGCCACGTCAGCAAAAACCGCAACATCAAGGACCAGGGCATCCAAAGGAGCGGCTTCCAGAGAAGCCACGACCACCAGACGGCCTGAACAGCGTGAAGGGATGGCGGAATCAGGGGTACAACAACCACTCTATGGAATGCATCACACCGATGAGCAGAACGTACCCCTCAAAGTAAACCATCCACTCCTAACGACAAGCGTACACCCTCCACAGCTTGTGCAGCGGCTACCTCCACAGCTCGTGCAGCAGCTCCTCCCGCAGCCCGCGCAGCAGCTCCTACCGCAACCCGTGCAGCAGCTCCTCCCGCAGCCCGTGCAACCTCTGCAGAAGCTATACCCACAGCCAGATCCACCCGAGCCCCTGATTCAAATCATCGACGAAGACCAAACAATGGCCGTGGAGCAGCAATTACCGGAAGGAACTCCTAATCAAGAATCGATCCAATCTGCCCAGTTGAGGGTAGAATTATAAGAATTGAGGAGAACTCAAAAGACGTACGCAGAGGCGGTAGCTCTGTTGGCACAGGAAAATCAGCAACTCAGAGCTACCCGTAGCGAAGACGCAGGAATCCAGCGTGACGAGGCAAGTTCCATGGCGCTAAGACCAAATCAGGACCGAAGAATGGTGATGGCAAACAACCCAGACCCATTGAAACGAAGAGATGCGAGAAGATAACGAAGGCCTGACCCGAATCATACCCATCATGACTCGGATTATTTTGACAACTATCCCTCGCTCACGGAGAAACCTTCTTACAAGGAAGAGCACCGACGAGCAATGGAAGATCTCCGCGCCGAGATGATGGCGGAGATAAAGCAACTGAAGGCTAGGCATGGAGGGGGAAGACTGGAGCAAATGATGAAGGAAGCAAGCACTACACCCCTCACGCCACACCTAGCCAAGGCTCTTATTCCGCAAAAGTGCCCAGTTCCAGCATTCGAATGCTATGACGGATCTAGCGACCCCGCCGCCCATATTCGATATTACGATCGGATGATGGCACGATGGAATTATGACGAAGCCATACTGTGAAGATACTTCCCTTCAAGTCTGAAGGAGTCCGCGCTCTCATGGTTTGATAACTTGCCATCGAATTCCATCGACTCGTACGACCAGCTTACGGAGAAGTTCTTAACAACTTACATGTACAACAAGGTGGTAAACACCGGGATGGATAAGCTCTTCTCACTAGCCGTCCAATACAAGGAAACAATCAGGGAATACACAGACAGGTGGCACAAGATTTTCCAAGCAATTGGAAATGTAGATCCAGTGGTCAGCGTCAACTGCTACAAGTGGGGGCTCGACATGATGAGCCCACTTTTTGTCGAAATCCACGGAATCGCCCCAGCCACCGAGGGAGATCTCCGAGTAATCATAGAAAAGCACGCAAGACTAGAATAAATACAACGGGTGAACCCCAGAGCTCAGACCCAGCGTCCACCACGAACAAACTCTGCGGAACAATCCAGCAGACCTACAGGAGACGGTTCCAATGGGAAATTCAACGAAGATAGGGGAGAACGCAGGAATGACCACCGAGGAGATGTCAGAAAATTCGAGGATCAAGTCTATACAAAGATGAACACCAGTTACTCACGCATATTGAGAGAAATAAAGGGCCGCGAAACACTGGAGTGGCCATGGACCAAGGGGCAACAACCACCTAAATCACAACATGCCAAAGAATACTGTGAGTACCATTGTTTCAACGGTCACTGGACGGAGAAGTGCAAAAACCTGAAGATAATGATTCAGAAGCTGGTAGACGCGGGAGACCTTCAACAATACGTGCAAAGGACCGGCGAGGAAGATAAATCTAAACGAAGCAAGCTATTCCAATTTCCCGAAGGAAACCGCACCCTTAACACCAACTCCTGTTCTGAGTCCGTGGGACCCTCCCTAACGGCTCAAATAGGTAAAAGGCTGAGGAAACAATTCGAAGACTACTGCGAGCTTTACAAAATCGATGGGGAAGAAGTAGACGAGCACGAGCAATGGATGGACGCATCCCTGACTTTCGACACAGAAGATATAGGTAAGGACATGGAAGATCATAACGATCCCCTTGTTCTCACACTACCGATGGCGGGATGCAATATCAAGAAAATCCTCATCGACGGTGGAAGCTCCGTCAACATTCTGTTCTATGGTACATTTAAATGAATGGAGCTCAACGATGAATAGCTACTATCTTCGTATCACACCATCTAAGGATTTAATGGGGCAGCCACGAAGCCTTTAGGAGACATTATTCTATAGGTTGATGCGAGACCAATGAAGGTTGACACCCGATTCAGCGTGGTGGACGCACCATCGCCGTACAATGCTATAATAGGGCGAAGATGGGTGCATAAGCTCAAAGGGGTGGCCTCAACCTACCACCAATACCTCAGGTTCCCAACCCCCCAAGGGGTAATGGAGATAAAAGGCGATCAAGTCTTGGCAAGAGAGTGCCAAGCCCTACAAAGCCATCTCAACAACGAACAAGACGAACGGAGAAAGAGCCGAAGATCCCATAACAAGGAGAACGCAAAGGAAAAATCCATCAATGCTTACCTAGAAGAGATCTCCGGAAAAACCTTACAAAGGGGCATACAACTGAAAGCACGAAGGCTAGTACTCCAGCCGCAAAGGAAAGCGATGAGCCTATCAAATAGCAATTAAAGGAGGTTCCTCTCCTAGGGGAATCCAAGCCCATATTTACTCCTGTAGAAGCAGTGAAGGAGGTAAATATAGGAACTAAAGAAGAACCAAGGATGATTAAAATCGGAATGCTAATGGATAAGAAGCGCGAAGAATCCTTAATAAAGCTGCTCTCAGAACACGCGGACATCTTCTCTTGGAAACTAGGAGACATGCCGGGAATCGACCCAAAGACTATCCAGCACGAGCTTCATATAAAGTAGGGCACACGTCCTTTCAGGCAAAAGGTACGAAAAGTTGCTTCGGAATACCACAAAGCCGTGGAAACGGAACTTTGTAAGCTGCTAGAAGCTGGATTCATCAAGGAAGTCAAATATCCAACATGGATCTCAAACATGGTCATCGTACCTAAAAAGAACGGCGGGGTGAGAATATGCATCGATTTCACCAACCTCAACAAGGCGTGCCCCAAGTACAGCTACCCGTTGCCAAGCATTGATCAACTGGTCGAAGCGGTAGAAGGATACGAAGAGATGTCATTTATGGATGGATACTCCGAATACAACTAAGTGTTCTTATCTGAGGAAGATCAACAGCATACAGCATTCTATACCCCGTACGGTCTCTACTGCTATGTAAGGATGCCCTTCGGACTCCGAAACGCAGGGGAAACATACCAGAGAATGGTTGATGCCATATTTAAGCCGTGGATAGGAAATACTTTGGAAGTATACGTAGACGATATGCTGGTCAAGAGTAAGCTACAAAAATATCATCACCAAGATCTGAGAGATATATTTCAAGCAATGAGGGAGCATAACATGAAGGTTGACCCTGAAAAATGTACCTTTGGCGTCACCTCGGGGAAATTCCTCGGTTATCTGGTGACAAAAATAGGCATAGAAGTCGATCCGGCCAAAATTCAGGCTATTGAAGAAATTCCCTCTCCAAGGAACCTAAAGGAAGTGCAAAATCTAAACGGCTCCCTAGAAGCCCTGGGAAAATTCATATCCAGGTCCTCGGATAGATGCAAGCATTTCTTTAACATCCTCAAAAAGGGTAGTAAATTTGAATGGACGTCAGAGTGCGAGGAAGCCTTCAAAGAAATCAAGGACTACCTTGCCGGAATCCCATACTTTACGAAACCCGATCCCGACGAAGTCCTAGCCCTATACATAGCAGCAACAAAGAATGCAGTCAGCGCAGTATTGGTGAAACAAACACGAAGATAGAGCAGTCCATCTACTACGTCAGCAAGACTCTCAATACAGCGGAAAGGAACTACACAAAGATTGAACAACTCATTCTGGCGTTAGAATGGGCTACCCAGAAGCTAAGGACCTATTTTTTAACACACTACGTCCGCGCTCCCTGCAAATCACCACTAGAAGTTGTCTTCAAAAGCGCGGGAAAAATGGGGAGAATCGCAAAATGGAACACTCATCTCGATCAGTACAACATCATACACGAAATCCAGCACTCCCAGAAGTCACAAGTATTGGCAGATTTCCTAGCAGACCTACCACTGAACCACGACGAAGAAGTCTTGATTGAAGGTCTCAACACAACAGGTTTACCAAAAAGCAGCGAAGGCAAAGATCCCGTGGATGTTCTCGAGCCAAGAAACTAAAGGCAATGGGAAATATTTGTCGATGGCTCAAGGAACAAAGAAGGCGCAGGCATTGGCATCGTAATTACTACCCCCCCACGGGAGAGCGAATCATCCACGCGTTCAGACTAGAATTCAAAGAACACACCAACAACATCGTCGAATACGAAGCTGTTGTGCATGCCCTACGTCTGATAATCGAGATGGGTATAACAAATGTGCGCTTAACCAGCGACTCACAACTGGTCATCAGGAAAATAGAGCTGGAGTATAATGTATACGACGAAACTTTGTCGGCATACATGGCACTAGTACAAACGCTGGCACATCAAATACCAAACATCACATTTCGACACTTAAGAAGAAAAGAGCTCAGGCACGCGGATGCCTTGGCATACATCTCATCTATGTTGAAAAACAAAGATACGAAAGCAATCAAAATCGCCAGAGTTTACGAGCCATCGATCCCTCCCCCATAGACATGTGCTGCAAATAAGAAGCACGTCGCGGAAGGAGACATGGCCAACGACGACGTAGGAGAACACATCGCGGACGATTTTCAAGAGGATGACATCATGACAAGAGCGTATGAAGACGAAGACTTCAGCAACGAAGAAGACTGGAGGAGGGGCATCCACCAATTCCTCAAGGAAGGAATATTACCCCGAGACCTAAAGCAGGCCAGAAAGGTCCAATCAAAAGCAGGAAGGTACGAATTAAGGGGAGAGATCTTGTACAAGAAATCTTTCCTCGGACCTTTGTTACGATGCTTATCTAGATCAGAAGGCCATCTGGTGCTAAAATACATACATCGAGGGGACGCGGGGAACCACAGTGGGATGAGATCCCTAGCCGACAAAGCAAAAACCCAAGGGTACTATTGGCCAACAATGATACAGGACGCTGCAAAGATGTCAACCAGATGCGAAGAATGTCAGCGGTTCACAAGACGGATCCACGCACCAGCAACAATGCTAAACTCAGTAGATAGTCCTTGGACATTCTCAAAATGGGGCATAGACATCGTGGGACCTCTGACCGAAGGATCCGGGAAAAAAAGATTTTAGATAGTGGCCACGGACTATTTCAGTAAATGGGTGGAAGCTAAAGCCTTGGCAAGAATACGCGACTCAGACGTCTTCACGTTCATCTTTCAGAACATAATATGTCGGTTCGGAATCCCGGCAGAAATTGTTTCCGACAACTGTAACCAATTACAAGGTAAAAATATCGACTTACTATCCGATACCTTCAAGATCCGAACAAACAAGTCAACACCAATATACCCCCAAAGAAATGGCCACGCAGAAGCTACAAACAAGACCCTCGCCCTTATTCTCAAAAAACAATTAGACGAGCACAAAGGACGATGGTGCGAGCAACTGCATAATGTCTTATGGGCATACCGAACAACCCGAAGATCATCCACAGGGGAATCCCCTTTCTTTCTGACCTACGGGACCGAAAATGTCATCCCCACGGAAATCATCATGCCAACCACGAAGACATAGGCATGGGAAAAGAACCTCACAACGGACATGATGCTGGAAAGACTCGACGATCTGGAAGAAAGAAGAGAAGCAGTGCAACAAAAGATGGAGAATTACCAAAGAAGATTAGCAAGAGAGTACAATAAGAAGGTTAAACTTAGGAATTTCGTAGAAGGACAGTATGTGCTAAGGACCATACCACAATACCAAAGGGAAAAGAAGTGGGGAAAGCTGGCACCAACATGGGGGGGACCTTTTATCATACAAGATATAGCAGGGAGCGGATCCTACTACCTGCGCAACCTAAAAGGGGAAGTCCTCCGCCATCCATGGAACGCCAAGTATCTTAAGCCGTACCATCCTTAGATCACAACGCGGCGTTGCAACTGCGTAAGGAATACCAGAAGAGGAAGACGATGCTTTTCAATGTTTCTATCTCTGGACGAGGAATAGCATGCCTCGATAAATCAATGAAATAAACTTTTGTGTTCTAAGTCATTCAAATGAGAAGGAAATTTTCAGATTTTTTCTAAATCAGCTGGTCGACGGAATGAGGGACATGTACATAGTGACACCCCATATCCTAGAACGCTGCATCGACCTCCACCGTCTGGGAATCCTCTGATCAAGGATTAGCCAGCGGGGAAATAGGTCTCAAAGATGTTCACGAAGGTAATTACCTTCGGCATCGCATTAGGTCAACGGGTCGAAGGAATGAGGGACTTGTACATAGACAGGGGAGAGAGCGTTGGATATTAATATGTCATTCACGAGAACTTCAACACTGAGATGAACTTTGCGAAGGAAGCCTCTGTCGCGATTCCTGATTTCCATGTTCTTATAGTATTCAAGATAGTCATATCTTCTTTCTGCACGATCGCGATATTTGACATAATTGGCTAAAAGTTCACCATTTTCTTTGCAAACTGAAGCCAATTTATCAGCCAAGTCAGAAATGGTGGTTTGAAGACTTTTCTAAAATTCTGTGAGAAAAATAGATAAGCCAGAAAAATATTCTGACGAAGATCTTACAAAAATATAGCAGAGAAATTTGAACAGAAAAATTAACAATTAAGGCAGTCAAAATGACTACCTTCTCTCTGCGAAGAGAAGTTTTGAATTAATGACAAGACACAACTCTCCCAATGGTTCATGGCATCATCAAATTTATCTCCAATTATACCCTTCAGGCGAGATTTTATACTTTCTTCTTTAGAAAGAAGATAAGCATTTTCTTTCTCCAATAAGGAATGAGATTCTTTTAATCGAGAGAAACGTTATTTGAGTTTATTAGCCTTTACACTTAGAGCTATCCTACCCTGGATGAGTTTGTCCTTCTCAGCTATTGATGATTCAGTTACTTCTTTGAGTTCTTCTTTCAATAAAGACAGAGATTATTCTTGATTGTCACACACTTTCTGAAGAATACTTAAATGCTGCGAGGAGATCGTTATTTTATTTGAGAAGCTGTGCTTTTCTTGAGATAAGATCTCATTTTCATCTGATAAAGTTTTTATCGCCAAATTAGATTGGGTTAACAAATAAGAAAGACGAGCAACTTCGCTAGTTAACAGACTTTTCCTTTGTATTAGTTTGTTATTCTCATTGGTAAGTGTAGGTGTAAATTATCCACATGGCCAGGTGGCAACATCTTAAGCTCTGATGCACCCAAAAACGAAGAAACACGAAGCATAGAATGAAGAACTGGCAGGCGCGAGATTGAAGAAGCCACATGGATTGGGCATGATCGATCTATAGCTGTCGGACAATACTCGACCCCAGGCCCCTGACAAAGCTGACAAGAAAAGACATGGTGAGTCAAACGAGGAGCGGTAGTCAAACGAATACGAATATATGTGTCACATCGGCCAACTACAAGGTAGACATACGAGAAGGGCGACATCGTACCATGAGAACACCCTAAGGGATCGGCTCGGAAGAGATACAGACGGAGGAGTCAAAACACATCGGCTACATGAACTGAAGAAGGGACGACATAAGCAGGCCCGACCACAGAACTTCAGATTAGATGTAGTGTGACCAACACCAAAGTTTGGTTGTATGTAATCTTTCCTATAAATAGAGGAACTTATATCTAAGAGAGATAGTTGTAACTTTGGGGAGAGAGACTTGATATTTCAGCAAGAGTAAGAAAGTGAGAAGAGAGTTGATCATGTAAGTGAGTTTGGGGAAGAACAACACCTTTGTAACACTTTGAAGTAATAATATTCACCCTTTCACCCCGTGGACGTAGGTAATCATACCGAACCACGTATATCTTGTGTTCGTTGTTGAGTCTTTAACTTCATTTGTATGAGTAGTAGGTTTCTATCCTTTGGATGTAGTTTGTAGTAAAATGCATCTACATTCTGGCGCCGACTAAGGGGATCCGACTAAGATCTCCGGATACCTTGCCTAGAAGGCCTTCAGAGACGATCAAAAGCTCTTAATTACACGTTAAAGTGTTGTAGTTGAAGCTAGGATGAACTATGTTGGCCAAAATGATTATTGTTTTGAGTCATTTACTATGTGTGTAAAGTTAGGGTAGTAGCAACGTCTTCACAAAGCGTAGTAGAGTTCTCGTTTTTTCGCCCGCCAACAGTTTGATCGGCAGAAAATCTTCCTAAGCTCACCGGCGATTAACAGTTCGGGTTGGAAGCTAGGTCGAGAATCTGTCGAAAGGACGACTGCTTGTTTTTGTTGGTTGGAAGAATTTTAGCGTTAAGCAAGTCTTTTTCCACCTACGGAATAAATTTGGGTGCTCATAATTATAAAAAAGTTTGAGTTTTAGATGTCTCCTCGAGTGATAAGTTGTCGACCGTATGAAATTTTTCCCGGCGGTGTAGCATAAGTCATCGGAAAGGTCATAGTTAGATCTTGAGAAAGTGGAGTTTGTACAAACTTGGTTCGATCCGTGAGGTTACGGGCCGTACTTTTTAATCATCACGTGCATAAGTTTAATAATTTGGAGCATATAGAATAAAGGACAAACTAACTTAAATGCATGGGTCGGGTACTGAAAGCGACGTCGTACGGAGTAATAACGACGTAGCGCAAAATCTTCCACAAAGTCAGCCAGAGTCAAAATAGGGTAGATAGGCAGAACCTATCCGATAAAATGAGTCGGCCGTGTGTCTGCAAGCTTCGTTATCGTCACATTTTTTACGTCAGTTGGATATATATCACCTTTTATGATCGTTTTTTGCCAGTAGTAGGTAAAAGTAAGGTGTTCTTTGTATTTGCTAACGTAGGTAGGCACGATACTCGGCTCACCACATACCACGTCCGATGGCTAGAACCTCAGGGACTAGAAGGACATTAAGGAATCGCACAGTTACTAGCAGCAACATGCAGACAAGGGTAACGGGGCCAAGACAAGATGGTAGCCGACAACCACCACTCGAGGAGTCTCATGAAGCTGCGCGAGGCATGCCAACTATAGATGAAGGAGCAGATCTTGGGCGAGATAACGACACCCTACCCTTGGACCAGGTCATATTGACCCAAAGGAGAGTTGACCAAGTCGACGGGCTTACATCTTCAGACACACAGGACGACGAAGAGGCGCTTGCGGTACAAGCTCAGAGACAAAGATCAAGGCAACAAGCCGAGTACCAGGAAGCCTTGGGAAGAGAACAAGAACGTCTGCGATAGATTCAGTTGGGGCGAGGAGCATCCAGTAACGTCGGGCATGTATCTGCTCGTGCAACCAGATATACAACTGGTCCGATACTACCCCCACCACCGACGTCGGAACCGCTACAGTCCCGACCATCCCACCCCAACGGAGATTCTAGCCATGAGAGCACAGACCCGACGTTGTTGGCTATTTTAGAAAATCAAAGAAGACAAAAAGCGGCACTGAGGGAGCTCAATCAGCGGAATCTCGCCTTGGAGTTCGAGAATTACCAATTAAGGAACCAGCGAACCAGGTCACGAGGATCGTCTAGCCAAGTAACATCGAGCAACCGCGGCCGATCAGAGAAACCACCACCCCGACTGGGCCGAGTAACCTTAATCGGTATAGGCGATCTCCAATACCTTCCCCAAGAGGATACGGGACACCCTAGGAGTCGTCCACTGATGAAGAGAGGCGAGCGGCAGGACGGGGCGATAAAACCTAAGCTTAAAGAGTTGGAAGCAAAGATTAAGGAGCTATCGGTAAATAGCGAAGAGAACAAACTGGTATAGATTATGAGCGAGGCGGAGAAGACACATTTTTCCCAAGAACTTGAACAAATGCCGTTTCCCCCGAAGTGTACCTTACTAACGTTTCCTTCTAGATTCGACGGAACAGGTGACGCGGTCGATCATCTGAAGATGTATACCATGTCGTTGATACAATGGAAAAGTAGTACGGTAGTCATGTATAAATTCTTTCCGGCGAGCTTGGAAGGAGAGGCGCGAGATTGGTTTTATTAACTTCCATCTGGATCGATTGACGGATATGATGCACTAGTCGAGGCCTTTCTCAAAACTTACATGCACAACAGTCGACCTCGGCCAAGAATGAATAAGCTATTTACCCTCGCCACGAGATTCAGGGAACCCTTGAGAGCCCTAACCGATAGGTGGAGGAAGTTGTGTACTGAGATTGGAAAAGTGCCGGTAGATCAAGCTATCTTTGGATTTGAGAACGCATTGGGAAGATCAGACCCAATCTGGATAGCTATGTTCTCTGAAAATCTAAAGACACTAAAGGAGATGCGAAGAATGTAAGAACATTTTATCACCTTAGAGGAAGTTCAGGCCGAATCAAGAGATAGGGGGGTACAAGAAGCTAGCGCGGAGGTATCCGAGTCCAAGACAGTCATGGACGATTCCGCTGGGCGTCCCGAGAAGAGATCGGACCATCCATCGGGGAGTAGCAGGAAGAAGGAATGGGTGGCTAAAGGGAAGAAGCCGAGGCATGAAGCCCGATCGTATACTCATTTGAACGCTCATTTAGAGGAGGTATTCAAGGAAGTCGAGAAGAGAAACGATATCAATTACCCAGCGTCAAGGGGAGTCCAGTTCCACGAAACCAAGAATCACCCCGAGTACTGTCTCTACCATCAATATAGAGGCCACTCCACCAATAATTGCAGAGAAGTTAAGGACATCGTCCAACACCTTGTTCGAGATGGATACCTAAGGAAATTCGTCCGACACCCAGCTCAGCCGATGGTGACACCTGATGCGCCGATTCATCAAGTCCGTATCGATAGGTCAACTCAGTTTGTGAATACTATTTCACATACCACTATGCAAGATTACACCCTCGGACCAGTAATCACTTCAAGGATCCATAAGAGGGATCACAACGGCAAAGAAATATTTAGCGTGGCCAAGACCTTACCTTTGGAATCTTGGATGGTGCAGCCTATTTTTTTCTCGTCCAAGGATGTCCCAGCAAATGGGCAAGCACACAGCGATCCCATGGTCATCACGTTACTAATTGAGAGATGGGGAGTAAGAAGGATTCTCATCGATAGCGGAAGCTCAGTTGAAGTATTATTCTATGACACGTTTAAAAGAATGGAGCTGTCGGACGACTTTCTCGTCCCCTCGACGAATCACATCTACGGTTTTAATGGAACAGTAACTATCCCTAAGGGCGAGGTAACACTGAGGGTATCGTACGGAGGGGGCTACCTCGACACACTAACCACCTTCTGTGTGGTCGATGTCGCCTCGCCTTATGAAGCAATTATCAGGCGACCTTGGATCGCTGGGACTAAAGGGGTGGCATCAGCATATCATCAGAGATTAAGGTTCCCGACTTACAAGGGAATAGCTGAAGTTGTGGGCGACTCTCAGGCAGCGCGACAATGCATGCAGACTGATGCCGAAATAAATGAAGATCGGCGAGCTCGACTGAGACGAGATAAGAAGGAAGCCAAAGAGGTTAAGGCTGCCGAAGAATTGGAAGAGACTATTTCACAAGTGGTCATGGCATATGAGACCCAAGAGCAAGACCCTTTATAGCAGTCAAAGGAAGCGGCTCTATTTCGGGAAGCCAAATCAAATTTATCAACGGTCGAGCCGACTCGGGAAGTGAATTTGGGGACGATTGAGGAGCCAAGGTTGGTAAGGATTGGTACTTTACTATCGGACGAACAAGCAAGTCAACTAACGACGGTTTTAAGGGAAAACTTAGACGTGTTCGCATGGGAGGTATACGATTTAGAGGGCATTGACCCCGAGGTCTGATGCTACCACTTAAAGATTGACTCGAGGTTCAAACCAGTCAGGCAAAAAATGAGGCACATCGCACCAGAATTACAGGCAGCAGTTGAGGCCGATCTAAAAAAGTTGCAGGAGTATGGGATAATCAGGAAATCACATTACCCGCAATGGATATCTAACATGGTCGTGGTACCAAAAAAGAAAGGTGGAGTCAGTATATGTATTGATTTCAGCGACTTGAACAAGGCCTGCCCGAAGGACAGCTTCCCTCTCCCAAGCATAGACCAACTAGTAGAGTCCATGGTCGGGTACGAGGCGATGACATTGATGGACGGTTACATGGGCTACAACCAAATACCATTAGCGCTCGAGGACCAAGAGCATACCTCCTTTTTTGCACCAAGAGGGTTGTATTGCTACACAAAAATTCCATTTGGACTTAAAAACGCTGGCGCTGCTTACCAGAGACTAATGGGAGACATGTTCGAAAACAAGATCCACGACACCATAGAAGTTTACGTGGACGATATGTTAGTTAAGAGTCGCCGAGCTAAGGATCATGTCCGAGACCTTCGGGAGATTTTTCAGACAATGAGGAAACACAAGATGAAAATCAACCCCGCTAAGTGCGACTTCTGGGTTACATCGGGAAATTTTCTGGGATATATCATCACCTCCAGAGGAATCGAGGCAGACCCTGAAAAGGTTAGGGCGGTCTTACAAATTCCTTCTCCCGCGACGGTAAAAGATGTGCAAAATCTAAATGGCTGCATAGAAGCGTTGGGGCGATTCGTGTCACGATCGTTGGACAAATGTAAAGCCTTTTATGACATCTTGAAGAAGGGAAAGCAGTTTCAATGGACGGACGCAAGCGAAGAGGCTTTTCAAAACATCAAGTTATATTTAGCCAGCCTCCCGGTTTTGCAGAGGCCTGAGCCGACGGAAATCCTCACCCTGTATTTAGGGGCGACACCATATTCCATTAGTGCAGTATTGGTTAAGACAGAGGGGAACACCGAGAAGCCAGTATATTTCACCAGCAAAACACTAAGCCCGGCCGAGAAAAACTATACCAGAATGGATCAGATAGTGTTGGCCATAGCTTTTGCCACTTCAAAACTCCGAACTTATTTTCAAACTCATCATATACGGGTTCTCACCAAGTCGCCCATCGAGGCAGTTTTGGATAATGCAGGGCGACCAGGGAGAATCTCTAAATGGGTGGCCTTGATCAAACAGTATGATGTTGTATATGAGACAAGGACGACGATTAAAGGATAGGTAGTGGCTGACTTCTTAGCAGATTTCCCACTTAGCGATGAAGACGAGGTGGAATATATACCAGGGATGATGGAAGAGCGGGAAGAACCTACTGACCAATTATAAGCCACCAGTCCTACGCAATGGGAAGTTTTCGTCGATGGAGCATCAAACAAAGAGGGATCGGGCCTCGGGCTAGTGTTCACCACGCCAAAGGGGAGGAAGATGGTACATTCATTCAGACTAGAATTCAAGGCAACAAATAACGTCACCGAGTATGAGGCGGTAATCCATGATTTGCGAATAATCGTGGAGATGGGACTGCAAGAGGTTCGCTTGACTAGTGACTCACAATTGGTGATCCGGAAAATTACGGGCCAATATGCTACGCACGATCCTGAGCTGCAAAAGTATTGGAATCTCTCCAAATTTTACATCAATCAAATACCGAACATTAAATTCCGCCACATTTGTCGAAAAGATAACAGGCACTCGGACGCTCTATGATACATCGCCTCTCAGGTAGTAGACCCCAACATTGAAGGCATCCGTTTTATGAGGCTTCTTACCTATTCTATCCCTGAAACACACGAAGAACGAATCAATGTTGCCGTCAACACAGCCGAGCGATACAAAGAAGGCGATTGGAGAAAGCCGATACATCAATACCTGGAGACGGGCGAGCTACCCAGGGGTCGGCCCGAGATAAATAAAATAAAAAGTAAGTCGGGCGCCTACGAGTTGAGGGAAGGGATCTTATATAGAAAATTTTACCTAGGACCACTTTTGCGATGTCTGAGTAGAGAAGAAGGACACATCATCTTGTATTAATTACACTATGGAGCCGCCGACAACCATAGCTCGGGGAGAAGCTTATCGGCCAAGGCAAAAACAATGGGATACTTTTGGATGTACATGAACGAAGACGCCAAGCAAATGGCGAAAGCTTGTGAAGAATGTCAACGATACGGAAAGAAAATCCAGGCGCCAGGAGCACCTTTGAACTCTATTATAAGCCCATGGCCCTTTGCAAAATGGGGAATAGATATTGTCGGACCATTACATGTAGGAACGGGGCATAGGAAATACTTGATCGTGGCCACCAATTACTTTACCAAATGGGTAGAGGCTGCACCGCTAAGGCACATCCGAGACAAAGACGTCTTCAAATTTATTTGGGAACATATCATTTGCCGATTTGGGGTCCCGGAAGCTATCGTATACGATAATGGTAAACAACTACAAGGCGAGAACATTGATCTTTTGTTCAACACATACAACATCAGGAAGAGCAAAGCTACCCCCAGAGTAATGGGCATGCCGAGATCACTAACAAGACAATCACCAACAACATGAAAAAGAAATTAGATGGATCGTACGGTGACTAGTGCGAGGAGCTGTACAACGTGTTGTGGGCGTACAGAACCACGCGGAGGGAAGCCACAGGGTTCTCACCGTTTATGCTTGCTTACGGAACAGAGGCGATTCTACTAACGGAAGGAATGATCCCTACAACTAGAACGGAGGCATGGAGGCGAAACGTCTCGTCTGATTTAATTTTGGCAAAGCTCGACGATTTGGAAGAAAAGAGGGAGATGGCGTTACAATAGATAGAAAACTATCAAAGGAGGCTACAACGAGAATATAACAAACGCGTTCGCCCGAGGGATTTTCAACCAGGACAGCAAGTGTTGAATTTTTTGGCCGAATGGGAGTGAGACAAAAAGGGCGGAAAACTAGCACCAAAGTAGGGTGGGCCGAGCGAGCGAGGGGTCGTATCGATTATTGAGACTCGACGGAACAAAAGAGCCGAAGCCTTGGAATGTCAAATATCTGAAACTCTACCACCCATGAAGGGCGACACGACGAAAAGGTAAGAAAACATGGCTTCTATCTCTTTGAAACCATGAGGGGTATGAGATAGGTCATGAGCGACTAATGGTCATTCGTACTCGGGGCAAAGCCAGTGTGGAAGTGCCTAGGTGACTTACACTCGAATGGTCATTCGTACTCGGGGCAAAGCCAGTGTGGAAGTGCCGAGGTGACTTACACTCGAATGGGCATTCGTACTCGGGGCAACGCCGTGTGGAAGTGCCGAGGTGCCTTACGCCGCCGGCTATTCGTACTCAAAGCGATGGCAGTGTGCAAGTGCCGAGGTAGCCTAAGGGTTCTGGTGGTTGGAAACCAGTTCCAAAGGTTGTTGAGATGCGAGGTCTCCTCATCTAGGTGGCCTACTAACATCTGAAAGGCCGCCCCCATCGCAGGTGGATGTGACCACTTGCCCAGGATTGGTTGATCGATAACCGCTCAGGGAAATCGAGCATAGAATTAGGTTTACTGGTACCCTTCCACTGAATCCAAGAGATATTGATGAGATACCCCAATCAGGACATGGCATTGGGCCCGATGACCCTCCTTGTTGGGCGTGTTCGACAGAAAAGGTTAAAATACTAACATACATAATCAACAATTGCAGGGATAACATAAGGAACAAAGCTAAATCGATAGCATCGTGTGGAATAACATAAAGAACAAAAGCTAAATCGATAGCGTCGTGCGTCAATCAACAATTGCCGGAATAACATAAGGAACAGAAGCTAAATCGATAGCGTAAATCAACAATTGAATAACATAAGAATGTGCTAAATCGATAGCGCCGTGCGTCAATCAACAATTGTCGGAATAACATAAGAAACAGAAGTTAAATCGATAGCACCATGCGTCCAATAACAAAGCGCGGAAAGTATCAAGCGACCATACGAAACGGAAAATGTAGCGAAAGTAAAGCGAACAACATCGGCGACGCAGCACCCCACATAAACAAACAAGCAGTATATCAGAAATAAGAAGCGGAAGAGGTGTTCAAAGCGATTTACAACCCAGAACAAAGGGCGAATTAGTGACGCAACACTACAAAAAGAGGAATCAAGCCTTTGGAGGAATCGCGCCAGCCCTATTTTGCGCGACCTCGCGCCGTTTATTCTCGACCCACTCCTCGATACCCGTCCGAACCTTCTCGTATACCTCCTCTACATGAGCGACGCGTTCCTCCTCGAGCTGCTAGGTAAGCTGAGAAACGGTTTCCTCGGCATCGGCCAGCTTGGAACCCAAATCGACCTCGACCTGCTTTAATCGGCGGACCTCCAGATCCAGCTCCTGAGAACATTTTTGCTCGGCTACAAAATCACAAAGACATAACATTATTCATCGAACACGGTTTAACAATTTTGCAAGAATAAGACGTAATCTAAATATAAGGAACGACCTCAACGCATCGTCTAAGAGACCTGAAAGGGCTGGTAACACTGACTGAAGCGACTCTACCGACTTGGACAACTCATCCTCGGCCTTGGACAACTTCATGGTTAACTCGTTATAGTGCTGCTCGTTGAATTCGTTGCTGGGGCAATACTTCTTGTGTTCACTCCACTCATCCATCAAGCGATTGCGTGACGACTGAAGCACTGTAAGCTGCAACCTACTCTATTCCAGTTCTCCCACAACTTTGTCAAATTCGCCCACTCGCCCCAACAGATCCCGATTGGCTCGCTCCACCAAATCTTTATCCCTCAGTATTCGTCGGCGATCTTCATGAAGGTCTCGGTTCCGCAATTGTAAAGTGTCTACCCGTTGCTCTAGGTTCATGGCCAGAGTAGTTTATTCAGCAACAAGGCGTTGGGAAGAGCCCAAGTGAGCTCGTAAATTGTCTATCTCTGCAGGGTCGTACTCAAACTGACAATACTGTTCTAATTCATCCTCGAGTTCTTCGATTTCTCCATCTTGGTGATCTATTTTGTCATCTTTGTTTGCCATTCGCCTACGGAGATTCTCCACTAAATCCTTTTCAATATCCTATTTCCTCTTCATGATCCTAAAATCTGAAGAAGTGTCTAAGCCTACACTAGTTACCTCGGCTAGCAGAAGGATACCCGACTCAGGATGTTGGCACGATAAACTCAATCAACATAAGTTAAGGATCGCAGAATAGTAACATACCTTGGGCATCAGCGAATTTAATTTCTAGCTCGCGTGCGCGGCTCCTCTCTTTCTGTAACTGGAGTTGGAGGGATTCTAACAATAGCTTTTCTCTGTGACGATTGGCGGCATCCAAGCGAACCCGATTCAGGATCTAACACAAGTAAACAAAATTTAATTGTAAGCGGCGATGGGAACGGAAATAATAAATGGGGAATCACCATACTAAGACGAGTCGCTCACCACCGTGTCGAGAGTCTGGGTAATATCGCCATAAAGGGGCACCGCAGTAAGCATTTTCTCCTCTGTATACGCACCGAAATCAGGGGAAGTCAGCGCTCCAAGAGAATTCATGATGGGACCCGAGACAGTAAAAGAGGTCTCGACACCGGACGAGGACCCTCCAGTAATCTGGGGCAGACGATGAAGCACCTCCGATCCAGCATCAACATTTTTTCCTAGCTCGGGCGCCCTCAAGGGTTCTTATTTGTCGGCCGATTCAGAATTAACAACCACCTCAGGATCAACGTTCTCGCCCATCTCCTTCCCATCGCCCTTGCCACCTTCATCTCCCTTTGAACCCGATAAATCCTCGCCGAATAGGTCATCCTCATCGGGGATATCGTAGATCGGTTTCTTCCTTGTATGTGGCTTAGCAACGACATGCTTACCCCTGTGAGGGTTACGTCTCAAAGGTTAAGGATCAACCTCCTCCACATCGGCCTCATCATCATCGCGTCTGGGAAACTTCTGCACAAGGCTTCTCGTCAAAACATGTGAAGGAAAAAAAATAGGGGCAAGTACATGTACTTATAATAGAATCACTATGTTTGTTACCTTCCCATGGTCTTCCTCAACCCTTGTGCTAGCGCCTCTTTTCCTCGACGATCTGCCAGCCTTGGTAGAATCTCCCTGAGGTTTCAATAACAACAAACAGCCAATTGGCGTCAAAGCTAACAAAGTATAAATCGAGAAAAGAGGAAGGAAATACATACCTTATCAGCCTTATCATCATTAACAACCCAGAAAGGATAGGGCTCGACGGGAAAAGAAGGCGGCGGGAAACTACCATGTAGAATGGGACCTCGGACAAGAAGCGGAACTCGGGGATAAATCGGGCCATTGGAATGACGGGGTCGCCTGTTAGAACCCTGGCCGATGGGATCCGCATCCAGCATCATCCTTTCAACACCCTTGGGCATAGATCAGTGACGATGAGGACTAGCAGCAAAACCGGCAAGGTCACCTAAGGTGGAAGTACCAGCTCGGTAGTTGGCAAGGAAGTTGGTAACAGTATATGCGGGAGCGTCCTCAGGCTTGTAGGTCGACCACTCGGCATCGGAACCATGACCATCTCGGCGAGCTCTCCACTCATCCATAATGCGAAAAGTGTTTCCAGTCCATTGAGCCAAAGCGCGATAAGGCTTGAGATGGGAGAGGACCTCATAGTAGAAAGGGCTATCAGGGTCATACAAGGGAAGACGCAGGCCTAGCTCCAGTTGGCCCTGAGTGATTGTAGTTGCAGAATAACCTACAACTACACCCTCAATAGAATTAGTAAAAACTCAAGAAGTTCATGATGGTGAATGATAACTTTCTTATTAATTCTCTTAATTGATTACATGGAATTATCAAAATGGAACTAGAATAGTTACAACTTTTCCTATTCTCTTTCCTAAGATAATTTCTTACACTCACTAAAAGAACCTCCTGAATTTTACATTTGAACTCCTATTTATAGTAAAACTTTTACAGCTGTATATGTATTGCGAAGTATCGCAATTCATTCTCGCAAAATTATTTCATCCTCGCAAAACTTCATATTTCTCCGCGCTACTTCTATCATCGTATCATTTTATAACTCTTTCCTCCTTCATTTATTACGATACTCGTGAACTATTATCTTGCGATATTCAGTACCTACATCTTGCCTCTTCTCATGTCAATTCTACGAAGAAGAAATGTCATGAGAATCCCTATTCTCGTAAATTTAGTGTAGTTATTACCACCCATCAAGTTCGCAACACATCTTTTTACTTTTCCCTTATCTTTTTGACACGTTTCTTCGTAACCGTTCTTTTCAACCGTTCACGCTTACTCGTATTAATGAATTTCTATCTTCATCAAACTCTCTCTATTTATAAATATTATCCTTTGTTTTTTGCTTTTTATTCTCTTATCTTATTCATCTTCTTCACCACTTCTGCCTCTGCAATCTCTTTTATCTTTTTTCCTTTCTATTTTCCATCTTATATTCAATGGCACCAAAGAAGAAAACTATTGAACAGTTTAATACGTAACTTGTCGATAGGGACCTCATTCTCTCCGAGATTGAAGGTTATGATAATAAATCTTCTCTCGGTGTGAAGCTCTTTACCAACTATGTTTGGGATGATCAGAAAATTTTAATCTCACGAGGTCAAATCCTCGCAGGTCTTCCTATTCCTCTTTATGATGTTAACTTTCCTCTATTCTATGAAATTATTTCCCACCCCAATTTTTCTTGTGCCATTTACCATTTGACTGGTGATTTTATTCTCCTCTTAGTTGAATTCGCAAATCGTGCGGCTTTTGGAAAATCTTTGTATTCAGTTGATCTTAGGAAACCTGGATTTGAAAATTTGGAAATTGTTGCTGCGAATTATACAGTTGAGGGTTTCTTCAAAAATTACACACTAATTCCTGCGAGGAAAGAAGATAATCGTTGGGGTGTTCGTCTTCATCGTAAAGCTAATATCGCAGCATATGATCTTCTCATGCACAATATTGATTATGCTTCAGGAAATAATAAGACACCTCGTCGTTCTAATGATGAAGATTGGTATAAGTACCCTTTAATATTATCGGGTTCTTATATTTTTGGGATAGTAGAACTTCCTGCGAACCTTCGTAACCGCCATTATCAACCTTGGGTTTTTAGAAATGTATTACTTCTATCTCCTTATCTTTTTGTTACCCTTTAATTTCAAATGAGGTAAGAAACACTCTTGTATTTTTCTAAAAAATATATTGTTGCCTCCGTTTCTTATCCTTATTTGAATTTGCAGGTTCCACTTCTTCCTGAGATTGATGCGAGTGAAAATAAGAGTTCTACTTCTTCTAAAAGGTTGACTGCAAGACAACAAACTCTTCGTTCTGCGAAGGTTACCCAAGATTCTGGTAGTCAAGATGATGTTCTTCGCAAAGGGAAAAGGAAACTTCAAGATGTTGTTTACGATAGGAGGAAAAAGAAGAAACTCTCAACCAAGTCTCATTCCAATGTAATCTCTTCTAATGAGAATATTGAGGAAGATCTTGGTGATGAAGATGATAAATTTCCTGAGAAGGACTTTAGTTCTAACTCTGATACCCTTTCTGACGAAGGAGATGATGATAATGATGTTGATGAAGGTGGAAATGAAGATTTCAAGATCCTTAAACTTTTGCCTCAGCAATGGTTAGCATTTCTGAAGCTTTCCTCCATTCTTCCCGTAAATATTAGGAAATTCTCCTACAGCGAATGCTCGCAAACTTATTTCGAAGGCTTGTAAAGTTCCTACTGTAATTGATAATAACTCCCTCAAAGGAATTTCAAGATTTGTCTCTCCTGCTTCATTATATGCTTTAGGTAGCATGGTAAGTTTCTTCTCTATTCCTTGTTTATTTCCCTTATTTTGTTGATTTCTAACCCCTTTTTTTCTTGTTTAGGTTGGAAGAGTTAGTTGTGCAGCTGCTTCTGACTGGGAAAGACGTCATTCTATTGCTAAGAAGAAAACTTTGAATCGTTGTAAGAAGTTAGAGGTTGAAAATTCAAACCTCCGTCAGAAAGTAGAGGATTTAAGTATTGATAACGCAGAATTAATATCCCGTCACGAAGATAATTCTCAATCATGAGCATCGCAATTGATAATTCTTCTCTTCTTGAGGAGAATAATCAATTAAAGCTTGAAAATTCTTCTCTTCGTAATGATAAGAAACAACTAGAAGGTAAATTCTTTGCGATGGTAATTATTTTTATTACTTTTCCTTCGTAATTTGCTAACCAATTCCTTAATTTCTCTCCTTGCTGCAGAAAATTATGCGAAGATGAATAACGATCTGGAAACTATCCTTGATAATCGTAATAAGAAAATTTCTGATTTGAGATATCAGCTTCTAAATGGAAATCTCTGAAAGTGAAGTTGAAGATGATAGTGAAGTTGAAGAAGAAGATCATTTTGATGAGAATAGATCGCCTGAAAAATAACTTCACTCTTTTTTGTATATCTGTTCTGTAACTCCACTCTTTTTTGTATGTTTGTTCTGTTTCTTTTCAATACAACACTTTCTTCTTGATTGCACTTTTAATCAATCCAACAATTTCTTTTTCAAAGCTTAATTTGAATTAACCTTTCTTTGATTGATTGTTTCCCTTATTCGCATAACTTGATCATGTGGAGAGAAATAATATATCTTAAAGACTTAGCTTAGTATTCCCTTTATAACTTGATCATGTGGAGAGAAATAATATATCTTAAATACTTATCTTAGTATTCCCTTTCCCCTTATTATTGCTCTTCAAATGATCAATATCGCTGGAAGTATTAGAATATCCTTCTCAATTTATCTTACGAAGTTTCTTCTTATTGTGATTATGAATAAAAAATTCTCCCTTCGAAGTATAAGAAATATAAGCCTTTTGCCTTTTGCGGAATGTTGCGAAGTAAATAATAAATCTCCCCTTGAAGTATAGGAAGTATGAAGTATACGAAATATAAAATACCCTTAAGAAGTATAAGAAGTATAAAATATCTTTGAAGAAGTATTAGCAGCATTCAATTCATGAAGAATTTCCCAATATATGAAGAAGTATAAGAATTATTACTCATTGTATGAAGAAGTATAATAAGTACTTAACCTTCGAAAAATTAAATATCCATTGAAGAAGTATAATAAATATGATATACTCTTGAAGAAGTATAAATAGTATTGAATTTGTGGAGAAATATTCAATATGTGGAGAAGTATAAGAAGTATTTAATTCTCGTAACATTTTACGAGTATGAACTTATCTGTATTTGATTGCTATCAAAATCGTATCTTTTGTTAAGTCTTCGTGAAAGTTCTTCAATGATGTTATCTTCTTTTATAGGACTTCTTGTAAAAATTCTTCAATGGTATTGACGAAGTTGTCTTCTCTTCAAAACTTCATAATGTATATTCTTGTAAAATTTCTTCAATGATATCGACAAAGCTGTCTTCTTTTTAGATCTTCATAATGTATATACTTGTATAATTTCTTCAATGATGTTGATGTGATGAATTTCATTAATTTATGTGGTCTTATTATGCCTTCCTAAGTAAAGGTATTATTTTGCCACCTCTTTTGTAGTAAATTTTTGTATTTGCGATAATATGACAAGTTTGATCATTCTTGCGAACATACAACCTCGTGACATTATCTTCTTGCGATGAAATCGCAGGACGTTTTTACACTTTCATGTAATAACCCATTGATCTCATCTTAACTTCTTTGTTTCATTCTGCGGGTTCTTTTTGTATGCTTTCCTTCCTCTCTTTTTTTTTTTTTTTTTAGAATGCTCGCAGAACATCATTTTTTGCACAAATATGACAAGCCTTTATGTTTTCGCAAACAAGAAGCCTCGTGACATTTGCGTCTTATAGCACGTATCAGCTCCCTAATGGAGGGTGCTGCCCTTTATCTTCCCCCTGGTTGCCCCTTCAAGGAAGCGTACATCGACCATACAAGGTTAGCTCTTCCCATCCGGTTCTGCCAACAACCAGCTTTTGATCGCAACCTCTTATCCTTTTTGCCTATAGGGCTTATATTTACGAGGTTGCACCCTATGGGGTATCTTTGGGCCAAGTGCATCATTTGCCAAGACTTATCAAAAATGGCAGATGTGGTTCAACCTCACCCGGCACTCTTGACTCAACCGTGTACCTCGGCGCCTTGATCGTTTTCTGCACTTCTTGGGAAAGACAGTATGCCTTAGTCGCCCAACCTAAATCCTCTTACACCGCATTTTATATTGCGTAATGTCGCTAGATTAGGTGAGAATCCAAGGTGTCTAACCCGGATAGGTACCCCATTATTGGGTTGTACCCCTAAATTTTTACCATGTACTAAGGGCCCTTGGTGGTATTCCGGTTACCCTTAGCCACGTTTATAGGTACCCCCTTAAATGACGTACTTTAGGACTTTGCCTCTTACGAAAGACAGTATGACTTAGGACTTTGCCTCTTAATCGCAATATAGATTTTGAAATTCATTACTTTTCCCAATTTCCTGTGAGCAAACAATATTCGTAAAATTTATCACGAAATAAAAAAATTTGTTTTGCCACATACCTCATTTTCACGAGCAAACACACTGATTACCTTCTTGTTTTATTATTTTCCTTCTTCTTTCTTCTCAAATCACAACCCCTTATTATCATCATAAATTTCTTGTATGATTATCATTGTAATTTTATTCTATTTTCCCTTAATCCCCTGCCATTAAATTTTCACTTCTTTTCACAGCCTTTGCTCTTTTTCTCCAATTTTCCTTCTCAGTAGTTTTTCCTTCGCAAACTTCTACTTCTGTATCGTAACATTTCTTTTCCTCAGCCCAATCACCCTTGATAATTCCAATACCCTTCATATGAGGAAACTTTATGCACTGATGTAGAGTGGAAGCTACCCCTAGAATTCCATGAAGCCATGGTCTTCCTATCAAAGCATTATATGGTGATTCGACATCAACAACGCAGAATAGAATTTCAGTTCGCATTCCACTTAATGGAATTCGCATGCTTACTTCTCCTTTGGGCTTGTTGGCAGTTCCATTAAAACCATAAATTCTGTAAGTAGAAGGTATTAAATCTGCATCTTTTCCCCCCATAGTTTTGTTAGCAGAATAGAAGAGGATATTGACAGAACTTCCCGTATCAATCAAAATCCTATTAAGGCCAATTGATTCTTCCTCCATATCATCTTCGTTTTCTTCCATATTCATGTAGATTGCTAATCTTACTACCAATGGATTATCATGTGCTTCACAACCTTCTGGAATTTCAGTGGCTTCAAAAGAAATTTCACGTTTCTGCCAATCTTCAAGTCGTGAAATTTTTGCGATGTTCATTACTTCCTTTCCTTCACCATCCCTCGCATATACCCTGCTTAACACATTATCATGAAAATCCTCTATAGTTTTATATGAATGAACAATGGAATTACAGAAAACATTCCTTGCTTTTGATCCCACTTCTATATGTAGGATTTTTTCTCCCTTTTCTTTTGTTGTGTTCTCCCTGCGAGTTATGGCTGGAGCCTATGGTAATTGTTGCGACTGTGTCTGCTTAAGTAAAAATTGATTTAGTTTTCCTTTATCAATCATTCGCAAGATTATCCTCTTGATATTATGGCAATTCTTTGTAGAATGTCCATGAAAATGATGATATGAACAAAATTCATGACTTCTTGGACCCATTGGTGGTTCCTTTCCCATGTTCCATGGAGTTGGTATATGCTCTACCAGGATAATTGCTTGCCATATCTTTTCTACACTTGTATTCAAAGGTGGCAACTTTATCTCTTCCCTTACCATTCTTTGACCTCCTTGACCATTGTTATAATTTTGTCTTTGGTTCCCCTGTCCAAAAATAATTTTGCCTTTGTACCCATAATTTTCTTGTTGTTGATCTAATCTTGGAATTTGGTTATTTCCTATTCGATTATAGAAATTCCTCTCTCTATCATACTCTTCTTGATCTCTACTACCCATTGCTACCATTTTTGGCTGGCTATCATTGATTTTCTTCTCTTCTGGAATTTGCGAAGAAGTTTGTGAGGATGTTTGCGAAGTACCTGCTACTACATTGATTATTTTGGGAAGTAAATTTGCTCCTCCATCTTGATTGCTAGTGTTTGCTACTGGATATGATTCCATACTGTTTTGTTTTTCCTCTAGTGTAATGTATTCTTCTTGCAATTCTCGTAACTCTGTCATCATTATGGAATTCTTTCTTCTGAAGATTTGAACATATAATTGTTCAGTTGCGAACATCGCATTTATGAAGGACAGAATCAAGTATCTCTCATCCACGCGCCCTGCCATATCACTGCACATAGTCTTCCATCATCTTACCAAATGCTTCAAACTTTCACCCACTCTTTGTTTTAAACCAAATACATCTTCAATACCAAGCCGTGAAGAGTGATTTGTGATATATGCACCGAGGAAAGTTGCTTGCAAATGACTGAATGACGTAATAGTGTTCTTAGGGAGTCCTTCGAACCATTTTAAAGCTTCCCCTGTTAAACTCGATGCGAAGTACTTGCATAACACAAAGATCATGATTCTCCCATTGTAACATGCATCTTATGTATGCTTTAATGTGCTGAATAGCACATGAAGTCCCATCAAAGATACTGGTAAGTGTGGGCAAATTGCATTTTGGTGGAATTCCTCCCAATTGTACTTCTCTAGCAAATGGAGTCCTCGCAGCTTCTTCTATTGCTTCATCTAATTGCCTTCTATCTCCTCCTCTTCTATTGTTTATCATCCCTCTCATTTCTGCTAATTCTCGAAAAATCTGTGCATTTGCCTCAGAACTCTCATCCATTGGTCTTTTTAATGCAGCTTCTCTTCTTCTACGTTCTTGCGCTTCCTCCCTTGCGATCCTTCGCATTCTATCATATTCTTCATTAATTTTTTCATTTGCACAATTCTGCAAATATCTTCTTTCTAAATTATCATAATTGTTCAGTCGCAGAGTATCTTGGAATTCTTGTTCTTCCCTTTCTATTCTTCTCATTCTTCTCATGCGAATATCAGTAATTTCTTCTTCTTCATTTCTCCTCCTTCTATGATTTACTTCTTCTTGATTTGTTTGTACTCTGACTCGAGAGTTTGGTTCATTCCTCTCTACTTCTGTTTGTTGATTTACATTTCTTATCTTAATTCTTTCATACTCAACATTTTGTTTGTTACGAGCCTCTTCATATATTCTTACTCCATTATCGTGATTGTTTTGATGTACTGCTTGTTGTTTCTCAGTTTCTTCCATAAGTTGCTATTCTTCCTCTCGATTCTGATTGCTTTCTCTAGGATTTGGCCTTGTTCGTAAATCCTCCATGTTTTGTTCGTGGTTTGGTATTAAAATGAAACGATTCTCTTGATTTCTTTCACCTTGATTCTGCGCTTGTTCTTGCATATTATTTTCATTATTGATTATCGGTGAAGTTTGTCCTTCTCTTTCTGTTCTAACTTTTGATCTTGCAACACTTTGAGATTTCCTTCTTTGTAGCATCTCATTTTCCATCCTCAATTCTTGATTTTGTCTTGTTAAATTGGCACGTTCTTCAGCTTCGATCATTTGTTCTTCTTGGATTCCTTGTCTTAGTGTTTCTAACATCTCCCTTTCTCTTTCAAGAATTGTTCCTCCCATCAACCTTCCATTTTCTCTGATTTGTGGTTCTCTATCTTCTTCCTCTGGTGTATCATTTCTCCAAGTGTGTATACTCACTCGATCATGATCTATTATTTGTTGAGATTGATTTCTTCGATTACTCCTTCTCCTACTAGGTTCTCCTGTTATATTAACTTCTCCTCATGCGAGTCTTACACTTCTTCTTACTTCAGTTAATGGTTCTGATGTGTTTCTTCTTCTTGTCATTTTTCTGGTACAGGAATTCTTCAAATCCCTGTTTCTAGCGCCAATTATGTAGTTGCAGAATAACCTACAACTACACCCTCAATAGAATTAGTAAAACCTCAAGAAGTTCTTGATGGTGAATGATAACTTTCTTATTAATTCTCTTAATTGATTACATGGAATTATCAAAATGGAACTAGAATAGTTACAACTTTTCCTATTCTCTTTCCTAAGATAATTTCTTACACTCACTAAAAGAACCTCCTGAATTTTACATTTGAACTCCTATTTATAGCAAAACTTATACAGCTGTATATGGATTGCGAAGTATCGCAATTCATTCTCGCAAAATTATTTCATCCTCGCAAAACTTCATATTTCTCCGCGCTACTTCTATCATCGTATCATTTTATAACTCTTTCCTCCTTCATTTATTACGATACTCGTGAACTATTATCTTGCGATATTCAGTACCTACAGTGATAACCATGCAGTTAGATGACTGCTCGTGCTTCTCCATATCAGACTTCTTCAAGAGGCTGTTCCGGCTTGAGACAAGGGTGAATTCGTAATTTTGAAGATCGTACTTCTCCTTCAGCTGCTCAATAAATTATTCGTCAGAAAGATCTTTTCCTTTTTCTCGGACCTGCACGAAACAGAAGGAGATTCATCAGGAAAGATAGATTTCATGGCACGATCGTCGTACTTGGAGGGACTCTCGTATGAAAACAGAGAAGTAAGGGAAAAAGCATCAATCTCGGAAAAAAACATCATCAACAGACCTTTTCTTAGTCATAGAGGGAGAAGAAGCCATCAGTGGAAAGAATGCGGAACTTGGAAATCGACGAAGAGAGTTGGGACGACGAAAACGTAACCACGGCTACTATAGAAATCGGTGAGGAAGAGATGAGGGAAGGAAATCAAGAAAACAAGGGTTTTTGAAGGAAGAAAGTGATGAAGAAATTCTGAAGAAGGTTGCAGCGGTAGGGAACTGAAAAAGAAATGGTTAAGGAGAAGAAAGAGAAAAGGAAGAGGGCTATTTAAAGTGGATAGTTGTAACCGACGCCGACGGTTACAGGTAATAAAGTGGATTAATGGGGGACTGCATGGCGGAATTCGCGGCATGGAAGAGGACGTGGGCAGTTGGGACGACTTTCTTCCACTCGTGTCTGCCGCACGAGCAAAAAAAGGGGCATAAATGTAGGTGTAAATTATCCACAGGTCCAGGTGGAAACATCTTAAGCTCTGATGCACCCAAAAACGAAGAAACGCGAAGCATAAAATGAAAAACTGGCTAGCGCGAGATTCAAGAAGCCACGTGGATCGAGAATGATCACTCTACAGCTGTCGAACAAGACTCGACCCCAGGCCCCTGACAAAGATGACAAGACAAGATATGGTGATTCAAACGAGGAGCGGTAGTCAAACGGATAAGAAGATATGTGTCACATCGGCCAACTACAAGGGCGACAGATGAGAAGGGCGACATCGTACCATGAGAACACCCGAAGGGATCATCTCGGACGAGAGACAGACGGAGGAGTCCAAATACATCGGCTACATGAACTGAAGAAGGGACGACATAAGCAGGCCCGACCACAGAACTTCAGATTAGATGTAGTGTGACCAACACCAAAGTTTGGTTGTATGTAATCTTTCCTATAAATATAGGAACTTATATCTAAGAAAGATAGGTTGTAACTTTGGGGACAGAGACTTGATATTTCAGCAAGAGTAAGAAAGTGAGAAGAGAGTTGATCGTGTAAGTGAGTTTGGGGAAGAACAACACCATTGTCACACTTTGAAGTAATAAGATTCACCCTTTCACCCCGTGGATGTAGGTAATCATACCTAACCACGTATATCTTGTGTTCGTTTTTGAGTCTTTACCTTCATTTGTATGAGTAGTAGGTTTCTATCCTTTGGATGTAGTTTGTAGTAAAATGCATCTACAGTAAGATTATCTATTTGGTCGATAGAATATGAATGAAGGTTATATAATCTATTATATTGGTCCATCCAAGAATCTTTCTCAGCGCGAGCTTCTTCAGCAATAGACACAAATCGAAATCTCTCCAAGAATCGTGTCTGATTTACAACTAAATATATGAACCAAGGGTTTAAAAGAGAATTAAGCACAGAAAAAATGAGAATTTACTAAAATAGAAAAACCAAGAGAAAAAAGAAGGAAAATTATACCTTTTAGTTCCTCGTTCTTATTTCGAAGATTCTCGCAATTTAGTAAAGAGTTGCGAATCTTGTGCTGAAAAGAGTATTGCATTCTGAAGTCTTAACCCGAAGACTCTCTTTTAAAATTTCAATTTCGTTTTCTAGAGATGTCATCGCAGCCGTTTGTTCAGAACCAAAATACTTGCTTAAAACTTCGCAGACGCCACGCTTGATAGGATTAATGGAGGATTTTCTAGTTTCATCCAGAATGTCAGATAAGACTCTAAAGGAAACGTCTACATCAATTGAAGTTTCTCTAACAGGAGGGAGAGATGTAGGTGCTGAAGTGGTAACAATAGCGAGTTGAAGGTTTGAATTATTTGTGTCATCAGGAGGGGGAGTGTCTGGAAAGGTCACATTTGGAAGCGAAAATGAATCGACTTGAGAAGTGATTACAGTAGAAGAAGAAGGAATTTCATTCGAAATAATATGGGGAGTTTCACTTATGAGAGGGTTAATTGAGGCAGGAGTATTGGGAGTGACACCATCGCGAGCAAAAGGTTGGGGCACAACTTGCGATGCTATAGGAGTGGATTTTGAAGAATATAATGAGGGAATAGTAATTCCGTATTCAATGGGTTTAATCTTGCGAGATCACTTGCGAGGTTCAACAACATTCTCATCATCATGCGAATAATAAACTAGATAAGAAACAGAGGCAACAATATTGTTATTAAGAAAACTAGTGTTTCTTACTACCTTATGATTCGCACGATTCCTCTTCTTTTCAGCCAGTTTCTGTTGCGAAATTTTGAGAAGATTAGGGTTTTGAGATACAGATTGCGCGCTAGAAGTAGTTTCACTGAAAAGAAGACACAGTATGAGAATTATGAAAAATCAAATAAAATAGATCAAATAAAATAGATAAACATAGTTTAAACAAGCAGAATCGAATTTAAACAGAAGAGAATGTTTATACCTTTGAGACTCCATTAGAACAATAGCAGATGAACCTGTGAAAAAAAAAAATTGCAGACGGGAAAGTTTACAGAGAAGAGAAGGGACGGAGAAGACGAAGAAGTAAAAAAAAAAGAATATTTCTTAACAAGTTATCTCTTTTATAGACAGAAGAAGGGTAACCGGGTAATAAAGGATTAACCGGTTAAAAGAGGAGCATTCGATACATATAAGCGGTCATACCTAATTTACAGGGTTTTGTCGGGGAAAAGAGATGAAAAACTAGGTAGCTGTGGCATTTTAATTATCATAGTCTTTCCCTCTTCGCAGAAAAGACATGAGAAGAGGCAAGATGTAGGACCAGGATATCGCCATGATATTACTCTTGCGAGATTAGTAACACTTCTGCGAACATCACCGCGAGTTCTTCAACAACACTTCACGAGTGTCACAAAATTATTTAAAGAATAACGTAATAGCTGACGAATGAAGAAACACGGGAAGAGTGTGATTATCCTGCGATGGTTACAACGCTTGCGAGAATAGACATTATAACTAATGCGATAATATCGCAGGTCAGATCCGAAATTAAAGGACAGATTAACTATCATCCCCTATGTAACTATCTTATATAAAGAGACCTAGTAGGTTCAGAAAGAGGATGATGTATTTTTAAGTGTTAAGGAAATCTTGAGGAGAGAGAAAATTCAAGAGAGCGGTTGTATTCTTGATTTCTTTCATTTCTTGTAAACATTTATGAGAATCAAATAATAAAGTGTTGTTTTTAATCTTCAAATATGTCTTAATTACAGTAAATTCTTATCAAGGGTGTAGTGTAGGATTTCCTGCAACTACACGCGAGCAAAATGCAGCAAGGAAGTGCACCATTGTGCGAGCATTGATCAGCATGAAAATCACTATCTTCTGAGGGCGAGTTGTACATCACTTCAATGTGACTGAGTAGCACTTGGGGGCAAGACATGTAACACCTCATGGTATGAAATAAATCTTTTGGGGTGAGTTGTGTAATACTCCATACACTTGGGGTCGAGTTACATAGCACCTAATTGCAATGCAGAATTGAGCTTCTGAAATCGAAACTTCAGGTAACCCAAACTTCTTAATCCTCCAACGAGTTGCAAGATTAATAGGGGGCGAGCATACACCATAATATTTTTACGCAATTATTACAATCAGTAATGTTAAACTGCTATAGTTATGTTGATTGAATTATTGTTCTCCAGTTCAAAAGCAACTGCTGCACTCGGTTGGACGCAACCGATGCGATCGATTTGCCTACAATTATTACTCGGTTGGACGAATCGATGCGATCTGTTGTACTCAATTGGACGCAACTGATGTTGTCTAGTTTTATTTATAACTATTACACCTAGGTTTATCGAACTTTTTAAGTCCAGTCCCTCAGCAGCTGCTGCAGTCCAGCTGATCGAAGCTGCTGCAGTCTGACTCTGTTTGTATTCCTGCAGTCCAGCTGATCACAGTCGCTGCAATCATGTTCGCATCTCCTGCAGTCCAGCTGATCGCAACTGCTGCAGTGATTCTCGTCTTTCCTGCAGTCCAGCTGATCGAAGCTGATGCAGTCTAGCTATGCTCGCAGTTCCTGCAGTCCAGATGATCGCAGCTGTTGCAGTGCAGTTTTGTTCGTTGCTGCTGTATTCCAACTGATCACAGCTGATGCAGTCCATCTATGCTCGCAGTTCTTGCAGTCCAGCTGATCGCAGCTGCTGCAGTGTAGCTTTGTTCGTTGCAGCTGCATTCTAGCTGATCGTAGCTGATGCAGTCCATCTATGCTCATAGTCCCAAGAATCCAGTGATCGCAATTTGCTTCTGCTGGATCATCGTTCTCTGATCCGGTGACCGCATTCTTCTGCGGTGAGGATCATCGTTCCTGCAGTCCAGCTGACCGTAGTTGTTTCAGTGCAGTCTTGCTCGTCGTTGCTGCATTCCATCTGATCGCAGTTGTTGCAGTTCAATTTTGCTCATTGCTTACTACAGACCAGCTGATCGAAGCTGCTGCAGTCCATCTTTGTTCGCAACTCCTGTAGTCAAGCTGATCGCAGCTGCTGCAGTGTAGTTTTTCTCTATGAGATTGCAGTCCAGCTGATCGAAGTTGTTGCAATCCAGCTCTGTTCGCTCCTGCAGTCCAGCTGGTCACAGCTGCTGCAATGCAGTCTTGCTCGTCGTTGTTGCATTCCAGCTGATCGAAGCTGCTGCAGTTCAGCTATGTTCGCAAATCCTGTAGTCCAGCTGATCGTAGCTGCTGCAGTACAGTTTTACTCATTTCTGATGCAGGCCAGCTGATCGAAGCTGCTGCAAACCATTTTTGCTCATTAAGATAAAAGATAGTTTTTTGTATCCGTCGCAGACAAGTCCTACGCAACTACCACAATTCAATTTTACATCAGCAATTATCACTCACTCACAACACCACTCCACTCAAGCATCACACTTTCGTTACAGAGCAGTTCATCCTTCAATCCCGATTTTGCATACAACGATGGTTCATTCTCAACTATTTCTCATCAATCTCCCAGTCACAATAGCCTCACTTGGGGGCGTCTTGATTGTAATTTTCGCAAACAACAAGGGAAGTTCGCCAATCACCTCAACATCAATAATCCACAATTGGGGGCGAGTTTTATCATTAACTAAGGAAAACGAAATTTTCTTAACCCCCAACAAGTTGGAGGTTAAGAGGGGGCGATGTTTGTACCATAAGTAAAAATGCCACTTATGGGCCCAATTGATACTCGAACCATCTTTTGGTCCTAATCCAAGCCCGATAACTAGTCAACCGAGGCATCCCACCAGTCTGCCCAGGATTACATAAATTAAATGACCGGTCAATGGTCAAAGTCGGTCAACTGTCAAAGTCAATGTCTGGTTGAGGTCAATGGTCAAAGTCAATGGCCGGTCGATAGTCAAAGTCAACCATCGGTCAACTATCGAAGTCAGTCGCACCCCTATCCAATTTTCAGTCTTGTAGCCAGAAATGCTGCTAACCAATTTCCAGCCAAAAACTCTTCCGCACTGCCAACCAGTCGCCACCCATGCTGCCAACCAGCCTCCATCCACACTGCCAACCATTATGCATGTCAACCATCAATCCAGTATGCAGAGTTAATCTTGGAAGCATAAATGTGTGGTTTCATGCGAATTGAATTCCAAAAGTTTCAGCCATGCAGTATTGATTCCAGCCGTTTCAGCCATGCAGTACTAATTACAACAGTTTCATACATGTAGAGTTAATTCCAGCTGTTTCATACACAATTGAAGAGGGAGGCATGAATGAGCAGTTAATGCAATTTATGTTTATATTGAAATTAGATGTAAAACTGTATAAATAAGGAGGAGCAGAGATCATTAGAGTGGTAGCGAATATGAGAGAAAAATATACTCTGTAATACAAAAGTCAATAAAACATTTCTCCCCAAGGGGATTCGTCCGTGGACGTAGGCAAACAATGCCGAACCACGTTAAATCTCTGTGTCTCTTTATTTGCTTTCCAATCCGTCTCCAAACCCTAATTCACACCAAACTACCCATTCATCGTGTTTCGTGCCCAAAAGCAATTTTGGGTACAAACACAACCGTTAGTCAATCAAATCAATCGAAAACTAATAATAAACCACAATTATCTAGTTCCCACCAACGGTACTCGTAGAGCTTCTCAATCCAAAAGAAGTCTTTAAAATGAGCGGTCGTAAGAGATTTCGCCTAGTTAGGGTACTTTCCTCTCCGAATAGATGGCTCCAGCAGTAACAACACAACTAGGTAGTTTTTCTGGCTCTGAGAATTAGTTTGCTCGAAATGCAAACTTTAATATTTATAGACCAAGGAAGTTTGGACACCAAGGAATTTCCAAAACCGAATGTTCTAAAAGATATGCAATAAATCCAAAAACGGTTTTCATAATTTCTGAAAATGCTCTGTCCAAATATTGACCGAAATCTCAGTAAAAAAATCTCCAATTAGTAAATTCACATTATCAGTTTTTATTTTCTAAAGATATGCATTTAATTGCTGGAAATTAAAAGCATATAAAACTAAAAATCTTAATTAAAAGATTCTCAATTTATTTCGATTCGGGATTCTCCTTTAGTTATTAAGGAATATCTTTGAACAATAAAAGATAAGAATTACTGCACATTTTCAAAGTATGTCGACATCTTTACTATGTAAATCCTTTTTCATATTTATAATCTTGGAACCGATTTGCCACACTTCCAAACGAGTTTAGAATTGGTTCATCCGACTTCCAAGAACTATATGATTGATTATCCTATCAAATCACCATTAATGGGTTTCATGGTTCTACCAAAACACAGAGCTTCGGTTCTACCTCCATGTGGGTACTAGGATCGGTCACACTAGCTTTCCAAAAATTGGTTGCTAGGTACTAGGATCGGTTACCACATAGTTATGGTATTTTACTTGTGATCAGTTGCACAAGTCATAGGATCGGTTACCAATTACTAAGACTTGTTGTACCTCTTACAAGGATCGATTCCACATACTTGTGATCGATTGCACCTCTTACTAGGATCGGTTCCCAAATGTCTAGAGTTGGTCATACCAATTACAAAATATCGATCATACCATCTCAGATGATTACTTAAGATCGGTTTCACTAATAAAAGTCATACCAATACAAAAGTTGGGCATTGTAAATAGTTTTACCAAGATACATAAACAAGTTATGAGCGGTAATACCAAACATACATATTGGTAATCCAAGGATTTGCAATGAATAACAATACCAATAAGCCTAGCGATTTACCTTTCGATTCACAAAACAAGTTTGTAAATTGTACTTCCTTTAAACGAATGTAAAACATTGTTTCCTAGGACGAAATATTCAACCATACCCATACATAATTACAATAACATTCATATGATTATGTCAAAGTCTTATATACGAAGTTCAAAAGATAGACGTTATACTTTGTATTGTAATTCCTTAATATTATGTTTAACTAGAGCATAATCATTCACAGCTTCGCAGTTATATTTTGAATATGCACGACTTGAAAGATACGTTAGGAATGAAACAGTTCAAGTCAAATATTACTAACCTCAAGAGGAAGGATGATATGGTTGAAAATACGGGGGTCTAACAACCACACCAACAATTCGTTTGGCAATCTGAGAGGACTTACTCCAATACACTTTCTAGAGAATCAACTAGACAGTCAGACTCAATCTTGATAAAGTATATCAAAGAGTTTAAATATCTCTAACCATTAATTTAATCCGCAATCAGCAAATAGAAATCTACGAGCACGATTGAATATAAGAGGAATTACTTTTATGGTACTAAAGACCAATGTTCAAGTGTCAATCAATGTAAAGAAACAACCAAAGGTTCGATATTCTAATTGATTGATCTTAACGCACAACCTATGATATTTTAATTATATAACAAAATATAATGCGAAAAAGAAATAACACATACACCAGAATTTTGTTAACGAGGAAACTGCAAATGCAGAAAAACCCCAGGACCTAGTCCAGTTTGAACACCACACTGTATTAAGCCGCTACAGACACTGGCCTACTACATATTAATTTCGTACTGGACTGTAGTTGAACCCTAATCAATCTCACACTGATTCAAGGTACATTTACGCTCCTTATGTCTCTAATCCCAGCATGATACTACGCACTTGATTCCCTTAACTGATCCCACCCACAACTAAGAGTTGCTACGACCCAAAGTTGAAAACTTGATAAACAAATCTGTCTCACACAGAAAAGTCTATCGGATTGAATAAATCTGTCTCCCACAGAAATACCCAAGAGTTTTTGTTCCGTCTCACAATAAACTTAATCGACTAACGAAACAAGTTATTGTGGAATCACAAATGATGAGACGAAGGTGTTTGTGACTACTTTTCTATCTTGCCTATCGGAGATATAAATCTCAATCCAATCTTACAATTGCACTCAATCACGATGGAAACAGGAAGATCAGATCACGCAACTACAAAAAGAATAGTTGGGCCTGGTTTCACAATCCCAATGAAGTCTTTAAGTCGTTAAACTACAGGGTCTCGAGAAGAAACCTAAGGTTAAAGGAGAATCGACTCTAGTTATGCAACTAGTAACACACTGGAGGTGTGGGGATTATTTTTCCTAGTTGATAGAGTTCTTCTTTATATAGTTTTCAAATCAGGGTTTGCAATCCAAGTTACCTTGGTAACAAAGCATTCAATATTCGCCGTTAGATGAAAAACCTGATTCAACCAAGCTAATATCTTTCAACCGTACCCAAACGTGTACACCATGTTGGTTCAAAAATAGTTAACCGAGGTTAGCCGTATGATTACTCTTATATCAACCTTATTTATCTTAGCCATAAGTACGGGTACGCATACTTATCCAGTCTCCTTCAACCATTTTGTATACATACAATTATGCATACTTTAGGTTCCCGGTTTTGTACTTATACACAAATGTGCGAACACACTATATGCTTATATCCAAAGAAGGTTACAAGATTCTAAACTCCTTATTTCAATCATTAAAACATTCTTCTATAATGACAATATCCGTTTTCACACACTATTAGCATCAAAGCAATTTTCAAGATATTGAAATAATAATTATCGAAACATTCCAAGTCTTACACCAAATGATTGTATCACACAAACCATGTAAGATGTTACTCGGCAATTTTCTCATGATATAGATGAACTTGGTCGAACAAAAATATTACCAAGGCATATTTCGAGAAATATGTAAGCGAGATATCCTCAGCTCGAAATATCAAATGTGTATATAGAAAACTATATTGTAATATGACTTATGTCTCAATATAGCAGTGATTTTTTTATTGTCGTTGTAGTAGTAAAAGGGTTGTCTTTCACTCGGACGTTGTTGAGATTAAATTTAAAAGGTTCAACGAAAATAATAAACAAAGGCGAGAGCTACTGGGTCTAGGATTCCACCGAGTTCATATCATAGGGCTCAATTATTTATTCTCAACAATTATCGCTCAATAAACAAAAACACACCGACTCTTATTTTTGCCAAAGTAGATCCTCAAAACATTAGTTATAAATCGTAAGCATGGGACATAAAACATTTAAACAAGCATGACCCTAGTTAGTAATTCGGCGAATTATTCGCGAATCCATACGAATCTTCCGAATCTGTTGCATTCGGCCGAATTACTCTAACACCGACCCCGGTTCACGCACTATATGGGATATTCGAATTTTTCGCGAATAATTCGGAAACGCGTATAATTCGGCTGAACAATTCGGACAGGTGACTAGGCTTGACTCGGCGATTCGAACAGTGACTCGGCGATCCAAGCCCATTTAAGAGTTTTTTTTAGAGTTATTAAAAAGAATTTGGTGGTGGGGATTGAACCCATGACCTCTTATTTGCTAATTAAGGCTCAAACCATTGAGTCGTTTGCTTGTTTTTGTTTATTCTTAATGTATTATCTATATAATACAATAAAATTGGTTTAAATCATTCTTTCAACTCTATACGACCTTTAAAATTTAATTTCTATTAATTTGATGTAAGCCGAATTTTCACTACCGAACTCATATCTAAAAAACGAATTATACACGTACGTATGCCGTTCCGAACTACTGCCGAACAACGAACCGTTGACCGGATTTTTGACCGAATCCAATCTACTCGAATCCGTAAAATTCCCGTACGTATACCATTATGAACTCCTCTCCGTACCCCGAATTGCTAACTAGGAGCATGACCCATCTAATAAAATAATAACTAATTAATTCGAATCATAATTCTATTCAAAATAAGTGCAAAAGTCAAATAGAAAATAAAATAAATTCACCCATGTGTAAAGTTCGGCTTCCTCCGTCGACCCAGTGTTGGGGTTTAGTTCATCACGTTGAAAACACACTTAAAATATTTATTCATGGATCAAAAGTGTTTACAAATGATGAAAGGGAGAAAAATCAAATAAACCAGGAATTTACAACAGCTGAGAAGTGTTGCAATCCTATGTTACAGTATACGATAAAACAAAAGTGTTGTAGTCACTGTTCAACTGTCGCTGGAAAGCCTGTTGTAAAACCGGGAATAAACCATGGTTTATTAACGACAGGCTTTCTCAGCCTTATGTTCTTGGTGCTCTTGGAACAGCAGCATCAGCAGAAATTTCTGCAACTTGATTCTCACGTCTCTGTTACCTCCCCTAATCCCTCTATCCCCTTCTAAGACATTCCAGGACTCTTTTTATACCTCAGCAGCAACAAATCTTCCGTAATAACTCCATATCATCCCCTCTTCAATTCAATATTCTCCACGGGATTATTTTCCATTATTATTTCTTTCATGCTTTCTTCTTGCGTTGGCACACTGCAGATTAGTTGAAACACGAATCTTGATTGAGAGAAACTCGGTCATTCCACAAGCCTACCTTACAAATATAAAGCAGATGACTCACGAATAATATTTTCTTTCCTGATTTAGAGGAGACACCAAATATAAACGATTTTTGCTTCTTCCAATACATGAAAGATGTGTGTCCATAATGAGAACATAATACTTGTCCAAATCCCTCAAAAATCTCCAACAGAATCTTCCCAAATTTACTCTCAGATACCCGTGAATATTTTCTCTTCTGTGTTGTTGCAAATCAATAAAAATATTCTCCCTTAACGTTTTAAAGACTATTACCAATCCTGTTTGACTTAAACATATGTATCCCAATCCATAACAACAAAAATATCCTGAGAAAATCTCTTCAAAAATTCAATTCAAAAATACGCAAGTGAAGGTGGACTTTCCCGCCAAAATTCTCTTTTGTACGTGAGGAAGAACAAGGTTACCCCCTATCCAAGACCGGGGTGCAAATAGAAAATAAGGTGCTGATTAGTAAAGAAGGTGCCCCTTATCAAACAAGGTGCCCCTTAGTAATTTAGGTATCCCTTAACCAACATTGAGAGTCCAAATAACACGTTTCCTTTGGGTGCAAATAACATTTTTTCGAGCCAATTCTCCACAAGAGCTTATTCTTCCAAAAACAACAAAAACAAGTTTATTAGAGATAAAATGAGTCCCAACTAATGTATTTATGGGTGAAAATGCGTCGCACTTTCGTGCTCATCAAGGAGATAGAGTAGAAATAGACTTTCCAAGTGATATATGAGTTTAAGTCTCCACATAATAGAAATAGACTTTCCAAGTGATAGATGAGTTTAAGTCTCCACATACATTTTGTCGATGAAGTTCCACAAGCTCTCCTTAGTAGTTCTTCGTCTTCAAGTGATAAACGTTGTGAAGTCTAAGCTCAACTACACAAACTATGTCCTAGTCCGAGACATCTATAAATAGGCTAGAAATCAAGACTTATAGTTTTGATCACTAATATTGAAAAACATGCTTGAGATAGCAACGCATGCGAGTTCGACCGAGTAGTGCTCTAACAATCTCCCCCTTTGTCAACTTTAGTGAAAAAACTATCAATACATATGGATTACAAAATAAATAAAATGATTGATCTCCTTGGTATCTTCAACATGACTCGAAATATTCATTACTTCCAAGTACTCCAATGATTCCAAAGGTTGTAAGTTTAGCACCATCGTTAGTTGAAGATCCATAACGATAACAATGATAAAACAAATGCTCTCAATCATTGTTATACGGTGTCATAATATTATTACACAACATCAAAGTTCAATTGTATCACAACTTTGACAATAACACTATGGTGATATGTATCACTCTCCCATAGTCAATACTTCATCTCGACATGAAAACCACTTCCCCTTAAATAATGATCGGTAAACCATATGTATTTGTAGTATCACACTACACATTAATCTCCCCCTTTTTGTCAATATAAATTGGCAAAAGTACGAAAACTAGCGGGATCCTAATGAAATTTTCATAGAGATACTTCATGACCAAAAGAGAATACCATATCAACTTATTTAGATGCCATCATAAAGCCAAAGATAAATGCATTCATCAAGGAGTTTATAAAGATACAACATAACCCCTATAATATTCCACAGCCGCACTCCCCACAAAGATTTGGCAATTAAGCACAAGTTCAAAAAGAACTCTCCCCCATAAAATGTCATTCCCGAAGGAACAACAAAGGCGACCTTACTTTCGCAAGAAAATAAGGATTTGTAAAACACTATGATACTTGATAGAAAAAAAAACACTTCTACTAGAAACAAATGCAAACTTGAAGCAACACCACTATAGGAATTCCAAACTCAATTACCCAACATATTGAGATAAAAACATGGGCAGGAGTTTTGGAGAACTAGTGAACTAGAACAACACCAATAGACTACCGTAGGTGTTGAAATATGGCAGTGTCTAATGGTTTGGTAATAATATCGGCCAATTGTTGTTCAGAAAGCACAAATTCCATAGTAATGATACCATTTTCATAAAGATCTCGAATAAAATTGTATCTTATGTCGATGTGCTTATTCCTTGAGTGCTCAACAGGATTATCATTGATGAAAATCGCACTTGAGTTATCACAAAATATCTTCATTATTCCGGAATCAATTCCATAATCAGCAAGCATTTGTTTCATCCATAAGAGTTGTGTACAACATAAACCGGCATCAATGTATTTTGCTTCACACGCTGAGAGAGATTGTGAATATTTTTTCTTGTTATGCCAAGAAAAAATATTCATCCCTACATAGTAGAATCCTCCTAATGCACTTTTTCTGTCTTCCATACACCCTGCCCAATCTGCATCTTAATAGGAAGTGAGATCAGTGTTAGTATCAAAAATGTAAGAAAGACCCTACCCGACAGTGTGATTAATGTAATGTGTAATCCTCTTTGTGGTGGCAAGATGAGATTCCTTTGGATTTTCCTAAAACCTAGCACATCAACCAATACTAAACGCAATGTCAGTTCTCATGGCAGCGAGATACAAAAGACTTTATTTTAGATCATTGCTCGGTCGAACTCGCATGCATTTCTATCTCAAGCATATTTTTCAATATTAGTGATCAAAACTATACATCTTGATTTCTAGTTTACTTATGACTAAGTCTCGGTCTAGGATAGTTAAGTATAGTTGAGCTCCAGACTCTGTGGCGATTATCTTACGAAGACGAATAACTACTCGAGGAACCAGTGGAACTTCATCCGACCAAAAAGGTATGTGGATACTTGAACTTATCTAGCACTCCAAAGTCAATCTATCTCCTACTCTTAAGACAACATTCGTATAAGTATGATAGTTTTCATACATACACATTTACTATTTAGAGCCAAGTTTACTCGCCTATCTTTTTCTCAAAATATGTATTGGTAAGCTTTCTTTTTAACCACCTTTCATCTTTACCCGTGAGAAAAGTCATGATGATGTTTCAATCTTGAAAATAGCTTTGATGACGATAGTCGATTATTCTGTCTAACGACTATTATAACTTTATAAAAGAATGTTTCAATGATTGAAATGTAGAGTTGATTACGTAACCACCTATGGATATAAGCATATATAGTGTGTTCGCACATTAGTGTATAAGTCCATGGACTGGAAACCAAGCGTGTGCATATGTGTGCATGCGGTATTGGTCAAGGAGACAGGTTGGGTATGCGTACTGGTGGAAGTTCTTGAACCTAGAAATTCTGCTAAGTTTGTAGTTTTTAAACTAGTAAACTAGTCACCTTAGGTATGCGTACCCGTACGTATACCCACGGAGGTTTTCGAACCGAATTTTTTTGCTGAGTTTGTAAACTCAAATCCGGTAGCTAAGGTATGCATACCCAAGCTGGTTATATTTTTCTAATTGGTTAGCTCATGAAATTAAAAAAATAAATCAATAAGAAATGCAATCTTTGCAAGCTGTGGCTATATTGTTTATGAATTGATTCAAGTGAATCAAACCGATTTTGTTTCAATTATGTCTATGGATAAAGATCTAAGCAATTGAACAACTCTTCAACTAGTTCTTTTGAGTCATTTTAACTAGTTGTGAAGAAGATGATTATGGTTGATATGAAAGTGCTCATATGGATAACCATTGGTTAACTATTTGTGAACCAACTAAGTGTACACGTTTATGTACGGTTACTCAAACCTAATGTAGGTGTAGATTATCCACAGGTCTAGGTGGCAACATCTAAAGCTATGATGTACCCAAGGATGAAGAAGCGAGAAGCATGGGATAGAGGCTGGCAAGCGCGAGGATTAAGGAACCACGTGGGTCGGACATGACCACTCTACAGTTGTCGGATAAGACTTGACTCTAGACCTCTGACAAAGCTGACAGATGATCGCTGTCGTATGCGTCAAAAATAATTTACACTTTCTCACTACTCAAAATATAAATATAGCAAGGGCAAGAAAGGATCGATCCCACAGAGAGGTCTAGGTTGTCAATATGTTTTGGTTTCCTATATAAAATACCGGGGGATTTTTCTGATTTTTGTATAGTAAAATAAAATAAAAGCAAACAAAGAAAAGTAAACAAATCAAAGTATTGAGAATATTGGTTAAGGATTCATCTTCATTCACAAATATGTTTTCTTCACAATAATTAGAATTGATATTTAATCTCAAATTTTATCAAAAGCCCTAGAATATCTTGATCGCAAGAATATCCCGCAAATTCCCTTTTGTCATCAACAAACACATTAAAAGATGCGAATATGAGTTCTATCTAAAAGAACAACCTAACGTGTAAAAGCACTAATCAAGTTTAATTCCCTAGATGCATTAAATTCTATGAAATCATGCCAATCAAAACAATCGAACGTGGAAAGCGCACTAATTCAATTTAACAAAGGTAATTCACATACGATCATAAGAATATATCACTACAAACCATAATCATATTTATGCTACTTGCATTCAAGGAGTATCACTTTTACGTATAATAAACCCTAAACTAGCAATAGAGATGAAAACAAACTCAACCGATTCGCGACTCGATCAAACTAGCATTCAAATCATATAACACTATAAATTGTGAATAATAATCGATAAAATATGAAGACAAAACTAATTTATCATATCAAAAACCATATTATGTGAAATCCAATTATTCCATAACCAATAATAAAATTAAGCACTCATATTCAAGGAGTTCATAACAAGAAGAAGAAGAAATTCTATCATATTGCAAACCCTAGAAAAAAGTAGTAAAAGATATGATATATTTTTGCCTAGGCTTCCCTATATATGGAGTTTTGTAACCTCCTCTTGAAAAAGTTAGGAAACCTAGCAAAAATAGGAAAGTGCACCTCCTTAGAATTGTATCCCGTGCATCAAATCCCGGACGAAGTAGGTTGCCAAAAATCTGGCCAAAACTCACGGCCAAGGTCACCAAAATTCCCAAAGCCACCAAAATTTAATTCTGGCCGTGTAAGTATTTTATTGGGCTTGTGCAGCAGCTAACCTAGCCGGCCCACTTCTTGCTTGCATATGAATTGGCTGAAATAGCCAAGTGGGCTTGCAAGGAAACCTAGCCCATCATTCCTGAGCATCACCAGCGTCGACTAGTTACTACCATGCTCTTCTGCGTCTTGTCTTGGCTATCACTTCATACACAGCGACTCCATCTTCCCATTAGCATCAGTGGCTATCTGTCACTGCCAGCATTGAAATTCATCCAACTCCTCGTCACTGCCATAAACCATCTGTTTCTCCAAATTTGCTTACTTCCATCGTCTTCTCGCTTCCGACTCCTCATTCGACAGCCATCATGCGAGTCTCCGCTTAGTTTACTCCAAGATTCTGTTCTCGATGCACTCCTCCATGGGTCTTCTCGACAAATAACTCTAGCTCCTCACACCACTCCAAGACATCGTAGCAACTCGCTTTCATTCCCAAAGACCATCCTCATATCCGAAAACTACCAAAAACCACACAACGTCCCAACGACCACTATCGCCAGCCTGTGAGCCACGAAACATTTGGCTCAACCCCCTTCACTTCCATCTGCCATCGTTCAGTCTCATCACTGCCTAATCATCGACTACCAATAACGTCCATCCCGATACCAACTCTATTCTCTATCGCTCGCAGCAGTTAACCATCCATCATCGCTGTCAGTTAACCATCTCGATATCAAAACTGTGACCAACAACACCTACGTAGCTCCAACCTCATCTTTACTCACTGCCATTCTCGACATCCATGCAGCTACATCCATCACCAGCGTCACAGCTAACAGCAAGCAAGTTCCGGCAGTCTTCATTGCTATCATTGTCAACGACATTCCATCGAAGTACCACCATCTATATCTGGAACTAACTGCAACCAACTGTCCAGTAGCAACTCTTACCCATGCATTCTCTGTAAACAATATCGTCGATACCAACACCTATCTCCGTTACCATCGATAACCTGTAGTCTTCATCATCAGTCACAATACCTCGACTTCACTACTGCCAGGCTATTCTCCCTGCACTCATCTTTACTGGCTGGAGTTCTCGTACATCATCACTACTTCCATCACATAGCTTTCATCCGAACCGCATTCACAAATTTCGTTCCACTCCCATCAATGCCGTGCTTAATTACCAACGATCCTGGCTCCAATCACAAAGAATCTGCGGCACTCCTTGAAAGCCATCATCTTTTAAGTCGCTTTTATCCTCTCTGCCGATGATGTTAAACACAACAAACCTCCATATCGCTAGCCAACCATTCACGTCCATGCATGCATCGGTAGTCACCAAGACTCTCTATAATCTTCATCATCTCCATTTTCTCGAGCCCAAACACCAACATGCAGGCGTCCATCGACCACCAATATCATCACTGACCCAACTCCAAAGTCACCAGGACTCTCGGCTTTGTTCTCGATCATTACCAAATTCAAGCCCAGCTCTTCTTGAACATAAGCCCATTAGCACCTTATGGGCTAAGCAGCTCTCATACACTTTAACTCCAAACTCCACTTGTGGTGTAAGTTGTTGAGCTAAGGCCCAAAATGTAATGGTTAGAGCTCCTCCGCGTAATTCACAATGGATTTCAGCTGGTTATTCTTAATGCCCATACATCTGACCACAATGATTCCTCACGCAATGATAATTCCGTCTCTCTTTTGGCAAATTGGACGATTCTTGTTCTTTTCGCTCCAAATAGATGATTTCTCCATCTTTTGCTCGTAATGACTCCAAAGCACCTAGTAACTCAAATTCACACATAAGATACATAATTTACAAGAAAAATAGCAAAGAAAGCATAAATACTAGATATTAAATTAGGTGTATTCTACACCTATCAAATTCCCCCACACTTAGACTTTGCTAGTCCTCGAGCAAATCAAACAAAACTAAAATACAACAACTCCGTCTCGTCGAGGCTACGGTCACTTTTAGCATAAATAACAAGCCTTTAAACCCCTAGGTGTCCCTAGTGGACGAGTTATAGTCTCGTGAAGGTTTACTAGAGATATACCTACAAAACCTATATTTCCAACTCCGTCTATTTGTGACAAATCAATGAACGAATCCAAAATGACTACAGGAAGAGGTACCTTGCAAATTCAGTTCATATATTAGTAAATAAAGCTTTAATTAGATAGTCGAACAAGCCACAAAACTCGGAAACTAACAAACCACAATCACAATGAAAAGATTAAGAAGATGGATATAGATGTAGATGTTGGCGAATGTTCACAAGTGATCGATGTTTCCCATATCTGTCTGAAGGTCACTGCCAAGATGAACCTATTCCTATTGGATTGAGCTACTTGGTTTGAAAGCTACATCAACTCACTAGCATATACAAGGGAACCAGGAGTGACTTTATTCAACCAAAATAATACTTTTTTTTTCCTTTTCTTTTTCTTTTTCTCTTTTTTTTTTTTTTTTTTTTTCACTTCTTTTTTTTAGACAACATGATTGGATCAAACTGGATCCAAGCGCATGATTCTTGTCAGCACGTACATGATAGTTGCCTTGGATCCTGCATTCCACGCTTGTTTAGGCGACGGAGACAGGGACTACGTTTCACACATACTGCTATTCCCAAGTGTCATTTTATTCCTTTTTGGTCTAATTGGTCGGTCTCTTTTTTTTCTTTCTTTTCATATATTTTTTTTTCATTTTTTTTCTTCTTTTTATAGTAACTCAATCACTCTATTTCATCCTAGCAGTAATAACACGTCGATGTGTAGTGACCCACCAAAGCACTTAGAGAACAATAGATAAATATGGAAAAATATAAATAGAATGTGATATGGTGATATTCCGAGATATGGTAACAACTATCATGGTATTCGTGATTTCTGAGCTATGTTCGTCCCTTTTAGTTAATCGGTTCCTCAACTCCTGCATTCAAAATGGTTCCATTCACTAATGGTGTCATCCTAAAGGCACAAGTTTCTAGATTTCGGAGTTCAAAAAGCACAAAAAAAAATTCTTGGTTTTTCTATTTTTTTTTTGATTTTTTTTTAAAGGCATAAAACAAACTAAAACAAACTATACAAACATATAAATGCTCCCCCACACTTAAACTTCACATTGTCCTCAATGTGTAAAACCGAAAGTTCTGAATTCTGACGTAACAGCAGATAAAACGCAAAAACTGTGCAAATTGGTAAGGAATTTGGAAAAACTCCATTTCACAAAAGTTGTTCACCTACGTGTTTTCTACACAGTGTCAACATTTCACAGTGTTCTGATAAACGGTCTGACAGTTATGGTCTCTGGACTGAACTACGCGCAGTCTGAAATTTTCTGACGAAAAGGTATTCATCATAATTCTCTTCTAAGATAGATTATGGACTTAATGAAATTAAACCTGGGGATGCAAATATGATATGAAAACAATAAAAAATAAAAAAAACAAAACAAAAATAAAAGCAAAAGCAAAAGGATAAGAGATACAAAACCGGTGGGTTGCCTCCCACTTAGCGCTTGTTTTAAAGTCGACGGCCCGACGTAGCTTCTTGTAAGATTCATTCCCCATATATTAGCAATCTGAAAATTTGGGGATCCACCCATAGCACCTGTTTTGCAAACAATAGCTCCATACAAATATTAGTAATATAATTAGTAATATAAAATAGAAACGAAGCTATTAACCGATAAAAGCTTCCCCCACACTTATTCTTGTCCACACTTGGAAGTGCATAAAGAATATAAGAGTCGGGTACTTCCACGGTTTCTTGGTCCAAAACCTGCATAGTATGAGAATCAAATATTTCTAATGGAGGATATCGAGAAACAAAGTCATTCAACAATGTTTTCGAAGCATAAATATTCAAACCAATAAGAGGTAAAGGAGAAGAATTAATATGCAAAGGGTTAGACAAACCTCGCACAATCTCTTGAATTACGGTATCCTCTTCATCCTCGAAAAATTCAAGTGAACTATTCACCTCTTGTATATCATGGTCCTCTATCAAACCTTGCAACCATTCTTCGTCCGTTTCTGCCTTAACCGGAGTCTCGGCATCAACATCATCATTACAATCATTCACAAGTTCAATTGGGTCTTCCACAATATTGGTCATAACGGTCACATTCTCAACATACTCCTCTTCGTCTTCATCTTCAGACTCACCAAAATCAGAATCGTCGTCGGTTTCCCAACCTTTATCACGACGTCGTTTAAGTTTCATATGGATGGTCCTACTAATTTCATCGACAAGCTCTTCCGAGTATCCATCGTCTTCCAACATGTATAATTTCTGCGCAAGTTTCCTAACGTTAACACGCTTACCACCATTAGCTACAATATGTTCTCTTTCCCATGACTCTTCCCTTTGAATGGGTGAATGATCATAACTACGATCTGGAGTCGGGTAAGAAGGCATATTCCAGAAATTGGTTTGTGCGGCGTTCTCTCTATTACGATCAAGTTGGTCTAGCCTTTGTTGCATGTCTTGCAATCCGTTCATAATCTTCATACAACTCGAATAAAGCCAATTAGAAGTAGAATTATCCCACCTAGGTGCTTGACTTACATACCCACTACAAGGTTGTTGTTGGTATGTATGAAAATCACCATAAGGTTCTCTAGGATATGCATCATAGCCAATAAATTGGTTTTGATTGCCTTCCATAGATGGTGGGTAATTGTCATAGTGTTGAGGAGGTTGAAAGCCGTATCCATTGTTCCAATATGCTCCTTCCATAGAATTAGTACCTGAAATACGATTCCCAAACCAAGGTTAAAAACCAGAAAATAAGAAAAACAAAAATAAGACTAAAAACAAAAACAAAACAAAAACAAGAAACCAAAAACAAGTGACAACCGTTGCCTCCCCGGCAACGGCGCCAAAATTTGATCGATGTCGTATGCGTCAAAAATAATTTACACTTTCTCACTACTCAAAATATAAATATAGCAAGGGCAAGAAAGGATCGATCCCACAGAGAGGTCTAGGTTGTCAATATGTTTTGGTTTCCTATATAAAATACCGGGGGATTTTTCTGATTTTTGTATAGTAAAATAAAATAAAAGCAAACAAAGAAAAGTAAACAAATCAAAGTATTGAGAATATTGGTTAAGGATTCATCTTCATTCACAAATATGTTTTCTTCACAATAATTAGAATTGATATTTAATCTCAAATTTTATCAAAAGCCCTAGAATATCTTGATCGCAAGAATATCCCGCAAATTCCCTTTTGTCATCAACAAACACATTAAAAGATGCGAATATGAGTTCTATCTAAAAGAACAACCTAACGTGTAAAAGCACTAATCAAGTTTAATTCCCTAGATGCATTAAATTCTATGAAATCAGGCCAATCAAAGCAATCGAACGTGGAAAGCGCACTAATTCAATTTAACAAAGGTTATAATTCACATACGATCATAAGAATATATCACTACAAACCATAATCATATTTATGCTACTTGCATTCAAGGAGTATCACTTTTACGTATAATAAACCCTAAACTAGCAATAGAGATGAAAACAAACTCAACCGATTCGCGACTCGATCAAACTAGCATTCAAATCATATAACACTATAAATTGTGAATAATAATCGATAAAATATGAAGACAAAACTAATTTATCATATCAAAAACCATATTATGTGAAATCCAATTATTCCATAACCAATAATAAAATTAAGCACTCATATTCAAGGAGTTCATAACAAGAAGAAGAAGAAATTCTATCATATTGCAAACCCTAGAAAAAGTAGTAAAAGATATGATATATTTTTGCCTAGGCTTCCCTATATATGGAGTTTTGTAACCTCCTCTTGAAAAAGTTAGGAAACCTAGCAAAAATAGGAAAGTGCACCTCCTTAGAATTGTATCCCGTGCATCAAATCCCGGACGAAGTAGGTTGCCAAAAATCTGGCCAAAACTCACGGCCAAGGTCACCAAAATTCCCAAAGCCACCAAAATTTAATTCTGGCCGTGTAAGTATTTTATTGGGCTTGTGCAGCAGCTAACCTAGCCGGCCCACTTCTTGCTTGCATATGAATTGGCTGAAATAGCCAAGTGGGCTTGCAAGGAAACCTAGCCCATCATTCCTGAGCATCACCAGCGTCGACTAGTTAATGCCATGCTCTTCTGCGTCTTGTCTTGGCTATCACTTCATACACAGCGACTCCATCTTCCCATTAGCATCAGTGGCTATCTGTCACTGCCAGCATTGAAATTCATCCAACTCCTCGTCACTGCCATAAACCATCTGTTTCTCCAGCTGCTTACTTCCATCGTCTTCTCTGCCCTGACTCCTCATTCGACAGCCATCATGCAGAGTCTCCGACTTAGTTTACTCCAAAGATCTGTTCTCGATGCACTCCTCCATGGGTCTTCTCGACAAATAACTCTAGCTCCTCACAGCCACTCCAAGACATCGCAGCAACTCAGTTTCATTCCCAAAGACCATCCTCATATCCGAAAACTACCAAAAACCACACAACGTCCCAACGACCACTACGCGCTTACGTGAGCCACGAAAACATTTGGCTCAACCCCTTCACTTCCATCTCGCCATCGTTCGGTCTCATCACCGCCTAATCATCGACTTCCAATAACGTCCATCCCGATACCAACTCTATTCTCTATCGCTCGCAGCTAGCTTAACCATCCATCATCGCCGTCGCTTAACCATCTCGATATCAAAACTGTGACCAACAACACCTACGTAGCTCCAACCTCATCTTTACTCACTGCCATTCTCGACATCCATGCAGCTACATCCATCACCAGCGTCACAGCTAACAGCAAGCAAGTTCCGGCAGTCTTCATTGCTATCATTGTCAACGACATTCCATCGAAGTACCACCATCTATATCTGAACTAATCTGCAACCAACTGTCCAGTAGCAACTCTTACCCATGCATTCTCTGTAAACAATATCGTCGATACCAACACCTATCTCCGTTACCATCGATAACCTGTAGTCTTCATCATCAGTCACAATACCTCGACTTCACTACTGCCAGGCTATTCTCCCTGCACTCATCTTTACTGGCTGGAGTTCTCGTACATCATCACTACTTCCATCACACAGACTTTCATCCGAACTGCATTCACAGCTCGCCCACTCCCATCAATGCCGTGCTTAATTACCAACGATCCTGGCTCCAATCACAGCAACTGCGGCACTCCTTGAAAGCCATCATCTTTTAAGTCAGCTTTTATCCTCTCTGCCAGTGATGTTAAACACAACAAACCTCCATATCGCTAGCCAACCATTCACGTCCATGCATGCATCAGTAGTCACCAGTACTCTCTATAATCTTCATCATCTCCATTTTCTCGAGCCCAAACACCAACATGCAGCGTCCATCGACCACCAATATCATCACTGACCCAACTCCAGTAGTCACCAGTACTCTCTGGCTTTGTTCTCGATCATTACCAGCTCAAGCCCAGCTCTTCTTGAACATAAGCCCATTAGCACCTTATGGGCTAAGCAGCTCTCATACACTTTAACTCCAAACTCCACTTGTGGTGTAAGCTGTTGAGCTAAGGCCCAAAATGTAATGGTTAGAGCTCCTCCGCGTAATTCGCAATGGATTTCAGCTGGTTATTCTTAATGCCCATACATCTGACCACAATGATTCCTCACGCAATGATAATTCCGTCTCTCTTTTGGCAAATTGGACGATTCTTGTTCTTTTCGCTCCAAATAGATGATTTCTCCATCTTTTGCTCGTAATGACTCCAAAGCACCTAGTAACTCAAATTCACACATAAGATACATAATTTACAAGAAAAATAGCAAAGAAAGCATAAATACTAGATATTAAATTAGGTGTATTCTACACCTATCAACAGACGAGACGTATTTGGTCAAACAATGAGCGTTAGTCAAAGGGATAAGAAGATACGTGCCATATCGGCCAATTAAAAGGGCGACAGGATTGGAAGGGCGATATCGCACCAAGAGAACACATAAAAGGATCGTCTCGGATAAGATACTGCTAAGGAACCAAATTACATCGGCCATATTTACAGAAGGAGAGACGATACGAGCGGGCCCGACACAGGACTTCAAGATAGATATATTGTGACCAACACCATAGTATGGTTGTATGTAATCTCCCCTATAAATATAAGAACTTGTATCCAAGAGAGGGAGGTGGAAAGGGAGAGAGAGAGAGACTTGAAATCGCACTAGGGAGAGAGAGGGTTGGGAACTAGTTCATCTTGTAAGGAAGAAAGTTTAACTTGGGGAGTGACACCATTGTAACACCTTGAAGTAATAAGATTCATCCTTTCACCCCCGTGGACGTAGGTAATCATACCGAACCACATATATCCTTGTGTCTATTGTTAAGTTCTTACTTTCACTTGCATGAGTATAAGATTTCTATCCTTTGGATGTAGTTTGTAGTAAAATGCATCTACATTCTGGCGCCGACTAAGGGGAACCGACTAAGATCTCCGGATACCTTGCCTAAAAGGCCTTCAGAGATGATCAAAAGTTCCTGAATACACGTTTAAGTGTTGTAGTTGAATCTAGGATGAACTCTGTTGGCCGAAATCGCCTATTTCTTGTTGTTTTGAGTCATTTAGTGTACATGCAAAGTTAAAGCAGTAGCAACGTCTTTACAAGGTGTAGTAGAGTTCTTGTTTCTTCGCCCATAAACGGTTTGATCAGCAGAAAATCTCCATAAGCTCGTCGGCGATCAACAGCACAGGTTAGGAGCTAGGTTGAGGATCTGATGATAGGATGACTGTTTGTTTTCGATGTTGAGTGAATTTTAGTGGTGAATAAGTTGTTTTCTGGCCGCGGTACAAAGTTTGTGTGCTTAGAACTACAAGAGGTTAAGTTTAAGGTGTCTTTTGCTTGATAAGCTGCCGATTTTAAGCTTCCCGCCGTGGAAGTCATGTTCTAGATGTTTCTTTATTAAGGAAAGTTTGTTTCCAAAGTTCTTAGTAAGCGTTTTTGCGCTTGTACCCTTGCTTCATTGATCGACAACAATCCACGTCGTCTGATCAGAAGAAAAAAGAGGGAGAAAAAATCTTGTCCGGCGATGCTGTCTAGTCGTCGGAAAGTTCTTCGAGAGGATCCATGGAAGACAACCATGAAGAGATCTTGAGGAAATAACAACAGTAGAGACTTGAGTTAATTTTTTGACTTACATGCTGTACCATTCAATCATCACGTGCATGAGTTTAATGATTTGGAGCATATAGAATGAAGGACAAACTAGCTTAAATGCAGAGGTCAAGTACTGAAGGCGACATCGTATGGAATGATAGTGACGTAGCGTAAAATCTTCCATAAAGTCAGCATAGAGTCAAAATAGGGTAGATAGGCAGAACCCATTTGATAACAGGAGTAGTCTTTATATCTGCAAGCTCTGACGTAGTGACAATTTTTGTGTCAGAAGAATATTTTTTACTTTTTTGAATGTTTATTTCCAATATTAGGTCAAATTAAGGTGTTCTTTGCATTTGCTGACGTAGGTAGGGACGACACTCGGCTCACCACGCGCCACACCCGATGGCTAGTACTTCAGGGACATGAAGGACATTAAGGAATCGTACAGTTACTAGCAGCATCATACAGGCAAGGGTAACTGGGCCGAGGCAAGAAGGCAGTCGACAACCACCGCCCGAGGAATCTCATGTAGCTGCACGAGGCATGCCAATTGTTGATGAGGGAGTGAATCTTGGGCGAGATGATGACACCCTACCCTTAGACCAGGTTATCTTGAACCAGAGGAGAGTTGACCAAGTCGATGGACTTACAGCTTCAGATACAGAGGACGATGAGGAAGCGCTTGCAGCACAAACCCAGAGACAAAGACCAAGGCAACAATCTGAGTACTAGGAAGCCTTAGGAAGAGAGCAAGAGCGTCTCAGGCAGATTCAGTTGGGCGAGGAGCAGCTAGCAATGTCGGCCCTACACCTGTCCATGCAACTGGTCCGATACTACCCCCACCACCAACATTGATACCATTACAGTCTCGGCCACACTACCCTAATGGACATTCTAGACATGAAAGCACAGACCCGACTCTATTGGCCATTTTGGAAAGTCAAAGAAGACAAAAAGCGGCACTAAGTGAGCTCCATCAATGGAATCTCGATCTGGAGTTTGAGAATTATCAGTTGAGGAATCAACAAACCAGATCAAGAGGATCGTCCAGTCGAGGAACTTCGAGTAATCATGACCGATCAGGACAACCACCACCTATGACTGATCCGGGCAACCCTAGTTAGTCTGAACGACCTCCCATACCATCCCCACGAGGATATGGACCACCCGAGGAAGGGGCGGGCGACGGGACGAGGCGACAGAAGCTAAACTTAAAGAGTTGGAGGCAAATATTAAGGAGCTATCGGGAAGTAGAGAAGAGAACAAACTGACAGAGATTATGAGCGAGGCTGAGAAGACACCTTTCTTCCAAGAACTTGAACAAACGATGTTCCCACCAAAGTGTACCTTACCTATATTTGCTTCTAGATTCGACGGAACAGGAGATGCGCTGGAGCATATTAAAATGTATACCATGTCATTGATCCAATGGAAAAACAACACGGTATTCATGTGTAAATTCTTTCCGGACAACTTGGAGGGCGAGGCGAGAGATTGGTTTTATTTACTCCCACCTAGATCAATCGACGGTTATGATGCACTAATCGAGGCCTTTCTTGAAACCTATATGCACAACATCCGACCTCGGCCAAGAATGAACAAAATATTCACCCTCGCCCAGAGGTTCAGGGAGCCCTTGAGGACCTTGACCGATAGGTGGAGGAAACTGTGTACTGAAATTGGAAAAGTACCAGTAGATCAAGCTATCTTTGGATTCGAAAACGCATTGGGAAGATCGGACCCAATCTGGATATCTTTGTTCTCTGAAAAGCCAAAAACCTTAAAGGAGATGCGAAGAATGCAAGAACATTTTATCGCCCTAGAAGAAATTCAAGCCGAATTGAGAGATAGGGAAGTACAAGAAGTTGGTTCTGAGGCTAAAGCAGTTATGAACGATCCTGTTAGGCATCCCGAGAAGAGATCAGACCCTCCACCAAGAAGCAGTGAGAAGAAAGAATGGGTGGCCAAAGGGAAGAGGCCGAGGCATGAAGCCCGATCATATACCCCTTTGAACGCTCCTTTGGAGGAAGTATTCAAGGAAGTCGAGAAGAGGAACGATATCAATTACCCAGCATCAAGGGGAGTCCAGTTCCAAGAAACCAAGGATCACCCTGAGTAGTATCACTACCATCAGTATAGGGGCCACTCTACTAATAATTTCCGAGAAGTGAAGGATATCGTTCAACACCTCATCCGAGATGGATACCTGAGATAGTTCGTCCGACATCCAGCTTAGCCGACAGCAACACCCGATGTGCCGGTTCATCAAGTTCACATTGATAGGTCAACTCAATTTGTGAATACCATTTAGTACTCAACTACCCAAGGATACACTCTCGGCCCAGTAATCACTTCATGGATTCACAAGAGGGATCGCGATGGCAAAGAAATATTTAGCGTAGCCAAGACCTTACCGATGGAACCCTGGATGATGCAGCCTATTTCTTTCTCGGCCAAGGATGCCCCAGCAAATGGGCAAGCACACAGTGATCCCTTGGTCATCACGTTGCTGATTGAGGAGTGGGTAGTAAGAAGGATTCTCGTGGATAGCGAAAGTTCAGTCGAGATGCTATTCTACGACACGTTCAAGAGAATGGAGCTGTCGGACGACATCCTCGTCCCCTCAACATATCGCATTTACGGCTTTAATGGGACAGTAACCATCCCTAAGAGCGACGTAACTTTGAGGGTTTCGGACGGTGGGGGCTACCTTGACACACTAACCACCTTATGTGTGGTCGACGTCACCTCGCCTTATGAAGCAATTATCGGACGTCCATGGATCGCTGGGATTAAAGGGGTGGCATCGGCATATCATCATAGATTAAGGTTCCCGACCTACAAGGGAATAACTGAAGTTGTAGGTGACTCCCAAGCAGCACGATAATGCATGCAGGTTGATGCAGAAATTAATGAAGATCGGCGAGATCGACAAAGGTGATAGAAGAATAAAGCCAAAGAAATTAAGGCTGCAAAAGAATTGGAGGGGCTATTTCACAAGCGGTCATGGCGTACGAAACCCAAGAGCAAGATCCTTTATAGAAATTAAAGGAAATGGCTCCTTTCAGGGAACCTAAATCTAATTTCTCGACAGTTGAGCCGAATCGGAAAGTGAATTTGGGGACAGTTGAGGAGCCAAAGATAGTAAGGATCGGGACATTGCTCTCGGATGAACAAGCAGGTCAACTCATGACAGTGTTAAAGGAAAACTTAGACGCGTTCGCTTGGGAAGTACACGATTTAGAGGGTATTGACCCGGGGGTCTGCTGCCACCACTTGAAGATTGATCTGAGGTTCAAACCAGTTAGACAGAAAATGAGGCGAATCGCACCAGAGTTACAGGCAGTAGTTGAGGCCGAGCTAAAGAAGCTACAAGAGTCAGGGATAATCAGGAAATCCCATTACCCGCAGTGGATATCTAATATGGTCGTGGTACCAAAGAAGAAATGAGGAGTCGGAATATGTATTGATTTTAGTGACTTAAACAAGGCCTTCCCGAAGGACATCTTTCCTCTCCCAAGCAAAGACCAGCTAGTAGAATCAATAGTTGGATATGAGGCCATGACATTGATGGATGGATACATGGGCTACAACCAAATATCGTTGGCACCCGAGGATCAGAAGCATACTTCCTTCTTCACACCAAGGGGGCTATATTGTTATACCAAAATTCCATTCGGACTTAGGAACGCCGGTGCTACATATCAAAGATTGGTAGGAGACATGTTCGAAGACAAGATCCATGACACCATAGAAGTTTACGTGGACGAGATTTTAGTCAAGAGCCGCCAAGCTAAGGATCACGTCTGAGACCTTCGCGAGATTTTTCAAACGATGAGGAAACACAAGATGAAGATTAACCCCGCCAAGTGCGACTTTTGGGTTACCTCGGGGAAATTCCTAGGATATATCATCACCCCTAGAGGGATAGAAGAAGATCCCGAGAAGATTAGGGCTGTCTTAGAGATGCCATCTCCCGCGACAGTAAAGGATGTACAGAAGCTAAATGTTTGTATAACAGCATTGGGGCGATTCGTGTCACGGTCGTCGGACAAATGTAAAACCTTTTATGAAATTCTGAAGAAAGGAGAGAAGTTTCAATGGACGGATGCTAGTGAAGAAGCCTTTCAGAATATCAAGTTACACCTAGCCAGCCTCCCAGTTCTGCAGAGACCCGAGCCGTTAGAAGTCCTCACCCTATACTTAGGGGCGACATCATATGCCATTAGTGCAGTGTTGGTTAGGGCGGAGGGGAATGCGGAGAAGCCGGTGTATTTCACTAGCAAAACACTAAGTCCGGCTGAGAAAAACTATACCATAATGGAGAAGATGGTACTTGCACTAGCTTTTGCCGCTTCTAAACTCCGAACATACTTTCAAGCTTATCGCATTCGGGTGTTCACCAAATCGCCTATCGAAGTAGTTTTGGATAATGCAGGGCGATCAGGGAGAATCTCTAAATGGGGAGCCTTAATCAAACAATATGATGTGGTGTACGAGACGAGGACGACGATCAAAGGACAGGTAGTGGCCGACTTCCTAGAAGATTTCCCACTAAGCGATGAAGACGAGGTTGAAGATATACCTGGGATGATGGAAGAACGAGAAGATCCTGATGACCTATTAGCATCTAGTAGTCCTACACGGTGGGAAGTTTTCGTCGATGGGGCATCAAACAAAGAGGGGTCAGGCCTTGGGTTAGTCTTCACCACGCCGAAAGGAAGAAATATAGTGCACTCATTCAGGATGGAATTCAAAGCAACGAACAATGTCACCGAGTACGAAGCGACAATCCACGCTTTATGGATAATTGTAGAAATGGGGTTACAGGAGGTTCGCTTAACTAGTGATTCACAGTTGGTGATTCGGCAGATTACGGGCAAATATGCGACACACGACCCCGTTTTGCAAAAGTATTGGGAGCTCGCCCAATTTTACATCAACCAAATACCAAGCATTAAGTTCCGTCACATTTGTAGAAAAGATAACAGGCACTAGGACGCTCTATCTTACATCGCCTCACAGCTGGTAGACCCGAGCATAGAGGGCATTCGTGTTATGAGTCTCCTTACTCCCTCAATCCCAGAAACACCGGACGTACGGATCGATGCGGCTGTTAACACAGCCGATCGATATAAAGAGGGCGATTGGAGAAAGCCGATACACCAATACTTGGAAACGGGCGAGCTACCCAAGGGTCGGCCCGAGATAAATAAAATCAAAAGTAAGTCGGGAGCCTACGAGCTAAGGGAAGGGATATTGTATAGGAAATCCTACTTATGGCCACTTTTACGATGCCTAAGTAGAGAGTAAGGCCACACAATCTTGCATGAATTACACTATGGAGCCGCCGGAAACCACAGCTCGGGGATAAGCTTATCGGCCAGGGAAAAGACAATGGGCTATTTTTGGATGTACATGAACTAAGATGCAAAGGAAATGGCAAAAGCGTGTGAAGAATGTCAACGGTTTGGCAAGAAGATATAGGCACCAGGAGTACCTTTAAACTCTGTTATAAGCCCATGGCCCTTTGCCAAATAGAGGGTAGATATTGTCAGACCGTTATACGTAGGAACAGGACATAGGAAATACTTGATCGTGGCCACGGATTACTTTACCAAATGGGTAGAGGCAGCACCACTAAGGAACATCCGAGGCAAAGATGTCTTCAAGTTTATCGGGGAGCATATCATTAGCCGCTTTGGGGTCCCAGCAGCTATCGTCTCCGAAAATGGAAAGCAACTCCAAGGGGAAAATATTTATCTTTTTTTCAACACATACAACATCAGGAAGAGTAAAGCTACCCCCATTTACCCCCAGAGTAATGGGTAGGCCGATATTACCAACAAAACAAGCGCCGACAACATGAAGAAGAAATTGGATGGGGCATATGGTGACTGGTACAAGGAGATATACAACATTTTATGGGCATATAGAACCACACAGAGGGAAGCTATAGGGTTCTCGCCGTTCATGCATCCTTACGGAACTGAGGCGATTCTACCAACGGAAGGAATGATCCCCACTACTAGGACAGAAGCTTGGAGGCGAAATGTTTCATCCGATATAATTTTGGAAAAACTCGACGATTTGGAAGAAACAATGGATATGGCGCAACAAAAAATGGAAAACTATCAAAGGAGGTTACAGCGAGAGTACAATAAGCGTGTTCGCCCAAGATAATTCCAACCAAGGCAGCAAGTGCTGAAGTTTCTGGCCGATTGGGAGCGAGACAAGAAGGGCGGAAAGCTGGCACCAAAGTGGGGTGGACCGTACATAATTGCGTCTAAGGAAGGCGAGGGATCGTATCGACTACTGAGACTCGATGGAACAAACGAGCCCAAACCCTGGAACGTCAAGTATCTGAAACTCTACCACCCCTGAAGGGAGGTACGGAGAAAAGGTGAGCATACTTGTCTTTTATTTCTTTAAAACCGTTTGGGGTATGAAATGGGGCATGAGCGACTAATGGTCATTCTTACTCGGGGCAACGCCAGTGAGGAAGTGCCGAGGTAACTTACACTCGAATGGTTATTCGTACTCGGGGAAAAGCCAGTGTGGAAGTGCCGAGGTGACTTATACTCGAATGGGCATTCGTAATCGGGGGAAAGCCAGTGTGGAAGTGCCGAGGTGCCTTACAGTCGCCTGGCTATTCGTACTCGGGGTAGTGGAAATGTGAAAGTTCCGAGGTAGCCTAAGGGTTCTGGTGGTTGGAAACTAGTTCCACAGGCTGATAAGACACGAGGTCTTCTCAGCTAGCTGGCCTACTTACATTTGAAAGGTCGCCCCCATCGCAAGTGGCTGTGACTCTTGCCCGAGATTGATTGATCGATAATCGCTCGGGGTAATCGAACCTAGAATTAGGTTGACTAATACCCTTCCAATGAATCCAAGAGATAGTGATGAGATACCCCAATAAGGGCATGGCATTGGGACCGATGACCCTCCTTGTTGGGTGTGTTCGACAGAAAAGGTTAAAATACTAACATGCATGATCAACAATTGCAGCCATGACATAAGAAACAAAAGTTAAAGCGACAGCGTCATACGCCAATTAAGAAAGCACAAAAAGCATCATGAAACTCCACGAAGTAAAAAGTATAACAGGAATAAAAAGAAAAGAATCGACGATGCAGCACCCCCTTTTAAACAAACAAGCGGTGTATTAGAAGCAAAAAGGGAAGATGTGTTCAAAGCGATTGACAACCCAGGACAAATGGCAACTTAGTGGAGTAGCACTACAAAAGGAGAATTCAATCCTTTGGGGGAAAAGCGCCGGCCCTCCTTTGCGCGATCTCGCGCCGCTTATTCTCCACATACTCATCAATACCCGCCTGGACCTTCTCGTCTATCTCCTCTTCATGGGAGACGCGTTCATCCTCAACCTGTTGGGTAAGCTGCAAATTGGATGCCTCGGCATTGGTCAACTTGTTACCCAAGTTGGCCTCGACCCGCTCCAACCGTTGGACCTCTTGCTCCAATTCCTGAGAACGTTTGTCTCGGCTACAAGATCACAGCAACACGAGATTATTCATTGAATATGGTTTAGCAATTTCACAAGAACAGAAAATAATCTAATCCTAGGGAACTGCCTCAACACATCTCTTAAGAGACCTGAAAGGGATGGTAACACTGACTGAATGGATTCTACCGACTTGGACAATTCATCCTCGGCCTTGGACAATTTCATAGTTAGATCGTTATAGCATTGCTCATTAAATTCATTACTGGGGCAGTACTTTTTATGTTCACTCCACTCGGCCATTAAACGATTGCATGACACTTGGAGAACTAAAAGTTGTGACCTACTCCATTCTAGTTCACCCACCATTTTGTCAAATTCACCCACCTTTCCCAGCATATCCCTATTAGCTCGCTCCACTACATCTTTATCCCTCAAAATTCGTCAGAGATCTTCGTGAAGGTCTCGGTTCTGCAATTGTAAAGAATCTACATGCTGTCCTAGGTCCGTGTCCAAAGCAGTTTTCTCAGCAGCAAGGCGTTGAGAAGAACCTAAATGATCTCGCAAATTGTTTATTTCTTCAGGGGCATACTCAAACTGTCGATATCGGTCTAATTCACCTTGAAGTTCTTCGATCTCATCAGCTTGGCGATCTATTTTCCCATCCTTGTTTGCAATTAGCCGACGAATATTCTCCACTAAATCCTTTTCAATATCCCACTTCCTCTTCATGATCCTAAACTCCAAAGAAGCATCTAAACCTATACTAGTTATCTCGGCTAGCAGAAGGACACCCGACTCAAGATACTGACACGATAAACTCAATCAACACAAGTTAAGGTTTGTAGAATTGTAACACACCTTGAGCACCGGCGAGTTTATTTCTATCTCGCGCGCACGACTCTTCTCGTTCATCAATTGAAGTTGGAGAGATTCCATCAACTGCCTTTCCCTATGACGATTGGCGGCATCCAACCATACCCGATTAAGGATCTGATACAAGTAAGCAAGTTAGAATGGCAAGAGATAATTAGGAAGATATTAAGGAGGGCGGCATCACCCAGGCATACAGAGTCACTCACCAGCGTATCAAGAGTATGAGCTATATCGTTATAAAGGGGCACTGCACCGAGCATTTGTTCATTAGTATACGCTCCAAAATCGAGGGAAGTGAGCGCTCCAAGGGAGTTCAGGATAGGGACAAGGACGGTAAAGGAGGTTTCACCACTAGACGTAGACCCATCAGTGATCTGGGGCAGACGAGGAAGTACTTCCAGTTCTGCATTAACAACCTTTTCCAACTCGGGCGTCTTCATGGGCTCTTGTTTGTCGCCTACCAAATCAGCTGGCACGACCACCTCAGGACCACCCTTCTCGCCCATCTCCTTCCCATCGCCCTTGTTATCCGATAAATCCTCGCCGAATATGTCATCTTCATCGGGAATCTCGATGATTGGCTTCTTCCTCGGCTGCGCCTTCGTAACAACATTCTTGCCTCTAGTAGGATTACGTCTAAGAGGTTGAGCATCAATTTTATGTACATCGGACCCACTGGATTCATCATCATCGTGCCTAGGAAATTTTTGCACAAGGATTCCCGTCAAAACATGTGAAGGAAAAAAATAGAGGCAAGTACATGTACTTATAATAAAATCACTGTGTTTGTTACCTTCCCCTGGTCTTCCTCAACCCTTGTGCCAGCACCCCTTTTTCTCGACGATGCGGCGGCCTTGGTAGAATCGCCCAGAGACTTTGATGACAACAAATAACCAATTGGTGTCAAAACTAACAAGCTAGAAATTGAGGAATGTAGAAGGAGACACATACCTTATCCGCATTGTCGTCATTAACCACCCAGAAAGGATAGGGCTTGGTAGGAAATGGAGGCGACGGGAAGCTACCATGTAAAATGGTCCCTCGGACAAGAATTGGAACTCGGGGATAAATTGGGTCATTGGTATGACGGGGTCGCTTGTTAGAACCTTGGCCGATGGGATTGGCATCTAGCATCATCCTTTCAACATTCTTAGGCATAGTGATGTGACTATGAGGACTAGCAGCAAAACCGGCAAGGTCACCATTGGTTGAAGTACCGGATCGATAGTTGTCAAAGAAATTGGCAACGGTATATTCTGGAGCGTCCTCGGGCTTATAGGTCGACCAGTCGGCGGTGGAGCCATGACCATCTCGGCGATATATCCATTCATCCATAATCCGAAAAGTGTTTCCAGTCCATTGTGCCAGAGCACGATAAGGCTTGATCTGGGAGAGAATATCGTAGTAGAAAGGGCTATCAGGATTGTATAAAAGAAGACGGAGACCTAGCTCCAGCTGGCCAAGAGTGATAACCACGCATTCAGCTGACTTCTCGTACTTCTCCATGTCGGACTTCCTCAAGGTGCTGTTTTGACCCGAGATCAGGGAAACTTCGTAGTCTTGAAAATGGTACTTCTCTTTCAACTGCTCAATGAATTCTTTATCAGAGAGATCTTTCACCCTTTTCTCGGACCTACACGAAATAGAAGGAGAACCGTCAGGAAAGATAGATTTTATGGCGCGATCATCGTACTCAGAGGGATTATCAAATGAAAATAGGAAATCAAGGGAAAAAGCATCAATCTCGGAAAAACCATCATCAACACACCTTTTCTCAGTCGTTGAGGGATAAGAAGCCATGAACGTGAATAGTACAGAACTCAGAAGCTGGTGAAGAAGATTGGGACGACAGAAATGCAACCACAGCTGCTATAGCACTCGGTGATGAGGGTGTGAAGGAAGAGCATCAAAAAGATAAGGGTTCACAGAAGCATAAAGTGATGAAGAAAAATCTCGGAGAAAACAGTTGCAGCGGCTGGAGATTGAGAAATTGGCGAAGTAGAATAATAAAAAGAATAGGGAAATGGAGTATTTAAGGGAAGAAAGAAGTATGACCGTCACCGATGGTTGCAAGTCATAAGGGGGAGTTAATGGGGGACTGCATGGTGGAAATCGCAGCATGGACGAGGACGAGGGAACGATTTTCTTCCACTCGATTCTACCACACGAGCGAAAGAAGGGGCATAAATGTAGGTGTAGATTATCCAAAGGGCTAGGTGGCAACATCTTAAGCTATGATGTACCCAAGGATGAAGAAGCAAGAAGCATGGGATAGAGGCTGGCAGATGCGAGGATTAAGGAACCACATGGGTCGGGCATGACCACTCTACAGTTATCGGACAAGACTTGACTCCAGACCTCTGAAAAAGCTGACAGACGAGACGTATTTGGTCAAACAAGGAGCGTTAGTCAAAGGGATAAGAAGATACGTGCCATATCGGCCAACTGAAAGGGCGACATCGCACCAAGAGAACACATAAAAGGATCGGCTCGGATAAGAAACTGCTAAGGAACCAAATTACATCGGCCATATTTACATAAGGAGAGACGATACGAGCGGGCCCGATACAGGAATTCAAGATAGATATATTGTGACTAACACCATAGTTTGGTTGTATGTAGTCTCCCCTATAAATATAAGAACTTGTATCCAAGAGAGGGAGGTGGTAAGGGAGAGAGAGAGACTTGAAATCGCACTAGGGAGAGAGAGAGTTGGGAACTAGTTCATCTTCTAAGGAAGAGAGTTTAACTTGGGGAGTGAGACCATTGTAATACCTTGAAGTAATAAGATTCATCCTTTCACCCCTGTGGATGTAGGTAATCATACTGAACCACGTATATCCTTGTGTCTATTGTTAAGTTCTTACTTTCACTTGCATGAGTAGAAGATTTCTATCCTTTGGATGTAGTTTGTAGTAAAATGCATCTACACCTACATAAATACATTCCATTTATGTGTGTGACAAGATATGTTTCGATCTAACGGTTGAAAGATATTATCTTGGATAAATCAGGTTTTTCATCTAACGGTGAATATTGAACATTTTGTTACCAAAGTAACTTAGATTGCAAACCCTTGATTTGAAAACTATATAAATGAGACGTCTAGCAACTGGAAAAACTAATCCCCACACTTCATGTGTGATACTAGTTGGTTTGCTAGAGTCGATTATCCTTTAACCGTAGGTTTATTCTCGAGACCCTTTCGGTTAACGACTTAAAGACTTCATTGGGATTGTGAAGCCAGATGAAACTACTTCTCTTGTAATTGAGCGATCTGATCTTTATTTTTTCTATCGTATGAGTTCAATTGGATAATTGTCTTAAGAATATATCTCCGATAGGGAAAGATAAAAATAAATCACAAATATCTTCGTCTCATCGTTTGTGATTCCGCAATATCTAGTTTCGCTACCATATAATTTAGATTATTCTGTATGATCAATAATTCTAGTTTGTTCTTCGGGAATATAAGTCCAGGTTATTGATTAGTTCAAGTTCACCTTGATTTTATCAAAATACGGAACAAAACTCGTAGGTTTATCTGTGGGAGATAGATTTATCTATTATCGTAGACTTTTTTGTGTGATACAGATTTGTTTATTAAAGTCTTCGACTTTGGGTCGTAGAAACTCTTGGTTGTGGGTGAGATCAGCTAATGAAATCAAGTGTGTATTATCCTGCTAGGATCAAAGACGTAAGGAGCGCAACTGTACCTTGAATCAGTGTGATATTGATTAGGGTTCAACTACAGTCCAAACCTAAGTTCGATCTGGACTAGGTCCCGGGGTTTGTAGTAGGCTAGTGTCTGTAGCAGCTTAATACAGGTGGTGTTCAATCTGGACTAGGTCCCGGGGGTTTTCTGCATTTGCGATTTCCTCGTTAATAAATTTTTTGGTGTCCGTGTTATTTCTATTCCGCATTATATTTTGTTATATAATTGAAATATCACAGGTTGTGCGTTGTATCGATCAATTGTGAAATCCAACCTTTGGTTGTTGATTGGAAATTGATTGATCCTTGGATATTGGTCTTTGATACCATCCAAGTTTATATCTCTTGTATTTGATAAAGACTCGTAGATTTCTATTTGCTTGAGTATAGATCAAATTGAGAGATAGAGATATTAACATCTTGATATACTTTTTATTAAGATTGAGTATGACTGTCTAGTTGATTCTCTTAAAATTATATTAGAGTTAGTCCATACAGATTTCTAATCAAAATATTGGGTGATGTTGTTAGACCCCCGTTTTTTTCAATTGGTATCAGAGCAGAGAAACACGTTTAAAGACCTTATCAGTCTATGTTTGTAGCGATATGACTCTATGGACAGAGTACTATCTCAAATAAAAGCGTCACCAGAAATAAAGACTCTATTTTTAATATGTCTATTAAAGAGAAAGATCCCTCAATCTCTGTTATAGAGGAACCTAGTGTTCAAATAAAACAGTCTAACACTGACATGTATTATCCTGATAAATATGACTTTGTTGTTCAAGAGGAAACACCTAGCGAGAGTAAACTAATTCTAAATCTTGATATAATTCAAGCTGATAGATTCAAACAGTTAAAAAACATGTCAATGTCCCTCTTGGTGTAGTAAAAGACTGTGGCTCAAGTGAAAAGACTTCTTATAAGGAAAATCCTAAAGTTCGATCAACTCGTATCTTACTTGAGGCAAAACCTAAAAAGGATGCCTTAGAGTTGAACATATCCTGAGTAAACTCTCCATTCAAGGATTATCAGAAAAGTCTGTTATACCATCTACTTCTATTCAAACTGAAAGAGCTCTAGTTTCAGAAGTAATCTCAGATTCTCTTCCCACCCAAACCAATGTGTGGGAGATTCACACATCAGTTGGAAAAAAAAAATCTCCAGACGATAATGCTAGGTCTAAAACCTCTAATCACTCTTGTGATAAGAAAGTGTGCCTTTTTTGTGATTCAAAAGGGCATATAGTGCAAAAGAGCAAACCCAAGTTGAAAAACAAATCTTTGGTTCAACTTCAACACACCTTATAATTAATTATTAAAGGTGTAACTGACATTCGTATGTCTAAAACAATTGGTTTTAGTATGTATCATGTGTTTCTTACCAAGAAGGTCAGTTCAATGAGTTCCTCAAATGCACAAAAGCATAATAGACCTCTTGACAAATATCGTCCAAGAAGAACTTATGTTCTCTCTTCTGCTAAAAATGGAGATAATGATGTGAATCATGTATCAAGTGAATAATGCAGATATGAGGAGATGGATGACAACCTAAAATTGATTATTGAGGGATACAAGGAAATCATCAACATACTGAGTAGTTCATCCAGACAATATTCTTCAGGTAAAAATTCTTACTATGCGTCGTATTATAATGATAGTAAATTTTATGATGAGTTTTCACATCATAACAGTCTTCCTCCAAAGTACAGGAGGAAGAGGTTTAACCAAAAACAATGTTCATTTGATGAGCTAAAAGCTCATACTTGTGCTACTTATAATCACAAGGTTGAAATCTCTCACACAAAAAATCATGGTTGAGAGATATGTTCAGGTATACTTGTTAGAATGGTATTTTCAGATTCTCAGGCTATTTTCTTATCGTCTTTAGCCTGAGTATCCTTGTAAAAATACTTGCACAAGTGTTTTGTTTTGTTGTTGTCAATATTTTATGTTTTTTCTGTCTTGGAGTCATCATGATGTTTCTTGTTTTACAAGAGTTTTTAGAAAAGTCGTGTGCATACGACTCTTGTTCTGCTCTTGGGTCAAAATTGAGCTCGTACAGGTTACCCGTGTGATTGGCACGAATCAATTAAGGAAACCCTAAAACTTCTTTCTCTAAACCTTTAAGTAGCCGACCTATCGAGTTACATAAGTTACTTACGCATACTCTAGGTTATTTTCTGTGTTATCAAGAATGTCTTCTTCTTCATCTCTCCGTGGTGATTTTGCAAAGGGATTTCTTGAGAAAGGTTTTGGTTTTGAATCAAAAGGAAGAAAGAAAAGAAATCTTGTAGAATAAGGTGCACCTAATGCCTCATGCTACTATGCCTACTCACACCAAGATTTTGAGAATGAGTATATGGGTTCTGCTGAAGTGGTTCATGACTTTCTTAAATACTTTGAGGAAGCAAAACAACAACTTGTTGATACAATGAAGGATCTTAAAGTGGTTAGATGTGAGTTGAAAAAGGTTACTACTGACCTTGGTATCATGAAGTCACATGTTAAAAAACTTATCAATGAGGATATCTTCTCCGAAGACGCACTTGATAATATGAATCACAAGCTTAAAAGTCTCGAAACCCGTGAAGTTGCCGAACATGAACTTTAGCTCGTGATCGGTTTCTAGTAGATTTGTTATTTTTTCTAAGAAGTCTTCTTATGAGAATTTTATTCTTGTATTTTAGGAAGAATAACTAGAGTTTGGAATAGCCATTATTGTGATTACACATAGTTATGTCAAATATTTTCATCTTTATTTTTTAGATTTATTTATTTGAACTCTAAAATTGTTTGGAAGATGATTTTTGCAGTATTAATCTTTATAATTTTATATATTGCAATATGTTATAGGATATGTATGGTTGCGTCCGTGAACTATTATTGTCCCATACGATGTCAAAATTTATCTCGTTTATATGTCGATATGCAAGTGTTGATACAAGATCGATGAACTTTTGACAAACAGAAATTGAACCTATTATGTCGTTATGCAAATAATTGATGGAAGATATGATAAATTTTTGTTTACAAAGATTATGTCTATTGTATGTCATTGTACAAATAGTGATGGAAAATAGAATGAATCCTTGTATATGCCGCAGTATTGATCTTTCCCTGACCCATATCTTATGTGTATACTGCATTTCTCCATAAGGTTTTCTTGTGTTTAGCATAAAACGATTGATTTGATCATTCCTTTATGGTTGAATTAGTTGTAGGTCGGTAAGTTCTTTTATGTCGAGCATGTTCAATTAAATTGATCACTTTTGTGTTCAAATTTGATTGAGTATTCCGGTTAAATTAATCATGGGTTTACTTGTGGTTAGTTTAATTGAGAATTTTGGATGCAAAATCATTTTTGTGGTTTTTGATGTCCAAAGAAATCCTTCTTTTCTTATAAAAGTAAAGTCTCTCTTGTTGTTCTCTCGGGAATGACATCAAATGGGGGAGAGTTCTTTTGAACTTGCACTTAATTTCGATATCTTTGTGGAGAGTGCGGCTGTGGGATTTTTAGGGGTTATATAGTATCTTTATAAACTCCTTGATGAATGCATTTAGCTTCGGCTTTATGATTGCATCTAAACAAAGTTGATATGTAATTTTCTTTGGTCTTGAAGCGCCTCCATGAAAATTTCATTAGGATCCCATTTTCGTACATTTGCCAATATTATTGACAAAAAGGGGGAGAATTAATAGTTCACACTAAAAATACATATGGTTTTCGGATCATCATGTAAGGGGGAGTGGTTTTCGTGTTGAGACGAAAGTATTGACTAAGGGAGAGTGATACATATCACCATAGTATTGCTGTCAAAGTTATGATATAATAACTTTGATGCTGTGTAATAATACTATGACACTGTATAACAATGATCGAGAGCTTTTGTTTTATCATTGTTATGGCTACGAGACTTCAACAACTATGATGTTGAACGGAACATCTATGGAATAATGGGAGTACTTGGAAAAGACGAAGTATTCGAGTAATGTAGGATCAGAATATCGCCAAAGCAATACTTTTGCGAGATTTATAACATCATTTCCGCGAGCTCTTTAACAACACACTGCGAGTGTCGTATAAGGACTCAAAGAATGACATAACGGATGACGTAAATTGAAACACGAGAAGAGCATGACGATCCTGCGAGGATTATAGCATCTGCGAGAATTAACATTATAACTGTTGCGAGAATATCACGAGTCAGATACGAAATTAAAGGACAACTTAGCTGTCATCCACTATGTACTTACCCTATATAAAGAGAACTAACGGGTTCAGTAAGAGAGATCAATTTTATAGTGTTGAGAAAGTTTTGAGGAGAGAGAAAGTTTAAGAGAGCGGTTGTATTCTTGATTTCTTCCATTTCTTGTAATATTTCTGAGAATTAATCAACAAAATTGTTGTTCTTAATCTTCAAATATGTGTTGATTATTATGGATTTTTATGAGGGGTGTAGTGTAGGAATTCCTGCAACTACATAATGGCGCTAGAAACAGGGATGTTTCTAAGCAAAGATTGAAATTGTGATTTGTAAGAATTTGAAGAAATTGGAGAATATTTTTACGTCATTTACAGTAATATACCAAAATTGAAGGAATGGCTAGAAGAAGAAATACATCAGAACAACCAACAATCGTAAGGTGGAGTAGAAGACTTGCCGGAGAAGAGACGAATAAAATAGGAGAATCTTAAAGATTAAGAACAATGAGAAATAGAATAAGGAATAATGGAGAAAATCAAGTTCAACAATCAAATCAGCAAACACCGATACAAGATAGAACTGTGGATTATGACAGAGTGAGCGTGCATACTTGGCGATCAGATTCAATAGAAGAAGCAGAAAATCGACAGTTAAGAGATGGAAGGCGATAGGGAAGAGATAAAGAAGCGGTTGGAGGATTAATTCATGTAGATGACGAAAATGAAGCAGTAGAGACTTTAAGACAAAGAATACAAGAGGAAAGGAGATTAGAGGCGGAAGAACGTGCGAATTTAATAAGACAAAATCACGAGTTAATAATGGAGAATTTGAGATTACAAAATAGGAGATCAAGAAGTACTGCAATATCAAGTTCAAGATCATTTAGAGAAGAAGCAAGGCAAAATTCCCCTGTAAGAAATGCTGGAGAAAATATTCGAGAGGAAATGCAAAATCCAAATGAAGAGCAGCATTATGGAGAAGAAGAGATGATTGATGATCGCTGCATTCCACGTAATGAAACTCTGGATGATAGAAGTGATAATAGAAATCAAGAGGGTGGAAATAACCAAGATGGTGAAGAAAATCGAGAAGAAGGTAGGAGAATATTACATGAGCGAGAAATTCAAAGAAACCGAAGAATAATTGAGGATGAAATTGAGAAACATTATGCTGAACAAGCACGTTTAGCTTGCAAAAGAGAAAGATTGGGAGCAGAAGTGGAAGAACAAGAGTTTCAAGAAGCAATATGTCAGAAAAATCATGACAATCGAGAAAGGAGACTCGTAAGAAATCGTAACAATGATAATATTAATAAGGAATATGATAGAATACAAAGGAGAATAGAAGACAGCAAAGAGAAACGATTAGAAATGAAGAAAATCACAGAAGAGAAAATAGCATGCATAATCATTTGCGAATTCAAGAAGGAGGTGAAGAATAGAATCGTGGGAGAAGGCATAATGAAGATGCTGAAGAAGAAGCACAAAATCTCGCAAGGCAAGAAAGACATGAACGCAGAAGAAGGGAAGCTGCACTGAAAAGGCTAATGGAGCAAAATTCTGCTGGGATTGAACAGATCTTGAGAGAGTTAGCAGAAATGAGGGGAATGCTAAATAACAGAAGAGAGGGAGGCAGAAGGAAACTTGATGAGGTCATTAAAGAAGCTGCGAAAACTCCGTTCACCCAAGAAGTACAATTCGGAGGAATACCCACGAAATGCAATTTGCCAACGTTAACCAGTATCTTTGATGGAACTATTTGTGCTATTTAACATGTCAAAGCTTATGTTAGGTGTATGCTATAGTGGGAAAATCATGATGCTGTATTATGCAAATATTTCGCATCTAGCCTAAAAGGCGAAGCTCTGAAATGGTTTGAATGGTTACCTAAGAACACTATAACTTCTTTCAATCATTTGCAGACTACATTTCTGTGAGATTACATAAGCAACAATTCTTCGCGGCCTGGCATTGAAGATGTATTTGGGTTAAAATAGAGGATTGGCGAAAGTTTGAAACATCTAACCATAAGATGGAAGACAATGTGCAGTGAGATGGCAGGAAGAGTGGATGAGAGATACCTCATTTTGTCTTTCATTAATGCAATGTTCGCCACCAATCTGTTATAGTCCAAATCTTCAGAATCAAGAACACCATTACAATGACAGAGCTGCGAGAATTACAATAAGAATACATTGAATTGGAGGAAAAACAAAATGAAATGGAATCATATCCTATCGCGAATACCAGTTCAGTTGCAGCAAACGCAAGTCTACTTCCCAGATTAATAAATACAATAGCGAGCACTTCGCAAGTGAAGCAATAAAAGAGTATGGATGATAGTCAACAGAAATTAGTAGCCATGGGAAGCAAAGATCAAGAAGAATTCGAAAGGGAAAGAAACATTTTCAGTAGAAGTGGAAATAATAAAATTCAGAGGCTTGATCAACCGCAAGAGACATATGGTAGACAAAATTATTATAGAGGGAAAGGAAGTCAGAAAATAATATGCAAAGAAATTAAGATGCCACCTCTAAATACTAGCATAGAAAAAAAATTGGAGGATATAATTTTGATGGAGGACATACCCGTACCCTGGAATATGGGAAAAGAGCCACACCCAAATAATCGAAGTCTAAAATTTTGCCCTTATCATCATTTTCATGGTCACTCAATAAATGAATGCAGGAATGTAAAAAGAATCATCTTGGGGATGATAGATCAGGGAAAATTAAACAATTTTCTAATTGGACATCCATAGTCTCAACAACTACCGCCACCACCAGAAATTCGCAGAGTGAATACAACAAAGGGAGGAGAAACGTTTGTGATAGAAGTTGGAGAAAAAGCGAAGAATCTATTCTGTAACTCCATCATACATTCATGCAAAACTATAGAAGATTTCCACGACAATGTTCTAAGAAGAGTTTTCGCGAGAGATATTGATGGGAGAGAAATAATGAATATTGCGAAAGCTTCTCCATTAGAAGAATGACAAAAGAAGACAATTTCTTTCACTGCACAAGACGTATCAGAGCCTGGCGAGATGCATGAAAACCCACTAGTGGTAATATGGAGAGGAGATGGAGAGGAAGATGAGGATGATGAGGCCGAAGACTCATGGGCAATCAACAGAGTTTTAATTTATACGGCGAAAACAAAGGATGGAAAATGGGTAAATGGAAATAAGAAGGATTATTTCTCATGGGTCATGGAAATGGGTAAATGGGTAATGAAATGGGCAATTGGGTAGTGCTTGTGGGATTGATTGGGTAAAGCATATGGGGTTGATTTGGTAGTGAAATGGGTAGTTGAGTAGTGTTTGTGGGCTTGATTTGAAGGATATGAAAACCCATTAATTGTTCCACAAAGAATTTCTCTTGCAATCGGCCTCTAAGTATAAGAATGATATTTTTCCATCTAAGGAGCGAAATTGTGGTGTCAACAGTTGCCCTTCTTTGAGAGTAATCGCTCACGGTTGACGAACAAAGCCATGAACACCCTTTCGCACCCGATTTTTTCAAAAGTTGGTTCCGACGAGTTGATGAAGAAATCCCTAATGCTGGCCGAGTATATCCCAGTTGAACTTGTCAGTTCCGTTTCCTGATGTTTTTGAACCTTTGCAGTTGATTCAGTTGAATTGCCCTTTGTTCGGGCCGATTGAATAGTTGTAAAAGTTGATGAAGAAAGCTACTAACATTGGCCAGGTTTGCCCTGGTTGAGATTGTCAGTTTCATTTACCACTTCTAGAAGTGTATCGTATTGGCTTCCGTTCCACCCTTTGACTCGACATGACTTGCTTTTCTTTCAAAAGACGATTCTGATAAAGTATTTTTTCAAAACTTCTTAATGAAGTAATTACCCATTTTTTCTTTATAAGATAGGGGAGAAGATTATTTTTTATCACACTTATAAAATAATGGGAGGCAGAGATGAGGATCTAATACCTTCAACCTATAAAATATATGGTTTTAATGGTACTGCCAATAAACCTAGAGGGAAAATAACTATGCGAATTTCACTAAAGGGGATATCTTCTAAAATTCTATTCTGTGTTGTCGATGTTGAATCTCCTTACAATGCCTTGATTTGCCGACCTTGGCCGCATGTGATTTTAGGTGTAGCGTCAACTTTCCACCAGTGAATTAAGTTCCCTCATCCCAGCGGTGTTGGATTTATAAAGGGAGATTGGATTGAAGGAAAAAAGTGTTATGAAATTGATATGGAATCTTGCGAGGAAAGGACTGCGAAGAACAGAAATTTGAAACATAACATCAAACAAAAGCAAAGAAGTGAAAATTTGATGGTTGATACAGTAGAACGGCAAGAAGAAGGAATGTTGCGAAGTCAACATGTGCTTAAACCAATAGATGGCGAACGTCTCGCAGATGGATAAAACGTAGCAAAGCGCAACAAAAAAGTAGAAGCAGAAAATAGTAAGTAGAAAAGGTACAATTTCTAGATTGTAAAATATAAGAGGTGTATGAATGATTTGTTGAAGAAAGTTTTACAAAAGTATGTTTTGACTCAATGAAAAAGATGAAATTGAAAAATCATATAAGAGCTGAAATGCAAAAAGAGAAAATCAAAGAATAAAGAAACGCGAAAATTTCACAGAAATGTGAATAAAATTTCGCAGAGACATTAGAATGGGATGAACCTTTATGGTGTATACCCTAGTTCACGGATAAAATTTCACAAGAGACAAATGTAAGACCTAAAGTACGTCATATAAGGGGGTATCTCTTTGCATGGCTCAGGGATAAGGTTATACCGCTGCTGGAACCTAAGTCATGGAGATTTTGGGCCCATGAAAGCCTATTCAGTAGAGGTACCTTGGATTTACAACTCTCTCTCTCTATATATATATATATATTAAAAGTTGGACGACCGAGGGTCTCTCCTAAGGAGTGCAAAGTATGATCAAGGTGGCGAGGTACACGGTTGAGCCAATAGTACCCGGGACGGATGAACCTACCCTAGCCATTCTTGGCAAGTCTTGACTATGATGCACTCGGCCCGAAGAAAACCCCACTTAGGGTGCAGTCTCGTAACTATAATCCATATAGGCAAAAAGGATAAGAGGCTGCGAAAACAATTGGTTGTTGTTAAGACCGGATGTGAGGATCTAGTCTTATATGGCCGATGTACGCCTCCTTGAAGGGGCAACCAGGGGGAGATAAGGGCGGCACCCTCCTTTAGGGAGATGATAAGTGTCTAAAGACGCAAATGTCATGAGGCTTTATGTTTGCAAGAATATTTAGGCTTGTCATATTTGTGAAAAAATTATACATAGGCAAAAATCCATGAGAAAAAGATAAGATGAGATCAATGGGTTTTTACATGAAAGTGTAAATACGTCCTGCGATTTCATCGCAAGACGGCAATGTCATGGGGCTTTGTTCTCGCAAGAAAATTTAGGCCTGTCATATTGTCGCAACAAATTGAAAAAATGAGGATAAGGCAAGATCAATGGGTATTTACATGCGAGTGTAAGGACGTCCTGCGATTTTGTCGCCAAAACAAAATGTGGCAAAATAAGACCTTTAACTAGGAAGGAAAAATAAGACCACACAAGACAGCAAGAAATGGCTGCGAGATTATAGCCAAAATTCAAAAAACAGATTTTATTCAGAAAGTAATCTGCTCAATTCATCATATTGCAGATGAATAACAGAGGCAAGTATGGGAATAAACAGAATGATAAAATTGTTATTCATCATTATATGACAAATTTACGCAGATAGTTAAAAGTTAATAATCATATTGATTAACCATTTCGCAAAAATGAATTGTTTTCTAATGTATGTAGAAAGAAACAAAAGAAATCTATACACCAAGGAACTTTAGAAGCTGGAGAAATTCGCAGCAATATGTTACAATGAGAAAGAGACAAATGTAAAAATATTACAAAGAGATCAAAAAAGGAGATAAAACTATTTAGATCCTTCATTATCTTCATCGGATTTCCCCCCTTCACCTTCATCTTCATCATATTCTTGATCTTCTTCAGACTCTTCAGCTTCACTATCAGAGATGACAAGATTCGGAACGTTCTCTGGTATTTCATCCGCGAGATAAGGATGCGCAGAATGAGGAATTTTATGATCATCATAGACCATTTTAATAGAATCACTGCGAACACCAACAAGAATACTGCTTAAATTCGCCAGGGTAATCTGTAGCTTCTTCTTGAACTTAGAACAATTCTCATTGCGAGAAGATAGAAGTTTTGCGAGTTGTCCTTTTTCTGCTTCCAACTCTTCAATTATTTGGCGAAAAATTCATTCAGATGCTGCGAACAAATGACAACCTATTAATAAAATATTGGAGATTCAGTCAAAAAATGGATTAGTGGAAAAACAAGAATAATCACCTTCTCTTTCAAAGATCATATCTTTAATCAAGGTAGAATGCTCAGCTTGAAGACTAACATCTACACCTAAACTATTTCTGGCGTTGTCAAGAATCTTCGTAGCCCAATCAAACTCATCATCATTACTAATCAAAAGGCGGGAGCGAACTTGTTTTTCTCTTTCCACAAGAGTATTATTCTCACAGATAAGTTTATCTCTTTCAATTTGAACTTTAAGAAGAGTTTTGTGGAATTCCGCTAAAGCTTGAGCACCTTGTCTAGATATGCGATATCTTTAATCTATGAGATCACTCTTTTGGGCTCTTAGAATATTGATTTCTTCTTTAGAATCAAGATAGAGATGCTTAGACGTATTAACCGCTCTCAAACTAGACCTGTGGTCAATTGCTAAAAGACGAAGTGTGGATCTAAGGTCATCTATAGACAAATATTCGATCTTGTCATTCGAATAACTATTTAAGGAATTATTAAGGCGATCAAGAAGGGTATTCTCATCTATAGGCTCAGGAAAAGAACGAAAGAAAGTAGACTCATCAGTAAGGCCATAAATATCTGCAAAAATGGCTGCTTGAATAAGCTAAAACAATATGGTAAAAGAATTAAGAGAAAAGGGAAAGAATTCGTACCATAAAGCAGCTGGTTAGCTTTTTCAAGATCAGATATCTTGCGCTTATCTCTCGAAGCATCAATTTCCATTTGTTTAACCTTCTCGCGAAGACTAGAAACTTCATATTTCAGTTGTTCATCCTTTTTGCGAAAACTGGTAGACTCAGATTCTAATTTTTGATTCTTATCGCGAAGAATATTGTTCTTCTTTTCAAAATTTGCACGTCTCCTCTCCAAATCTGAGGCAACATCAAAAGAAGCTCTTCCAGCTTGCGAAGGTAAGCAAAAAATTATCAATAAAAATATAAATTAAAACCTTGCGAGAAAATGAGAATACACAAAGGTGGCTAAAAAACGAGAAAATTCCAGAATGCTGAGTGAATGTAAGAAATTTGGAGATATAGATCTTGAAACCCCGCGAAGAGATTCATTGTTCTCCAAGAGGGGGGAATCATAGATAGCTTCCATGGATTTGCAATCTTCAACAAGAGGAGTATCGCCAATCCCTAACATAGTATCAGAAAATATGCTGGAGAGCTGAGATATAGAAGACTCAGGTTGGGAGGATTCCTTTGCAGAAGTGACATCAACATCACCATCATCGCCATCATCGTCATTGTTATCACAACTAGAATTATCGTTAGACTGAAAAGTTGAAGTAGGAGAGGATTGGACTTTTCTTTTCTTTGAAAGAGGAGCACCAGATTTCTCCTTGCGAGGAGCACCTTTGCCTTTACCCTTAGTTTTTGCAGGCTTCACAGGTTCAATTTCTTCAATAACCTTCAAACACAAATAAAGATAAGAAATAGAGGAAACAATATATTGTTAAGAATCAGAAAGGAATATTTCTTACTTCATCTGTGAATGATCTGAGAGCAAATAGAGTATTGGGTTTCCCCAATTTATTGTAGCTAGCTTTCAGCCTTTTAATCTGGTAAAATTGGAGCAGTCAGCAAGAGTATATATAAAAACATGAGGAAAATAATAATGATAGTTCAAGCAAAAAATTCAAGAACATACCTCTGTATCCCTTTCAGGCCATCTAAACACCCATGGTTCGTATTCTGCGAGATTCGCAGGTAAAACATGAGAACCAGAGATGTATGGGTCCTCTAGAAGTAATGGGAAAATACACCATTTGTCATCATTAGAATGGTGAGGAGATGAATTGTTTCCAGGATGCCAGTCAATATCCAACATAATAACTCTGTCTTCAGCAATGTCATCCTTCTTCTGTAAGCGGACACCCCAACAAGTGCTATCTTTCCTCATGGGAATTATTTCATAATTTGCGAAGAAATTTTCTACTGTATACTTCACATGAAAAATTGGAACTCTTTTGAATTTAGGGTTCTTCACTTCAGGGGGGTAAAGAGATTCCTTACCGGCACCGCGAGTAGCAAACTCAAGCATTAAACGAATGCAATCTCCACTCAACTGATATATTGCCCGCGAGAACTTCGCATGAGAAAGTATTTCATAGAATAAAGGAAGTTCAGGGTCTAAATAGGAATGGGAAGGCCAGCTTCAAGCTGACCTAATGAGACTATGATATTCTCGCGATTACACAGAAGATCAGAAAATAATTAACAGAGAGCTCAGCCTTAGGGTTTTGATCAGGAATGGTAGAGAGAGTAAAACCTTTACCTTGAAGCTTCTTCTGCATTTTTTGATAAGCAATCTGGAGGCATTTTTAATATGGGAATGAAGTAAATAGAAGATCAAAGGAATAAGAGAAAAATTATAACAGCAGCAAATGCGAAAGTTGCGGAAGAAAAGTAAAATTGCAGAGAGAAGGAAAGAGAAAGTAAAAAGAAGAAAAGAGAAGAATGAAGAAGATATATATATAAGGTAAGAATTATCGAGAAGGTAAATGCATTTAATGCGAAGAGGAGACGTGAACGGTTGAAGTGCAGCGGTTGAAAAGGACGTGTCAGAAGTTAAGTGGAAGAAAAGATATGTGTAGTAAATCTGGCGAAGAATGCAGAAACGTGTCAGAACAGAAGAGTCTGAAAAGATGAACAGCTGCGACGTTTAAAAAAGTTTCAATTCTCATGATATTTTCCCCTTCGCAGAAAAGACATGAGAAGAGGTAAGATGTAGGATCATAATATCGCCACATCAATACTTTTTTCGAGATTTATAACATCATTTCTGCGAGCTCTTCAACAACACACTGCGAGTGTCGCAGAAGGACTCAAATAATGACATAACGGATGACGTAAATTGAAACACGAGAAGAGCATGACGATCCTGCGAGGATTATAGCATCTGCGAGAATTAACATTATAACTGCTGCGAGAATATCGCGAGTTAGATCCGAAATTAAAGGATAACTTAGCTGTCATCCACTATGTACTTACCCTATATAAAGAGAATTAACAGGTTCAGTAAGAGAGATCAATTTTAGAGTGTTGAGAAAGTTTTGAGGAGAGATAAAGTTTAAGAGAGCGGTTGTATTCTTGATTTCTTCTATTTCTTGTAATATTTCTGAGAATTAATCAATAAAAGTGTTGTTCTTAATCTTCAAATATGTGTTGATTATTATGGATTCTTATGAGGGGTGTAGTGTAGGAATTCCTGCAACTACAAGTAATGTTGAAGCACCAAGGAGATCAAGCATGTGGAAAAGTAATCCATAAGTATTGATAGTTTTGTCAATAAAATTGGCAAAGGGGGAGATTGTTAGAGCATTGCTCAGTTGAACTCGCATGCGTTGCTATCTCAAGCATGTTTGTCCATATTAGTTATCAAAACTATACGTCTTGATTTCTAGTTTACTTATAACTAAGTCTCGGTCTAGGATAGTTAAGTATAGTTGAGCTCCATACTCCATGGCGATTATCTTACGAAGACGAATAACTACTCAAGGAACTAGTGAAACTTCATCCGACCAAAAATGTATGTGGAGACTTGAACTTATCTAGCACTCAAAAGCCTATCTACCTCCTATTCTTGAGACAATAGTCGTATAAGTATGATAGTTTTCATACATACACATTTTTTATTTCGAGACGAGTTTACTCGCCTATCTTTTTCACGAAATATGTTGGTAATCTTTCGCTTTAACCACCTTTCATATTTACCCTAACAAAAGTCATGATGATGTTTCAATCTTGAAAATAGATTTGATGATGATAGTCGATTCTTATGTCTAACGACTATTAAACATTATAATTCTATGTAATCAACTAAGAGAATTAATGAGTATAAGAAATTATCTTAGGAAAGAGAATAGAAAAAGTTGTAACTATTCTAGTTCCATTTTGATAATTCTATGTAATCAACTAAGAGAATTAATAAGAAAGTTATCATTCACCATCAAGAACTTCTTGAGTTTTTATTAATTCTATTGAGGGTGTAGTTGTAGGTTATTCTGCAACTACATAATTGGCGCTAGAAACAGGGACTTGAGAATTGTGGTAGCCTAAATTTGAGGGAATTGTGGAAAATTTAAAGATCAAATGAAGTCAGTAGATGGAGATTGTAAAAAAGAAGAATGTAATATGATCACAAAGACAATGATTGATGAATTTCATAGTAATATGAAGGGAAAAATATACAAGCGTGATTGTAGAGGAAGAAATATCATGGAGGAAGAAAAGATAACAACTTTAGAAGAATGGGAAAAGCGAAAAATCACATTTTCAGCAGCAGAAATTCCAAATGAAGACTTGAACCACACTTCACCATTGGTGATCACAATTCCGATCATGCTAGAAGATAAGAAAGTTGTAGAAAAATGGAAATTAAACCGAATTTTGGTTGATACAGGGAGTTCTGTTAATATCATATTCTATCATGCACTTAAGGGGATGGGAATTAAAGATGAAGAAATCAAAAATTCAAAATGTCTTATTCATGGATTAGGAAAATCTACAACAAAATCTAAAGGGGAAATCGCGCTGCGAATATTACTAGGAGAAATCGAAACACATGTAATCTTGTGTGTGATAGATATGGAATCCCCATATAACATGCTGATAGGAAGGCCGTGGATTCATGCGATCAAAGCTGTTGCTTCAACATTACATCAGAGAATCAAATTTCCTACACCAAATGGAATACAAGAAATAAAAGGAGATCTTGATAGTGCAAAATTTTGTTATTAAATTGAAGTAACGCAATGCGGAGGAAGAGCAAGAAAGAAACAGCTTCGTAGGAAACTTGCGAAGGAAACAAAAAAGGAAGAAGAATTCAGTGTATACAGTAAGAGCAAAGGAAGGGAGAGGTATACCAAATGAGATTCCGAAAAAGAAGGGGAACCAAAAAAATAATCAAAGAACCAACACCTATGGGGGAGCAAAGTCCAAGCTATGTTGCAGCTGAACCAACTAAAGAAATAAATATCGGAAGTAAAGAGGAGCCTTTATTCTTGCGAATTGGAACTAAGATGGATGAAGAAGAAGAAAAAAGAACTATTGATCTTTTGAGAGAATATAAAGATATCTTCGCAGGAAGTGTAGATGAGATATCAGGAATTGATCCATCAGTGGCGTGTCATAGATTGAACATAGATAAAAATGTAAGACCATTCAAACAAAGAATAAGGAAGATATCACAAAATTATCATGTACAGATAGAAGAAGAATTTCAAAAGATATTGGTGTTGACACCCCATTTCCGCACCTTCCGTAGAAAATGTCATTCTTATACTTCGGAGCAGAATACAAGAAAAATTCTTTGTGGAGCAATTAAGGATTTTCATATCCTTTAAATCAAGCCCATAAGTTCAACCAATCAAGCCCACAAGCTCTACCAATCAAGCCTATAAGCTCAACCAATCAAGCCCACAAGCTCTCAAGCCCACAAGCTCTACCAATCAAGCCCACAAGCACAGCTCCTACCCATTTCATTATCCTTCCAAACCTGGGAATTCTCGCTATCATGATAGAGAGGAAGAAAATACGAATCCAATGGCGAAAGAATGGAATCATTCTGAGTTTGTATGAAGAAGTTATGAGCAGAACAAAATCTCATAAGACTAAAAGTCAAAGCAGTCAAGTTTCAGGGAAATACTAAAGGCACCCGATTTTTTTACTAAGGGCACCTCTCTTTCTTCCTCATGAAGAACATGAAGAACATGGGTGTTCTTAATGGTGGTCATCATGATGATCACGATGATGATGGATTTTGATCGACAATGATTTTCGATTTTGAATACATCACTAGGTTCTTAGGGCGATAGGGAGCTTGGGTAGGAGGCTGTTTCCACATCAAGCATGTTTTTTGCAACCGGTGAACAGTAATAGCGGTGAATAGTAACAATACTTTTGAATAGTACCAGTACCGTGAACAGTACCCAGCGGACCCACATGTCATAATCAGATTTTTAATTGTCGCATACAATTGAAAAGCAACGCAGGAAAATTTGCGAAGAAAAGAAGAAAGAAAAAAAGGACGATTTACGGCCTTTTTTTCAACAAAGCAGCCCGAAATTGACGGAGAATTGAGATTTTTTTCCCTATAAATAGAGATCGAATTTCTCATTCAAAAACAACGAAAAAACAAAGAGGGGGACGACGAGTACTTCCTTTAATTCTTCCTTTACTTCAATAGAGGAACAAAGAATAGGTTTCCACCCAAACCACACAACACAAGGTTTCCACCCAAACCACACAACAATAAGGTTTCCACCCAAACCACACAACACAAGGTTTCCACCCAAACCACAATCCAAAAATCTAGGTTTCCACCCAAACCAAGAAGAATTATTGTTTCTCAAATAGAAAATATTTCTTCTCATATGTTTCAAGTCTCCATGTATTGTGTCATTTAATCAAAGAGAAATCAAATTTTCTTCCTACACAATAGTTATCATTGTCTTGTGCATTTATAGTTCATTTTGAGAAAACTCAAAAAAATAAGAAGATTAAATCAAGTATTGTCTTTAAGTTTTTAAAAGATTAGCATTAAATTGCTAGTACTTTAACTACTTTCAGCATACTTATGGGAAGCAAGCAACCGTCGTAAGAATCCTTTCTAATTTAAATATTATATTTCAAGTATATTAATTACCTATCTCTTCGGTAAATTATGTAGTCATACGGGAACGGAATGGTATTCCATTTCGTAGTAACACCGCGACTACTCGTTTGCGTTACATAAAAAATTATGTTTTATTATTAATTTTCTAAGTGGGATAAATCAAAGTGTGGGTATAAAGCGGAATTCCCTCCCACATTAGACCCATTGTCAAAAAATAAGGTTGGCATTAATCCTATTTTTATTGAGCTAATCTGCAGGTTAAATGTTTAATTTTGAAATTTCATTCAAATTTCTTCTCAATAAAACCAAGGTTTCCACCTAAACCACCAAACAAGGTTTTCCACCCAAAACCACCAGAAAAGAAGGTTTCCACCCAAACCACAACAAAAACAAGGTTTTCCACCCAAAACCACCACAAAACAAGGTTTCCACCCAAACCACAACAAAAATAAGGTTTTCCATCCAAAACCACCACAAAACAAGGTTTTCCACCCAAAACCACCATAAAACAAGGTTTCCACCCAAACCACAACAAAAATAAGGTTTTCCATCCAAGACCACCATAAAACAAGGTTTTCCACCCAAAACCACCATAAAAAAAGGTTTCCACCCAAACCACAATAAAAATAAGGTTTTCCATCCAAAACCACCACAAAACAAGGTTTTCCACCCAAAACCACTATAAAACAAGGTTTCCACCCAAACCATCACAAAAGAAGAACTACCATAAAAGAAAGAAACCACATCTCCATAGTCGAAGTTTCACCCAACTTCTAACTATGTCTCTTTTCTAAATAGCTGATGCATGAAGATCTATTCTCAATAAATTATAAACATTTTCCCCCTTTAATCATGAAGTAGAGGCCAATCTTACGATTGGGCGGTTGATGGGTGCCTAACACCTTTCCATCCCGTACTAGAATCTCCTTACCCCGAACTCTCTGATAGCAGACCATAAATATGCAAGTCATAACTAGTTTTGTTTTCCTCAAAAGAATTCAAACTAGTTAAAGGGTCCTGACTCCCCTTAGTCAGGTGGCGACTCCAAACTACCTCTCTTTTCCTCTTTGCAGAGTTGCCACCCCCTTACTAACGAACTAGTAAGAAATTATCTCTGGCAGACCCTGTACATTAAACATCCACGAACGGATGAGAACATGGACCTCGCCCCATAACAATTATGGACAAAGGAAATAGACCGGCACCTCGACCCGTGCTAGGCGATCCCTCGATTTCTACAGTGGCGACTTCACTGGGGAAAAACAAGAGATTCGACTTGAAAAATGATTAAAGGGAAATTTTATAATCTTTTCTTTATACTGATATCATAGTTCAGATTTTGTGATTTCAGGCACTTATACAAGCATAAGCAACCATAACGCGAGGGGGGGCTTACACTCGTACTTGGCATCGGTTGGAGGAAGGAAGACTGGTCAAGATGGATGATTCACAACATGGGAAAGGGGAAGCCAACAATACTGACATCCTCACCTCAAAGATAGAACAAATCATTGAGGAAAAACTAGCCAATTTCTTTAAGAAGCTGCAAGATGAGGCTAGAAATGACGAAAAAGGCTCAGATTCTCATCAACATACAAATGGCTTTGGATCCAAGGACGATCATCAACCAAAAGATCAAAACAAAAACGGGGAATCCGGAGGTACAGGCGACAATGACGAAATTCCAACACTAAACAAGGAGAGCTTGGAATTCGAGCATTTCAAAGAACATGTAATGAAGAGGCTGTCAATAATCGAGGACAACACCAGCGTGGATGGTGAAGTATGGTACACTCCGCCAAGTGGATACTTTCCCCTGAAGGTTTCAAATTTCCAAAAATAGAAAAATATAATGGCATGGGACCCTCGGGTCTCTGACATTAAACTCAGATCTCCAATACCTAAAGCCCCAAGGTTTAACCGACGATCTGGTTGCTAAACTTGTTCCACCAAAGCTTGACTGGGTTAGCCCTTGATTGGTACCAACATGCAGAGAAATCAAAAATCTCTACATGGCCACTCATGATTAATTCATTCGTCGAACATTTTGCAAAAAATACAGATCACTCTATAGCCTTACGCCAGCTTGAGTCCCTTCGACAAGGGGCACATGAAGGTTTCGTCGACTGGATGAGTCGGTGGGAAAAGAAAGTGTTCGAAATGTTCGAACGACCATCAGAAGAGGCGCAACTAAAAATGCTAATGAAAAATCTCTCAATGTCTTACAGGGTATTCATCAAGATAAACGCACTTTTTGAAAATCTTTCCGATTTTCGAAGGAAAGGAGCAAGCATCGAGGATGCAATGAAGGACGGCGTATAATCCAGATTCAATATAGGGCAAAGCTCGACAAAAAAGAAGGAAATTAATTATGTCAACCCAACTGTTGCAACACCTACTTACATCAGAGCTGCCGGGAAAGCACCTATCACCAATGCATTCCGCCAAGACAAAGGACAACAATATGTCGAGAAAAGGTGGAGCCGGAATCGAGTATTTTCTGATCTGGACGGAGAAATGAGTGACTACCTTCCTAGGCTAGTTAAGGAAAAATTAATTCAACTCCGAGATCCTAAGCATGTACCTAATCCCAAACCTCGGGGTTACGATGAGTCAAAGACATGCGGCTACCATCAGAGTGCAGGACACGATACCAATTCATGTTTCGTCTTGAAACATCTTATCCAAGATTTGCTGGACGACGGCAAGATAATCATCGAGGGAGCGTCAAAGCAACCTAATATACAACAAAATCCACTTCCAGCGCATCAAGGAAATCAGGGAATCAACTTCATTGAGGCAGATGACGCTGAAATACGTCAACCATCTCTAATATCGGACCGTACGACAAAAGAGAAGGACCAAACAAATGAAGCCTCCAAAGTCGCTTCTAATAGCAAAATGGAATCTGCAAAAGGTTCCACATACGCTAGAATGAGGGAGCAATTAACTGATATAAGTGTCTACATGATAACTCTCAATGAAGCAGAGGACGCCGAAACTTCTCCCAATGACAAAAACAATCTGGTGATGATGAATGACGAAAGTCCACCGCCGACGAAAGACGGACCTCAAGAATCCTCGTGGACCCCAGAAGATGGTATTTGTATGATTAATTCACCATTAAAATTGAAAAATCCAAAAAAATCAGAAAAACAAAAAAATATAGAAAGGGTGATTTCAGAAATAAAAGAGCATGATGTCTTGGTTTTGGAGGATGTCATTACAGGAAAGTTTGAAAATGAGGATGAAGAAATGATAACTTGCCTGAAAGACGTTCCAGAAGAGATCCAAAGAAACATAGAAAAAAATGAAAAAGAGCCCGAATTCCTGGAAGAAGAAACAATCAACTTGAGAACAGAGGAAGAACCACGAAATATGAAGATCGGAACGACATTATCGGCTGAAGAAAGGAAGGAGATGATCGAGCTACTCACTGAGTTCGAGGAAGTCTTTGCTTGGTCTTACGAGGACATGCCTGGATTGAATACTGATTTGGTAGTCCATCGTTTACCAACTTATCCAGACGTAAAGCCGGTCAAACAAAATCTCAGGAGGCTAAGGTCAGAATGGACTTTAAAAGTCAAAGAAGAAGTGGAGAAACAACTCAATGCGGGCTTCCTCAAAGCAGTTACTTATACTGAATGGCTGGCTAACATTGTACCTATTCCAAAGAAAGACGGAAAGGTAAGAATGTGCATTGATTACCGCAATTTGAACAAAGCAAGCCCAAAAGATGATTTCCCGTTACCGCATATTGATGTCTTGGTCAACAATCATGGATGGCTTCTCCGGATATAATCAAATCATGATGGCGATAGAAGACATGGTTAAAACATCCTTCATCACTCCATGGGGAATCTTCTGTTACAAAGTTATGCCTTTCGGATTGAAGAATGCCGGAGCCACGTACCAACGAGCCATGACGACTATCTTCCACGACATGATACACAAGGAGCTAGAAATTTATGTAGATTACATGGTGGAGAAATATGAACATAGTAAGGATCATGTAAATGTTCTAAGAAAAATATTCCAACGTCTTCGAAAATTTCAACTTAAGCTCAACCCCAACAAATGCTTGTTCGACGCCAAGTCCGGGAAATTACTAGGTTTCATCGTCAGCAACAGAGGGATTGAATGCGACCCATCAAAGGATAAATCTATCATCGAAATGTCTCCACCAAGAACGGAGAAGGAAATCAGAGGATTCTTGGGTCGGCTGCAATACATAAGTCGGTTCATAAATCAACTCACTCCCATCTGCGAGCCGATATTCAAGTTGCTAAGAAAGAATGTGCTTATAGTATGGAACCACAATGTCGGAAGCATTTGAAAAGATCCAGAAATATTTGGTTGCTCCGCAAGATTACTTGTTGCCCCCACCCGGGTGTTCCTTTGATTCTATATCTCTCGATTGGCGAAACCTCTATGGGAGCAATGTTGGGACAAGTACCATGAAGGAAGCAAGAAAGAAAGGGCAATATACTACATCAAAGAAAACTCTTTCGTGGGTACGAGTCAAAATACACCATGTTAGAAAAGACTTGCTTGGCGCTTGTCTGGTCAACCCAACGCCTTCGTCATTACATGTTGTCTCACAAGATTCAGTTTCTATCAAGGATGGATCCTATCAAATACTTGTTCGAGAAGCCTGTGTTATCCGGAAAAATGTCAAAATGGCAACTGTTACTTTCCGAGTTTGATATCACTTACATCACTCAGAAATCTGTCAAAGGAAGAGCAATTGCCGATCATCTAGCATCTCATCCTATCCTCGACAACACTGAGCTAAATATTGAGTTCCCAGACGAATGGGTGATGTATGCTAATGTGGCCGAAGATAAACCATGGAAGATGTACTTTGATGGCGCCCGCAACAAACAAGGAAGGGGTGTAGGGGCACTGCTAGAGTCTCCAGAAGGTATCCACACACCTATTGTTATCAGGCTATGTTTTCCATGCTCTAATAATGTTGCAGAATATGAAGCCTAGATAGTCCTGACCGAAAGCTTCTATTGAAATCAATGTCAAAAGCATCATAGTATACGGAGATTCACTGCGATCATCAAGCAAATCCAGAAGGAATGGAGGGTTAACGAACAATTATCCCAATATCATACATACCTTGAAGAGATCACAAAAAAAATTCGATCACATCGAATTCCACCATATATACAGAAACAAAAACTTTGGTGCTAATGCTCTGGCTGTTTTAGCTTCTTGGCTCGCAGTCCCCGAAGGAATGACGGTGAAACCTATCGAAATAGGCCAAAGAGATGAACCCTTTACCTCATTTACGCCATTCAAATCGCCGCTGAACAATTAGACGGCGCTCCGTGGTTTGTTGATATACGAAGATACCTCGAGGATCAGTCTTATCCAGAAGATTCAACAAAACAACAAAGGAGATACATCCGAAGGGTGGCATGTCAGTACATGATCTTTGCAAATGTTCTTTACAAAGTGTCAAGAGACGGAACTTTGTTGCGATGCGTGAACGAACACGAAGCAAGGAAGATCCTGGAGAGAGTACACAGTGGTGAGTGTGGTAATCATATGAACGCACACATAATGAGCAGGAAGATAGCTCGCTTGGGATACTACTGGACAACCATGATGTCGGATTGCTGCAACTTCGTCATGAGATGTCACCAATGTCAAATACATGGGAATCTTATGCATGTACCTCCTTCTCAACTTCATACACTATCGTCTCCATGGCCTTTTTCTACATGGGGAATTGATCTCATAGGTAAAATCAATCCATCTTCCAACGGTCACAAGTATATCTTTGTTGCAATTGACTACTTCACCAAGTGGGTAGAAGCCATTTCAACCCGAAGTTTCAAAGGAAAGCCGACGGTCGATTTCATACGAAACCACATCATCTGCAGATATGGAGTTCCACATGAAATAATATCAGACGATGGGTCAAATTTTATCGGTGAAGAAACCGAACAACTTCTTGGAAAGTACAAAATCAAGCATCATCTAGCCTCACCGTATCGGCCTCAAACCAATGGAGCAGTAGAAGCAGCCAACAAGACACTTGTCAAGATCCTAAAGAAGATGACAGATACATATACAGATTGGAGTGAGAAATTACCATATGATTTGTGGGCATACAGAACCTCAATTCGCACCGCAACCGGGGCTACACCTTTCTCGCTCACATATGGTATGGAGGCAATGCATCCTATAGAGGTGGAGATTCCAACTCTAAGAGTTCTAAAGGAGAGTCAGTTACCTGAAGACGAATGGGTAAAAGTAAAAGTCGAGCAACTAAATTTCATTGATGAAAAGAGGTTAGCAGCAGCCTGCCATTCTCAGGCATATCAGAACAGAGTCGCACGCAGTTTTGATAAACACGTGCGACCCCGAAAGTTCGACGAAGGAGATCTCGTGCTCAAGGAGATTCGTCCGGTCAAGCATACTGACCCAAGGGGCAAATTTAAACCAAAGTGGGAGGGTCCATTCATCGTTAAAAATATTTTTCAAGGAATGGCGGTACAACTGATGGACCTAGATGGAGAAGAACATCCAAGGCCCACAAATGCTGATCAACTCAAGAGGTACTACGCTTAACCAACGGCGACATTCCAGCATTCCTAATCCATGCATCTCCTCAAAAGATCAACTGGTTTGTCAACACTCATGATTTTTATCATCGTTTTCTACGCTATCAATCTTGTTTTCAAAAAAAAAAAAAAACCAAAAACCAAAAAAAAAAGAGTTTATTAAGTTTTAATTTCTTTTAAAAAAAAAAACAGATTTCTAAGGTTTTGTTTTCAAAAAAAAAAAAATCGGAGAGTTTATCAATGATGTAAAGCTTAGGATTTGGGTATGGTGTTATGACAAACCAGATAGGCAGCTGAGACAAACTCTCCAAATCAAAATTTCATTTTTGTAAATTTTTAAGTTTTTTATTTTGTTTTCAAAAAATAAAAATAAAATAAATGCTGATGATGAAATCCCTAGGATGATACTGTGCCTTGCACACGTACCAAATAGGCAACTGAGGCAAACGTTTCTTGAGTTATTTTAAGCCTAATCATGTTCTAACCATGCTTTAAGCTTTTTGTGAACGACGAGTTATCCGAATTAAGGCTTCTCCACCGGAGTCGGTGATCTGCACGATCAAGCAAGTCAAACCAAAGAACAAAAGCACCACCAGAAAGAAAATATTTCATTCACAAATGAAGGAATTACAGAATCTTCGTCTACAACAATGAAAAGCATGAACTCTTCTTTATCTGAAGGATACATGATCAGATCGAGAAAAAAAAAAAGCAACAACAATAAGAAACAAACAAAAGAAAAGAAAAAAGAAGAACAACAACAAGAAATAAAAAAATGATCTGACGGCAAACCAAAGAAGAAGAAATGAAAAACAAATAAGGAAAGCTGGTGATTTTATCTGAGTCTAGACCAATATCCAACTTCTTCACCATTTCCCATTGATCGAAACCAATGTGTAATAGTGGTAAAAGTGTCCATGTGACACACTAGATCTAGACATCTTCATCACAGGCAGATCATCCATACTTGTCAGAATACATATAAATCTAAATCCGATTTCAACTTTGAAATCTGGATTTATCTTTGTATGTATTTTGAAATCTGATATGGAACGATCTTGCATCTTCCCTAAATCATCAGATCTTCATCTTCGAGCCGAACATTAATCTGGATCTCAAGATGCACTACCATCAAGTACGAAAAGAGAAGATTCATACAGATATATACTTTGAGATTCCACCAAAATCTCACTTCAGCTTATCATTACTTTCAGCCGCTCAAACCGCATCTCGCATACTCCACCGATGAAATGATTACTATGGCGATAAACCAAACAAGCGAAAGTAGAAGAACATGAAGAAAATGATCAAGAAAAGAAAGATCAAAGCACAGATCCGGCAGATACAAGAAATATCTGAAGGAAAGATGAAGAAAAGAGGCGGATTTGCAGAGAAGAAGAAGAAGAGGAAGAAAGAGAAACTGATGGTCGGAGAAGAAGAAAATGAAGTATTTAAAGTAAAGGATTAGGGCTCCATCAAACTGCTATTCGGGAAAACCTAAATGAGATCCATGACCCGTCGGGTTTCTCCAACCCATTAGGGTCATTCATCCGATCCTCTAGCTCCTTTTCCCTATATCAAAAAAAAAATTAAAAAAAAATTAAAAATTAAAAAAAAATTAAAAAAAAATAAGAAAACAAAAAATGCAGTATACCTCGTAAAGAAGTCGAAGCGTGGACAATTCTTCAGAGATAGTATCAATACGTGCCTCCCTCCCCAGGGATTCTCTATTAATTTCATCAAGCCTCAACATGATCCCGTACATCTCATTCACCACCAACTTCAATTGGCGCTCACGACTATTCACCAAACGGAGCAAGTATTCTTGAAGAGGTCTGGAAGCCTAAAACAGGAAATGAGTTAAAAAAAAAAAGGGTATTAAGTTATCAAGAAAAAAAGGGGTAATTACTTCTTCAAGTAGTTTTTGAAAAGAAATACTTTTTCAAGAATCGTCTCGTGAAAGAAAAACAAGGCATGTCAGGACAAAGTGTGGAACGGAAGCCAAGAAGATGCACTTTCAGAATGTGAACGAAACCGACAAGCTCAACTGGGGCAGACCCAGCCAACATTAGTATATTTCTTCATCAACCTATTCAACTATTTCAATCTGCTCGAACAAAGGGCAATCCAACTGAATCAACCGTAAAGGTTCAAAAATCAAGAAAATGGAGCTGACAAGCTTAACTGCGGCAAACTCGGCCAACGTCAGAATTTCTTCATCAACCCATCAAAAACACCTCTTGGAAAAGATAAGGTGCGAAAGGGTGTTCAGGGCTTTATTCGTTAACCGAAAACGGTTACTCTCAAAGAGGGTCAACTGTTGACACCCCATTTCCACACCTTCCGTAGAAAATGTCATTCTTATACTTCGGAGCAGTATAAGATTTTCATATCCTTTAAATCAAGCCCATAAGTTCAACCAATCAAGCCCACAAGCTCTACCAATCAAGCCCATAAGCTCAACCAATCAAGCCCACAAGCTCTACCAATCAAGCCCACAAGCACAGCTCCTACCCATTTCATTATCCTTCCAAACCTGGGAATTCTCGCTATCATGATAGAGAGGAAGAAAATACGAATCCAATGGCGAAAGAATGGAATCATTCTGAGTTTGTATGAAGAAGTTATGAGCAGAACAAAATCTCATAAGACTAAAAGTCAAAGCAATCAAGTTTCAGGGAAATACTAAAGGCACCCGATTTTTTTACTAAGGGCACCTCTCTTTCTTCCTCATGAAGAACATGAAGAACATGGGTGTTCTTAATGGTGGTCATCATGATGATCACGATGATGATGGATTTTGATCGACAATGATTTTCGATTTTAAATACATCACTAGGTTCTTAGGGCGATAGGGAGCTTGGGTAGGAGGCTGTTTCTACATCAAGCATGTTTTTTGCAACTGGTGAACAGTAATACAGGTAAACAGTAACAGTACTTTTGAATAGTACCGGTACCGTGAACAGTACCCAGCGGACCCACATATCATAATCAAATTTTTAATTGTCGCATACAATTGAAAAGCAACGAAGAAAAGAAGAAAGAAAAAAAGGACGATTTACGGCCTTTTTTTTTCAACAAAGCAGCCCGAAATTGACGGAGAATTGAGATTTTTTTCCCTATAAATAGAGATCGAATTTCTCATTCAAAAACAACGAAAAACAACGAAAAAACAAAGAGGAGGACGACGAGTACTTCCTTTAATTCTTCCTTTACTTCAATAAAGGAACAAAGAATAGGTTTCCACCCAAACCACACAACACAAGGTTTCCACCCAAACCACACAACAATAAGGTTTCCACCCAAACCACACAACACAAGGTTTCCACCCAAACCACAATCCAAAAATCTAGGTTTCCACCCAAACCAAGAAGAATTATTGTTTCTCAAATAGAAAATATTTCTTCTCATATGTTTCAAGTCTCCATGTATTGTGTCATTTAATCAAAGAGAAATCAAATTTTCTTCCTACACAATAGTTATCATTGTCTTGTGCATTTATAGTTCATTTTGAGAAAACTCAAAAAATAAGAAGATTAAATCAAGTATTGTCTTTAAATTTTTAAAAGATTAGCATTAAATTGCTAGTACTTTAACTACTTTCAGCATACTTAAGGGAAGCAAGCAACCGTCGTAAGAATCCTTTCTAATTTAAATATTATATTTCAAGTATATTAATTACCTATCTCTTCGGTAAATTATGTAGTCATACGGGAACGGAATGGTATTCCATTTCGTAGTAACACCGCGACTACTCGTTTGCGTTACATAAAAATTATGTTTTATTATTAATTTTCTAAGTGGGATAAATCAAAGTGTGGGTATAAAGCGGAATTCCCTCCCACATTAGACCCATTGTCAAAAAATAAGGTTGGCATTAATCCTATTTTTATTGAGCTAATCTGCAGGTTAATTGTTTAATTTTGAAATTTCATTCAAATTTCTTCTCAATAAAACCAAGGTTTCCACCTAAACCACCAAACAATGTTTTCCACCCAAAACCACCAAAAAAGAAGGTTTCCACCCAAACCACAACAAAAACAAGGTTTTCCACCCAAAACCACCACAAAACAAGGTTTCCACCCAAACCACAACAAAAATAAGGTTTTCCATCCAAAACCACCACAAAACAAGGTTTTCCACCCAAAACCACCATAAAACAAGGTTTCCACCCAAACCACAACAAAAATAAGGTTTTCCATCCAAGACCACCACAAAACAAGGTTTTCCACCCAAAACCACCATAAAATAAGGTTTCCACCCAAACCACAACAAAAATAAGGTTTTCCATCCAAAACCACCACAAAACAAGGTTTTCCACCCAAAACCACTATAAAACAAGGTTTCCACCCAAACCATCACAAAAGAAAAACTACCATAAAAGAAAGAAACCACATCTCCATAGTCGAAGTTTCACCCAACTTCTAACTATGTCTCTTTTCTAAATAGCTGATGCATGAAGATCTATTCTCAATAAATTATAAACATTTCCCCCCTTTAATCATGAAGTAGAGGCCAATCTTACGATTGGGCGGTTGATGGGTGCCTAACACCTTCCCATCCCGTACTAGAATCTCCTTACCCCGAACTCTCTGATAGCAGACCATAAATATGCAAGTCATAACTAGTTTTGTTTTCCTCAAAAGAATTCATACTAGTTAAAGGGTCCTGACTCCCCTTAGTCAGGTGGCGACTCCAAACTACCTCTCTTTTCCTCTTTGCAGAGTTGGCCCCCCCTTACTAACGAACTAGTAAGAAATTATCTCTGGCAGACCCTGTACATTAAACATCCACGAACGGATGAGAACATGGACCTCGCCCCATAACAATTATGGACAAAGGAAATATACCGGAACCTCGACTCGTGCTAGGCGATCCCTCGATTTCTACAGTTGGATGCAGGGATCATAAGGGAAGCAAAATATCCAGAATGGATTGCGAATATGGTCATTGTTCCGAAAAAGAATAAGGGAATAAGAATTTGCATAGATTTCACTAATCTAAACAAGGCATGTCCCAAAGACAGTTTTCCATTACCAGATATACCACAAATGGTGGAATCAGCTGCAGGTTATGATAGAGTCACTTCACTTGATGGATATAAAGGGTATAATCAAATATCACTCGCAGAAGAAGATCAAGAACATACTGCCTTTTTTGCTCCAAGGGGTTTGTATTTTTATGTGAAGATGCCATTTGGTTTGCGGAATGCGGGTGCTACATATCAACGTATGGTTGAAAAAGTGTTCGCGAAGTGGATACATAAAACTTTGGAGGTATATGTATATGATATGTTGATAAAAATCAAGGAAGCTAAAGACCATGTGCAAGATTTGAAGGAAATATTTGAGCAAATGAGAAAGTTCAACATCAAATTAAATCCTGAGAAATGTATAATTGGGGTTTCGTCTGGAAAGTTCTTGGGATACATAGTATCAAAGGAGGGAATACAAGTTGATCCAGAAAGGTCCAAGCAGTTCGTGACATGCCAACACCTGCAACGGTAAAAGAAGTACAAAATCTAAATGGACTCTTGGCTTCACTTGGAAGATTTATTTCGCGAATGTCAGATAAGTGCAAGCATTTTTCAACATACTTAAGAAGGGAGAAAAATTCAAGTGGACTGATGAATGTGAAAAAGCTTTTCAAGGAATCAAAGAATACCTCGCAAATACATCTATACTACAGAAACTAGAGAGAGACGAAGAATTATTGGTATACCTCGCAACAACTCCATATGCTCTAAGTGCGTTAATTGCGAGCAGACGCAGGAGTAGAAAGTCCCATTTACTACATTAGTAAAACCTTTAATGCAACAGAGAAGAATTATTCTAAAATGGAGAAGTTAATCTTAGCCCTGGTTTATGCATCATTCAAGTTACGAATATACTTTCAAGCACATGTGATAAAAGTGGTAACCAAAGTACCAATTGAATCAATCATGAAGAACACAAAAAGGTCATGGAAGAATAGAAAGGTGGAATGCACAAGTAAACCATTACAAGATAAAATACGAAGTATTGTCATCGCAAAAATCACAAGTCGTCGCAGATTTTTTGGCAGAATTTCCTTTGGAAGAAGATGAAGCAGTAGAGGAAATGATGGATGTTGAAGAAGAATTTGGAAATCCAAAAGACTTGTTAACAGAACCGGATAGATGGGAAATTCTAGTGGACAGATCATCCAATAGTGAGGTAAATGGAATTGGAGTCGTGTTGATTTCACCAGAAGGAGAAAGAACAGCATTCTCATTCAGACTAGAATTTGCATCCACGAATAATGAAACAGAGTACGAAGCTGTAGTGCATGCATTAAAGATCGCAATAGAAAAGAAGCTTGAAAGTATAAGGATAACAAGTGATTCGCAGTTAGTGATTTTTCAAATAAAAGGGGAATATACCACAAATGAATCTTCTTTGAAGAAATACAAGAAACTGGTTGAGGAATTATCTGCGAAGATACCAAAATAAAATGGAGACATATATCTAGAAAATATAACCGTCTCGCAGATGCTTTTGCATTTATTCCAAGCATGATGACAAATCCAAATATAAGAAATATCCAAATACAGACAATTCAACACCCATCAGTGGACAAAGAGAAAGAAATTGAGGAAGCTGTTGCGATGGAAGTAGAAAGAGAGTTATCAAACAACATCGCAGATTGGAGAAAAGAAATTCATGCATATCTCGCAACAGGAGAAATATCCAGGAACAGACTAGAAGCACATAAATTAAAGAGTCGTGCAACAAACTATGAGTTGCAAGAAGGAATTTTATATAGAAAATCTTTCAATGGACCACCTCTCAGGTGCTTAACTCGCGAAGAAGGAGAAAAAATATTGAAGATGTTACATGGAGGAGAAGCTGGCAATCATAGTGGGGGAAGATCTCTAGCATATAGAGCAAAGATACAAGGATATTACTGGCCTTATATGCATACAGACGCAAAACTGTTCGTACAAAGATGCAAGTAATGTCAACGACATGGTAAAAGAATTCATGCACCGGGGGCCACATTAACTTCTTCAACAAGCTGCTGGCCTTTTGGTAAATGGGGTTGGATATTGTTGGACCATTTATACTGGATCTGGACAAAGGCGATACTTGATAGTTGCAACAGATTATTTCACGAAGCTCGCAGAAGTAAAAGCAAGACAAAGATATTCGTGATAAAGATGTTTTTACATTCATATTTGAGAACCTCATTTGCAGGTACGGGGGTTCCAAAGACAACTAGTATCTGATAATGGAAAACAATTTGATGGGCAGAACATAGAGATGTTACTCAGTGCTTTTAGGATAAAATGTGGGAAGTCAACCCCGTTATATCCACAAGCTAATGGACAGGCAGAAGCAACAAATAAAACAATCGCAGATACAATCAAAAAGAAATTAGAAGGGCATCTCAAAGGATGGTGCGAGCAAGTACCTAGCGCAGTTTGGGCATACAATACAACTAGAAAAGAAGCAACTGGAATGTATCCTTATTGTCTAACATATGGAGTAGAAGCAAGATACCCACGAGGTTGTAATTCCGACAACAAAGAAAGAAGCTTGGGAAAGAAATTTAAGTGCGGGAGTAATATTAAGTGAATTGGATGATTTGGAAGAAAAAAGAGAAAAGGTGTTGCACCATATGAAGATTTATCAGGAACGACTAGCTCGAGAATACAACAAGAGAGTCATTGAACGTGAATATAAACCAGGTGATTTGGTCATGCGAGAAACACCTCCATATCAAAAAGAAAATGGGGGAAAATTAGCACCAAAATGGGATGGACCATATGTTATTAAAGAAGTTGTAGGAAGTGGAGCTTATCGGCTGATGGATCCAGAAGGGAGAGACATGGGTTTGAGGCTTGGTAGACCTTGGAAAGGTATTATCCATAAAACTCATGAAATTTTTTACGAATATTGTTTGCTCGCAGGAAATTGGGAAAAGTTACGAGTTTCAAAATTTATATTGCGATTAAACTTTCATTAATTTGCGAATAAAAGACCGCAATCTGTGATCAGCCTCCAAAAAAGAAAGAGAGCCGCAGAAAATTTTATACAGGCAAACCTTTGTGGCGTACACCCTAGTTCACGAAGCTATATTTCGTAAGAGGCAAAGTCCTAAAGTACGTCATTTAAGGGGGTACCTATAAACGTGGCTAAGGGTAACCGGAACACCACCAAGGGCCCTTAGTACATGGTAAAAATTTAGGGGTACAACCAAATAATGGGGTACCTATCCGGGTTAGACACCTTGGAATCTCACCTAATCTAGCGACATTACGCAATATAAAATGCGGTGTAAGAGGATTTAGGTTGGGCGACTAAGGCATCTTTGTCTTTCCCAAGAAGTGCAGAAAACGATCAAGGCGCCGAGGTACACGGTTGAGTCAAGAGTGCCGGGTGAGTTTGAACCACATCTGCCATTTTTGACAAGTCTTGGCAAATGATGCACTTGGCCCAAAGATACCCCATAGGGTGCAACCTCGTAACTATAAGCCCTATAGGCAAAAAGGATAAGAGGTTGCGATCAAAAGTCTGTTGTTGGCGAACCGGATGGGAAGAGCTAACCTTGTATGGTCGATGTACGCTTCCTTGAAGGGGCAACCAGGGGGGAAGATAAAGGGCAGCACCCTCCATTAGGGATCTGATACGTGCTATAAGACGCAAATGTCACGAGGCTTCTTGTTTGCGAAAACATAAAGGCTTGTCATATTTGTGCAACAAATGAAGTTCTGCGAGCATTCTAAAAAAAAAAAAAAAAAAGAGAGAAGGAAAACATACAAAAAGAACTCGCAGAATGAAACAAAGAAGTTAAGATGAGATCAATGGGTTATTACATGAAAGTGTAAAAACGTCCTGCGATTTCATCGCAAGACGATAATGTCACGAGGCTGTATGTTCGCAAGAATGTTCAGGCTTGTCATATTATCGCAAATAAAAAAATTTACTACAAAAGAGGTGGAAAAATAAGACCTTTACTTAGGAAGGCATGATAAGACCACAGAAATTAATGAAATTCATTTCATCAACATCATTGAAGAAATTATACAAGTATATACATTATGAAGATCTGAAAAGAAGACAGCTTTGTCGATATCATTGAAGAAATTTTACAAGAATATACATTATGAAGTTTTGAAGAGAAGACAGCTCTGTCAATATCATTGAAGAATTTTTTCAAGAAGTCATATCAAAGAAGACAACATCATTGAAGAATTTTAACGAAGACTTAACAAAAAATGCGATTTTGATAGTAATCAAATACAGATAAGTTCATATTCATAAAAGTTTACGAGAATTACATACTTCTTATACTTCTCCATATATTGAATATTTCTCCAAAAGTCGAATACTTCTTATAATTCTTCAAGAATATCTCATATTTATTATATTTCTTCAACGGATATTTCATTTGGTGAAGGTTAAGTAATCATCATACTTCGTCATATGTTACATAATTATTCACAGATTGAATACTTCTTACATAATTATTCACAGATTGAATACTTCTTACATCTAATACTTCTTATATCTCCTCATTTGGTGAATTGAGTACTTCTAATACTTCTTATATCTCTTCATTTGGTAGATCGAGTATTTCTAATACTTCTTATATCTTTTCATTTGACGGATTTAGTACTTCTAATACTTCTTCAAAGGTATTGTATATGTAGTATACTTATTAAGGATATTTCATATATTTTATTTCTTATACTTAAAAGGGAGGATTTCTTATTTACAATCGTAACAAGTTGAAACTTCGTAAAATAAATTGAGGCAGATATTCTAATACTTCCAACAACGTTTAATCATTTAAATAGAAATAATAGGGGGAAAAGGAGATACTAAGCTTTATCTGTGAGTTACATATTATTTCTCTTTATATGATCAAATGGGGCAAAATAAGGAAAACATTTAATTAAAGAAAGGATAAATTATCTTCGCAAAATATCAGATATACTTCTTAACTAAGGTTAAATCATCTTCGCAAAATTTCAGATGTACTTCTTAAAAAACAGAATTGTTTGCAAAAAGAAAACCAACAAGAACTAAGGTAATGAATTCAAAAGAAAGGAGGACAGGAGAGTCAATGATAAATTGAAAAAAGAATGTTATCATGCTTCATCAACACTCTGTCTTTGGATCTTTAAGATGAGTAGGGTCATTAGCAGCCTTCGACTTTTGCGAGATATCATCCTTTGAAGAATATGCAACAGGAACATCTCCTTGAGGAATAGATTCTTTCTCGTCATCAAGATCTTCATCATCACTCTAATAATCGAAATCACTATCAGGATCACGAGCAACTTCATCATCAGATATTTTCAGAGGAGTAATTTTCACAGGAGGCAAGGCTCTTGATAAGAGAATGTCATTCGTAAAGACTTGAGCTTTCAGATGACTTTCACGAAGTATATCTTTTTGATGGTTGGTATCTTCGATATCTTTGGAATAAGCAAGATAGTTGAATCTCCGAGTAGCACGGTCACGAGAGTTGATTAAGCGGGTAGAAAGCAAAGCATTTTTCTTACGAAGCTCGGAACAGGAGGCTTCTAATCCAGCTTTCGCATTACGAAGGTTGTTCTCAGATTCTGCAAATAAAACAAAATTCAAAGGATAAAATTTTCGAGTATAACGAAATTTAAAGATATACCAGAGGCAGTCAAATTTTAATGACTACCTTCTCTTTGCGAAGTAAGAGATTGAGCTAAAGATAGACAACAGTTCTTCATCTGATTCATCGCATTATCAAAACCATCACCAACTAATCCTTTAAGTCGAGATTGAAGCTTTTGATCTTTAGAAAGAAGAAAATTTTTATCCTTCGCAAGTTTGGCATTAAGACTTTTTAATGACGAATAATCTTCTTCAAGTTGATTCTTCTTAGCACTCAAGACTATATTCTTATTAATAAGGGAATTCTTCTCAATAACAAAAGAATTTCTTTCAGCATCTGAAGACTTCTTTAATTCCTCAAGTTCACCTTTCAACAAAGAAAGAAGATTTTCTTGATCGCAACATTTATTCTGAAGAGTCTTTAATTCTTACGAAGAAACAGTCATTGTATTCAAAAATGAACATTTCTCTTCTGATAAGGTTTTGTTCTCTTCTAATAAGGTTTCTATTCTCAAATTAGCTTTAGTTAAGGAAGAAAAAAGTCGAGATATGTCATCATTCAAAAAATTTCAATCATATATTAGTTGAGTATTCTCTTGAAAAAGAGCGTCAGAGTTGTCAAGAGCACACGAGTAAAGATTAGATAAATGGGAGAATTTTTTTGAGAGGCGTTCATGCTTGGTTCGATATTCTGTTGCATCTGATTCATGGTGAAGTACCAATCTTCTACATTTCTGGATGGATTCTATAAAGGGGAATGGGTTTTAATAGATGTTTCAAGCATATGAAGAATATAAGTAAATAAAAGGGAAAATATGAAGATAAGCACTCATACCTTTCAATTCATCATTTCTTTTGCGAAGAATCGCGCAGTCGAGAGAATCATTTTGAAGATGATAATTTTCTTTACGGAGATCCTCGCATTCTGCTTGAGAAGATTTCAAAGACTGGCGAAGCAATTCAATTTCTTTTTCCAAGGATTGACGTGAAGAAGAAATGTCTGGATTGACAAAATTATTTAGAACTTCGCAAAACTCATATTGCGAACGAACATTAGTAGACTTCGCAGTATTGGTCAAAATCTCAGATAACATTCGGAAAGTTTAATAAATTCCATCTCGAATTTCCTGAGGAAGAGGAGAAGAATTTGAAGGAATAAGAGCAAGCTGCAAATTGTTTGGATAAATAGCACTCAAAGGATTTGGGTACAAGATAGGTTTTTCAAGAGAAGAAGTTGAAGAAATATTTTGCGAGGGTTGTTTTTCAAGAGAAGAAGTTGAAGGAATATTTTTCGAGGGTTGATCTTGAAGAAGTGTTGATAAATTGACACTGATGGGAGATTGAAAGGTAGGTAATGGAGTAGAGGCAGGAGTGTGTGAAGAAGCATTTTCACGAGGAGGAGAGGAAAATTCCTTATCAACTTCAGGAAGGAAATCATCAATCGGAATTAATGGTGTGGGTTTAGTTATTCGAGATCTCTTACCAGGGTTTGATTTTTCGCCAACCTGTGAATCAAAATGTAGATTAAAAACTGAGGCAACAATATATTGTTCAGGAAAGAAGGCAAAGTATTTTAACTACCTTTTGATTCTCAGATTTTCTTCTTCGTGGATTAGGGCTTGGATTTTTTAGTTGAGATTTCTTCTGAGGAGTTATTTTGCTGAAATAAACCAAAATCAGATAAAAAATTATACAGAAATTAAAGAGGAGAACAAATGAAATGCGCAGAGATAGAAGGAAATTACCTTGGATAACTCATGAAGATATAATAGAAGAAAAAATTGTAGAGAAAACAGTAATGGAGAGTATGAACAAAAGATAAAATTGTAGAAGTAAGAAGAAGAAAAGGAAGAGAATATAAAGGAGTTATATAAGGTAATAACTAGAAAAGGACGGTTACAAAAGACGTGTCCAAATTCTAAAAGACTAAGTAACGGTTATGTTCTCACGATCATTTCTTCTTCGTAGAATTGACATGAGAAGAGGAAAGATGTAGGTACTGAATATCGCAAGATAATAGTTCACGAGTATCGTAATAAATAAAGGAGAAAAGAGTTATAAAATGATACGATGATAGAAGTAGCGCGGAGAAATATGAAGTTTTGCGAGGATGGAATAATTTTGCGAGTATGAGTTGCGATACTTCGCAATTCATATACAGCTGCATAAGTTTTACTATAAATAGGAGTTCAAATGTAAAATTCGAGAGGTTCTTTTAATGAGTATAAGAAATTATCTTAGGAAAGAGAATAGAAAAAGTTGTAACTATTCTAGTTCCATTTTTATAATTCTATGTAATCAACTAAGAGAATTAATAAGAAAGTTATCATTCACCATCAAGAACTTCTTGAGCTTTTATTAATTCTATTGAGGGTGTAGTTGTAGGTTATTCTGCAACTACATCATGTGTGATACTAGTTGGTTTGCTAGATTCGATTATCCTTTAACCGTAGGTTTCTTCTCGAAACCCTGTCGGTTAACGACTTAAAGACTTCATTGGGATTGTGAAGCCAAAACTACTTCTCTTGTAGTTGAGCGATCTGATCTTGCCATTTTATATCGTACGAGTTTAATTGAATAATTGGCTTGAGATTATATCTCCGATAGGGCAAGATAAAAAGAAATCACAAACATCTTCGTTTCATCGTTTGTGATTCCTCAATATCTAGTTTCGCCACCATACGATTTAGATTATTGTGAGGTGCTCATTAATTCTAGGTTGTTCTTTCGGAATATAAGTCCAAGTTATTGATAATTCCTGTTCACCTTGATTTTATCAAAAGACATAACAAAACTCGTAGGTTTATCTGTGGGATACAGATTTATCTATTATCGTAGACTTTTCTGTGTGATACATATTTGTTTATTAAAGTATTCGACTTTGGGTCGTAACAACTCTTGGTTGTGGGTGAGATCATCTAAGGGAATCAAGTGTGTAGTATCATACTAGGATCAGAGACGTAAGGAGCGCAAATGTACCTTGAATCGGTGTGATATTGATTAGGGTTCAACTACAGTCCAGACCGAAGTTAGTTTGTAGTAAGCTAGTGTCTGTAGAGGCTTAATACAGTGCGGTATTTAATCTGTACTAGGTCCGGGGTTTTTCTGCATTTGCGGTTTCCTCGTTAACAAAAAATTTGGTGTTTGTGTTATTTCTATTTCGCATTATATTTTTTTATATAATTGAAGTATCACATGTTGTGTGTTATATCGATCAATTGTGAAATCCAACCTTTGGTTATTGATTGGAAATTGATTGATCCTTGGATATTAGTCTTTGGTACCATCCAAGTTTATATCTCTTGTATTTGATAAAGACTCGCAGATTTCTATTTGCATGAGTATAAATCAAATCGAGATCAAGGTAGTTAATATCGCGTATCGGTCTTGTATCGGTCGGGTCTGATACACCTATACAAAAGATAATATCAGTTTTTATCTGTGATACATCATTTAATATAAAATTTCTAATAATTATAAAACCATAATAATAAGCATTCAAATATCTCAAATTTCCAAAATACAAGGTGGTTTATTAGCCAGCGTTGTGATTGTTCTCCCATTACGCCGGTAATTGTTTTTTATTATCCTTCATATTTATCTTTTATTTTTCCTGCCTTGCAACCAAAATATGGTTTCCATCTTATATCCTACCATATAGTCATTGATTTTATATTATAAATACAGTAGGACTTTTTACATTCTCCAATTGCCATTGTACTTATATGTAAAGACTATATGCTTGTTGATGAAAATTTATTCACGCAACCGATATTATCGGTGCACAAGTAAAACCGATATATCGATATGTACCGGGCTGTCCAACTGATAATATCGTTCCGTCTTTGTATCGCTGATATTTGCGATATCATATAGATATTTTCCGATATCCGATAAAAACATGTAATATCGGCATGTACAACCGATATTGACTACCTTGATTGAGAGATAGAGATATTAACTCCTAGATATACTTTTTATTAAGATTGAGTCTGACTGTCTAGTTGATTCTCTTAAAAGTATATTAGAGTTAGTCCATACAGATTGCTAATCGAAATATTGGGTGAGGTTGTTAGACCCCTGCTTTTTCACTTCCAATGATAGATCGATAAAGTTTTTGATCCACATTCACACCTTTCTCATCTCTATGTAGTTTACCTGTGGTAGGCATATGAGTAAGTTTTGGAGATGACTTATCAAGACCAGATCTTGAAACAATATTTTTAGCATATTTTTCTTGAGATAAGTAAATTCCATCCTTGTGTCGTTGAATTTGTAAACCCAAAAAGAATTTTAATTCACCAACATTGCTTATTTCAAACTCCTTGCCAAGAGAAACTTGATTTTTTTTGCAAGTTTTTATGATGTTGATCCATAGATGATATCATCTACATAAACTTGAGCAATTACAACATCTTTCCCAATCCATTTGGTAAACAATGTTTTATCTGCTCCACCTCTTGAAAAACCTTTCCTAAGAAGGGAAGTAGTTAGTTTTTCAAACCAGGCATGAGGTGCTTGTTTTAACCCATACAATGCCTTGTTGAGCTTAAGGACATGATCGGGAAAGCGGATTGAATGTCCATTCAAAACAGCTTAACCTTAATAAAACAAGCATGATTTAATAGCAATCTAATGGACTCAATACGTGCCACAGGAGCAAAAGTTTCGTCAAAGTTGATTCCTTCATTATGTGAATATCCCTGAGAGACAAGTCTAGCTTTGTTTCTGACAATGGTGCCAAATTTGTCAGACTTGTTCTTAAATATCCATTTGGTACTAACAATATTGATATTGGGGGAACAAGGTACGAGTTCCCAAACATCTTGTCTTTGGAACTTGTTTTACTATTCATGCATTGCATTTACCCAATAGGGATCACTAAGAACTTCATAAATACTCCTTGGCTCTACTTGCGATAGATAACAACCAAAATTGCAAATATTTTGAAGTTGACCTCTTGTCTTAGCAGTAGATTTCCTGCCTCCAATAATATTGTTAGTATCATGATTTCTTTGACCCCATAAGTGCCGTGAAGGGACAAGTTCTTATTCAACAGGAATAACATGACTAGAGATTTTCTCCTCATCGCTAGAGACATCAGGATTAGCAACCATTGGAACAACTTATTCTGATTCTGACGTTTCTTTGATTTTCTCAATTGTCTCGGTTGGAGGCAATTCAGCAGGACAATTATCATGATAAAAATTACTTAAATCATCAATGACAACATTTTTCGATTCCATCATGACTTGGGTTCTGATATTAAAGACTCGAAAACCACGACTGTCATATGCATAGCCAAGAAAAATACCTTCATCACTTTTTAAATCAAATCTCCCTTTATGTTCACGATCCTTTAGGATGTAGCATTTACCGCCGAACACTCTGAGATAGTGTAAGTTGGGTTTCTTACCGTACCATAACTTATAGGGAGTGTTTAAGGACTTTGACCACAAATAAACACGATTGATCAAATAGCATGCCGTAAAAACAGTCTCACCCCAAAACCTTAATGGTAAGTTTTTGTTATGGAGCATTACCCTTGCCATTTCCTGAATATTTCTATTCTTCCTTTCTGCAACTCCATTTGCTTGTGGAGTGATGGGTGTAGAATAATGTTGAATAATTCCCAGAGAGTCACAGTATTCAAATACTTTGGTGTCTTTGAATTTTATGCCAAGATCGATTCTAATTTTCTTTAGTTTGCAACCTTGTTCATTATGGATTCTATTAATAATAATCTTGAACTCACTAAGTATTTCATTCTTATGAGTTAGAAATGCCACCCAAGTGAATCTGGTGTAATCATCTACCATAACCAATGCATACTTCTTTCCAGCCACTTTAGATTGTTGAATTGGGCAGAAAAAATCCATATGAATTAAATCAAGTGGAGCTTTGGTGAGAATATTTTGAGATGATTTGTGTGGAACTTTCGTTTGTTTCCCATTTTGACAGGCACCACATACACCTTCAACCTTGGCATTGATTTTGGGAATGCCTCTAACAAGTTCTTTGTTAATGATCTTAGTTAGAAGACGATAATTAATGTGACCAAAATGTCCATGCAAGAGGTGAGTAGATTCTACTTTAGTCAAATTGCAACAATTACTGAACTGAGTATCTAGAAGGTATCATTAATTTTTGCCACATGATCCTTGAAAAATCACTTTTCAGGATTTATCGACAATGTCACATCCTTTATCATTGAAGACAACCTTATAGCCTTTGTCACAAATTTGACAAACAGAAAGAAGATTAGCAGTCATACCTTTTACTTATACGACATCATGTATTTCAGGAACGCTAGGTAATTTGATCGTCCATTTCTTACTTATGTAGAAACATCTTCCATCTCCAAAAGTCACTGGTCCACCATAAAAAAAACGCTTGAGTTGATAAACCAAGTGTTAGAGCATTTCTCGTTCAAACTCGCATGCGTTGCTATCTCAAGCATGTTTATCAATATTAGTGATCAAAACTAAACGTCTTGATTTATAGTTTACTTATGACTAAGTCTCGGTCTAGGATAGTGAAGCATAGTTGAGCTCAAGACTCCATGGCGATTAACTTGCGATGACGAAGAACTACTCAAGGAACTGGTGGAATTTCATCAGACCAAAAAGGTATTTGGATACTTGAACTTATCTAGCACTCAAAAGTCTATCTATCTCTTACTCTTGAGACAGCAGTCGTATAAGTATGATAGTTTTCATACATACACATTTGCTATTTCAAGCCGAGTTTACTCGCCTATAGTTTTCTCGAAATATGTGTTGGTAAACTTTCGCTTTAAACATGTTTCATTTTTACCCGTGACGAAAGTCATGATGACGTTTCAATCTTGAAAATAGCTTTGATGACGGTAGTCGATTCTTTATGTCTAACGACTATTAATATTATAGAAGAATATTTCAATGATTGAAATGTAGAGTTGAGATTACGTAACCACCTATGGATATAAGCATATATAGTGTGTTCGCACATTAGTGTATAAGTCCATGTACCGAAAACCAAGTGTGTGAAGATATGTGCATGCAGTATTGGTGAAGGAGACAGGTTTGCGTACCCATAAGCGTACTGGCGGAATTTCATGTCCGTGAATTTCTATTGAGTTTGGAGTTTACGAACTTACAAAACAGTCACCTTAGGTACGCGTACCCACGGAAGTTTTCTATTTGAAAATTTCTGCTGAGTTTTCAAACCCAATTCTGGTAAAGCTAGAGTACGCATACCCAAGCTGGTTATTTCTTAAATCGGTTTTCATGAACTTAAACAATAAAACAATAAGGAATGCAATCTTTTCAAACCGTGTCTATATTTTTCATGAATTGATTCGAGTGAATCAAACCGATTTTGCTTCAATTGTGTCTTGTGTAGTTACATAATATTTCCTTGCAATTGAACAACTCTTGAACTAGTTCTTATGAGTCATTCGAACTAGTTATGAGAAGATGAATACGATTGATATGAAAGTACTCATATGGCTAACCATTTGTTAACCAACTAAATGTACATGTTTATGTACGGTTACTCAAACCTAAATGAAATACATTTCATTTATGTGTGTGAAAAGCCAAGTTTCGATCTAACGGTTGAAAGATATTAGCTTGGATAAATAAGGTTTTCCATCTAACGGTGAATATTGAATGCTTTGTTACCGAGGAACTTGGATTGCAAACCCTGATTTGAAAACTATATAAGGGATACGTCTAGCAACTGGAAAAACTAATCCCCATACCTCCTGTGTGATACTAGTTGATTTTGTTAGAGACGATTCTCCTTTATTCGTCGGTTTCTTCTCGAGACACTGTTGATCAACAAATTGAAGACTTCATTGGGATTGTGAAGCCATACGAAACTACTCCTCTTGTAGTCAAGCGATCTGATCACAAACATCTTTGTCTCATCGTTTGTGATTCCACAATATCTATTCACCTTGATTTTATCATAAGACGAAACAAAACTCGTAGGTTTACCTGTGGGAGACAGATTTATCTATTATCGTAGACTTTTCTGTGTGATACAATTTTTTTTATTAAAGTCTCCGACTTTGGGTCGTATAAACTCTTGGTTGTGGGTGAGATAATCTAAGGGAATCAAGTGCGTAGTATCTTGTTGGGATCAGAGAAGCGAGGAACGCAACTATACCTTGAATCAGTGTTATATTGATTAGGGTTCAACTACAGCCCAGACCGAAGTTAGTTTGTAGTAGGCTAGTGTCTATAGCGGCTTAATACAGTGTGGTGTTCAATCTGGACTAGGTCCCGGGGTTTTTCTGCATTTGCAGTTTCCCCATTAATAAAATTTCTGGTATCTGTGTTATATCTATTCCGCATTATATTTTGTTATATAATTGAAATATCACAGGTTGGGCGTTGTATCGATCAATTGTGAAATCCAACCTTTGGTTGTTGATTGGAAATTGATTGATCCTTGGATATTGGTTTTTGATACCATCCAAGTTTATATCTCTCTTGTATTTGATAAAGACTCGCGGATTTATATTTGCTTGAATGTAGATCAAATCGAGAGATAGAGATATTAACTCTTTGATATACTTTTTATTATGATTGAGTCTGACTGTCTAGTTGATTCTCTTAAAAGTATATTAGAGTTAGTCCATACAGATTGCTAATCGAAATATTGGGTGAGGTTGTTAGACCCCCGCTTTTTCAGTTGGTATCAGAGCAGGCAAACACGTTTAAGACCTCAAAAGTATGTGTTTGTAGCGATCTGACTCTATGGATAGAGGTACTATCTCTGACAAACACGTCACCAGATATAAAGACTTTGTTTCTAATAGGTCTATTAAATAGAAATATCCCTCAATCTCTGTTATAGGCGAACCTAGAGTTCAAATGAAACAGACTAACACTGACATGTGTTATCCTGATGAATCTGAGTCTGTTACTCAAGAGGAAATAGCTAGTGAGAGTAGACTAATTCTAAACCTTATTAGAATTCAAGCTGAAAGATTCAAACAGTTGAAAAAACATGTCAATGTTCTTCTGGGTGTAGTAAAAGACTGTAGCTCCAGTGAAAAAGCTTCTTATAAGGGAAATCCCGAAGTTCGATTATCTCGTACTTGAGGAAAAACTTTAAAAGGGTGCTTTAGATATTGAACATCTCCTGAGTAATATCTCCATTCAAGGATGTCCAGAAAATTCTCATATACCATCTACTTCTATTCAAATTGAAAGAGCTCCAGTTTCATAAGTAATCTCAGATTCTCTTCCCACTCAAACTAATGTGCAGGGGATTAACACATCAGTTGGAAGAAAGAAATTTCCAGACAATAATGTTAGGTATGAAATCTCTAATCACTCTCGTGATCAGAAAGTGTGTTTTTTTTTTGTGATTCAAAAGGGCATATATTGCAAAAGAGGAAATCCAGGTTGAAAAACAAATCATTGTTTCAACTTCAACACACCTTAGATTTGATTCTTAAAGGTGTAACTGACATCTGTATGTCTAAACCAATTGGTTTTAACACACATCCTATGTTCCCTACCAGGAAAGTCAGTTCCAAGAGTTCCCCAAATGCACAAAATCATAATACACTTGTTGACAAATATTGTCCAAGAAGAACTCATGTTCCCTCTCATGTTAAAAATGGAGATAATGATGTGAATCATGTATCAAGTGAAGAATGCAAATATGAGCAGGTGGATGACAACCTAAAATTGATTATTGAGGGATACAAGGAAATTATCAACAAAGTGCATAGTTCATCCAGACGACATTCTTCAGGTAAAAATCCTTATTATGCGTCGTATTATGATAATAGTAAATTTTATGATAACTTTTCACATCATAACAGTCTTCCTCCAAAGTATAGAAGGAAAGGGTTTAGCCAAAAGCAATATTCATTTGATGAGCTAAAAGCTCATACTTGTGCTACTTAATCACAAGGTTGGAATTTCTCACACAAAAATCCTGGTTGAGAGATATACTCATGTATACTTGTTGACAGTGGTATTTTCGGATTCTCAAGCTATTTTCTTATCGTCTTTAGCATGAGTATCTTTGGAAAAATTCTTACACCAGTATTTGTATGTGTTGTGTCATTTTTTTTTTAATTTTTGTTTGATTAAAAAAGGTGATATCCATGTACTCTAAAAATGCTTCTCTTATGAGACATAGATTTTTGGAGTAATTCTGATTGCCTCTTTTTGCAAGATCTTTTCATCAAAGTCGTGTGCGTACGACTCTTGTTCTTCTTTGAGTCGAGATTTATCTCATACAGGTTACCCGTGTGACCGGAGCGAGTCAATTAAGGAAACTCTAAAATTCCTTCCCTAAAAAACCTTTTAAGTACCCAACCTATTAAGTTACGTACGCATACTCTGGGATTTGTTTTGGGTTATCAAGAATGTCATCTTCTTCATCTAGTAATGGTGATTTTTCAAAAGGATTTCTTGAGAAAGGTTTTGGTTCTGAATCAAAAGGGAGGAAGAAAAGAACACTTGTAGAAGATGGTGCACCTAATGCCTCATGCTACTATGCTTACTCACACCAAGATATTGAGAATGAGGATATGATTTATGCTGAAGTTGTTGATGACTTTCTTATATATTTTGAGGCAGCAAAACTACAACTTGTTGATACAATGAAGGATCTTGATGTAGTTAGAAGTGAGTTGAAAAAGTTTTTACTGACCTTGGTCTCATGAAGTCACATATTAAAGAACTTCTCAACGAGGATATCTTCTCCGAAGACGCGGTTGATAATATGAATCACAAGCTTAAGAGTCTCGAAACTCGTGAAGCTGTCGAACATGAACTTTAGCTCGTGATTGGTTTCTAGTATATTTGTTATTTGTCTAGGAAGTATTCTTATGAGAATTTTATTCTTGTGTTTTAGGAAGAATAACTAGAGTTTGGAATAGACATTATTGTGATTACACATAGCTATGTCCAAGGTTTTCATCTTTTTGTTTTTAGATATATTTTTTTAAACTCTAAAATAATTTGGAAGATGATTTTTGCTGTATTAATCTTTATGGTTTTATATATTGAAATATGTTATGGGATATGTGTGTTTGCGTTCGTGAACTATTATTGTCCCATACGATGACAAAAGTTATCTTTTTTATATATCGATATGCAAGTATTGATACAAGATCGATGAACTTTTGACAAACAAAAGTTAAGCCAATTATGTCAATTCATTGATGGAAGATAGGTTAAAATCTTTTGTTTACAAAGATTATGTCTATTGTATGTCATTGTGCAAATAGTGATAGAAAATATAATGAATCTTTGTCCATACCGCAGTATTGATCTTTCCTTGATCCATATTTTATGTGTACTACAATGATCCATAAGTTTTCTTGTGTTGAGCATAAAATGATTGAGTTAATCATTCCTTTATGGTTAACATAGTTGTATCTCCGTAAGTTCTCTTATGTTGAGCATGTTCAATTAAATTGATCACTTTTGTGTTTAATTTGATTGAGTATTCCGATTAAATTAATCATGAGTTTTCTTGTGGTTAGTTTAATTGAGAATTTTGGATATAGAAAATCATTTCTTATGGTTTTTGGTGTCCAATAAAATCATTCTTTTCTTAAAATTAAGGTCGCTCTTGTTGTTCTCTCGGGAATGACATCAAATGGGGGAGAGTTCTTTTGAACTTGCGCTTAATTTCCATATCTTTGTGGGGAGTGCGGATGTGGAATTTTTAGGTATCTTGTATCTTTATAAACTCCTTGATGAATGCATTTAGCTTAGGCTTTATGATTGCATCTAAACAAGGTGATATGTCCTTTTCTTTGGTCTTTAAGCGTCTCTGTGAAAATTTCTTAGGATCCCGTATTCGTACCTTTGCCAATTTTATTGACAAAAAGGGGGAGAATTAATATTTAGTTTACACTAAAAATACATATGATTTACGTGCTTTACGGGTTATTATGTAAGGGGGAGTGGTTTTCGTGTTGAGACAAAATTATTGACTAAGGGGAAGTGATACATATTATCATGGTATTGTTGTCGAAGTTGTTATATAAGAACTTTGATGTTGTGTAATGATACTATGACACTGTATAACAATGATCGAGAGCTTTTGTTTTCTCATTGTTATAGCTATGGGACTTCAACAACTATGATGCTGAATTGAACATCTATGGAATCATGGGAGTACTTGGAAAATAAGAAGTTTTCGAGTAATGTTGAAGTACCAAGGAGATCAAGCATGTGGACGAGAAGCTACAAAGTTTTATTTATTTTGTAATCCATATGTATTGATAGTTTTGTTACTAAAATTGACAAAGGGGGAGATTGTTAGAGCATTGCTCGGTCGAACTTGCATGTGTTGCTATCTCAAGCATGTTTGTCAATATTAGTGATCAAAACTATACATCTTGATTTCTAGTTTACTTATGACTAAGTCTCGGTCTAGGATAGTGAAGTATATTTGATCTTCAGACTCCATGGCGATTATCTTGCGAAGACGAAGAACTACTCAAGGAACCGGTATAACTTCATCCGACCAAAAAGGTATGTGGAGACTTGAACTTATCTAGCATTCAAAAGTCTATCTATCTCCTACTCTTGAGACAACAGTCGTATAAGTATGATAGTTTTCATACATACACATTTGCTATATCGAGCCGAGTTTACTTGCCTATCGTTTTCTCGAAATATGTGTTGATAAGCTTTCGCTTTAACCATATTTCATTTTTACCCGTGATGAAAATCATGATGACGTTTTAATCTTGAAAATAGCTTTGATGACGGTAGTCGATTCTTTATGTCTAACGACTATTAACATTATAGAAGAATGTTTCAATGATTGAAGTGTAGAGTTGAGATTACGTAACCACCTATGGATATATGAATATATAGTGCGTTCTCACATTAGTGTATAAGTCCATGTACCGAAAACCAAGTGCGTGCATATGTGTGCATGCGGTATTGGTGAAGGAGATAGGTTGGGTACGCATACCCGTACGCGTACTGGCGTAAGTTCATATCCGTGAATTTCTGCTGAGTTTGGAGTTTACGAACTTACAAATCAGTCACCTTAGGTACGCGTACCCATGGAAGTTTTATATCCGAAAATTTCTGCTGGGTTTTCAAACCCAATCCCGGTAAAGCTAGAGTACGCGTACCCAAGCTGGTTATTTCTCAAATCGGTTGTTCATGAACTTAAAAAATAAAACAATAAGGAATGTAATATTTGAAAACCGTGGATATATTGTTCATGAATTGATTCGAGTGAATCAAACCGATTTTTCTTCAATTGTGTCTTGTATAGTTACATAAGATTTCCTTGCAATTGAACAAATCTTGAACTAGTTCTTATGAGTCATTTGAACTAGTTATGAGAAGATGAATACGGTTGATATGAGAGTACTCATATGGATAACCATTGGTCAACCATTTGTGAACCAACTAAATGTACACGTTTAGGTACGGTTACTCAAACCTAAATTAAAAACATTTCACTTGTGTGTATGACAAAGCTAAGTTTCGATCTAACGGTTGAAAGATATTAGCTTGGATAAATCAGGTTTTTCATCTAACGGTGAATATTGAATGCTTTTATACCAAGGTAACTTGGATTGCAAACCATGATTTGAAAACTATATAAGAGAGACGTCTAGCAACTGGAAAAACTAATCCCCACACCTCCTGTGATACTTGCTGGTTTTGCTAAAGTCGATTATCCTTTAATCGTAGGTTTCTTCTCGAGACCCTGTCGATTAACGACTTGGAGACTTCATTGGGATTGTGAATCCAGAAAAAACTACTTCTCTTATAGTTGAGCGATCTGATCTTGCCATTTTCTATCGTACGATTTCAATTGAATAATTGGCTTGAGATTATATCTCCGATATGGGAAGATAAAAAGAAATCACAAACATCTTCGTCTCATCGTTTGTGATTCCGCAATATCTAGTTTCGCTACCATACGATTTAGATTATTGTGAGGTGATCAATAATTCTAGGCCTTTCTTCGGGAATATAAGTCTGGGTTATTGATCGGGTCATGTTCACCTTAATTTTATCAAAAGACGGAACAAAACTCGTAGGTTTATCTGTGGGAGACATATTTATCTATTATCATAGAATTTTCTGTGATATAGATTTTTTTATTCAATTCTTCGACTTTGGGTCGTATCAACTCTTGGTTGTGGATGAGATCAGCTAAGGGAATCAAGTGCGCAGTATCCTGCTGGGATCAGAGATGTAAGGAACGTAATTGTACCTTGAATCAGTGTGATATTGATTAGGGTTCAACTACAGTCCAGACCGAAGTTAGTTTATGGTAGGCTAGTGTCTGTAGCGGCTTAATACAGTATGGTGTTCAATCTGGACTAGGTCCCGGGGTTTTTCTGCTTTTTCGGTTTCCTCTTTAACAAAATTTCTGGTGTCTGTGTTATTTCTATTCCGCATTATATTTTGTTATATAATTGAAATATCACAAGTTGTGTGTTGTATCGATCAATTGTGAAATCCAACCTTTGGTTGTTGATTGGAAATTGACTGATCCTTGGATATTGGTTTTTTATACCATCCAAGTTTATATCTCTCTTGTATTTGATAAATACTCGCATATTTCTATTTTCTTGAGTATAGACCAAATCGAGAGATGGAGATATTAACTCCTTGATATACTTTTTATTAAGATCGAGTCTTACTATCAAGTTGATTCTCTTAAAAGTATATTAGAGTGAGTCCATACAGATTGGTAATCAAAATATTGGGTGAGGTTGTTAGACCCCCTCTTTTTTACCAAGAGAGATCTCCAGTCATGTGTCAGCTACATTCACTATCAAGGAACTATTAAAAAGGTGATGTTGACTTTAGAGGAAAGGCTCCCATACTGGCACTACTAACCGTATTTGGATTTCTTGTTAGAATTGGATGTCTTTTAAGAGAATACAAAAGTTGTACGGTTTTATTATGAAGATCTCTCCCAACTTTTAATCTTTTCTTGAAAAGAACACAGTATGTTGAAAGTGACTATGAGCACCACAAAACAAACATGTTCCAATATCCTTATCCTTGTTCAAAGATATCTGAGCACTATCAGGTTTCACAAGGCCTAGACCCCGTTTTTCATCTGATTTACGATAATTCTTTAGGGGAGAATTAAAGGAGTTGTTTACAACCATTGAAGATGACATAACATATTTCAAATCCTTAAGCTTTGCAATTTCTGCAGCAAGATCAGAATTAATCCGGATTTGTTCATCTAACTTCTTATGAAGGTCAACTACCTCTTCAGCATCTTCTCGAAGCACAAATTTTGTGATATATACTTCGTAATGAAGATCATCAAATTTTCTTGTCAAACAATGTTTTTCGACACAAAGAAAATTGAAGAGTTTTTTTAAATCAGGATTCTCAACCTCATCGAGGGTTTCTAGAATACGCTCAATATTGAGTTTATCCATTTATGATGAAGCGTTTTCAGAGAGTATATCGTCCATCCTCAGATCGCTACAAACACAGAATTATGAGGTCGTTAACGTGTTTGCCTGATCTGATACCAATTGAAAATGCGGGGGTCTAACAACCACACCCAACAATTCGTTTGGAAATCTGAGAGTCCAATACACTTTCTAGAGAATCAACTAGATAGTCAGACTCAATCTAGAATAAAGTATATCAAAGAGTTTAAATATCTCTAACTCTTAATTCAATCCTCAATTAGCAAATAGAAATCTACGAGCCCGATTAAATATAAGAGGAATTACTTGAATACCAAAGACCAATGTTCAAGTGTGAATCAATGTAAATCAACAACACAACCCATGATATTTCAATTATATAACAAAATATAATGCGGAAAAGAAATAACACATACACCAGAATTTTGTTAACGAGGAAACCGCAAATGCAGAATAACCTCAGGATCTAGTCCAGTTTGAACATCACACTGTATTAACCCGTTACAGACACTAGCCTACTACAAATTAACTTCGGACTAGATTATAGTTGAACCCTAATCAATCTCACACTGATTCAAGGTATAGTTACGATCTTTATGTCTTTGATCCCAGCAGAAATTACACACTTGATTCCCTTAGCTGATCTCACCCACAACTAAGAGTTGCTACGACCCAAAGTCGAAGACTTGATAAACAAATCTTTCTCACACAGAAAATTCTATAGGATTGAATTAATCTGTCTCCCACGGAAATACCCAAGAGTTTTTGTTTCGTATTTTGATAAATCAAGGTGAACTGGAACCAATTGATAAACCAGACTTATATCCTCGAAGAACATCCTAGTATTATCAATCACCTCACAATAAATTTAATCGACTAGCAAAACAAGTTATTGTGGAATCACAAACGATGAGACGAAGGTGTTTGTGACTACTTTTATATCTTGCCTATCGTAGATATAAATCTCAAGACAATCTTACGATTGCACTCAATCACGATAGAAATAGCAAGATCAGATCTCGCAACTACAAAGGGGTCTGGCTTCACAATCCCAATGAAGTTTTTAAGTCGTTAACCTATAAGGTCTCGAGAAAAAACCTAAGGTTAAAGGGGAATCGACTCTAGTTATGCAACTAGTAACACACAGGAGGTGTGGGGATTAGTTTTCCCAGTTTCTAGAGTTCTCCTTTATATAGTTTTCAAATCAGGGTTTGAAATCCAAGTTACCTTGGTAACAAAGCATTCAATATTCACTGTTAGATGAAAAACCTGATTCAACCAAGCTAATATCTTTCAACCATTAGATCGAACTTAGCTTGTTACACACAAATGAAATGTACCCTCATTTAGGTTTATGTAACCATACCCAAACCTGTACACCATGTTGGTTCAAAAATAGTTAGCCGAGGTTAGCCATATGATTACTCTCATATCAACCTTATTCATCTTAACCATAACTAGTTCAAATGACTCAAATCAAACTGGTTAAAGAGTTGTTCAATTGCTATATTCTCATAGAATTATACAAGAACACAATTGAAGCAAAATAGTTTTGATTCACTTGAATCAATACATGAAATTATAGCCACGGTTTGCAAAGATCGCATTCCATATTAATAAATGTTTAAGTTCATGTACACTACCTATTTAAGAAAGTAACCACTTAAGTATGCGTACGGGTATGCGTACTTAAGTAACCGGTTTTGGGTTTGTTTGGTATGCAAACTCAGCAGAAATTCACGGACATGAACTTTCCGCCAGTACGCATATGGGTATGTGTACTTAGGTAAATGAATGAGTTGGTTTTGAAATCCAACATCAGCAGAAATTCACGGACGTGAATTTCTGCCAGTATGCGTACGGGTACACATAATTATCCAGTCTCCTTCAACCATTTTGTATACACACAAGTATGCATACTTTAGGTTCCCAGTTTTGGAATTATACACAAATGTGCGAACACACTATATACTTATATCCAAATAAGGTTACAAGATTCTAAACTCTTTATTTTAATTATTGAAACATTCTTATATAATGACAATAGTTGTATTCACACACTATTAGCATCAAATCAATTTTCATGATATTGAAATAATCATTATCGAAACATTCCAAGTCTAACACCAAATGACTGTATCACACAAACCATATAAGATGTTACTCGGCAATTTTCTCATGATATAAGATGAACTTGGTCGAAGAGAAAGCTTACCAACACATATTTCGAGAAATATGTAAGCAAGATATACTCATCTCGAAACCTTAAATGTGTATATAGAAAACTATATCGTAATATGACTTATGTCTCAATATAGGAGATAGAGTAGAAATATACTTTCCAAGTGATAGATGAGTTTAAGTCTCCACATACCTTTTGTCGATGAAATTCCACAAGCTTTCCTTAGTAGTTCTTCGTCTTCAAGTGATAAACACCATGAATCCTAAGCTCAACTACACAAACTATGTCATAGTCCGAGACATATATAAATAGGCTTGATCACTAACATTGATAAACATGCTTGAGATAGCAACGCATGCGAGTTCCACCGAGCAGTGCTCTAATAGTGGTCGTTGTAGCTCTTTACTTCTTAACATTCTTCAAGTCTTAAGTCTAATATCCTAGTAAATTTCTAGCCAACCTATACGAAGTTGCCTCTAGTAAATAATCAACTGACTCTTTAAATGAGTTTTGATTCACTAGAATATGACAACCAAACTTGACGCTATCCTCTAACATTCTCCTTTATATAGATTTCAAAACAGGGTTTGCAATCTAAGTTACCTTGGTAACAAAGCAATCAATATTCACTGTTATATGAAACCCTGATTAGATTCAAGCTAATATCTTTCAACTGTTAGATCGAACTTAGCTTGTTATACACAAATGATTTGTACCTTTATTTAGGTTTGAGTAACCGTACCTAAATGTGTACACTTAGTCGGTTCAACAATTGTTAATCAATTGTTAGCCATATGAGCACTTTCATATCAACCTTATTCATCTTTACCATAACCAGTTCTAATGACTCAAATAAACTAGTTAGAGAGTTGTTCAATTTCTTAGATCTCATAAAAGTGTACAAGACACAATCGAAGCAAAATCGATTTTGATTCAATCGAATCAATTCATGAACATTATAGCCACAGTTTGCAAAGATTGCATTCCTTATTATATAAATGTTTTAGTTCATGAACAAACCGATTTTAGAAAGTAACCTCCTTAAGTATGCAAATGGGTACGCATACTTAAGTACCCGGTTGAGTTTATTTTTTACTACAAACTCCAGCAGAAATTCACGGACGTGAAACTTCCGTCAGTATGCGTACGAGGTACGCATACTTACCCGGATTTCCAACAACCGCAAGTACGCGTACGAGTACGCATACTTTAGGTTCCCGGTTTTGGACTTTTACACTAATGTGAGAACACACTATGTTTATATCCAAACATGGTTACTTGTTCTAAACTCTCATTTCAATCAATGAAACTTTCTTAGAGTATGTTAAAATAGTTGTTATCCACAAACTATTTTCATCATAGCGATTTTCAAGTTATTGAAATAATATGACTTTTGTCACGAGTAAAGATGAACTTGGCTAAAGAGAAAGCTTACCAACACATAATAGAAAATGTGTATAATTTAAGTTTATATAGCAATACGACTTTTGTCTCAAAATAAGAGATATAATTCATAGACTTTTGAGTGATAGATAAGTTCAAGTCTCCACATACCTTTTGTTGATGAATTTCCACAAGTTCCCTTGAGTAGTTCTTTGTCTTAATTTGATGAACACTGTGGAGTCTAAATCTCAACTAAACTTACTGTCCTAATCCAAGACTTAGCTATAAGTAAACTAGAAATCAAGGCTTGTAGTTTGGTAACTAAATGATAGGTGTTATAAACACCTTGATATTTATCTATTATTTATGCTTTATTTGGGAGTTTTCATGTAAATTATGTATCTTATGCGTGCTTTTGAGTTTATTAGGCACTTTGGAGCCATTTGGATCAAAAGAAGAAGAAATCGTGCATTTGGAGCAAAAAGGGGAAAAAACGTTATTTCATCGCAAGTATTATTCAGATCCTAGTCGTAGATAAGGGAAAAACCAGTTGGAGTCTAAAAGAATTGCTAAAAACACCCATGGGTTTTGATAGCCATCCCAGTTATTACCCCAAACCATGAAATTGAGAAATCATTTTCTCATTCGTTTGTCTTTCCCAAATTTCGTTATGCTGCTCAATAGAAGTGGAAGTCAAGAGGGGTTAACCGAAAATTGACTGAGAAGAAGATAAGAGCTGCTGATGGAGGTAAATCAGATGGAGGAGAAATTGAGTAACTGAGTTGAAGGCAGTGGAGAACTAGGGTTCTGTGGTGATTTTGGTTTTGAGATCGAGCGGAAGATGATGTTGTTGGATTCAGAGATGAATGGCGGAGGTCGAAGAGATGGGTTTTACTCGAATTGGGTACTAATTTTGGTATCTGTTAAAGATTAAGATGGGATTGCTGTTACCGTCGATTTGAGAAATGGAAGAAAAAATTATAGAATTAGGCTTGTTTCTGGTTCATTTCAGTTGGAATTGAAGATGGGCATTCTAAGATTGAGAGAGTTTAGAAGAATGGGTTTTGTGCGAATTGATGATAAAACTCATGGTGATGAGATGTTTCTGTTAAGGGTTTGCTTTCAAATCTCAGAAAGAACTGGAAGCTGTAGAATGAGTTGCTGCCAAGGGTTAGATGGTATGATATGATGGATTTTGGGTGACATTGTGACTGAAATCAGTGAAAGAAAATGAGATTTGAAGTTGATGATTAAATGGGTTTCTGACGGTTGTAATTGAAGAATCATAAGCTCAGGATGGACAAGGAAGTTGGGCTAGTGTCACTAAAGGAGTTTGTGGTTGCTGTGTGATTGTTTACAGGGTTTTGAGGCTATTTTGATGATGTTCTGGGTGAATAATTATGGTTCTGTGACACACAATTGTAGTACCAGAATATCGTCACAACAACTTTCTGACGAGATTAACAACATTTCTGCAAGCGTCACAGCGAATTCTCCAACAACACTTTGCGAGTGTCACAAAATAATGACGGAACAGTTTACGATGGAAGAAACACAAAAAGAACATGATTAGTTGGCGATGGTTACAAAGATGGCGAAAATGAAGACCAATGATATGGCTATGAGATCGCAGAATAAATCCGTAATTAGAGGACAGCTTATTTGTCACCCATTATTTAATTTACTATAAATAGAGATCCAATAGATTGAGAAAGGGAGATGTATTTTTTAGAGTTGAGAGAGTCTTGAGGAGAGAGAAATTTTCAGAAGAGAGAGATATTTTTCAGAGAGATTTTTAGAGAGAGAAAATGTGTTTTTCTTTATCATCTTCTTCCCCAAAACTAGATTTAGAACTCCATTAATGGAGATTATCAAATGAAAAATCAAATGTAAACTTTAACAATCATAGTAGAGAATCATGGATGTAGATCAAATTGATCGAACCATGTAAAAATCCGTGTGTCTATTTACAATTTTTAGAATTTTAAATATCAAATTAGTTTAGATTAAAAGATTATTATCAAGATATTACAAGGGGTGTGTTGTGGGAAATCCTGCAACTACATTTTGGCACCGACTAAGGGGACGGATTGAAGAAAATTCAAAGAAATTGACTATCGTTAGAATTAGATTTCACTGGATCTAAAATTATTAAGATCAAATATGGAAAGCTACAACGAAAGACCATGACTATACAGCAAATAGAGAGAAGGAGATATATTAAGTGACGGATGAAGAAAATATCAGCAAAATTGTGTCAACAAATCATCAAAAAGGACAAATTTCTTCTCACTTTTCTTGTTCTTTGTTTCATTTTTAAGATCCACAAATTGAAAAATAGACTTTTTGTCAAATTTGAACTTTGCTTTTTGTAGAAATTTGATTTATTGTGGAAGTCTTGAATCTAAAAATGTTTTTCTATGAATTTGTAGTAACCAAACTTTGTTTTACAAATTTGTTTAATAAATTTCTAAAAATGTCAAATTTCGAGATTTTCTGTTGATTAGAGATTTACACTTCGTAAGAAAATTTTCATTCTTTACAGAGAGAAATCTAATGACTTTAGATCAATTAATTGTTCAAACAGGACAAATTCTTTATTGTCTTTTTAAATTATATGTTAATAATCTAGATCTGGAAGATATTGAGTTTTAAACGATCAAACTTTGTTTTCAGAAAAATTGATTTGTGGTTGATATTTTGAATTAAAACGAGTTTTGATCGTAAATTTACTCCCGTAACTCTTGATTTTAATCGAAATTTTGATCGTAATCTCTTTCTTTCAAATTAGATTTGCGAAGTAAAAATTTACGATTCTGCTTTTAATTTTGGGAGTAGCAATGATGTCTTCAAGATTAAATAGATTACTAATTAAATTAATTGGTTGTTTGCAGCGAAGAACAAATGTATGATAATAATAAGAAGATGTATTAGTAAAACTAAACTGGCGAGAACAAAAAAATGTTCAGTTCAACTTGGGAAAGACAAAAATCTACTCTAGACAATCAGAAGGATATAAACAGTTATGGGACATTTTAAATGCCGCTATTGGAAAGTAATTACTATCTGCGAAGGGTACTAGCGATTATCGTCACTATTGTGAAGAGTTAGAGTGGAAAAGATTTTGGATTTCCGCGAGCAACAACGCCAAAAAGTGAAGAAGTACATATTATACGGAGCCAGGGGAGAAGAAAAGAATAATAATTTGCTTAGGATTTAGTTTACAAATAATTAAGTTTTCTTTGCGAGAAGCACTGTCTATCAATTTAATAATACATTTACAATTCTCAGCTAGTGGCTAGGGAAATTGCTTTGACAGCCTTTTTTGGGAAGATGAGAAACCAAGAAAAAAGAAGTCAACAATGAAAAAGGACCTACATAGTAAACATCGTCATCAGCAGCCTCGTCAAATGTACTTTGAAGGTGACATTTCATGAAAGGAAGGACGGAATATGGGAAGATACGCCAAGGTTCAAACCAAGAAAATCGAACAAACAACCTCGTGGGGAATCTGAGCTATTAACTCTTTTGTCTTTTGTTAGTAAGGACTCATCATTTCATGAAGAGAGATTTCTCCCTAAAGAAACTAGTGTGAAAAACAAGTGCTCGCAGCTCCAAAGATTCGCAGCGCCAAGAGATGGTTGACGAAGAAATCTCATCACATCATCATAAGGATGAAAGATAAAAGAGTATACAAAATAAATATTGTTAAGATAGTGGATTTAGTGCCAACATGATAGTACTATAATAATATAAGATATTGGAAAGTTACGATAGCTGACGAAGTAAACAATTAAAATATTGGAAAGTTACTATCATAATATGCTACACGATATTGGTGTAGTGTACAAAGTTTGCTGCGATATTATAAGATTATAGTGGATTTGATTTGATGAAGTGGATTTGACAGGAAACAAAAGGAAATATCACCACAGCAAAAGGAAATACCAGTTGACGAAGTGGATTTAGTGGATTTGATGAAATAGATTTAGTGGATTTGACGAAGTGAATTTGACGAAGTGGATTTATTGGATTTGACGAAATGGATTTAGTGGATTTGACGAAGTATCAGTTGCCAGGAAACAAAAAGAAATATCACCACACCAAAATAAGATTATACTCTCATATTATAATAATAATATATTATAATAGTATATATATTTTGATGTTAATGATTTGACGTTTCTTTTGGTGATTGATTGATAGTGGATTTAGTGTTAATATAATAATGATAATATTATTGTTATATACTCTCTAACTTCTTTAACAAACTAATCCTTAATTGAAATTTCGCAGGGAATAATTCAAGCCATTTATTACAGCGAGATGCTCGCAGCAAGTCAAAAAACTTTATATTCCTAGGAAAAATGAAGGATGAGATACATACATCTCAAATTCAACTCGCTAGATGGTGGACCAAAGAAACCGACATAAAGAAGAGAAATCAGAGTTAAAGTTAAATTAAAAACTCTAACTAAGGAAAAGAAGAAGCAAAGATAAAGACAAAATCTATACAAAGAGGAATTAAAAAGGGTTAAGTAATTAGAATTATACTTTTCAATCACAAGCAAAAGCTAGCACAAGTGGTCAATGACGAAGTTAAGGAGTTCAGTATCGCAGGATCGAGTCCCTCGCCAAGCATATTTTTTATTTTGAACTTCAAGGAGCGAAGAAATGGAATAATATATTAGAACTAGGCCTTTATTTCGCAAGAAACAAGTAGCCCGAACGGTCAGAGAAGGAGTATGCAAACTAGAAGATTTGGGTTCGAATCTTCCTCCTCGCAGAAATTTTTTTACGAGACAAAGAAAAGAGTTGATGATTATCTCGCCAAAAATGAAGAAAGTTCACGAACATTTCGCCAGTTAATTTCACAAGAGAAGGTTAGAACAATTGGTACGGTGCAAGAGGCAAATCAAGAGTTTATTTCTCATTTCACAAGCAAATCAAATACTTCGCAAGAATTGGCAGCAACAGCAAATCGCCAAAAAGCTAAGTACCACTTCATTGAATATTTTACTTACAAAAAATGAAAATTTTTGATTTATATAATCGCAAGATTTCAAAATTTTCAAAGATTTCAAAAGATTTCAAAGGTTTTTTGATTTGATTGATCAGAGCGATATATTCGCAAAAATTTAAAGATTTCAAAAAAAAAAAAAAAAAGATTTCCAAAATTTCTAAGATTTTTTATTTGACTGACCAAAACAGTGATACCCTCGCAAAATTTTCAAAGATTTCAAAAGATTACAGAAAACAAAATTATCGCCAAAATTTCTAAGATTTCAAATTTCCAAAATACGCGATACAATCGCAAGATTTCAAAGAAGATTTTAAAGATTTCTCTAGAATATTTATTTTACAGAAAGAGAATTTTGGTTTAACAAGTGCGATAAAATCGCAAGATTTCAAAGAATATTTCAAAGAATATTTCAAAGATTTCAAAATATTTTAAAGAAAATATTTCAACTTACAGAAATGAGCAAAACAAATTTTTATCAGAGCTGCGAGAGTAATCGCGAGATTATTTAAGAGTATATAAAGAATTGACAGAAATGAAAGAATGAAGAAACGCGAAAATATCGCGAGAAACGCGAATATAATTTCGCAGAGATTTAAAGAATGGGACAAACCTTTATGGCGTGCACCCTAGTTCGCGAATACAATTTCGTAAGAGGAAAATGTAAGACCTACAAGCACGTTATAATGGGGGTATCTCTTTATATGATTCAGCGATAAGGTTATACTCAAGCATCTGAACTGAATCATGCAGATGTTGGGGTTAAAGAAAACCTATCCTGGAGAGAGATCTTGGATTTCCAGCTTTATAAGGTTATACCCTGGTTGGACGACCGAGGATCTCTTCCAAGAAGTGCAAAGTATGACCAAGGATCCGAGGTACACGGTTTAGCCAAGGGTGACCGGGACGGACGAACCTACCCTGGCCATCTTTGGTAAGTCTCGGCTACAATGCGCTTGGCCTGAAGAAAACCCCACTTAGGGTGCAGTCTTATAACTATAAGCCATATAGGCATAAAGGACAAGAGGCTGCGAAAACAACTGGTTGTTGGTAAATCTGGATAGGAGGAGCTAGTCTTGTATGGCCGATGTGCCCTCCTTGAAGGGGCAACCAGGGGGAAAATAAGGGCGGCACCCTCCATTAGGGAGATGATAAGTGTCTTAAGACGGCAATGTCATGGGGCTTTATGATCGCAAGATCATTTAGGCCTGTCATATTGTCGCGTGACGTAAATTATACAGAGGCAAAAAGCCAAAAGAGAAAATGTTAAGATGAGATCAATGGGTTTTTACATGAAAGTGTAAAGACGTCCTGCGATTTCATCACAAGACGGCAATGTCATGAGACTTTGATCTCGCGAGAGAACTTAGACTTGTCATATTGTCGCAGACAATTCAAGGAAAAATGGATAAGACAAGATCAATGGGTCAATACATGCAAATGTAAAGACGTCCTGCGATTTTGTCGCAGAAAGAAAAATTGGCGAAATAAGACCTTTAACTAAGAAGGCAAAATAAGACCAATAGAATAATTTCAAACATTAATTATTTTCTTGTAAGAATGCAGGAAAGATTTGCTCATCGCAAGAGAGAAAGAAAGTATTATTCAGAATCTCTCAGAAATACTATTCAGAGTTTCTCAGAAGTATTATTCAGAATCTATCAAGAGGAATGTCTACAATCTCGCTACTATTCATCGCCACTATTCATAACAACATTATTCAAAGAATTATTTCGGAACCTCGCAGAAACATTCAGAAATTCGCAGAAACATTGATAATTTCGCAGAAAAAATCAGCAACTCGCAGAAACGTTCATAAATTCGCATAAACATTCATAAATTTTCAGACTAATTCAGCATATTGCAGACTATTCCAGAATTTCGCAGGAGAAATGATTATTTCGCAGAATATGATCATTTTATCAAATGAGGAAGAGGCAATTCATTCATTTAGCATTTTCTCAGTAATTCTTCCTTCATAGATAAAGAACAGAGGCAACTGTGGATTACCAAGAAAACATTTTATGTTCTTTATATTCTCGCAAGAATCATTTCCAAAATGGACTAGGATTTTCACCAAAAATCCAGTAATAATTTCACGAGAACAGAGGCAATACTTATGATTTTCATTAAAGGACAGATACTTCTTATATTTTGAAGAATGAGTACTTCTTATATTTCTTCAGGGATACTTCATACTTCACGAGCACTTCAAGAGTTAATACTTCTTATTTACTTAACAAAGATATGAAACTTCGCAAAAGAATAGAGGCAAGTATATACTTTTCAAGTCCAGTATTCTTTCACTCATTCCTTCATCAACAAAAATCAAAGACTACTACAACAACAGATTTTTTCTTAAAAATTACTTTTCAAGCAATATTCAAGAAAAAAGATGCAAGATGTAGTACCAGAATATCGTCACAACAACATTCTAACGAGATTAACAACATTTCTGCGAGCGTCACAGCGAATTCTCCAACAAAACTTTGCGAGTGTCACAAAATAATGATGGAACAGTTTACGATGGAAGAAACACAAAAATAACATGATTAGTTGGCAATGGTTACAAAGATGGCGAAAATGAAGACCAATGATATGGCGATGAGATCGCAGAATAAATCCGTAATTAGAGGACAGCTTATTTGTCACCCATTATTTAATTTACTATAAATACAGATCCAATAGATTGAGAAAGGGAGATGTATTTTTTAGAGTTGAGAGAGTCTTGAGGAGAGAGAAATTTTTAGGAGAGAGAGATATTTTTCAGAGAGATTTTTAGAGAGAAAATGTGTTTTTCTTTATCATCTTCTTCCCCAAAACTAGATTTAGAACTCCATTAATGGAGATTATCAAATGAAAAATCAAATGTAAACTTTAACAATCATAGTAGAGAATCATGGATGTAGATCAAATTGATCGAACCATGTAAAAATCCGTATGTCTATTTACAATTTTTAGAATTTTAAATATCAAATTAGTTTAGATTAAAAGATTATTATCAAGATATTACAAGGGGTGTGTTGTGGTAAATCCTGCAACTACATGTGGCAGAGATGGTGGAGGAATTTACATGTGCATAAAATCTCTCTTGTTGGTTTGTTGGCTGGATAGCAAGAATTCAGATGGGTTCAGGCAGAGAAATCACTGAGAATTAGAAGATGGGTTTGTTGATATGTAACAGGTGCAGAATAAGAAGATGGAGCAGTGAGATGTGATGTTTGGGAATGTAGTAACTGACACAGCTGGTGAAATGAGAAGGCACTGGTGGTAATACTGCGAATGGGTATTGATTTGGAATTGGGAGAAAAGATAAATGGAAGAATGGCAGGCTGAAGCTGCAGTTGAGAGCATAGAATGAGCTGGTGATGTACATGGGAATCAAAGTTGTGGTCTGTGGATGAATTGAGGTCTGGTAGATTCATGAGAAATTAGCTTCGCAGGAATGTTGCATTACAACATTCGAGTTCTAAGGTGAGAACTCATCCTGGTACGATGTGTAGTTACATATGGTGATGTGATGTTGTAGATCTGTAAGCTATAACAATGCGTGGCAGTGCACTGGCTAGGTGGTGATGAGGTCGTGGAGGTGTTAAGCTTGTGTTTCGTTGGGAAGTGATAGCTACAGCTGGATTCGAGGCTGTTAGCAGGTGATATGCTGTAGTTGCAGAGAAGATGGCTGAGATGTGGTGGATTTGAATGGAAGTCAGCAAACAAGTGTTGCAGATGCACTGGATCATGAACTTGTATGGGGAATGAAACATGGTTCTGATTGAGGTTGAGCTGCAGTACTTGAATCTAGAATGAATGCCTGACTGTGAATAGTGGAATACTTCAGAGGTTAAATGCACTGTCAGTTCCCAAAACTAACGATTGACTAAAAATTAGGTTATCAGTTCTCTAAAACTGACAAGCCAAATATTCAATGACTCAGATGGATTTGGACCCGTGGGCTTGGTTCATGGGATGTTTTATCAGGAACTGATTTTGGCAGATAGGCGTGACTTAGAAAGGCTATAAAGAGAGAATTATTTCTTTGTACCTGGACATATCTCCTGGAGGGGGATAATCTTACTTCTTCTTCTACTTTTGTTCTGGGGTTTGTGAACATGATAGATTTATTTCTTCTTGTTATGAACTCCTATGCTATGAATACCTAGTTTTATTATTGGTTTATGGAATAAGTTGGATTTCCAAATACGGATTTTATGCAATGAATTAGTTTTTATCCTTGCTTTATCGTTTATGATTCACCATTAATATTGTTAAATGATTTGAATGCTAGTTTGATCGAGTCGCGAATCGATTGAGTTTACTTTCATCTCTATTGCTAGATTAGAGTTTACTATACGCAAAAGTGATAAATTTCTGATTGCAAGTAGTATAATTGTGAATATTGCTTGTAGTGATACATCCTAGTAGTCACAAGTGGATTATAACCTTTGTTAAATCGGATTAGTGCTTTTACACATTCGATTGCTTAGATTGGCCTGATTTCATAGAATTTAATGCATCTAGGGAATTAAACTTGATTAGTGCTTTTACACGTTAGGTTGTTCTCTTAGATAGAATTCATATTCGCATCTTTTAATGTGTTTGTTGATGACAAGAGGATATTAGAGGGATATTCTTGCGATCAAGGTATCCTAGGGTTTTTGATTAAGTTGATATTAAATATCAATTCTAGTTATTGTGAAAAGCATGTTTGTGAATGAAGATGAATCCTTAACCAATATCTTTTCTACTTGATTTGCTTGTTTATTTATTTATTTTCTTTTATATTAGTTTAATTTTTATATAAACATCATAAAATCCCCCCATTGTTCTTTATAGGAAACCGAAACATATTGACAACTCAAGACCTCTCTGTGGGAACGATCCTTTCTTGCACTTGCTATATATTTTGAGTAGTAAGAAAGTGTAATTTATTTTTGACGCATATAACAATGATCACTAAACTTGACAAACAATCTTGAGATATAAATGCTTGCGAGTTCGACCGAGCAATGCTCTAACATAAGTCAATATTACTAACCTAAAGTGTATGGATGATGTCGTCTTTGTAGTTCGTTACTTCTTCACATTCTTCTGGTCTTCGAAGTAATACTTGTATGTCTCAACATTCCTAGACTTTCTAGTCTAACCTAAACAAAGTTAACTCTGGTATTTAATCAAGCGACTCTAGATGAGTTTTAGTATAAAAATATGATAACCAAACTTGACATACCAACGCTTGGTGAGTTCAACCGAGCTATGCTCTAACATTCTCAAAGACTTATTTTGAAAATATGTTTAGCATCACTATAAATCTCTCAAACACTTCTAAGACTTCATTAATCACTCAAACACTTATGTATGTGCATCACAGTTAAAATCTTAGGTGTTTAAATGAATATCAAATTGATTTAGTTCTTTGGCATACTCTCCAAACTGAACAATCATTATACACGATTCCAGAACCGGTTCCCAGTATATATTCTTTTATTATATTTTGAAGACCTAAATTGTTTGCTTGATTCTCAAGTTATCTTAGCTTGAATTATAAAAAAAAAAACCTGGTCATTAAAAATCTATACATAAAGATGCTCTTTCAACTGGGAAAATCAATCCTTAACATTTTATATCTTGGTTGATTCTAGACTCATCTCATATAGACTTTGGTTTCCTCTGAGAAACATAATTAGGTCTACGACTAAAAGACTTCGCTTTGGGAATTCTCGCAGCCATGTCCGACTATCTTTACCTTGATAGTTCGTGTATCCTCATCTTGCTTTTTTGTTATCAAGGTTTTCATAATCTCTTTCAGGCAAGATAAATAGTAATCACAAAGTTTTCCTTATTTCAGAGTTTGTGATTCCTCAAGATAGATATCTGAAAAATCATCTTAATTTATCTTTAGAAGATTATTTTTGAGAGATTTTTATGAATCTAGGCTGCTCTTCAGGAGTCGTAAGTTCCGGATTTATGAGGTTTGCTAGCTTTGTCTATTGCAAATAGATTTCCTCACCTTGATCTTTGATCAAAATGGAAATCAAATAGGCTTATCTGTTAGAGGCAGAATTGTATCAAAAGTCTTCACTGAGGATGAAGCAACTCTTAGGTTGTAAAGGACGTCACCTAAGGGAATCATTATGTAGAGCCTTGCGAGGTTCAAGGAACGTAAGGAGCGCGGCTGTAACTGAATCACTTGGAGGATGGATTCAGTCTCAACTACATTCAAGTATGAAGTCTAATAGTAGGCTAGTATCTGTAGCGACTTAATACAGTTTGGTGTTCAAATCTGGACAAGGTCCCAAGGTTTTTCTCCTATTGTGGTTTCCTCGTTAACAAAACTTCTAGTTATTTTTTTTTTCCTTTTTCGCATTATATTGTTTATCTTTATAATTGGATTTACACCGGTTTGTACGTATTCAATCTAAGTAGATACGTCCGCCTAATTGTAATCGATTACAAGATTAGTTTCTTGTAGAATTCGTATCCTGAAAGATAAATAACAAGTTTAATTAATTGGCAGAATTCTGATTGGATTATTTGGATACGACTATATTGATCTTGGATATTGATTCTTGAGATAGTCCAAGTACTCTGCTTAACAATCAGGTTTACGGACCTTATGTCTATTACATACTGATTGAGTAGAGGTTAGAGATATAAACTATATATACATATTTTCAAGGATCATTCAGTTGGCCTACTTGCAATTGTATTAAGTTTTGTCCATACAGGTTGACGAACAAAAAAAATTGGGGGCGTACTTGGTACCCCTGCATTTTCACTACTTCAAATACTTTTTCAGATATTGGCACGATTTCAACTTCTGTAAACAATTCTACATCGGTAGATATTTTTTCAGGTATTACTTCTACTTCCACAACAAGTAATATTACTTCTAATACTTCTTCTTTTGATTTGGTACAAACTTCAACTACAACTCATTCTATGATCACCAGAGGACGAAGAGGTATTTTTAAACCCAAAACTTTCTTTGTTACAAAACATGTAACCCATGTATCCAATCTTGCTGACATGTCACCCTCTATTCCCACTTGTTTTACACAAGCAAATAAACATCCTAAAGTGGAGAGTTTCAATGGTAGAAGAGAATACTACTCTTTAAGATGCGGGCACATGGACCATTCTACCACCACATCCATCTCAAAATGTTGTAGGTTGAAAATGGGTCTTTAGGGTCAAGTACAAACCAGATTGTACAATTAATAGTATAAATCCAGATTAGTGGCTAAGGGCTTTCATCAAATGGAAGGTTTAGACTACACTGAGACTTTTAGTCCAGTTTTGTAAGGTACTGAATATCGCAAGATAATAGTTCACGAGTATCGTAATAAATGAAGGAGGAAAGAGTTATAAAATGATACGATGATAGAAGTAGCGCGGAGAAATATGAAGTTTTGCGAGGATGAAATAATTTTGCGAGAATGAATTGCGATACTTCGCAATCCATATACAGCTGTATAAGTTTTACTATAAATAGGAGTTCAAATGTAAAATTCGAGAGGTTCTTTTAGTGAGTGTAAGAAATTATCTTAGGAAAGAGAATAGAAAAAGTTGTAACTATTCTAGTTCCATTTTGATAATTCCATGTAATCAATTAAGAGAATTAATAAGAAAGTTATCATTCACCATCAAGAACTTCTTGAGTTTTTACTAATTCTATTGAGGGTGTAGTTGTAGGTTATTCTGCAACTACATAATTGGCGCTAGAAACAGGGATTTGAAGAATTCCTGTACCAGAAAAAATGACAAGAAGAAGAAACACATCAGAACCATTAACTGAAGTAAGAAGAAGTGTAAGACTCGCAGGAGGAGAAGCAAATATAACAGGAGAACCTAGTAGGAGAAGGAGTAATCGAAGAAATCAAGCTCAACAAATAATAGATCATGATCGAGTGAGTATACACACTTGGAGAAATGATACACCAGAGGAAGAAGATAGAGAACCACAAATCAGAGAAAATGGAAGGTTGATGGGAGGAACAATTCTTGAAAGAGAAAGGGAGATGTTAGAAACACTAAGACAAGGAATCCAAGAAGAACGAATGATCGAAGCTGAAGAACGTGCCAATTTAACAAGACAAAATCAAGAATTGAGGATGGAAAATGAGATGCTACAAAGAAGGAAATCTCAAAGTGTTGCAAGATCAAAAGTTAGAACAGAAAGAGAAGGACAAAATTCACCGATAATCAATAATGAAAATAATATGCAAGAACAAGCGCAGAATCAAGGTGAAAGAAATCAAGAGAATCGTTTCATTTTAATACCAAACCACGAACAAAACATGGAGAATTTACGAACAAGGCCAAATCCTAGAGAAAACAATCAGAATCGAGAGGAAGAACAACAACTTATGGAAGAAACTGAGAGACAACAAGCATTACATCAAAACAATCACGAGAATGGAGTAAGAAGATATGAAGAGGCTCGTAACAAACAAAATGTTGAGTATGAAAGAATTAAGAGAAGAATTGTAAATCAACAAACAGAAGTAGAGAGGAATGAACCAAACTCTCGAATCAGAGTACAAACAAATCAAGAAGAAGTAAATCATAGAAGGAGGAGAAATGAAGAAGAAGAAATTCCTGATATTCGCATGAGAAGAATGAGAAGAATAGAAAGGGAAGAACAAGAATTCCAAGATACTCTGCGACTGAACAATTATGATAATTTAGAAAGAAGATATTTGCAAAATTATGCAAATGAAAACATTAATGAAGAATATGATAGAATGCGAAGGATCGCAAGGGAGGAAGCGCAAGAACGTAGAAGAAGAGAAGCTGCATTAAAAAGACCAATGGATGAGAATTCTGAGGCAAATGCACGGATCTTTCGAGAATTAGCAGAAATGAGAGGGATGATAAACAATAGAAGAGGAGGAGATAGAAGGCAATTAGATGAAGCAATAGAAGAAGCTGCGAGGACTCCATTTGCTAGAGAAGTACAATTGGGAGGAATTCCACCAAAATGCAATTTTCCCACACTTACCAGTATCTTTGATGGGACTTCATGTGCTATTCAGCACATTAAAGCATACATAAGATGCATGTTACAATGGGAGAATCATGATGCTGTGTTATGCAAGTACTTCGCATCGAGTTTAACAGGGGAAGCTTTAAAATGGTTCGAAGGACTCCCTAAGAACACTATTACGTCATTCAGTCATTTGCAAGCAACTTTCCTCGGAGCATATATCACAAATCACTCTTCACGGCTTGGTATTGAAGATGTATTTGGTTTAAAACAAAGAGTGGGTGAAAGTTTGAAGCATTTGGTAAGACGATGGAAGACTATGTGCAGTGATATGGCAGGGCGCGTGGATGAGAGATACTTGATTCTGTCCTTCATAAATGCGATGTTCGCAACTGAACAATTATATGTTCAAATCTTCAGAAGAAAGAATTCCATAATGATGACAGAGTTACGAGAATTGCAAGAAGAATACATTACACTAGAGGAAAAACAAAACAGTATGGAATCATATCCAGTAGCAAACACTAGCAATCAAGATGGAGGAGCAAATTTACTTCCCAAAATAATCAATGTAGTAGCAGGTACTTCGCAAACATCCTCACAAACTTCTTCGCAAATTTCAGAAGAGAAGAAAATCAATGATAGCCAGCCAAAAATGGTAGCAATGGGTAGTAGAGATCAAGAAGAGTATGATAGAGAGAGGAATTTCTATAATCGAATAGGAAATAACCAAATTCCAAGATTAGATCAACAACAAGAAAATTATGGGGGACAAAGGCAAAATTATTTTGGACAAGGGAACCAGAGACAAAATTATAACAATGGTCAAGGAGGTCAAAGAATGGTAAGGGAAGAGATAAAGTTGCCACCTTTGAATACAAGTGTAGAAAAGATATGGCAAGCAATTATCCTGGTAGAGCATATACCAACTCCATGGAACATGGGAAAGGAACCACCAATGGGTCCAAGAAGTCATGAATTTTGTTCATATCATCATTTTCATGGACATTCTACAAATAATTGCCATAATATCAAGAGGATAATCTTGCGAATGATTGATCAAGGAAAACTAAATCAATTTTTACTTAAGCAGACACAGTCGCAACAATTACCACAGGCTCCAGCCATAACTCGCAGGGAGAACACAACAAAAGAAAAGGGAGAAGAAATCCTACATATAGAAGTGGGATCAAAAGCAAGGAATGTTTTCTGTAATTCCATTGTTCATTCATATAAAACCATAGAGGATTTTCATGATAATGTGTTAAGCAGGGTATATGCGAGGGATGGTGAAGGAAAGGAAGTAATGAACATCGCAAAAATTTCACGACTTGAAGATTGGCAGAAACGTGAAATTTCTTTTGAAGCCACTGAAATTCCAGAAGGTTGTGAAGCACATGATAATCCATTGGTAGTAAGATTAGCAATCTACATGAATATGGAAGAAAACGAAGATGATATGGAGGAAGAATCAATTGGTCTTAATAGGATTTTGATTGATACGGGAAGTTCTGTCAATATCCTCTTCTATTCTGCTTACAAAACTATGGGGGAAAAGATGCAGATTTAATACCTTCTACTTACAGAATTTATGGTTTTAATGGAACTGCCAACAAGCCCAAAGGAGAAGTGAGCATGCGAATTCCATTAAGTGGAATGCGAACTGAAATTCTATTCTGCGTTGTTGATGTCGAATCACCATATAATGCTTTGATAGGAAGACCATGGCTTCATGGAATTCTAGGCGTAGCTTCCACTCTACATCAGTGCATAAAGTTTCCTCATATGAAGGGTATTGGAATTATCAAGGGTGATTGGGCTGAGGGAAAGAAATGTTACGATACAGAAGTAGAAGTTTGCGAAGGAAAAACTACTGAGAAGGAAAATTGGAGAAAAAGAGCAAAGGCTGTGAAAAGAAGTGAAAATTTAATGGCGGAGGATTAAGGAAAAAGAGAATAAAATTACGATGATAATCATACAAGAAATTTACGATGATAATAAGGGGTTGTGATTTGCGAAGAAAGAAGAAGGAAAATAATAAAACAAGAAGGTAATCAGTATGTTTGCTCGTGAAAATGAGGTATGTGGCAAAACAAAATTTTTTATTTCGTGATAAATTTTACGAATATTGTTTGCTCATAGGAAATTGGGAAAAGTAATGAATTTCAAAATCTATATTGCGATTAAACTTTCATTAATTTGCGAATAAAAGACCGCAATCTGTGATCAGCCTCCAAAAAAGAAAGAGAGCCGCAGAAAATTTTATACAGGCAAACCTTTGTGGCGTACACCCTAGTTCGCGAAGCTATATTTCGTAAGAGGCAAAGTCCTAAAGTACGTCATTTAAGGGGGTACCTATAAACGTGGCTAAGGGTAACCGGAACACCACCAAGGGCCCTTAGTACATGGTAAAAATTTAGGGGTACAACCCAATAATGGGGTACCTATCCGGGTTAGACACCTTGGATTCTCACCTAATCTAGCGACATTACGCAATATAAAATGCGGTGTAAGAGGATTTAGGTTGGGCGACTAAGGCATACTGTCTTTCCCAAGAAGTGCAGAAAACGATCAAGGCGCCGAGGTACACGGTTGAGTCAAGAGTGCCGGGTGAGGTTGAACCACATCTGCCATTTTTGACAAGTCTTGGCAAATGATGCACTTGGCCCAAAGATACCCCATAGGGTGCAACCTCGTAACTATAAGCCCTATAGGCAAAAAGGATAAGAGGTTGCGATCAAAAGCTGGTTGTTGGCAGAACCGGATGGGAAGAGCTAACCTTGTATGGTCGATGTACGCTTCCTTGAAGGGGCAACCAGGGGAAGATAAAGGGCAGCACCCTCCATTAGGGAGCTGATACGTGCTATAAGACGCAAATGTCACGAGGCTTCTTGTTTGCGAAAACATAAAGGCTTGTCATATTTGTGCAACAAATGAAGTTCTGCGAGCATTCTAAAAAAAAAAAAAAAAAAAAGAAGAAAACATACAAAAAGAACTCGCAGAATGAAACAAAGAAGTTAAGATGAGATCAATGGGTTATTACATGAAAGTGTAAAAACGTCCTGCGATTTCATCGCAAGACGATAATGTCACGAGGTTGTATGTTCGCAAGAATGTTCAAACTTGTCATATTATCGCAAATACAAAAATTTACTACAAAAGAGGTGGAAAAATAAGACCTTTACTTAGGAAGGCATAATAAGACCACAGAAATTAATGAAATTCATTACATCAACATCATTGAAGAAATTATACAAGTATATACATTATGAAGATCTAAAAAGAAGACAACTTCGTCGATATCATTGAAGAAATTTTACAAGAATATACATTATGAAGTTTTGAAGAGAAGACAGCTTCGTCAATACCATTGAAGAATTTTTACAAGAAGTCCTATCAAAGAAGATAACATCATTGAAGAATTTTCACGAAGACTTAACAAAAGATGCGATTTTGATAGCAATCAAATACAGATAAGTTCATACTCGTAAAATGTTACGAGAATTAAATACTTCTTATACTTCTCCATATATTGAATATTTCTCCACAAATTCAATACTATTTATACTTCTTCAAGAGTATATCATATTTATTATACTTCTTCAACGGATATTTAATTTTGCGAAGGTTAAGTACTTATTATACTTCTTCATACAATGAGTAATAATTCTTATACTTCTTCATATATTGGGCAATTCTTCATGAATTGAATGCTGCTAATACTTCTTCAAAGATATTTTTATACTTCTTATACTTCTTAAGGGTATTTTATATTTCGTATACTTCATACTTCCTATACTTCAAGGGGAGATTTATTATTTACTTCGCAACATTCCGCAAAAGGCAAAAGGCTTATATTTCTTATACTTCAAAGGGAGAATTTTTTATTCATAATCACAATAAGAAGAAACTTCGTAAGATAAATTGAGAAGGATATTCTAATACTTCCAGCGATAGTTGATCATTTGAAGAGCAATAATAAGGGGAAAGGGAATACTAAGCTAAGTCTTTAAGATATATTATTTCTCTCCACATGATCAAGTTATGCGAATAAGGGAAACAATCAATCAAAGAAAGATTAATTCAAATTAAGCTTTGAAAAAGAAATTGTTGGATTGATTAAAAGTGCAATCAAGAAGAAAGTGTTGTATTGAAAAGAAACAGAACAAACATACAAAAAAGAGTGAAGTTACAAAACAGATATACAAAAAAGAGTGAAGTTATTTTTCAGGCGATCTATTCCCATCAAAATGATCTTCTTCTTCAACTTCACTATCATCTTCAACTTCACTTTCAGAGATTTCCAGATATGGAGTATCTTCAGGAATTTCTTCAGAAAGGAGCGTATGGTACTTCTTGAGAGGAATTTCATTGTCTTCGCAAATCTTGCGAGTCATCTTAGCTCGAAAACGCTTGACATATAAACTATGGTTATGCTGGGAAATTAGAAGCTGAGATCTCAAATCAGAAATTTTCTTATTACGATTAGCAAGGATAGTTTCCAGATCGTTATTCATCTTCGCATAATTTTCTGCAGCAAGGAGAGAAATTAAGGAATTGGTTAGCAAATTACGAAGGAAAAGTAATCAAAATAATTACCATCGCAAAGAATTTACCTTCTAGTTGTTTCTTATCATTACGAAGAGAAGAATTTTCAAGCTTTAATTGATTATTCTCCTCAAGAAGAGAAGAATTATCAATTGCGATGCTCGCAGATTGTGAATTATCTTCGTGACGGGATATTAATTCTGCGTTATCAATACTTAAATCCTCTACTTTCTGACGGAGATTTGAATTTTCAACCTCTAACTTCTTACAACGATTCAAAGTTTTCTTCTCAGCAATAGAATGACGTCTTTCCCAATCAGAAGCAGCTGCACAACTAACTCTTCCAACCTAAACAAGAAAAAAGGGGTTAGAAATCAACAAAATAAGGGAAATAAACAAGGAATAGAGAAGAAACTTACCATGCTACCTAAAGCATATAATGAAGCAGGAGAGACGAATCTTGAAATGCCTTTGAGGGAGTTATTATCAATTACAGTAGGAACTTTACAAGCCTTCGCAATAAGTTTGCGAGCATTCGCTGTAGGAGAATTTCCTAATCCACGAGAAGAATGGAGGAAAGCCTCAGAGATGCTAACCATTGCTGAGGCAAAAGTTTCTGGGATACTGAAATCTTCATTTCCACCTTCATCAACATCATTATCATCATCTCCTTCGTCAGAAAGGGTATCGGAATTAGAACTAAAGTCCTTCTCAGGAAATTTATCATCTTCATCACCAAGATCTTCCTCAATATTCTCATTAGAAGAGATTACATTGGAATGAGACTTGGTTGAGAGTTTCTTCTTTTTCCTCCTCTCGTAAACAACATCTTGAAGTTTCCTTTTCCCTTTGCGAAGAACATCATCTTGACTACCAGAAGCTTGGGTAACCTTCGCAGAACGAAGAGTTTGTTGTCTTGCAGTAAACCTTTTAGAAGAAGTAGAACTCTTATTTTCACTCGCAGCAATCTCAGGAAGAAGTGGAACCTGCAAATTCAAATAAGGATAAGAAACAGAGGCAACAATATATTGTTTAGAAAAATACAAGAGTGTTTCTTACCTCATTTGAAATTAAAGGGTAACAAAAAGATAAGGAGATGGAAGTACATACATTTCTAAAAACCCAAGGTTGATAATGGCGGTTACGAAGGTTCGCAGGAAGTTCTACTATCCCAAAAATATAAGAACCCGATAATATTAAAGGGTACTTATACCAATCTTCATCATTAGAACGACGAGGTGTCTTATTATTTCCTGAAGCATAATCAATATCGTGCATGAGAAGATCATCTGCTGCGATATTAGCTTTACGATGAAGACGAACACCCCAACGATTATCTTCTTTCCTCGCAGGAATTAGTGTGTAATTTTTGAAGAAACCCTCAACTGTATAATTCGCAGCAACAATTTCCATATTTTCAAATCCAGGTTTCCTAAGATCAACTGAATACAAAGATTTCCCAAAAGCGGCACGATTTGCGAATTCAACTAAGAGGCGAATACAATCACCAGTCAATTGGTAAATGGCACAAGAAAAATTGGGGTGGGAAATAATTTCATAGAATAGAGGAAAGTTAACATCATAAAGAGGAAGAGGAAGACCTGCGAGGATTTGACCTCGTGAGATTAAAATTTTCTGATCATCCCAAACATAGTTGGTAAAGAGCTTCACACAGAGAGAAGATTTATTATCATAACCTTCAATCTCAGAGAGAATGAGGTCCCTATCAGCAAGTTCCGCATTAATCTGTTCAATAGTTTTCTTCTTTGGTGCCATTGAATATAAGATGGAAAATAGAAAGGAAAAAAGATAAAAGAGATTGCAGAGGCAGAAGTGGTGAAGAAGATGAATAAGATAAGAGAATAAAAAGCAAAAACAAAGGATAATATTTATAAATAGAGAGAGTTTGATGAAGATAGAAATTCATTAATACGAGTAAGCGTGAACGGTTGAAAAGAACGGTTACGAAGAAACGTGTCAAAAAGATAAGGGAAAAGTAAAAAGATGTGTTGCGAACTTGATGGGTGGTAATAACTACACTAAATTTACGAGAATAGGGATTCTCATGACATTTCTTCTTCGTAGAATTGACATGAGAAGAGGCAAGATGTAGGTACTGAATATCGCAAGATAATAGTTCACGAGTATCGTAATAAATAAAGGAGGAAAGAGTTATAAAATGATACGATGATAGAAGTAGCGCGGAGAAATATGAAGTTTTGCGAGGATGAAATAATTTTGCGAGAATGAATTGCGATACTTCGCAATCCATATACAACTGTATAAGTTTTACTATAAATAGGAGTTCAAATGTAAAATTCGAGAGGTTCTTTTAGTGAGTGTAAGAAATTATCTTAGGAAAGAGAATAGAAAAAGTTGTAACTATTCTAGTTCCATTTTGATAATTCCATGTAATCAATTAAGAGAATTAATAAGAAAGTTATCATTCACCATCAAGAACTTCTTGAGTTTTTACTAATTCTATTGAGGGTGTAGTTGTAGGTTATTCTGCAACTACATTTTCTTCTTTTCTCCTCTTCACTTTCTTCACTGAGAATGTGAAAATATGAGTTTGTTCGATCTCAGGTGAATCAGATCAGTGTAATTCCTCCAACGAGTAGGATAACCGGAACTGAATTCTGTATGACGATTCTGTAAGCAGTCAACTGGTGATATGTTTATCTCCTTAATGAACCGTTACATTGATCTGAATTTTCAGTATATTGTGGTACCCAGAGTGATAATGATATTGTAAAATTTTTGAGACGATCAGATAGCGTTTACTACTGAAAGGTATATAATACAGTAACTGAAGTTTGTAAAGCTGTCACGGTTTTGTTTATGTCCAATGCAATGGTTTATAGTAGATAGTGAGCATATGAACCCGTTTTAATGTCTGACGTGGTTAAAAAATTATAAGAAATAGTGGTAAGTCTTATATAGGTTGTGTTACATTGAATAAGATGGTTTTATTATTAGTTAATGAAGTTGTTGATGTTAAGCTGTGGAGTTGGTTTGCGATCAAAGGTAATATGCTCTAACCAATTATTATGTTTTGAAATTGATTTAATTAGTTAATGATGGTTCTAATTTGGTTTCATCCCTAATACTAAAGCTGAGATTTAAGGTTTGCAAACAACTTGGGGATTTCTTGCGGTTTATGTAATACTGTAAATTATGAAGTAACACTTATGAATTTGTGGCTTATTGGTTCAATATGCCGCTGAATTGCAGATTAGAATTATGAAGTTCTTCTCCTAAGGTTTCTATTGTAAATCGGTTTGATAAAATTTGATGAATATTGTATGTTATATACTAATCCTCGTGGTGGGATGTTTGGCTTGACTAGGAACAGGTTGAGACTGACTTGTAAGGGGCCAACCTTTTAACAATATTTTCTAAATTCTCATTTTGTTATGATTTATGTTGCTGGGTTCTTGAGAATTAAGGGTATGGGTACTTAATACTAATCAATGTAATTGTGTACTTAGGTTTGTTGTGCACACACTATGCCTTCCAACATTACATTCGTACGAGATTCATCCTCTAACAACCATTCTCTCCCTTTGTCAAATTTCTAATAAAATGAATTGTTTAGTTCAAACTATACTGTTGCCATTCTTTTTAATTATCTCTTGGTATTTACGAGTACTTCATAAATCATTTGTGTTACTTGGGTAAATAGGTGTCACTAAGTGCTTACAACTAGCAGGAGATGGTGTTACTTCTTAGTTTGTAGTAATATGTGGTCAACTGTTGTTTTTGATCTTAAAACTGCTAGAGGGGGTTGCTGCCCATTTATTAGCAGCTCATACCACCTAATGAGAGATAGTTTCCATCACTATGGGTAGTTCATACTATCTAAAAAATATCGAACTACAGTCGTGCTTGATCCCTTCGAGCAATGAAAAGGGTACGTAGGCAGTCGCTATGCAGTTCAGCACAACTTTACAAGGTCGTATATATCATCTGAAAGTGTTGGTTGTTGTTTTGGCATCTCATACCATCTATTCGGAGATGAATGCAACCTTGGAATTATATATCGTTGGTAAGAGGTAGTTGCAGTATTGGTTGTTCATACTACCTAGCGAGATATGATTGTTACCATCTCTCATTTTTTGGCAATTGGCAATATAAATTGTTGGAATCGGAAACTGGTCGTTTCTTATTTTTCGGCAATTGGTCATCTGTTGTTTTGGGCAATTGGCACTATGTTATTTTAGGTAATTGGCCATCTGTTATTTTGGGCAATTGGCCCTATGTTATTTTTCGGCAATTGGTCGTCTGTATTGGGCAATTGGCCGTTTGTTATTTTTTGGCAATTGACCATCTGTTATTTTGGACAATTGGCCCTATGCTATTGTTGTCAATTTTCCATCTCTTATTTTAGAAACTGGCCAACTTTTATTCTTATTTTGGCAACTACCGACTTTTATTCTTAGCAATTGTCTATCTCTTGTTTTGTCAAAGAATTGGAATCCTTCTAGAATTTTATGAGTATTATGGTATGGGACATATACTCATAAAATTCACTTCTGCTTGTGTTTATGATGTGTATATGACAGGGTTATCTGGGGTAGTTTACATTTGTCATTTCCTGGTGATTTTGTCACATTTTGCTTGAGTATATCATTGGGATCTTGTGTATATTATTTTCATGGCTGTAAGGAGAACTTAGTTAACTTGGAGTTTGAAAGGTCTAACTTCGGATGCTTTTTTAGACTGCATTCGGAACCTTATTTTACTAGCAGGTCTAAACGTATATATTACTACTGTTTGTTTGGAGTTTCCTTGCTGTCTAGTGTCACTGTACTAGCAAGTGTCTCTTTGAGAATTTTGTGGTGTTATGTTTTCCGTTAATTGTTACATCCCTTAAGTTTAAATATTAATTTTATTCCTAATCTAAAATCATTCTTTTGATTCTTTTGGATATCTGTCGTGTACTTAAACCACTATTGGTAATTAAATTGATGCCTCTTGTTCTTAATCATGTCATTCCTATATAAATCTTTGGATTTTATGTATGGTTTTAGTCTTCGAGTGGAGGATCGGGGTTTGGCCTTGCTAAATGGGTTGAAACCCAATCCTTTTAGAAGGTAAATTTTCCGGTCTGTTACAGTTGGTATCAGAGCGGTTCCGGTTCAAACGGGACTGTGCGTTTGGAACTCGCTACTATTCTGCTCGTGCGTTAACTATGGGTAATTCTCTTCGCTTCTGAATTTTGTTTTGAACTTCGGGACAAAGTTCTTTTTAAGGGGTTAATGGTGTAAGACCCCAAAGTTTTTATCGGGTTTAATTAAACCAATTAGTTGAATTCTATACTTAGAGTGCATATAACACTGATATTCAAGTGTCTCTAACACCTTTAGTTTGCCTTCTTAATAATTTTTACTATCTACTGGAATAGTCTGCCTTAATTCAAACATGAGGATGCTATAATAGCAATACATGCAATTGGACACATGTCCATAGGTGATTCTGATCTTAAATACTAAAATAAAAAGAAAGTGAAGGGGGAACTGAGTTTATTCTCCTTCTTATTCTTCTTTTCTCCTCTTCACTTTCTTCACTGAGAATGGGAAAATATGTGTTTGTTCGATCTCACCATTTGATGCATGTATTGATTTCAAATTCAAATCTTCTTGTTGTAGTTACAGGAAATCCTACAATACATCTCTCACAAGAATTCATAACAATCAACACATTTCTTAAGATCAATAACGACACTTTTTATTAATTGAATCTAGAAATTTTACAAGAAGGAAATGAAATCAAGAATACAACACTATTTTGGACTTTCTCTCTCCTCAAAACTTTCTCAACACTCCAAAAATTATCTCACCCTACCTTATGCCTATTCATCTCTTTATATAGGGTATTCCATAGTGGATGACAACTAAGTTGACCTTTATTTTCGGATCTGACTTGCGATGTTCTCGTAAGCATTCTAGTGTTAATTTCGCAAACATTCTAAATTTTGCTAGATCATCACACTTTTCTCATGTTTACGCCATCGTCATCTGTTACATCATTCTTGTAGTTAATCAGCGACGGTTTCGCAATGTACTTTTGATGGTAATTTCGCAAGGTCACTACTATGGCGATATTCTGATCATATATCTTGCCTCTTTTCATGTCTTCTCTGCGAAGGGGAGAATATCATGAGAATTTGTACTTCAGAATGCCGCAGATGTTCATTTTTCTATATTCTTCTCTCGACAAGGTTTCGTGAGTCAACCTACACGTGTCAAATACTCTTCTACTCACCGACACGTTCATTGTCATCCAGTCACCATTCTTTTGTCTGTTTAATGAGAGATCTAGTAGAGAGATAATTTTCTTCTTTTGCTTCTCCATCTTCCTCATCTTTACGCTCTCCGTAAGTTCTCATCGTCTGCAACTTTCTTCTTTTGAAGATTCATCTGCTACTACTTTCATGGAGTCATCAAGGTAGATATTCTTCTGATTTTGTTGAAACCGATCTTGTTTATTGAAGTTATCTTATCTGACTTTATTCGACTCTGTGTAATTCTCATACTATTTCTGTTTCAGCAGAATCACCTCTAATATCATATTTTTAGTCCAAAACCCTAATGCTCCTCAATATTCGCAGCCCAAAGTCGCTGCAAGCAAAAGAAATCTTGCGAATTGCAAGGTAGCAAGAAACACTTATTCTTTTACTAACAATATTGTTGCCTCAGTTTCTTATCTAGATTGTGATTCGTAGGGTGATGGAGATACCAACAAGCCCCCAAGAAATCTCGCCATCTTAAGACCATTGAAACTTCTGTTCCATTTTCTTCACTTATCCCTTCAAAATCTCCTGCGATATCTTCGCAAACTGAATCTTTACTTCCTATTCGCGAAAATGTTGCCTCAGATTTCACCCCTTTCGACTGATCTTCTAGTGAATGAAACCCTTCTTATTAACCCTTCTATGAATGAAACCACCTTTTCTCCTGTTGTGAATGCTTCTCAAGTCGACTCCTCCTTAATCTCAATTATTAATCCTCCTCAAACCTTACCTTTAAATAATACATCTATCACGAAAAATGATTCAATTCCTTCATCTTCTATCATCACCACTTCTTCATCTGAATCTCTTCCTTTTTGTAAAGAGATTGTGGAAGGAATAAATATTGCTTTTAAAGTGTTATCTGTCGTTTTGGATGATGTTAAGAAGTCTCCTACTGATCCTATCAAGTCTGGCGTCTGCGAGATTTTGAGTAAATATTTTGGTTATGATATAAATGTTTCGCAAATAGCTCTGGAGAAAGAAATTGAAGTTTTGAAATAGAATCTCTAAGCCAAGACTTTGGAATGTAGCAATCTTCGTCTTGAGAACCAAAAGTCCCAAAATGCCTCGCTAGATTATGATAACCTTCGCAAGAAGAATAAGCAGTTGCAAGGTACAACTTTCTTATCTTTGCTCTTAACTTATCCTTTTTAATAAATTTGTTCTTTCTGTATTCAACTTTCTTAAAATCCTTTGTTCGCCTTTAAGTTTTAAACCAGAAACGAATAATGGAGAGATATCAATTTGAATCCATCGCTGAAGAAGCCCGTGTGGACATAGATATTTGGATGGATCAATATAATCAATTAGATAACCTTCATACGTATTATGTCGATCAAATAGATAATCTTACCAAAGAGAATACTCAATTAGTTCAGAAGCAAAACTTATTAAGTAGTGAAATATCCCGCCTCTCTTATTCTTTAACTAAGGCTAACTTGGAGATGGAAACTTTATCAGATGAGAATAAGACCTTATCTCAAGAGAAACGAGCTCTTTTAAATAAAGTGGCGAACTCTTCGTAGCAACATAACATTTGTCAAAAAGTATGTAATGATCAAGAACAGTCTCTTTGCTCTTTAAGAAGTAAACTTAAAGAAATAACAAAGTCATCTGCTGTTGAGAGGGATGAACTTATCCGCGTTAGAATAGCTTTAAGCGTAAAGGCAAGTCAACTCAAGGACCAATACTCCAAACTAGAAGAATCATATACTTCTCTTGCGAAGGAAAACGCCTCACTTATTTCTAAAGAAAAGAATTTTCAATCTCGCTTGAAAGGTTTAGTCGGAGATAAATTTGATGATGCAGTGGACCGCTGGGAAGATAGTTGTTTGGCACTAAATCAATATCTTGTTTCTCAAAAGGAAGGTAGTCATAAAAATTTGACTGCCTCAACCATCTTTTATCTATATTAAGTCTTTGTGTAATATTTACTTGCGAATTCTTCATCTTAATGAACTTCTTGTATTCTATTTTTTTGCAGAGTCTGAGAAAAAGCTACATTCTTCCATTTCTGTCTTGGATTCTTAACTGGATAAAATTCGTAAAGAGAATACATTACTTGCCTCTCACCTTGCTCGTTCTCGCGATCGAGCAGAACGGAGATTTGATTATCTTGCCTACTTCAAGGATATTCAAGATAGAAACCTTCAGAGGGCATTTCTTCGCCAAGTCCATCTCAAAGCTGAAGTTCTAGTGAATAACATCTTGCTGCTGTCCAAGTATCTTTCTCCTGTATCAGTCGAACCTTTGGAAGTATATGATGATGAAATTACCCGTGCTGCTGATAGCGATTTTAACTATGAAAGTGGTGAAGAAGCTTTTTCTCAATAAGATTTCGCAAATGAGGAAGATTTCCCTCTTAAAAAACAACTGCTGGTGAGGTCCCAGATGAAGAAGAATCTAGAATGAATGAGTCAATTGTTGGTGATAACCCAAATAAAGAGGAAGCCAGAGTAGACCAGAATAAGGAGAATAATGGCGAAAATGATAAAGCTGGCGAAGAACGTCCATTATCTCCTTCTGGCGAAACTAACACCGAAGTCTGAACTTTAGTTTTAATTTCTTGAATTACTTCTTCTTCTTCTTCTTTTCTTGCGAATGATGTATTTCAGTCAACTTTGAGATTCATTCGCTCTTTTAGTATTTTATATGCTTGCGAGAAAGATAATTACATTTGGTTTATTAATTCCCATACTTGCCTTTCATTATCTTTCTTGCGATGAATAGATTTTTCCTGCATAAAGAATAGTTAATTTTTATAAATTTTATGTTTTGTCATGTGGTCTTATTTTGCCTTCCTATTTAAAGGTATTATTTTTCCACCTCTTGTCATTACGACAAAATCGCAGGACGTCCTTACATTTTCGTGTAAAGACCCATTGATCTTGCCTTCACTCTCTCTATTTCATTGAAATTTTCATTGCGACAATATGACAGGCCTAAAAAATTCTCGCGAAAATAAAGCCCCATGACATTGCCGTCTTGTGACGAAATCGCATGACGTCCTTACACTTGCATGACCCATTGATCTCGTCTTATCTTTTTCTCTTGTATTATTGCCTCTTCAGGATTGTTGCACAAATATGACAAGCCTTGATACTCCCGTGAGTTAAAAGTCTCATGACATTTGCGTCTTAAGACACTTATCAGCTCCCTAATTGAGGGTGCCACCCTTATCTTCCCCCTGGTTGCCCCTTCAAGGAGACGTACTTCTATCATACAAGGCTTGCTCCTCCCATACAGTCTTGACAACAACCAGTTTTTTTCGTAGCCTCTTATCCCTTTTGCCTATATGGCTTATGGTTACGATACTGCACCCTAAGTGGGGTTTTCTTCAGGCCGAGTGCATCATAGCCAAGACTTGTCAAGAATGGAAAGGTACGCTCCATATGCCCCGAGCACTCTTGACTCAACCGTGTACCTCGACGCCTTGGTCATATTTTGCACTCCTTAGGAGAGTCCTTATTACCCTAGTCGCCCAACTCAAGTCATATGCTCAATTTGAGAATCCAAGGTGCCTCTCCTGGATGGGTTTTTATTGACCCCAAATCTCCATGGCTCAGGTTCTAGTAGCGGTGTAACCTTTTCGCTGAGCCATGCAACATGTACCCCCTTCTATGACGCACTTTAGGTCTTACATTTGTCTCTTGCGAAATTTTAATCTCGCGAACTATGGTGCACGCCATAGTAGGTTCGCCCCATTCTAATATGTCATTAATCTCTGCGAAATTTTCGCACATTGTCATTCTGTTTTGGATGTTTGTAATTTTGGAACTTCTCTTCCATAATATTTTCGCAAATATTCCTTTTGTTTCAATCATACATTTCTTCGCAATCTACCCTTTCCCAAAATCTTTTATTGGTAATATTTCTTTAGATATAATCTGTTTCATGGTCTCCCAAGTCTTTGACACACATCTCTACCCTCTAGGTCCATCAACTTATATGCCCCTGTTCCAACTATCTCTTTAATTATATAAGGTTCATCCCATTTTCTTGCAAGGTTTCCGCCATTTTCTCGCTGATATATTGGTGTTTATCGCAGCACCAAATCCCTTGGTTGAAATTCACGTTTTTTGACACGTTTATTATACTCTCAGGCTAATCTTCGCTGGTAATTTTCCATATGTTGTAGTGCTTTTTCTCTCTTTTCTTCTAATTTATCAAGTTTGGTTAAAATCATTCCTTCACTAAGGTTTTTTTCCCAAGCTTCTCTTTTTGTTGTGGGAATAACGACTTCTGTTGGTAGCACAACTTCAACTCCATATGTTAAACAAAAAGGTGACATTCCCGTAGCTTCTCGCCTAGTTGTGTTACAAGCCCAAACTTAATTATGCACCTGTTCACACCATGCTCTATTATGTCCTTCTAATTTCTTCTTCAATATATCTTCAATTGTCTTATTTGTTGCTTCTGCTTGTCCATTAGCCTGTGGGTATATATAGAGGGGTGGATTTTCCACACTTTATCTTAAATGCATTGAGTAACATTTTTATGTTCTGCCCTTCAAACTGTTACCCATTATCAGATACTAATTGAGCTGGAATTCCAAATCTGCAAATGATATTTTCAAATATGAACGTGAAGATGTCTTTGTCGCGAATATGCTATACTGCTTTCAGTTTTGCCCATTTTGTGAAATAATCTGTAGCAACAATTAAGTATCTCCTTTGTCCATATCCTGGCAAAAACGGTCCCATAATGTCTAAACCCCACTTTCCAAAGGGCCATACACTTGTTGAAGATGTTAATGGTGCTCCAGGTGCATGTATTTTCTTTACATGTCGCTGACAATCTTCGTAATGCCTCGCTATTTGTTTCGCATCTTCATGCATATATGGCCAATAATAACCTTGCATTTTCATTCTGTATGCCAGGGATCTTCCTCCACTATGATTGCCATCATCCCCACTATGTAACATCTTCAACATTTATTCTCTCTCTTTTCGTGTTAAACATCTGAGTGATGGTCCATTAAAGGATCTTCTATACAACACCCCATATCTTAGCTCATAATTTTTCGCAAGGATTTTTAGCTTGTGTGCCTCCAATCTATTTCTTGGTGTTTCACCTTTTCCAAAATATGCATGAAGTTCTGCTCTCCAATCTTCGACATTGGATATTTGTGCTTCTTCTTCACCTTCTATTATCATAACATCTTCTTCTTCTTCTTCTTCTTTGTTTACAGATGGTGATAGGAGCGTCTGTATTTTTATGCATCTCGTAGATGGATCTGTCATCATACTTGAAATCAAAGCATAAGCATCTGCAAGTCTATTGTCTTTCCTTGATATGTGTCTCCACTTTATTTTTGGAATTTTCGCTGACAATTCTTCGACAAGTTTTTTGTATTTTTTTCAAGGATGGTTCATTTGTAATGTATTCTCCTTTTATTTGGCGAATAACTAGTTGTGAATCACTGGTAATTCTCATGTTCTCCAATTTCATTTCTATTGCGAATTTTAGAGCATGCACCACAGCTTCGTATTCTGTTTCATTATTAGTGGATGCGAATTCTAATCTGAAGGAAAAATCCATTTTGTTTCCTTTTGGCGAAATCTGGACAATTCCAACTCCATTACCTTCCCCATTTGATGACCCATCTACCAATATTTCCCATCTATCAGGTTCTGTCAACAGATCTCTTGGGTTCCCATGTTCTTCCTCCACGTCCATCATTTCCTCCACTGCTTCATCATCTTCTAGAGGAAACTCTGCTAAGAATTCTGAAAAAACTTGTAACTTTGGTGAAGATAATATTTCATACTTAATTTCAAAATGTCCTACTTGTGCATTCCATCTCTCTACCATGCCTGACCTTTTTGAATTCTTCATCACTGATTCAATTGGTACCTTTGTCAACACCCTCACCTTGTGTGCTTGAAAATATATGTGAAGTTTAAACGTTGTATAAACTAATGCCAGGATTAGTTTATCAATTTTTGAATAATTTCTCTCTGCGGCATTGAAGGTTTTACTGATGTAGTAAATTGTTTTTTCAACTCCTGCGTCAATTCGCAACAGCACAACACTTAATGCATGCGAAGTTGTCGCAAGATAGATTAATAGCTCTTCTTATGGCTCTGCCTTTTGCAAAATAGATATATTCATCAGATGTTCTGTTATTCCTTGGAAAGCTTTCTCACATTCATCTGTCCATTTGAACTTTGTCCCCCTTTTGAGTATGTTGAATAAATGTTTACATTTGTCTGAAGATCGCGAAATAAACCTTCCCAGCGAAGCCAAGTGTCCGTTTAACTTCTGCACATCTTTTACCGTCGCTGGTGTTGGCATATCGCGAACTGCTTGTACTTTCTATGGATCAACTTGTATTCCTTATTTTGATACAATATAGCCTAAATTTTTTCCTAACGCAACCCCAAAAATACACTTCTCTGGATTTATCTTGATGTTATAATGTCGCATCAGTTCAAAAATATCCCTCAGATCCTGTACGTGATCTTTAGCTTCTTTACTTTTTATTAACATATCATCCACATATACCTCTAATGTACCCACTTCGCGAACACTTTCTCCACCATCCTTTGATATGTTGCACCAGCATTTCGCAGACCAAATGGCATTTTTGTATAACAATATAACCCTCTTGGAGCGAAAAAAGCATTATGCTCTTGATCTTCTTCAGCGAGAGGAATTTGATTATAGCCTTTATACCCATCTAAAGAAGATATTCTATCATTTCCCGCAGCTGATTCAACCATTTGTGGAATATCTGGTCATGGAAAATTGTCTTTCGGACAAGCTTTATTTAGATTAGTAAAATCTATACAGATTTGTATCCCCTTATTTTTCTTTGGAACCACAACCATGTTAGCTATCCACTCTGGGTATTTTGCTTGTCTTATAATTCCTGCATCAAGCATCTTCTGTAACTCTTCTTCTATTTGGGGGTGATATGTTGTCACGATTTTTCTTATTCTTTGTTTGAAGGGTCTTGAACTTTTGTCAATCTCCAACCTATGACACGCCACAGACGGATCTATTCCAGGCATATCATCCATGTTCCATGTGAAAATATCTTTGTATTCTCGCAAAAGACTAATAGTTTTTTCTTTTTCATCTGCCTCCATTTTGGTCCCAATTCTTAGAATTTTAGGTTCTTCTTTAGTTCCAACATTCACTTCCTTTGTTGGTTCTGCCGCGGTGTAACTGGACTTAGGTTCTCCCATAGGTGTTGGTTCTTTTATCATTTTCGCAGATTCATTTCCTCCTTCCGAAATTTCGTTGGGTATCCCTTTTCCTTCCTCTGCTCTTATCATGTAAAGTCTAAATTTTTCTTCTTTCTTCGCTTCTCTTGCCATCTTCCTGTGAATTTTTCGCTTCTTTGCACGTCCTTCATAATGCTTCACTTCAATTTGATAACATAATTTTGCACTATCAACATCCCCTCTAATTTCACCAATCCCATTCGGCATAGGAAATTTAATGCATTGATGCAATGTCGATGCTACGGCTCTAATTGCGTGTATACATGGTCTTCCCAATAACATATTATATGGTGATTCCATATCCACCACATATAGTGTCATCTGTGTTTCAATCTCTCCCAACGAAGTTCGCACCACTATTTCTCCTTTAGGTTTTGTTGTTGATTTTCCAAATCCATGTATATGATATGTTGAACAAGAAATTTCTTCATCTTTGTATCCCATTCCTTTATATGCATGATAAAACATTATATCCACCGAACTTCCCGTATCCACCATAGATCTGTTCACCGCCCATTCTTCCATGTTTTTTGTAGATTTCCCTTTTTCTTTCCGTGTGGTTACTGTGATTACCAAAGTTGATGTGTAGTTCAAGTTTTGTCTTGGTATCTCTGCTGATGTGAATGTAATTTTCTGCTTTTCCCAATTCTTCAAGAGTGATACATTTTCCACTGTCATAATTTTTTTTACTTCAAAATCTCGTTTATGTATTCTTCCTTTGATGTTTTCATGAAATTTATTAATCATTGTTTTTGTGATTATGCTACACTCCATCCTTCTGTTATTTTCATTGATTTTAATCATATTTTTCTTAACTGGTTTGCTGATTTGTTCCATCATCTTCTTGGTTTGAACAGTCTCAACAACAATCTTTTAATCCTTTTTTTTCCAACAATTTTCAACCTTCAGTCCATGTTTCTAGCGCCATTAGGTAGTTGCAAGAAATCCTACAATACATCCCTCACAAGAATTCATAACAATCAACACATTTATTAAGATCAATAACGACACTTTTTATTAATTGAATCTAGAAATTTTACAAGAAGGAAAGAATACAACACTATTTTGTTCTCAGACTTTCTCTCTCCTCAAAACTTTCTCAACACTCCAAAATTATCTCTCCCTACCTTATGCCTAATTCATCTCTTTATATAGGGTATTCCATAGTGGATGACAACTAAGTTGACCTTTATTTTCCGATCCGACTTGCGATGTTCTCATCAAATTTCTCTAGATCATCACACTTTTCTCATGTTTACGCCATCGTTATTTGTTACGTCATTCATGTAGTTAATCAGCGACGGTTTTGCAGTGTACTTTTGATGAATACAACACTATTTTGGACTTTCTCTCTCCTCAAAACTTTCTCAACACTCCAAAAATTATCTCTCCCTACCTTATGCCTATTCATCTCTTTATATAGGGTATTCCATAGTGGATGACAACTAAGTTGACCTTTATTTTCCGATCTGACTTGCGATGTTCTCGAAAGCATTCTAGTGTTAATTTCGCAAACATTCTAAATTTCTCTAGATCATCACACTTTTCTCATGTTTACGCCATCGTTATTTGTTACGTCATTCATGTAGTTAATCAGCGACGGTTTTGCAGTGTACTTTTGATGGTAATTTCGCAAGGTCACTACTATGGCGATATTCTGATCCTACACTTGTCTTGGTAAAAAAGGGGAGGGCTCTTTTTTTTAATAGTTTTCATCATATTTCCCTATTTTCTTACTAAAAATCCTCAAGGAAGAGCATTAGAAAATTGGTTCATGAAAGTGAAGTAACAATGTTTGAAATTGATTAGAGGTCTGAATTTGGTTCTTCGATCTATTATTAATGAATTAAAGGTAGGGATCATCTTCTCTTAAGTCTTTTTGTCAAGTTGATTTTCATCCAAATGATATTCTTCACTTTTTTGAAGAAATTGAATACTGATTTTGGTGTTTTACTTGATCTTAAACTTGGGTAAATTGTAAGGAACATCAATTTCATGTATAAATGCTTTGATTCAAGTATTTTAAAATTAGGGTTCTTCATAAAATTTTGGGGGTTTTAATAAAATCATGTGCCACTGCAAAAATATGAATTGGGTACCTTAATCTCTTACTAAATTTGTGTTTAGCAAGCTCTTGGTAAGAAACTTCATGATTTTATTTTATTTCCACTTTGTGAACCTAAAATATTTAATTTAGTTTTACTGATATCATGAAATTCAGCCGTTGGAATATGATGAATTTTTAGTATGAGGTGTGTTACTGAGTCATAATGCTGATTTAAAAATTTCATGAAGATCAAGTCTCGTTTATTACCGAAAGGATTGCATAATCTATGACTGCATTCTACAGATTCTAAATTATGGACATCCAACGGATCTTAGTGTTTTATCATTAACTGTATATCAGATGGATATGAATTTTTAGTATGTTATCTAGTACTTTTGCAGAAACCTTCTGTAAAATTTTGAAGTGAATCCAATCAGTGTAACTCCTTCAAAGAGTAGGATAACCGGAACTGAATTCTGTATGACGATTCTGTAAGCAGTCAACTTGTGATGTGTTTATCTCCTAAATGAACTGTTACATTGATACAAATTTTCAGCATATTATGGTTCCAGAGTGATAATGATATTGTAAAGTTTTTGAGACAATTAGATAACATTTACTACTCAAAGGTCTAGACATACAATAACTGAACTTTGTAAAGCTATCGCGGTTTTGTTTATGTCCAATGCAATGGTTGATAGTAGATAGTGAGCATATGAACCTGTTTTAATGTCCGACATGGTTACAAAATTAGAAGAAATAGTGGCAAGTCTTATATAGGTTGTGTTACATTGAATAAGTATAGATGGGGAAAAACGGTTTGCTGGTTTTTATGGAAATGAAGAGACGAGCGTGTCGTTGAGACTCCTCGACCGAGCAAACTGTTGAACCTCACACAGATGCACTTCAAAGGGAGTGCTTAAATTTGAGAGATCAATCTGTAGGACTCCGGCCTAAAGCAAGTCAATGGCTGTTCCAGAGTTAATTCAGTCACAAAAAGGGAGATGGGTTGATCTGAGGGAAGCTGAAAATTGTGTGGGATCAATGATGATCAAGGATTGTGGATGTGTTGAAGGTTTTTGCAAATTGAAGAACTGCTGAATGTGAGTTATGTGAAGAAGTTTTAATCGAGTTGTTGATGAATGATGATTATTATATATTGTCCTCGATTTGGACTTATTTATATTGCAAGAATGATGAACCACCGATACCTGTAAGTGTGATGGTTTCTTGAGTGAAATAGTGGGAAAGTAGTGAAACCAGTTCCAGGTCATGCGGAGACTTGGTTAATCGTCCACCCACTACTTTGCTAACTTCTTCAACCGTTTCCCGACTTACTCACATTCTCATCGTGGATGAATCCACGTGCCGTAGTCCGCCATACCAAAACCTTAATTGATATCCCCCATTTGTGACGTGGTTGATGTCCCATGAATCATGGATTCTGCATGACAGACGTGTATTTAGTTTGTCAATTGTTAACTAATTAGACAATGAGTCTAGGTTTTGTTGAATCGAGCATTTTTGACAAATGCTCAGGAATTCATGAATGTTAACGTTGCTCGTAAATTCGACGAGTTATTGAATATTGATGAGTTAATGAATATATGTGGTTTATTCGAGCAACTGAGCAAGTGTTGCTCAATTCGACAAATTATTGATAAATTACTGAATATTGATAATGGGATCAATATTCGAGAAACTGAGCAAGTGTTGCTCAATTCCACAAATTACTGATAAATTACTGAATATTGATAATGGGATCAATATTCGAGCAACTGAGCCAGTGTCGCTCAATTCGACGAATTATTTACTGGTGACATGACCCAATAAAATATTAATTAAAAATATTGTTAGATTACGGAATATTATATAATTAATCTCGATATTGATTGCTGGATCAACATAAATTTATTGGTGTTTGAACTTGCTCATGATGATTCGTGAAGCGTTTGTTCCAAACCCTAATTTTTTGATCAATCCTTCATTAATTGACGAATTGCTGAAAATTGGTCATGAGTCAAGAGGGACCGACCACATGGGATGATGGATGACCATGTGTATCCTGGATGCTCGAGTGAGCATGCACCAGGGTCTGGAGTTGACCAATTGGTGAAAGAATGATAATTAAATGTCGATTTTATCATTTACTGAAATATTACTGGGTTCAGCATTAGGTGATAAAACCAAGGTATAAAAGATGGGACCGACCAATAGAGCATGGGACCGGCTCTTGGTGGTCACGGGACCAATTTTTGGACGTTTGAGCAATCCCCAGGTTGGTTGGAGAGAGTTTGGGACCAATATGCGCAATTGAGCAAATTAGGTCAAAAGGCATGCACATGTTATAGGGATGACCCTGGTCGGTCAAGAAGGAATGCACATGTTACCATGGTTTATGTGTTTCTGTGATGAGAGTTTCAGTATTTTCTGATGTGCGTTTGAGCAATATTGTGAATATTCAGAAGAGTTTCATCTTGACTGAAATTCTTGATTTTGTTGGAATGAACATGTATGCTCAATTAATCAATACTTTGTACATTTTAAAATAAGAGTATTTTAACATTTAAAATTGTCGTGAGAGGCTAGTCGGTTGTGTGACCATGTTGTCTTTTGGATTTTCACGATTTGAGTAAAATTTGAGAAATTATGACAAAATCATGATTTTTGCTCAAACCAAGGAGTTTCATGAATTGAGGAAAATAATAATTATAAAATACTAGGGATTGCATGGTGTGGGACCGGCCACGGCTAGGGCATGACCGGAAGGCTATGTTGCCCGATCCCACAATACTTTCCCTAATTATTTTTTTTTTCATGAAGCCGTTATGTTATGGAGAATCCATGAGTTTTGTTGAAACGGAGGAGTTTCATGAAATTGGGGAAAGATAATAATAAAAGGCTAAGGATTGTAAGGCATGGGACCGGCCACGGCTTAGGCATGGCCGTTCGGCTAGGTTTCCCGGTCCCGCAAACCTTTCCTAATCTTATATTATTATCTTTCATGAATCCATGAAGTTATGGAGAATTCATGAGTTTTGCACAAACAAGGAAAGTTGCTAAATTGAAGGAGTTTTCAAGAGTTCATGAAAATAACAAAAATAAGGAAAATAATAGGAGAGGCATGGGACCGACCATGGCTAGGGCATAGCCGACCGGTCGGTGGGATCGGCCCCACAGGGGCCTCTTATTATTTTATTACTATTTATTGTTTTCTCCTGTTTTGCGTAGGATTCCTTATCTGTCCATATTTCTGAATGCTCGTTTGTGCATCCGGGTGATCAGCCGTGCATCATTGTCGAGTACACTTGTACCATTTTATGAGGCTTACTCAGTGATACTCCAAATGCCTAATTGTTGAGTATTTATTACTAATTAATGAAATTCAGTGGAGAATGATTCATGAAACTGAGTAATATAAGTGAGTAGTTGTTTAATATCAATCCATAGGATCAGCCGTGGATTCGATTATGAATTTAGAATAATAAAGTGAGCATTACCATCATATGGGATCATTGATTCTACCATAGAATCGGAGTAACAAAAGTAGACATTACCATTCCATGAGAACAGCATAGTTTCGACCATGAAATAAGAGTAATGAAAGTAGCCATTACCATTCCACGAGATCAGCCGTGGATTCAACCATGAAATAGGAGTAATGGAATAGATTATCTTCTAGGAATTCAGTGGTGAATGTCATAGTAGAATTAATCTATTGCATAAGGGATATTAGCCAATTAAAGCATCATACCTGTTCCGAAAGGTGCATACTCAGGAGACGGCTGATATCCTAAAGACGTTATTGCTCTCAATATTACGGAGAACCACCTGGATCTATACATGGTGTCTCTACATAGTCAGGAACAATTTGTGTCACCGTCCTAAAGGCGTTATTGCTCTCAATCTCACAGAGAACCGCCCAATCGTTCTTCTATGTAGAGGGGGGTCTCTTTCCTGTGGTCAGGGAACATTGAGTATCACCGTCCTGAAGGCGTTATTGCTCTCAATCTCATAGAGAACCGCCCAATTATGTTATTCTATATAGAGGGCATGATGAAATGCATGGTACCAAACGCTCAGCTAGTGAAGGCCTTTCAGGAAACATATTCATGGCTTCGTAAAATATGAATCGTCACATGCCTGAAGCCGTATCAGAAACATGTAATATCATGATTTTACGGTTTTGACCTTTGTTGAAAATCCACCATCAACATTAAGTCCCCTACTTAGTGAGGGACAGTCATGTTCCGTAGTAAGCATTAGATGGTGATTTTCAGTCGACGAGATCGGTGGTTGAACTAGCCGTACAAAAGTAGTTTCAGAATCCTCGATTTGATCCAATGGTGTCATGTACGAGCAAATGCACAGATAAGGACCCTGATAGCAAGGTAGAGTGTCATCTCGTGAGTACGGAGAGATGAGACACTGCTGATTTGGGCGCTCAGAGGCTTAGTTTCGGTCAGTTTAGGATTTATGGGCCCAAGTCCAAAAAAGGAAACCCGCGTTTTATTAGGTATTGGAAATAAAATTAATATAAAAGGGAAGAAGCCCTAAAATTCTTTTATTTTTGATCGACCAAGAACCTCCCTCTCTTCACCATTCTCACACAAGTTGCAACATGGGAAAAAAGTTCTTTGCCAGATTTCAGTCGTCGCCGATCATCGTCGTTTGCTGGTCGGTCAAGTTCCGGCCGGCGCCGACCAGGTAAGTCCGAACTTTTAAAATAAAAATAAAATTGATGTATGTTTTGGTACTTTTCATGAGTTGTTCAAAACAAAATTCCATGTGCACATTTATGCGTAGGTTTTATGAAATTTTTTGCTTTTGAAAGTACGTATGCACGTTCGTTCGATAGTTTAAGAAACTATTAATAATCCCTCATTTGAAAGACATATATATGTATCTATATATTACTGAATAGACATGACCTAGTTGCAGTAGAGAAAATTTTGCTTATGAGGCTTCATGAAAAATCCAAATTTGTTTTCGAAGCATGATTTTTCACAAATACTTTTAGGAATGCATGTTGGTTCGTATTAAAAGTAATAAATAATGATCCTTAGAGTTAGAGGAAGTTTTGGAATGCCTGTAGTTCATGATAAAAATTATTAGAGAACTTTCAAAATTTTATTCGGAATATGTGAAATTTTACAAAAATAGAAAAGACCCCCGTTTCGTAGACGAATGCTCGTTTGAGCAAAAAAAAAAAAGGTTTTTATTTATTTTTACGTGAGTTATTAGCCCACTATTATTTTTTTAATTACATGACTTATTCATGTTTTTGTTTTAAAATCAAATATTGATTTATGAACAATTGTTGAAAGCAAACAATATTTGGTGAATCCGTTAATCCGTAGTGTATGTATGAGTTTGGTGATTTTACAGTGTATCTACACGTAAAAAATCAATGAATGTTCATATGGAGAGTTATATGAATCATTCATGGTTTCATGAAAAGTTAGGTGTTTGACTTTGAATTTTGCTCGTTCTCGCAGGTCTTAAGAAACAAGCAAGTTTTCAGAGTTTTACGTTATTATCACTAAGTTCGTGAAACCGTAAACAGGTAAGAGTTAAGGATTACCATTTTTGTAGATGTTGATGTGAGCATCATAATGATTATGTTGATTTAATTCCATTGTGTTGATGAAATTCGTGTATGAATGTCATAACAACTTTCTAAAGATGACTGATTCCCGCGCTTCTGAAGATGATGTTTCTAGAGAGGGAACTCCCAGAGAGGATGTTTCTACAGACGCATCTTCCAGAGATGATGATTCTGGAGAGGATTCTTCTAAAGATGATGATTCCGAAGATGAAGCTTCTGCTGATGTATCTTCAAGAAACGATGATTTTAGGACTTCTAGGAGAAAAGAGGACAAGACCAAATGTTGATGATGAATTCTTTGTGTTTCATTACAATCCCGAAAAGCGTCCCTCGGGTTCTGCATTTCGGTTGCTCATAAATCCCAAAAGCACTACCCAGAACAAGTTGGTAAGTCCTCAGGCGATAATTAGATTCTGTTTGAGTAGGAAGTACTATTTGGGTTCTCACTTGGAACTCAAACTTTCTCAAAAACCCCTGGTGCATTTCTCCGGATGGGCACGTCATATGTTGGGATATATCCATGTAAGAACTATGATGGATCATGCACAAGTGACACGATCTATTCAAGCGACTTGGGATTTAGTGATCAATCACCACATACCAGGTATGGTGGCTCTGCTTGCTCATTGGTGCATTCATACCCACACATTCATATGCAAATGGGGATAATTAACTATCACTTTGGAAGACGTAGTCACTCTGTTGCATCTTCCAATTACTGGCAACTTCCCTGAAGAGCCCTCAGCTTAGGGGAATGTGATGTCTAGCGTGTTGGAAGCTAAAATGCACAAATTCAACAAGTCATCCAAAACTTTCTATGTTGAATGGTTGAGATACTGGTGGCCGAGAGATGGAGTTCCTGAAGAACCTGCTGATAGTACTTTAACCATTACTGATTTCTTGTGCTTGTGGCTCTTCAGAGACATTCTTGAAGATAGTGGACATTTGCTGAAGCCATTTATGATTCCTTTCGCTATAAAGATGGCTAAAGGTGAGAAACTTCACATTGGTAGTCTATTTTTGGGTTCGCTATTTGCCAACTTAGACTCCTTAGTTATAGACTCCAGTGTCTCCGACGGCTACATGAAAATAGAAACATATGCTAATACCATGTTTCTCTAAGATTTAATGTGGGAGCACCTTGAAAAATATGCTCCAATTCCTTCTAGGGTCTTGCAAGGAACCAATGTTGATACTCGTTATGCTATCTTTGAGAAAAATAATGCTAGGATTATGCGTTGGTCTAAAAAGCGACCACGACCAAAGACACGCCTCACCAATATTTTAGAAACTAAGTCTAAGTTCAACTTTCATCCCTTGACGACAGTTCCCCTTTTCCTCTCACAATTGGTCACTTTCAACAATACTAAAGAGATCATCACCTTGAAGTCTGGCACTGAGATGAGTGATGGAGAGAAGTATTTTATGATGAGTTGCACTCCTGGTTATATATTGTCGGCGATGCAAAGAGAATTTCAGGTAGAAGAATATAATATTGACAGAGAAGATTGACAAATGGGTCTCAATCAGTGTGCTCCAGGTCATTAGATGAATAAACCATCGGTTGAGTATTTGAAGGCTCATTTAGATAACATACATGTGGAAGGGAGCGATTATGTGTCTTCTTTTACCGACCGAGATATTTACGTAACTCCAGGTTATGCAGAATTTTGGGATGAACAACTCGAATGCTTGTATAAGTTTGTGATGGATGTCAAGTCTCCAACACAAGTGTTTCCTTCTGCTGCAGTACTCTTGGATCGTCCACATTTGAAACCTCTTTCTAGTGGTGATAAAAGAAAAACATCTCCAGAATCTTCACAGGTAAATATTTTCTTATGATTTTCGATAAAAGCATAGTAATTGTACCTTTAATTGTTTCGATTAAATCATTATAGGGTGATCGTGTTATGAGACCTCGAATTCCTGTAGACTTCTCTGAATGGAAAGACAGTCCCCAGGGTGGAGAAAGCAGGAGCAGGGTGAATTAAAGAATGATAGCTAATAGTAGCAGTCCCCAGCTGCTTCTTTGGTGAGTTGTTAGCATTTTCCTTATCATTGCGATTTTCTTATCCATGCAATTAGGATCCCAAAAGAATGATGTTAATTGGTTTCAGAATTATGCTCCATCGGTTATTTACGGTCTTCATCTTTCCTCCGTACGAACAGTTCAGGAATCCAGCATCGATGGAGAGGTTGATGTGAGTATCCTTTCATGTAAGTGATTTCGGAATTTCCTTGAATGAAATAATAATGATTATTGTTGATGGATCCAGGAGGAGATTGTTGTGGAAATACAACATGGTCATGCTATTCATTCGTCTTTGAATAGTAGTGAGAAAGAGGATCCTCAAGAATCGCGACTGAATGGAAATAATGGTGCTCCCAATGTTGATGCCGACCCTGTTAACCCTTCGAATGAGCTGGAGACTCCTCAAGTAAGTATCCATTTTGTATTATCTTCATATAAGTGTAGGATTTCTGGTTGAATAAGTGAGAATCCATACGAATGAACGAAGAAACTTTAGTAAAATACGTCACTAGCAAAAACGCCATAAAATCTTCATATGATGTCAGATTTCCGCGATCTGCCCATGTATCCTTATGCCCACAGAATTTCCAAGCTTTTCCAAAGAAGATTTTATAGTTCTGAGTATGTTTTAGGGTCTGAAATCAGCGAAACAGTAAACTTCCAGGAGACTTTCAGGAATTTTTCAGCTAACATGTAGTCCAATGTTTTGGCTAGAACTCCTTACTCGTTTATCCGATTACTATGAAATTTTTATATATTATAGAAAACATCCATACAAAGAGAACAGTATATAACTTAACCTTATATTCTTTACTAATTTCTCCCAGTTCGTCATCTCATACAAGGTAGTATAAAATATCTTCAGTCGGACTTACTAAAAAATGTATTTCATGACTTCCACACCATTTGCTCATGTCTTGGATGCATAATAAAAAAATTAGATATTATTATTTCACTTAAATGCTGGACTTCATGATTTCCTTTGATCCTTATGCTTGAATCCTTCTGATCTCATGTAATCTTTGTTTTAGGCGCCGGATAATTGAAGTTGAGGATAACGGAACCAATGTTGATGATTCGAGCAATATGGTGAACCAAAGTAGTGACCTCACCATCTCTGCACCTCGGGGTTATGAGAATATCGCTACTGAAGCCGTGGAGTAAACTGAGACTCCAGTTGCTGCTGTTGAAACCAATCCAAGAACAGAAGAGACTGTTCCAGAAGAAGATGTTGCAATGAAAATAGAGGATGCTCCATTAGTTGAAAATCACATAGTAATACACAAATATCCCAATGCAGGGATTATTTGTGAGCCTCCCGTATCATGTATTTCTCCATGGATTCAGCGTTCCCACTGGGTATGCCAGCATGTATGAGAAGTTGTGGAAGATGTATGGTCATATCGTCGTTACAAGAGATCCTGAACGTAGCTACTTCTTGACAATACAATTAGGAAACATATTACGTGTCATAGATTATATTCATACCATGTCCATAAGTACCGTCACTCGAGATGTCCTCTTTGATTGGGAGTACAACTTGGAGAATTCTGAGAGACTTGGATTTAACCTGAAGTGGCTTCGTCAGAAGATAAATACCATCAAGGATGCAGTATTGAAGAATATACCTTTTACTAGTGATGATTTGGTGGAGAAAATGGCTAAGATTGCCGAGTTGACTCAAAAGCTAGAGTTGGAGAAAACGGCTTTGCAAGTCTTGGAGAATGCTGAGAAGCGGAAATCATACTTTGATGGCTTTCTTTAGTTTCCTTTCCATAATCTCTTGAACTTTAAACTTCTGAGAGATGTGAAATTTTATTTTGGTTTTGAATTTCTTGATTGGTTTTGAATTTACGAGTGACTGAGGATTTTCTTATGGATTTTGGATTTGGTAGAGATTCTTCTTAAACAAAAGAACTTTTGATAAATTGTTGAATTCAAATACTGATGCAAGTATTGCAAACGTTTTGGAGGAATTAAAAAAAAATACAGGTAAAAGAAAATCCTAAGATGCGATCGCCAGATATGTTGAGCATTTGTCTTGGACATAAAACACCCAATGTTGAATGCTTCATGCATCAAAAATCTTGAGCCAATTATCCTTCATCACAGGCACGATGGGTTTGTCATCCATGTTGATCAATTTTTAGTACCCACCAGCCATGGATTTGGAGATCATAAAAGGTCCTTCCTAATTATACTTCCTCCTTGTACGGTCACTGCGTTTGACTTCCTTGAGAACTAAATACCCTTCATGAAATTTGTTAGGTTTGATCGTTCATGCTCTGAATATTTTTTGTTGGTTCGGAATTACTCGTATGGTATGATTCCATGCTGGTGGAACTTTCTGATTCTGCGGTACATGTGGACACTCGTGCAAGGGAGAATATTTAGGATATTGATTGTGAAACTCGGTCATTACTCCATTAATGACTGTGTTAGTGAGACGATGGATTCGGAGAGGTTCTGCATCCAACCATCTGGTGAAGTATCGCTGAGGTGAGACTAACCACTCATAACATTTGGTGATAGCTGAGTTATGAGTGAAATCGAGTCCCCTGACCAGAGTAGCGTATTTGAAAGTCTGTAATATAGATACATGAGGGGGAATAATACTTTCCTGAGCACGGAACCTCTTGACGAATTCATATGTGCTTTCTTCAGGTTTTTGTGCGAGTTCCATAAGGCTTCGACTTTCCCCATATGTTCGAATAGTGGATCAGTTTTCCGCTTCCTCTGAGTCAGATATTTATTTATTGGATAAATGAGCAATTGAAGGTGTTGCAGTTACCTTCTCAGCATGAATCCATGTCCGTCCAAGGATCATGTCATACCCCGGATCTTCTCTAATTATGTGAAATTTGGTTTCTGACCAGGTTTCCCCAACTCTCATTCTGAGAATGATATAACCATATGCGCTTCTGGATATTCCTTCGTGATCTCCAACTGTGACAGGATCATGAGTGGATTCTTGTCGAGTGATGCCCGCGTCCTTGAGAATCTTTAAAGGGATGCTATTAATAGCAGTGCCAACATCGACCAACGCTCGCTTGAATTCATTTCCCTTGAGATGGAATGTGGTGAGAAGTCCCCAGTCGTACATTTCCTTGTATGTGTCTGGAGATTCAGGGAGCACTTCCGTGATAAATAATCGTTTCCCAGACACTACATGGTTCAGATCTGCGAATAAATCCTCCCTTTGAGCCTTTGATAGGTAAAGCAATTCGCAGGCATGCTCGATTAATGATTGAACTACTTCTTTGACCGGTGGTTCGGAGATTTTAAAGGTTCTGATTGGGAGAGGATTCTTGTGCACTCCTTCAGTCCTCAGTTCCCATGAGTTAGCCTTTTCTTTGAATATGCGCTTCAAAGTTCTGCAATCACTTGTTGGATGACTGACATATCTATGGAAATGGCAGTAGTGTGCATTTTCCATTTGTTCCTCGGTCGGTTCCTTTTTGATATGAGGTAGTTTGATCGCACCGTCTTGAATCCAGACTTCCAATAGTTTGATCACTTCTTCAATGGGAAAAGGGAAGTCAGGCGTATCTTGGTCGTTCTATTAATGCTGAACAGGTGGTTGCGTATTTCTAGCCTGATTGTCTTTCCTTGGTGCTTTTAGAGGGTGAGACGTTGGATGAGCATCCTTAAGTTATACATCAGCTTTTCTCTTGCTCCCTTCAGCGACATTCATGGACACTTCAACATTGTACTGCTTGTTGAATAGATGCCTATTGGTGCTGTTTCGCATGTTTGGCTCCTCGAGTTTGACAGTTTTGGTTCTTTCTAACAAAGATGGGGAAGTAGTTGCTGATCGCTTGGCTGCTTCGTGAAGCTTTGAAAAGGTTTGAAACCGAATATTTTCCAATAAGGCTCTGTACACTGGAATCATTCCGTTAATGCACAATTCCACCAGTTGTTACTCATTAACATTAGGATCATGGCAATCCAAAGCTTGAATTCTGAACCTCTTTACATAATCGTTCGGATTTTTAGCATTCTTCTGAGACATTCTTCTTAAGTCAGAAAGAGTAATCTGATCAGAAATAAAAAAGTATTTCATGTCGAAAGCGTTAATCATCTCTCCCCAATTAGCTATGGTCCATAGTGCGATGTTGTTGTACCAAGTGTAGGCTCGGCCAGTCAGAGATTTAAAGAACTCCTTCAAACAGACAACATGGTTATGTTCATGTTCTCCTAATTCTTCCAAGAATTGAGAGACGTGTTCTCGAGCATTCCTTGTTCCATTGTACAACGTGAATGTTGGAGAGGTATAGCCTTTTGGAAGAGGAATCCTTTGTGTAGCAGCAGGATATGGAGGTTGATGATGATGGACAGATGACGTATTGCCTTTTCCTCGATCCTCCATAAAATGTTCCAGATCTTCGCGAGTGATGAAACCGGCAGGTTCCTTTATTAGTGGGTTTTCCACAGCTTTTTGGACTTCATCATTGTCGACTACATGGACTGGAACAACCTAGGGATCAAAATTTTCTTTGTCTTTCCCTTTCTCTTGAGTCATATTGTCAGTTAGACTCTTGAGGTAATTGTACAACTCTTTCTGCGTCGCAGCCATGTCAGTCTGATTTTTGGAAAGAACTTCCTGGACCTTCATGAGATCAGCAATATTAAGTGGATTTTCTATGATTTCTTTGGGATTCCTTCCAAATAGAGGTTGTCTCCGATGTTGGTTTGCGGAGGATTGGTATTGTCAGTGCGGTTGTTGGAAGCAGAAGTAGTTTCTGGAGTACCACCATTGTTGCTAGTGCTAGCATTGTTTGTGTTAGGATTTGTGACAAAACCTGACCTAAGATCAATTATTTTGTGAAAATTTGAGATTGCAACCGAGAGATTAATCTCCTAATGTGGTCGCCAATCTGTAGATGGGGAAAAACGGTTTGCTGGTTTTTATGGAAATGAAGAGACGGGCGTGTCGTCGAGACTCCTCGACCGAGAAAACTATTGTACCTTACACAGATGCACTGCAAAGGGAGTGCTTAAATTTGAGAGATCAATCTATATGACTCCGGCCTAAACCAAGTCAATGGCCATTCTAGAGTCAATTCGGTCACAAAGAGGGAGATGGGTTGATCTGTATGAGGGAAGCTGAGAATTTTGTGGGATCAATGATAATCAAGGATTGTGGATATGTTGAAGGTTTATGCAAATTAAAGAACTATTGAATGTGATTTCTGTGAATAAGTTTTAATTGAGTTGTTGACAGATGATGATAATTATCTATTGTCCTCGATTTGGACTTATTTATATTGAAAGAATGATGAACCACTGATCCCTGTAAGTGTGACGGTTTCTTGAGTGAAATAGTGGGAAAATGGAAGAACGTGGTGAAACCAGTTCCAGGTCATGCGGAGACTTGGTTAAACGTCCACCCACTACTTTGTTAACTTCTTTAACCGTTGCACGACTTACTCACATTCTCATCGTGGATGAATCCGCGTGCCGTAGGCCGCCATACCAAAACCCTAATTGATATCCCCATTTGTGACGTGGTTGATGTCTCACGAATTGTGGAGTCTGCATGACATACGTATATTTAGTTTGTCAGTTATTAACTGATTATACAATGAGTCTAGGTTTTGTTGAATCGATCATGTTTGACAAATGATCAACAATTCATGAATGTTAACATTGCTCGTAAATTCGACGAGTTGTTGAATATTGATGAGTTACTGAATATATGTGGTTTATTCGAGCAACTGAGTAAGTATTGCTTGATTAGACGAATTACTGACAAATTACTGAATATTGATTGTGGGATCAATATTCGAGCAACTGAGCAAGTGTTGCTCCATTCGACGAATTACTGATAAATTATTGAATATTGATAATGGGATCAATATTCGAGCAACTGAGCAAGTGTTGCTTAATTCAACGAATTACTGATAAATTACTGAATATTGATAATGGGATCAATATTCGACCAATTGATCATGTGTTGCTCAATTCGATGAATTACTGATAAATTACTGAATATTGATAATGGGATCAATATTCGAGCAACTGAGCCAGTGTTGCTCAATTAGACGAATTATTTACTAGTGATGTGACCCAATAAAATATTAATTAAAAATATTGGTAGATTACCGAATATTATATAATTAATATCGATGTTGATTGCTGGATCAACATAAATTTATTGGTGTTTGAACTTGCTCAGAATGATGATTCATGAACCGTTTGTTCCAAACCCTAATTTTTTGATTAATCCTTCATTAATTGACGAATTGCTGAAAATTGGTCATGAGTGAAGAGGGACCGACCACATGGGATGATGGATGACCATGTGGTTCCTGGATACTCGAGTGAGCATGCACCAGGGTATTGAGTTGACCAGTTGGTGAAAGAATGATGATTAAATGTCGATTTCATCATTTACTGAAATATTGTTGGGTTCAACATTAGGTGATAAAACCTAGGTATGAAAGATGAGACCGACCAAGAGAGCATGGGACCGTCTCTTGGTGGTCACGGGACCAGTTGTTCGCCGTTTGAGTAATCCCCAGGTTGGTTGGAGAGAGTTTGGGCCCAATATGAGAAATTGAGCAAATTAGGTCAAAATTATGAAAACATGTGGGACCCGCTTTGTGCAAGCCATAGGGATGACCCTGGTCGGTCAAGAAGGCATGCACGTGTTACCATGGTGTACGTGTTTCTGTACTGAGAGTTTTAGTATTTTCTGATGTGCGTTTGAGCAACATTGTGAATGTTCAGAAGAGTTTCATCTTGACTGAAATTCTTGATTTTTTTGGAATGAGCATGTATGCTCAATTGATCAATACTTTGTAAATATTAAAATAAGAGTATTTAAATATTTAAATTTGTTGTGAGAGGCTAGCCGGTCGTGTGACCATGTTGGCTTTTGGATTTTCATGATTTGAACAAAATTTGAGAAATTATGACGAAATCATGATTTTTGCTCAAACCAAGGAGTTTCATGAATTGAGGAAAATAATAATTATAAAAGACTAGGGATTGCAATGTGTGGGACCGGCCGCGTCTAGGGAATTATCGGTCGGCTATGTTTCCCGGTCCCACAATACTTTCCCTAATTTTATATTATTATTTTTTATGAAACCATGATGTTATGGAGAATCCATGAGTTTTCATGAAATTGGGGAAAGATAATAATAAAAGGCTAAGGATTGTAAGGCGTGGGATCGGCCACGGCTTAGGCGTGGCCGGCCGGCTAGGTTGCCCGGTCCCGCACACCTTTCCTAATCTCATATTATTATCTTTCATAAATCCATGAAGTTATGGAGAATTCATGAGTTTTGCACAAACAAGGAAAGTTGCTAAATTGAAGGAGTTTTTCAAGAGTTCATGAAAATAAAAAAAATAAGAAATATAACGGGAGAGGCATGGAACCGGCCACGGCTAGGGCATGGCCGGCTCGGCCCCACGGGGGACTCTTATTATGTTATTATTATTTATTGTTTTCTCCTGTTTTGCGTAGGATTCCTCATATGTCCATATTTCTGAATGCTCGTTTGTGCATCCGGGTGCCCAGTCGTGCATCATTGTCGAGTACACTTGCACCATTTTATGGGGCTTACTCAATGATAGTCCAGATGCCCGATTGTTGTGTATTTATTACTAATTTATGAAATTCAGTAGACAATGATTCATGAAACTGAGTAATAAAAGTGTGCAGTTGTTTATTATCAATCCATAGGATCAGCCGTGGATTCGATTATGAATTCAGAATATTAAAGTGATCATTACCATCCTATGGGATCGTGGATTCGACCATAGAATCGGAGTAAAAATAGTGGACATTACCATTCCATGAGATCAGCGTGGATTCGACCATGAAATATGAGTAATGAAAGTAGCCATTACCATTCCATGAGATCAGCCGTGGATTCGACCATGAAATAGGAGTAATGGAATAATTATCTTCTAGGAATTCAGTGCTGAAAGTCACGATAGAATTAATCTATTGCATAAGGGATATTAGCTAGTTAAAGTGTCATACCCGTTTGTTAGAGCATTGCTCGGTCGAACTCGCATGCATTGTTATCTCAAGCATGTTTGTCAATGTTAGTGATCAAAACTATAAAGTTTTGATTTCTAGTCTACTATAGCTAAGGTCTCAGACTAGGATAGAAAGTGTAGTTGAGCTCAAGAACTCCACGGCAATCATCATACAAGACGAAGGACTACTCAAGGAACCAGTTGATCTTCATCTACTAAAAGGTATGTGGAGACTTGAACTTATCTATCACTCGAAAGTCTATCTACTCTATCTCTTATCTTGAGACAAAAGTCATATTACTATATAAACTATGAATATACACATGTGATATTTCGAGCTGAGTATATCTCGCTTATCTATTTCTCGAAATATGTGTTAGTAAAGCTTTCATTTTAGCCAAGTTCATATTTACCTAGTGACGAAAGTCATGTTATGTTTCAATCACTTAGGAAATCTCTCTGACGAAAAATAATTTGTGAATAACAACTGTATAACGTCCTCTAAGAATGTTTCAATGATTAAAATGAGAGTTTAGACAATATAACCACTGGGGGATATAAACAATATTGTGGTAACACATATATGTTTAAGTCCTTAACACTTGAACCGAAGTTTGCGAACTTTAATGATCAAGTAAAACCGGAAATTGAGCAGCCAACTCAGTCCGCGAACTCAATCCGCGAAGTGCGTAGTTCTCGAACTCGAGAATTTCTGCTGGATTTGTAGCTCGGTTTCAGTCCGCGAACCCATTACGCGCACTGACGGAGGTTCTCGAACCCGAGAATTTTTGCTGGAGTTTGTGAACTCCAACCGGTTAACTTGAGTCCACAAACCCAGTTCGCGAACTTGAGTGGTTATGTCTAAAAACGATGTTCGTGAACTTATCTTAATTAACTTAGGAATGGTTTTGCAAACCGTGGATTTATAGTTCATGAATCGATTCGAGTGAATCACATCGTTTTTGCTTCAATTTTGTCTTGTGTAGTACATGAGATCTCATAGAAATTGAACAACACTCTAACTAGTTCATTTGAGTCATTTGAACTAGTTATGGTGATGAAGAATATGGTTGATATGAAAGTTATCATTTGGCTAACCATTTGGTTGACTAATATTGAACCAAATATTATACACGTTTGGGTACGGTTACACAAACCCAAAATCGTTAAGTACATGTGTGTATGACAAGCTAAGTTTTTGATCTAACGGTTGAGAAATATTAGCTTGAATCTAATCAGGTTTTCATCTAACGGTGAATATTGAATGCTTTGTTACTAAGCTAACATTGATTGCAAACCATGATTTGAAAGACTATATAAGGGAAAACTCTAGAAACTGGGAAACCTAATCCCCACACATTCCGTGTGATACTAGTTTGCTAAGCTAGATTCAATTCTCCTTTAACCTTTGGTTTTCTTCTTCTAAAACCAGGTTAACGACTTAAAGACTTCATTGGGATTGTGAAGCCAGACCGATACTACTTTTCTTGTAGTTGTGTGATCTGGTATTGATATTTCTATCATACGAGTACAATTGTAATAATTGGCTTGAGATTTCTATCTCCAATGGCACGATATAAAATTAATCACAAACATCTTCGTCTCATCGTTTGTGATTCCTCAATAATCTTCTTTGCTGCATCGATTAAGTTTATTATGAGGTGATTAATAAAACTGAGCTGTTCTTCGGGAATATAAGTCTGGTTTTATTGATTGGTTCATGTACACCTTGTTTTATCAAAAGATGGAACAAAACTAATAGGTTTATTCGTGGGAGACGGATTTATCTATCTTGTAGGCTTTTCTGTGTGAGACAGATTTGTTTATTAAAGTCTTCGACTTTGGGTCGTAGCAACTCTTGGTTGTGGGTGAAATCAGCTAAGGGAATCAAGTGCATAATATCCTGCTGGGATCAGAGGCGTAGGAGCATAACTATACCTTGGATCAGTGTGAGATTGATTGGGGTTTAACTATAGTCCATACCGAAGTTAATTTGGAGTAGGCTAGTGTATGTAGCGGCTTAATACAATATATGTTTAATCTGGACTAGGTCCCGGGGTTTTTCTGCATTTGCGGTTTCCTCGTTAGCAAAATTCTGGTGTCTGTGTTATTTCTTTTTCGCATTATATTTCGTTATATAATTGAAATAATACAGGTTGTGCGTTGTTCAATCAATTAGAACATCCGACCTTATTGGTTGTTGATTTAAATTGTTTAACACTTGGATATTGGTCTTTGGTACTATCCAAGTTATCTCTCTTTGATTAAGACTCGCAGATTGTATTTGCTTGAGTAAATAAAATCGAGAGATCGAGATAATAACTCCTTGAGAGTTATCCATACAGAGAGTTGTATTTGATTGAGTCTAGTTGATTCTCTAGAAAGTAACTCGGAGTTTTCCATACAGATTGCTAATCGAAATATTGGGTGTGGTTGTTAGAGCCCCGCTTTTTCAATTGGTATCAGAGCAGGCAAACACATTCAAGACCTTACAAGTCTGTGTTTATAGCGATCTAACTCTATGGGCGACAAAGTCTCTTATAACGCTTCACCAAGATTAAAAACCAATGGTAGAAAAAGTTATGATAAACTAGTTATTCTTCAGAACAGGTTGGATGAACAAATCTGGATCAATTCTGATCTTGTTGCATAAATTGCAATCCTAAAGGATTTGAAACCCAATTTAAGGTCTTTAATGGATATGAGTAACTATAGTAGTTCCTCTCTAAGGAACCGTCATATATCATATGATAAACAACGTGTAAAGGTTATGAAAACTGATATGACTCAGAACTGCTCTACCAAGCTTAAAGGTGTTGGTCTATGTTTGTTTTGTGATTCCTATAATCACTTTCAACATAAGTGTGTGTCTTTACAAAGAGATTAAAAGTTGCAAGTGATCTTTATAAGAAAACTAAACAACTTCTTTCATCTCTAAAAAGACATACAGAACTATTAGAAAACACCAAACAGGATAGCACTAATAGTATGGGAGCATTTGCTTTAAAATCAACGTCACCCTTTCAATGATTCCTTGATAATGGATGTAGCAGACATATGAAAAGTGATCTTACTTGGTTTGTTTCCGCAGATGACTATGGAGGAGGACCAATAACATTTGGAAATGGAAGATGTTGCTAAATAAGTAAGAAGGGAACGATCAAACTACCTGGCGTACCTGAAATCCATGATGTAGTCTACGTAAAAGGTATGACTGCAAATATTCTTTCTATTAGTCAAATTTGTGACAAGGGCCATGGAGTTGTCTTCAATGCAAATGGATGTGACATTGTAGACAAAACTAGGAATGTAATTTTTCAAGGAACTCGTGGTAAAAACAACTATTATCTTCTCGATACTCAGTTTAGCAATTGTTGCAATTTGACTAAGGTGGAATCTACACATCTTTGCCATAAACGTTTTGGTCACATCAATTATCGCCTTCCAACTAAGATCATTAACAAAGAACTGGTTAGAGGTGTTCCAAAAATCAATGCAAAGATTGAAGGTGTATCTGGTGCCTGTCAAAAGGGTAAACAAACAAAAGTTCACCATAAATCATCTCGAGATATTCTCACCAAAGCCCCACTTGATTTAATTCATATGGATCTCTTCAAACCAATTCAACAACCCACTGTTGCTGGCAAGAAGTATGCTTTGGCTATGGTAGATGATTACACCATATTCACTTGGGTTGCATTTATATCTCATAAGAATGAAACCCTTGGAGAATTCAAGATTATTGTGAGTAGAATCCAGAACGAACAAGGTCGTAAACTAAAGAAAATTAGGAGCGACTGTGGAACTGAATTCAAGGATACTAAAGTGTTTGAATTTGGTGACGAACTGGGGATTACTCAAAAATATTCTCCACCCATTACTCCTCAAGCTAATGGAGTTTCTGAGAGAAAGAACAGAAATATTCAAGAGATGGCCAGGGTAATGCTCCACAACAAAAATCTACCTTTAAGATTTTGGGGAGAAGATGTTTTTACAGCATGTTACTTGATCAACCGTGTTTACTTACGATCTAAAACTCTCAACACTCCTTATGAGTTGTGGTATGGTAGAAAACCCAACTTGCACTATCTTAGAGTATTTGGAAGTAAGTGCTAGAGGGAAATTTGATACCAAAAATGATGAAGGTATTTTCCTTGGCTATGCTTCTGATAGTCGTGGGTTCAGAGTATTTAATCTCCGAACACAGGTCATGATGGAATCTGCTAATGTTATTATTGATGATATTAGTGATTTCCATCAGGATAATTCTCCTACTGAGTTACCTCAAACAGACACAACTGAGGAAGTCAAAGAAATACCGGAATCAGTTGAAGTCATTCCAAATGTTACTGATCCTGATATTTCTAGTGACGAAGAGAAGAGATCTGATCAAGATGCCCCTGACGAACCAGAACATGTTCCCCATCCACGACACCTCTGGGTTCAAAGGAATCATGATCCAAACATTATTATTGGAGGAAGAGATTATACAGCTAGAACAAGAGGACAACTTCAAAATATTTGTAATTTTGGTTGTTATCTGTCTCTTGTAGAACCAAGAAATATTGATGAAGATCTTAGTGATATCGCTTGGGTGAATGCTATGCATGAAGAGTTAAATCAATTTCAAAGACAAGATGTATGGGAACTCGTACCTTGTCCCTCCAATGTTAATATTGTTGGTACCAAATGGATATTTAAGAACAAGTTTGATAAATTTGGCACAATTGTTAGAAATAAAGCCAGACTTGTCGCTCAAGGATACTCACAAATTGAAGGTATCGATTTTGATAAAACCTTTGCACATGTGGCACACCTTGATTCCATTAGACTCCTATTAGCTCATGCTTGTTTTCTCAAAGTTAAACTTTTCCAGATGGATGTAAAATCTGCGTTCCTAAACGGGATTTTAAAATAAGAAGTCTATGTTGCTCAACCAAAAGGGTTTGAAAACCATGACTTTCCGGATCATGTTCTCAAACTCAAGAAGGCTTTATATGGGTTAAAACAAGCACCTAGAGCCTGGTTTGAAAAACTTAATACTTCTCTTATTAGGAAAGGTTTCTCAAGAGGTGGAGCTGATAAGACTTGTTTACCAAATGGAGTGGGAAAAACGTTATCATTACTCAAGTATATGTAGATGATATCATCTATGGATCAACTTCTAAGAAGCTAGCAAAGGACTTTCAAGTTTCACTGGCTAGAGAATTTGAAATGAGCAATGTTGGTGAATTGAAATTATTTCTAGGATTACAAATTCAACAACATAAGGATGGAATTTACCTATCCCAGGAAAAGTATGCAAGATATCTCGTGACACGATTCGGGTTGGATAAGTCTTCTCCAAAATTGACACATATGCCTACTACTGGTAAATTACATAGAGATGAGAAAGGAGCAAAAGTAGATCAAAAGTTGTATCAATCTATTATTGGGAGCCTCTTATATCTAACATCTACTAAACCTGATATTTCTTTTAGTGTTGGTTGTTGTGCTAGATTTAAGGATGATCCAAAGGAATCTCATCTTGCAGCTGCAAAAAGGATCATACGTTATGTCAATCACACTGTCGGGTATGGTCCATCCTACACTTTTGATACTAATACTGACCTTTCTGCTTATTCTGATGCTGATTGGGCAGGATGTGTAGAAGACAGAAAAACTACATCAGGGGGTTTCTACTATGTAGGACCGAATCTTATTGCTTGGAACAGTAAGAAACAAAATTCACAATCCCTGTCTACATGAGAAGGAGAGTATATTGTTGTTGGGTCATGTTGTACATAACTTTTATGGATGAAAAAAATGTTGGCAGACTATGGAGTTGATACTGGAATAATGAAGATATTTTGTGATAACTTTAGCACGATTCAAATCACTGAGAATCCTGTTGAGCACTCAAGAACAAAGCACATTGACATAAGATACCATTTTATTCGAGATATTTATGAGAATGGTATCATAAATAAGGAATTTGTTCCTTCTGAACAACAATTGTCTGATATCCTCACCAAGCCATTAGACACTGCCACTTTTCAGCACTTAAGGCAGTCTATTGGTGTTGTTTCAGTTCATTAGCTATTTCAGTAACTCTTGCCCCTGTGCTTATCTCGATCTTTTGGGAAATTAAGTTGGAACTCCGGTAGGTGTATGCCTTGTTTTTTGTTGATTCATCTATTATTTTCTGTAAGAGTGAATAAATCCTTCTTTTCTTTTGAAATTAAGATCACTCTTGTTGTTCCTTTGGAAATGACATATTATGGGGGAGAGTTCTTTTGAACTTGTGCTTAATTGCCAAATCTTTGTGGGGAGTGCGGTTGTGGAATATTAGTGGGGTTATCTTGCGTCTTTATAAACTCCTTGATGAATGCATTTAGCTTCGGCTTTATGATTGCATCTAAATAAGATGATATATATTTACCTTTGGTCATAAAATGTCTCTTACGGAAATTTCATTAGGATCCCATCTTGTACCTTTGCCAATTTTATTGACAAAAAGGGGGAGAATTAATATGTATTTCACACTACAAATACATATGGTTTTCGGATCATTATGTAAGGCGGAGTGGTTTCCATGTGAGATGGAGTATTGACTAAGGGGGAGTGAAGTATCACCATAGTATTGTTGTTGAAGTTGTGATGCAATTGGACTTTGATGTTGTGTAATAATACTATGACACTGTATAACAATGATTGAGAACCGATGCTTTTCTCATTGTTATAGCTACAAATTTTCAACAACGATGATGCTAAACTTACAACCTTTGGGATAATTGGACTACTTGGAAGTGACGAAGATTTCGAGTATTGTTGAAGATTAGACATGTGGAATAGGAGCTGCAAAGTTTATTTATATATTTTTTGTATTCCATATGTATTAATAATTTTTCCACTAAAATTGACAAAGGGGGAGATTGTTAGAGCATTGCTCGGTCGGACTCGCATGCGTTTCTATCTCAAGCATGTTTGTCAATGTTAGTGATCAAAACTATAAAGTCTTGATTTCTAGTCTACTATAGCTAAGGTCTCAGACTAGGATAGAAAGTGTATTTGAGCTCAACAACTCCATGGAAATCATCATACAAGATGAAGGACTACTCAAGGAACCAGTGGATCTTCATCGACTAAAAGGTATGTGGAGACTTGAACTTATCTATTTCTTGAAATTCTATCTACTCTATCTCCTATCTTGAGACAAAAGTCGTATTACTATATAGACTAAGAATATACACATGTGATATTTCGAGCTGAGTATATCTCGCTTATCTATTTCTCGAAATATGTGTTGGTAAAGCTTTCGCTTTAGCATAGTTCATCTTTACCTAGTGACGAAAGTCGTGTTATGTTTCAATTACTATGGAAATCGCTCTGACGAAAAATAGTTTGTGAATAACAACTATATAACGTCCTATCAGAATGTTTCAATGATTGAAATGAGAGTTTAGACAATATAACCACTTGGGGATATAAATATTGTTATGGTAACACATATATGTATAAGTCCTTAGCACTTGAACCGAAGTTTGCGAACTTTGTTGATCAAGTGAAACCGGAACTTGAGCAGCCAACTCAGTCCGTGAACTCAATCCGCGAACGTGCGAAGTTCTCGAACCCGATAATTTCTGCTGGAGTTGTAGCTCGATTTCAGTCCGCGAACTGACGGAGGTTCTAAAACCCGAGAATTTCTATTGGAGTTTGTGAACTCCAACCGGTTAACTTGAGTCCGCGAACCCAGTCCGCGAACTTGAGTGGTTATGTCTAAAAACGATGTTCGCGAACTTATCTCAATTAACTAAGGAATGCTTTTTAAAACCGTGGCTTTATAGTTCATGAATCGATTCGAGTGAATCACATCGTTTTTGCTTCAATTTTATCTTGTGTAGTACATGAGATCTCATAGCAATTGAACAACACTCTAACTAGTTCATTTGAGTCATTTGAACTAGTTATGGTGATGAAGAATATGGTTGATATGAAAGTTATCATTTGGCTAACCATTTGGTTGACTAATATTGAACCAAATATTATACACGTTTGGGTACGGTTACACAAACCCAAAATCGTTAAGTACATGTGTGTATGACAAGCTAAGTTTTTGATCTAACGGTTGAGAAATATTAGCTTGAATCTAATCAGGTTTTCATCTAACGGTGAATATTGAATGCTTTGTTACTAAGCTAACATTGATTGCAAACCATGATTTGAAAGACTATATAAGGGAAACTCTAGAAACTGGGAAACCTAATCCCCACACATTCCGTGATACTAGTTTGCTAAGCTAGATTCAATTCTCCTTTAACCTTTGGTTTTCTTCTTCTAAAACCAGGTTAACGACTTAAAGACTTCATTGGGATTGTGAAGCCAGACCGATACTACTTTTCTTGTAGTTGTGTGATCTGGTATTGATATTTCTATCATACGAGTACAATTGTAATAATTGGCTTGAGATTTTTATCTCCAATGGCACGATATAAAATTAATCACAAACATCTTCGTCTCATCGTTTGTGATTCCTCAATAATCTTCTTTGCTGCATCGATTAAGTTTATTATGAGGTGATTAATAAAACTGAGCTGTTCTTCGGGAATATAAGTCTGGTTTTATTGATTGGTTCATGTACACCTTGTTTTATCAAAAGATGGAACAAAACTAATAGGTTTATTCGTGGGAGACGGATTTATCTATCTTGTAGACTTTTCTGTGTGAGACAGATTTGTTTATTAAAGTCTTCGACTTTGGGTCGTAGCAACTCTTGGTTGTGGGTGAAATCAGCTAAGGGAATCAAGTGCATAATATCCTGCTGGGATCATAGGCGTAGGAGCATAACTATACCTTGGATCAGTGTGAGATTGATTGGGGTTTAACTATAGTCCATACCGAAGTTAATTTGGAGTAGGCTAGTGTATGTAGCGGCTTAATACAATATATGTTTAATCTGGACTAGGTCCCGGGGTTTTTCTGCATTTGCGGTTTCCTCGTTAGCAAAATTCTGGTGTCTGTGTTATTTCTTTTTCGCATTATATTTCGTTATATAATTGAAATAATACAGGTTGTGCGTTGTTCAATCAATTAGAACATCCGACCTTATTGGTTGTTGATTTAAATTGTTTAACACTTGGATATTGGTCTTTGGTACTATCCAAGTTATCTCTCTTTGATTAAGACTCGCAGATTGTATTTGCTTGAGTAAATAAAATCGAGAGATCGAGATAATAACTCCTTGAGAGTTATCCATACAGAGAGTTGTATTTGATTGAGTCTAGTTGATTCTCTAGAAAGTAACTCGGAGTTTTCCATACAGATTGCTAATCGAAATATTGGGTGTGGTTGTTAGACCCCCGCTTTTTCAATTGGTATCAGAGCAGGCAAACACATTCAAGACCTTACAAGTCTGTGTTTATAGCGATCTAACTCTATGGGCGACAAAGTCTCTTATAACGCTTCACCAAGATTAAAAACCAATGGTAGAAAAAGTTATGATAAACTAGTTATTCTTCAGAACAGGTTGGATGAACAAATCTGGATCAATTCTGATCTTGTTGCATAAATTGCAATCCTAAAGGATTTGAAACCCAATTTAAGGTCTTTAATGGATATGAGTAACTATAGTAGTTCCTCTCTAAGGAACCGTCATATATCATATGATAAACAACGTGTAAAGGTTATGAAAACCCGATATGACTTCAACTCGCTCTACCAAGCTTAAAGGTGTTGGTCTATGTTTGTTTTGTGATTCCTATAATCACTTTCAACATAAGTGTGTGTCTTTACAAAGAGATTAAAAGTTGCAAGTGATCTTTATAAGAAAACTAAACAACTTCTTTCATCTCTAAAAAGACATACAGAACTATTAGAAAACACCAAACAGGATAGCACTAATAGTATGGGAGCATTTGCTTTAAAATCAACGTCACCCTTTCAATGATTCCTTGATAATGGATGTAGCAGACATATGAAAAGTGATCTTACTTGGTTTGTTTCCGCAGATGACTATGGAGGAGGACCAATAACATTTGGAAATGGAAGATGTTGCTAAATAAGTAAGAAGGGAACGATCAAACTACCTGGCATACCTGAAATCCATGATGTAGTCTACGTAAAAGGTATGACTGCAAATATTCTTTCTATTAGTCAAATTTGTGACAAGGGCCATGGAGTTGTCTTCAATGCAAATGGATGTGACATTGTAGACAAAACTAGGAATGTAATTTTTCAAGGAACTCGTGGTAAAAACAACTATTATCTTCTCGATACTCAGTTTAGCAATTGTTGCAATTTGACTAAGGTGGAATCTACACATCTTTGCCATAAACGTTTTGGTCACATCAATTATCGCCTTCCAAATAAGATCATTAACAAAGAACTGGTTAGAGGTGTTCCAAAAATCAATGCAAAGATTGAAGGTGTATCTGGTGCCTGTCAAAAGGGTAAACAAACAAAAGTTCACCATAAATCATCTCGAGATATTCTCACCAAAGCCCCACTTGATTTAATTCATATGGATCTCTTCAAACCAATTCAACAACCCACTGTTGCTGGCAAGAAGTATGCTTTGGCTATGGTAGATGATTACACCATATTCACTTGGGTTGCATTTATATCTCATAAGAATGAAACCCTTGGAGAATTCAAGATTATTGTGAGTAGAATCCAGAACGAACAAGGTCGTAAACTAAAGAAAATTAGGAGCGACTGTGGAACTGAATTCAAGGATACTAAAGTGTTTGAATTTGGTGACGAACTGGGGATTACTCAAAAATATTCTCCACCCATTACTCCTCAAGCTAATGGAGTTTCTGAGAGAAAGAACAGAAATATTCAAGAGATGGCCATGGTAATGCTCCACAACAAAAATCTACCTTTAAGATTTTGGGGAGAAGATGTTTTTACAGCATGTTACTTGATCAACCGTGTTTACTTACGATCTAAAACTCTCAACACTCCTTATGAGTTGTGGTATGGTAGAAAACCCAACTTGCACTATCTTAGAGTATTTGGAAGTAAGTGCTAGAGGGAAATTTGATACCAAAAATGATGAAGGTATTTTCCTTGGCTATGCTTCTGATAGTCGTGGGTTCAGAGTATTTAATCTCCGAACACAGGTCATGATGGAATCTGCTAATGTTATTATTGATGATATTAGTGATTTCCATCAGGATAATTCTCCTACTGAGTTACCTCAAACAGACACAACTGAGGAAGTCAAAGAAATACCGGAATCAGTTGAAGTCATTCCAAATGTTACTGATCCTGATATTTCTAGTGACGAAGAGAAGAGATCTGATCAAGATTCCCCTGACGAACCAGAACATGTTCCCCATCCACGACACCTCTGGGTTCAAAGGAATCATGATCCAAACAGTATTATTGGAGGAAGAGATTATACAGCTAGAACAAGAGGACAACTTCAAAATATTTGTAATTTTGGTTGTTATCTGTCTCTTGTAGAACCAAGAAATATTGATGAAGATCTTAGTGATATCGCTTGGGTGAATGCTATGCATGAAGAGTTAAATCAATTTCAAAGACAAGATGTATGGGAACTCGTACCTTGTCCCTCCAATGTTAATATTGTTGGTACCAAATGGATATTTAAGAACAAGTTTGATAAATTTGGCACAATTGTTAGAAATAAAGCCAGACTTGTCGCTCAAGGATACTCACAAATTGAAGGTATCGATTTTGATAAAACCTTTGCACATGTGGCACACCTTGATTCCATTAGACTCCTATTAGCTCATGCTTGTTTTCTCAAAGTTAAACTTTTCCAGATGGATGTAAAATCTGCGTTCCTAAACTAGGATTTTAAAATAAGAAGTCTATGTTGCTCAACCAAAAGGGTTTGAAAACCATGACTTTCCGGATCATGTTCTCAAACTCAAGAAGGCTTTATATGGGTTAAAACAAGCACCTAGAGCCTGGTTTGAAAAACTTAATACTTCTCTTATTAGGAAAGGTTTCTCAAGAGGTGGAGATGATAAGACTTGTTTACCAAATGGAGTGGGAAAACGTTATCATTACTCAAGTATATGTAGATGATATCATCTATGGATCAACTTCTAAGAAGCTAGCAAAGGACTTTCAAGTTTCACTGGCTAGAGAATTTGAAATGAGCAATGTTGGTGAATTGAAATTATTTCTAGGATTACAAATTCAACAACATAAGGATGGAATTTACCTATCCCAGGAAAAGTATGCAAGATATCTCGTGACACGATTCGGGTTGGATAAGTCTTCTCCAAAATTGACACATATGCCTACTACTGGTAAATTACATAGAGATGAGAAAGGAGCAAAAGTAGATCAAAAGTTGTATCAATCTATTATTGGGAGCCTCTTATATCTAACATCTACTAAACCTGATATTTCTTTTAGTGTTGGTTGTTGTGCTAGATTTAAGGATGATCCAAAGGAATCTCATCTTGCAGCTGCAAAAAGGATCATACGTTATGTCAATCACACTGTCGGGTATGGTCCATCCTACACTTTTGATACTAATACTGACCTTTCTGCTTATTCTGATGCTGATTGGGCAGGATGTGTAGAAGACAGAAAAACTACATCAGGGGGTTTCTACTATGTAGGACCGAATCTTATTGCTTGGAACAAAAGAAGAAACAAAATTCACAATCCCTGTCTACATGAGAAGGAGAGTATATTGTTGTTGGGTCATGTTGTACATAACTTTTATGGATGAAAAAAATGTTGGCAGACTATGGAGTTGATACTGGAATAATGAAGATATTTTGTGATAACTTTAGCACGATTCAAATCACTGAGAATCCTGTTGAGCACTCAAGAACAAAGCACATTGACATAAGATACCATTTTATTCGAGATATTTATGAGAATGGTATCATAAATAAGGAATTTGTTCCTTCTGAACAACAATTGTCTGATATCCTCACCAAGCCATTAGACACTGCCACTTTTCAGCACTTAAGGCAGTCTATTGGTGTTGTTTCAGTTTATTAGCTATTTCAGTAACTCTTGCCCCTGTGCTTATCTCGATCTTTTGGGAAATTAAGTTGGAACTCCGGTAGGTGTATGCCTTGTTTTTTGTTGATTCATCTATTATTTTCTGTAAGAGTGAATAAATCCTTCTTTTCTTTTGAAATTAAGATCACTCTTGTTGTTCCTTTGGAAATGACATATTATGGGGGAGAGTTCTTTTGAACTTGTGCTTAATTGCCAAATATTTGTGGGGAGTGCGGTTGTGGAATATTAGTGGGGTTATCTTGCGTCTTTATAAACTCCTTGATGAATGCATTTAGCTTCGGCTTTATGATTGCATCTAAATAAGATGATATATATTTACCTTTGGTCATAAAATGTCTCTTACGGAAATTTCATTAGGATCCCATCTTGTACCTTTGCCAATTTTATTGACAAAAAGGGGGAGAATTAATATGTATTTCACACTACAAATACATATGGTTTTCGGATCATTATGTAAGGCGGAGTGGTTTCCATGTGAGATGGAGTATTGACTAAGGGGGAGTGAAGTATCACCATAGTATTGTTGTTGAAGTTGTGATGCAATTGGACTTTGATGTTGTGTAATAATACTATGACACTGTATAACAATGATTGAGAACCGATGCTTTTCTCATTGTTATAGCTACAAATTTTCAACAACGATGATGCTAAACTTACAACCTTTGGGATAATTGGACTACTTGGAAGTGACGAAGATTTCGAGTATTGTTGAAGATTAGACATGTGGAATAGGAGCTGCAAAGTTTATTTATATATTTTTTGTATTCCATATGTATTAATAATTTTGCCACTAAAATTGACAAAGGGGGAGATTGTTAGAGCATTGCTCGGTCGGACTCGCATGCGTTTCTATCTCAAGCATGTTTGTCAATGTTAGTGATCAAAACTATAAAGTCTTGATTTCTAGTCTACTATAGCTAAGGTCTCAGACTAGGATAGAAAGTGTATTTGAGCTCAACAACTCCATGGAAATCATCATACAAGATGAAGGACTACTCAAGGAACCAAAGGATCTTCATCGACTAAAAGGTATGTGGAGACTTGAACTTATCTATTTCTTGAAATTCTATCTACTCTATCTCCTATCTTGAGACAAAAGTCGTATTACTATATAGACTAAGAATATACACATGTGATATTTCGAGCTGAGTATATCTCGCTTATCTATTTCTCGAAATATGTGTTGGTAAAGCTTTCGCTTTAGCATAGTTCATCTTTACCTAGTGACGAAAGTCGTGTTATGTTTCAATTACTATGGAAATCGCTCTGACGAAAAATAGTTTGTGAATAACAACTATATAACGTCCTATCAGAATGTTTCAATGATTGAAATGAGAGTTTAGACAATATAACCACTTGGGGATATAAATATTGTTATGGTAACACATATATGTATAAGTCCTTAGCACTTGAACCGAAGTTTGCGAACTTTGTTGATCAAGTGAAACCGGAACTTGAGCAGCCAACTCAGTCCGTGAACTCAATCCGCGAACGTGCGAAGTTCTCGAACCCGATAATTTCTGCTGGAGTTGTAGCTCGATTTCAGTCCGCGAACTGACGGAGGTTCTAAAACCCGAGAATTTCTATTGGAGTTTGTGAACTCCAACCGGTTAACTTGAGTCCGCGAACCCAGTCCGCGAACTTGAGTGGTTATGTCTAAAAACGATGTTCGCGAACTTATCTCAATTAACTAAGGAATGCTTTTTAAAACCGTGGCTTTATAGTTCATGAATCGATTCGAGTGAATCACATCGTTTTTGCTTCAATTGTGTCTTGTGTAATACATGAGATCTCATAGCATCTAACTAGTTCATTTGAGTCATTTGAACTAGTTATGGTGAAGAAGAATATGGTTGATATGAAAGTTATCATTTGGATAACCATTTGGTTGACTAGTATTGAACCAACTATTGTACACGTTTGGGTACGGTTACACAAACCCAAAATCGTCAAGTACATGTGTGTATGACAAGCTAAGTTTTTGATCTAACAGTTGAGAAATATTAGCTTGAATCTATGATCGACACATTTTTGTGTCTAAATTCTCCTCGGTGTCTCTATTGTTAGTCTCGATTTTTGTACTTATTGTGGTGTTTTTATGTTTGTGTAGGTGTTTTTGGAGAAATACACTTGTGTGGAAAAAGCTGCTCGAAAAGTGCTTTTTGGGCCCCAGAGAAATTACTAAAGGCACCCTCAATTTGGATAAGGGGCACCTCAGGGCACCCCAGCTGTTAAAAGCGTCCATGTTTTGGATCGGGGCACACCATCTTCAACAGTTTGAATTTTGGTTTTGGCGGGAAAACATTCACACTTCTGGAAGATTTTCAATTCGTCATTTGGAGGGGTTATAGTGCGATTCAATGGCTCAAATTTCATGGGAAGACTTGATTCATTGTAACAGGCCTGGTATGGTCATTGGTTTCGGTTAGATTTGGCTAGATAATCCATGAGTTAAAAACAGGGCAGTCCGTGCATGGGAGAGATATTCACGAGATTGTATGAGATTTGAACATGATTTGTACGTGCATGATGACTCCAGCAAACAACCAGGAGCGTGTAGGAGTTATACAAGGAATGTTTGACAGCTGAGAACGCGTGGAAGATCAAATATATGGAAAATATTACCGTGAGAATAAAGGAGTAATGAGAAGATATTTTGGAGTTATGAGGAGTAATATTTGGTTCTTTCGAGTATATATAAGTTGCTGGGGTCGAGTAGAAGGGGTACGGAGAGATTGGGAGAGTTTGGGAGACAATAGAGCAATCGAAATCAAGTTGCGAAAAAATATTCTCTGCTGCTGCAAACTGAAGATCGTGAAGAACAGACTCCCGAAAACCGTCGTTTACGCTACAGTGTAAACGACTCACATATGTGGGTCGTAGCGTTACATAAAGGATGGACGCTATCGTTGTATCGTTCTTTGTAACACTTACTTGCAACAAATATAACTGTTACAAAAACCCGGTTTTAATCATTTTCTCCCATTTTTCATTATTTGTAACCACTTTTGAGCATAAATGAAATCAACTTTTGAGTGTGTTACCAACATGATGAGCGGCTAATTCTTTCTTAACCAAGGCAATAGATGAAGCTATTCACACATGAACAATGGGTAACTATTTTATTTTCTCTAATATTTAATTATAATTCACTCAATCACTGCTTTTGCAGAGTTCTTAAAAAGTTTACATAATTTTCTTCATTAGTTGTGATTCAATTAGATAGGTTATGCTTTGGTTAGATAATCTATGCTTGGGGGATACAATTAATTTTTGAGAATATGTTTGATTATTTGTGGATTAAGAAATAAAGGATTAAAAGGATAATTAGAGTTATGAAATATTTGACATCATTCATGTGTAATAGTGGATTCTAGTGTCTTGTTAATTTTCCAATTACTTGAAATCAATTTTGAGTTAAGTTTTCCATAATTTTAAGTTCTACTAAGTCTAGAAATCATTGCCTTCACAAGCCTCAACGAACTCTTTACTACAACTTCAATTGAAAATTACATCAATTTTTGGCGCCGTCGACACGGAGCTTGTCTTTAGGCTTGAGTTTTTAGATTTTTATTCTTTTTTTTTAGGTTTTTTATTTGTTTTTACTTTATTTATTCTTCTTTACGTTTTTGCTTTTGTCTTTTTACTACAGATTTTGGAATTTGGAGCGAAAGAAATATTTGCCAAAGCTTTTGGTGAATACTTAAAGTTTGGAGTTAAAGACAAAGCGAAAGGAGCAAAAGAAGAAGATTTTTTTTTTATTATTATTATAAAAAGAGAGGGAAAAAAAGAGTTTATTTCTTTAGATTGTATTAGGATTTCTTTATTCTTGTAATTTTCTTTTTTTTAGCACTTTACTTTATTTATTTTTTGGACTTTGGACTTTGGACTTGGACATTTGGATATTTTTTTTTTTAAACCCTACGGAAGGGTAGTTTAAATATTAAACTGTTTGCAGAGAAGGACAGTGATTACGATATCACCTCGACCCCTCAGGTTCGTACACGACATAGGAGTCGTGGCCCGAGTCGACTTCAGCGGTTCATCCCCCGTCTGGTACGGGAGGTAAGTTTGTCGAAACACTCGCGAATCCCCTGCCAGCGAGTTACTGTCTTCCTTCGTGTGAATATATGTTGAGGAACTGAAAACAGCTGTTTTAAATTCCTAGTAAAGGGCAAGGACTGGCCATATAAGATAAGGGTTCGGATTTCATCACCGTTCCCTTCTTGCCCACCTTAGGGAAACGAAACCTAACGCGAACCTAAGCCTTAAAATTTGGATTAGAACGAGACCGATAGGGTAACGAGCTTAATAGGAAACTCGTTCGAAAAATATTGGTTACTCTTTTGAGCATTATTTTAAGTTCATAAAAGTTTCTGTGAGTTGAATGCGTGCCTACGCCGCCCTGTAATGCGGTGAGGCCTTAGGTATCAAAGCTCCAGCAGCTTCCCTCACCTCTATTCAACTTACTTAAACGCAGATTGATTCCAGAGGGGTTTGATCAGATTGTAATGAATTCCCTTTTGGAGGATTAGAAGCTGGTCTATAAAACAATCTAAGTGAAGCCATCATGCTTTTTGTTTGCTAGAAATCTCTAGGTTTTCTTTGGTGGAGTCAGCCTACTTTGTGTTTGCTTAGAACCTCCCTTCCTTTTAGGATTTTTATTTTTATTTTGTTTTTCTAGTGTATGCCCGAGGTCATTAGAGAACGGTCTTGGAAAAGAAACAATCTAGGTCGTTTGATTAGTGACAAACCTAGTAGTTCTTCTTGTGAAGGCGGGGAGATCGAAGACTCTTCTTTTGAGAGCCCCGTTTTTGGAAACTTTAGTTTTGAGAATCTATCTCTTTGTGAGGAAAGTACCCCTAGTACGTCAGCTGTGTCAGCAATGACTACTTTGAAAGATTACATGTTCCCAACTAGGGTCAACCGAGCTTCGTGCATTAAATTGCCAGCCAATACGGCTAATTTTGAGATAAAACCTAGTATTCTTCAGATGATCCCTATATTCTTAGGAAAAGATGATGAGAACCCTTATTTTCATATTAGGGACTTTGAGGAAATTTGTGGGAGAGTTAGAATAAAAGACCTTACTGATGAAGTCTTGAAACTTAAGATGTTTCCCTTTTCCTTGAGAGATAAAGCCAAGACCTGGCTTAACAACCTACCATCTGAATCCATTGAAACATGGCAGGAATTGATTGCAGCTTTCTATATGAAATTCTACCCTAAGCATAAAACTGCAGCTGTTAGGTAGAAAATTAGTGCTAGTGTGCAACAAGAGGGATAATCTCTTTATAGGTTTTTAGAGAGATTCAATGATCTCCTATCCCAGTGTCCTCACCATGGATTTGATAAGATGAAACTTGTGGAGATTATTTATAATGGTTTAGACTATTCGACTAAATCCATGGTCGAGTCTATGTGCGCTGGTGAGTTCACTAATAAAACTATTGATGATGCTTTTACCTTCTTAGGAACTATCGCTGAAAAATCCCAACAGTGGGAGCCTTTTGTTGAACCCCCTAAAAGACTCTTGGTCAATAGAAGTAGCACCAATGTGGTAGAAACAAGCTTCGAGTCAGATGCTAAGTTTTCTGCTTTGTCTAGAAGGTTAGAAGCTTTGGAAATGGGTCAGTCTAAAAATAGGTCCCTTGTTGAACCTAATAGAGCCTCTCAAGTCTCTAGTTGTGTAATAGAGCCCGATAACTTATTTTGGGAAGGTCATGTTAGTGAAGAACAAGCCCATGCTGTCTATAACAATGCTAGGTTTGAGAACCGGCAAAATTTTGACCCATACTCAGATACCTACAACCCTGGTTAGAGAAACCATCCTAATTTTTCTTGGTCTAAGGGCCAGAATCAAGGACAGCCTAGTAATTCTCAGCCTCCCCTAGGTTTTGGTTATGCTAAGAACTCTTCAGGTCAATCCCATTTCCAGAACCATTCGGATAAAAAGATCACAAGTTTAGAAGAGACTCTCGCCTCGTTTATTAAAAGCTCTGAAAAGATCAACCAAATGGTTGCACAAGGGATAGAAGAAAGTAAGAGTATAGGTTATGCTAACTCTCATGCTATTTCCGAGTTGAAAACCCAGGTTAGTCATATAAATGAGTCTTTGAGGGAAAAAGGTAAGTTTCCTAGTCAAACTCAACCCAATCCTAGAGGAGTTCATAAAGTAGGTGGAAGAACATTAGAACATGTGAATGCTATTAAAACCCTTAGGAGTGGTAGAGTGGTAGACAACAAGGTAACCATTCCTGATAGTGAACATGATGTAGTTCACCCTGTTGAGCCAGAAAATGATGAAGAGACTGATAGAGTCTCTAATGAGACCAATGAGGGTCCTGTTTAGTCCGGCTTTGTTCCTAGATCCCCTTTCCCCAAGCTGCTAGTTCCAACTAAAAGGGAGTCCAACTTTAATGATATATTAGAGGTTTTTAAACAGGTAACTATCAACCTACCATTGTTGGATGCGATTAAGCAGATTCCCGCTTATGCCAAGTTTCTCAAGGACTTGTGTACACGAAAGCGTAAGCTTAGTGTCCAAAAGAAAGCCTTCCTAGCTAGTAATTTGAGTTCTATTATTCAGAATACCACTACTCCTAAGTACAAAGACCCAGGGTCCCCTACCATTGCTTGCACAATAGGTAAATACCTTGTTGAGAAAGCGTTGCTTGACTTAGGATCCAGTGTGAACTTATTTCCATACCATGTGTACCTTAAGCTAGGACTTGGTGAGATGAAACCTACCCAGATGACTCTTCAGTTAGCTGATAGGTCCGTTAAAATTCCTCGTGGTGTGATCGAGGATGTTCTTATATAGGTCGACAAGTTTATTTATCCAGTGGGTTTTGTTATCCTAGATACGCAACCTGTCCCTGACCCAGAGAACCAGATACCGGTAATTTTAGGTCGCCCATTTTTATCTGCATCCAATGCGATCATTAACTGTCGAACTGGTATTATGAATTTGTCTTTTGGTAATATGACTATTGAGCTGAACGTCTTTCATATTAGTAAGCTACCATCTGAACTAGATGACTCGAACATAGAAGAGGTGTACATGATAGGAACATTAGTTGAGGATTCATTACCAAACACTTTGTTAGAAGATCCACTAGAGAAATGCCTAGCTCACTTTGGGATTGATTTTGATGATGATGATGTGATTAATGAGGTGAATGCTTTGTTAGATTCAACCCCTTTGATAGACACTAGTAATGGATGGAAACCTAAGTTCGAACCTCTACCCGTTTCTGAGTCAACCCTAGTTCCTTCGTTAGAAAAGCCTCCTAAATTAGACCTTAAACCATTACCAGATACCTTAAAGTATGTGTTTTTAGGCCCATCTGAAACTTTACCTGTGATTATTGCTTTCGATTTGGATAATGATCAGGAAAGTAGGCTAGTAACCGTCCTTCAAAACAACAAGGAAGCTTTAGGGTAGACCATAGCAGACATTAAGGGTATAAGTCCTACTGTTTGTATGCATCAGATTTATTTAGAGGAAGACACTAAACCTTCTAGGGAGATGCAACGTCGACTGAACCCTAATATGAAAGAAGTAGTTCAAACCGAGGTTCTTAAGCTATTAGATGCAGGCATTATCTACCCTATTTCCGACAGTAAGTGGGTCAGCCCCGTTCAGGTTGTTCCCAAGAAATCTGATATTACTGTAGTCCAGAATGATGACAATGAGTTAATCCCAACCCGAATTACCACGGGTTGGCGTGTTTGTATTAAATATAGAAATTGAACAAGGTCACTAGGAAGGACCACTTTCCCCTTCCCTTCATCGACCAAATGCTAGAAAGATTAGCTGGTCGTAGCCATTTTTGCTTTTTAGATGGATTTTGCGGCTATAATCAGGTTCCTATTGCCCCAGAAGACCAAGAGAAAACCACTTTTACCTGTCCCTTTGGTACCTTTGCGTATAGACGCATGCCTTTCGGGCTATGTAATGCCCCTGCGACCTTTCAGCGTTGTATGTTGAGCATATTTTGTGACATGGTAGAACGGTTCTTAGAGGTCTTTATGGATGATTTTTCAGTGTTTGGTTCATCTTTTGATGAGCGCTTGCATCATTTGTCATTAGTTTTGACTAGGTGTAAGGAAAAAAATTTAGTGCTGAATTGGGAAAAATGTAATTTCATGGTTCGTTCAGGAAAAGTTCTACGGCATATCGTATCTTCGAAGGGTATAGAGGTAGATAGATCCAAAGTTGACCTTATTAAAACTTTACCGGTCCCAAAAACCGTAAAAGATATTAGGTCGTTCTTAGGGCATGCATGTTTTTATCGTCGATTCATTAAGGATTTTAGCTTAATTTCTAGACCTCTTTGCAATTTGCTTGCAAAAGATGCTAAGTTTGTCTTTGATGATGCTTGTTTAGAGGCTTTTGAGAAGCTTAAGTCTTTACTCACTACCGCCCCCATAGTACAGGCACCCAACTGGAACCTACCCTTTGAGATCATGTGCGATGCTTCAGATTATGCTATTGGTGTTGTGCTAGGTCAGCGAGAAAACAAATTACTTCATGTGATTTACTATGCTAGCAAAACTCTGAATGAGGCCCAGATGAACTATACCACTACCGAGAAGGAACTGTTGGCCATTGTGTTTTCCTTAGAAAAGTTTAGATCTTACCTCTTAGGTTCTCAGATCGTAATCTATACTGATCATGCTGCTTTGAAATACCTTTTTTCTAAGAAGGATACCAAAACTAGATTGATTAGGTGGATCCTTTTATTACAAGAATTTTGTCCAGACATTAGAGACAAAAAGGGTGCAGAAAATGTAGTAGCAGACCACTTATCTGGGCTAATTGTTAGTTCCCATGATGATTCCCTTCATATAAGGGACAGATTTCCTGATGAACAATTGTTCTCTGTTTCCCAATCACCTTGGTATGCGAATATAGTGAACTATCTTGTTACTGGTCTAATGCCCCAACATTGGGGTAAACAAGATCGTTCTAGGTTTTTAGCCGAGGTTAAGCACTTCTTTTGGGATGATCCTTATTTGTTTAAGTATTGTCCAGACCATATTATTAGGAGATGTATACCTGAGAGTGACCAGTCCAGTATTATTTCCTTTTGTCATGATCATGCTTGTGGGGGTCACTTTAGTGCTAAGAAGACTGCTGCTAAGATATTGCAATGTGGATTTTATTGGACTTCGTTGTTTAAAGACTCCCACAGTTACTGTGTTACTTGTGAGCGTTTCCAGAAATTAGGAACCATTTCCCGTAGGAACATGATGCCCTTGAACCCTATTTTAGTTGTTGAGGTCTTTGATGTGTGGGGTATTGACTTTATGGGTCTGTTTCCTAATTCTTTTGGTAACCTATACATCCTTGTCGCTGTAGACTATGTTTCTAAGTGGATTGAGGCGGTTGCGTGTAATACCAATGACCATAGGGTTGTGATTGAGTTCTTGAAAAATAATATACTTACACGTTTTAGTACACCGCGAGCTATAATTAGTGATGGAGGGTCGCACTTTTGTAATGGACCTTTTAAGATTTAATGAAGAAATATGGTATTACACATAAGGTAGCTACCCCATATCATCCACATACCAGTGGTCAGGTAGAGGTTTCCAATAGGGAGATAAAATGTATATTAGAGAAAACAGTTAATCCTAATCGGAAAGAATGGTCGTCTAGGCTTACTGATGCCTTATGGGCTTACCGTACTGCGTTTAAGACCCCCATTGGAATGTCGACTTATCGGCTTGTGTATGGAAAGGCATGACATTTACCTGTTGAGTTAGAACATAGAGCTTATTGGGCTGTTAAGCAGCTAAATTTTTCACTTGACAAGGCAGGAGCCCACAGGAAACTCCAGCTCAATGAGTTGGACGAGATTCGTATAGATGCTTACGATAGTGCGAAGGAGTATAAGAACAAAATGAAACTTGTGCATGATAGAAATATTTTACGGAAGTCATTTTCTCCAGGTCAAAAAGTTCTTCTGTATGATACCCGCTTGCATCTTTTCCCTGGGAAGTTACGTTCTCGGTGGACGGGTCCTTTTATTGTTTGCACTATTTTTCCTCATGGAGTTGTTGAGATCGAGACACCGGATGGTAGTAGTTCTTCGAAGGTTAATGGTCAGAGATTAAAACCCTTTTTAGATCCCTTTCCTACAGGTGATGTTGAGGAGGTCCCTCTGGAGGACCCTGTTTACCCTTGGTTGACCATCGAGGCGATTGTATGTTGTATATTAGTTTTTGATTTCTCTCTTCACCCAGGTACTATCTTCCCGACTTCTCTCTTTACTGATTCCTCATGTTACTTTACTTTTTTTTGGTATCACTCTTTCATTAGAAACATTGAGGACAATGTTAGATTTAAGTTTGGGGGTGGGGAAGAACTTTTTAGTTGCACTTTTGAAACTTCTAGCGTCACATGGTATCCGGTTAACTAAGTTTACATACTTTTTCTCACCAAAAAGTTAGAAATTGGAATGCTAGGGATAACAACCTATTGAGACATTAGAGAAAAAGACATTGAGATCCTTGAAATTCAGGAGAGAACTTGTTCCTTTTAGAGGGTAACCGTGATGGACCTAACCATCCATGATGGAAAGGCAAGTAGGTCAGGAAATGCCAGAAAGACAAATCAACCTCATAATGTAGTTTTAGTTACTAGATTACAACTCTATCTCGGTAGAAACTTATCATCATCAACAAACGGAGCGACATCAAAATCTATGAAGAAAGTTGAAGACGTTTAAGGTTTAGAAGCAACAATAGAAAAGAATAATTCAAAGAAATCAAAGTTGAAGAAGTTATAAGAGAAAATTATTTAAGTTGTTGGAATTCATGATACCAAGACATCACGAGTTGCGAAGATCTAAGTTTTTAAGTCCTTTTCTCTTGGCCATGTAAATTTTTGTCGTGTAATTTTTGTGTTTCAAAAAAAAAAAAAAAAAAAACGAAAAAAAATCATCATTACGTCCTTTTTATTCTATAATTAGTTTTGTGTTCAATAAGGTCATAGGGAAGTAGAAGTTTATATGTCAAGCAAGAAATCAAAGAGAAGAGTTAATTGTCAAGGTTCTATGAGGTTCGATAGTTTATCATCAATAGTTGAAGACCGAAGAAGACGTTGTTTCTACTGAGCACTATGAGAGAGTCGAAGAAAGACACATTTGGTTGCTTTGTTAGTCCGCTTTCAATCTGACACAAGATCTTTCCAGCACTGGTTCAACTCATCACACGTAATTAGTACAGCTGTGTAGCATATGTCCCTCTCATTTTTATCTCTCTCCTAATCTTATCCATCTGTAAATCAGCGGACGCATCTTACAATGTTTATATAGCTGTCTAGCGGATATCTCTTTATCTAGCAGTGTTGCGGATGTGTCTCCCCTTTTCTTCAGTCAGCTTTAGAGTTGGCACCTTTAATTTCTCTGGCATTCTAGTCACTTGGAGATAGGTCGAGAATTTTTATGTCCTCATAGCTCTTTGGATACTTGTGACCAATTAGAAGTACAGGTTTTGTGGGTACACCTCTAGTAAACCCTCCGGAGACAACACTCCTCCACTAGGGACACCTAGCGGTTTAACGGCTTACTGCACGTGCTAAGTGTAGTCATTTTATTTTCTAGATTAGATTTGCTCGGGACTAGCAAATAATAAGTTTGGGGGTATTTGATAGACACATTTTTGTGTCTAAATTCTCCTCGGTGTCTCTATTGTTAGTCTCGATTTTTGTACTTATTGTGGTGTTTTTATGTTTGTGTAGGTATTTTTGGAGAAATACACTTGTGTGGAAAAAGTTGCTCGAAAAGTGCTTTTTGGGGCCCCAGAGAAATTACTTAAGGCACCCTCAATTTGGATAAAGGGCACCTCAGGGCACCCTATCTGTTAAAGGCGCCCATGTTTTGGATCGGGGCACACCATCTTCAACAGTTTGAATTTTGGTTTTGGCGGGAAAACATTCACACTTCTTGCAGATTTTCAATTCGTCATTTGGAGGGGTTATACTGCGATTCAATGGCTCAAATTTCATGGGAAGACTTGATTCATCGTAACATGCCTGGTATGGTCGTTGGTTTCGGTTAGATTTGGCTAGATAATCCATGAGTTAAAAACAGGGCAGTCCGTGCATGGGAGAGATATTCACGAGATTGTATGAGATTTGAACGTGCATGATGACTCCAGCAAACAACCAGGAGCGTGTAGGATTTATACAAGGAATGTTTGACAGCTGAGAACGCGTGTAAGATCAAATATATGGAAAATATTTTCGTGAGAATAAAGGAGTAATGAGAATATATTTTGGAGTTATGAGGAGTAATATTTGGTTCTTTCGAGTATATATAAGTTGTTGGGGTCGAGTAGAAGGGGTACGGAGAGATTGGGAGAGTTTGGGAGACAATAGAGCAATCGAAATCAAGTTGCGAAAAAAATATTCTCTGCTGCTGCAAACTGAAGATCGTGAAGAACAGACTCCCGAAAACCGTCGTTTACGCTACAGAGGTAAACGACTCACATCTGTGGGTCGTAGCGTTACATGTGGATGACGGTGACGCTACTGTTGTATCTTTCTTTGTAACACTTACTTGCAACAATTATGACTGTTACAAAAACCCGGTTTTAATCATTTTCTCCCATTTTTCATTATTTGTAACCACTTTTGAGCATAAATGAAATCAACTTTTGAGTGTGTTACCAACATGATGAGCGGCTAATTCTCTCGTAACCAAGGAAATGGATGAATCTATTCACACATGAACAATGGGTAACTATTTTATTTTTTCTAATATTTAATTATAATTCACTCAATCACTGCTTTTGCAGAGTTCTTAAAAAGTTTACATAATTTTCTTCATTAGTTGTGATTCAATTAGATAGGTTATGCTTTGGTTAGATAATCTATGCTTAGGGGATACAATTAATTTTTGAGAATATGTTTGATTATTTGTGGATTAAGAAATAAAGGATTAAAAGGATAATTAGAGTTATGAAATATTTGACATCATTCATGTGTAATAGTGGATTCTAGTGTCTTGGTAATTTTCCAATTACTTGAAATCAATTTTGAGTTAAGTTTTCTATAATTTTAATTTCTACTAAGTCTAGAAATCATTGCCTTCACAAGCCTCAACGAACTCTTTACTACAACTTCAATTGAAAATCACATCAATCTAATCAGGTTTTCATCTAACGGTGAATATTGAATGCTTTGTTACTAATCCAACATTGATTGCAAACCCTGATTTGAAAGGCAACTGGGAAACCTAATCCCCACACATTCTATGTGATATTAGTTTGCTAAGCTAGAGTCGATTCTCCTTTAACCTTTGGTTTTCTTCTTCTAAAACTAGGTTAAAGACTTAAAGACTTCATTTGGATAGCGAAGCCAGATCGATACTACTTTTCTTGTAGTTATGTGATATGATCTTGTTGTTTCTATCGTAAGAGTACAATTGTAATAATTGGCTTGAGAATTATATCTCCGATAGGCAAGATATAAAAGTAATCACAAACATATTCGTCTTATCGTTTGTGATTCCTCAATAATATTCTTCGCTGCGTCGATTAAGTTTATTGTGAGGTGATTGATAAAACTGAGCTGTTTTTCGGGAATATAAGCCTGGTTTTATTGATTGGTTCATGTTCACCTTGATTTATCAAAAGACGGAACAAAAATCATAGGTTTATTCGTGGGAGACGGATTTATATATCTTGTAGACTTTTCTGTGTGAGACAGATTTGTTTATTAAAGTCTTAGACTTTGGGTCGTAGCAACTCTTGGTTGTGGGTGAGATCATCTAAGGGAATCAAGTACGCAGTATCATGCTGGGATCAGAGACGTAGGACCATAAATGTACCTTAGATCAGTGTGTGATTGATTGGGGTTCAACTATAGTCCAGACCGAAGTTAATTTGGAGTAGGCTAGTGTTTTTAGCGGCTTAATACAGTGTATGTTTAAACTGGACTAGGCCAGGGTTTTTCTGCATTTGCGGTTTACTCGTTAACAAAATTGTGGTGTCTGTGTTATTTCTTTTTCGCATTATAATTCGTTATATAATTGAAATAATACAGGTTGTGCAAGTAGAATATAAGACCTTATTGGTTGTTGATTTAAATTGATTGACACTTGGATATTGGTCTTTGGTACCATCCAAGTTATCTCTCTTTGATTGAGACTCGCGGATTGTATTTGCTTGAGTAAATCAAATCGAGAGATTGAGATAATAACTCCTTGAGATATTTTCTATTTGATTGAGTCTAGTTTATTCTCTAGAAAGTAACTCGGAGTTGTCCATACAGATTGCTAATCAAAATATTGGGCGTGGTTGTTAGACCCCCGCTTTTTCACCGTTCCGAAAGGTGCATAGTCAGGAAACGGCTGATATCCTGAAGGCGTTATTGCTCTCAATCTTACATAGAACCGCTTGGACCTATACATTGTCTCTCTACATAGTCAGGAACAGTGAGTGTCACCATCCTGAAGGCGTTACTGCTCTTAATCTTACATAGAACCATCCAATCGTTCTTCTATGTTGAGGGGGGTCTCTCTCCTGTAGTCAGTGAACAGTGAGTATCACCGACCTGAAGGCGTTATTTCTATCAATCTTACGGAGAACCGCCCAATTATGTTATTCTACATAGAGGGCATGATGAAATGCGTGGTACCGAACGCTCAGATAGTGGAGGCCTTTCAGGAAACATATTCATCATGGCTTCGTAAAATATGAATCGTCACATGCCTGAAGCCGTATCAGAAACATGCAGTATCATGATTTTACGGTTTTTACCTTTGTTGAAAATCCACCATTAACAATAAGATGGTTTTGTTATTAGTTAATGAATAACTAAGGTCAGAAAATCAGCAAGGAGGTTGTTGATGTTGAGTTGTTGAGTTGGTTTGCGATCAAAGGTAATAGGCTCTAACCAATGATTTTATTTTGAAGTTTATTTAATTAGTTAATGATGGTTCTGATTTGGTTTCATCCCTAATACTAAAGCTGAGATTTAAGGTTTGCAAACAACTTGGGGATTTCTTGCGGTTTGTGTACTACTTTAAATTAAGAAGTAACACTTATGAATTTGTGGCTTATTGGTTCAATATGTGTGTTCACTTGTTCATATGATGTGTATGTTTATCTGTTCATCTAAAAATCGTTGTTACTGCATACCTATATTAGCTGAAGCATGTTTTGTTATTTCCTGGCAGAACTACTATGTTCGTTTAGAGGTATCATAGTATCTGAAAAGCGAGCAATTTATTTCTAGGTGATTGTAAGAAATTCTATGTGTGTTTAACGAAATACGAATAGGATAAGTGGTTAACGAAATACGTTATCTTTAGTGTAAAAACCAAAATTACAATTTGTGAAAATGCACTGTAGTTGTTATTACTCTGATATCTCTTTCACCATAAATCTAAATTAGAGAAACGATACCATTACGGTTATGCACTCGAAATGAGCTACGACTTGACAAGTAACACCTAGGTATAGTTTCTAGTTTAAGGTCGCCGAAATCAGGCACAATGTTGCTGAATTCCAGATTAGAATTATGAAGTTCTTCTCCTAAGGTTTGTATTGTAAATCGGTTTGATAAAACTTGATGAATATTGTATGTTATATACTAATCCTCGTGGTGGGATGTTTGGCTTGACTAGGAACAGGTTGTAACTGACTTGTAAGGCGCCAGTCTTTTAACTATATTTTCTAAATTCTCATTTTGTTATGATTTATGTTGCTGGGTTCTTGAGAATTAAGGGTATGGGTACTTAATATTAATCAAGTGAATTGTGTACTTAGGTGTGTTGTGCACACACTATGCCTTCCACCATTACATTCGTACGAGATTCATCCTCTAACAACCATTCTCTCCCTTTGTCAAATTTCTAATAAAATGAATTGTTTAGTTCATATTATATTGTTGCCATTCTTTTAATTATCTCTTGGTATTTACGAGTACTTTATAAATCATTTGTGTTACTTAGGTAAATGGGTATCATTAAGTACTTACAACTAGATGGAGATGGTGTTACTTCTTAGTTTGCAGTAATATGTGGTCAACTGTTGTTTTTGATCTTAAAACTGCTAGAGGTGGTTGTTGCCCATTTATTAGTAGTTTATACCACCTAATGAGAGATAGTTGCTATCACTGTGGGTAGTTCATACTATCTAAAAAATGACGAACTACGGTCGTGCTTGATCCCTTCGAGCAATAGAGAGGGTACGTAGGCAGCCTCTATTGATCGCTGTCGTAGGCGTCAAAAATAAATTACACTTTCTTACTACTCAAAATATATAATATAGCAAGGGCAAGAAAGGATTGTTCCCATAGAGAGGACTAAGGTTGTCAAGTTGTTTCGATTTCCTATAATAACAATTGGGGGTATTTCTGATTTTTATAAAGCAAAAATAAAATAAAAACAAACAAAGAGATAAAGCACGCAAATCACAGATGTAAAGATATTGGTTAAGGATTTCGTCTTCATTCACTAACATGATCTTGTCATAATAACTAGAATTGATATTTAATCTCTCATTATCGAAGGCCCTAGGATACCTTGATCGCAAGAATATCCCGCTAATTTCCTCTTGTCATCAACAAACACATTAAAAGATGCGAGTATGAGTTCTATCTAATAGAACAACCTAACGTGTAAAAGCACTAATCAAGTTTAATTCCCTAGATGCATTAAGTTATATGAAATCAGGCCAATCAAATCAATCGAACGTGGAAAGCGCACTAATTCAATTTAACAAAGGTCAAGGTTCACATATGATCATAAGAATATATCACTACAAACTATAATCATATTTATGCTACTTGCAATCAGGAATTATCACTTTTGCATATAATAACCCTAATCTAGAAATAGATATGCATGTGAGTTCTACCAATTTGCAACTTGACAAAACAAACATTCAATCATGTAACAATATTAATGGTGAATCATAAACGATAATATGAGACAAAACTAGTTTATTGAACAAGAAATATGTTATGTGAAATCCAACTAATTCATAACCAATGAGAAAATTAAGTACTCATGCTCATGGAGTTCATAACAAGAATAAAGAGAAGAATTTCCATGTCTAAAACCCTAGAACAAAAAAGTAGAAGATAAAGATATGATATCTGATTAGAGAAAAGTCTTCTCTTTTATATGTTTTTCAATTTCCATAAAGGATACTCTTTCCAAACTAGGTCACGCCTCATTATTCTCAAAAGTCCATCTCTAAGTGGTCCACCAAGCCCATGTGTTAAAACATCTCTTCTGGAAATTATGGGTCCAAAACAGGGTTACCGGATTACCAACGTCATCACCGGAATCCGGTTGCCGGAATTTGTCACCGAAAAACTATCTTCGGCCACCTGAGCATGTATCCGACTATCGTAACTCCCCGCAACTCACTATCTTTCTCTGCATTTCATACACTCACAATTCAGAGCCATATATTGCAAATGAACCATCTAAGCCAATTCTTGGATTCTTGCGGAAACGTGTCCAAAAGCGTGACCCGTTACTCATATATCCGGCCGTTGACTCTTGCATCCAAAACACTTTACCTTTATGATTGACTGAAACATTTTGATCCCCACTTTAATCTCTGGAATCCGACATCCCGGCCTATGCTCACTGGCTCGCCATTCTTGCTGAGTTTTCGCACAGTTTTTGCATTCTCATTCCATTTTGAGGCCTGTAGTGACAACACAAGGCCTTCCCTGTAATTTGATATCACATACATTCAACACAAATCCATTTTATCCCCTTAACTCCATCACCAACTGCATCTTTAGCTCTTCCTTGTAAGCCATACAAACCAACAAACCATTTTATTTCATGGAATCTACATAATTCTGCAATCTCCCAGCTGAATAGCATCAACACTAGAGCTACATCACCTGCAGCACAACTGCAATACTGCAATACACAGACTCAAGCCATCTCTATACTCCATCCACTTACCATTTCAGCTTCATTCTATCACTCAAACCCATCTATTCCTTGTTGCTTCGATCCATGACCAGCTGATTAGCAGCACCAATGCCTGCAACTCTGTTGTTTTCCAGCTCTTCTAACCTGTTCTCACCCATTTCAGATTCATTCCCTGTAAAGCATACATCTAATATTTTGACTCCTCCATTCCTGACATTCTCAGCTCATGTAGCTCGTATCCTCTACCTGCAGTTTAAACATTGCACAACTACGATACCAGCTTATTCATCATTTCAGTTCAATTCCACCTATCTTGAATCAATTCCTACAACTTCAACCTCATATTCAAATTCCAGCTTCCATTGCATCTAATTGCCAACAGCAGCCAATACTTCTCTGCTGCAACTGCGGCTCTTTCGTCACCTGAGTTCAAACACCAACTCAATCTCTTGTAATTCTGCAACCTCCAGTTGTGCACTTCAGCTCTACATATTCATCTAGTTTGTATATATACTCAACAGCCCCACCAGAACCAGCAATCCCTTCTATCCTCTCAACAGTAGCTCCAATTCATGACTGCGGCACCTATAACCCTTTTCCAGTTGGCCCTGCAATCCTATTTGTATCTCCTAATTTGACACAGTACTACCTGCAATAATACCATCTCTGAGTCCTCTATCCATCACTGCAATATGCTCTGTCAGTCACAATTTACTGCTTCTGCAACACAGCCAAGCTTCCATCCACATGCACCAGCTGTAACTCAGCCCTGAATTGCAATTCACAGCCATCTTGTAAATCAAGCTGCCGCAATTCCGTAAGCTCGAGCCCCCATATATGTTGTAATTAAGCACCAGCAGAATCATTGAAACCAACACACTTCTGACATTACTTCTTCACCATGTGCAGCAAACCCAAGCTCCTTCGTCTCTTGCTTGCAGGACTAATACATCTCCACCATTCAGTAACCATTAGTACCTGCACTGCCATCAACAACAACAACTCGTTCAATACCCTTTTTATAGGCTGCAAAATAATGTCCTAAACCTTTGCAAACCAATCACAAAAAAAATAAAACACCGACTTCTCGGCACATCAGAGAACCCATAGCCCTTGTAGTTTGAACCCTGAAATACATGACCCAGACTCCTGGCTAGTTGATGCTGCGAAGTGGACTGGTGCAAGAGTGTTTGGTCCCTTAGGTATTTTCCCAAACATTTTGTTTGTGTGAAACTAGTCACAGGGAGACAACCCCAGTTGGTGTTGTATGAGCTCTCTTCCAACCTGTAATTCAAATTAAAAACAAACCCATTATCCTGAACATACACGAAAACTCAAAACGCACCTTTTGTTCGAGACAGTGCAATTTCATTTCATGTTCTACTGGTATTATCAAGTTCTAAAACTCCACCAATGTTCACAAATTCGAACCAAATACTGCAAGCAACTTGAGCTATAATCTCCTCACAAAATCGAGCCACTGATTCACCCCAAATACTCAACAGAACCCATGTCTTCAACGACTCAATTTCTTCTCCTATTTCTGGTTCAGAATGCCAGCAAATCACTCCATTCTTCCTTCTTAACATCTCAAATACACCACCAGACTTCAGTGAACTCATCTCCTTCTTGCCCTGTAATAACCCCAAATTCCATCCATGACAGCGACCACCAGATCCACCATCATAATTGTCACGATCTCAACAGCATCGCCTCTATTTTCCTTGCCTCTTCTGAATTTCAGACGAAATGATTGAGATGAATCACACTTCTCTCTCAATTTTAGGCATTTGGTAGTAATGGAAAGGATACTTGCACCCCACTGTAGGATAAGGGCCACCTGAATTTATTTGGCCTGTCAGTTCCAAGTAACTGACGGCCTAGTTCTCTGTTCAGCTGTCAATCTTGGGAGACTGACAGTTTAGTTTCCTGCATAATTCTTCATTCTAATGTGTTGGTGAGCTGAGTGCTTGCTAGCTTCGAGTCTGTGAACATCCAATGTTGCCAAATGATGCCATGAGCCCCCATTTCTTCTCGTTTTATGTCATATGACTCCACAACACCTAATAAACTCAAAATCAATCATAAGATACATAATTTACAAGAAAACTTGCAAAGAAAGCATAAACAATAGATAAATATCAAGGTGTTTTAGACACCTATCAGCTATGCGGTTCAACATAACTCTACAAGGTCGTTCATATCATCTGAAAGTGTTGGTTGCTGTTTTGGAAGCTCATACCATCTATTCGGAGATGATTGCAACCTTGGAATTATATATCGTTGGTAAGAGGTAGTTGCAGTATTGGCTGTTCATACTACCTAGCGAGAGATGACTGTTACCATATCCCATTTTTTGGCAATTGGCCATATAAATTATTGGAATCGACAACTGGCCATTTCTTATTTTTCATCAATTGGCCGTCTGTTATTTTGGGCAATTGTCCCTATGTTATTTTCGGAAATTGGCCGTATGTTATTTCGGGCAATTGGCCCTCTGTTATTTTTCGGCAATTAGCCGTCTGTTATTTTGGGCAATTGGTCGTATGTTATTTTGGGAAATTGGTCGTCTGTTACTTTGGGCAATTGTCCCTCTGTTATTTTTCGGCAATTGGTCGTCTGTTATTTTGGGCAATTGGCCCTATGTTATTTTCGGCAATTGGTCGTCTGTTATTTTGGGAAATTGGCCGTCTGTTATTTTTCGGCAATTGGCCGTCTGTTATTTTGGGCAACTGGCCATATGCTATTGTTGGCAATTGACCATCTCTTATTTTGGAAACTGGCTAACTTTTATTCTTATTTTGGCAACTGCCCGACTTTTATTCTTGGCAATTGGCCATCTCTTGTTTAGGAAAAAAATTGGAATCCTCCTGGAATTTTATGAGTATTATGGTATGGGACATATACTCATAAAATTCACTTTTGCTTGTGTTTATGATATGTATATGATAGGGTTATCTGGGGTAGTTTATATTTGTAGTTTCCTGGTGATTTTGTCACATTTTTGCTTGAGTATATTATTTGGATCTTGTGTAAATTATTTTCATGGCTGTAAGGAGAACTTAGTTAACTTGGAGTTTGAAAGGTCTAACTTCGGATGCTTTATCAGACCGCATTCGGAACCTTATTTTACTAGCAGGTCTAAATGTATATATTACTACTGTCTGTTTGGAGTTTCCTTGTTGTCTAGTGTCATCGTACTAGCAAGTGTCTCTTTGAGCATTGTGTGGTGTTAAGTTTGCCATTAACTTTTACATCCCTTAAGTTTGAATATTAATTTCATGCCTAATCTAAAATCATTCTCTTGATTCTTTTGGATATCTGTCACGTACTTAAACCACTATTGGTAATTAAACTGTTGATGCCTCTTGTTCTTAATCATGTCATTCCTTTATAAATATTTGGATTTTGTGTATAGTTTTAACCTTCGAGTGGCGTATCGGGGTTTGGCCTTGCTAAATGGGTTGAAAACCAATCTTTTTAGAAGGGAAATTTTCCGGTCTGTTACAAGTTTTCAAACCAACAACTATTAGAATTTTTATATCTCTCGAAGTCAAGTTCAATTGGAATATCAAACAGTTAGATGTTAGGAATGCATTCTTGCATGGTGATTTACAAGAGGATGATTACATGATCCAACCACCAGGTTTTCAAGATAAGGAACATCCAGATTATGTCTGTAAGTTACATAAATCACTATATGGTTTGAAACAAGCACCAAGGGCATGGTATGAAAAGTTACTAGATGTACTTGTTGACCTTGACTTCACACCATTCTTAGCAGACTCTTCTTTATTTGTTCAAAAATTTGGTTTAAGAATCACTATATTCTTAGTTTATGTGGATAATATTTTAATTACTGGAAATAATTCTTCTTATTGTGATCATGTTATTTCTTATTTCAACAAATACTTCCCAGCCAAGGATTTAAGTTTACTCAACTACTTTCTAGGAATGAAAGTCAGAAGAAGTAGTTCAGGCATATTTTGTTCATCATACAAAGTACTCTCTGGATATTCTTCAAAAGAGTAATATGGTTGGCTCAAAACCATGAAGCTCACCTTGTCCGTCAGGTGCCAAACTCAGTGCAACAAATGGTGACTTAGTTTCGAATCCAACCGAATACATGTCTCTGGTTGGTGCTTTACAATATTTAACTTGGTCAAAGCTTGAAATTTCTTATGCAGTAAATCAGGTCTTCCAATTCATGCATTCTCTACCAGTGCACACTTAACATCAACTAAAAGAATTTTGAGAGAACATCAAAGGTACACTGGGTCATGTTGTTTTATTTACAAATGGGCTTACTGCTATTTCTAGTTTTAATGATGCTGATCGGGAGGAGACCTATATACAAGAAGGTAAACTAGTTTTTTTTTTTGTTTTTTTTGGGAATAATCCTATTTCATGGTCTACTAAGAAACAATCCACCATTTCCAGAAGTTTTACAGAAGCAAAATACAAATGTTTAGCTTCTACGACTGCTGAAGACTTATGGGTTTGTCAATTACTTAAATATTTTCATATATTCCTTCCTTCTCCTCCTCAACTACTGTGTGATAATAAAATTTTAATATCTCTAGCTTCTAACCCTATACTGCATCATCGCATGAAGCATCTTTCCATTGATTACCATTTCATCAGAGAATTGGCGCAATCTAATTCACTCAAGGTTGGTTACATTTCTAAAATTCAACAGGTTGCTGACATGTTTACAAAGGATCTGGCTGGTCCATGATTTAATTTTTGGAAGGAAGAATTAAAATGTGTTTTCCACTTCAGTTTGAAAGGGGGTAGTAACCAACACAAGTGTGTAGTACCTTTATCTTTGTTAGAGTGTAGTAACATCTTTTTCATTAAGTTGTCATTGTAACTGTCGGATGTATTATTTTCTGTTGGTTGTATTATTTTTCGTGGTCTTTCCTCTGTTAAGACCTCCTCTTTTAGTTAACTAGATTTGTTCCTGTGCTATGCACCAGGCATTTTTTTTCTTTTAATTTGGTGTACGCGGGCTTTGCCCCTCCCTGTGGCGATGCATCTTTGATTTGGTGTTTCACAGGGAGCGACCAAAAAAAAAAATGAAACAAAAAAAGTAATTCTTCCAAAAAGAATAATAAAAAGCACACATTGCATGTTGCCTAAGAGACCAAACCCAAACGCCCAGATTCACAATTTTAGGCCACTAAAGACCCCAACTTATACATAGGCCCGGGTTCAGGCATACCACCTAAAGCTGGTGAAAAACCACTATCATCCAAATTAATGCCTCCATCGTTGATGCTACCCAGCACTACTTCCGAAACAATTCATCTACTTTGATCATCATTGGTACTACCAGAAACATTAAGACCTTTGAGGCCAAATACTAACAAAGTGACTTCTCCAATAACCAATGCCTTCCGAGTCCGACACCAAATGGTGAAGCATAAATAATTTTCACTATACATTTTCTCTGCCTGTAATACCAACAAGTGCTTTTCACAAACTTACATTAACAAACTCGAAATTCAATAAAAGATAAAACCCATAGTTTTGCTGGTTTAAGGTAGTTTATTAGTTGTTGTCTTTCCCTTGTAAACTCCCACGGATAATGAACAGTGAAAGTACAGTCAACTGGTAAAGAGAAAAGAAAACAGAAGAGAGAAGAGAAAGAAAAAGAGAATTGGGAAGAAAAGATTAGAGATTAGAAGCTCGAAAAAATGGTTAAGGAGTTGCAGACGAGGAAAGTTGCAGAAGTAGATGATTGGGGTTGATTTGATCGTCGAGACAATTGCTACATCAAAGAAGGATGACCCCTAGGTACAGGCTTCGAAAGCTTCCAAGGCAGGCAGTCAAATCTGGAGTATCAACCATTAAGAAGAAGGCTAAGAAGATCCGCACATCAGTCACATTTCACAAGTCAATGCCATTGCAGAAGGCGAGAAACCACAAGTACCCATGTATCAGTACACCACCAATGAGCAACATTGACTATTACCAGATCCTGAAATACCCACTTAAGAGATTAGACTTTGAGTTATGCCCCATTTATAAAATTTATTGTAGTGTTGGGTTCTTCTTTTTTGTTACAATCAAAGATGTGGAGTATGTATTTGTAATGGTCATGACGGAAATAAAACAACGAATTGATCAAAAAAAAAAAGTGGTAAAGAGACTAAAGAATAGCTTAAAATTATAAAAGTGAGAGGAGATAACATCTAAAGAGAACATAATAAAATCAACTCAAGCGTTTCCCAAAAGCAATAATATGGAATTTTCAAATTCTTTCTCTCTCGCTGCTACAACTGTAGGATAAGAATATTGTCACAACATTCTTGAGAAATAAACGACTGTTCTGCGATACATCGATAATAAACGACTACTCTGCGATACATCAGTAATATTCTGCGACACATCCAAAGATGACTTAAACAATGACGTAATAACTGAAAACGACAGAAACACGAAGAAAGTGTGACATGTCTGCGATATATCAATAAAACTGCGAAAGTTAAAGGCGGTGCTAATCTGCGATTTATCGCAAGAATTCAATCCGAAATTGAAGGGAATCTTAGCGTAAATGAGTCATCATGAGTCAGAATCCACTATGTAAATACCTATATAAAGGAGATGAATAGTTCCAGAGAGGGAAATGAATTTTTGAGTGTTAGGAAAGTTTTAGGAGAGAGAAAATCTTTATCAAATGTTCTGTGTTCTTAATTTCTGTAATTCCTTAAGATCAAATTAATAAAAAGTGTCTTTAATCTTCAAATTATGTCATAGATGTTGGTAAATTCTTGAATAGGGTGTAGTGTGGGAATTCCTGCAACTATATTTTGGCGCCCAGAAATGGACCCAAGAGTTGAAAATCAAAGTAAAAGTTAAGTAAAAGAAAGAAATTATTCAAGAATTAGAAGAGTATTAAGAAATTTGGTGAAGAAAAGATGATTGAAATCAAAGATAATCAAAAGAAATTGGAGTGTGATGTAATAACAAAAATGATGATAGATAAATTCCATGAAGATATTAGAGGAAGGATACACAAGAGAGATTTTGAAGGAAAGAAAATCATGATGGTAGATGAGGTATCACCGTTAAAAGATTGGGAAAAACAGAAGATCACATTTACGGCAGCAGAAATTCCAAAAGAGAATTTAAGTCATACATATCCATTGGTGATCACAGTGTTTGTTGTATCAACAAGAAAAGAGAAATCAGTAAGATCTACAGAAGAGTGGGTTGTGAATAGGACTCTGGTGGACGCAGGAAGTTCTGTGGATATAATGTTTTACCACACATTCAAGAAAATGGGATACAAAGATGAAGAAATGCTTAGTCCAACATATCATATTCATGGATTTGGAAAATCTCTAACAAAACCTAAAGGTGAAATTGTAGTGCGAATTCCGCTGGGGGAAATAGAGACGCATGTCACTTTGAGCGTGGTGGGTGTGAAATCACCTTATAACATGCTTTTGGGAAGACCTTGGATACATGCAATCAAGGCTGTATCATCAACTCTACATCAGTGTTTAAAGTTCCCTATGCCTAGTGGAATTGGCGAAATTAGAGGAGATATAGATTATGCAACGTTATGTTTCCAAAATGAAGTAAAGAATTATGAAAATCAAATTCAGCTGCGAAAACAGCGCAGAAAAATGAAGAGATAAGAAAAGAAAGAAGAAGAATTCAAGATTTACATGATAAAATCAGAAGAAGGAAAAGGAATATTTGGCGATATATCGCAAGAAAATGATGAACCAGTGGAGGTGATAAAGACACCAACACCAATGGGAGAACATGAAGCTAGTTATACTGCAGCAGAACCTACAAAAGAAGTAAATGTTGGAAGTGAAGAAGATCCAAAGATACTAAAAATTGGAACTAAGATGGATGTGGAGGAAGAAGAGAAAACTGTAAACCTTCTGCGAGAATACATAGATATTTTTGCGTGGAATATGGATGAGATGCCTGGGATAGATCCATCCGTTGCGTGCCATAAATTGGAGATTAACAAAAATATGAGACCAATCAAACAAATAATAAGAAAGATTGCAACTACTTATCATGCCAAGATAGAGGAAGAATTGCAAAACATGCTTGATGCAGGAATTATTAGGCAAGCGAAATATCCAGAATGGATCGCCAACATGGTAGTCGTTCCTAAGAAAAACAAGGGGATAAGAATTTGCATCGACTTTACTGATTTAGATAAAGCATATCCCAAAGATAGTTTTCCCTTGCCAGATATTCCGCAGATGGTGGAATCTGCCGCAGGAAATGATCGAATATCTTCGTTAGATGGATACAAGGGCTATAATCAAATCCCACTTGCGGAAGAAGATCAAGAACATACTGCATTCTTTGTTCCTAGAGGATTAAATTGCTACACAAAGATGCCTTTTGGGTTACGAAATGCAGGAGCAACATACCAAAGAATGGTAGAAAAAGTGTTCGCAAAATGGATACATAAAACTTTAGAGGTATATGTGGATGATATGTTGATAAAAAGCAAAGAAGCTAAAAATCATGTGCAGGATCTAAGGGAAATTTTTGATCAAATGCGGCTTTTTAATATCAAAGTAAATCCTGAGAAGTGTACATTCAGAGTATCTTCTGGGAAATTCTTGGGATATATTGTATCAAAAGAAGGAATACAGGTTGATCCTGAAAAGATACAAGCAGTTCGAGATATGCCAACTCCAGCAGCAGTAAAAGATGTGCAAAAATTGAATGGACTTTTAGCCTCACTAGGAATATTTATTTCGAGGTCATCAGATAAATTCAAGCATTTCTTCAACATACTAAAGAAGGGAACAAAATTTAAATGGACAGACGAATGTGAGAAAGCTTTTCAAGGAATTAAGGAATATTTGATGAATATATCCATATTACGTATTATCAACCAGGAGAAGAATTGTTGATATATCTTGCGACCACTCCACATGCTTTAAGTGCGAGTACTTTTGTGAAATGACGCAGAGTTGAAAAACCTATTTACTATATCATCAAAACATTTAATGTCATGAGAAAAATTATTCAAGATTGAAAAACTGATTTTGGCATTAGTTTATGCAGCCTCTAAACTTCGCATATATTTCCAAGCGCATAAAATCAAAGTACTAACAAAAGTACCAATCGAATCAGAATGAAAAATTCAAAAGATCAGAGCGAGTCGAAAGATGGAATGCACAAGTAGGGCATTTTGAGATCCAATATGCAATTTTATCTTCGCCAAAATCTCAAATTATCGCAGATTTTCTCGCAGAATTTCCTTTGGAGGATGATGAAGCTGTAGAAGACATGATGGATATAGAAGAAGAATATGGGGATCCTAGAGATCTTTTAATGAAACCAAATAGGTGGGAGATATTAGTGGATGGATCATCTAATGGAGAAGGAAATGGAGTGGGAGTCGTCTTTTTATTTCGCCGAAGGTGCAAAAATGGCATTTGCATTTCGACCGGAATTCATATCTACCAATAATGAAACAGAATATGAGGCTGTAATACATGCCCTAAGATTTGCGATAGAAATTAAGGTAGAGAATGCAAGAATTACCAGTGATTCACAGTTGATTATTTGCCAAATTGAAGGGGAATATGCAACTAATGATATATCTTTGAAAAAATATAAGAAACTTGTAGAAGAATTATCTCAACGAAAATACCAAAACTCAAATGGAGGCATATTTCAAGAAGAGATAATAGGCTTGCAGATGATTTTATGCGTTCATATCAAGTATGATGGTAGATCCGATCATGAGAAATATAAAAAATACAAACACTCATGGCACCATCAATTAATAAAGAAGAATAAGAGGAAGCCGAGGCAATGGTAGTAGCAAATAATGGCGAAGAATCAAGTCAATTATCGCAGATTGGCGTGCGGAAATTCACGCATATCTAGCAAGGGGGAGATACCAAGAAACAGATTGGAAGCACATAAATTAAAAAGTAGAGCAACAAATTATGAGTTAAGAAATGGGGTATTATATCGAAAATCTTTAAATGGGCCTTCCCTCAGATGTTTGACACAAGAAAAAGGAAAGCAGATATTAAAAATGTTGCATAGTGGGGATCTTTGGTAATCACAAATGGTGGCAGATCATTAGCATACTTAACTAAAATGCAAGGTTATTATTGGCCATATATGCATGAAGATGCAAAGAATTTATCAAGAAGTTGCGAGGAATGTCAGCGATTTGCAAAAAGAATACATGCACCAGGTGAAACATTAACATCTTCAAAAATGTTTGGCCATTTGGAAAGTGGGGTTTAGATATTGTGGGACCATTTGTACCAGGAACAGGGCAAAATAGATACTTAATTGTCGCAACAGATTACTTCACAAAATGGGCGGAAGTTAAAGCGGTACAACATATTCGTGATAAGGACATTTTCACATTTATATTTGAAAATATCATTTGCAGATTCGAATTCCAGACAATTGGTGTCGATAATGGAAAACAATTTGAAGGACAAAATATAGAGATGTTACTTAATGCATTCAAGATAAAATGTGGAAAGTCAACTCCTTTATATCCACAAATTAATGGTAAAGCTGAAGCAACTAACAAAACAATTGCGATATTCTCAAAAAGAAGTTAGAAGGGCATCATAGAACGTGGTGTCAACAAGTCCATAATGCAGTTTGGGCTTATAATACAACACGAAGAGAAGCAACTGGGGTATCACCTTTTTGTTTAACATATGGGGTTGAGGAAGTATTACCAACATAAGTTGTTATTCCTACAACAAAAAGAGAAGCTTGGGAAAAGAATCTTAGTGCTGGTATGATTCTAGACAAGCTTGATGAGGTAGAAGAGAAGAGAGAAAAAGCACTACAACATATGGAAAACTACCATCGCAGATTAGCTCGTGAATATAATAAACGAGTAAAGAAGCGGGAATTCCAAGTTGGAGATTTAGTTCTGCGAGAAACACCAGAATATCAGCGAGAAAATGGAAGAAAATTAGCGAAAAAATGGGATGGGACATATATAATCAAAGAAATAGTTGGAACTGGAGCATATAAATTAATGGATCCAGAAGGAAGAGACATGGGTCAAAGACTGGGCAGACCATGGAATAGACAATATTTGAGAAAATATTATCAATAAAGATTTGAAAGACTAGAATGAAGGGATTACACGCAAGAAATTGCGAGAGAATAAAAGAAATATTCTGCAAGAACAAAGTTATCTGAATATAAAAGCTATTTTCCGCAACAATTTGCGAGATAATTAAAAAATTTAATGAAAATGCATAAGATGGGCGCAAATCACCTAAAAATACATAAGAACGGGATGAACTTTTATGGCGTACACCTTAGTTCGCGGATTCTATTCCGTAAGAGGCAATGTCCTTAAAGTGCGTCATAAGGGGGGTATATCTTTGCATGGCTATGGGAAAGGCTATACCGCTGCTGGAACCTAGTCATGGAGATTTGGGATTATTGAAAATCCATCCGGGAGAGATAACTTGGATTCCCAATTATATAAGGTTATACCCTGGTTGGGCGCCCGAGAGTTTCTCCTAAGGAATGCAACGTATGATCAAGGCGCCGAGGTACACGTTTGAGCTGTGGGTGCCCGGGATGGATGAACCTACCTTGGCCATCCATGGCAAGTCTTGGATTACGATGTGTTCGGCCTGAAGAAAACCCCACTTAGGGTGCAGTCTTGTAACTATAAGCCATATAAGGCATAAAGTACAAGGCTGCGAAAACAACTGGTTGTTGGAAGAACCGGATGGGAAAGTGCTAGTCTTGTATGGACGATGTATAATCCTTGTAGGGGAAACCGGGGGGAGAGATAAGGGAGATACCCTCCATTAGGGAGCTGTGTATCAAAAAAGACGGCAATGTCATGGGACTTTATATTCGCAAGAATATTTAGGACCGTCATATTATCGCGTGACAGAGACAGCAATGTCATGGGACTTTATATTCGCAATAATATTTAGGCCCGTCATATTTCCGCGTGACTGGCCAAAAAGCCTAATAAGAAATGTTAAGATGAGATCAATGGGTTTTTGCGATAAGATCAAATAATGAGATAAATGAAAATAAAAAGAAGAGGATATAAATCGCAAAGACGGCAATATCATAAGTCTTAAAAAGCAAAGGGAGATTAATCTCACAAGATGGCTTAGATTTATCATATTGTCGCATAAATTAAAATTAAATGATAAGGCAGGATCAATGGATTATTACGTATAAAGGTAAGAATGTCCTGCGATCTTGTCGCATAAAAGTGGCATACTAATACCTTTAACTAGGAAGGCGAAATAAGACCACAAGAAAAGTTATATCTGCGAAGCATATAATAAATACTTCGCAGAAATATTGGCGATAATATTACAGATTGATAACAAGAGACAAGTATGGGATTTCTTACAAGGGTAACAAATAAAATACTTCACAAGGAATATTATGAGGGGCAAATATGGGGATTATAAAACAACATTTCATTATCTTCCTTGAGAAGAATTAAAATAATAAAAAAGAAGGAAGATAATCAAGTTTATGAAGATTGGATTCCGAATTAATAAAAATATATAAATCAGAGCAGGTGATTGAGTTACAAAGAACTTCAATGTTTCGCAAAAAGAGCAGGAAGAAGAAAGATTCGGAAATTACAATCATTCGCAGAACCAGAAATATTTCGTAAGAATACATGATAATTTAAAAGAAAATTCTTCTCTAATTTCATCATTCTTGTTCACCACTATTATCTTCACCAGCATCATCTTTTTCAGTTTGAGTTTCTTCATCACCAGCGGTTGTTTCATGAGGAGGATTTTGTTCTTCATGAGGAGGATTTTGTTCTTTATGAGGAGGATTTTGTTCTTCTGCTTCATTAAGAGGGTTTCCTTCGTCCTCAAGTGGATTTTGTTCATCTTCAGAAAAATCTTCTTCATTACTTGAATAATTCAGATCTTCATCTATGGGATGAGGAACTTCATTATCATCTATCTCCAAGGGTTTGATCTTCATAGGAGGTAAATAATGAGAGAGTATAACATTATTTATGAAAACCTCAGCACCTAAATGAGCTTTGAGGAGGCAATTCTTTTCCCGGTTTCTGATCTCTATATCTTTGAAATATTCAAGATAGTCAAATCTTCTTAATGCCCTATTATGAGAGCTGGAAAGCGCGGTATTCTTTTTGTGAATTTTGGCTAACCTCATAGATAAATCAGAAATTGAAGCTTGAAGATGCTTCTCAGATTCTGCGAGAGAAAAATTAATATTAGAGGGAATTTTCGCGAAAAATAAGATGAGAAAATACAATGAAGTAATTAACAGATGAGGCAGTCAAAATGACTACCTTCCTTTTGTGAAGATAAAGTGTGAATTATATTAAAGAAGCAACTCTTCCATCGGTTCATGGCATCATCAAAATTATCCCCAACTTTACCTTTTAAACGAGATTTTATACTTTTTTCACAATTGCGAAGATAAACATTTTCTTCCTTTAGTCGAGTACAATCATCTTTGAGATTGCTGACTTTTACACTTAGAGCTAATCTGCCCTTCATAAGCTTCTCTTGTTCAGCAGCAGATGATTCAATTTTCTTTTAAGTTCATCTTTCAAAAGTGTGCGAAGGATTGCTCTTGGTCCTTACACAACTTTTGAAGATTGTCTAATTGCTGCAAATAAGTCTTTGTTGTATCCACAAAACTACGTTTTTCTTGGGATAAAACTCTGTTTTCATCTGATAAAGATTCCACCCTCAAGTTAATCTGGTTTAGCGAATATAAAAGTTGGGTGGCTTCATTACTTAGACGATCTCGTTCGTGAATTAGTTGATCTCGTTCATGAATTAGTTGGTTGTTCTCATTCTTAAGATTATTTATCTCATCGATTGAATATGCATGAAGAACATTCAAATTATCAAATTGCTTCTTCCAAGATTCTTTCCCAATGCGGGCCTCATCAGCGATTGTTTCCCACTCAAGTATCTTCATTAATTGGTTATGTTTTGAAGCTAAATATGCATCAACAAATAAATAAAGGAAAATTGAGTATATAAAAAGCAAAGATTTACATAGGCAAAAGCAAAGGCAAGAAAGTTATACCTTTTAGATCATTATTTCTGCTGCGAAGAATTTCACAGTCTAATTCAGAGTTATGAAGCTTATGATCGAGAAGTTCACACTCCAAAGTTTTTGCTTGAAGATTCTTCTTCAAAGTTTCAACCTCATTTTCTAAGGCAGTTAACGAAGATGAAGAACCGCAAGACCCAAGATGCTTGCTTAGAATCATATAAACATCTTGTCTCGCAGGATCTGAAGAAGATTTCATAGCATCATCCAAAACTTCAGATAATATTTGAAAAGCAGCTTCAACCCCTATTGCTATTTCTTGGGAAGAAGGAAGAAGTTTTGGCGATAGTAAGAGTGGAAGAAGGAATTTGAGTGGTCGCAGTAACAGTTTCATTCACCGCGTCATCATCCATCGCAGTTTCCTTAATTGCAGCTTTGTTTACCACAGTTTCCTTATCTACGACTTCATTCACCGCAGCCTCATTGACTGTCGTTTCATTTACCGCAGTTTCATTTGTCACAGATTTATTTCCAACTATCGTAGATTCATCTATCGCAGTTTTCAAAATGTTGGGATTATCAGAGATGGGAATATTAGAATCAATAACTTTAGTAGGGGTCGATGGAGAAGTAAAATGAGTATTGAAATTTACGCAAGGAGAAGGGGAAGGTTTATCTTGCGACGAAACAGGTTTTGCAGGTAAAAATTCAAGAATATCCACTTTATCTGAAAGAACTTTAACTTGACGCGAACGCTTAAGAGGCTTAGGAACATTCTCTTCATTCTGCGAATTAATGTAGGTAAGAAACAGAGGCAACAATATTGTTATTTCAAAGGAATAGGTGTTTCTTACTACCTTATCATCCTCAGATCTTTTCGTCTTCCCAACGCGCCTTTTCTGAGAACCCTTAGGGTGAGGATTTTTGATAGTAATTTTAGTTTGAGAAGTGGTGTTACTGAAAAAGATGATAAAATATGGGGATTATAAAGAAAAGTGGGCGATAAAGATAACATAACGTGAACAAAATAAGATGGAAGATAAGAACATACCTTTGAGTCTCCATTAGAGCAGCAGCAGAAAGAATAACAAGAAAGAAAAAGTTGCAGACAAAAAAAAGATTTTGAAGAAGAAAGAGAAGGTGAGAAGAAGGAAAAAGTCTCGAGGGGTACCTCTATTTATAGATGAAGGATGGGTAACCGGGTTAATCGGTAAAGATTGACGTGTGTCAGCAGTAAGAGCCTAAAGTAGGGAACTTTGTCGGGTAAAAGATAAGGAGTTGCGGCAAATCAAAAAGTTTAAATTCTCATGATCTTTATCTTCTTCGCAGAAAAGATATGAGAAGAGGCAAGATGTAGGATCAGAATATTGTCACAACAATATTCTTGAGAAATAAACGATCGCTCGCGATACATCGATAATAAACGACTACTCTACGATACATCAGTAATATTCTGCGACACATCCAAAGATGACTTAAACAATGACGTAATAACTGAAAACGACAGAAACACGAAGAAAGTGTGACATGTCTGCGATATATCAATAAAACCTGCAAAAGTTAAAGGCGGTGCTAACTGCGATTTATCGCAAGAACTCAGATCCGAAATTGAAGGGAATCTTAGCTGTAAATGAGTTGTCATGAGCTGTAATCCACTATGTAAATACCTATATAAAGGAGATGAATAGTTCCAGAGAGGGAAATGAATTTTTGAGTGTTATGAAAGTTTTAGGAGAGAGAAAATATTTATCAAATGTTCCGTGTTCTTAATTTCTGTAATTCCTTAAGATCAAATTAATAAAAAGTGTCTTTAATCTTCAAATTATGTCATAGATGTTGGTAAATTCTTGAATAGGGTGTAGTGTGGGAATTCCTGCAACTATAACAACAATATGTATGATTAACGTAGGGATGCTCTTTCGGGAGGAGAGAGAGAGTCTGAAATAGTAACTTCTTTTGGGAATTTTTTTCCCTTCTGAATTTTCTTTCGCTTCCATCAAGATCATTCACTTTGATCTATGTCTATGTTCTTCCAGTAATCAATTAGGGTCAGATATTATTGCTTCCCTAGTTTTGATATTTCCCCTAGGAGATTCAGGCTTCACTAGATTACTCCTCGAGATTTGTTTAGAATTTCTTTGTTTATCTCTATCAGGTTATCATCTGAAATTTCCCTTCACCGTTAACAGTTGATCGGCATCAACAACGTTAATATTGTTGGGTAGTCTTAACATATTCGAATTATTTTCAAGATGTGATGATGGATTGGTTGTTTCAAATGTCAAAGGTGATCATGGAAATTTATCAACTGTGTCATATATTTGATCAATTAATCATCACGGAAGATATGTTTTTCTACTGAAGGAGGAGGAATTACTTTGCTATTTGTTTGCCGGTATCAAGCTCTCTGACGATGAGTTTAGTCCTCCGGTAACCTACAACACTTTCCCGGTCCAATCCAGGGAAGAAATGAGTAACCTACTATCCGGCTCTTACCCCATTCTTTCTATCAGCTCTCGTCCTAATGTTTTTACTCCTTATTTTTGGGCGAAGATGGGAAAGGTAAAAGCTGATTGTGGAGATGCTTAGCTGAAAAGGGATTCCCAACAAGCTATTAGTTGTTGTGTTCAAAACCTTAGTCTCTGCGAATTTCATTTTTTACAGTTTGAACTCCATGATTCTCAGAGCCTACAGACAGGTAAAGAAAGATCTTTACCTTTTTGTTAATATTTGGTTATCTCCAAGAAACTGGTCTAGCCTCAAATTGGCGGATGTGAAGTGTAAAGGGTGGAAGACTTTCAATTTCTATATCCTCTGGAGATGTAGAAATTTTAACTGGCTGTGGACTTATGATGGTAGTGGAGTTTACTTAACTCCAAGATATTATGATCTACTCCCTCCGTCCCACTATTAATTGACCTAGTTTAAGTTTGCACAATTTTTAAGGCAAGCAAAGAAAATATTACTTTTAAGCATTTTTACAATTATACCCCTTATGGATAGTAATTAGTGAAATTTAGAAATGATTTATCTCTCAAACTACTCCACGGATATTCGCAAACTTCATACCATTGAAAAACATTTTAAAACACCTACGTAACGAATATAAACAAGCCTATCACATTATGCATATTTCTTATATTTTTTATAATTGACTATAAGGATAATTTTAGAAATATCTCCTTATTTAGTGATATAGGTCACTTATTAGTGGGACAAAATCTAAAATCAAATAGGTCATTTAATAGTGGGACGGAGGGAGTATATATTGATAAGTTTATAGGAAAATCTGTAGTAGTAGTAGTTCTTACTATAATTATCGAGAATAATTGCGTGATCCATCATTTTCCAATCATTGTTCTCACTATAGCACATGGGGATTCTTATTTACTTCTTGAAGCTAATTTCACTTATAGAAATGCCAGGCATGTATATGAATTAGTGGTAGGTGATTCGTTATACATGCAGTTTACTGAGGTTAACTACCTCGCCTTAGCTCAGTCTTCATTTTTGAAGATTTCCTCGATCCCTTTTGAGTCTTCGTGGCAGCTTTACTGTACTAGGATTTTACTCTTCCGCATGAAAAAGCATCTTATGATGATGGAGCATCTACTGGTATATCTTTTGGAAGAGAAAAAACTTTATCAACACTATCTTTGGGTGGAAATACTGGCATTTTCTATCATTATTTCAGCTGACGAGGATAAGAAAAGAATCTTTGAATTTGATGAAGATTGGTTCACAGATGATCATCTCATGACAATTTTAATTAGTTATATCTTATGTGTAGAAGTTGGGAAGGATATTTCTCCCATCTTGGATTGTAACTTCTTTCACTATATCGTTGCGGAGCTTGTTACCGCTTTTCGTATCTTCCACCTGTACGACTGCTTAGTCGACTGGTGGGTGTTCTCTTAATTATAAAATATTCTCTCTTGCTTAAAAAAAAAATCGAAATTCAATCATTTCGAGTGAAGTACTCAGTAAAAATATTTATTACAGCTACCAACGGATTAAAGTTAATCTCAATTACAGATATCACAGTTACAAATCAACTCCAGAAGAATCATCTCAAACAAAATGAAGAAAAAACTTAGCTTGATGGACTTACTTCACATTTGGGAAAAGTCTAAGGGTGGGCCAAATGAGTGTACCAATTTGGCGGACCAAATTTCTGCACCGTTGGATTAGAATATTAGGGTCCCACTGCTGATTTAAAAAACCCACTCCTATAAATCCTGTGGTGGAGGGGTGGCCACTTCATGGTCCGCCATTGGTACACCACTCATTGGTCCACCCCTAGACGCTCCCTTCTCGGAAAAGTCTAAGGGTGGGCCAAATGGGTGTACCAATTTGGCGGACCAAATTTCTGCACCGTTGGATTAGAATATTAGGGTCCCACTGCTGATTTAAAAAACCACTCCTATAAATCCTGTGGTGGAAGGGTGGCCACTTCATGGTCCGCTATTGGTACACCACTCATTGGTCCACCCCTAGACGCTCGCGGAAAAGTCTAAGGGTGGGCCAAATGGGTGTACCAATTCGGCGGACCAAATTTCTGCACCGTTGGATTAGAATATTAGGGTCCCACTGCTAATTAAAAAAACCCACTCCTATAAATCATGTGGTGGAGGGGTGTCCACTTCATGGTCCTCCATTGGTACACCACTCATTGGTCCACCCCTAGACGCTCCCTTCTTTCTCCATCCCATATTGTGTTACATCCAAATGTGAAGTAAGTCCATCAAGCTAAGTTTTGTCTTCATTTTGTTTGAGATGATTCTTCTGGAGTTTATTTGTAACTGTGATATCTGTAATTGAGATTAACTTTAATCCGTTGGTAGTTGTAATAAATATTTTTACTGAGTACTTCACTCGAAATGATTGAATTTCGAGTTTTTTTTTAAGCAAGAGAGAATATTTTATAATTAAGAGAACACCCACCAGTCGACTAAGCAGTCCTACAGGTGGAAGATCCGAAAGGCGGTAACAAGCTCCACAATGATATAGTGAAAGAAGTTACAATCCAAGATGGGAGAAATATCCTTCACAACTTCTACACATAAGATATAACTAATTAAAATTGTCATGAGATGATCATCTGTGAACCAATCTTCATCAAATTCAAAGATTCTTTTCTTATCCTCGTCAGCTGAAATAATGATAGAAAATGCCAGTATTTCCACCCAAAGATAGTGTTGATAAAGTTTTTTCTCTTCCAAAAGATATACCAGTAGATGCTCCATCATCAAAAGATGCTTTTTCATGCGGAAGAGTAAAATCCTAAGAGAGATCCTCAAATCTTCTACTAGTACAGTAGAGATGCCACGAAGACTCAAAAGGGATCGAGGCAATCTTCAAAAATGAAGACTGAGCTAAGGCGAGGTAGTTAACCTCAGTAAACTGCATGTATAACGAATCACCTACCACTAATTCATATACATGCCTGGCATTTCTATAAGTGAAATTAGCTTCAAGAAGTAAAAGTAAATAAGAATCCCCATGTGCTATAGTGAGAACAATGATTGGAAAAGGATGGATCACGCAATTATTCCCGATAATTATAGTAAGAACTACTACTACTACAAATTTTCCTATAAACATATTAATATATAGATCATAATATTTTGGAGTTAAGTAAACTCCACTACCATCATAAATCCACAGCCAGTTAAAATTTCTACATCTCCAGAGGATATAGAAATTGAAAGTCTTCCACCCTTTACACTTCACATCCGCCAATTTGAGGCTAGACCAGTTTCTTGGAGATAACCAAATATTAACAAAAAGGTAAAGATCTTTCTTTACCTGTCTGTAGGCTCTGAGAATCATGGAGTTGAAACTGTAAAAAATGAAATTCGCAGAGACTAAGGTTTTGAACACAACAACTAATAGCTTGTTGGGAATCCCTTTGCAGCTAAGCATCTCCACAATCAGCTTTTACCTTGCCCATCTTCGCCCAAAAATAAGGAGTAAAAACATTAGGACGAGAGCTGATAGAAAGAATGGGGAGCGTCTAGGGGTGGACCAATGAGTGGTGTACCAATGGCGGACCATGAAGTGGCCACCCCTCCACCACAGGATTTATAGGAATGGGTTTTTTAAATCAGCAGTGGGACCCTAATATTCTAATCCAACGGTGCAGAAATTTGGTCCACCATTAGGCTTTTCCGAGAAAGAAGTGGAGTATGGTGAACAATTCCGAGAAAGAAGTGGGTGAAATTTGGTACACCCATTTGGCCCACCCTTAGACTTTTCCGAGAAAGAATTATGGTGAACAGTTCAGGAAGTAAATTAGAGCATTTGAACTTTTGGATCCATACTTAAATTTCACCATATTATAAAAAGCGGAGCTACTCTGAATCATACAACTTTCCCATATGTTATTGTCCATGTAAACCACTAAGAATGTGCAATTTTAAGTTGATTTCGAAATGGATTCAAAAGCCATGATTGTTTTTCTTTTCTTTTTTTGCTCTATTCATTAAAACAAAGTACGACTTCTAAACCCATATTATATTTCTTCGTACTAACATATCATGTGTAGGACTGATCAAGAAAATCGAAAATTACATCAGTCTCTTGTACATTAAAACTTCTAAGCTAACATGTCAAAAGTGTACCTTATAATGATCATTAGTATCAAGATATCAACGCCTTATGCATCAAAATCACCAAAGACTAACTCTGCGACCATATTCCTTAACATCATAAAAGTTGAACAAACTCAGAAATCTCAAACATTAACAAATTTTATGAAATTGCATGATGTAATACCTCTCTAGGTCTGCAAAAGCTTGTAATAAGAAACTTAATCTAACCTAAATTCACCACGACTTAGTTGTTACTCGTTATTCAGCAACGATAAAAAATAAGAAGAAAAGAAAAAATTAGTGTTATTTGTTCGTACTACATATTCAACTTCTCCCTGAATATCACTACAAAAGAGGAAAAAATAGTCTTATATTTACTTAAATTACACTAATTTAGTGAACCAAAACACTAACTTCTCCTCTTTTGAACACTAATATTGATTTCTGATACCGTGGTCAAGAAATCAATTATAGAAAAACCGATACCAAAATAAATTGATTTGGGAATGCTAATTTACTAATATTGTATAATACTACTTATGTTAAGCCGGGACAAAATTGTTGCAGTAGCATAGTTTATCCTTTCTAAAATCGTCCATTACACTATCAACCGATGGGACTGGCATTGGCAAAGATGGATTTTTATTCATATTAATTGGAGAATTCAAAAACACATTCGTATTAATATAGACTACAGATGAATTACCTGATTTTCTTATTAATACGGTTTCCTTATCGTACAGGTTTTTGATATATTTGTATTATACAGGTTTAACATAAGTATTGTCCACCTGAGATGGTGTCACTAACGTACAGTTAAGTATTGGTGTAAACACGGTGTAACCATTTATTTAAGTTAAAACTCTGGTAGAAGTGTTGTCCACCTATTTTTTTGTCGACGCCGTTACTAACGAACGGTTAAGTACTTATTATAAACAAAGTATAATCCAATTTTTAATGTTAGAACCAATAGAATTATGCCAAGTGTCCTCACCATAGCTTTTATATTAAAAAATATATATTTCGGCCAATAAGAATCGAAAATTTCATTACCGTTCAACGTAAAAGCTTATTTTTTCAAGGCCTTCAGGAAGAAGATGAGAATTCATCCCTTCAAATCTACTGAGTGTTACATATGGCCTAATTTCACATTTGTGAATCGTGGGTGGACAATAAAAAAACATAATGTCAAAACCCGATGTGCAAGAAGATCAAATCCTGCTCTTTAAACCTTCGCTGTCCCGCAGCTTGTGATTACGACCAAACTAGTCAAAGTTGTGCTTGATTGTGTCCATACTAGTCACAGAGGTGTGGGTCTTAGAGCCTAGCCATCATTAGGACAAATTTGCCATACGAAAATAAGTATGCTGTGCATGTGGGATTTATATTATAAAAAATATAGAGTTGACGCTGCAACTTCCAATCAGCAGTCTGTATGCTAGTGTTATATACGTACAATTTCTTTACACATTGAAATGAAAAACAATAATGAAACTCACCAACATTAGCTAAATGAGCATTTAACTTAATTTGATCATCTGTTCTTTGAATTTGGATTATATCTACTGACAAGAAAGGTTGGCATACATCGAAAATGCTAAAAATCTCCTGGATTTTTACACCAAAAATCTTACACCTCTATGTGTCAAATTTTTATTGGCTCACTTTTAAAATGGACCCCCTGTTTTTTCCAGGTGGAATAGGGTGAAAATAAAATATATGGTGGAAATAGCCGATACACAAGGGTGTAAAAGTGTGGGGAAAAATCCGGTAGATGGGTAGCAGGTTCGGGCATACATGAAGCAGGTCAGCAACTCTTCCATCACAACGCGCCAACTGAATTGTTTTGTGTCCAAGCCTCCTGGAGAAAAAGTAAGTTTTCCCTCTAGAGTCAACGTCAAGCATTTGCTAAGTCTTTCATTTTAGTTTGACGAAATGTTAATATCCAAGTGCTGTGGAGCACAAACAGAGAAATATGTAGACCACACAATGGAAATACAAATCATGTTCACCTGCAAAATGTCAAAGACCTTCTCGGCCGTGTACTTTTGATGTGGCAAAGCTCCTCTTTGCTGTAACTTATCAGGGTGCAAACATAATAAAGCTTTTTGATAGGCTTTCCTCACAGAGTTCTGTTCAATTATATCCATTAGTGGCACCGGTTTCCATCCACTTCCAGGCCAAAGAACCTGTGCATATCAAAAGAGAAGACATCTTTGATCAATGAGCATATTGATTCCTTGAAAACAAACATGTTTCATCCATGAAAATATTGATAGATGGTAAAAGTGAGAAATAAAAAGCTAGCAAATGCAGTTAAAATTGACGTTGAAATTGTAGGCAATTTTGATTTTGAAACATTACATATTGAAGAGTTGATAATAGGGACCGGATATTCCCTTGCTTCCCGCTTGACCACTTCCGTATCTTAACATCTGAAGCCTGTGGTATAATGACACACAAATAATTGACCAAAATTAAATAAAAATGGCTCACGAATAAATCATCGAACAACAACTGAAAGCAACAGCAACTGCACAAACACAATCTAGTATTTATTACTTTAATTTCTTCATTAAGTTGATCCGCTTCTGATTGTTTATCGGGCTCAGGAGGCAGTACTTCGACCTGTTTATATAACCAAATGAGAAAAATCCCTTCAAATTTTGCTGGCAAGTTTAGAGATTGATTGGCAAATATCAGATCCATGTTTGACAGAAGATTCACTTTACCAGGCAGTTCCCTTGCAGATCTTCATACTGAGATTCCTCCATATTCGTAACTACAGTCTCTACAACTACAGGAATTGGTTCTGACAAAAAACAAAACAAACAACAACAGATAGACTGTATTAAGTAATATACACGGGAAGATAAAATGTGGGAAGACATAATCTGAGCTCAAAAAGTAGGATTGAAATTTAAGAGATCATAGGTAGAATAAAAAAACAAACCAGGACACGAGGTTGAAGTATCATTTCTTTCAGTTGAAGCGACATAAGTTTTATACGAAGTTCTGTCTTCAGCAACACGAGGTTTATCCAATTGTTCAACTACTTGATCCTTCAAAGAGTTTCCGGACAAAGTAAGTTTCAAGAGCTATACAGAATGACCGACTACAAGAGATGAAATTGTGCCAAATTTGAAACTATATGACTCGGTAAGAATGATAGTTATTAGTTACGTACCTTGGAAGATGTATCTACTGATACTTTGTTACTTCTTTGTCTGGGTACCTTCTCATTGTTACCAGCCTTCTTTTGAACAACATTTTCTTGATCGTCTGTTTTACATGCACCCATGTCTTCTGATCCCGTTCTCTGACTCTGAATTACCGTTTCAACACTAGGCACATGTGTTACAGGTACTTCCTGATTGAAAATCTTGACGAAATCTTTAACCTTTCCCTTGACTTTGTTCTTGACATTTTTGGTTTCTGATCTCGCAGGTGAATTCTGCAAGCTAGCTTCACTAAGATTAATATTCTTTTTTCCAGTTGATGTCTTTGCCTTTTTATTTTCATCAATATTTACAGCCGATATATCAACTCTCTTTGCGGAACCTTCATTCAGTCCATCCTTTTTAACCATCTTATCATTTCCTACGCACAAAAAATCCAATGCAAATATGCAATGATAAGAAGCCGTTTTCGCATAAGCAAATCAGATCAAAACAAGTTGCCTAAGTTGTTATGGATATTACCTTGTTTGTTGGTTCCACCTGCAGGAGCATCAGCAGATTCAGATTTAACATAATTTCCTCCAACGTGTGGTAAAGAACTCATAATGGGCTCTGATACAGGTTTTCGACGAGCTACTTCCTCAACAACTTTAGTGTCTTTCGTAATTGTATTTAGACCACCGCTTTGGTTTTTGGAGGAGATGCTAATTTCTTGCACAACCAGCTTAGGTAATTCACTTTCAATCCCCTCAGCTTCACCCTTTCCTTTTGAGACTATATTGATTCCTCCACGAAGATGCATCACTAACGGCACACCTTTAGTTGGCCATTTATATATAGAGAAGTGAAATTGGCCATTACTGTTGCTAGTAACTTCTGAATTTGTTTCAGACTTCACAGCTTTTGATAACCCCTCATCATAAAAATCTCGGGATGAAGGCGCTCTAGTATAAGAATGTTGGACATCATTTCTCAACTCTTCTTGCCCTTGAGCCACGGGAGTTGAAGCTCCAGAGACACTTGGTGATGATGAAGAGCCAAATGCAGCTGAAGAACTTTCTTTGCTTTTAAATGGGCTGTGACTAGGACTACTGAATGCTTGATCCACCCCTTTCGCCAGTTTTGGTGGGAGACTGAAATGCTCAGAGCAATTCAAGTCAATGGCAATATAAAAAGAAATCTAACTGGCAAGTTGCAGCACCTATCATATTTGCCTAATGCCTAGGAAGGATGACTAAAGCACATTTTGGTCTCGGCAGTAGATTGAATGTCCCGAAACATAAGCAGGCCACCCTGGCTAGTGACTTAAAATGCTACAAATTCAGCAAAAACAAAATTTTAAAGACTCTGCGCAAAGCACAACCTTATCCCACATTCACATGGTTCTGCAAATGAAATTGTGCTCATCCGATGAATTAAATGAAAACAACCGGAAACCATATTTAATCAAGAAACTATTAGATTTTATCATTAAACGTCTATGGTGTATAATCAACGCAAATGCAATCAAATAAATAATAACTCTAGAAAAAAATGATATGAAGGTGCAAAAGACCTTAGTAGTACAGGCAGTGATGATCCACCAAACGAATCGGATTGAGGTGGAGGAGTATGCATCGAACGAGCAGGGCTTAAAACCCGAGAAGCTGGATTGGAATGCAAATGATCCCAACTGAGTCTAGTTGGGGTCGAAGTCGTTAATCCGTCGCCTTTAAAAATGTCGTCATAAAAATCTTTGCTTGGGGAATTCCTACGCGTTATAGTTTCCTCTCCAAAAACTGGGTTTTCAGAACTTAAACCAGACCAAGGATTGCGCGAAGGTATATTTTCATCGTCTTCGTCATCCCCAGCAGATGAATTAGAATTAATAGTGTCACTAAGACTATTATTGCTATTACGCCACTCGTGCATCGAAGAACGTCTTGGTGGACCACCAAATACATCATTAAAATCTACATCTGAATTTCTTGATTGCAGTTTAGGGGAACTCAAAGATGATCTTCTTGGACTAGATGAAGATCCTAATAGTACATGTTCTCTCAGTGAAAATCTCTCCATAATTAATTACTTGGTTCTCTAATCTCTATTTCTTATTGGCGGGAAAGCATGAATTTGATTTGAATTCTGGTTTATCTAAATGAAATCAAACATGCATGAACGGATTCCAGAGAAATTGAAGATGAATGCTAACATCTTCTTTTCTGTGTGTGTGTGTGTGTGAAGAGAGAGAGGGGGTAGAGGGTGCAAGGGTCGTTAAATTTGGAGCCACATAACGAAGTTGTTTGAGATTTCTAGAGGTTTTTGCAATTTGGATAAGAAAGAAAGATAAAAAGAGGGAAAGTTCAGCCATTTTTGGTGACTCGAGTCTAGATTTTTTTTATGTGACCGTTATTAAGAAGAATTTTTGTGAAAGAGACTCTGCTCTTCTTCCCTGCCTTAGGTTTTGGTTGCCAACTAGTGTGGAAATCTGGATACTGTATCGGGTTACCCGACCCAAATCCGTCTACCAAAAAAATGAAGGGAAAATTAGTCTAAGGCCCAACCCATGGATAACCCATAATGTGAGACCCTTAATTAAAAGAAGTTTAAATCTAGGCCCCAAATTATTAAAAGGAAGAATTAATTGGGGGATATGGAAACTAATTGGGGGATATAGCTACAGGACAAAAACGGTGTCCCAATAGCAATTCTGGGTAACCCCCTATGTAATTTTTTTTAATTCCTAATCTAGCCCTCACTAATCATGTTTAGTAGTTAATAATAATTAGTGTATTCTTAAGTATTTGGGGGATAGTTTAGTGTGTGTTTTGATTTTAATTTGTGTGAGTGAGGAGTAGAAGGAGAGGAAAAAAAAATAAGTGAAATTTTTTTTTTTGAAAATGGAAGATGATTGTGATGAGAGAATTGTTGCTAAGAGGTTGAAATTTTGATTTTTTTTCCTTTGAATCCACCTTTGTTTCAGCTGAAAAAGCTCGGTGCCGGCATGGTATTCAACCAAAAAACCATGCCGGCATTTGTCGGAAATTTTCAAAAATTGTTTGCCACTATCCAGGGGGGGTTCGGGGGCCCTCTCGTTACGATTTTTTTTTGGTTTTGATCTTCATAATGTTGATTTTTTTTCTGGGTTTGAACAGGTACCGGCATGGTAATCTAGTTTTCGAGCATGCTTGGTTTGCTCCCGATAGTATTTTGCTTACATTTCTATGCCTTAACAGGATGAAAAGTATCCAGAATGTTGATTTTTTTCTTCACTTGACTACCGGCATTGACAAGAAATTATCGAGCATGCCGGTATCATGTTCTGGCATAGTATTTTGCTTAAATTTCTATGCCGGAACAAGATGAAAATATCCAGAATGTTCATTTTTTTTTTCCACTTGAATACCGGCATTGATAGGAAATTCTCGAGCATGCCGGTATCATGTTCCGGCATATGGTATTCATCAATTCCGGCATGGTCTTCATCATTTCCGTTTTGAATTTTTTCTGGTTTTAATCACTCCACTTCCGGCATGGTCAGTTGATATGAAGACCATGCCGGTATTGTTTTCCGGCATAGCATGTTGCTTTATTTTCTATGTCGGAAAACAATACCGGCATGGTCTTCATATCAACTGACCATGCCTAAGTGGAGTGATTAAAACCGAAAAATTCAAAAGGAAGTGATGAAGACCATGCCGGAATTGATGAAGACCATATGCTGGAACATGATACCGGCATGCTCGAGAATCAATTCCGGCATGGTCATCATCACTTTCAGCATGATCTTCATCACTTCCGAATAAAAAAAAAATCGTTTCCAAAGTGAGGAGAAGAGAATTTGATGTAGAGTGGGGAGAGTTTAGAATTTGAAAGGGAATGGGGAATATTTTGGTTTCTAAGCTCTACCCCTAAATAAGATTAATAAGAAATGGAGATGGAAATGGGGGATATGATTTTGTTTTTTGATTTTAAGTTTTCGATTTTTATTTTGTGGGAAGGGTATTTTAGTATTTTCATAACAAAAAATCACCCCTTAGCACACACCATGGGTTGGGGGAGGTAATTCATATCCCCCAATTAGTTTCCATATCCCCCAATTAAAGATTCATTAAAAGACCTTGATACCCTTATACATATTGTCAAGCCCATAATTAAATAAAATTTAAATTTAGGCCCAAAATTATTAAAATATTATGTGATGATGTTCCAGCCACCGCCAACCACCTCCGACCACCACAACCATCGCCAACCACCTCCGAACGCCACCGCCGGCAACCACCTCCGACCACCACCGCCACCAACCACCTCCGACCACCACCAACCACCTCAGACCACTACCGCCGTCAACCACCTCTGACCACCACCACCTTAGACCACCACAGACACCGCCAACCACCTCCAACCACCACTGCTGGCAACCACCACCACCGACCATCACCTCCGACCACCACCAACCACCACAGACACCGCCAACCACCTCCGACCACCACAGACACCTCCAACCACCTCCGACCACCGCCGCCAGCCACCTCCGACCACCGCTGGCGGCGCCACCAACCACCAATACTGCCGACCACCGCCGCCTGGCGCCGCCACCAACCGCCACTACTTCCGACCACCACCAACATGATGTGTACACAAAAGTTACACATGCGTATGACATGTGTATCCTGAAGTTACACATTCATATAAAATGTGTAATGAAAAGTTACACTTGTACATAAATGTGTACTCTGTAGTTACACATGTGTACGCAGAAGTTACACATACGTATGGCATGTGTATCTACAAGTTACACATCCATATGCATGTGTAACTTTTTATTACACATGCTATATGTAAGGTTATCTACAAGTTATTCATCATAAAATACATGTATTACTTTAATTTTCATTTACAATAATTTGTCCGTTCATCAATTACTACAATCATAGTAATTGGTTGTTTGAACACAATAAACGAATTAAAACACGAGTTATGGAAAGCGAAATCCAAGAAATAATCCACTATATCCTATAATATAAATGTTTCCTTCCTTTTTTGTCTTTCTCGATTCCAATATATTTGCACATCTGCAAACAAGAATAAAACATCCATGGAATTAGGTTGGATGGACAAAAAATAAAGAAACAAAATTATAATTGCAAGACAAACTTATAGAAACAAATATTACATAAAAGGCACATGATAACATATCTTAGCATGTGTAATTGCATATGAGTTGGATACCTAGCATGTGTAATTTTTTGGCTATAAGGTTTTTCCATTTTAGCATGTGTACCAAAGAGTTACACAAGTTAGATGCTTGTGTAACTAGAAGTTACACATGCATATAGAATGTGTAACTAGGAGTTACATATACATATGAACTGTGTACTCAAAAATTACTAAGTCTAACGGTGCATCTATAACAAATAATCCATCTGAGCATCAAACTAGCATGGTTCAAAGACCTCAATGTTTATAATTCAAAGTTTTTATGTTTGGATACAACTAAACTAATGTGTGGATGCACGCATGTTTTTATAATGCAAAGAAATGTCTAAGAATCTAATGTCTTACACCAAACTCGTAAGCAATCACCTAACTATGCATATAGAACAATCACTGTGAAGCTCATCAAATAAACACGATGATGAAGACAAATTGTAAGAGAGATCAATACCTGAAAGAGCTTACTTCACATCTGAATTGCTCCAGTGCACTTCCATATAGGTCTTGATCCAGGAACTTCTATATATCAATCTCATGTCATGCATTAAACAATCTCTATAAATTACACTACAACCACATTGTTCAAACCAAATAAGCATGTGTAATCAGCTAGTACACATAAAAATGCATGTGTAATTTGGAGTTACACAGGCATATGAAATGTGTAATTTGGAGTTACACATGTCATATCAGGTGTGGTGGATGTGGTAGGTACTCCAGCAACTGCAACCATTCTTCAGTATAGCACTAGCCATCACTCTCTAAGCACCATCACCTGCACTGCCTACCATATCCACCCAATTTATTAATATTGATTTCCACAAGAAAATGGCAAACGGAAAATACAAGTAACAATACCTTGCAACAAATTGATACAACATTTAATACCTATGTTGCAACTAGTTAAGGAATATATTCAAAGTAGTAAACTTAACTACGCATCATTTAAGGTTCACTTAAACTTTTACCTAATGATATATGTTTGGGTGAAAGTCTAGTGACATGATAGGAGCAGAATGCCCCATAACTAGAAATTACACATCTATTTAGCTTGTGTAACTAGAAGTTATACATCTAATTAGCATGTGTAACTAGAAATTACACATCTATTTAGCTTGTGTAACTATAAGTTACCAACATTATAGTTAACAAAATGATGTACCTTGACTCTCAAATGGAAAGCATCCCAGGATTCTATTACATCTACCACTCTAAAAGCATCCTAGAGATAAACACCAACATTATAAATAAAAGTATAGTAAGAGCCAAATAAAACATCCATCATTAGGCTGCTATTACATCTACCAATCTAAAAGGAAGTTCACTAGAAAAATTTAAAAACTTTGCCTAGTACTAAAACATCCATCATTAGGCTGCTACAATTGCATCATTTTTGCACAATTTATCCATGTCCAAATGAAACACATGAATATAAGAGGGACAAGTACCTTTATCTGAAGCTGTGAGTACTTGACATAGTCAACGATATCATCCATGAGCAAATGATCATCATGTCAGTGCGCGCAAACCACATTGAGACCAGGATAGACATCAATTGATTCAGAAAAGTTTATATTTATTTAGAAATTACTTCCATAGAAATACATATTAAGATACATACTAGAAAATATTAAGAGTAAGCGATTTACCAATAGTCTAAAAGGTTCTCAGACATTTTTGCAGCCAATCCAATTGTTCTTATGAAATCAAGAGTAAATATGGGTTAGTTTGCAGCTGATAAATCCATCTTTAAAAAACTTCCTAATGTGTTTCCCTTCACAAAACAACACAAAACTAGTAGATCAGCAGACGAGTTTTAATTAGATCAGCAGGTATGCCTCTAAGAACTGCATATCCCATCAAATTAGCATGTGTAGTTATAAGTTACACATCTAATAGCATGTGTAACTAGTAGATACACATCCATTTAGCATGTGTAACTATAAGTTACACATCTAATTAGCATGTGTATCTACTAGTTACACATCCTAGTCTACCAATGCTAGTTAAACGTGCAAACTGTCATGTAGAGTACACATGGATGCAAACTGATAAGAAAGGATATGGTTATAGAAATCACAGAATATCCTTCTCATAGTAGATAGAAGCTGAGCTTATAGATGGCTAAAATATTTAAACACATGATGTGCATCGAGATATATTTACAATTGTTCACACATGCTCTATCAAGATCATGACTACCAACATATATATAAAAAAAAACTAAGACAAGCATAATGTAAAGTAGATCCAACTTACAATGTACAGTACAGATCCAACATCCATACCAAACTTCTCAGCTTCATACCAAAACACTGCCACTAACTCCAAATCCAAATTATGCTCAAACCTGATCCACAACCACCACCACCATTGCCTCCTCATCCTCCTCTAAAACCTGCACTTCCACCATCAACACCACCACAAATTCTTTAATCAAACTGCATATTTGTTGGCCAAGACTCAGGATGAGCAAACTAAAATCGAACCAGAATGAAGAGAATGTGTAACTCACTGGTTAACAGAATAATTTTACACACAAATTATTAGTAGTAGCAACCATTACTATATATGTAAGTAAAATCTATGTAACCAGAAGTTACACATTCAAACAGTTTGTGTAAGTAAAAGTTACACATCTAATTAGCATGTGTAACTAGAAATTACACATCTATTTAGTCTGTGTAACTAGAAATTACGTATCTATGGGTATTTCAAACCAATTATTAGTTGAAGTATTTAAACTCCAATTATTAGTTGAATTATTTGTGAATCAGTTCAAACCAACAACAAAAGTAATAGTATTATGCTCTTTTTTTTTCACTGCACCTTTCTTAATAGCCTATTAATGTGAACAAGAATATGAATTCTTATGAGGTTTATTAGTATCCGACTCTACCACCCTAATAGATACCACCATTAAAAATTAGTGCGGATCAAGTTTCAAATCAAATGATAGTTGAAAAATAGTTTTATAATGACTAATAAAGTCATAAAACAACCGGACAGAAACATATAGAAATCAAAGACATTACTGACCTGGATTGTCAACCTTCATCATTAAGAAGAAGCCTCTTCCTAATTTCTTGCGCGTTATTCACTTCACGGAGGAGAAAAATGCATGCACTTTCCTTTTATATTAAATGTCAAAGATTTGACTCCTGCAACAATGACAAGCTTATTGTATCCAACATTGAATCTGTAAGGCTCCTTAGTTAGTCCATGCTCATTAGGTAGTCCTTGTTTGCTGACAGTCTCAGAGTACACCTGATAAAAGAAATAGGATTAGGTTAGGTCGACATTATTACATTTTGGAATTTTGATAACAACAACATGTGATGTCCAATCCATGACCACCAATATTAAGTAACAAAAAAGTACAACACTAATACAATATAAAAATGAAAGGAAAAGACAAGAAATATTATGGGTACTCACTTCATGACTATCTCAGTCAATTCTCAAACAGTTAGCCAGACAAATAAGAAAGGCTCCTCATAAAGTAGTTAAGCTAATTAAAAAAAATAAAATAATGAACAATACGAACAAAATGAATGGAAAATTCACACAATCAACATATCCATGACCCAAAGTAGTTTAGGTAGATGATTTGAATACTTACAACTATTTTCTCTGCTGATTCACAAATTTTATCGACTTTAGCTTTTGATAGTCCTTTAAACACTAGTTAACTCTATACAGAAAAGAAAAAATCAATTAAAATTTTGATAATACTACCACATTCCCCACAACTCAGGATTCAAAACCAAAAAGTGAGTGTTACCTTTTGGTATGCATCATCAATCCACTGCAGGTGTAGAAAGTGAAGATCTGTATGGATTTATACGATTTAAAGCAAACTGAATATGATTAAAAAAACATAGATCTATTTTGTATCATCAAAACTATAAGGACTTTACATTAAAATCGCATCTATCGGCAAATCATTCAGGAATTCAAACAAAAATAATGAGATCTTGATAAAATCGCTTAAAAAACACACATCAAAACCAGGATCAACTCAAAAAATTACATCAAAATTCCAAAACGCAAAGAGTAAAATTCATATTTATCACCGCTTCAAACAGATCTGCTTCTTGAAACAAAAACTAATTAAATCAATACCAGAGATATATTCTAATCAACTAAACAAAAACTAATTAAATCCAGATTAAATTGACGTAGATCATATCTATTAAGTTCAATCGAGTTGATTGAGCTGTTAAATCAATTAAACATCATCAGCAGAGAATCATAAACATCGACAGTTGAGATCAATGAAACTAAAATCGTTTTCTTCCTCTCCATATAACAGCGACGTTGACGATCTGAAAACCCTAAAAAATTTCAGAGCAGAGACGAGAGAGAAGTGAGAGAAAGTGAAAATGAAAATGAATCTGGAAATGAAACATATAGTCTATTTCATTATGTATATATAGTAAAGGGCATTTTTGGTATTACGAATTTCCCTCAGACCCTAAACTTTATTACCAAGCCCTGAAATCTAAAGTTCTGGGCCTAGAAATATTAAAAAGTGAAAGTATGGAGTTGATAGGGGAGTATCCATTTTTTGGGGCTTCTAAATATTGAACCCATATGGTAGGGTGGTTCTAGTATTTTTCACAAAAATGAAATCAAAACCGGCCAAAATCAGTCTACAAACCCTAAAATGTAGCAAACCCTTGGCTGTGAAAAACGCAAGTGCCGCGCTATATTAATTCGGATCCTCATTATTGGAAGGGAAACTTAGGGGCATGCCCAAAAAAAAAAAAAATCTCACTAGCAGGCTCACGATTAATTTTTCCTACGGTCGCACCCAAAAAATTAAAAAAAAAATTAAAAACGTGAAAAAAGTCACTAATACCCTCAGCAGTTTCGTACGGTTAGAATAACTCCCATTTATTTCAATTCCACCCATTACTACTTACTCCTATTTCTTCTTCATCTTCATCGGTTTCTCCTTCACGATCTCCTTCAGTTTTTTTTTCCATCATTTATTTCAATTCGCAGAAACCAAACCCTAGAAACTACTTACAGATTACAGATTACAAAATCGAAAACCCTAGAAACTATTAACAGATTACAAAACCTATAAACACAGTTCGTCAAAAATGGATGAAACGCCAAGTAAAACGCGTCTTCAGAAGTCGAAACACAAGAAAAATGGTATTGAAACACAACAACCAGCTGTTGAGACGGCCATTGTTGCAGATAAGGAGACGGCCACTGATGCTGAAAACAATGAAGCTGCAGAGATGGGGAACATTTCACTATCATTGGTACAGAAATTATAAAACAAATTATGTATTTGAATATCCATGAACTGCTTGAAGTTTTTTTTAATGTCACAATCAAATATGTACTATTTATTATTTTTAATCAACCATATACTATTTATTATGTTGTTGTTTTGCTATTTAATCAACTACTATTTACTTAATTTGAAAATAAATTGGTTATATCTAACACATTTTTGGTTACATGAATCTGTAGGAAGAAAAACTAGAAGAGGAATTTGTTCCAAGAGCATTCTATGAAAAGAAGAAAGCTGTGAAGAAATACGCCACTAAAGGAAAAGCAAACAAGGCAGAAGAGGATGGGAACCAACCAGGAAGAAAGGTAAGAAGAATCAAGGAAATGACATCATGTAATGATAGGACAAACAGTGTACTGCTCAAATATTGTGAGCTAGGGAAGCAGCAGAAGCAAAAAGACAAACCCGATGAGAATAAAGTTGAAGAAGAAAACCCTCGTACGTCTACTGGTGGGCCGTTCAGAAAATTCCCTACGCTGGAAACAATGGAATGCTTTCAAGATTACAAGGATACAATAGAACCAGCCTTGATGGAAGTACTGAAGACGTACTTTGAGAATGCCAACAGCCTGTAAGTACATCAAAACTACGTTTATGCTTGTTTAAAAAATCAATGCATTACATGTTATGCTTCTTATGAAATAAATGCATAAGAAGTTATGATTAAAAAAAAACCATGCATAATAAATTATGCTTCTAAAACAATCCATGCATAACACAAACCTCTAGTTTATGGTTCCACCGCATGTCACTTGAATAAATGATCTCACTAATTATGTCGTCTGCAGAAATTCGACTTGGAGTATCAGAGAAGGAGAAGACCCGTACTTGTGGGATATTCGGATTCACGGAGATATAATAAGGCATCTAATGAACAATGAATACCTAGAAGAACAAATACTACGTTACTACAGTTATAGGTTGTTCACGAAACAGAAAAATGAATAGAATGATGTGAGTATTCAACAGAGATAAGAAACTAATTAAAGAAAAAGTACTTGTTCATAAAAATTAATTAAAGAAAAATGAATAAGGTTCAAACATAAAAGTAATAGTCTGAAGAAACAAACAAGCTAGTAATGGTCTGAAGAAACAAACAAGATAATTGCTCTCCCTTAACTTCCCTTAGGCTGCTTCGGATTCTTCGGCGGCTTTGGCGGCTTCTTGTAATAGGTAGGCTTTGTACAAGTTTGCTTGTTGTGATTACCAATATCACAACAATTACCACAGCGCATAGCTCTCCTAGGTGGCTTCTCGTAATGGCTCAAATGTCTATTAGCTTGTGGTCGCCATGGCGCCTCCTAACATCAGGTACATCGATAATATCATTACCTTCATAAAATTCAGCCCTGTTGTAGTTCAGAATAGGATGAATTGCATAGCTGTAGGCATTATTGAAGTATACAGTAGTGAAATAAGGTTCAACAAAATCATACGGATTAGAACCAGACATTGTTATCGATGCGAAAGCATGCACACATGGAAATCCATAGACGCGCCACCTTTGACAGGTACATGTCCTTGCCTCAAGGTTAACACTATGATAACTCTCCCCTCCTTCCACTTTATAAACATGAGTATCGGACTGTATAACCAGCCAGGTTAAGCCCTCATCAATAAGAGCCTTCATCTTAGCTTCATTCTTCGGTGTGAGAATTGTTATGAAACTTTTACCAGTATTACGCCTTTCTGACATCATAGCCATCACATCCTTCCTTATCTAATCCACAAGAGCATTTGTAGGGAGCTTCTTGTGTACCTTCATCCAACTATTGAAGGATTCAGCAAGAGTAGAAGATGTCCTACCATGCCTATAACCCTGAAAAATAGCATTTGACCACTTCTCCGGAGGGATATCTTTAATATAGTCTGCAACCCAACCACAACCAAAACCCCTAATCGTATCGATGCATGTTTGGAAACCTTCAGGACTAAGAGCATACGCAGCAGCTTGAAATGCATCAATAATAGCACCATACCTTTCGTCAGAGCCATTAATTGGTAAGTTCATCTTCAGATGATAGTAGCAGAAACTATGGAAGGCTCCAGGAAAATAAACTGGAATAGCTCTCTTTAATCCTTTTGCACGATCAGATAAAAATGTGATTGGCCTTTGATCATGATCAAGAACATAACTCAAATTCCTCATGAATCATTCTCAGTTATCATTATCTTCACCGGGTACCAGGGCCATGGCTAGTGGAAAGAACCCTGCACAGCAAAAAAATATAAAATCAAGCCAACATAAACATGAAGTATGCGCGCTAAAAACAGATGCATAATGTCTTATGCATCTAAACTAAATAGTGCATAAGACATTATGCACTTGCATAAAAAAAGATGCATAAGATCATAAAAGTGAAAAACAATAATGCATAAGATATCATGCAATTAAAATATAAATGTATAATTTCTTATGCATCTAAACAGAAAATGATGCATAACCAGAAAAGTGAGACCAAAAAATGCATAATGTCTTATGCATCTAAACTAAAAGATGTATAAGACATTATGCGGTTAAAATAAATAATGTATAATGTCTTATGCATCCAAACAGAAATGATGCATAACCAGAAAAGTGAAAACAATAATGCATGAGACATTATGCACATATATAATAAGCATGCATTATCAGATAAAATACCATTTTCAGCATTGATAGCGGTTGCAGCCATGAGGCATCCTCTATATGTCCCTGTAAGAAAGGTAGCATCGACATATATCATGGGATGAAGGTAACGGTAACCATGGATGCATGCCTCGAAAGCAATAAAAAGACGCACAAACTTATTTGAAGGTGCCTCATATTCTAATTCAATTGAACTATCCTCGTTCAATTCAGGTTCATCCATTTGAACTTGAAAATCAATCCAACTCCCAGGATTTGTGATGCGAATGGCATCTACATACCATATCAGATGCGAATACGCCATGGCCTCATCACCAAATATTTCCTCATACACTTGCTCTCTTCCATTGTAAGCTTGGTAATATTTCATATTCATCCCGTAACTAGATTTAAAAAACTTTTTCAAATCAGATGCTTTGAAACTCGGATCAATTCTAATTTCATCCCTGATAAGACTAGAAACAAATTTACTACCGAGCCTGTGGAAAATCCTTTGACATCCCACACCACAGGTATGACCGCTAACATACTTCTTAATCTTAAGCATCGTGTTTTCAACATCAACATCAACATCACAAACCTTATACTCCCAAGGGCATTTTTCTTTAGAGCATTTTGCATAGAACCTTCTAGGTTCATTCTTAGTATATACAAGAACACGCCCAGTTTTTACCTCGTATTTATTTACCACAATACGTACCTCTGCTACACCTCCAAAAAATACTTTATCAACATCACCAAGTAATTTATCCCAGTCCTAAGAACCTTGTTAATAGGCACAGAACCATCTTCAAGGAAATTCACCATAGCTTCTTCTGGTTCAGGTTCTATTACACGCCTACTTGATGAAGCTCTACTACGACTGTTCAAATAATTGAAGCCAACTTCAACAAGTAAATCAAAGCTCTTATAACCTTTACAGTGGCAACGAGATACAAAACACTGAAGCAGAACATCAGAATCAACTCGCACAAACTTGATTCCATCATTATAAGAAAATTTGACATGATGAGGTAGTAAACGAGTCCACTTATGGAAAACGGTTGTCTTCAAACTCTCCAGAGTTGTGTTGACATCAACAAGATGTGTTAAGAATTCACTAAAGTAGTGAATTACAGCTAGTACACTAGCAACAGGCATTTCACCCTGCAAAAACACAAAAGACAAAAATCTATCCTGCATATGGCTTCACAATAATTCTTACTCAAAATTAAAAGATATAATCAACAACAACAAAAACAAATCTACATTAACCATAATCAGATCAGAAATCAACAAAGATACCAAAATCAATAACATCTCCATTAACGTAACATAAAACAAATCAAAAATATGAGTGGAAAAACAAATCAATTGATAAATCAAATAGAATATAAGCAACACCTAAAAAATTGTTGTATCAACATCCGAACATGAAATCAAAACAAACTTATTGAATCAAAAATATCTACATTAATCGTAACAATTTCAGAACCTAGAAGAAAAAAAATCAAAAAAAATCTTAAAAGATCTAAAAACCGATTCGAAAACCTAAATTAATCTTCGTAAACCTAAAATAATAGATCCTAATCTTACAGAAACTAAAACCTAGAATCAAATCCATATTAAACAAAAATCAGAAACAAGAATTGGAATGTATCTCGAACCTGGAACTTTAATTTCAGATTAAATTAAATCCCTCAATCAGCTCCTTCTGAATCTCTAAGCTATCAATCTTTATCGAAACTGAATCTCTGAGTTATCAATCTCTATCGAAACTGAATCTCAAAAAGTGAAAGTGAGGATCGAAACTGAATCTCTTCAATTATCTTCGTTGGGTAAATTCACTGCTATATCATCTCCTTCTTCATCTCTCGATAATTGAATCTCTCAGCTCTAGCTGGTATTCTATCTCCTTCTCCTTCTCAATCGCTCAGCGTGAAATCTCTCTCTCGAAACCGAACTTGTGAAATCTGAAATGAAGCTATGAACTAAGTTTCTGTTTGGGTGAGGTTAAACTTGGAAATTAAAAAAAAAAGGAAATTTCGAAAACTTTGGGTGCGTGAATAATTTTCACGCCGTGTTTGGGTGCGCGTGTGGGTTTCACAGTAGGGAAATGTTGTAAGAATGGGTCTCCCTATAGTTTTCACTTATTGGAAAGGGAAAATTAGGCTAAGGCCCAACCCATGGATAACCCATAAAATGAGACCCTTAGTTAATAAAACTAGGCCCTGAATTAAAAATAAATTTTAATTCGGTCGAAATGACCAGAATAACCTTCACTATATAACTATCTAACCTAGGTTTTCCTTCAAAGAAGTGCACAAAAATTTGTTTCCAGATCGAACCGAAAACCAAAATCAAATTCATAATCATAAAAAATCAATTTATCATATTGAAAACAAACATCAGGAAAAGAAAAGAATAGTAGGTTTTCGATCAATCTTCCTGTTTAATCTTTTGAATATTTGTTGATTCCTGTTGTTACTGATTAATTTTGATTCATGTTGTTGATTCGTGTTGATTCAAAAAAATTTACAGATCGGAGAAGAAGAACAACTGCAGATTCAGTTTGGAACTATTACTTATATACGCTGATGAAAGGAAGAAAGAGAAAACCTGAAGAAGATCCTACATTAACAGGTATTAATCTTTCAATCGTCTGGAGTATATGTCGTTGTTCTTTCAATCGTTTGTGATGATATAATGTTAGTGATTAAACTTTCAATTGTTTGTGATGATATAATGTTAGTGTTCTTTTGTGATTTTTTCTTCTGAATTTTGCTTATGATGATGTCATGAACTAATTTGATCTCATGATATGCTTGTAAATTCTCCTTGTGCAACTTATAGAAATAGAGAGTGTGTAAATAAAAGTTACACATTCAAAATCTTATAGAAATAGAGCATGGTTTGTATATTGATTGTGTAACTTACAGTTACACATTAAAAATCTTATAGAAATGAGCCTAGCTTTGTAACTATAAGTTACACATTAAAAATCTCACTACTGACTTGCTAAGGGCATGTGTAACTATAAGTTACACTTTCAAAAATCTCACCAATGACTCTACAATGGTTTGTATATTGATTGACTATGTAACTACAAGCTACACATTCAAAATCTCACCACTGACTTTCCTTGTGGTGTGATTAACTGATAGTTACACAGCAAATACAGATTCATATGCATGTGTAAGTTAAGGTTACACAACACATAATAGAATGATTCAGTTTGTGTACTTGGAAAATACACATTGTTTTTAACATGATTTTGATTTTGCAATTAAAAAGGAGTGTATTTGATAAGTACACAACATACTGACTCATGCTATTTTTGTATGTGATGTGTACAGGAAAATTAAGGCAATCATTGAATGGAGTTAAGGATTTGGTAAAGGTAATAAAACCTATAGGCCTGACTGATAGGGCTCAAAAATATCTTAGGAGAGCTTCTTACGGTAATCTCGTAATGATGTATTACAATGAATATAATGAAGTTGAACCAAGTACAACAATACAAATCAGTACTAACAAACACGACATCTTGAAGCTTTTGAATTGCTTTGATGTAGATTGTGAGACACCGTGTTCGTTCAATTTTGGTGATGATAAGTTCATAGAGTCTACACCGGAAAAGTTGGCTGGTATATTTTGCATGAAAATGATTGGAAGTAGAAAGGGTCAAAAGATGTTAAAGTACTTTAATCATCGTGAGTTGATTTCCAATATTTTATACAACAAGTTCTTTACTGATATCAAATCTACAACACATCAGACGACAGTGACTAAGAAGAACATTATAGAGAAGATAAAACAACTTATGACAAAAAGTGGGAGAAGAAAGAAAGTTGATGACAAGAATGTAGTTTGTTTGATAGGTTTTTATCTTTCCTGTGTATTATGTTTTGGCGACGTAAATGCTAATGGAGTGAATATGCGATATCTTAGTATCGTTGAAACGTATGAGACGGTGCTCAAGGTGTCGTGGCCTGATTTAATACACGAGCACTTATTTGAAGAGATTCATACTAATGTTGATTGTATGTCAAATGTGAAGGCTTGTGTGCAAATACCTACTGGTAAGCTTGTGTGTAATTTCTATTTCAGCAGTTTTACTGTTACGTTGTGGATATTTTAGTTCAATCGACTAATTAAATTTATATGTTGCAGATATTGTTTGCTGAACACACACCAGAAGGCTTAATCTAGAAAGTTGTGAACCACGAACAAGGTATCCCAAGGGTTGGAAGGTGGGATCTATACCATATTTCGGAATACATTTCTAGAACAAACATGATAGAGTTTTCGGTAAGTGTTATATGCTAATTGGTTTATATTTTGTAAATTTATGGTACTATAATTTAGATATAAGTTGGATGTAATCAAAATTGTCATGTGTAGCTATAAGTTACACATTTAAATGTGCTTGTGTAACTTATAGTTACACATGCAAAGATAGCACCAGTGAATTCAATTTTTTTGTGTAACTATAGGTTACACATATAAATGTGCTTATGTAACTTTAAGTTACACATACAATTGAAATTTTGTATATTTAGATTGTTTAACTGTTTTTGTTATCTCTTTTTAACCTCTCCATCTGTTAATTGCAGCCAACTACTAGCTTTGTGGATGGGTTTTCGCAGCTTGAAAAGCAGCTTGGTATATCAACCGTGGTACCAAGCAAGGACGACCTGCAAAGGTGGCTCCGAGAGAAAACCATTGAGAATGCAAAACTGAAAGAGCAACTGCAAGCAAAGCAAGAAATGTTTGATGCAGTGCATGTAATTTCCAGAGAAGTGATAAAATATGAGAACCTATCGAACACACAAAACTACCAGAAGCACATTTTATGCTGCAAGATTATGCTAGCAATGGGAATTCAACCTTACGAAGTGACCCAGGAAGAGTTTATGCAAAAATAAGATGGTGGACAAGGAAATAAAGGTACTGAGCATCAGGAAGAGTTTACACATCAAGGACATGGAGATACTGAGCATGGATCTACTGAGCATGAAGAAGAAGAGTCCGAGGAAGAAAGTGAGCAAGACAAAGATGACTCGGAAACTTCATTTCAAGAAGAATGTAAGTAGTTGTTTATTTTTAATATGCTTTAATTTGATAGTGATAATGATATAAGTACACAAGAAAAGCATGCCTTAAAATTGTGAATGGTGACTGCTATATTAGTTGACACTAAGGTCTTTGAACCTTGTTAGTTTCATACTTTGATAATTTTTTTGCTAGAGGTACCTAATTAGACTTAGTAATTGTTGAGTACACGAATCATATGGATGTGTATTCCCTAGTTACACATGCTATATGCATGTGTAACTTCTGGTAACACTAGTTAGATGCATGTGTAACTCCTTGTTACACATGCTAAAATGAACAAAATTTACAACCAAAAAATTACACATGCTAGGTATGCAAGTCATATGCATGTGTAGTTGTAGATTACTCATGATATATTCTTCTTGAATTTAAAAAAAAAATTAACATCATCATCATCATCCTTAAATAAAACAAGTTTCTCATTTCGATCCTTGTGCAGTTCCATGTATCATTTTATCAACTGGAAATATGCCAACAATTATGCAAGCTCAAACTGCAGCAGAGGGGCGCAAAACAACTCTCATGACATACAGTTTGAGTATGAAGAGTGTTACAACATCCAAGGCTCCTCCAAAAAAGAAGCCCATTGCTAATAAAAAGATCACTCCTGCAGATGTTGTTGATGAGGCACAAAATAAAGCCGATGAAGATATATATGTTGCTGATGAGGCACAGAAGAAAGCTGATGATGATACACATGTTGCTAATGAGGCGCAAAATAAATATGCAGAAGGTGGTGATGTTGTTGAGCCACGGGAGAAAGCCGCAGGTGATGATGCAAAAGTCGATGAAGAGTCACATGCAACTGTTGATAATAGTTTGGTTATGACTGCTCCAACTCAGGCAACACTTTCAACTTTTGATGACAGTTTTCCTTCTACACAGTTTGATGATTCGTTGGTGATAATTGCTACAATTCAAAAAACTCAGGGTGACAAACCTGAGACCTACATGTTGGTGAAAATAGGAGCCAACCCTGGTAATATGATGAAAGTAACTGAAATGATAGATGCAGTTGTTAGCGACATTGACCAAGCTGAAGGAATTTCTAAACATGGACCTGTAGAGACGAATCCAGAACCTACCTCCAGTGGTAAACCATCTTCCTTTTGAAACTTCTTATGAATATTTTTTTTCGTTGTTGTTTATAATGAATGTGTAACTTCAAGTTACACATTGTAAAAGGCATGTGTAGCTTGAGGTTACATACAATACAAAGTATATTAATGAAAGTGTAGCTTTCTGTTTTAACTTGAAGTTACATATTGTAGGGCTTGTGTAACTTTAAGTTACATACAATACATGATTTATAATACAATTGTAACTTGAAGTTACATATTATTTAGGCTTGTGTAACTTAAAGTTACATACTTGGACACCAAGTGTATCTTTCTATTACACATGTGCAACTTTTTTTTATTCTGCCTATTTTTGTTTGCACAGCTGAAACACATGAAAACTTTTTTAGCCTTGGCATAGATAAAACTCCAAAACCTGCAGGAGAGTTACTCAAGGAAGTTGCGAATACACTAAGAGAAAGCCAACCAACATTCTTACAACAACGCGTGCTGAGGAATAGAAAAATTCAAACACAAGATCTGAAACAGTATGAAATAAATTCAAAGAGGATTAAGAAGACTCCTACTGAAGAAAAAATGGTCGCAGTTCCAGAAGTAGAAGAAGAAAGAATCCCCGCAGTTCCAGAAGTAGAAGAAGAAACAATGACTGAGGTTGCTGAAGAATATGATGGGACAATGATAAAGTATGTGAAAGGTTCCCTAGTTATTAAAAGGCTGAATGGCGATCGAAAGAAGAAAGTGCTTGAATATTTCTGTACTCGTCCCAAAACGTAAGTAGCTATAACCAGAACTCATGCTTGATTCTATTATCGTGTTTAAATGTAGATTTTAATAGTGATCATTGTATTTTACTACTTGAATCTGTTATGTTGTTTAATTGCTTCCTTCTTTCTAATGTAGAAACATTGCTTAGATGGAACTCAACGAAGATGATAGCCCTCTCTTTAATATAACTGAAGAACTAATTCTCCAGCTTACCAAGAAAGAAGCCTACTTGGAGTCAGAATTCATCGATTTCTACATTAGCAGGTTGAGGACAAAGATGAACTCAAACATGAAGTATGACCAAGCGTTATTCATCTGACCGAAAACATATGTAAGTAGTTTGAAAATTTTAAAATCTTATTGCGTTTATAATGTGTAATGGGTGTTGTAAGATTATGTTAACATGCTCAGATTTTTTTAATGTTGGCAAAATATGATATGTAATCTGAGATTACACATCTATTTATAATGTGTAATCTGAAGTTACACATCCATTTATAAGGCCTTATGTGTAACTTCTGTAAATTTTGGTTTAAAATGTGTGTTTGATATTCAAAATGATTTTTGTAGAAATCTTACTTGGACAATGACGGTGATTTCACGAAATTCTGGATTCCTAAGATTGTCAAGGAATATTAAAAGTGCAAAAACAATGCAGTCAGACTTTTCGCCCCAATGTGCAACAACAATACACACGTCACACTGCTATGGTATGACTTGACTAGCACTAAACCTTGGTCCCACATGAACTCGTCAGTTGTTAAGGACCTCAGGCATGACCATTTATAGCAAGCCAAGAAATATACATTTGCAATAACTAGAGAATTGGCACTCCGATGTCCTCTTGGGTTGAATAAAAATGCCAGAAACCTCACTTCACCAAAACAAGGTTCATTCCATGACTGTCTTCTATTTGTATGCACTTACATGAAGATCAGGATGAAGAATAAACCACTTGACAAAAAACCAACCACACATATGGTGAGATGGTTGGCTGACAAGGTGAACTGCATGAGAGGAAGCATGATTTACAAGATTCTTTCAGATCCATCCGGAGATGTGTAAAGCAGTCATTTGGATTAAAAAAACTTATATACTTGCAAATATGTTGTTATACAAGTGTAAATTTCATCAGTTACTATATTTTAGCAGGTTTTGTATTTTCAAAACTTCTATACTTTTGGATTGAAATTCATTGAATTAAAAACTTTTATACTTTTGTTAACTACAAGATGTTATTAGACTTATAAAAGTATCTTGTCACAACTTTTCTATTGTGTGTACAGGTTTCAAAAGTATGAAATAGGTTAAGTAACTTAAAGTTACACATCTGTCATGAACCTTAGTTGTCTTGAACATTATTAGAGTATGTCTGAGTGGTAGCCCTTATCTTTTTGATGTCTTCCTTGAGCCACATTCACATGCATGACGTGAATGTTTTGGCTAGCTTATATTGTCCATTATTGTGGTTGTAAGGACATATTATTGTTGTGTAATGAAACTCATTCTCCTCCACTCATTCTTCTTTTCTCCGAAACTCTAGTCTTCATCTTCTTCTTCCGGATTCTCCTTCTGTTGCTGCTTCTTCTCTTTTAGCTAACAACCTTTCTTCATTCTAGTTTCTCTCTTCATTATTTCACTTGAAGAGAACTTACCCTGACTAGACTGAGCATTTGTAGTGAGTTCACTACAAGTGGTATCAGAGCAGTTGATTCTCAGAATGCTTCCATGGCTAACAAAGCAACGATCGATGAAATTAACAAAAAGATTGACGAACTCGCTAAATCACAAAAAGAGTACAGTCAAAGACAAGATGAGTTAGCTCTCAAACACACCGATCTACTCAAGAAAGTGGATCTGAATCATGAGCAACCATCCATAAGGTATCTTCAATCCATCAGTGAGGTGTTTAGAGAGTGCAGAGATGAACAAGTGAGAATGTCTACTGGGAATGTAACACCACCAGAAGGTTCCAATGGAGTTTTAGGAGCTCTTCCTGTCATAAATCAAATACCCGGAACTGGTGAGTTTAATGATTCTCATAGTCAATCAAATAATTCCCATACACATACTCATGAAAATCATTATCATCATTCTAAACCTAAGGTAGAGTTTCCAAAATTTGATGGCTCTAATCCTAGATCTTGGATTCGGAAATGTAAAAAGTACTTTCTCATACATTCTGTGGGTGAGGAACAAAAGGTTCACCTAGCTTCCTTATATCTAGAAGGAAGGGCTGATGTTTGGTATCAAGATTATCAAGAAGGTAAACCTGATGTTACATGGAAGGAACTCGTCTTAGTTGTGAGTAACAGATTTCAGGAGTTAGGACATGATGATATTGTTGGTGAATTTAACAAGTTATCTCAAGTAGGAACCGTGTTAGATTATCAAGAATTTTTTCAGTAACTCAAGGCACTTATGCTAGATAAGAATCGACATCTGACAGAAGAATACTATACTTCTAGTTTCATAAGTGGTCTCAAGGAAGAATTATGTATGCATGTGTTGATGTTTTCTCTAAAGAATTTAGCCCATGCTATTTACTTGGCTCGAATGCAAGAAGCATTATTGGATATTTCTTCCAATAAAAATAAAAACACAATCAAAACCCCCTATCCTTATATCCAAAACTTCAACACCAACAAGAGTTTCTCTTCATCTGTTACTAGTCCAAGATTACCAAGAACTTCCACCAATAACTCATCCAGTTCTCAATCATCAAATCCTCCTATTAGAAGATTGACATATGCTGAGATGAAAGCTAGAAGAGACAAGGGATTGTGTTATAATTGTGATGAAGTGTTCTCCTCAGGACATAAGTGTGTTAAACAATAAATATACATACTAGCTGCAGAAGAGGAGGATGCACAATTTACTTCTGAAGAATCTCCATCTAAGACAGTTCAATCTCCAGAATCTGATGAGGGAGTTGAGATTTCTGTTCATGCCATGTCAGGTAAAATTTCTCATAACACCATTAAGATTCAGGGTCTCTGTAAGAAAAGTAAACTAACTATACTCATTGATAGTGGTAGTACACATAGTTTCTTAGAGCCTGAGGCTGCTAAATTGTATGGAGTATATATAGAGCCAACTGTAGATTTGCATGTTGATGTAGCATATGAAAATAAGTTAGTCAGTGATGCTAAGTGCCCTACATTTAACTGGCAAATGCAAGGTTACTATTTTTAGTATAATTTGAGGTTACTCAAACTTGGAGGTTGTGATATGGTCTTGGGAGTAGATTATATGAAAGAAGTGAGTCCTATAGTCTTTGACTTCAACAAATTATCAGTTACCTTTACCAAAGAAAGGCAACAAGTAGTTCTACAAGGTACAAAAGACACAACAAAGCTGACATAGATTTCTAGCTCAGCTTTACACAAACTCTTCAAGAATATCAAACATAGCATGGTTGGACATTTTTACTCAATATCAGCTATTCATGAGGATTCTCCCATTTCCCCTCAAATTTCTGAATTACTCAATGAATACCCTCAAACCTTCAAGGAACCCACTTCCCTGCCACCTCAAAGAAACCATGATCATCATATTCCACTTAAACCTCTATCTTCACCACCAAATCAAAGGCCATACAAGATTCCTTATGTCCAAAAAGAAGTGGTAGAGAAATTGGTTGAAGAAATGTTATCTGCAGGAGTCATTCAGCCAAGCCATAGTCTATTTTATTCTCCCATAATACTTGTCAAGAAGAAAGATGGCAGCTGGAGGTTTTGTGTGGATTACAGGAAATTGAATGATATTACTGTCAAGGATAAGTATCCAATTCCCATTATATAGGAGTTATTAGATGAACTCAAAGGATCCAAGGTCTTCAGCAAGATTGATCTCAGGGATAGAAATCACCAAATTAGAGTTCATCCTGCTGATATTCATAAAACTGCTTTCAGAACTCACCAAGGGCACTTTGGATTCTTGGTAATGCCTTTTGGATTAACCAATGCTCTAGTTTCTTTTCAGGCTCTCATGAATGATGTGTTCAATCCACATTTAAGGAAGTTTATCGTAGTATTCTTTGATGATATTCTCATCTATAGTTCTGATATGGATACTCATTTACAACATCTTAGAACAACCTTATCCCTCCTACAAGAATATTCACTTTTTTCTAAGATAAGTAAGTGTTCTTTTGGACAGTCACGAGTGGAATATTTGGGCCATATTATTAGTGCACAAGGAGTTGCAGCTGATCCATCCAAAATTGAGTGCATGCTTCAATAACCAACTCCAAGTAACATCAAAGCTTTGAGAGGGTTTCTTGGATTGACAGGATATTATAGAAAGTTTCTGTAGCACTATGGTTTGATTAGTAAGCCATTAACTGAGCTACTTAAAAAGAATAACTTCCAATGGAATTCTGTAGCTCAATCAGCATTTGAATAGCTTAAGAAGGCTATGGAAACAACTCCAGTGCTAGCATTACCTGACTTCTCAAACCCCTTTAAATTAGAGACAGATGCTTCTGATGTTGGAGTGGGGGAAATTCTCATGCAAAGCAAGCAACCAATAGCTTATTTCAGTAAAAGTATGGGTATCAGATTCTTGGCTTACTCAACCTATGAAAAAGAGTTGCTAGCTATAGTATTGGTAGTTACTAAATGGAGATCTTATCTTCTAGGAAAAAAATTCACAATATATATAGATCATCAAAGCATTAGATTCTTCATGGAGCAAAGACTACATTCCATACTTCAGCAGAAATGGTTGTCCAAATTACTTGGTTATGAGTATGAACTAGTTTACAAAAAAGAAGCCGAGAATAGAGTAGCAGATGCTTTGTCCAGAGTTCATGTCCAAACTACTTCAACCTACCAAGCTATATCTGAAGTTTAATCAACATGGTTAACTGAGGTAATTTACAGTTATGAAAGAGATGATCATGCTAAGGTAATTATACAAAAGCTTATCATTTTTACAGACAGTGTACTTCATTATTCTTACTCTTAAGGATTACTCAAGTTTAATGGAAGGACTTATGTGGGTTCTTCTGGTGAGTTAAGAAAGCAAATCATGGCTACTGTTCATTCTTCATCCATTGGAGGTCATTCTGGTACTCAAGCAAGTTATCAGAGAGCTAAATCTTTCTTTTACTGAGGCAATATGAAGAAAGATATCTTTCAGTTTGTGGCAGAATGTGATATCTGTCAACAACATAAGGGATTTAATACACTACCTGGTGGGTTATTACAACCACTGCCAATTCCAAGTCAAGCATGGCAACACATCAGTATGGATTTCATTTCTGGATTGCCAAAGACTGAAGGAAGAGAAGTTATCATGGTTATAGTAGACATATTTACAAAATACTTCCACTTTATTGCTATGAATCACCCTTATACAGCTCAATCTGTCTCCAAGATATCACATTTATAAGCTCCATGGTCTTCATCAAACAATTGTATCTGATAGAGACAATATGTTCTTGAGCAGTTTTTGTCAAGAATTATTTAAGAAGCTGGGTGCTTCACTTCATCTTAGCACAACTTATCATCCTCAAACAGATGGACAAACTGAGAGAGTTAATGCTTGCTTATAATATTATATGAGATGCATGACCAGTTATATGGCAACTAAATGGGCCAGTTGGTTTTCTTTGGCAGAATGGTGGTTCAATTCCACTTATCACGCTAGCTTGCATTTAACCCCATTTCAAGCCCTTTATGGTTACTCACCAGCACAATATGGGTTGATTTCTTATTCTCCTGCTATTAATGCTAAGGTGGATGATTACTTACAACAAAGACAAGCTATGAATGTTCTTCTTAAGTCTACATTGGAAGAAGAACAACACAGAATGAAACAACAAGCTGATAAGAAGGGAATGGAGAGACAGTTTCAAGTGGGAGATTGGGTTTATCTTAGGCTCCAACCTTACAGACAATCTTCAGTGCAGTTAAGGAGGAACCTCAAGTTGGCTGCAAATTTTTTTGGACCATATCAGATCATAGCTAACATTGGGGAAGTGGCTTACAAACTTTAATTGCCAGCATCTTCCAGAATTCACCCTGTCTTTCATGTATCTCAGCTCAAGATCAAGGTAGGACAAACTATTATACCTCAAACTGTTTTTCCAACTTTGGATGGTGAAGGGTACATGAAGATGTCCCCACTGCACATACTGAGTTCCTGGCTGGTGAAGAGGAACAAACAAACAGTAGCTCAGGTGCTGGTACATTGTTCTCATTCCACTGCTGAGGATGCTACTTGGGAGGATACAGCTGTTATAAAGCAGAACTTTCCTAAGATGATCCTTGAGGTCAAGGATCCTTTGGAGCAGTAGGCAGTTTTCACGAACCTTAGTTGTCTTGAACATTATTAGAGTATGTCTAAGTGGTAACCCTTATATTTTTGTTGTCTGCCTTGAGCCACATTCACATGCATGACGTGAATGTTTTGGCTAGCTTATATTGTCCATTCTTGTGGTTGTAAGGACAGATTATTGTTTTGTAATGAAACTCATTCTCCTCCACTCATTCTTCTTTTCTCTGAAACTCTAGTCTTCATCTTCTTCCTCCGACATCTCCTTCTGCTGCTGCTTCTTCTCTTCTAGCTAACAACCTCTCTTCATTATAGTTTCTCTCTTCATTCTTTCACTTGAAGAGAACTTACCCTGACTAGCCTGAGCATTTGTAGTGAGTTCACTACAACATCAAATTAAGATGTGTAACTTGAAGTTACATATGTTAAAAAATAATTGTTTCCAGTCAACAGGTAAAGACAATATAGTTAAATGTATAACATGGTCAAATGATGAAACATAGGTTAAGTAAATCATTGTTACACATACAATTACGACAAAGCTAAAATCAAAAAATGTGAAAATAACAATGTGTAAGTAATAGTTACACATCCATATTTTATAAGTGTAAACCAAAGTTACACATGCATTTCCCTTCTGTGTTCAGAAGACACGCACTGGGAATAGAAACACATTTCACCTGTAAACTCACAAAATATTAAATCTGAATAAATGATCCTTGCACATAATCAACATTGTAGAAAAATAAAAACATTTGGTCCATGCAAACCAAAATGAAGAAAACTAAAAAAAATAAAATCCAAGACAAATAAAAAACCACACATAAAATCAATACTTGCAGAAATGAACTTCTTCAGCTTAAAGCTAGGGTGTGTGTACTTTAGAGGATTCTTACAACCTGCCATGTTGTGACCTGCTTCCTTGCAATTGCTATAATGAACTTTCCTCTTTACCTTATTCTCACCTTTACTTAGAATCCTTTTTCCTGGGGGTCTACCTGGTTATTTCTTTACGATAGGAGGGTTGATGGTGTTGTCTTCATCAATATCAACATGCCTGTTGTAGTTGGGAATTGGCTGGATGCAATGCAGATAAGTCTTCCTAAAATAGTCACTCGTAAAATACAGTGAAATGAAATCAATAGCCTCACGTTAAATCTTCCGTATGGATGCAAGAGCATGAGCACAAGGGAAACTGTATACACACCACCTTAAAAAAAAATCAAAAAATTAGTTAGTTGCACATAAAAATCATGAAATACTCAAATTAGCTAGTTACAGATGCATAAACAGAATGTGTATCTTTAATTTACACTTGCAAAAATAAGATGTGTAAATAGTAGTTACACATGCATATATCTAATGTAACTAGAAGATACACATTATATATAAACTTTCAAAAAAAGAAAGAAAAAAAAAAGCATGAGAAACAAAACCTTTGTCAGGTGCAAGTTTGGTGTTCGAGGTCCACCATGTGAGTGCTTTCGCTAAAAACATCAAACACAGTAAAACTAGCTACCAATACTTCCCAAGCAAAACCTTTATATTGAAGAGCCTCAAGATTTTCCTCATACTCTGGGGTTAATGGAGTCATCACATTAGCGCCAATTTCACGAAGGTATGCCATTATTTTCCTCCTAATCTGAAAAGGAAAAATACTTATGAATATAAAAAGTGAAAAAACAAGAAATAAAAAGACAACAACAACAACAAAAAAAAGCACTCCATTAACCTGATCAAGAAGAGCAGATTCAGGCATCTTCTTGTGAACCAGAATCCAGTTATTGAGCGCTTCTGCTAGAGTACTAGATGTGCGTCCATACCGACAACCTTTAAAATAGGCATTCACATATGATTCAGGTGGGATGGTCTCGATATAATCAGCCACCCAGTCGCAGTTCAAATCTCTAATTTTTTTTATGGCCTTAGCATGGTTTTCAGGTGAGAGTGCATATGTTGCCTCTTGGAAAAGGTCCAGCACAAGCATGTACCTAGGATTTTAGCCATTAATGGGCATATTCGTCTTCAAATGATAGTAGCAGAAGTTGTGGAATGAATCTGGATAGATAAGTAGAACGAATCTGGATAGACAAGTGGAACACCCTGCAAGATTCCTTCATGGCGATCTGAAAGGAAGGTGATGGCCTCCCATAACCAACAACTTCAGTCAAATTCCTTAAAACCATGTAAAATTATGTTTGGAAGGCACATACGAAGGTATATTTCTGTCCAATACCACGAATTGCTAATAGTTACCACAATTTACCACGAGCTTTCCAATATACTCGAGCCGGGTACTATCTAATTAGGAAATGACGGATGTATCCCAAATATTGTCGCACTGATGTCGCGTTTGGATGGGACATATAAATAGGAAAAGTATACTCCGGATACCAAACCATTTCTCTCTCTTGAGATATGCAGCGAGCATCTCCCTTCGTCGCCTTCCAACCCTAGTTCATTTGGTGTAAAATATACCCACACTAGTGCTTTCTCCATCAAATTCATTAAACGTGAGATAAATTCAATCCCTACCTTCACCGTAACTCGAATGATTTCAATGAATTTGGGTATTTTCCTAACTTTTGCTTTTATTGTGTCCAGGGTTTTGGGCTTTCGGCACTGGTAAAAGCTTCATAACTGGTAAATTCTTCTTCATCTTAGTAAAGTGGTTCCATGGGTTTCTAATAGTTATTTCAATTCTGAAAATAATAAATTACTACATAATCATGTTGGTGATATGCAAAATCATATGCATCATGCTTATACTTAATTATTTGTTTATTTAACAATTGGAGACCCAATTGGGACAGGTAATTAAGGTTTTATCGCTGAATTTAATTTGTCAAGACCATGGTTTAGTTCAACATCTTGAAAAAGAAAACTGTTTCTCCTTTCAGATACTGACCCTATGAAACCATATATCTTAATTACATATTTTTAGTCCTTTGACACCTTTGGGATTAAGAATCAGTGGATGTAGAATTCTTTGCAAACGTAAGTATGTGTAGTTCTTCTTTCTCGAAATCCACTGAAATTATGAATCTGATTTGTTATATATCGGCAGTTGAGTGAATTGTTGTGATAGTAAATTGATTGGTTGTCCTTGGTGTTAGGGAAAGATGTCTGCTACTACAGCAGGAGGTTCAGCAAATACTAACCTCCAAGATGATGTCAATTCCAAAGAATCTTTATAGACGGCTTTTGCATCTGTTGAATCGTCGGAATGTAATTCATCAGGAACCGAACTATGGTATTTTTGTTTCATTCGTTCTCATAAAGTATTTTCTTTCAGAGTGTTGTTTAGAGATAAGTTTTCAACATATTACCATTTGGATATGCAGTAAATTTTGTAGATGGTGAGGTTTTCCATTTGGAGATGCAGTAATTTTTAATAGTAATGTAGATGATTGTAAGATGAACATATTACCAAAAGTTAGTATGCGTCTTTTAGATTCATTAGCATTTGCGTTTTATAACTACATTGGTGTTAAAATTATTAGATGGTTTGAGAATAACCATGTCAAATAATCCTCCTCCCTTCAAAATGTTGTAGTTGCTAGATATCCTTGGAATAAACTGACTTGAAGCATCTCATGTGTATAGCAAGTTTTTTCACCCACAGAAATATCGGGATAACTACCCGAGAGTAACAAATCACGCAGTTATGCATCTTATGCCCATGATCAAGGGTCGTTTGAGCAAAAAGGCTTATGCAGTATTTGCTTCAACGACAGTTGGACACTTCCTGGATATGCCTGGAACCCTTAACAGCAGTACAATTTTGCATTATCTACTCTCACGGAAAATTGAGAGACAAGATGATGGTGATCCATTTTGTATGAACTATGGGGTTGGAGGGCATATCTTGAGGTTTTGGATGAAATAATTTGCACTTGCTACGGGACTTAACTTCAAGTTGACAGCTGCAACAAAGGAAGATCTAGATAACCCACTCCCAAAATGTATCACGGATTCACCTATCATGAAAACTCATTTCCCTGGAGAAAAAAGGGTAACAGTAAGCAACCTCTGGACGCGATTCGAGAAAGGAGATTTTACCACTTGATAGACACATTTTTGTGTCTGATATAATCTCAATTGTATATATTGTTAGTGCTCGATTTCGTATTTATTATAGCTTTTTGTGTCTTTGTAGGTGTTTTTGGATAAATAAACCTGTGTGGAGAAATCGTCTCGAAAAGTGGCAAAAGGCACCTTCGGAGGACACCTGCTATTCGGAATCCCATTTTGGATAAGGGGCACCTCACTTACTAAGGGGTACACATTTTCTATTTGCAACCCAGGGAACCCCACTGATATTCGCACCCCTTCAGAGGATAGGGGCACTCCACCTCCTACATTTCGTACGAACAGAAAATGGCGGGAAATTTGTTTGATTTTCGCATGAACTTCTGAAGCTGGACTTGACCGAGATTTTTGTGTATTTCTTCATGGGAATGATATGGTACTACCCTGGTTCATCAAAACAGGGTTGGTAGTAGACTTTGAATTGAACCAGGAGAAGGTTAACATTGGTTCTCGTCAAAACAGGGTAAGAGTAATATTCACGGGAATTTTTATCTTATATTTGGAAGTTACGTACGAAATGGGAGAAGATATATTCTGTTAAGCATTGTTACTGAATCTAGGTAGTTTCAAAGAAGCCAAGAAACGTGTAAAGAAGACTTGGAGAGGAAAGTTCGTACCTTGGCAGCAAAGAAAAAAAGAGAGATTTAATCGAGTTTTAGAGGGTTTTTTTTTTTTTTTTTGAAAACCAGAAACAATGAACCAACTAGTCAAATAAGCATGAGGCTTGTTGAACATTGTTTTTTACAAAAGCATTTGTGTCATGAAATATCGCTCTAAACTCATAGTTCGAGTAGTTTGAGTTGAATTTTGAGGCTATTTCTTGCAGCTTTAGAAACCAATCATGCCTTAGGGAAATACATTCAAAAGTACGAAAATAGGAAATATAATATATATATTCATCAATCAGATTGTTGTTGCATCTCAATTGACGGTTCTCCCATTTCTGCTTCAGTTCTTTCATGAGCTTTGTGTTGTCCAACTGGATTGTGCAGTTCCTCTCCTTTTTTTTTTGTTCCCATTTGATGATTGATAAGACCCCCAGTGTTTCGGATTCCTTCTTCGAGTCTACTCTGCATGTGAGTAGCCTGGCCCCTTCAATGTGTGGATGTTCACATGCATCTAGAATCATAACAAGATAACGATGTTGCTGTAAGTTATAGTCGCCAAATACCACAATTGTTTCCTTGCAATGCATTTTTTTTGTTTGCATCATTTGCACTTGGTTTGATGTCGGGTTTCTGTTGAGTATGAGTTGTGGTTGAAGAGTTGTATTTTGGGTGAGATTGTTTTTGATCTGGTGGATAGTTGTTTCGGGTTTTATTTGCACTGCCTTTAGACTCCTATCACACCTATGTTTCCATATATACCAGCATATTGTTGCTTCTCTTATTCGTTTATATATTCCTTCACTCTTTGCATCTCCCGCAATTGCAATCCAATCATGTATCCATTCTATGATAGTGGTGTTAGCTCTACTTGATCCTCTACATCCTAAACCAAACCTAACAGCCCTACTATAAGAATAGTGAAGAAGCAGGTGAGATAACGTTTCAGCCTCTATTCCACAGAGGATACATAAAGACGACATATTTGGCATTCTAGTGTGAAGTTTTGTCATTACCGGGATGATGTCATTGTAACATCTCCAAATGAACACTTGAATTCTGGGAATCACCTCCAACTTCCAAATTTTTTTCCAAATAGGACTAATGTTGGTTGTAGCATCTAATCCATGTGTCTCATAAATAAGCTGTCGGTATACAGATTTTACAGTGAGATCTCTAGAGGTTGTGTATGGCCAGCTCAGTGTGTCGAGTTTTCCTTTTGTTTTTTCTAAATCGACAGTTATTATGTTTTCCACTGCCTTTGGATGGAAAATTTGGGTAAGAAAATCCATATTCCATCTCCTAGTAGTTTTGTCAAAAACCTCACTCACATGTTTTAGAGTGTTTGTTATTATTGGTTGAGTTTCTTCCTGAGTTAGCAAATTTGGATTGTCCGTTGGAAACCAACGGTGTTTCCACAGGTGGATTTTATCTCCATTTCCTATTTTCCAATTACCCATTTTTTTTTACGATTTTTAAACCTAGAAAGAATCCCTTCCAAAGCCAAGATGAGTTTGATTTTATTTTTTCAATACTCAAAGGTGATATGCCTTTAAAATATTTTTCTTCCATCACCTTAGCCCAAAGTTGATCACCATTTTTCATCATTCTCCACACTTTTTTTGTAATCAAAGCTTTATTAAAACACTCAAAGTGTTTAAAACCTAGTCCTCCTGCTTCCTTTGGGATACAGAAATTTACCCATTTTTTTAGACAAATTCCCCTTCCATCCTCTCTCGTATGACCCCACCAAAAAGCCCTATTTCGCCTGTCCATCTTTTAGAAATAGTTTTGGGTATAACAAAACATGTCATTTGGTACGTAGCTAACGAATCAGATAAATGTTTGATCATAACACCTTTTCCAGCCCCATATAGAAGTTTTCCTGACCAACCGGCCAGCCTATTTCTGTGCTTTTCAGCTAAGGAAGCAAAACAAAGAATTTTAGATCTATGAGTAAAGAGAGGTACTCCCATATATTTGTCCTCCATTTTTATTCTTCCCACCTTGAGGATGTCTATAATTTCTCTCGCCTTTCAGTTAGAATCCGTTTTATTAAAGAAAATTCCGGATTTTTCATAGTTTATTAATTGTCCAGATCCTGCACTAAACATTTCAAGGATTTTCAAAAGTCTTTTTGCCTATTTCTTGCTAGCTCTCGTAAAAATTAAACAATCATCGGCAAACAAAAGGTGGGAGATTGTAAAAGAGTTTTTAGTGAAATTGACCCCTTTTATCCATTTTTTATTTTCAGCTTGAATCAGAACTCTGGAGAGACTCTCCATACAGATTATGAATAGATATGGGGACATCGGGTCTCCTTGACGGATTCCACGAGAAGGGTTGAAAAAACCGGTCGGAGAGCCATTTATTAGGACAACACTTGTTGTAGTGCCAACACATTGCATGATAATACCAATCCACTCCTTACAGAAACCTAATTTTTCTAGAACACGTTCTAGAAAAACCCACTCCACTCTGTCAAAAGCCTTTGACATGTCAATTTTTAATCCCATATACCCTTTTTTGGTTTTCTTAGTTCTCATCGTGTGTATAACTTCATGCGCTATTATAATGTTATCCGTTATTTGCCTGCCAGGGACAAAAGCCGATTGATAAGGAGAGATGAATTTATCAAGGAAAGGATATATTCTGTTTGCAAGGATTTTCGAGATAATTTTGTATATAGTGTTACACAGAGATATGGGACGGAAATCCACAGGCGTCTCCGGCGATTCTTTTTTTGGTATCAGGGTAATAAAAGTTGTATTTATCTCTTTTAGGATATGTTTCGATTGGAAGAATTGATTGATCACTTTTGTTACATCCTCTCCAATAAGGTACCAATTTTTTTGGTAGAAACCTGCTGGGAAACCATCAGGGCCCGGAGATTTATCCGGGTGTATATCAAAAACCACTAATTTTATTTCTAGTTCAGATGGAGGGTTTAGGAGTTTTGCATTGTCGGCAGCAGAGATACTATTTGGGATTAGATTTAGGATTTGGTCTTGAATAATCGGGTTTGTGGTGGAAGCCATATTCATAAAATGGGTGTAAAAAGTAGCCTCAATATCTTCTCTTTGATGACACCATTCTCCATTTTGGTTTTTGATAGCTTCAATCCTAAGTTTCTTTGACTTGTATTTAGCCGCCGAGTGAAAAAAGCCAGTATTTTTGTCTCCTAAATTTAGGTCTTTATAATTGGATTTTATTTTCCAGAAAGCCTCCTAAAAATTGTACCATCTATCCAAATCTTCATTAATCAGACGAACTCTGGGACTATTTTTAGGAAGTTTAAGAGTGTTTTTAGCATGTTCAAGAGTTTTATTTATATTTTTGATATTTTGTTGAATATTTCCAAAATACTCCCTATTCCAAATTTTGATGAGTTTTTTAACATTTTTTAGTTTAGAAACAAATTTGTAGGCATGAGAGCCTATTATTTCTAAATCCCAAGCTTCTTCTACAACCTTAAAGCACGTTGGATCTTGTAAATAGATACCAAAAAACTTAAAAGGCTTTGCGTCATCCTTCCAATAAGGCGACGTTTTTAGAAGAATAGGGCTGTGGTCGGACCCTACAGGTGGCAGATGGTAAACCACAGCACGTGGGAAAATGTCAAACCATTCCGGGTTTGAGAAAACACGGTCCAGTCTGGCCTCTATGAAGTGTTTTCCTTCTCTCTTATTTGACCAGGTAAATTCGTACCCGACAAAACCCATATCCAAAAGACTGTCCTCATCTATTAGTTGAGTAAAAAACAGATTTTCTTCAGAGCTTTTCTTCTTTCCTCCCTTTTTCTCCGACTCCGATAACACAAAATTTAGATCGTCAATGACCATCCATGGCAGTTCTACTGTAGCATCTAAAATTTTGAAATAGTTCCAACTCAGATTTTCCTAATTTTATAGGGACAACCATAAACCGCAGACATTAACCACTCAAAATTCCTAGCTTTATTTGTGACCACCACATCAATTTGGTTTTCAGTAGAATTTAACAATTATATCGAGATCTTAGAAGACCAAGATAATTCAGGTCCCCCTGCAGTACCTATCACCCCTGTTGGATCTACAACAATCATCTCCAGGTAATTAGTTTTTTTATCAAGGGTTTGATATAGGCTGAAGAATGTTTAGTTTCTTGTAAAAAAAGGATATCCGGGTTTTGGGTTTTAATTAGGTTTTGAAGGTGTAACATGGTTTTATTATTCAACCCTTGACAGTTCCAGGCGACAATATTGAGTGACATGATTTTACAATTTATTTCAAGAAACCTAGAAATTTAATTGAAATTGAAATTTCAGTTGTGATTGTAATTATAGTTGCAGGAAATCCAACAACACACCCCTTATCATATCTTGATATTAATTTCTAGATCTACATATAAAAATGGTAGTAAAATTGCTAAAATTATAAACAGACACCAAGATTTTTTACATGGTTCGATCAATATGATCTACATCCATGATTCTTCGCTATAATAGTTTAAGTTTACATTTGATTTACATTGATAATCTCCATTAATGGAGTTCTAAATCTAGTTTTGGGGAAGAAGATGATAAAGAAAAATACATTCTCTCTCCTAATATTTCTCTGCAAAATATCTCTCTCCCTTCTAAAATTATCCCCCCTTTTCTCTCTCCTTCTCTTCTCTTTATATAGGTATCTTCATGGTGGATGACAGCTCACATTCAACTCATATTTCCTATTTTTTAAGATTTCTGCTATGCTCCTTGCAGGCTCTGTTATGCTCCTCGCAGGCTCTGTTATGCTCCTCGCGAGATCTGCTATCGTGCTCGCGAGACTCTTCTATAACCACAAAATCTTCATTTCCTGACTTGCCCTCGCGAGCTCCCGCCTTGTGCTCGCGAGCATTTTCTCGAACTACAAAATCTTCACATCTTTCTCATGTTTTAGGCTGTCGTTGTTTATTACGTCATTCTTTAAACTACTTTGTGACGCTCGCGAAATGTTGTTGAAGAGTTTTCGGTGGCGCTCGCAGAAGTGTTGTTAATCTCTCGTGAATATAATTGTGGTGATATTCTGGTCCTACATCTTGCCTCTTTTTTCTTGAATATTGCTTGATAAGTAAACTTTAAGAAAAAAATCTATTGTTGTAGTAGTCTTTGATCTTTGTTGATGTAGGAACGAGTGAAAGAATACTAGACTCGAAAAGTACGTACTTGCATCTATTCTTTTGTGAAGTTCCATATCTTTGCTAAGTAAATAAGAAGTATTAACTCTTGAAGTATTCGAAGTATGAAGTATCCTTGAAGAAATATAAGAAGTACTCAATCCTCAAAATATAAGAAGTATCCGACCTTGAATGAAAATCATAAGTATTGCCTCTGTTCATGCGAAATTATTACTTCATTTTTGGTGAAAATCCCTGTCCATTTTGGAAATGATTCTTTCCGAGAAGATAAAGAACATAAAATGTTTTCTTGGTAATCCTTAGCTGCCTCTGTTCTTTATCTATGGAGGTAGAATCCTTGAGAAAATAATCATATTCTACTAAATAATCACATTTCCTGCGAAGTTCTTGAATAGTTTGCGAGGTGCTGAATGAGTTTGCAAGTTTCTAAATGTGTCCGGAAGATTCAAAATATATCTGCGAGTTTCTGAATAACCCTGCGAAATTATGAATAGTGTTCCTGAAATATCACCGCGAGATTGTGAATAGTGCCGCGAATAATGCTGTGATGAATAGTGCTGCGAGATTGTAGACAATTCTCTTGAGAAACTCTGAATAATATTTCTGAGAAATTCTGAATAGTACTTTCTTTCTTTCTTGCGATGAACAAATCTGTCCTGCATTCTTAAAAGAAAATAATTAATGTTTGAGATTATTCTATTGGTCTTATTTTGCCTTCCTAGTTAAAGGTCTTATTTTGCCAATTTTTCTTTTTGCGAGAAAATCGTAGGACGTCTTTACATTTGCATGTATTAACCCATTGATCTTGCCTTATCTTTATTCTTTGATTGTATTGCGAAAATATGACAAGTCTAAGTTCCCTCGCGATATCAAAGCCTCATGACATTGTCGTCTTGCGATGAAATCGTAGGACGTCTTTACATTTTCATGTAAAAACCCATTGATCTCATCTTAACTTTTTCTCTTATGGCTTGTTGCCTCTGTATAATTTTTGTCACGCGACAATATGACAGGCCTAAATGTTCTTGCGATCATAAAGCCCTATGACATTGCCGTCTTTAGACACTTATCAGCTCCCTAATGGAGGGTGTCGCCCTTATCTTCCCCCTGGTTGCCCCTTCAAGGAGGGAACATCAGCCATACAAGACTAGATCCTCCCATCCATATTTGCCAACAACCAGTTGTTTTCACAGCCTCTTTTCCTTTATGCCTATATGGCTTATAGTTACAAGACTGCACCCTAAGTGGGGTTTTCTTCGGGCCGAGTGCATCATAGCCAAGACTTTCCAAGGATGGACAGGGTAGTTTCGTACGCCCCGGGCACCCTTGACTCAACCTTGTACCTCGGCGCCTTGGTCATACTCTGCACTCCTTAGAAGAGATTCTCGGTTGTCCAACCAGGGTATAACCCTATATAGTTGGAAATCCAAGATCTCTCTCCTGGATAGGTTTTCTTTAACCCCAACATCTGCATGACTCAGGTTCCAACAGCGGTATAACCTTATCCCTGAGTCATGTAAAGAGATACCCCTTTATATGATGCACTATTAGGTCTTGCATTTGCCTCTTGCGAAATTTTATTCGCGAACTAAGGTGTACGCCATAAAGGTTCGTCCCATTCTTATGTCTCTGCGAAATTTTATTCGCGTTTCTTCATTCTTTCATTTATGTGAATTCTTTATATAATCTTGCGATTACACTCGCAGCTCTGATAAAAATTTATTTGCTCATTTCTGTGAGTTCTTCTTTCATTCCCATAACACCATATTTGAAGTAAATATATTTTTTTTTTTTTTAATTTTTTTTTTAATCTTTTGAAATCTTATAAATATTATTTGAAATCTTGCGATTGTATCGTATTGTCAAATCAAAAATCTCTTTCTGTAAAAGAAATATTCTAAGGAAATCTTTGAAATTTTCTTTGAAATCTTGCAATTGTATCGCGTTTTTAAATCAAAAATCTTCTGTAAAAGAAATTTTCTAGAGAAATATATAAAGTGAATGTTTTCGGTTTTTTATAATTTTGAAGTCTTTGTAATCTTGCGAGGATATCGCTTTTTTGGAATTTTAATCAAAAATTTTGAAATCTTAAAAATATTTGCGATAATTTCATTTTCTGTAATCTTTGAAATCTTTGAAAATTTTGAAGATCTTTAAATTTTTGCGATGATTTCATTTGATATTTTTGAAATCTTGCGATTGTATCGCTTTTTGGTAAGTCAAATAAAAAATCTTTGAAATCTTAGAAGTCTTTTTTGAAATCTTGTGATTGCATCAAAAATCTTTTATTTTCTGTAAATAAAATATTCAAGGAAATGGTACTTAGCTTTTATGTGATTTTCTGTTGCTGCCGTCTCTCGCGAAGTATTTGATTTGCTTGTGAAATGAGAAGAAATGAGAAATGAACTCTTGACCTGCTTCTTGTATACTCTCGCAACATACTAACTGTGTTAACTTTCTCTTGCGAAATTTGTCTGTGAAGTAATCACCAACTTTCTTCTTTGCGATAATACGTTGCGAAATAATAAAATACCAAATTCATTCCTCTGACCAACTGGGCTTGCCTGCTATTCATTTCTTCTTTACGCTTGTATTTGGGAAGTAATTAAACATATTTGCGGTGGAATTGAACATCATCTGTATTGTATTCTGTTTGCGATAACAACCCCTATTTCCATCCTCTTATTACGATCTTGTCTACATTTTTGCTTATCTCTTCTTCACGCTGGTTTTTTGGAAGAAAAAATCATTTTCGAAGGAAACATCTTGTCCACTCATGCTGCGGATGTCTGGACGGTAAACGTCTGCGAAGGAAATCTTTATAATGTAAACATTTGCAAGGAAATCAAAAATTCTGTGTGACCATGGAAACTCGAACCCGTGTTACTGAACTTATCAAGTGCACTTATGACCATATGTTTAAGCTGCTCTGTACATGATTATTCTCTCGAAGATTAGCAAACAACTAGGCGAGTGTAAATGGCCTCTTAGCTGATGATAATTCTAAACTTTCTCAACGAAGCCACTAAAGCCTTTTCTTTTCACAAAAATTTTCTTTACAAAATAAATTGTTCTTCCCATGAGTCTCGTTCGCAAAAATACTTCTAAGCAAAGCTGGTTTTCTCCTCAGAATTCTTCGTGAAAAGTTTTGTCCCTCTTCTCCCTTAATGTTACATTTTACTCCTTTATGCAGTGAACCTGCGAAACTGGCGGTACTTTCCTCTTCGCCAGTTAATTTACTTATTCTGTTGGAATTTTCTCAGGAAAGATTCTTTCTTCATATGTTCATTCTTTGCTTTTCCATGGATTGGCAATGACAATCGCTGGAGATGTTTGTTGAAATGATCTGTTGTGAACAGAAAAAACTTCACACAAAGAAATTATTAACATACCCTGCGATCACTTCGCAAAATATCATATTTCGTATTATGATATTATTATTTCATAGTATATTTTGTATTATTATATTATATTATTTTTTGATGTTTGACAATCGTTGGAGATGTTTCTTGAGCTTCCTTGGCGATGACATTGATTTTGGAAATTATATGTTCTTTGCTTGTTGCGATCACTTCGTTGCAAACAAGTTCTGTTGGTCGCTGCGAAAATACAACTTCCCCAGAAGAATCTATGCTTTACATGGTAGAAATATTTTGTTGTTTCAATTTATTATTATTTATACTCTTTCTCCCAATAATCTCCATATTCTTCGTGTCCATTGCTTCTCTCTTAATGGTTCCTGTTAATGTTGCTTTATCTTGATTTCCATTGAGAATTTTTCATTCATTAATAGTGTCCTGATCAAACGAGCTCATAATTGCTGACGGTTCTATAACACCCCAGTACATCCTTGTGATAAAGTGGAGTAAAAATAATTCCTTTGTAGTAGTACTCCATCGTCGGTTATTTTAATCAGAGTTTGGTTTTCTTCTCTATCCTGTATGTGCCATTAATTGATAAAGATTCATTAGATTTCAGTTTCACCCTTGTTAGGCTTCCTGCATAATTGAACTTTAATGCTGCCCCACCGCATGTGTATCTTTTCCCCTGCGAAATTGTTCACTTGATACTCCTTGTCTTCGCAAGACTTACTCTTTGTTTTATCCCACTGATGAAGTCTTTTTCATGCATCCGTGCGCTGTTTGGCTCTCTCTAGAATCTCCACCTGCCCTTAATAATCCTTTGCAATTTGTGTCACTATTTCATTTTCTGTGATTGGTTTTTATGCTCCTGCGAAGTTTATATAAATGTAAACATTTAATATTCTTAAATATTATATTAAATTCTACAAATGCTATAACGTTTTCCTGCGAAGTTTCTTCTTGTGTTGCTAGTAGTAAGTTTGTTGTTTGCGAAATTAAGCTTAAGACTTTTCACGCTGTGATGCTTTTATTCCACCTCCACGTGATTGTGACGTGTTTTCTTCCCCCGGCCATTTTTTCCAGACTTGTTAACTCATCGCTAACTCATAATTTCCTTTCTTTAGCGAAGTCATCGTACCCACTAGTTCATTCGTGGAGATATCTAGACCTGTTTTATGAAATTGCTCTCCATCTTTTGCTGTAACATCAAACCATTATAAGAGATATTCTTGTTTGTCAATTGAATCTTAAAATTAAATCCAAATTTCAACGTTTAACGTTTTCAAAATTAGTTGATTGATTTTTGTAAACAAATTTTTCTGGAGTTTTATAATATTCATGAAATTTTGATGAATAACAAAATTATATTCAATTTTTGTGTAAAACAAAGATTAACAGTTTAAAATTCAAAATCTTCCAGACCTATATTATGAACATATAATTAAAGGGATAAGAAAGAATTTTTCCTATTTGAACAGTTAGTTGATGCCGATTGACTTCATTTCATTCTTATAAAGATTTCTTCGAATCTGCTGCTGCTTTGTCATATCTCTGCTTCTTTTTATCTGTAAATATTTCTCTTAAATTGTGTTAGATGTTCTTCATTATTTTTTCTCTGTATACATATTTTCCCATGTATCTCATAAATCCAATTGAATTCATCATTAACAATTGTTAATTTCTCTTGATCTTCTTAAATACAACAAGCAGGTCCCTGTTTCTAGCGCCAAAATGTAGTTGCAGGAAATCCAACAACACACCCCTTATCATATCTTGATATTAATTTCTAGATCTAAATATAAAAATGGTAGTAAAATTGCTAAAATTATAAACGGACACCAAGATTTTTTACATGGTTCGATCAATATGATCTACAATCATGATTCTTCACTATAATCGTTTAAGTTTACATTTTATTTACATTGATAATCTCCATTAATGGAGTTCTAAATCTAGTTTTGGAGAAGAAGATGATAAAGAAAAATACATTCTCTCTCCTAATATTTCTCTGCAAAATATCTCTCTCCCTTCTAAAATTATCCCCCCTTTCTCTCTCCTGCTCTTCTCTTTATATAGGTATCTTCATGGTGGATGACAGCTCATATTTCCCATTTTTTAGGATTTCTTCTAAGATCCTTGCAGGCTCTGTTATGCTCCTCGCAGGCTCTGCTATGCTCCTCGTGAGATCTGCTATCGTGCTCGCGAGAATCTTCTATAACCACAAAATCTTCATTTCCTGCCTTGCTCTCGCGAGCTCCCGCCTTGTGCTCGTGAGCATTTTCTCTAACTACAAAATCTTCACATCTTTCTCATGTTTTAGGATGTCGTTGTTTATTACGTCATTCTTTAAACTACTTTGTGACGCTCGTGAAATGTTGTTGAAGATTTTTCGGTGACGCTCGCATAAGTGTCGTTAGTCTCTCGTGAATATAATTGTGGAGATATTCTGGTCCTACAGTAATTGAGAAATCAGAATGAAAGAATTGATTTAGAGTTAGCTAGTTTTCCTCCAAATTAATCCCCTTTTTGGTTGAGCTAGCAGCATTTTGTCCTGTGATAAGATTCACATCTCCCACCCATTTTTCATCTCTGGCTTTGTTGCATTTCGTTGGGACATTCAGCTGAGGTAGTTCAGTGCTTAACTCCAAATTTATATCAGTTGTTGCAGGTGCAGGACAAGCCACACTAGAATGAGGGGAATATTTTGGTAGTGATGTTGAGGTTTGAGGTGATAAAGAGGATGGGAATAAGGTTGGGAAAGTGGAGGTTGATGGTGTTGTATTTGTTCTGTGTGCTACCACCTTTGTGAAATGGGTATGATCTAATTTGTTAGGTATTGCACTTTTCTCTTTGTTTAGTGTGTCCTCAGTGATGTGTTCTTGTTCAGTCCCATTTTTGTTTTTGCTGTAGAGTTGGTGTGGCAGCTTTATATTTGTACTTAGAACCAAATCCAATTTATGTATCTTAGCCCTCTGTCTTCTCTGTCTTTTGTCAGTTAAATGGAGCATAGCTTTTATGAGTGCCTTCTCATAGTTGGTCTTTAGCATTTTCTTTCCTAGTTTCACACTTGATTTCTTTTTCCTCCCAGCAGAATTCTTTCTCCCTTCAATGTGTTGTATTTTGCTCTGCCCTTCTTTACTTTCAGTTGTAGTAGCTAGTCTTGAAATTATTACTTGCAAATCATCTTTGTAAGGTTGAAAATCATACTTTTTCTTTCCCGACTCTTCATCTACAATTAAAGTTGTCTTTCCTTTCATGCCACTACAAAACACCTTCCCCTTGTTTACTGATATGACCTTTTCTTGCTCTTTTCTTTGATCTTGAAAAGGAGTTTATGTTGCTTCAATTCCTCTCACCCTTGTTATTTTCACCTTTCTAGTTGATCTAGTGAGTTTCTTGAAACTCTCAAAACCTGGAGGGGGCTCTGTGAAACATGCTGGATCAATAACTTGGAATGCAGATGTTTTGTTAGTGGAGAAATTCACCATTTCTGGTGGGCCATGATTGAATCTGAAACTACTATCCTATCTTTCCATTTTTCTGAATTCTCTTTCATTGCCAAGACCTGTTCTTTGTAGCTTGTGAGTTGGTGACATTTCTTCTCCTTCAGACAAATGTCTCTTTGAGTGTACATCTTCCGATTCCACTAGAGTTTCTTTGAATTGAATTCCCAGTTGAAAGCTTGGTATTTCCTTTGTAGTTGGTAGTTGAACATCTTCTATTATTGCATACGTATCTTCCTGGTTGCCATTTTATGTACTTCCTTCTCTTGTCAGAGTCATTAGATTATTCATCTTCAAGAATGTGATTGTTGCTTTGTAAGTAGCCTTTGAGATATGTTGCATTTGTTCATCCACAAAAATTTTATCTGCCCCTTTTTCCTCCAAATCTCCCATTATAGTGTCTTTTATAGGTTGTTTTGATTGTTTTGTAGCTGAGCATGTCTTCTTTGAGTGAGCAATGATTCTATAATGCTTGCAGAAACCTTTTGGTAATTTTTCGAAGAAGAGTTTTACTATGAATGGTTCCTTGTTTCCCATTGTAACTGGTATATGATCCCACAATTTGTTATTGATGTTGATTTCAACTAGCACTCTAGGGCATGAGAGAGTGTTTAGGCTTTTTGAAGGCTTTTCCACCATAAGGCAAGGTTCCATGGAGTTTGCTATGTTAAATAGGATATTTCCACTTTCACATTCTGGGGGAAGATCTATGAGTTTTGCCCACATGGGTATAATATCCATATTGACATATGCAGGAGCCACACCAAAGATATATTGTTGAACCATTATTACAAATGGTCCAATACCCCAGATATTTTTGGAAAGAGCATAGAGTACATCAGCTCTGGATTGTAATTTAAACACAAAAAAATTTCTTTCTTTTCCTCTGAAAACTAGAGTGCCTTCTGGCAAGTTGTCTAGTTGCCAGGCTTGTTGTGCTATCACTGCATCTCTATCTTTATGTAACTTGAAATCACAGTTGATCTTTGTTATAATTTTCAGATTAACTTGGGCTCTACTTTCTTCCACTTCTTCTTCTTTCATGTGAAAAGTTTTGTTGATATCCAAATTTTTGAGCATAGTTTTTGTTTGTTCAGTATTATTCATGGTGAAGATATGTGTGGGTAACTTCAGGCACTTTAGAGGTAACTTTGATATGAGTTTTTTGATCTGTTTACACCATGAAACAGCCAACATTGTTACAAGTGTGATGCACCAGATCCAGAAAAGCCATTTTAGCCAGTTTAAACCTCTGTTGACCGAAATTGAATGAGGTTTGTACAGGGAGACAGTGTCATACCATACATTGACCATATTAGTCAGACCCAGGCACGTCGTATTAACCATAAGCAACAGAGAAGAAAGTACAACAGGTGGCTGAGAGATTACGAGACACCCGGGCGAAGAATTAGAATTTAAAAGGTATTACTTCAATGCCAAACTGTTGAGAGGGTGAAAGGTCAAGGGACAAGACTGCACTCTTAAAAAAGGTGGTAGATACGCACTTAAAGAAGGGGTTGTAAAAGATACGCAGGTTAAAATATTGTTGTAAAGGTGGTTGGCACTAAATTGTTCAATTATGCTACTCCTGCTACTGTAGGCATCAAAAGAACACGGATTGAAGGGATATGATTTTTGAGAACAAAAATTGTTTGAGTTTGTTTGTTTTTTTTTTGATAGAAACTGGAGAAGCGTGAACTCCTTCAGGTGAATATCCTGCAAAAAGCAAAATATTAGAACAAATAAAAGGGTAAGAAATACCTTTGTAAACCGATACCACTAGCTCAGGGGAGTTGGAGGAAACCATATGAAAATTACTCTGCATGCATTTCAAGTCAGAGCAGTTTTTTTCTTCTTGTGTTTCAATTTTTAGAGGGTTTGGAGATGTATAAAATGTGTTAGCGATTCCCAGGGAGGAGAAGGAATCTTTAGAAGAAGGTAAGGGAAGTTTAGAATACCACAGAGCCGAGAAATCAAAGATGCAAGAAGTCGAGTTCTGCTGCTGCTGCTGAAGAACACGAAGAACATTAGACATACTAGAGCAGTCTTTTATTTTGCAGCACCTTAGAGCAGTCGCAGGAACCGTAACCTATTCTTTCATATTCAATCTCTTTTGTAACAAATTTTCCAACAATTAATAGAGTTCGCACCAGTTCTGTTAAAGGTTTCTCTATAACAGTGACTTCTGTAACAATTATATCTGTTACAAAGTCGCTGCTTTAGTGGCTTTCTCTTGTTTTTCACACTTTTGAGCTATGAACACCTACTTTGAGCACGTGAATAACATGAGGAGCTAAACCCCTTTGCTGAGGCGACGGAGGAAGCTATTTTTCCAACCAATATGTGGTAATATCTATTTAGTTAATTTCTGCAATTCTTTTTATGATTATTTGCATTGAATCAAAATTGAAATAAAGGTTTTTGTTAACTCGTTGTATTTTCACTTGATGGTGCATGCTTATCTTAGGGATCTTGATGTTCCATGCTTGAGATTAACAACTAGTATTTTGAAAATCTACCATTGGCAATATTTAAGAATCAATTGAATGTATGAATTGCATGATAATTATTAATATTGAATCACATAAAACTAGGAAAATAGTGGAATCCTGAGTCTCAGTGCTTTTAAAATCTTGATACAACCTTTTTTGATTTTTCCAGTTTAATTTGAATCTAAAAAATCCTTCACAAGTCTGAGAGGAACGACATCTTTCTTACCACTTTCTACAACAACATTAAAATCACATCAATTTTTGGCGCCGCCGACGCGGACTTGTGTTTAGGTTAGGTTTTAGATTTATTTTATTTATTTTTTAGGTTTTTATTCTTTTGTTCTATTTTATGTTTTCTTGGGTATTTGTCTTTTGGTTACAGGTTTTGGATCTCGGATTGAAAAGAAAGCCGAGCCAAAGATTTTGGTAATTAATTAAAGACTTGGAGTCAAAGACTAAGCGAAAAGAAACGAGGAAAAGACAAATAATTTTATTTTTATTTTTATTTATTTTTTAGGGTTTTTCGAAAAATTTATTAGGGTTTATTATTTTGTAATTTTTTTTTTGGACACTTTGGACTTTGGGACATTATTTTTATTTTTATACCCTACGGAAGGGTACTTTTAAATATAAACTGTTTGCAGAGAAGGAGGACAATTACGATATTGTCTCTCTACCTTGGGTTCGTACACTGACATAGGAGTCAGTGGACCGAGTCGACTACAACCGATTTATCCCCCGTCTGGAACGGGAGGTAAGATTCTAAACACTCGTGAATCCCCTATTAGCGAGTTACTGTCTTCCTTCGTTTGCATATATGCTGAGGACTTGAATACGGCGGCTTTAATTTCCTAGTAAAGGGAAAGGACTGGCCATACAAGATAAGGGTTCGGATTTCATCACCGTTCTCTTCTTTTCCGCCTTAGGAAAATGATACCAAACGCGAACCTAAGCTTAAAATACTGACTAGAACAAGACTGATAGGGTAACGAGCTTAATAGGAAAGTCATTCAAAAAATATTGGTTACTCTTTCAAGCATACTTCAAAGTTCATGATGGTTTCTGTGAGTTGAATGCGTGACTGCGCCACCTTGTAATATCGGTGAGGCCTTTGGTATCAAAGCTCCACCGAGCTTCCCTTGCCTCTATTCAACTTACTTTGACTCGGATTGATTCCAGAGATGTTTGCTTAAATTGTAACGAATTCCCTTTCGAAGGATTAGAAGATGGTATAGAAACAATCTAAGTGGAGCCATCATGCTTTTTGTTTGCTAGAAATCTCTAGGTTTGCTTTGGTTGAGTCGGCCTTTATTTGTGATTGCATAGAATCCCCTTCCTTATTCTTTTGCATGCCTGAACGTAAAAGAGATTCCCTAGGTAGATTTGTTAAAGAGAAACCTAGTAGTTCTAAGCGTCTCGCTTACCTCAATTTAGAAAGTCCGATTTTTGAAGAGTCCAATTTTGAACGTCCCTCTTTTATAGAGGAGAGAATCCCGATAGAGCCAGAAATGGCAACTTTGAAAGCTTTGTTGAATCCTACTAGGACTACTCGTCCTTCATGTATCAGATTAGCTGAAACGGAAGAAAATTATGAACTTAGACCTGGGACCCTACAGATGCTCCCAATCTTTTTAGGGAAAGAAAATGAAAACCCCTATTTCCATGTTAGGGACTTTGAAGAAATTTTTAGTACCCTAAAGATTAGAAACCTTGATGATGATGATTTGAAACTTAGGTTATTCCCTTTTTCCCTGAAAGATAAAGCTAAATCGTGGTTATATAGTTTGACTTCCGGTTCAATCGAAACCTATGAACAACTTACATCTGCCTTTTTGAACAAGTTTTTCATAGGCACAAAACATCGTCTATTAGGACGCAAATCTGCATGTTTTCTCAACAGGAGGGAGAATCATTGTATAGGTATTTGGAAATGTTCAATGATCTATTATCCCAATGTCCTCATCATGGTTTAGAAAAGGTTAGGCTAGTTCAGATCCTTTATGAGGGTTTAGATTATTCCACAACAACCATAGTGGAAGCTATGTGTACAGGTGGGTTTGAAAACCAAACAGTTTATGAGGCGATGACATTTTTGAATGAAATTGCCTAAAAGACCCAACAATGGGAAAGTAGTAAGGAACCACAGAAAATAATTCTTCTAGGTAGAGGAAACGTTAGTAGGGTAGAAGGGGGCTATGAATCATATGCCAAAATTGCAGCAATAACTAAAAGGTTAGAAGCTTTAGAATTGGGTCATACTAGTAGCCGAGTGGAGCCCTTTTGGGAAGGCCATACTATGGAAGAGCAAGCCAATGCTCTTTACAATAACACTAGATTCGATAACTCTCAGAAGTTCGACCCATATTCAGAAACTTATAACCCTGGTTGGAGAAACCATCCGAACCTTTCATGGTCTAAGGTCCAGAGTCAAGGTCAGATTAGTAATTATAATGCTCCCCCAGGTTTTGGTTACACTAAGAATTCTTCAGACCCAGAAAATAAAACAACTAGCTTAGAGGAATCTATTAAGATGTTAGCAAAAACTCTGGAAATGTTAGCACAAAGCCATGTTATTTTTCAACAGGAAACCAAGCAGAACTTTCAAACTAATGCTCAGACCCTTGCTAAGTTAGAACTTCAAGTCGGCCAAATAGCTAAGACCTTAAGTGAGAGAGATAACGGAAGGTTCCCTAGTCAGACTAATCCCAATCCTAGAGGAGTTCATGAAGTAGGAGCAAAACCATCACATCAGTTGAATTCAATTAAAACCCTTAGGAGTGGTAAAATAGTATACAATCAGGTAACCATGCCCGATAGTGAACATACTGTAGTTCACCCCTCAGTACCATCCATAGCTGATGGGGATGATAAAGTTTTTGATGATGTCAATTAAGTTCCTGAGAGGTATGATTCTGTTCCTAGAACCCCATTTCCCCAACTACTAGTACCAACAAAGAGTGAATCCAACTTTAATGACATAATGGAGGTTTTTAAGAAAGTTACCATTAACCTTCCATTAATAGAAGCAATTAGGAAACTACCGGCTTATGAAAAATTCCTTAAATATATGTGTACACGAAAGCGCAAGCTTATTGTCCCTAAGAAAGCCTTTTTAGCTAGTCATGTAAGTTCGATCATTCAGAACACCACAACTCCTAAATATAAAGACCCAGGTGCCCCTACCATTGCTTACACGATAGGAAAACACAAGGTAGAAAAAGCTTTACTTGACTTAGGAGCTAGTGTGAACTTACTTTCGTACCATGTGTACTTACAACTAGGACTTGGTGAATTAAAACCTACCAAGATAACACAGCAGTTAGTTGATAGGTCTGTTAAAATTCCTCGTGGTGTGATAGAGGATGTTCTTATTTAGGTCGACAAGTTTATTTATCCAGTGGATTTCGTAGTCCTAGATACACAACTTGTCCCTGACCCAGAGAATCAAATACCGGTGATTTTAGGTCGCCCATTTTTAGCCACGTCTAATGTTGTTATCAACTGTAGGACCGGACTTATGAACATATCCTTTGGTAATATGACCACTGAACTAAATGTCTTTAATACTAGATAACCTTCCGATGATTTAGAGGAAGTGAATATGATTAGAACTTTAGTTCATGATTTAGTTCAGGATAATTGGGACGACAATGTGTTTGGTGATTCTTTAGATGAATTTGATGAGACAATTCTCTTAGGTCAGATAGATGACCAGCCTTTAGAACTAGAAGAAGCTCTCGAACATTTTAAGGACTCTACAAACCCAGAAATTCAGGAAATAGTGTTAGGTCTTTCTGAGAGTAATTATGACCCTAAGTTTGGGTGTAGAGAACTAAAAGAAGCTCTTGAGCATTTTAGAGACTCCGGAGATCCAGAAATCCAAGCAATTGTTAGAGGTTTGTTTGAGAGTAGTGATTACCCTAAGTTTGGGGGTAGTGATAGTTCTAGTAATTGTCAAATCTCACCCTTAGAAGTCCTTAACTTGGGACTCGCACCTATTGCATCTGAGGTATCACTTGAATCTCTTCAGATTCCACAACCCAATCCCCTTAATACTGTCCAAGAGGAAATCAATCTATTAGAGACCCGTTATCATATGAAGCCCAAATGGGCGCCGCAGAAAAATCCAGTTGTATTGCAAGAAATTTTCGATAAGGTTGTGCTCCATCTGTTCATTTTTCTAATCATCTACAGTTGTCTCATATTAGTGGAAGTATTATTTGGTTTTGATGATCCACAGTTGTTTCGGCTATTGATATATGATTTGAAAGGTAATTAGCCATTTTGTGGTATTTGACGTCCGGCTGAAGACTTTAAACTTAGCACTTTTTGGGAGGTAACCCAATATTCATGCGACACGGTAATATCTTTCCTTATCTCTTTTGCTTCAATTGGTAATAGTTTCTCCTTGTTCATGCTTTTAATTTTATCTTTAGAACATTGAGGACAATGCTAGATTTAAGTTTGGGGGTAAGGGATAAACCTTTTAGTTGCATTTTTAAACTCCAGAGCCTAGAAATTTATGCTTACTAAGGATGGCACTAACCCATCTAAGTGGATGGAAGCATTTTGGTTGTAGGAGTTGAGGAACCAATCTGATTAGATGGAAACATCTAGAAGAGGCTATTCATAAAAGCACATAGCTCAGGTGTTAGAAAAGAAAACATGGTAGTTTCTCCATATCCTCGTGATGGAAACATCGAAAGAATCCTGATCACTTCTTTTATTTTTTATTTTTACCATTGCTATGGTGAAATAGAGTGACTGAGATACAAAAAAGAAAAGAAAAAAAGACCAGACCAGACCATTAGACCAACCAGAATAAATTCAATAAAGTCGACCACTGGTACCCTTGTATATGCCAGTTGAGTTGACCTAGAGTTAGGATTATCGACCACTGGTTCCCTTGTATATGCAAGTGTGTTGATATTAGTCCAGACTAGTATCTCAGTCCATTAGGATAGGTTCACCTTAGTCAACATCATCCACGTTTCTCTCTACATCCATATTTTTAATCTATCCATGTAATTGGTTGACACCGGTTTATGATGTCCAGAAACTATCTGAGTAGAGCTATGTCACTTTATATGAATTTTAGCATGCTTGAGTGCAAACTCGTAATCAATAAGTAGATCTATGTCACTTTATATCAATTGGAATTTCAAATCAGGGTACTTCCTCCTGTAATCAATAAGTATGCCAACCAAGGAGATTCTTTAGTGCATTCCAAGGTTCTGCGTAGATAGATATGGTTTGGAGTAAAGGTTTTGTGGGTATATCTCTGGTAATCCCTCCTAAGACTATAACTCGGTCACTAAGGACACCTAGGGGTTTAAAAGCTTATTGCATACGCTAAATGCAATCGACGATGCCTGCGACAGTGAGTTAGGATTTATTTTATTTTTGCTTGAGGACTAGCAAATAATAATTTGGGGGTGTTTGATAGACACATTTTTGTGTCTGGTATAATCCCAATTGTATATATTGTTAGTGCCCGATTTCGTATTTATTATAGCTTTTTATGTCTTTGTAGGTGTTTTTGGAGAAATAAACATGTGTGGAGAAATCCGCTCGAAAAGTGGCAAAAGGCACCTTCAGAGGACACCTGCTATTCAGACTCCCATTTTGGATAAGGGGCACCTTACTTACTAAGGGGTACACATTTGCTATATGCAACCCAAGGCACCCCACTGATATTCGCACCCCTTCGGAGGATATGGGCACTCCACCTCCTACATTTCATACGAACAGAAAATGGCGAGAAATTTGTTTGGTTTTCGCATGAACTTCTGAAGCTGGACTTGACCGATATTTTTTTTGTATTTCTTCATGGGAATGATATGGTACTACCCTGGTTCATCAAAACAGGGTTGGTAGTAGAGTTTGAATCGAACCCGGAGAAGGTTAACATTGGTTCTCGTCAAAACAGGGTAAAAGTAATATTCACGGGAATTTTTATCTTATATTTGGAAGTTACGTATGAAATGGGAGAAGATATATTCTGTTGAGCATTGTTACTGAATTTGGAGAGTTTCAAAGAAGCCAAGAAACGCGTAAAGAAGACTTGGAGAGGAAAGTTCGTACCTTGGAAGGAAAGAAAAAAAGAGAGATTTAATCAGGTTTTAGAGGGTTTGAAGGTGTATAAAAGGTGTTATCGAGTCCCAGTGAGGAGGAGGAATCTTTAGAATAAGGTAGGGGAAGTTTAGAACACCACAGAGCCGAGAAATCAAAGTTGTAGGAAGTCGAGTTCTACTGCTGCTGTTGAAGAACACGAAGAACATCAGACAGACTAGAGCAATCTTTTATTTTGCAGCACCTTAGAGCAGTCGCAGGAACCGTAACCTATTCTTTCATATTCAATATCTTTTGTAACAAATTTTCCAACAATTAATAAAGTTCACAACAGTTCTGTTAAAGGTTTCTCTGTAACAGTGACTTCTGTAACAATTATATATGTTACAAAGTCGCTGCTTTAGTTGTTTTCTCTTGTTTTTCACCCTTTTGAGCTATGAACACCTACTTTGAGCACGTGAATAACATGAGGAGCTAAACCCCTTTGCTGAGGTGACGGAGTAAGCTATTTTTCCAACCAATATGTGGTAATACCTATTTAGTTAATTTCTGTAATTCTTTTTATGATTATTTGCATTGAATCAAAATTGAAATAAAGGTTTTTGTTAACTCGTTGTATTTTCACTTGATGGTGCATGATTAGCTTAGGGATCTTGATGTTCCATGCTTGAGATTAACAACTAGTATTTTGAAAATATACCATTGGCAATATTTAAGAATCAATTGAATATATGAATTGCATGATAATTATTAATATTGAATCACATAAAAATTGGAAAATAGTGGAATCCTGAGTCTCAGTGCTTTTAAAATCTTGATACAACCTTCTTTGAGTTTTCCAGTTTAATTTGAATCTAAAAAATCCTTCACAAGTCTGAGAGAAACGATATCTTTCTTACCACTTTCTACAACAACATTAAAATCACATCACCACCTGCACTGACGATGAGAAAGCTAAGTTGGCGCTTCTCTTATTCGTGCACGTTATTCTTTTGGGCTGCCAGGCGAGAGATGTAGTAAAGGGAGCATATTTACATTTGGTGGACAACTTGAATAACTTCAACAAGTTCCCATGGGGTCATGTTAGTCTTAGAAAAACCATCCGCAGCTTTCGACCAGCTCTGGTTGTGAATGATGGAAAGAAAACTAAGAAAGCCAGTGTTGTCAAGAAAGACAAGGAACCAAAGAATAGTGGTCGGTTGGGATTGCCGGCTCATTACAGGGTGTTTGGACTGTCATACGCTCTGTCAATAAGTTCGCATATTCTGTTTAAATGGTCTTATTCATCTTATATACTTGGGCGGTCTGTAGTTTGTACAGTTCAAGTTCTAACTATTGATGTTTTTTTCAGGCTTGGGCATTGACAAGTATTCCTACAATTAGGGGTTTATGTGGATGGGTTGTGTCGAAGCATACTTGTGGTCGGTGGTGCACTTTCATGGAACGTGTATCCTGCACAAACGAACTGAGATACTGTGAACTTGTATCCTTTATACAGGGTATAATAGTGGATTGTGATGTGTACGAGCTGTACAATGGTGACTCCCTTATATTTCTTGGCATAGTAGATGATAAGGAGGTGTAGGAGGATACTGTGGAACCGTCTAATGTTCTAAAAGAATCTAGCAAGGTATATGAATCCTCTTGGTCGGGGACGACCAAGGGATTTGCGCGGGAGGTTGGCGTAGGACATGGGTCAGATACTTTATATACTCTTATGGAGTCCCAGCTAACAAATATGTTTGCTATTTTCTTACGAGAGAAGTTGGCTCCAGCCAGCATTAGTTATGTGGATAAAAACATCGCAGCGGGGGAGACATCGTGTGATGGAGATCCGGTTAACGCAGCAGTGGCTTGCACACAGATGGACTCAGTCATTAATACTGAAGCAGTTTTAAAATCAGAAAAGACGGTAGAGAAAGTAAGTACTCCAGATGATGACAGTAAAGGGATGGAAGAAAAAGAAGAAGAAGAAGAGAAGAAACCGATATAGGAGATGAAACATTTAATTCTCCAGTGGGTGCGGATGTAGAAACATCTAAATCCCCTGATGTACCCAACTTAAATAGGCCTAGAATCGTAAAGGCGAGACCTCAGATTGAATCATTATATGCAAGCCTCACTTACCAAAAAAATTCTAGAAATAACTATGCTGGGGAAAATATTGAGGATCCAGGTATCTCAAAGAACTGTAAAAGGAATCTGAACATTTACATATGGACAAGGCAAGTGTTTATCACTTATTTACCGTATTTAACTCAAAAGTCATTGTCTCGTGATCGTTAAAATACGCAGGGAAAATGTGGATCCAAAGGAAACCAAGAAAGCAAACGACCCACGTCCTAAGAAATTTCTTGTAGAGGATATCGAAGAGACAGAAGAAAGTTTGAAATGGTTTGAATATGTCAAGTTATTAGGAGGAACATCACAACCACGTTCCGACTGGTTATCAGACATTGTAAGTAGATTATTTTATTATGTTTATGTTCATGATATATTATGAATTTAATCGTCAACTTATCTATTTTGAGACCTATTGCAGATTGTTAATTGTGTATTGCACTCGATGCGCAAACACCCTGGATTCACGAAGAAAACTCGGTGGACCACAGTTGGTAGTTACTTCGCTGTGAGTATTATATGCAAACTATGGAACTTATCACATTTGCACTATAAACATACTTGCATTTTGTACATGTTAATGATGGCTTGTAATGTGCGGTTTCCCACGCTCGATTAAACATCGTCTTGAAAAACAGCGGCACGCTAGAGATCAAACACTAAGATCCAAGACCAAAGAAAAGCAACAATTTTATTATATAAAATTGCACATGGCGGGGAAATACGGCATTGATGGTAAAACATTGTCCGAGGTTGATATGGTTTACACTCCGGTGCTGGTGAACGACAATCATTGGGTAGAAATTAAAATCCTCTTGAGGACACAGAATATTTGTGTCTACGATTCCCTATACAATCATCAAAAGTGTAAAAGATCCACCAGGACAACAGGGAACCCATCCGAGGTCATCGCTATCTGCGATGTTCAGAGGACTATCCTAGAGAATGGAGAATGGAATTGCGGCTATGCAGACTTTGATCAAGTGGTCCCTAAACAAAGCTCAAGGTTAGTTCTTTGAGATCTCGTTAGATGGGCGTTCAACATCCTAGATGGTGCAATTGGTAATCCAAAATTGACACTTCTATTTTTATTGGTTTAGTTCTGGTGATTGCGGAGTGTATACACTGTCCTCTATCCTGTGTTTGATAAAAGGAGTTTCTCTAGACCGATTGCAAAACAGATATATTATTAAGGCTTATCATATGAGGTTTGTTGTTCGATTATACGATGATACAAGTATCGAGGTAAGTGCATGTAAAAGTGAATAGTAAAACCAGAATAGTTCATATACAATATTGACGCTGATGATACCACTTCACCAATTTTTTGGTGCAAGATTATATTCCGTGAATCGGGTGGAAATGTTGGAAGCAAACTTTTGTAAGTTTGCAAAAAACAATTTTAAAGGTTTGGGAGTGAAAGTCACAGAATTCATTCAAGGCTCCCAAATATAGTTAGGAGGGTGGATATAGTGGTTGGGTGTTTATGTGGGCAACGGATGTACAAATATAGTTAGAAGCAAACTTTCTTCTGTGAGCTTAGTTTCTTGCTCGAAAGGTCCTTTTTTCTTGTTGTCTTTCGCAATTTATTTATTTTGTCATGGTTAGATCTTCGTGCAGGTTTATTTTTCTTGTTGTATGAAGTCTTTGTTTTCCTGTTTCTCATGGTGTCTATAGGATTCAATGACTTCCGCTGGATATGGGTTTCTTCTTGGTAGCCGTTGAATATAGTGGTGGCAATGTTATTGTTAGTAGTGTAGCATGTTGGAACGATAGGGGTTGGATGATGACGGGTTTCATTTTTTATTTTGTAACATTGATCTGTTGATGTTTGGTTTTCTCATCCATACTAATTAATACCTAATGCAATGTTGATTTGTGTTAGCCTCAGATCAACAGGTTCGATCTTGTAACGCATAGCTGTAGAATTTATACCAAAAACGGTTATAACTATATCCCATAATTTAGCAATTTAGCCGTTCCATATCGCCTTCAAAGCAATTGTCTTTATGTTTTTGCATATAAGAGAGCTCCAAATGACAAATTCTAATTGCTTGAAACACGAATTCAAAGTAAACAACAACAGTAGAAGAAACAAAAAAATTAGTATCTTAATGTTACACCAGTAAGCTTCAACTAGATTCAACGCGTAAGCAGTGACTTAATGAAACTTAAGAAGTCAAGGTTCTCGTACTTAATTAGGTTTGTGTCTTCCATATTATTTATTGGTCTAATCTAGATAAGTTTTCACCCGGATCTATCAATGAAAAGATCAGATTGCGTAATACTTAATGGATGCATAAGACGAGTCTTAAGTGCTATATGCACCTTGAAGTTGTTGTTATCCCCAAATTGGGAGAATTGTGTGTAACCCATTATCGTTATAGTGGAAGATTTTCCCGTGGTTTTTTACCCTTCACCTTGGAGGGGTTTTTCCACGTAATTGCTGGTGTTGTGTGATTGCTTCTATATTGCGTAGTTGTGTTATTTCCGCATTTGTGTTTGTCATTACTTGTGAAGGTTTCGTTTTGCACATAGCGGATCTGATTTGGTAAGTCTCCCCCAACAGATACAACGAGGAAAACTTGCAGACCAGTATATACTTTATGCTGATATCGGTTCACTAAGTGCAATGTTGTTCTAAGTAACTTTATAGAGCAAGAAAACACGAAAGTGCAACACTTCCACCGGTCGTTTCCACCATTATCTTCCCCCATTAGGTGGCTTCATCCACACCCTAAATTCTACCCATTTTGGTCCCCATGGGAAAGCAGGGGGTCCCATTATTATTGAAATCCACCAATGCCTATACGACACATAAGCGGTGGACAAGAGTGGGGGAAGGGGGCGGTGGACATATAGCATTTTCGAAGAAAACATAATATGTTCATTGTTCAAGATTCTAACTAGTTACCATTTATTTATTTTCAAGAAGTGATAGGAAAGATAAAGTTGCTGGTAATGATGACTGGGAGTCCACGCCCGTTGGCGTATTTTGGGCACAGTTTTATGTTGACATCAGCTTGTCAAAATTGCCTAAGTTGGAGATGAGATGCTAAAAAAGAGATGACAAATTTTGTACTTGAAATGATCGACCTGGCTTTATAAAATAAAAAAATTTAAAAAAATTATGTATACCAATTTGCATCGCATTATACAGTCTTTATTATTTTTTACTATAATTGTCCTTAGTTCGTCGCGTTATCATATCAATCAATGCTAATATCTTTCATCACTTTTGCACCATTAAGCATGTTTGCCATTGTTGTTTCTAGTTTATTTACATACAAAATCAAATTGTCAACTTTCAGATGGAGTTTTACGAATTTATTCTACATTAGACGTTTTCCCGTAATTGTGTGGAAATTTCAGGGTTATATCATTCTCACAGTTCTCGAAATATTTGTTGCTCTATTTCTAGTAAAGGTATCTATAAAGAAAGCAATATTATGCAGCAACTTATAAGGCTATAATCCAAGCAAATGGTGTTCCAAATTTGTACACTAGTATGCCTGCAATCATTGAAAAAGGTCTAGTGGTAGCCTGACTTCATTCAGAACTAAAATATGGAAATGGAAATGTGAGAATATAACTGACAGTTTAAATATGGTGATGACAAGGAAATGACAATACAAGCTGACATTCCAGAAAATGGGGGGAAATGGGGTGCAAAAATAAAATTTCACATAAAAAAGAGTGTTAAACGAACTTTGCACATAAAAAGATCATAGATTAAAGGGTGCAAGAATAACTTTTCACTTAATAAAGGGTGAAGAAAGAAGGTAGCACACATGCAGGCTTGTTAACCCGAATTCATTCAGAACTAAAATAGATCAAAAAGTTTTAGTGGAAATCTGACAATCTCAGATGGACCTGCAAATACGCAAGAGCATAACTCAGCATATTCAGAAACACGAAGAAGGCAATAAGAGCATATAACTCAGTAAACGACATTCCAGAAAGGGTGAAAAAGGAGTGCAAAAATAAATTTTCATACAAAAAAGAGTGATAAAGGAACTTGGAACAAAATATTTCACTGTTAATATAGTACTCCCTCCGTTCTATTTTACTTTGATGTTGTAGAGTTTTTCACGCAGATTAAGAAACATCAGTGAGAGTTAAAATTTTCCAAACCAAATTTCGGTATTATAGATTAGAACAAGAATACAGAAGAAATCAGAAATTAAAGACATCAGAGCTGATTCATGATTTCAATTTATGTTTACATTAAATTCATTTAATTAGTATTTAAAATCCAACCTAAGTTTCCCAATACAAAAACATTGTTCATCTATCCAAGATCATCTCGCTTCATGACTTGAACTAACGGATTAATAAACTTTGGTATCTATGGAATATTAGAATTTGGAACAGTGAAGAAAGAACTGCATATTTTTTTATTTATCTATTTCGTTTGTTTCTGAGATGGAAAAGGAAACTAGGAAATTGTGGATCTTAAGAGTGTTTTTATAATAAATTTTGGGGGAAATGAAAAGTTAAACCAACCAGAATTGCTCTTTTGTTCAAAATCCTTATCAAATTAATAACCAAGCCGCAAAATTTTCCAATTAAAAATGCACTCGATTCTCTATGACCATCTAACTATATATCTTGATTCTTGAACTAACAGCTAAGTGGAGTTATTGTATAGCAGGAGATGCTCAAGTATGGTGAAAAAAGTGAAGAAAGAATTGGATCTTTTTCTTATCCCTATTTCATTTGAGATTTAGATAAGATGGTAAAAGAAACAAAGAATTGTGGATCACAAGTCTCAACAGGGTTTTTATAAGCAGGGGGTCTCATTTTTTTGGTTTGTTGTGTCTAGCGGTTTTCCGTGTGGTTTCAATCATACGGTTCACCAAGAATTTTTGTTTTATATATAATAACTGAAAAATTAAAACAAATGTTTTTGTGGGTAATGAAAAAATTGAAACCATCCGAGAAACTTATGGCGCGAAAAAAGTCCACCAAAACAATTTGTCGTCAAAAAAGAAAGAATTCAAACGATTGGAGGGAAGCTCCCGCCTAATCGAAGAACACAGTTATGGTCGTTGGATAGAGTCATAATCCGCGTGAATTCTCTTGTTATCATACTAGTCGTTGGATTCGAGACATTTGTTTTCTATTGGTTCCGTATCTATCATTCGGATTGTAGAGTAAACATTTGTTCCCACTGTTGGATAAGGTAGTTATCCGTGTGAACTTTTTGTGTTGGCACTATATTCGTCGGATTAAAAACTTTGGTTTTCTATTGGCTAATTATGTACCACACGGATTAGCTCAACATAAAAAATAAAAAAAACTAGAAGCATAGAAATCCCAATGGATAAACATTTTTCTAGCCCATTTTTTTTTTAAGTGGAATTTTTGTTTTTTATTTTCAAATTAGGAAAGTTTTACTTTCATTTAATTTCCAAATTCAGACAAGAAACTAGTCGGAAGCCTAGCAACAAGTTGGGCTCCAACTCCTTTTTGAACTACCACACTTAACCTATGAAAAAGGAAATCACCTACACGCACGTTAGCATCATGACTAGCAATATAGTTGCGGAGCCGCTGAACGAAGTCTGTTGTTCCGTCCCCAAATTCACCTAGAGTAGTGAAAGCCAAAGCACCAAATCCATATCCTTGTGCAGTGCATTTTTCTAAATACTTGGTATTTTTGCGACTGACAGCATCCTTGATAGCCTGCCCCCTTCCAAAGTACGACCATTACTCCCAGCAAAGGGCGACACAATCGTAACATCGAAGCAAACGTCCCGACCATTGTCCCAATTGAGCACAAGAACATCTGCCGGTCTCAAAGAAGTACCGTTGTTCGCAAGCATACCCAAGTCCACCTCTTTCCGTGCAGCCACCCCAGCTCGATAACAGATGTCTGCAAATAGTTACTAGAATTGTTTCTAGAATTGTTTTTCTTTAGTAACTATAGAGCTCATTGATTCAGTGGAAAAACTTGAAGATCCACAGTCATCTATTTAATAAGAGTATTGCCAAAAGAGATTTGAAAATCTCTTTTAATATTCTACAATCATCTTATATTTTTTTTAAACAAATCATGTAAACATGTAAACACTATAAATATTTGAAAATCCATAAATAGTTACTAGAATTGTTTTTCTTTCTTAACTAGATGATTGTAGAATATTTTTTTTCTTAATAAATAGAGATAATATATTTATAAAAAACCAAAATTTGAAATATAATTAAACTTTTACAAAGATTTTGGTTGGCATCCGAGCGACTAGTTGGGCACCAACCCCTTTTTGAATAGCAACACCCAACCTATGAAAAATAAAAATACCTAGACCACTACCAGCATCATGACTAACTAAACAGTTCTTCAACCGCTTGAAAAACATACAATATCTTCACTGAGTCCCCTTAAGGTAGTGAAGGCTAGAAACACCCAAACGATAACCATGCGAAGCACATTCCATCAAATATTTAGAACGTTTACGCGCAATTGCTTTAGAAATAGCCTGGCCTGGGACGAAAGAGCGAACTCCATCACTAGTGAAGGGTTAGACCTGTAGGACCAGAATATCGCTACAACTATGTTCACGCGGGATTAACAACACTTCTGCGAGCATCATCGCAAGCTCTTCAACAACACTTTGCGAGAGTCATAGAATAATACAAAGAATGACGTAATAGACAACGACAACATAAAACATGAGAAAGATGTGAAAATTTTGTAGTTAGAGAGAATGCTCGCGAGCACAAGGCGGGAGCTCGTGAGAGCAAGGAAGGAAATGAAGATTTTGTGGTTATAAAAGAGTCTCGCGAGCACGATAGCAGATCTCGCGAGCACGACAAAAGAGTCTCGCGAGCACGACAGCAGATCTCGCTAGCACGACAAAAGAGTCTCGCGAGCACGACAGCAGATCTCGCGAGCATGACAAAAGAGTCTCGCGAGAACGATAGAAGATCTCGCGAGCACGATAGAAGATCCTACAAGGAGCATAGCAAAAATCCTAAAAAATGGGAAAGATGATCTGAATGTGAGCTGTTACCCACTATGAAGATACCTATAAAGAAAAGAGCAGGAAAGAGAAACGAGGAGAGACAATTTTAGAAGAGAGAGAGATATTTTGCAGAGAAATATTAGGAGAGAGAATGTATTTTTCTTTGTCATCTTCTTCCCCAAAACTAGATTTAGAACTCCATTAATGGAGATTATCAATGTAAATCAAATGTAAACTTAAACGATTATAGTGAAGAATCATGGATGTAGATCATATTGATCGAACCATATAAAAAATCTTGGTGTCCGTTTATAATTTTAGCAATTTTACTACCATTTTTATATGTAGATCTATAAATTAATATCAAGATATGATAAGGGGTGTGTTGTAGGATTTCCTGCAACTACATTTTGGCGCTAGAAACACTACCTGCTATTTGATAGATTGAAGAAGTTCAAAGAAATTAGCTACCGGGAGAGTTAGAATTCGTGGGATCTAAAAGTTTTGAGAGGAAAAGTGGAAATTTCAATGGAGAAATTGTGTCTTCAAGCAAATACCAACAACACAGTGAGAGAAAGTTAAAGAAAAAGACGAAGATGCAAAGCTACGTCAAAAGGATGAATTTCTACATCAACTATGAGTTTAAAAAGGACAAATCCATTACTATTTTATCTTGTTTTATGCTTGATTGTTTATATCCGGAATTTTGGGAAAAATTAATTTGATTATTAAGTTTTGCTCTTCACGAAACAAACGTCAGAAATAAGCTTTATTTTTCATAGAAATTTGATTCTCAATTGTAATCTTACATCAAAACGAGTTCTGTTCAAAGATTTGCATCATCCAAATTTAATTTTCCAAACCTATATGATCGTTTAAAAAAAAAAAAATTTTTTTACAGAAAACGTATGTAAAAATTTTGGCCATGCGAATTTCAAATTTTTAGATTGTGCGAATTTCATAGCATCAAAAAATTTCGTTCTTTTTAGGTTATGTGATTTTAAAAATAAAATTGATGATTATCCTTGTTTTCAATTTTATGAAGTTGATATAAAACTTGCATTACTCATGGTGATTGCTCGCAGGGAATGAACTCTCGCAAGAAAGAAAGATAAAATTGCATGACTAGAAAATAAAATAGAAAGGGACAAGGAGAAAGCTTATACAAAGGACAACTAAAAAGAATAAGTCATGTGACTCTCGCCACTCTTTCACAAGTTGAAGACAGTACAGTTGGTCAAACCATAAGCGTACAAGTTTAAGGTCGTGGGATCGATTCTTCCTAACTGCGATATTTTTGCATATTTTTGATGAAATACTAATGACAAATAAAAGAACAAGTGATAAGTGTTATGCGAAGATATCGCAAAGAAATATTAGAATAGCTGGTTTAAGGTTCAAAGAACAAACAATAGGTCACGGGTTCGAATTCGCAGAGATTCATATTTTTCATTTTCTTCTCATTTTTATTTGCGAGTAAAAGAATAAGGAAAAAAGTTCTGCGATAATCTCGCAAAGAGGTTCTTGAACAGATGGTCCAGAGAACAGTATGGGAGATTGTAGTCACAAGTTCGAATTTTCCTGCAAGCATAATTTTCTTCTTTTTACAGAGGGTGAAAAAATAGATAATCTCTCAGCATTGTTTCATTATTTCGCAAGCAAGAGGCAGCACAGTTGGTGATCTGCAAATATTAATGAGTTCATGGTCGCGAGTTCAAGTCCCAACACATGCATATTTTTTCGCGAAATCCTTGATAATTTCGCAGGTATATTTCACACAGAAGAGAGTTCATGATAATTTCGCAGAGAAATCTCGCAAGCAAGAGAACTAGCACAGTTGGTTGAGAGGCTTGAATGAAAGCAGCAGATCGCAGGATCAATCCTTGCTTCTCGCAAGTTTATTTTTGTTATGTGAAATTCGCAAGTCAACCTTTGATTATTTCGCAGATAAATTTTGCAAGAAAGAGAACAAGCACAGTTGGTTGGGAGGCATGAATGCACGCAGCAGATCGCGGGATCAATTCTTGATTCTCGCAAGTTTATATTTAATATGCGAAATTTCTACATAGTTGTCACTCGAACAATTAAACTTTGATTACATTGCAAGATCTTTGATTAATTCGCAAGACAGGGCTAGCACAGTTGGTTTGTTGCGAGAAAATGCAAGAGGCAGGTCAAAGGTTCAAGTCTCATCTCTCAATCTTCGTTTTGCTGCAAGACGTTCAAACAACTCACATAAGAGCTAAGTACCCTTTCCTAGAACATTTTACTTACCGCAAGTAAAGATTTTTGATTTAAATTACAAAAAATGACACAATCGCAAGATTTCAAAGATTTTAAAAGATTACAAAAGGTGAAATCATCGCAAAAAATTTATAGTTCTCAAAAAATTTCAAAACATTTCAAAAAGCGAAATTATCGCAAAAATTTCTAAGATTTCAAAACATTTCAAAGATTTTTGATTTATTTTACAAAAAGCGATACTATCGCAATATTTCAAAGAACATTTCTAAGATTTCAAATATTTTTTATTTGACTTACCAAAAATTATCGCAAAAATTTAAAGATCTCTAAAATTTTTGAAGGTTTCAAAGATTACAGAAAATGAAATTATTGCAAAAACTTCTAAGATTTCAAAAAAAATTGATTTAATTTCCAAAAAAGCGATACCCTCGCATGATTACAAAGACTTCAAAATTACAAAAAACCGAGAACATTCAATTTATATATTTCTCTAGAAAAAATTTTATTCAAAAGTTTTTTGATTTAAAAACACGATACAATCGCAAGATTTCAAAGATTTCTCTAGAATATTTCTTTTACATAAAGAGATTTTTGATTTAACAAATGCGATACAATCGCAAGATTTCAAAGAATATTTCAAAGATTTCAAAAGATTTTAAAGAATATTTACCTCAAATATGATGTTATGAGAATGAAAGAAGAAATGATAGAAATGAAAGAATTGACAGAAATGAAAGAATAAAGAAACGTGAAGCTATTGCGAGAAACACAAATACAATTTCGCAGAGACATAAGAATGGGACGAACCTTTATGGCGTGCACCCTAGTTCGCGGATAAAATTTTGCAAGAGGCAAATGTAAGACCTAATAGTGCGTCATATAAGGGGGTATCTCTTTGCGTGACTCAGGGATAAGGTTATACCGCTGCTGGAACCTGAGTCATGAAGATGTTGGGGTTAAAGAAAACCTATCTAGGAGAGGTACCTTGGATTTCCAACTATATAAGGTTATACCCTGGTTGGACGACCGAGGGTCTCTTCTAAGAAGTGCAGAGTATGACCAAGGCGCCGAGGTACACGGTTGAGCCAAGAGTGCCCGGGACGGACGAACCTACCCTGGCCATTCTTGGTAAGTCTTGGCTACGCTGCACTTGACCCGAAGAAAACCCCACTTAGGGTGCAGTCTTGTAACTATAATCCATATAGGCATAAAGGACAAGAGGCTGCGAAAACAACCGGTTGTTGGTAAATCCGGATGGGAGGAGCTAGTCTTGTATGGCCGATGTGCCCTCCTTGAATGGGTAACCAGGGGGGAGATAAGGGCGGCACCCTCCATTAGGGAGCTGATAAGTGTCTAAAGACGACAATGTCATGGGGCTTTATGACCGCAAGAACATTTAGGCCTGTCATATTGTCGTGTGACAAAAATTATACAAAGGCAACAAGCCATAAGAGAAAAAGTTAAGATGAGATCAATGGGTTTTTACAAGAAAATGTAAAGACGTCCTGCGATTTCATCGCAAGAGGACAATGTCATGAGGCTTTGATCTCGCGAGGGAACTTAGACTTGTCATATCGTCGCAATACAATCAAAGAATAAAGATAAGGCAAGATCAATGGGTCAATACATGCAAATGTAAAGACGTCCTGCGATTTTGTCGCAAAAAGAAAAATTGGCAAAATAAGACCAATAGAATAATCTCAAACATTAATTATTTTCTTTTAAGAATGCAAGACATATTTGTTCATCGCAAGAGAGAAAGAAAGTACTATTCAGAATCTTTCAGAAATACTATTCAGAATTTCTCAAAAGTATTATTCAGAGTTTCTCAAGAGGATTATCTACAATCTCGCAGAACTATTCATAATCTCGCAGTACTATTCATCAGCTCGCAACACTATTCATAATTTCGCAGGGTTATTCAGAAACTCGCGGATACATTTATAATCTTGCAGACACATTCAGAAACTTGCAAACTCATTCAGCACCTCGCAAACTATTCCAGAATTTCGCAGGAAATGTGATTATTTCGCAGAATATGATTATTTTATCGCATGAGGCAGAGGCAACATAAGAATAAAGTAACAATTCGTTCATTTAACATTTTCTCAAGGATTCTACCTCCATAGATAAAGAACATAGGCAACTATGGATTACCAAGAAAACATCTTATGTTCTTTATCTTCTCGGCAAGAATCATTTCCAAAATGGACAGGGATTTTCACCAAAAATGAAGTAATAATTTCGCATGAACAGAGGCAATACTTATGATTTTCATTCAAGGACGGATACTTCTTATATTTTGAGGATTGAGTACTTCTTATATTTCTTCAAGGATACTTCATACTTCGAATACTTCAAGAGTTAATACTTCTTATTTACTTAGCAAAGATATGGAACTTCACAAAAGAATAGAGGCAAGTACGTACTTTTCGAGTCTAGTATTATTTCGCTCGTTCCTTCATCAACAAAGATCAAAGACTACTACACAACAGATTTTTTCTTAAAGATTACTTTTCAAGCAATATTCAAGAAAAAAGAGGCAAGATGTAGGACCAGAATATCGCTACAACTATGTTAACGCAGGATTAACAACATTTCTGTGAGCATCATCGCAAGCTCTTCAACAACACTTTGCGAGAGTCAGAGAATAATACAAAGAATGACGTAATAGACAACGACAACATAAAACATGAGAAAGATGTGAAGATTTTGTAGTTAGAGAGAATGCTCGCGAGCACAAGGCGGGAGCTCGCGAGAGCAAGGCAGGAAATAAAGATTTTGTGGTTATAAAAGAGTCTCGCGAGCACGATAGCAGATCTCACGAGCACGACAAAAGAGTCTCGCGAGCACGATAAAAGAGTCTCGCGAGCACGACAAAAGAGCCTCGCGAGCACGATAGCAGAGCCTGCAAGGAGCATAGCAGAAATCCTAAAAAATGGGAAAGATGATTTGAATGTGAGCTGTCACCCACTATGAAGACACCTTTATAAAGAAAAGAGCAGGAGAGAGAAAGGAGGAGAGACAATTTTAGAAGAGAGAAAGAGATATTTTGCAGAGAAATATTAGGAGAGAGAATGTATTTTTCTTTATCATCTTCTTCCCCAAAACTAGATTTAGAACTCCATTAATGGAGATTATCAATGTAAATCAAATGTAAACTTAAACGATTATAGTGAAGAATCATGGTTGTAGATCATATTGATCGAACCATATAAAAAATCTTGGTGTCCGTTTATAATTTTAGCAATTTTACAACCATTTTTATATGTAGATCTATAAATTAATATCAAGATATGATAAGGGGTGTGTTGTAGGATTTCCTGCAACTACAAGACCCCTGTAACATCCATACACACATCTTGTCCGTTTTCCCAGTTGAGAACAAGGATGTCAGCTGGGCGTAAATCCTTGTCTGTCTCTTATAAAAATGTACAATTATGATACAATATTCACAAATTTGCAAACCAGCTTATTAAAACATGGAACATGATAAAATGATGGAATCCGGGAGAAATCAAGTTAGACAGACCGACACTGGGTAACTGGGACTAAATATATCAGAGCTGAACATCACATGTTCAACGAAATATATCAAAATTGAACATCACAAATTCAAAAATTACTATTTTACCCTTATTAAAAATACGTTCAATACTTATTAAGGAGATTGTGAAAATGACCAGACTACCCTTATCGGAAATAAGTAAAGCAAATATTACAATTACATACTGTAAAAATGACCATTTTACCCTTACTGGAAATAAGCGCAATAAATGTTATGGAGACTGTGAAAATGACCAAATTACCCTTTCAAAATAAGTAAAGTAAACATTATACACTGTGAAAATGACTATTTAACCCTTTTATTGAAATAAGTGCAATAAAAATTACGGAGACTGTGAAAATGACCAGATTACCCTTATCGGAAATAAGTAAAGTAAATATTACAATTACATACTGTGAAAATGGCCATTTTACCCTTACTGGAAATAAGTGCAATAAATGTTATGGAGACTGTGAAAATGACCTGACTAAAAGTAAATATTACAGGATGTAAAAATGACCATACTACCCTTAATGGAAATTAGTGCAAAGATTACTAGAGTTAGACCTGAGTTTCTCGTTCGGATGAACTGGGGAAGAAATATATCAGGATTGAACATCACAGGTTCAAAGATTACTAGAGTTAGACCTGAGTTTCTCGTTCGGATGAACAGGGGACGGAATATATCAGGATTGAACATCACATGTTCAAAGATTACTAGAGTTAAGACATGAGTTTCTCGTTCGGATGAACTGGGACGAAATATATCAGAGTTGGACATCACATGTTCAAATATTCTAGAGTTAGACATGAGTTTCTCGTTCGGATGAACTGGGGACGGAATATATTTGGATTGAACATCACAGGTTCAAATATTACTATTTTACCCTTACTAAAAAATACGTTCAATACATATTATGGAGGCTGTGAAAATGACCAGACTAACTTATCAGAAATAAGTAAAGTAACATTTCAAATAGTGAAATTCACCAGACTACCCTTACTGAAAATTAGTGCAAAGTAAATATTACAATTTATAAATAACCATTTTACCCTTACTAGAAGTTAATACAATAAATATCTTGGAGACAGTGAAAATGACCAGACTATCCTTATCGAAAATAAGTAAAGTAAATATTACAGATAATGAAAATAACCATTTTACCCTTACTGGAAATACGTGTAATAATTATCATGGACACTATGAAAATGAAAAAACTACCCTTTCAAAATAAGTAAAGTAAATATAACAGACTATGAAAATGACTATTTTACACTCTTCTTGAAATAAGTGCACTAAATATTATGGTGACTGTGAAAATGACCTTACTACCCATATCGGAAATAGTGTGAAAATGAACATATTACCCTTAATGGAAATAAATGCAATAATTATTAAGGAGATTGTGAAAATGACCAGACTACCCTTATCAGAAATATGTAAAGTAATATTACTGATTGTGAAAATGACCATATTACCCTTACTGGAAATAAGTGCAATAAATATCATGGAGACAGTGAAAATGACCAAACTACCCTTTCAAAATAAGTAAAGTAAACATTACAGAATTGAAAATGACCATTTTACCCTTTTCTTGAAATAAATGCAATAAAAATTATGGAGACTGTGAAAATGACCTGACTACCCTTATTAGAAATAGGTAAAGTAAATATTACAGGATGTGAAAATGACCATACTATCCTTAATGGAAATTAGTGCAAAGATTACTAGAGTTAGACCTGAGTTTCTCGTTCGGATGAACTGGAACGGAATATATCATGATTGAACATCACAGGTTCAAAGATTATTAAAGTTAGACCTGAGTTTCTCGTTCGGATGAACATGGGACGGAATATATCATGATTGAATATCACAGGTTCAAAGATTACTAGATTTAGACCTGAGTTTCTCGTTCGGATGAACTGGGACGAAATATATCAGAGTTGAACATCACATGTTCAAATATTACGAAATATATCATAATTGAACATCACATATTCAAACTTAATATTTTACCCTTATTAAAAATACGTTCAATACTTATTAATAAATACAAATATTATTTCTCATACAAAGCTTTTGGTTGGAAGCCTTGTGAGCCCCAAAATAGAACGCCTAATCTATAAAAAATAAACTTACCTAATCCGCAGCTAGCGTCATTACTAAAGAGAGATTGTGAAAATGACCAGACTACCCTTGTCGGAAATAAGTAAAGTAAATATTACAATTACATACTGTAAAAATGGCAATTTTACCCTTACTGGAAATAAGTGCAATAAATGTTATGGAGACTGTGAAAATGACCAAACTACCCTTTCAAAATAAGTAAAGTAAACATTATACACTGTGAAAATGACTATTTTACCGTTTTCTTGAAATAAGTGCAATAAACATTATGGAGACTGTGAAAATGACCAGATTACCCTTATCCGAAATAAGTAAAGTAAATATTACAATTACATACTATGAAAATGGCCATTTTACCCTTACTAAAAAATAAGTGCAATAAATGTTATGGAGACTGAGAAAATGACATGACTACCCTTATCAGAAATAGGTAAAGTAAATATTACACGATGTGAAAATAACCATACTACCCTTAATGGAAATTAGTGCAAAGATTACTAGAGTTAGACCTGAGTTTCTCGTTCGGATGAATTGGGGACGAAATATATCAGGATTGAACATCACAGGTTCAAAGATTACTAGAGTTAGACCTGAGTTTCTCGTTCGGATGAACTGGGGACGGAATATATCAGGATTGAACATCACATGTTCAAAGATTACTAGAGTTAAGACCTGAGTTTCTCGTTCGGATGAACTGGGACGAAATATATCAGGATTAAACATCACAGGTTCAAAGATTACTAGAGTTAGACCTGAGTTTCTCGTTCGGATGAACAGGGGACGGAATATATCAGGATTGAACATCACATGTTCAAAGATTACTAGAGTTAAGACATGAGTTTCTCGTTCGGATGAACTGGGACGAAATATATCAGAGTTGGACATCACATGTTCAAATATTACTAGAGTTAGACATGAGTTTCTCGTTCGGATGAACTGGGGACGGAATATATTTGGATTGAACATCACAGGTTCAAATATTACTATTTTACCCTTACTAAAAAATACGTTCAATACATATTATGGAGGCTGTGAAAATGACCAGACTAACTTATCAGAAATAAGTAAAGTAACATTTCAAATAGTGAAAATCACCAGACTACCCTTACTGAAAATTAGTGCAAAGTAAATATTACAGTTTGTAAATGATCATTTTACCCTTATTAGAAGTTAATACAATAAATATCATGGAGACAGTGAAAATGACCAGACTACCCTTATCGAGAATAAGTAAAGTAAATATTACAGATTATGAAAATGACCATTTTACCCTTACTGGAAATACGTGTAATATATATCATGACACTATGAAAATGAAAAAACTACCCTTTCAAAGTAAGTAAAGTAAATATAACAGACTGTGAAAATGACTATTTTACTCTCTTCTTAAAATAAGTGCACTAAATATTATGGTGACTGTGAAAATAACCATACTATCCTTATCGGAAATAGTGTGCAAATGAACATATTACCCTTAATGGAAATAAATGCAATAATTATTAAGGAGATTGTGAAAATGACCAGACTACCCATATCAGAAATATGTAAAGTAATATTACTGATTGTGAAAATGACCATATTACCCTTACTGGAAATAAGTGCAATAAATATCATGGAGACAGTGAAAATGACCAAACTACCCTTTCAAAAAAGGTAAAGTAAACACTACAGAATTGAAAATGACCATTTTACCCTTTTCTTGAAATAAATGCAATAAAAATTATGGAGACCGTGAAAATGACCAGACTACCCTTATCAGAAATAGGTAAAGTAAATATTACAGGATGTAAAAAATGACCATGCTACCCTTAATGGAAATTAGTGCAAAGATTACTAGAGTTAGACCTGAGTTTCTCGTTCGGATAAACTGGGACGGAATATATCATGATTGAACATCACATGTTCAAAGATTACTATAGTTAGACATGAGTTTCTCGTTCGGATGAACATGGGACGGAATATATCATGATTGAACATCACAGGTTCAAAGATTACTAGAGTTAGACCAGAGTTTCTCGTTCGGATGAACAGGGACGAAATATATCAGAGTTGAACATCACATGTTCAAATATTACGAAATATATCATAATTGAACATCACATATTCAAAATTACTATTTTACCCTTATTAAAAATACGTTCAATACTTATTAAGGAGATTGTGAAAATGACCAGACTACCCTTGTCGGAAATAAGTAAAGTAAATATTACAATTACATACTGTAAAAATGACCATTTTACCCTTACTGGAAATAAGTGCAATAAATGTTATGGAGACTGTGAAAATGACCAAACTACCCTTTCAAATAAGTAAAGTAAACATTATACACTATGAAAATGACTATTTTACCCTTTTCTTGAAATAAGTGCAATAAACATTATGGAGACAGTGAAAATGACCAGATTACCCTTATCGGAAATAAGTAAAGTAAATATTACAATTACATACTATGAAAATGGCCATTTTACCCTTACTGGAAATAAGTGCAATAAATGTTATGGAGACTGAGAAAATGACATGACTACCCTTATCAGAAATAGGTAAAGTAAATATTACACGATGTGAAAATGACCATACTACCCTTAATGGAAATTAGTGCAAAGATTACTAGAGTTAGACTGAGTTTCTCGTTCGGATGAACTGGTACGAAATATATCAGGATTGAACATCACAGGTTCAAAGAACACTAGAGTTAGACCTGAGTTTCTCGTTCGGATGAACTGGGGACGGAATATATCAGGATTGAACATCACATGTTCAAAGATTACTAGAGTTAAGACTTGAGTTTCTCGTTCGGATGAACTGGGACGAAATATATCAGGATTGAACATCACAGGTTCAAAGATTACTAGAGTTAGACCTGAGTTTCTCGTTCGGATGAACAGGGGACTAATATATCAGGATTGAACATCACATGTTCAAAGATTACTAGAGTTAAGACATGAGTTTCTCGTTCGGATGAACTGGGACAAAATATATCAAAGTTGGACATCACATGTTCAAATATATTACTAGAGTTAGGCCTGAGTTTCTCGTTCGGATGAACTGGGGACGGAATATATCTGGATTGAACATCACAAGTTCAAATATTACTATTTTACCCTTACTAAAAAAATACGTTCAATACATATTATGGAGGCTGTGAAAATGACCAGACTAACTTATCAGAAATAAGTAAAGTAACATTTCAAATAGTGAAATTCACCCGACTACCCTTACTGAAAATTAGTGCAAAGTAAATATTACAGTTTGTAAATGATCATTTTACCCTTATTAGAAGTTAATACAATAAATATCATGGAGACAGTGAAAATGACCAGACTACCCTTATCGAGAATAAGTAAAGTAAATATTACAGATTATGAAAATGACCATTTTACCTTTACTGGAAATACGTGTAATATATATCATGACACTATGAAAATGAAAAAACTACCCTTTCAAAGTAAGTAAAGTAAATATAACAGACTGTGAAAATGACTATTTTACTCTCTTCTTAAAATAAGTGCACTAAATATTATGGTGACTGTGAAAATAACCATACTATCCTTATCGGAAATAGTGTGCAAATGAACATATTACCCTTAATGGAAATAAATGCAATAATTATTAAGGAGATTGTGAAAATGACCAGACTACCCATATCAGAAATATGTAAAGTAAATATTACGATTGTGAAAATGACCATATTACCCTTACTGGAAATAAGTGCAATAAATATCATGGAGACAGTGAAAATGACCAAACTACCCTTTCAAAAAAGGTAAAGTAAACACTACAGAATTGAAAATGACCATTTTACCCTTTTCTTGAAATAAATGCAATAAAAATTATGGAGACCGTGAAAATGACCAGACTACCCTTATCAGAAATAGGTAAAGTAAATATTACAGGATGTAAAAAATGACCATGCTACCCTTAATGGAAATTAGTGCAAAGATTACTAGAGTTAGACCTGAGTTTCTCGTTCGGATGAACTGGAACGGAATATATCATGATTGAACATCACATGTTCAAAGATTATTATAGTTAGACATGAGTTTCTCGTTCGGATGAACATGGGACGGAATATATCATGATTGAACATCACAGGTTCAAAGATTACTAGAGTTAGACCAGAGTTTCTCGTTCGGATGAACAGGGACGAAATATATCAGAGTTGAACATCACATGTTCAAATATTACGAAATATATCATAATTGAACATCACATATTCAAAATTACTATTTTACCCTTATTAAAAATACGTTCAATACTTATTAAGGAGATTGTGAAAATGACCAGACTACCCTTGTCGGAAATAAGTAAAGTAAATATTACAATTACATCTTTATGTAAAAATGACCATTTTACCCTTACTGGAAATAAGTGCAATAAATGTTATGGAGACTGTGAAAATGACCAAACTACCCTTTCAAATAAGTAAAGTAAACATTATACACTATGAAAATGACTATTTTACCCTTTTCTTGAAATAAGTGCAATAAACATTATGGAGACTGTGAAAATGACCAGATTACCCTTATCGGAAATAAGTAAAGTAAATATTACAATTACATACTATGAAAATGGCCATTTTACCCTTTTCTTGAAATAAGTGCAATAAATGTTATGGAGACTGAGAAAATGACATGACTACCCTTATCAGAAATAGGTAAAGTAAATATTACACGATGTGAAAATGACCATACTACCCTTAATGGAAATTAGTGATTACAGAGTTAGACTAGTTTCTCGTTCGGATGAACTGTTATCAGGATTGAACATCACAGGTTCAAAGATTACTAGAGTTAGACTTGAGTTTCTCGTTCGGATGAACTGGGGACGGAATATATCAGGATTGAACATCACATGTTCAAAGATTACTAGAGTTAAGACTTGAGTTTCTCGTTCGGATGAACTGGGACGAAATATATCAGGATTGAACATCACAGGTTCAAAGATTACTAGAGTTAGACAATAGTTTCTCGTTCGGATGAATGAACATCATTGAACATCACATGTTCAAAGATTACTAGAATTAAGACTTGAGTTTCTCGTTCGGATGAACTGGGACGAAATATATCAGGATTGAACATCACAGGTTCAAAGATTACTAGAGTTAGACATGAGTTTCTCGTTCGGATGAACAGGGGACGGAATATATCAGGATTGAACATCACATGTTCAAAGATTACTAGAGTTAAGACATGAGTTTCTCGTTCGGATGAACTGGGACGAAATATATCAAAGTTGGACATCACATGTTCACATATATTACTAGAGTTAGGCCTGAGTTTCTCGTTCGGATGAACTGGGGACGGAATATATCTGGATTGAACATCACAAGTTCAAATATTACTATTTTACCCTTATTAAAAATACGTTCAATACTTATTAAGGAGGTCAGAAAATGACCGGACTAACTTATCGAAATAAGTAAAGTAACATTTCAAATAGTGAAATTCACCCGGACTACCCTTATCGAAAATTAGTGCAAAGTAAATATTACGTTTATAAATAACCATTTTACCCTTACTAGAAGTTAATACAATAAATATCTTGGAGACAGTGAAAATGACCAGACTACCCTTATCGAAAATAAGTAAAGTAAATATTACAGATTATGAAAATAACCATTTTACCCGTACTGGAAATACGTGTAATAAATATCATGGACACTATGAAAATGAAAAAACTACCCTTTCAAAATAAGTAAAGTAAATATAACAGACTATGAAAATGACTATTTTACACTCTTCTTGAAATAAGTGCACTAAATATTATGGTGACTGTGAAAATGACCTTACTACCCTTTATCGGAAATAGTGTGAAAATGAACATATTACCCTTAATGGAAATAAATGCAATAATTATTAAGGAGATTGTGAAAATGACCAGACTACCCATATCAGAAATATGTAAAGTAATATTACTGATTGTGAAAATGACCATATTACCCTTACTGGAAATAAGTGCAATAAATATCATGGAGACAGTGAAAATGACCAAACTACCCTTTCAAAATAAGTAAAGTAAACATTACAGAATTGAAAATGACCATTTTACCCTTTTCTTGAAATAAATGCAATAAAAATTATGGAGACTGTGAAAATGACCTGACTACCCTTATCAGAAATAGGTAAAGTAAATATTACAGGATGTGAAAATGACCATACTATCCTTAATGGAAATTAGTGCAAAGATTACTAGAGTTAGACCTGAGTTTCTCGTTCGGATGAACTGGAACGGAATATATCATGATTGAACATCACAGGTTCAAAGATTATTAAAGTTATACCTGAGTTTCTCGTTCGGATGAACATGGGACGGAATATATCATGATTAAATATCACAGGTTCAAAGATTACTAGAGTTAGACCTGAGTTTCTCGTTCGGATGAACTGGGACGAAATATATCAGAGTTGAACATCACATGTTCAAATATTACGAAATATATCATAATTGAACATCACAGATTCAAAATTACTATTTTACCCTTATTAAAAATACGTTCAATACTTATTAAGGAGATTGTGAAAATGACCAGACTACCCTTGTCGGAAATAAGTAAAGTAAATATTACAATTACATACTGTAAAAATGACCATTTTACCCTTACTGGAAATAAGTGCAATAAATGTTATGGAGACTGTGAAAATGACCAAACTACCCTTTCAAAATAAGTAAAGTAAACATTATACACTGTGAAAATGACTATTTTATCCTTTTCTTGAAATAAGTGCAATAAACATTATGGAGACTGTGAAAATGACCAGATTACCCTTATCGGAAATAAGTAAAGTAAATATTACAATTACATACTATGAAAATGGCCATTTTACCCTTACTGGAAATAAGTGCAATAAATGTTATGGAGACTGAGAAAATGACATGACTACCCTTATCAGAAATAGGTAAAGTAAATATTACACGATGTGAAAATGACCATACTACCCTTAATGGAAATTAGTGCAAAGATTACTAGAGTTAGACCTGAGTTTCTCGTTCGGATGAACTGGGTACGAAATATATCAGGATTGAACATCACAGGTTCAAAGAACACTAGAGTTAGACCTGAGTTTCTCGTTCGGATGAACTGGGGACGGAATATATCAGGATTGAACATCACATGTTCAAAGATTACTAGAGTTAAGACTTGAGTTTCTCGTTCGGATGAACTGGGACGAAATATATCAGGATTGAACATCACAGGTTCAAAGATTACTAGAGTTAGACCTGAGTTTCTCGTTCGGATGAACAGGGGACGGAATATATCAGGATTGAACATCACATGTTCAAAGATTACTAGAGTTAAGACATGAGTTTCTCGTTCGGATGAACTGGGACGAAATATATCAAAGTTGGACATCACATGTTCAAATATATTACTAGAGTTAGGCCTGAGTTTCTCGTTCGGATGAACTGGGGACGGAATATATCTGGATTGAACATCACAAGTTCAAATATTACTATTTTACCCTTACTAAAAAATACGTTCAATACATATTATGGAGGCTGTGAAAATGACCAGACTAACTTATCAGAAATAAGTAAAGTAACATTTCAAATAGTGAAATTCACCAGACTACCCTTACTGAAAATTAGTGCAAAGTAAATATTACAGTTTATAAATAACCATTTTACCCTTACTAGAAGTTAATACAATAAATATCTTGGAGACAGTGAAAATGACCAGACTACCCTTATCGAAAATAAGTAAAGTAAATATTACAGATTATGAAAATAACCATTTTACCCGTACTGGAAATACGTGTAATAAATATCATGGACACTATGAAAATGAAAAAACTACCCTTTCAAAATAAGTAAAGTAAATATAACAGACTATGAAAATGACTATTTTACACTCTTCTTGAAATAAGTGCACTAAATATTATGGTGACTGTGAAAATGACCTTACTACCCTTTATCGGAAATAGTGTGAAAATGAACATATTACCCTTAATGGAAATAAATGCAATAATTATTAAGGAGATTGTGAAAATGACCAGACTACCCATATCAGAAATATGTAAAGTAATATTACGCGATTGTGAAAATGACCATATTACCCTTACTGGAAATAAGTGCAATAAATATCATGGAGACAGTGAAAATGACCAAACTACCCTTTCAAAATAAGTAAAGTAAACACTACAGAATTGAAAATGACCATTTTACCCTTTTCTTGAAATAAATGCAATAAAAATTATGGAGACCGTGAAAATGACCAGACTACCCTTATCAGAAATAGGTAAAGTAAATATTACAGGATGTGAAAATGACCATACTATCCTTAATGGAAATTAGTGCAAAGATTACTAGAGTTAGACCTGAGTTTCTCGTTCGGATGAACTGGAACGGAATATATCATGATTGAACATCACAGGTTCAAAGATTATTAAAGTTATACCTGAGTTTCTCGTTCGGATGAACATGGGACGGAATATATCATGATTAAATATCACAGGTTCAAAGATTACTAGAGTTAGACCTGAGTTTCTCGTTCGGATGAACTGGGACGAAATATATCAGAGTTGAACATCACATGTTCAAATATTACGAAATATATCATAATTGAACATCACAGATTCAAAATTACTATTTTACCCTTATTAAAAATACGTTCAATACTTATTAAGGAGATTGTGAAAATGACCAGACTACCCTTGTCGGAAATAAGTAAAGTAAATATTACAATTACATACTGTAAAAATGACCATTTTACCCTTACTGGAAATAAGTGCAATAAATGTTATGGAGACTGTGAAAATGACCAAACTACCCTATCAAAATAAGTAAAGTAAACATTATACACTGTGAAAATGACTATTTTATCCTTTTCTTGAAATAAGTGCAATAAACATTATGGAGACTGTGAAAATGACCAGATTACCCTTATCCGAAATAAGTAAAGTAAATATTACAATTACATACTATGAAAATGGCCATTTTACCCTTACTGGAAATAAGTGCAATAAATGTTATGGAGACTGAGAAAATGACATGACTACCCTTATCAGAAATAGGTAAAGTAAATATTACACGATGTGAAAATGACCATACTACCCTTAATGGAAATTAGTGCAAAGATTACTAGAGTTAGACCTGAGTTTCTCGTTCGGATGAACTGGGTACGAAATATATCAGGATTGAACATCACAGGTTCAAAGAACACTAGAGTTAGACCTGAGTTTCTCGTTCGGATGAACTGGGGACGGAATATATCAGGATTGAACATCACATGTTCAAAGATTACTAGAGTTAAGACTTGAGTTTCTCGTTCGGATGAACTGGGACGAAATATATCAGGATTGAACATCACAGGTTCAAAGATTACTAGAGTTAGACCTGAGTTTCTCGTTCGGATGAACAGGGGACGGAATATATCAGGATTGAACATCACATGTTCAAAGATTACTAGAGTTAAGACATGAGTTTCTCGTTCGGATGAACTGGGACAAAATATATCAAAGTTGGACATCACATGTTCAAATATATTACTAGAGTTAGGCCTGAGTTTCTCGTTCGGATGAACTGGGGACGGAATATATCTGGATTGAACATCACAAGTTCAAATATTACTATTTTACCCTTACTAAAAAATACGTTCAATACATATTATGGAGGCTGTGAAAATGACCAGACTAACTTATCAGAAATAAGTAAAGTAACATTTCAAATAGTGAAATTCACCAGACTACCCTTACTGAAAATTAGTGCAAAGTAAATATTACAGTTTGTAAATGATCATTTTACCCTTATTAGAAGTTAATACAATAAATATCATGGAGACAGTGAAAATGACCAGACTACCCTTATCGAGAATAAGTAAAGTAAATATTACAGATTATGAAAATGACCATTTTACCTTTACTGGAAATACGTGTAATATATATCATGACACTATGAAAATGAAAAAACTACCCTTTCAAAGTAAGTAAAGTAAATATAACAGACTGTGAAAATGACTATTTTACTCTCTTCTTAAAATAAGTGCACTAAATATTATGGTGACTGTGAAAATAACCATACTATCCTTATCGGAAATAGTGTGCAAATGAACATATTACCCTTAATGGAAATAAATGCAATAATTATTAAGGAGATTGTGAAAATGACCAGACTACCCATATCAGAAATATGTAAAGTAATATTACTGATTGTGAAAATGACCATATTACCCTTATCGAAATAAGTGCAATAAATATCATGGAGACAGTGAAAATGACCAAACTACCCTTTCAAAAAAGGTAAAGTAAACACTACAGAATTGAAAATGACCATTTTACCCTTTTCTTGAAATAAATGCAATAAAAATTATGGAGACCGTGAAAATGACCAGACTACCCTTATCAGAAATAGGTAAAGTAAATATTACAGGATGTAAAAAATGACCATGCTACCCTTAATGGAAATTAGTGCAAAGATTACTAGAGTTAGACCTGAGTTTCTCGTTCGGATAAACTGGGACGGAATATATCATGATTGAACATCACATGTTCAAAGATTATTATAGTTAGACATGAGTTTCTCGTTCGGATGAACATGGGACGGAATATATCATGATTGAACATCACAGGTTCAAAGATTACTAGAGTTAGACCAGAGTTTCTCGTTCGGATGAACAGGGACGAAATATATCAGAGTTGAACATCACATGTTCAAATATTACGAAATATATTATAATTGAACATCACATATTCAAAATTACTATTTTACCCTTATTAAAAATACGTTCAATACTTATTAAGGAGATTGTGAAAATGACCAGACTACCCTTGTCGGAAATAAGTAAAGTAAATATTACAATTACATACTGTAAAAATGACCATTTTACCCTTACTGGAAATAAGTGCAATAAATGTTATGGAGACTGTGAAAATGACCAAACTACCCTTTCAAATAAGTAAAGTAAACATTATACACTATGAAAATGACTATTTTACCCTTTTCTTGAAATAAGTGCAATAAACATTATGGAGACTGTGAAAATGACCAGATTACCCTTATCGGAAATAAGTAAAGTAAATATTACAATTACATACTATGAAAATGGCCATTTTACCCTTTACCGAAATAAGTGCAATAAATGTTATGGAGACTGAGAAAATGACATGACTACCCTTATCAGAAATAGGTAAAGTAAATATTACACGATGTGAAAATGACCATACTACCCTTAATGGAAATTAGTGCAAAGATTACTAGAGTTAGACCTGAGTTTCTCGTTCGGATGAACTGGGTACGAAATATATCAGGACTGAACATCACAGGTTCAAAGATTACTAGAGTTAGACCTGAGTTTCTCGTTCGGATGAACTGGGGACGGAATATATCAGGATTGAACATCACATGTTCAAAGATTACTAGAGTTAAGACTTGAGTTTCTCGTTCGGATGAACTGGGACGAAATATATCAGGATTGAACATCACATGTTCAAAGATTACTAGAGTTAGACCTGAGTTTCTCGTTCGGATGAACAGGGGACGGAATATATCAGGATTGAACATCACATGTTCAAAGATTACTAGAGTTAAGACATGAGTTTCTCGTTCGGATGAACTGGGACAAAATATATCAAAGTTGGACATCACATGTTCAAATATATTACTAGAGTTAGGCCTGAGTTTCTCGTTCGGATGAATCTGACTAATATATCCGGATTGAACATCACAAGTTCAAATATTACTATTTTACCCTTACTAAAAAATACGTTCAATACATATTATGGAGGCTGTGAAAATGACCAGACTAACTTATCAGAAATAAGTAAAGTAACATTTCAAATAGTGAAATTCACCAGACTACCCTTACTGAAAATTAGTGCAAAGTAAATATTACAGTTTGTAAATGATCATTTTACCCTTATTAGAAGTTAATACAATAAATATCATGGAGACAGTGAAAATGACCAGACTACCCTTATCGAGAATAAGTAAAGTAAATATTACAGATTATGAAAATGACCATTTTACCCTTACTGGAAATACGTGTAATATATATCATGACACTATGAAAATGAAAAAACTACCCTTTCAAAGTAAGTAAAGTAAATATAACAGACTGTGAAAATGACTATTTTACTCTCTTCTTAAAATAAGTGCACTAAATATTATGGTGACTGTGAAAATAACCATACTATCCTTTATCTAAATAGTGTGAAAATGAACATATTACCCTTAATGGAAATAAATGCAATAATTATTAAGGAGATTGTGAAAATGACCAGACTACCCATATCAGAAATATGTAAAGTAATATTACTGATTGTGAAAATGACCATATTACCCTTCATCGAAATAAGTGCAATAAATATCATGGAGACGAAGTGAAAATGACCAAACTACCCTTTCAAAAAAGGTAAAGTAAACACTACAGAATTGAAAATGACCATTTTACCCTTTTCTTGAAATAAATGCAATAAAAATTATGGAGACCGTGAAAATGACCAGACTACCCTTATCAGAAATAGGTAAAGTAAATATTACAGGATGTAAAAAATGACCATGCTACCCTTAATGGAAATTAGTGCAAAGATTACTAGAGTTAGACTGAGTTTCTCGTTCGGATAAACTGGGACGGAATATATCATGATTGAACATCACATGTTCAAAGATTATTATAGTTAGACATGAGTTTCTCGTTCGGATGAACATGGGACGGAATATATCATGATTGAACATCACAGGTTCAAAGATTACTAGAGTTAGACCGAGTTTCTCGTTCGGATGAGAACAGTGGACGAAATATATCGAGTTGAACATCACATGTTCAAATATTACGAAATATATCATAATTGAACATCACATATTCAAAAATACTATTTTACCCTTATTAAAAATACGTTCAATACTTATTAAGGAGATTGTGAAAATGACCAAACTACCCTTGTCGGAAATAAGTAAAGTAAATATTACAATTACATACTGTAAAAATGACCATTTTACCCTTTATCGAAATAAGTGCAATAAATGTTATGGAGACCGAAAATGACCAAACTACCCTTTCAAATAAGTAAAGTAAACATTATACACTATGAAAATGACTATTTTACCCTTTTCTTGAAATAAGTGCAATAAACATTATGGAGACTGTGAAAATGACCAGATTACCCTTATCGGAAATAAGTAAAGTAAATATTACAATTACATACTATGAAAATGGCCATTTTACCCTTATCGGAATAAGTGCAATAAATGTTATGGAGACCGAGAAAATGACATGACTACCCTTATCGAAATAGGTAAAGTAAATATTACACGATGTGAAAATGACCATACTACCCTTAATGGAAATTAGTTCAAAGATTACTAGAGTTAGACTCGAGTTTCTCGTTCGGATGAACTGGTACGAAATATATCGATTGAACATCACGAGTTCAAAGATTACTAGAGTTAGACTGAGTTTCTCGTTCGGATGAACCGGGACTAATATATCGATTGAACATCACATGTTCAAAGATTACTAGAGTTAAGACTTGAGTTTCTCGTTCGGATGAACTGACGAAATATATCGATTGAACATCACATGTTCAAAGATTACTAGAGTTAGACTCGAGTTTCTCGTTCGGATGAACAGGGGACGAATATATCGATTGAACATCACATGTTCAAAGATTACTAGAGTTAAGACATGAGTTTCTCGTTCGGATGAACTAGGGACAAAATATATCAAAGTTGGACATCACATGTTCAAATATATTACTAGAGTTAGGCTCGAGTTTCTCGTTCGGATGAACTGACTAATATATCTGGATTGAACATCACAAGTTCAAATATTACTATTTTACCCTTACTAAAAAATACGTTCAATACATATTATGGAGGCTGTGAAAATGACCAGACTAACTTATCAGAAATAAGTAAAGTAACATTTCAAATAGTGAAATTCACCAGACTACCCTTACTGAAAATTAGTGCAAAGTAAATATTACAGTTTATAAATAACCATTTTACCCTTACTATAAGTTAATACAATAAATATCTTGGAGACAGTGAAAATGACCAGACTACCCTTATCGAAAATAAGTAAAGTAAATATTACAGATTATGAAAATAACCATTTTACCCGTACTGGAAATACGTGTAATAAATATCATGGACACTATGAAAATGAAAAAACTACCCTTTCAAAATAAGTAAAGTAAATATAACAGACTATGAAAATGACTATTTTACACTCTTCTTGAAATAAGTGCACTAAATATTATGGTGACTGTGAAAATGACCTTACTACCCTTTATCGGAAATAGTGTGAAAATGAACATATTACCCTTAATGGAAATAAATGCAATAATTATTAAGGAGATTGTGAAAATGACCAGACTACCCATATCAGAAATATGTAAAGTAATATTACTGATTGTGAAAATGACCATATTACCCTTACTGGAAATAAGTGCAATAAATATCATGGAGACAAGAAAATGACCAAACTACCCTTTCAAAAAAGGTAAAGTAAACACTACAGAATTGAAAATGACCATTTTACCCTTTTCTTGAAATAAATGCAATAAAAATTATGGAGACCGTGAAAATGACCGTGACTACCCTTATCGTAAATAGGTAAAGTAAATATTACAGGATGTAAAAAATGACCATGCTACCCTTAATGGAAATTAGTGCAAAGATTACTAGAGTTAGACTGAGTTTCTCGTTCGGATAAACTGACTAATATATCATGATTGAACATCACATGTTCAAAGATTATTATAGTTAGACATGAGTTTCTGATTCGGATGAACATGGGACTAATATATCATGATTGAACATCACAGGTTCAAAGATTACTAGAGTTAGACCAGAGTTTCTCGTTCGGATGAACAGGGACGAAATATATCAGAGTTGAACATCACATGTTCAAATATTACGAAATATATCATAATTGAACATCACATATTCAAAAATACTATTTTACCCTTATTAAAAATACGTTCAATACTTATTAAGGAGATTGTGAAAATGACCAAACTACCCTTGTCGGAAATAAGTAAAGTAAATATTACAATTACATACTGTAAAAATGACCATTTTACCCTTACTGGAAATAAGTGCAATAAATGTTATGGAGACTGTGAAAATGACCAAACTACCCTTTCAAATAAGTAAAGTAAACATTATACACTATGAAAATGACTATTTTACCCTTTTCTTGAAATAAGTGCAATAAACATTATGGAGACTGTGAAAATGACCGACCCTTATCTAAAATAAGTAAAGTAAATATTACAATTACATACTATGAAAATGGCCATTTTACCCTTACTGAAATAAGTGCAATAAATGTTATGGAGACTCGAGAAAATGACATGACTACCCTTATCGTAAATAGGTAAAGTAAATATTACACGATGTGAAAATGACCATACTACCCTTAATGGAAATTAGTGCAAAGATTACTAGAGTTAGACCTGAGTTTCTCGTTCGGATGAACTGGGTAATAAATATATCGTGATTGAACATCACAGTTCAAAGATTACTAGAGTTAGACTCGAAGTTTCTCGTTCGGATGAACTGGGACTAATATATCGGATTGAACATCACATGTTCAAAGATTACTAGAGTTAAGACTTGAGTTTCTCGTTCGGATGAACTCGACGAAATATATCGATTGAACATCACATGTTCAAAGATTACTAGAGTTAGACCTGAGTTTCTCGTTCGGATGAACAGGGGACGGAATATATCAGGATTGAACATCACATGTTCAAAGATTACTAGAGTTAAGACATGAGTTTCTCGTTCGGATGAACTGGGACGAAATATATCAAAGTTGGACATCACATGTTCAAATATATTACTAGAGTTAGGCCTGAGTTTCTCGTTCGGATGAACTGGGGACGGAATATATCTGGATTGAACATCACAAGTTCAAATATTACTATTTTACCCTTACTAAAAAATACGTTCAATACATATTATGGAGGCTGTGAAAATGACCAGACTAACTTATCAGAAATAAGTAAAGTAACATTTCAAATAGTGAAATTCACCAGACTACCCTTACTGAAAATTAGTGCAAAGTAAATATTACAGTTTATAAATAACCATTTTACCCTTATTAGAAGTTAATACAATAAATATCATGGAGACAGTGAAAATGACCAGACTACCCTTATCGAAAATAAGTAAAGTAAATATTACAGATTATGAAAATAACCATTTTACCCGTACTGGAAATACGTGTAATAAATATCATGGACACTATGAAAATGAAAAAACTACCCTTTCAAAATAAGTAAAGTAAATATAACAGACTATGAAAATGACTATTTTACACTCTTCTTGAAATAAGTGCACTAAATATTATGGTGACTGTGAAAATAACCATACTATCCTTTATCGGAAATAGTGTGAAAATGAACATATTACCCTTAATGGAAATAAATGCAATAATTATTAAGGAGATTGTGAAAATGACCAGACTACCCATATCGTAAATATGTAAAGTAATATTACGATTGTGAAAATGACCATATTACCCTTCTCGGAAATAAGTGCAATAAATATCATGGAGACAAGTGAAAATGACCAAACTACCCTTTCAAAAAAGGTAAAGTAAACACTACAGAATTGAAAATGACCATTTTACCCTTTTCTTGAAATAAATGCAATAAAAATTATGGAGACTGTGAAAATGACCATACTACCCTTATCGAAATAGGTAAAGTAAATATTACAGATGTAAAAAATGACCATGCTACCCTTAATGGAAATTAGTGCAAAGATTACTAGAGTTAGACCTGAGTTTCTCGTTCGGATAAACTGAACTAATATATCATGATTGAACATCACATGTTCAAAGATTATTATAGTTAGACATGAGTTTCTCGTTCGGATGAACATGGGACTAATATATCATGATTGAACATCACAGTTCAAAGATTACTAGAGTTAGACCGAGTTTCTCGTTCGGATGAACAGGACGAAATATATCGAGTTGAACATCACATGTTCAAATATTACGAAATATATCATAATTGAACATCACAGATTCAAAATTACTATTTTACCCTTATTAAAAATACGTTCAATACTTATTAAGGAGATTGTGAAAATGACCAGACTACCCTTGTCGGAAATAAGTAAAGTAAATATTACAATTACATACTGTAAAAATGACCATTTTACCCTTACTGGAAATAAGTGCAATAAATGTTATGAGACTGTGAAAATGACCAAACTACCCTTTCAAATAAGTAAAGTAAACATTATACACTATGAAAATGACTATTTTACCCTTTTCTTGAAATAAGTGCAATAAACATTATGGAGACTGTGAAATGACCCGGATTACCCTTATCGGAAATAAGTAAAGTAAATATTACAATTACATACTATGAAAATGGCCATTTTACCCTTACCGAAATAAGTGCAATAAATGTTATGGAGACTGAGAAAATGACATGACTACCCTTATCAGAAATAGGTAAAGTAAATATTACACGATGTGAAAATGACCATACTACCCTTAATGGAAATTAGTGCAAAGATTACTAGAGTTAGACCTGAGTTTCTCGTTCGGATGAACAGGGACGAAATATATCAGAGTTGAACATCACATGTTCAAAGATTACTAGAGTTAGACCTGAGTTTCTCGTTCGGATGAACTGGGAACGGAATATATCAGGATTGAACATCACATGTTCAAAGATTACTAGAGTTAAGACTTGAGTTTCTCGTTCGGATGAACTGGGACGAAATATATCAGGATTGAACATCACAGGTTCAAAGATTACTAGAGTTAGACCTGAGTTTCTCGTTCGGATGAACAGGGACTAATATATCGATTGAACATCACATGTTCAAAGATTACTAGAGTTAAGACATGAGTTTCTCGTTCGGATGAACTGGACAAAATATATCAAAGTTGGACATCACATGTTCAAATATATTACTAGAGTTAGGCCTGAGTTTCTCGTTCGGATGAAATGGGACTAATATATCTGGATTGAACATCACAAGTTAAAATATTACTATTTTACCCTTACTAAAAAATACGTTCAATACATATTATGGAGGTCATGAAAATGACCAGACTAACTTATCAGAAATAAGTAAAGTAACATTTCAAATAGTGAAATTCACCAGACTACCCTTACTGAAAATTAGTGCAAAGTAAATATTACAGTTTATAAATAACCATTTTACCCTTACTATAAGTTAATACAATAAATATCTTGGAGACAGTGAAAATGACCAGACTACCCTTATCGAAAATAAGTAAAGTAAATATTACAGATTATGAAAATAACCATTTTACCCGTACTGGAAATACGTGTAATAAATATCATGGACACTATGAAAATGAAAAAACTACCCTTTCAAAATAAGTAAAGTAAATATAACAGACTATGAAAATGACTATTTTACACTCTTCTTGAAATAAGTGCACTAAATATTATGGTGGATTGAAAATGACCTTACTACCCTTTATCGGAAATAGTGTGAAAATGAACATATTACCCTTAATGGAAATAAATGCAATAATTATTAAGGAGATTGTGAAAATGACCAGACTACCCATATCAGAAATATGTAAAGTAATATTACTGATTGTGAAAATGACCATATTACCCTTATCGGAAATAAGTGCAATAAATATCATGGAGACAGTGAAAATGACCAAACTACCCTTTCAAAAAAGGTAAAGTAAACACTACAGAATTGAAAATGACCATTTTACCCTTTTCTTGAAATAAATGCAATAAAAATTATGGAGACCGTGAAAATGACCAGACTACCCTTATCAGAAAATAGGTAAAGTAAATATTACAGATGTAAAAAATGACCATGCTACCCTTAATGGAAATTAGTGCAAAGATTACTAGAGTTAGACTGAGTTTCTCGTTCGGATAAACTGAACGGAATATATCATGATTGAACATCACATGTTCAAAGATTATTATAGTTAGACATGAGTTTCTCGTTCGGATGAACATGGGACTAATATATCATGATTGAACATCACAGTTCAAAGATTACTAGAGTTAGACCGAGTTTCTCGTTCGGATGAACAGGACGAAATATATCAGAGTTGAACATCACATGTTCAAATATTACGAAATATATCATAATTGAACATCACATATTCAAAATTACTATTTTACCCTTATTAAAAATACGTTCAATACTTATTAAGGAGATTGTGAAAATGACCAAACTACCCTTGTCGGAAATAAGTAAAGTAAATATTACAATTACATACTGTAAAAATGACCATTTTACCCTTTTCTTGAAATAAGTGCAATAAATGTTATGGAGACTGTGAAAATGACCAAACTACCCTTTCAAATAAGTAAAGTAAACATTATACACTATGAAAATGACTATTTTACCCTTTTCTTGAAATAAGTGCAATAAACATTATGGAGACTGTGAAAATGACCAGATTACCCTTATCGGAAATAAGTAAAGTAAATATTACAATTACATACTATGAAAATGGCCATTTTACCCTTACTGGAAATAAGTGCAATAAATGTTATGGAGACTGAGAAAATGACATGACTACCCTTATCAGAAATAGGTAAAGTAAATATTACACGATGTGAAAATGACCATACTACCCTTAATGGAAATTAGTGCAAAGATTACTAGAGTTAGACCTGAGTTTCTCGTTCGGATGAACTGGGTACGAAATATATCAGGATTGAACATCACAGGTTCAAAGATTACTAGAGTTAGACCTGAGTTTCTCGTTCGGATGAACTGGGGACGGAATATATCAGGATTGAACATCACATGTTCAAAGATTACTAGAGTTAAGACTTGAGTTTCTCGTTCGGATGAACTGGGACGAAATATATCAGGATTGAACATCACATGTTCAAAGATTACTAGAGTTAGACCTGAGTTTCTCGTTCGGATGAACAGGGGACGGAATATATCAGGATTGAACATCACATGTTCAAAGATTACTAGAGTTAAGACATGAGTTTCTCGTTCGGATGAACTGGGACGAAATATATCAAAGTTGGACATCACATGTTCAAATATATTACTAGAGTTAGGCCTGAGTTTCTCGTTCGGATGAACTGGGGACGGAATATATCTGGATTGAACATCACAAGTTCAAATATTACTATTTTACCCTTACTAAAAAATACGTTCAATACATATTATGGAGGCTGTGAAAATGACCAGACTAACTTATCAGAAATAAGTAAAGTAACATTTCAAATAGTGAAATTCACCAGACTACCCTTATCGAGAATAAGTAAAGTAAATATTACGCTTATAAATAACCATTTTACCCTTACTAGAAGTTAATACAATAAATATCTTGGAGACAAAGTGAAAATGACCAGACTACCCTTATCGAAAATAAGTAAAGTAAATATTACAGATTATGAAAATAACCATTTTACCCGTACTGGAAATACGTGTAATAAATATCATGGACACTATGAAAATGAAAAAACTACCCTTTCAAAATAAGTAAAGTAAATATAACAGACCATGAAAATGACTATTTTACACTCTTCTTGAAATAAGTGCACTAAATATTATGGTGATCAGAAAATGACCTTACTATCCTTTATCGGAAATAGTGTGAAAATGAACATATTACCCTTAATGGAAATAAATGCAATAATTATTAAGGAGATTGTGAAAATGACCGTGACTACCCATATCGAAATATGTAAAGTAATATTACTGATTGTGAAAATGACCATATTACCCTTATCGAAATAAGTGCAATAAATATCATGGAGACAAGAAAATGACCAAACTACCCTTTCAAAAAAGGTAAAGTAAACACTACAGAATTGAAAATGACCATTTTACCCTTTTCTTGAAATAAATGCAATAAAAATTATGGAGACCGTGAAAATGACCAGACTACCCTTATCAGAAATAGGTAAAGTAAATATTACAGGTGTAAAAAATGACCATACTATCCTTAATGGAAATTAGTGCAAAGATTACTAGAGTTAGACTCGAGTTTCTCGTTCGGATGAACTGAACTAATATATCATGATTGAACATCACATGTTCAAAGATTATTATAGTTAGACATGAGTTTCTCGTTCGGATGAACATGGGACGGAATATATCATGATTGAACATCACAGGTTCAAAGATTACTAGAGTTAGACCAGAGTTTCTCGTTCGGATGAACAGGACTCTAAATATATCAGAGTTGAACATCACATGTTCAAATATTACGAAATATATCATAATTGAACATCACATATTCAAAATTACTATTTTACCCTTATTAAAAATACGTTCAATACTTATTAAGGAGATTGTGAAAATGACCAAACTACCCTTGTCGGAAATAAGTAAAGTAAATATTACAATTACATACTGTAAAAATGACCATTTTACCCTTACTGGAAATAAGTGCAATAAATGTTATGGAGACCGTGAAAATGACCAAACTACCCTTTCAAATAAGTAAAGTAAACATTATACACTATGAAAATGACTATTTTACCCTTTTCTTGAAATAAGTGCAATAAACATTATGGAGACTGTGAAAATGACCAGATTACCCTTATCGGAAATAAGTAAAGTAAATATTACAATTACATACTATGAAAATGGCCATTTTACCCTTTTCTTGAAATAAGTGCAATAAATGTTATGGAGACCGAGAAAATGACATGACTACCCTTATCAGAAATAGGTAAAGTAAATATTACACGATGTGAAAATGACCATACTACCCTTAATGGAAATTAGTGCAAAGATTACTAGAGTTAGACCCGAGTTTCTCGTTCGGATGAACTGGTACGAAATATATCGAGATTGAACATCACAGTTCAAAGATTACTAGAGTTAGACTCGAGTTTCTCGTTCGGATGAACTGACTAATATATCGATTGAACATCACATGTTCAAAGATTACTAGAGTTAAGACTTGAGTTTCTCGTTCGGATGAATCGACGAAATATATCGATTGAACATCACATGTTCAAAGATTACTAGAGTTAGACTCGAGTTTCTCGTTCGGATGAACAGGGACTAATATATCGTGATTGAACATCACATGTTCAAAGATTACTAGAGTTAAGACATGAGTTTCTCGTTCGGATGAACTCGACAAAATATATCAAAGTTGGACATCACATGTTCAAATATATTACTAGAGTTAGGCTCGAGTTTCTCGTTCGGATGAACTGACTAATATATCTGATTGAACATCACAAGTTCAAATATTACTATTTTACCCTTACTAAAAAATACGCTCAATACATATTATGGAGGTCAGAAAATGACCGCACTAACTTATCAGAAATAAGTAAAGTAACATTTCAAATAGTGAAATTCACCAGACTACCCTTACTGAAAATTAGTGCAAAGTAAATATTACAGTTTGTAAATGATCATTTTACCCTTATTAGAAGTTAATACAATAAATATCATGGAGACAGTGAAAATGACCAGACTACCCTTATCGAAAATAAGTAAAGTAAATATTACAGATTATGAAAATGACCATTTTACCCTTATCGAAATACGTGTAATAAATATCATGACACTATGAAAATGAAAAAACTACCCTTTCAAAGTAAGTAAAGTAAATATAACAATCATGAAAATGACTATTTTACTCTCTTCTTAAAATAAGTGCACTAAATATTATGGTGATCAGAAAATAACCATACTATCCTTATCTAAATAGTGTGCAAATGAACATATTACCCTTAATGGAAATAAATGCAATAATTATTAAGGAGATTGTGAAAATGACCAGACTACCCATATCGAAATATGTAAAGTAATATTACCGATTGTGAAAATGACCATATTACCCTTATCGAAATAAGTGCAATAAATATCATGGAGACAAAGAAAATGACCAAACTACCCTTTCAAAAAAGGTAAAGTAAACACTACGTAATTGAAAATGACCATTTTACCCTTTTCTTGAAATAAATGCAATAAAAATTATGGAGACCGTGAAAATGACCGACTACCCTTATCGAAATAGGTAAAGTAAATATTACAGATGTAAAAAATGACCATGCTACCCTTAATGGAAATTAGTGCAAAGATTACTAGAGTTAGACCTGAGTTTCTCGTTCGGATAAACTGAACTAATATATCATGATTGAACATCACATGTTCAAAGATTATTATAGTTAGACATGAGTTTCTCGTTCGGATGAACATGGGACGGAATATATCATGATTGAACATCACAGGTTCAAAGATTACTAGAGTTAGACCAGAGTTTCTCGTTCGGATGAACAGGGACGAAATATATCAGAGTTGAACATCACATGTTCAAATATTACTTAAATATATCATAATTGAACATCACATATTCAAAAATACTATTTTACCCTTATTAAAAATACGTTCAATACTTATTAAGGAGATTGTGAAAATGACCAAACTACCCTTGTCGGAAATAAGTAAAGTAAATATTACAATTACATACTCAAAAATGACCATTTTACCCTTTATCGAAATAAGTGCAATAAATGTTATGAGACCGTGAAAAATGACCAAACTACCCTTTCAAATAAGTAAAGTAAACATTATACACTATGAAAATGACTATTTTACCCTTTTCTTGAAATAAGTGCAATAAACATTATGGAGACCGAAAATGACCAGATTACCTTTATCGGAAATAAGTAAAGTAAATATTACAATTACATACTATGAAAATGGCCATTTTACCCTTATGGAAATAAGTGCAATAAATGTTATGGAGACCGAGAAAATGACATGACTACCCTTATCGTAAATAGGTAAAGTAAATATTACACGATGTGAAAATGACCATACTACCCTTAATGGAAATTAGTGCAAAGATTACTAGAGTTAGACCTGAGTTTCTCGTTCGGATGAACTGGGTACGAAATATATCAGGACTGAACATCACAGGTTCAAAGATTACTAGAGTTAGACCTGAGTTTCTCGTTCGGATGAACTGACTAATATATCGATTGAACATCACATGTTCAAAGATTACTAGAGTTAAGACTTGAGTTTCTCGTTCGGATGAACTGACGAATAAATATATCGATTGAACATCACATGTTCAAAGATTACTAGAGTTAGACACAGAGTTTCTGAGTTCGGATGAACAGGGGACTAATATATCGTGATTGAACATCACATGTTCAAAGATTACTAGAGTTAAGACATGAGTTTCTCGTTCGGATGAACTGGGACGAAATATATCAAAGTTGGACATCACATGTTCAAATATATTACTAGAGTTAAGACATGAGTTTCTCGTTCGGATGAACTGGGACGAAATATATCATGATTGAACATCACAGGTTCAAATATTACTATTTTACCCTTACTAAAAAATACGTTCAATACATATTATGGAGGTCAGAAAATGACCGGACTAACTTATCGAAATAAGTAAAGTAACATTTCAAATAGTGAAATTCACCGACTACCTCATCAAAAATTAGTGCAAAGTAAATATTACAGTTTATAAATAACCATTTTACCCTTACTAGAAGTTAATACAATAAATATCTTGGAGACAGTGAAAATGACCAGACTACCCTTATCGAAAATAAGTAAAGTAAATATTACAGATTATGAAAATAACCATTTTACCCGTACTGGAAATACGTGTAATAAATATCATGGACACTATGAAAATGAAAAAACTACCCTTTCAAAATAAGTAAAGTAAATATAATGTAGACTATGAAAATGACTATTTTACACTCTTCTTGAAATAAGTGCACTAAATATTATGGTGATCTGAAAATGACCTTACTACCCTTTATCTAAATAGTGTGAAAATGAACATATTACCCTTAATGGAAATAAATGCAATAATTATTAAGGAGATTGTGAAAATGACCAGACTACCCATATCAGAAATATGTAAAGTAATATTACTGATTGTGAAAATGACCATATTACCCTTACTGGAAATAAGTGCAATAAATATCATGGAGACAAGAAAATGACCAAACTACCCTTTCAAAATAAGTAAAGTAAACATTACGTAATTGAAAATGACCATTTTACCCTTTTCTTGAAATAAATGCAATAAAAATTATGGAGACCGTGAAAATGACCAGACTACCCTTATCGAAAATAGGTAAAGTAAATATTACAGATTATGAAAATGACCATACTATCCTTAATGGAAATTAGTGCAAAGATTACTAGAGTTAGACCTGAGTTTCTCGTTCGGATGAACTGGAACGGAATATATCATGATTGAACATCACAGGTTCAAAGATTATTAAAGTTATACCTGAGTTTCTCGTTCGGATGAACATGGGACGGAATATATCATGATTAAATATCACAGGTTCAAAGATTACTAGAGTTAGACCTGAGTTTCTCGTTCGGATGAACTGGGACGAAATATATCAGAGTTGAACATCACATGTTCAAATATTACGAAATATATCATAATTGAACATCACAGATTCAAAATTACTATTTTACCCTTATTAAAAATACGTTCAATACTTATTAAGGAGATTGTGAAAATGACCAAACTACCCTTGTCGGAAATAAGTAAAGTAAATATTACAATTACATACTGTAAAAATGACCATTTTACCCTTACTGGAAATAAGTGCAATAAATGTTATGGAGACTGTGAAAATGACCAAACTACCCTTTCAAATAAGTAAAGTAAACATTATACACTATGAAAATGACTATTTTACCCTTTTCTTGAAATAAGTGCAATAAACATTATGGAGACTGTGAAAATGACCAGATTACCCTTTCAAAATAAGTAAAGTAAACATTACAATTACATACTATGAAAATGGCCATTTTACCCTTTATCGAAATAAGTGCAATAAATGTTATGGAGACCGAGAAAATGACATGACTACCCTTATCAGAAATAGGTAAAGTAAATATTACACGATGTGAAAATGACCATACTACCCTTAATGGAAATTAGTGCAAAGATTACTAGAGTTAGACCTGAGTTTCTCGTTCGGATGAACTGGTACGAAATATATCGAGATTGAACATCACAGTTCAAAGATTACTAGAGTTAGACTCGAGTTTCTCGTTCGGATGAACTGGGACTAATATATCGATTGAACATCACATGTTCAAAGATTACTAGAGTTAAGACTTGAGTTTCTCGTTCGGATGAACTGACGAAATATATCGATTGAACATCACATGTTCAAAGATTACTAGAGTTAGACTGAGTTTCTCGTTCGGATGAACAGGGGACTAATATATCGTGATTGAACATCACATGTTCAAAGATTACTAGAGTTAAGACATGAGTTTCTCGTTCGGATGAACTGACGAAATATATCAAAGTTGGACATCACATGTTCAAATATATTACTAGAGTTAGGCCTGAGTTTCTCGTTCGGATGAACTGGGGCTAATATATCTGGATTGAACATCACAAGTTCAAATATTACTATTTTACCCTTACTAAAAAATACGTTCAATACATATTATGGAGGCTGTGAAAATGACCAGACTAACTTATCAGAAATAAGTAAAGTAACATTTCAAATAGTGAAATTCACCAGACTACCCTTACTGAAAATTAGTGCAAAGTAAATATTACAGTTTATAAATAACCATTTTACCCTTACTATAAGTTAATACAATAAATATCTTGAGACAGTGAAAATGACCAGACTACCCTTATCGAAAATAAGTAAAGTAAATATTACAGATTATGAAAATAACCATTTTACCCGTACTGGAAATACGTGTAATAAATATCATGGACACTATGAAAATGAAAAAACTACCCTTTCAAAATAAGTAAAGTAAATATAACAGACTATGAAAATGACTATTTTACACTCTTCTTGAAATAAGTGCACTAAATATTATGGTGACTGAAAATGACCTTACTACCCTTTATCTAAATAGTGTGAAAATGAACATATTACCCTTAATGGAAATAAATGCAATAATTATTAAGGAGATTGTGAAAATGACCAGACTACCCATATCGTAAATATGTAAAGTAATATTACCGATTGTGAAAATGACCATATTACCCTTATCGAAATAAGTGCAATAAATATCATGGAGACAAGGAAAATGACCAAACTACCCTTTCAAAATAAGTAAAGTAAACATTACGCATTGAAAATGACCATTTTACCCTTTTCTTGAAATAAATGCAATAAAAATTATGGAGACCGAAAATGACCACTACCCTTATCGTAAATAGGTAAAGTAAATATTACAGATGTGAAAAATGACCATACTATCCTTAATGGAAATTAGTGCAAAGATTACTAGAGTTAGACCGAGTTTCTCGTTCGGATGAACTGAACTAATATATCATGATTGAACATCACATGTTCAAAGATTATTATAGTTAGACATGAGTTTCTCGCTCGGATGAACATGGGACTAATATATCATGATTAAATATCACAGTTCAAAGATTACTAGAGTTAGACCGAGTTTCTCGTTCGGATGAACAGGACGAAATATATCGAGTTGAACATCACATGTTCAAATATTACTAAATATATCATAATTGAACATCACATATTCAAAATTACTATTTTACCCTTATTAAAAATACGTTCAATACTTATTAAGGAGATTGTGAAAATGACCAAACTACCCTTTCAAAATAAGTAAAGTAAACATTACAATTACATAAGTTAAAAAATGACAATTTTACCCTTACTGGAAATAAGTGCAATAAATGTTATGGAGACTGTGAAAATGACCAAATTACCCTTTCAAAATAAGTAAAGTAAACATTATACACTGTGAAAATGACTATTTTACCGTTTTCTTGAAATAAGTGCAATAAACATTATGGAGACTGAAAATGACCAGATTACCCTTATCCGAAATAAGTAAAGTAAATATTACAATTACATACTATGAAAATGGCCATTTTACCCTTATCGAAATAAGTGCAATAAATGTTATGGAGACTGAGAAAATGACATGACTACCCTTATCAGAAATAGGTAAAGTAAATATTACACGATGTGAAAATGACCATACTACCCTTAATGGAAATTAGTGCAAAGATTACTAGAGTTAGACCTGAGTTTCTCGTTCGGATGAATCTGGGACGAAATATATCGAGGATTGAACATCACGGTTCAAAGATTACTAGAGTTAGACTGAGTTTCTCGTTCGGATGAACTGGGACTAATATATCGATTTGAACATCACATGTTCAAAGATTACTAGAGTTAAGACTTGAGTTTCTCGTTCGGATGAACTGGACGAAATATATCGATTGAACATCACATGTTCAAAGATTACTAGAGTTAGACTGAGTTTCTCGTTCGGATGAACAGGGACTGAATATATCGATTGAACATCACATGTTCAAAGAGATTACTAGAGTTAAGACATGAGTTTCTCGTTCGGATGAACTAGGACAAAATATATCAAAGTTGGACATCACATGTTCAAATATATTACTAGAGTTAGGCCTGAGTTTCTCGTTCGATGAACTGACTAATATATCTGGATTGAACATCACAAGTTCAAATATTACTATTTTACCCTTACTAAAAAATACGTTCAATACATATTATGGAGGCTGTGAAAATGACCAGACTAACTTATCAGAAATAAGTAAAGTAACATTTCAAATAGTGAAATTCACCCGACTACCCTTACTGAAAATTAGTGCAAAGTAAATATTACAGTTTGTAAATGATCATTTTACCCTTATTAGAAGTTAATACAATAAATATCATGGAGACAGTGAAAATGACCAGACTACCCTTATCGAAAATAAGTAAAGTAAATATTACAGATTATGAAAATGACCATTTTACCCTTACTGGAAATACGTGTAATATATATCATGACACTATGAAAATGAAAAAACTACCCTTATCCGAAATAAGTAAAGTAAATATAACAGATCATGAAAATGACTATTTTACTCTCTTCTTAAAATAAGTGCACTAAATATTATGGTGACTCACATGTGAAAATAACCATACTATCCTTATCGGAAATAGTGTGAAAATGAACATATTACCCTTAATGGAAATAAATGCAATAATTATTAAGGAGATTGTGAAAATGACCAGACTACCCATATCAGAAATATGTAAAGTAATATTAATGATTGTGAAAATGACCATATTACCCTTATCGAAATAAGTGCAATAAATATCATGGAGACAAGAAAATGACCAAACTACCCTTTCAAAAAGGTAAAGTAAACACTACGAGAATTGAAAATGACCATTTTACCCTTTTCTTGAAATAAATGCAATAAAAATTATGGAGACCGTGAAAATGACCCGGACTACCCTTATCGAAATAGGTAAAGTAAATATTACAGATGTAAAAAATGACCATGCTACCCTTAATGGAAATTAGTGCAAAGATTACTAGAGTTAGACCTTGAGTTTCTCGTTCGGATAAACTGACTAATATATCATGATTGAACATCACATGTTCAAAGATTATTATAGTTAGACATGAGTTTCTCGTTCGGATGAACATGGGACTAATATATCATGATTAAACATCACAGTTCAAAGATTACTAGAGTTAGACCAAGTTTCTCGTTCGGATGAACAGGGACGAAATATATCAGAGTTGAACATCACATGTTCAAATATTACGAAATATATCATAATTGAACATCACATATACAAAATTACTATTTTACCCTTATTAAAAATACGTTCAATACTTATTAAGGAGATTGTGAAAATGACCAGACTACCCTTGTCGGAAATAAGTAAAGTAAATATTACAATTACATACTGTAAAAATGACCATTTTACCCTTACTGGAAATAAGTGCAATAAATGTTATGGAGATCAGAAAATGACCAAACTACCCTTTCAAATAAGTAAAGTAAACATTATACACTATGAAAATGACTATTTTACCCTTTTCTTGAAATAAGTGCAATAAACATTATGGAGACAAAGTGAAAATGACCGTTACCCTTATCGGAAATAAGTAAAGTAAATATTACAATTACATACTATGAAAATGGCCATTTTACCCTTATCGAAATAAGTGCAATAAATGTTATGGAGACTCGAGAAAATGACATGACTACCCTTATCATAAATAGGTAAAGTAAATATTACACGATGTGAAAATGACCATACTACCCTTAATGGAAATTAGTGCAAAGATTACTAGAGTTAGACCTGAGTTTCTCGTTCGGATGAACTGGGTACGAAATATATCAGGATTGAACATCACAGGTTCAAAGAACACTAGAGTTAGACCTGAGTTTCTCGTTCGGATGAACTGACTAATATATCGATTGAACATCACATGTTCAAAGATTACTAGAGTTAAGACTTGAGTTTCTCGTTCGGATGAACTGGGACGAAATATATCAGGATTGAACATCACATGTTCAAAGATTACTAGAGTTAGACCTGAGTTTCTCGTTCGGATGAACAGGGGACGGAATATATCAGGATTGAACATCACATGTTCAAAGATTACTAGAGTTAAGACATGAGTTTCTCGTTCGGATGAACTAGGACGAAATATATCAAAGTTGGACATCACATGTTCAAATATATTACTAGAGTTAGGCCTGAGTTTCTCGTTCGGATGAACCGAACGAGAATATATCTGGATTGAACATCACAAGTTCAAATATTACTATTTTACCCTTACTAAAAAATACGTTCAATACATATTATGGAGGCTGTGAAAATGACCAGACTAACTTATCAGAAATAAGTAAAGTAACATTTCAAATAGTGAAATTCACCAGACTACCCTTACTGAAAATTAGTGCAAAGTAAATATTACAGTTTATAAATAACCATTTTACCCTTACTAGAAGTTAATACAATAAATATCTTGGAGACAGTGAAAATGACCAGACTACCCTTATCGAAAATAAGTAAAGTAAATATTACAGATTATGAAAATAACCATTTTACCCGTACTGGAAATACGTGTAATAAATATCATGGACACTATGAAAATGAAAAAACTACCCTTTCAAAGTAAGTAAAGTAAATATAACAGACTGTGAAAATGACTATTTTACTCTCTTCTTAAAATAAGTGCACTAAATATTATGGTGACTATGAAAATGACCTTACTATCCTTTATCTAAATAGTGTGAAAATGAACATATTACCCTTAATGGAAATAAATGCAATAATTATTAAGGAGATTGTGAAAATGACCGACTACCCATATCAGAAATATGTAAAGTAATATTACCGGATTGTGAAAATGACCATATTACCCTTATTGAAATAAGTGCAATAAATATCATGGAGACAAGAAAATGACCAAACTACCCTTTCAAAAAAGGTAAAGTAAACACTACAGAATTGAAAATGACCATTTTACCCTTTTCTTGAAATAAATGCAATAAAAATTATGGAGACCGTGAAAATGACCAGACTACCCTTATCAGAAATAGGTAAAGTAAATATTACAGGATGTAAAAAATGACCATGCTACCCTTAATGGAAATTAGTGCAAAGATTACTAGAGTTAGACCTGAGTTTCTCGTTCGGATAAACTGGCTAATATATCATGATTGAACATCACAGGTTCAAAGATTATTAGAGTTAGACATGAGTTTCTCGCTCGATGAACATGGGACTAATATATCATGATTGAACATCACAGTTCAAAGATTACTAGAGTTAGACTTTGAGTTTCTCGTTCGGATGAACAGGACGAAATATATCGAGTTGAACATCACATGTTCAAATATTACGAAATATATCATAATTGAACATCACATATTCAAAATTACTATTTTACCCTTATTAAAAATACGTTCAATACTTATTAAGGAGATTGTGAAAATGACCAGACTACCCTTGTCGGAAATAAGTAAAGTAAATATTACAATTACATACTGTAAAAATGACCATTTTACCCTTACTGGAAATAAGTGCAATAAATGTTATGGAGACTGTGAAAATGACCAAACTACCCTTTCAAATAAGTAAAGTAAACATTATACACTATGAAAATGACTATTTTACCCTTTTCTTGAAATAAGTGCAATAAACATTATGGAGACTCAGAAAATGACCAGATTACCCTTATCGGAAATAAGTAAAGTAAATATTACAATTACATACTATGAAAATGGCCATTTTACCCTTATCGAAATAAGTGCAATAAATGTTATGGAGACTGAGAAAATGACATGACTACCCTTATCGAAAATAGGTAAAGTAAATATTACACGATGTGAAAATGACCATACTACCCTTAATGGAAATTAGTGCAAAGATTACTAGAGTTAGACTCGAGTTTCTCGTTCGGATGAACTGGTACAAATATATCGATTGAACATCACAGGTTCAAAGATTACTAGAGTTAGACCTGAGTTTCTCGTTCGGATGAACTGGGGACGGAATATATCAGGATTGAACATCACATGTTCAAAGATTACTAGAGTTAAGACTTGAGTTTCTCGTTCGGATGAACTGGGACGAAATATATCAGGATTGAACATCACATGTTCAAAGATTACTAGAATTAGTTAGACTCGAATATATCGATTTCTCGTTCGGATGAACAGAGACTAATATATCGATTGAACATCACATGTTCAAAGATTACTAGAGTTAAGACATGAGTTTCTCGTTCGGATGAACTGGACAAAATATATCAAAGTTGGACATCACATGTTCAAATATATTACTAGAGTTAGGCTCGAGTTTCTCGTTCGGATGAACTGACTAATATATCCTGGATTGAACATCACAAGTTCAAATATTACTATTTTACCCTTACTAAAAAATACGTTCAATACATATTATGGAGGCTGTGAAAATGACCAGACTAACTTATCAGAAATAAGTAAAGTAACATTTCAAATAGTGAAATTCACCAGACTACCCTTACTGAAAATTAGTGCAAAGTAAATATTACAGTTTATAAATAACCATTTTACCCTTACTAGAAGTTAATACAATAAATATCTTGGAGACAGTGAAAATGACCAGACTACCCTTATCGAAAATAAGTAAAGTAAATATTACAGATTATGAAAATAACCATTTTACCCGTACTGGAAATACGTGTAATAAATATCATGGACACTATGAAAATGAAAAAACTACCCTTTCAAAATAAGTAAAGTAAATATAACAGACTATGAAAATGACTATTTTACACTCTTCTTGAAATAAGTGCACTAAATATTATGGTGATCAGAAAATGACCATATTACCCTTATCGGAAATAGTGTGAAAATGAACATATTACCCTTAATGGAAATAAATGCAATAATTATTAAGGAGATTGTGAAAATGACCAGACTACCCATATCAGAAATATGTAAAGTAATATTACTGATTGTGAAAATGACCATATTACCCTTACTGGAAATAAGTGCAATAAATATCATGGAGACTATGAAAATGACCAAACTACCCTTTCAAAATAAGTAAAGTAAACATTACGAATTGAAAATGACCATTTTACCCTTTTCTTGAAATAAATGCAATAAAAATTATGGAGACTGTGAAAATGACCTGACTACCCTTATCAGAAATAGGTAAAGTAAATATTACAGGATGTGAAAATGACCATACTATCCTTAATGGAAATTAGTGCAAAGATTACTAGAGTTAGACCTGGAAGTTTCTCGTTCGGATGAACTGAACTAATATATCATGATTGAACATCACATGTTCAAAGATTATTAAAGTTAGACATGAGTTTCTCGTTCGGATGAACATGGGACTAATATATCATGATTAAATATCACAGTTCAAAGATTACTAGAGTTAGACTCGAAGTTTCTCGTTCGGATGAACAGGACGAAATATATCGAGTTGAACATCACATGTTCAAATATTACGAAATATATCATAATTGAACATCACATATTCAAAATTACTATTTTACCCTTATTAAAAATACGTTCAATACTTATTAAGGAGATTGTGAAAATGACCAAACTACCCTTGTCGGAAATAAGTAAAGTAAATATTACAATTACATACTGTAAAAATGACCATTTTACCCTTATCGAAATAAGTGCAATAAATGTTATGGAGACTGTGAAAATGACCAAACTACCCTTTCAAAATAAGTAAAGTAAACATTATACACTGTGAAAATGACTATTTTACCGTTTTCTTGAAATAAGTGCAATAAACATTATGGAGACTGTGAAAATGACCGACCCTTATCCTAAATAAGTAAAGTAAATATTACAATTACATACTATGAAAATGGCCATTTTACCCTTCATCGGAAATAAGTGCAATAAATGTTATGGAGACTGAGAAAATGACATGACTACCCTTATCAGAAATAGGTAAAGTAAATATTACACGATGTGAAAATGACCATACTACCCTTAATGGAAATTAGTGCAAAGATTACTAGAGTTAGACCTGAGTTTCTCGTTCGGATGAACTGCACGAAATATATCGATTGAACATCACGGAGTTCAAAGAACACTAGAGTTAGACCTGAGTTTCTCGTTCGGATGAACTGGGGACGGAATATATCAGGATTGAACATCACATGTTCAAAGATTACTAGAGTTAAGACTTGAGTTTCTCGTTCGGATGAACTGGGACGAAATATATCAGGATTGAACATCACAGGTTCAAAGATTACTAGAGTTAGACTCGAGTTTCTCGTTCGATGAACAGGGACTAATATATCGAGATTGAACATCACATGTTCAAAGATTACTAGAGTTAAGACATGAGTTTCTCGTTCGGATGAACTGACAAAATATATCAAAGTTGGACATCACATGTTCAAATATATTACTAGAGTTAGGCTCTAGAGTTTCTCGTTCGGATGAACTGACTAATATATCTGGATTGAACATCACAAGTTCAAATATTACTATTTTACCCTTACTAAAAAATACGTTCAATACATATTATGGAGGTCAGAAAATGACCGACTAACTTATCGAAATAAGTAAAGTAACATTTCAAATAGTGAAATTCACTGACTACCCTTACTGAAAATTAGTGCAAAGTAAATATTACAGTTTGTAAATGATCATTTTACCCTTATTAGAAGTTAATACAATAAATATCATGGAGACAGTGAAAATGACCAGACTACCCTTATCGAGAATAAGTAAAGTAAATATTACAGATTATGAAAATGTCCATTATTACCCGTATCGAAAATACGTAATATATATCATGACACTATGAAAATGAAAAAACTACCCTTTCAAAATAAGTAAAGTAAATATAACAGATCGAAAATGACTATTTTACACTCTTCTTAAAATAAGTGCACTAAATATTATGGTGATCGTGAAAATGACCATACTATCCTTTTTATCTAAATAGTGTGAAAATGAACATATTACCCTTAATGGAAATAAATGCAATAATTATTAAGGAGATTGTGAAAATGACCAGATACCCATATCGAAAATATGTAAAGTAATATTACCGATTGTGAAAATGACCATATTACCCTTCTTCGAAATAAGTGCAATAAATATCATGGAGACAAAGAAAATGACCAAACTACCCTTTCAAAAAAGGTAAAGTAAACACTACGGAAACTGAAAATGACCATTTTACCCTTTTCTTGAAATAAATGCAATAAAAATTATGGAGACCGTGAAAATGACCGACTACCCTTATCGTAAATAGGTAAAGTAAATATTACAGATGTAAAAAATGACCATGCTACCCTTAATGGAAATTAGTGCAAAGATTACTAGAGTTAGACCCGAGTTTCTCGTTCGGATAAACCGAACGGAATATATCATGATTGAACATCACATGTTCAAAGATTATTATAGTTAGACATGAGTTTCTCGTTCGGATGAACATGGGACTAATATATCATGATTGAACATCACAGTTCAAAGATTACTAGAGTTAGACCGAGTTTCTCGTTCGGATGAACAGGACGAAATATATCGTAGTTGAACATCACATGTTCAAATATTACGAAATATATCATAATTGAACATCACATATTCAAAATTACTATTTTACCCTTATTAAAAATACGTTCAATACTTATTAAGGAGATTGTGAAAATGACCGACTACCTTGTCTAAATAAGTAAAGTAAATATTACAATTACATACCGTAAAAATGACCATTTTACCCTTACTGGAAATAAGTGCAATAAATGTTATGGAGACTGTGAAAATGACCAAACTACCCTTTCAAATAAGTAAAGTAAACATTATACACTATGAAAATGACTATTTTACCCTTTTCTTGAAATAAGTGCAATAAACATTATGGAGACTGTGAAAATGACCAGATTACCCTTATCCGAAATAAAGTAAAGTAAATATTACAATTACATACTATGAAAATGGCCATTTTACCCTTATCGAAATAAGTGCAATAAATGTTATGGAGACTCGAGAAAATGACATGACTACCCTTATCGAAAATAGGTAAAGTAAATATTACACGATGTGAAAATGACCATACTACCCTTAATGGAAATTAGTGCAAAGATTACTAGAGTTAGACTCGAGTTTCTCGTTCGGATGAATCTGGTACGAAATATATCGATTGAACATCACAGTTCAAAGATTACTAGAGTTAGACTCGAGTTTCTCGTTCGGATGAACTGACTAATATATTAGATTGAACATCACATGTTCAAAGATTACTAGAGTTAAGACTTGAGTTTCTCGTTCGGATGAACTGGACGAAATATATCGAGATTGAACATCACATGTTCAAAGATTACTAGAGTTAGACTCGAGTTTCTCGTTCGGATGAACAGGGACTAATATATCGATTGAACATCACATGTTCAAAGATTACTAGAGTTAAGACATGAGTTTCTCGTTCGGATGAACTAGGACAAAATATATCAAAGTTGGACATCACATGTTCAAATATATTACTAGAGTTAGGCCTGAGTTTCTCGTTCGGATGAACTCGACTTTAATATATCCGATTGAACATCACAAGTTCAAATATTACTATTTTACCCTTACTAAAAAATACGTTCAATACATATTATGGAGGCTGTGAAAATGACCAGACTAACTTATCAGAAATAAGTAAAGTAACATTTCAAATAGTGAAATTCACCAGACTACCCTTACTGAAAATTAGTGCAAAGTAAATATTACAGTTTATAAATAACCATTTTACCCTTACTAGAAGTTAATACAATAAATATCTTGGAGACAGTGAAAATGACCAGACTACCCTTATCGAAAATAAGTAAAGTAAATATTACAGTTATGAAAATAACCATTTTACCCGTACTGGAAATACGTGTAATAAATATCATGGACACTATGAAAATGAAAAAACTACCCTTTCAAAATAAGTAAAGTAAATATAACAGACTATGAAAATGACTATTTTACACTCTTCTTGAAATAAGTGCACTAAATATTATGGTGATCGTGAAAATGACCTTACTACCCTTTATCTAAATAGTGTGAAAATGAACATATTACCCTTAATGGAAATAAATGCAATAATTATTAAGGAGATTGTGAAAATGACCAGATTTACCCATATCGAAATATGTAAAGTAATATTACCGATTGTGAAAATGACCATATTACCCTCATCGAAATAAGTGCAATAAATATCATGGAGACAAAGAAAATGACCAAACTACCCTTTCAAAATAAGTAAAGTAAACATTACATAATTGAAAATGACCATTTTACCCTTTTCTTGAAATAAATGCAATAAAAATTATGGAGACTGTGAAAATGACCTGACTACCCTTATCGTAAATAGGTAAAGTAAATATTACGGATGTGAAAATGACCATACTATCCTTAATGGAAATTAGTGCAAAGATTACTAGAGTTAGACTCGAGTTTCTCGTTCGGATGAAACTGAACTAATATATCATGATTGAACATCACATGTTCAAAGATTATTAAAGTTATACATGAGTTTCTCGTTCGGATGAACATGGACTAATATATCATGATTAAATATCACGTGTTCAAAGATTACTAGAGTTAGACTGAGTTTCTCGTTCGGATGAACTGACGAAATATATCAGGATTGAACATCACATGTTCAAATATTACGAAATATATTATAATTGAACATCACATATTCAAAATTACTATTTTACCCTTATTAAAAATACGTTCAATACTTATTAAGGAGATTGTGAAAATGACCAGACTACCCTTGTCGGAAATAAGTAAAGTAAATATTAAAATTACATACTGTAAAAATGACCATTTTACCCTTACTGGAAATAAGTGCAATAAATGTTATGGAGACTGTGAAAATGACCAAACTACCCTATCAAAATAAGTAAAGTAAACATTATACACTGTGAAAATGACTATTTTATCCTTTTCTTGAAATAAGTGCAATAAACATTATGGAGACTGTGAAAATGACCAGATTACCCTTATCCGAAATAAGTAAAGTAAATATTACAATTACATACTATGAAAATGGCCATTTTACCCTTACTATAAGTGCAATAAATGTTATGGAGACCGAGAAAATGACATGACTACCCTTATCGAAATAGGTAAAGTAAATATTACACGATGTGAAAATGACCATACTACCCTTAATGGAAATTAGTGCAAAGATTACTAGAGTTAGACTCGAAGTTTCTCGTTCGGATGAACTGGGTACGAAATATATCAGGATTGAACATCACAGTTCAAAGAACACTAGAGTTAGACCTGAGTTTCTCGTTCGGATGAACCGACTAATATATCAGGATTGAACATCACATGTTCAAAGATTACTAGAGTTAAGACTTGAGTTTCTCGTTCGGATGAACTGGGACGAAATATATCAGGATTGAACATCACAGGTTCAAAGATTACTAGAGTTAGACCTGAGTTTCTCGTTCGGATGAACAGGGGACGGAATATATCAGGATTGAACATCACATGTTCAAAGATTATTAGAGTTAAGACATGAGTTTCTCGTTCGGATGAACTGGGACAAAATATATCAAAGTTGGACATCACATGTTCAAATATATTACTAGAGTTAGGCCTGAGTTTCTCGTTCGGATGAACTGACTAATATATCCGGATTGAACATCACAAGTTCAAATATTACTATTTTACCCTTACTAAAAAATACGTTCAATACATATTATGGAGGCTGTGAAAATGACCAGACTAACTTATCAGAAATAAGTAAAGTAACATTTCAAATAGTGAAATTCACCAGACTACCCTTACTGAAAATTAGTGCAAAGTAAATATTACAGTTTGTAAATGATCATTTTACCCTTATTAGAAGTTAATACAATAAATATCATGGAGACAGTGAAAATGACCAGACTACCCTTATCGAGAATAAGTAAAGTAAATATTACAGATTATGAAAATGACCATTTTACCTTTACTGGAAATACGTAATAATATATATCATGACACTATGAAAATGAAAAAACTACCCTTTCAAAGTAAGTAAAGTAAATATAACAGATCATGAAAAATGACTATTTTACTCTCTTCTTAAAATAAGTGCACTAAATATTATGGTGATCGTGAAAATAACCATACTATCCTTATCTAAATAGTGTGCAAATGAACATATTACCCTTAATGGAAATAAATGCAATAATTATTAAGGAGATTGTGAAAATGACCAGACTACCCATATCGAAATATGTAAAGTAATATTATCGATTGTGAAAATGACCATATTACCCTTATTGGAAATAAGTGCAATAAATATCATGGAGACAAGAAAATGACCAAACTACCCTTTCAAAAAAGGTAAAGTAAACACTACGAAATTGAAAATGACCATTTTACCCTTTTCTTGAAATAAATGCAATAAAAATTATGGAGACCGAAATGACCGACTACCCTTATCGAAATAGGTAAAGTAAATATTACAGGATGTAAAAAATGACCATGCTACCCTTAATGGAAATTAGTGCAAAGATTACTAGAGTTAGACACGAGTTTCTCGTTCGGATAAACTGACTAATATATCATGATTGAACATCACATGTTCAAAGATTATTATAGTTAGACATGAGTTTCTCGTTCGGATGAACATGGACTAATATATCATGATTGAACATCACAGTTCAAAGATTACTAGAGTTAGACCGAGTTTCTCGTTCGGATGAACAGGGACGAAATATATCAGAGTTGAACATCACATGTTCAAATATTACGAAATATATCATAATTGAACATCACAGATTCAAAATTACTATTTTACCCTTATTAAAAATACGTTCAATACTTATTAAGGAGATTGTGAAAATGACCAGACTACCCTTGTCGGAAATAAGTAAAGTAAATATTACAATTACATACTGTAAAAATGACCATTTTACCCTTACTGGAAATAAGTGCAATAAATGTTATGGAGACGTGAAAATGACCAAACTACCCTTTCAAATAAGTAAAGTAAACATTATACACTATGAAAATGACTATTTTACCCTTTTCTTGAAATAAGTGCAATAAACATTATGGAGACTCGAAAATGACCAGATTACCCTTATCGGAAATAAATAAAGTAAATATTACAATTACATACTATGAAAATGGCCATTTTACCCTTATTGAAATAAGTGCAATAAATGTTATGGAGACTAGAAAATGACATGACTACCCTTATCAGAAATAGGTAAAGTAAATATTACACGATGTGAAAATGACCATACTACCCTTAATGGAAATTAGTGCAAAGATTACTAGAGTTAGACCTGAGTTTCTCGTTCGGATGAACTGGGTACGAAATATATCAGGATTGAACATCACAGGTTCAAAGATTACTAGAGTTAGACCTGAGTTTCTCGTTCGGATGAACTGGGACGAATAATATATCAGGATTGAACATCACATGTTCAAAGATTACTAGAGTTAAGACTTGAGTTTCTCGTTCGGATGAACTGGGACGAAATATATCAGGATTGAACATCACAGGTTCAAAGATTACTAGAGTTAGACCTGAGTTTCTCGTTCGGATGAACAGGGGACGGAATATATCAGGATTGAACATCACATGTTCAAAGATTACTAGAGTTAAGACATGAGTTTCTCGTTCGGATGAACTGGGACGAAATATATCAAAGTTGGACATCACATGTTCAAATATATTACTAGAGTTAGGCCTGAGTTTCTCGTTCGGATGAACTGGGGACGGAATATATCTGGATTGAACATCACAAGTTCAAATATTACTATTTTACCCTTACTAAAAAATACGTTCAATACATATTATGGAGGCTGTGAAAATGACCAGACTAACTTATCAGAAATAAGTAAAGTAACATTTCAAATAGTGAAATTCACCCGACTACCCTTTATTGGAAATAAGTGCAAAGTAAATATTACAGTTTATAAATAACCATTTTACCCTTACTATAAGTTAATACAATAAATATCTTGGAGACAGTGAAAATGACCAGACTACCCTTATCGAAAATAAGTAAAGTAAATATTACAGATTATGAAAATAACCATTTTACCCGTACTGGAAATACGTGTAATAAATATCATGGACACTATGAAAATGAAAAAACTACCCTTTCAAAATAAGTAAAGTAAATATAACAGACTATGAAAATGACTATTTTACACTCTTCTTGAAATAAGTGCACTAAATATTATGGTGATAATGAAAATGACCTTACTACCCTTTATCGGAAATAGTGTGAAAATGAACATATTACCCTTAATGGAAATAAATGCAATAATTATTAAGGAGATTGTGAAAATGACCAGGACTACCCATATCGAAATATGTAAAGTAATATTACCGATTGTGAAAATGACCATATTACCCTTACTGGAAATAAGTGCAATAAATATCATGGAGACAGTGAAAATGACCAAACTACCCTTTCAAAATAAGTAAAGTAAACATTACAGAATTGAAAATGACCATTTTACCCTTTTCTTGAAATAAATGCAATAAAAATTATGGAGACTGTGAAAATGACCTGACTACCCTTATCAGAAATAGGTAAAGTAAATATTACAGGATGTGAAAATGACCATACTATCCTTAATGGAAATTAGTGCAAAGATTACTAGAGTTAGACCTGAGTTTCTCGTTCGGATGAACTGGAACGGAATATATCATGATTGAACATCACAGGTTCAAAGATTATTAAAGTTATACCTGAGTTTCTCGTTCGGATGAACATGGGACGGAATATATCATGATTAAATATCACAGGTTCAAAGATTACTAGAGTTAGACCTGAGTTTCTCGTTCGGATGAACTGGGACGAAATATATCAGAGTTGAACATCACATGTTCAAATATTACGAAATATATCATAATTGAACATCACAGATTCAAAATTACTATTTTACCCTTATTAAAAATACGTTCAATACTTATTAAGGAGATTGTGAAAATGACCAGACTACCCTTGTCGGAAATAAGTAAAGTAAATATTAAAATTACATACTGTAAAAATGACCATTTTACCCTTACTGGAAATAAGTGCAATAAATGTTATGGAGACTGTGAAAATGACCAAACTACCCTATCAAAATAAGTAAAGTAAACATTATACACTATGAAAATGACTATTTTACCCTTTTCTTGAAATAAGTGCAATAAACATTATGGAGACTGTGAAAATGACCAGATTACCCTTATCCTCCATAAGTAAAGTAAATATTACAATTACATACTATGAAAATGGCCATTTTACCCTTACTGGAAATAAGTGCAATAAATGTTATGGAGACTGAGAAAATGACATGACTACCCTTATCAGAAATAGGTAAAGTAAATATTACACGATGTGAAAATGACCATACTACCCTTAATGGAAATTAGTGCAAAGATTACTAGAGTTAGACCTGAGTTTCTCGTTCGGATGAACTGGGTACGAAATATATCAGGATTGAACATCACAGGTTCAAAGAACACTAGAGTTAGACTGAAGTTTCTCGTTCGGATGAATAGGGGACGGAATATATCAGGATTGAACATCACATGTTCAAAGATTACTAGAGTTAAGACTTGAGTTTCTCGTTCGGATGAACTGGGACGAAATATATCAGGATTGAACATCACAGGTTCAAAGATTACTAGAGTTAGACCTGAGTTTCTCGTTCGGATGAACAGGGGACGGAATATATCAGGATTGAACATCACATGTTCAAAGATTATTAGAGTTAAGACATGAGTTTCTCGTTCGGATGAACTGGGACAAAATATATCAAAGTTGGACATCACATGTTCAAATATATTACTAGAGTTAGGCCTGAGTTTCTCGTTCGGATGAACTGGGGACGGAATATATCTGGATTGAACATCACAAGTTCAAATATTACTATTTTACCCTTACTAAAAAATACGTTCAATACATATTATGGAGGCTGTGAAAATGACCAGACTAACTTATCAGAAATAAGTAAAGTAACATTTCAAATAGTGAAATTCACCAGACTACCCTTACTGAAAATTAGTGCAAAGTAAATATTACAGTTTGTAAATGATCATTTTACCCTTATTAGAAGTTAATACAATAAATATCATGGAGACAGTGAAAATGACCAGACTACCCTTATCGAGAATAAGTAAAGTAAATATTACAGATTATGAAAATGACCATTTTACCCTTACTGGAAATACGTGTAATATATATCATGACACTATGAAAATGAAAAAACTACCCTTTCAAAGTAAGTAAAGTAAATATAACAGACTGTGAAAATGACTATTTTACTCTCTTCTTAAAATAAGTGCACTAAATATTATGGTGACTGTGAAAATAACCATACTATCCTTATCGGAAATAGTGTGCAAATGAACATATTACCCTTAATGGAAATAAATGCAATAATTATTAAGGAGATTGTGAAAATGACCAGACTACCCATATCGAAATATGTAAAGTAATATTACTGATTGTGAAAATGACCATATTACCCTTATTGGAAATAAGTGCAATAAATATCATGGAGACAGTGAAAATGACCAAACTACCCTTTCAAAAAAGGTAAAGTAAACACTACAGAATTGAAAATGACCATTTTACCCTTTTCTTGAAATAAATGCAATAAAAATTATGGAGACCGTGAAAATGACCAGACTACCCTTATCAGAAATAGGTAAAGTAAATATTACAGGATGTAAAAAATGACCATGCTACCCTTAATGGAAATTAGTGCAAAGATTACTAGAGTTAGACCTGAGTTTCTCGTTCGGATAAAATCGACTAATATATCATGATTGAACATCACATGTTCAAAGATTATTATAGTTAGACATGAGTTTCTCGTTCGGATGAACATGGGACTAATATATCATGATTGAACATCACGGAGTTCAAAGATTACTAGAGTTAGACCGAGTTTCTCGTTCGGATGAACAGGACGAAATATATCGAGTTGAACATCACATGTTCAAATATTACGAAATATATCATAATTGAACATCACATATTCAAAAATACTATTTTACCCTTATTAAAAATACGTTCAATACTTATTAAGGAGATTGTGAAAATGACCGAAACTACCCTTGTCGGAAATAAGTAAAGTAAATATTACAATTACATACTGTAAAAATGACCATTTTACCCTTACTGGAAATAAGTGCAATAAATGTTATGGAGACTGTGAAAATGACCAAACTACCCTTTCAAATAAGTAAAGTAAACATTATACACTATGAAAATGACTATTTTACCCTTTTCTTGAAATAAGTGCAATAAACATTATGGAGACTGTGAAAATGACCAGATTACCCTTATCGGAAATAAGTAAAGTAAATATTACAATTACATACTATGAAAATGGCCATTTTACCCTTACTGGAAATAAGTGCAATAAATGTTATGGAGACTGAGAAAATGACATGACTACCCTTATCAGAAATAGGTAAAGTAAATATTACACGATGTGAAAATGACCATACTACCCTTAATGGAAATTAGTGCAAAGATTACTAGAGTTAGACCTGAGTTTCTCGTTCGGATGAACTGGGTACGAAATATATCAGGATTGAACATCACAGGTTCAAAGATTACTAGAGTTAGACCTGAGTTTCTCGTTCGGATGAACTGGGGACGGAATATATTAGGATTGAACATCACATGTTCAAAGATTACTAGAGTTAAGACTTGAGTTTCTCGTTCGGATGAACTGGGACGAAATATATCAGGATTGAACATCACAGGTTCAAAGATTACTAGAGTTAGACCTGAGTTTCTCGTTCGGATGAACAGGGGCTAATATATCGAGATTGAACATCACATGTTCAAAGATTACTAGAGTTAAGACATGAGTTTCTCGTTCGGATGAACTGGACGAAAATATATCAAAGTTGGACATCACATGTTCAAATATATTACTAGAGTTAGGCATCGAGTTTCTCGTTCGGATGAACTCGACTAATATATCCTGGATTGAACATCACAAGTTCAAACATTACTATTTTACCCTTACTAAAAAATACGTTCAATACATATTATGGAGGCTGTGAAAATGACCAGACTAACTTATCAGAAATAAGTAAAGTAACATTTCAAATAGTGAAATTCACCAGACTACCCTTACTGAAAATTAGTGCAAAGTAAATATTACAGTTTATAAATAACCATTTTACCCTTACTAGAAGTTAATACAATAAATATCTTGGAGACAGTGAAAATGACCAGACTACCCTTATCGAAAATAAGTAAAGTAAATATTACAGATTATGAAAATAACCATTTTACCCGTACTGGAAATACGTGTAATAAATATCATGGACACTATGAAAATGAAAAAACTACCCTTTCAAAATAAGTAAAGTAAATATAACAGACTATGAAAATGACTATTTTACACTCTTCTTGAAATAAGTGCACTAAATATTATGGTGATTTGTGAAAATGACCTTACTACCCTTTATCGGAAATAGTGTGAAAATGAACATATTACCCTTAATGGAAATAAATGCAATAATTATTAAGGAGATTGTGAAAATGACCAGACTACCCATATCAGAAATATGTAAAGTAATATTACTGATTGTGAAAATGACCATATTACCCTTACTGGAAATAAGTGCAATAAATATCATGGAGACAGTGAAAATGACCAAACTACCCTTTCAAAATAAGTAAAGTAAACATTACAGAATTGAAAATGACCATTTTACCCTTTTCTTGAAATAAATGCAATAAAAATTATGGAGACTGTGAAAATGACCTGACTACCCTTATCAGAAATAGGTAAAGTAAATATTACAGGATGTGAAAATGACCATACTATCCTTAATGGAAATTAGTGCAAAGATTACTAGAGTTAGACCTGAGTTTCTCGTTCGGATGAACTGGAACGGAATATATCATGATTGAACATCACAGGTTCAAAGATTATTAAAGTTATACCTGAGTTTCTCGTTCGGATGAACATGGGACGGAATATATCATGATTAAATATCACAGGTTCAAAGATTACTAGAGTTAGACCTGAGTTTCTCGTTCGGATGAACTGGGACGAAATATATCATAGTTGAACATCACATGTTCAAATATTACGAAATATATCATAATTGAACATCACAGATTCAAAATTACTATTTTACCCTTATTAAAAATACGTTCAATACTTATTAAGGAGATTGTGAAAATGACCAGACTACCCTTGTCGGAAATAAGTAAAGTAAATATTACAATTACATACTGTAAAAATGACCATTTTACCCTTACTGGAAATAAGTGCAATAAATGTTATGGAGACTGTGAAAATGACCAAACTACCCTATCAAAATAAGTAAAGTAAACATTATACACTGTGAAAATGACTATTTTATCCTTTTCTTGAAATAAGTGCAATAAACATTATGGAGACTGTGAAAATGACCAGATTACCCTTATCCGAAATAAGTAAAGTAAATATTACAATTACATACTATGAAAATGGCCATTTTACCCTTACTGGAAATAAGTGCAATAAATGTTATGGAGACTGAGAAAATGACATGACTACCCTTATCAGAAATAGGTAAAGTAAATATTACACGATGTGAAAATGACCATACTACCCTTAATGGAAATTAGTGCAAAGATTACTAGAGTTAGACCTGAGTTTCTCGTTCGGATGAACTGGGGACCAAATATATCAGGATTGAACATCACAGGTTCAAAGATTACTAGAGTTAGACCTGAGTTTCTCGTTCGGATGAACTAGGGACGGAATATATCAGGATTGAACATCACATGTTCAAAGATTACTAGAGTTAAGACATGAGTTCCTCGTTCGGATGAACTGGGACGAAATATATCAGAGTTGGACATCACATGTTCAAATATTACTAGTGTTAGACATGAGTTTCTCGTTCGGATGAACTGGGGACGGAATATATTTGGATTCAACATCACAGGTTCAAATATTACTAATTTACCCTTACTAAAAAATACGTTCAATACATATTATGGAGGCTGTGAAAATGACCAGACTAACTTATCAGAAATAAGTAAAGTAACATTTCAAATAGTGAAAATCACCAGACTACCCTTACTGAAAATCAGTGCAAAGTAAATATTACAGTTTGTAAATGATCATTTTACCCTTATTAGAAGTTAATACAATAAATATAATGGAGACAGTGAAAATGACCAGACTACCCTTATCGAGAATAAGTAAAGTAAATATTACAGATTATGAAAATGACCATTTTACCCTTACTAGAAATACGTGTAATAAATATCATGACACTATGAAAATGAAAAAACTACCCTTTCAAAATAAGTAAAGTAAATATAACAGACTGTGAAAATGACTATTTTACTCTCTTCTTAAAATAAGTGCACTAAATATTATGGTGACTGTGAAAATGACCATACTATCCTTATCGGAAATAGTGTGAAAATGAACATATTACCCTTAATGGAAATAAATGCAATAATTATTAAGGAGATTGTGAAAATGACCAGACTACCCATATCAGAAATATGTAAAGTAATATTACTGATTGTGAAAATGACCATATTACCCTTACTGGAAATAAGTGCAATAAATAACATGGAGACAGTGAAAATGACCAAACTACCCTTTCAAAATAAGTAAAGTAAACACTACAGAATTGAAAATGACCATTTTACCCTTTTCTTGAAATAAATGCAATAAAAATTATGGAGACCGTGAAAATGACCAGACTACCCTTATCAGAAATAGGTAAAGTAAATATTATAGGATGTAAAAATGACCATACTACCCTTAATGGAAATTAGTGCACAGATTACTAGAGTTAGACCTGAGTTTCTCGTTCGGATAAACTGGAACGGAATATATCATGATTGAACATCACATGTTCAAAGATTACTAGAGTTAGACCTGAGTTTCTCGTTCGGATGAACATGGGACGGAATATATCATGATTGAACATCACAGGTTCAAAGATTACTAGAGTTAGACCTGAGTTTCTCGTTCGGATGAACTGGGACGAAATATATCAGAGTTGAACATCACATGTTCAAATATTACGAAATATATCATAATTGAACATCACAGATTTAAAATTACTATTTTACCCTTATTAAAAATACGTTCAATACTTATTAAGGAGATTGTGAAAATGACCAGACTACCCTTGTAGGAAATAAGTAAAGTAAATATTACAATTACATACTGTAAAAATGACCATTTTACCCTTACTGGAAATAAGTGCAATAAATGTTATGGAGACTGTGAAAATGACCAAACTACCCTTTCAAAATAAGTAAAGTAAACATTATATACTATGAAAATGATTATTTTACCCTTTTCTTGAAATAAGTGCAATAAACATTATGGAGACTGTGAAAATGACCAGATTACCCTTATCGGGAATAAGTAAAGTAAATATTACAATTACATATTGTGAAAATGGCCATTTTACCCTTACTGGAAATAAGTGCAATAAATGTTATGGAGACTGTGAAAATGACCTGACTACCCTGGTCAGAAATATGTAAAGTAAATATTACAGGATGTGAAAATGACCATACTACCCTTAATGGAAATTAGTGCAAAGATTACTAGAGTTAGACCTGAGTTTCTCGTTCGGATGAACTGGGGACGGAATATATCAGGATTGAACATCACATGTTCAAAGATTACTAGAGTTAAGACCTGAGTTTCTCGTTCGGATGAACTGGGACGAAATATATTAGAGTTGGACATCACATGTTCAAATATTACTAGAGTTAGACCTGAGTTTCTCGTTCGGATGAACTGGGGACGGAATATATTTCGATTGAACATCACAGGTTCAAATATTAATATTTTACCCTTACTAAAAAATACGTTCAATACATATTATGGAGGCTGTGAAAATGACCAGACTAACTTATATCAGAAATAAGTAAAGTAACATTTCAAATAGTGAAAATCACCAGACTAGTGCAAAGTAAATATTACAGTTTGTAAATGATCATTTTACCCTTATTAGAAGTTAATACAATAAATTTCATGGAGACAGTGAAAATGACCAGACTACCCTTATTGAGAATAAGTAAAGTAAATATTACAGATTATGAAAATGACCATTTTACCCTTACTGGAAATACGTGTAATAAATATCATGACACTATGAAAATGAAAAAACTACCCTTTCAAAATAAGTAAAGTAAATATAACATAATGTGAAAATGACTATTTTACTCTCTTCTTAAAATAAGTGCACTAAATATTATGGTGACTGTGAAAATGACCATACTATCCTAATCGGAAATAGTGTGAAAATGAACATATTACCCTTAATGGAAATAAATGCAATAATTATTAAGGAGATTGTGAAAATGACCAGACTACCCTTATCAGAAATATGTAAAGTAATATTACTGATTGTGAAAATGACCATATTACCCTTACTGGAAATAAGTGCAATAAATATCATGTAGATAGTGAAAATGACCAAACTACCCTTTCAAAATAAGTAAAGTAAACACTACATAATTGAAAATGACCATTTTACCCTTTTCTTGAAATAAATGCAATAAAAATTATGGAGACCGTGAAAATGACCTGATTACCCTTATCAGAAATAGGTAAAGTAAATATTACAGAATGTGAAAATGACCATACTACCCTTAATGGAAATTAGTGCAAAGATTACTAGAGTTAGACCTGAGTTTCTCGTTCGGATAAACTGGAACGGAATATATCATGATTGAACATCACAGGTTCAAAGATTACTAGAGTTAGACCTGAGTTTCTCGTTCGGATGAACATGGGACGAAATATATCATGATTGAACATCACAGGTTCAAAGATTACTAGAGTTAGACCAGAGTTTCTCATTCGGATGAACTGGGACGAAATATATCAGAGTTGAACATCACATGTTCAAATATTACGAAATATATCAGAATTGAATATCAAAGATTCAAAAATTACTATTTTACCCTTATTAAAAATACGTTCAATACTTATTAAGAAGATTGTGAAAATGACCAGACTACCCTTATCAGAAATAAGTAAAGTATATATTACAATTACATACTGTAAAAATGACCATTTTACCCTTACTGGAAATAAGTGCAATAAATGTTATGGAGACTGTGAAAATAACTAAACTACCCTTTCAAAATAAGTAAAGTAAACATTATACACTGTGAAAATGACTATTTTTCCCTTTTATTGAAATAAGTGCTATAAAAATTATGGATACTGTGAAAATGACCAGATTACCCTTATCGGAAATAAGTAAAGTAAATATTACAATTACATACTGTGAAAATGGCCATTTTACCCTTACTGGAAATAAGTGCAATAAATGTTATGGAGACTGTGAAAATGACCTGACTACCCTTATCAGATATAGGTAAAGTAAATATTACAGGATGTGAAAATGACTATACTACCCTTAATGGAAATTAGTGCAAAGATTACTAGAGTTAGGCATGAGTTTCTCGTTCGGATGAACTGGGGATGGAATATGTGAGACCTCTGTTCTAACTTTATTGATTTTTGGAATTTGGGACAAATTCCTTTTTAACGGGTTAATAGTGTGAGACCCGTGTTTTCGGATAATAATTTTCGAACCTAAAACCGGTAAAATCCAACCCGTGTAGTGTTGGGTGCGTATATCTGAATTTGGGTGTTCATAACTAAATTTAAGTAATAGGTAAAAAAAAAAGGCTAGCTCTTATCTCTGTGATGGTTTGGAATAAGGATTCTCATTTTGATTTATCCCTTATAAATATATATGATGCCCTTTAGTAGTTGCAATGCATAATTTTCTTCTTCTTAGTCACGTGTGAGAAGAAGAATAAGTCTTCCTCTCTTTTTGCATTTATAATTAGGGTTATTAAAATATATATTTTGTCATCTTCCAAAACCCTAAAAGAAAAAGTTTCTCTCTCTCTCATTCCTCTACTCCATCTCCATTCTTTTACAAAACAAAAAGAAATACTACTCCATTAATCTCTTGGAAAACGTGGTGGTACATCAAATTTATGGATTGCTATTTTGAGATAGGGGTTTCTAACTAATATTAAGCTAAAACCTATTTTAGCATTATTGGTATTATCTCTCATAATTGATTTTATTTGTATCTTACCAATTTTGATTTCGATAATAATTGATTGTTCTCTGTTATTGTCAAGATGGTTTGTATCATAATCATTGAACTCTGCTTAAAACGTTGTTTTGATTTTGAACTTTGTTTTGAAAATAGATGTGTTGCTTAATGCCTTGAACTCGATGAGATCACCTCTTTTATTTTTCTTATCCAACTGTTTATAACAAAAATCAAGAGTCGTCAGATTTTTCTAACTCATATACTCCTTCTATTAGTAAAGCTACCGCAGCAAACCTCGGTTTTCACTAATCAATTTCATGGCTATATCCCATATTTATTTCCCTTGAGTCCTTTTTAATGTCTTCTAACTTTATTTAATTAACTTGATGACTATTGTTTCCTATTAAATTAACTTGATGACTATATTTCATTTGACATTGTACTGATTTTCATAGCCTGGCTATCCACTTCCATGGGATTTATTTTATTTAACTTGCTGCAAATTGCCATTTAGTGTTTCACCACCTATAACTATTTTGCTCTCATCCCATGTTCTGGTAACATTGGTTTAATTTATAATAAGACAAAATATAGGAAGTTCAACGGTCACTATGATTTTATCCAGTTTTCTTACTTTGTGCAAGTGTTGATTTCCCATGTGAAGTATACTCTTAGATTTCTTTTTTTAGTCTGTCATTTCCATCTTCCATTTATATTTTAAGTTGTCTGATTTTCTCTCTAAGACGATGAACTTCCTTGTGTTATATCAAAAATTAGATATACAAAATATTAGTACAGTGTGAGCAGAATCATGTTCCATTTAGTTCTATAAACTATCCATGTCTTCCTAGTTAGTGGTCTTAGGTGAGTTTGAAAATGTAATGTAAATGAAATGGGCGTGTGGATGATCTCTAATTTTAGAGTATAAATGGAATTTTGTTTGTACTAAAACTATTATATATATATTAAAATGCATTGGTTAAGTTTCCCAGGATTTTGGACGTGATTTGTTTTATTATATACGTGTTTGAGTTTTGTACGAAATTGAGTGTACAAGTGAGAAAGGAATTTTAGATACTCTGCTGCTGCTGAAATGTCAGGCCTTTATGGCATCCCACCAATGGTGGCTACCCTGGGAAAACTGTTCGGGGAACAATATGGTTTGTTTACCAGAATAACTCTGAAAATTAGATTAAGAATCTAGAATTTTAGATTGAAGATTTTGCGTAAGAAAATGTTGATTATTTGTGGCTGAGAATAGCGCAAGTATTTTTGCGAGTAAGAAAATATTGACTATTTGTGGCTGAGAACAGCGTAGGTATTATTGTGAATTTTTATGCATGATTTTAACTATCATATCAGTTGCATTTGTTTGTTTTTCAATGCACTCTGTTATTTTTTGAAACTTCCTACTGGGCTGTGGTTTGCTCACCCCTTTCCCCCCCCTTTCCACAGAGAATGAAGAAAGACTAGTCGTGAAAGAAATTACTATCTATCACGGGGATTTGGGTATCGCATTTTTTTTTTCATCGAGGTGTTGGTTTGTCTTAATTTTGTATTTTTGATTTTGTAATTACTATTTTACATTTTTTGTAATTTTGAAAGTAATATTAAATTTCATTTAGCAAAATTTGTTTGAGTTTGGATTTTTTTTTTATTTGTTGAAATATCTTAAAACGAAAAATTTGGTCCTTCCCGAGTTGCAGTCCGGAGATTTGGGCTTGCTAGATGAACCGGACCCGACCCACATGGTCGAATCCGTGTCCGCTGGAGGTCCGAAAAACCGGGCTGTGACAAGAAATCAAGACTTTATAGTTTTGATCACTAACATTGACAAACATGCTTCAGATAGCAACTCATGCGAGTTCGACCGACCAATGCTCTAACAATATCCCCCTTTGTCAATTTTAGTGGCAAAACTATTAATACATATGGAATACAAAAAATATATAAATAAACTTTGTAGCTCCTATTCCACATGTGTAATCTTCAACATTACTCGAAATCTTCGTCACTTCCAAGTAGTCCAATGATCCCAAAGGTTGTAAGTTTAGCATCATCGTTGTTGAAAATCCATAGCTCTAACAACGAGAAAATATGAGTGTCATAGTATCATTACACATCGTCGAAGTCGAATTGCATCACAACTTTAACAGCAATACTATGGTGATACATCACTCCCTCTTAGTCAATACTCCATATCACATGGAAACCACTCCCCCTTACATAATGATCTGAAAACCACATGTATTTGTAGTGTGAACTACATATTAATTCTTCCCCTTTTTGTCAATAAAATTGGCAAAGGTACAAGAACGGGATCCTAATGAAATTTCCATAAGAGACATCTCTTGACCAAAGGTAATTGTATATCATCTTGTTTAGATGCAATCATAAAGCCGAAGTTAAATGCATTCATCAAGGAGTTCATAAAGATACAAGATAACCCCTACAATATTCCACAGCCGCACTACCCACAAAGATTTGGCAATTAAGCACAAGTTCAGAAGAACTCTAGCCCATAAAATGTCATTCCCAAGGGAAGAACAAGAGCGACCTTAATTTCAAAAGAAAAGAAGGATTTATTTGGACTCAAAAAATATCATACAAGTATGAATTTGGAATCCAAAAAAAAATATTCAATCATAACAACGTAAGAGAACCAAGATTAATTTTACTAAATATGCTCAACACAAGAAAACTTACGGAGACTTAAAAACACAATTAAATTAATCACAAGAGAACCCATAATTAATCTTACCGGAATACACAATTAAACTATTCACAAAAGTAATCAATTTAATCGTTTATACTCACATAAGAAAATCTATGGAGCGATGACTAAGTTAATCATAATTACAACCAACCCAGTCGAAAATGCTCAAACATAAGACAAACTTATGGAGTCATAACTAAATAATCCCACAAGATGATTAATTTAGTTCAATATACTCAACGTAAAGTACCTTACGGAACACAACTAAGCTAATCACAAAAATAATCAACTTGGTTCTCTAGTGCTCGACATAAGACACAATACAGAGTCTCACAGTAATACACAAAATATGGATCAGGGAAGATCAATTACTGCGGAATACATAAGGATTCATTCTATGTTTCCATCACCATTTGCACAATGACACACAATAGACATAATCCTTGAATCACAAAAGATTTTAACCTATCTTACATCAATAATTGACAATATAGGCTTAACTTTTGTGTTTGTCAAAAGTCTATTCATTATTTTATCAATACTTGCATATCAATTCATGAACGACTTTACTTTTGACAAAGTATGGTACAATCAAGTTCTCGGACGTAAACACACATACCCCATAACAATATTGCAATATATAAAACCATAAAGATTAATACTGCAAAAATCATCTTCCAAACAAGTTTAGAATTTAAACCAATAAATATAAAAACAAGAAGATGAAAACTTTGGACATAGCTATGTGTAATCACAATAATGGCTATTCCAAAACACTAGTTATTCTTCTAAACAAAATAAGAAAAATAGGATATTTACTAGGCAGAATAAAGAAATCAGAGTTCATTAAGAACCTTGTATCTTTCAATGAAACCATCAAAGAATGTATCGTTGATTTCCTTTATTCTCTTGACTGTAGACACACCATGTTCGTGAGTTAGTACACTAACTTTGCGATCAACCACTCGAGCAAGATGTCTAGGTTTGGCACAGTCCATGATGAGCTTCTTTTGATTCCGTATCAGAATATTCTGATTAGCAAGAATTCTGGTCTGACCATCTAGAAGTTGGTTTATTTGCAATTGAAGATTTGGAAACTCGACCTTTGAATCGTTCTAAAAATGAGTTAAATCCTTGACAGAATCATTAATCCAAGAGTTGTGATCCTTTTTTTCAAGCATCTTCTTCAGAACCAGCTCCTGAATTGACTCACGTTCCCGATTGTCTTCCTCCATATTAAGATGCACAATCTCTTCAGATTTTGCAGAGATCTATATAGGATATTTCGAAGGAACCAACACAATATACAAAACGTATATATATGTGAGTTTGTAAACAAGAGCAAGAAACTCCGTTTTAGGAAACCCTATGATCTCATGAGAGGAGGACGTGAACGTTTGTGGACCATCGACACACTGACTCAAACAGAAATAATATACAACATACTTGAGTATTTCTTAATTATTTTCCTTTCACCTCTCAAGTTAGAAACAAGGAAACAAATACCTAGAGTCACGTAGTAGAGTGGAAATTAATCCCACTATGATCATCGAGAAAGGAGTTGTATATATCATCTGACTGTTTGATCTTTGTTTTCTTCACTTTCTTCGGTTGACTTTCATCCCTGAAGGATAAGACATGGCACACTTAACATATCCGTCAGATGGATTTTTCTGAGAACTAAATCTAGGACCTCTTGCAATAGGTTCAAAAGGATCAGAACAGATAGGAATCCATTTTCTAGACTTAGATTTATCAGAAACATTCTTATAAGTACAGGGGATGCTTTCTTTAGCAACATAAGAATTTATGCCGGAATGCCATTGAGCCCCGTGATGATTTCTAGAATGGAGATCATTCTTATAAGGTTTATGGTTTCTTGTGGACATGCGATTCACTGCATTAGTCGACTGACTATTTGTTCTATTGACAGTGACGAGAAGCAAATTATGAAGCTTAGAAATTTGTTTCCTTCTTGCAAAGCAATGGATAACACAGTGATTCTTTTTGCCACAAAAAGTACAGGTTCGTGGAGGAGAAGCAATAATTGGCACATGTCTTAGCTTCATAGCCATATGAGAATATTGAAAGTTATGTAAACCTTTCTTGACACAATCTTCTTCTGGAGAATGTTTCGTCTTGTACAGAACATCATGAGAGTTAGTTTGTACAGAGGAGTTTCTCCTTAAGACAGAGTTTTGCACTGTTCATGGGCTAGAGTAAGAGATGCACATAGTTTCTCTTTTTCGACACGAAGTCTGTTAAGATCGGATAAATGAGTCTCAACCAAACTTTTTTCCCTAATTGAGTCTTCCTTGACAATATCCTCAAGAGTACTAATCTTTTCACGTTGAATAGTAGTTTCTTGGAGGATTTTCTTAATATTCTAATAGAATGACTCAATGATGTTATAGAGATCACGTTCTCGATCAAGAGACTTTTCAAATTGATCAATAAGCTGATCATGATCCTCAAAATCAACAATCTCAGCTGTATTTTTTGAAATTATTATGAGCTCCATTTTAGCTTTTGCCAGAGTGTCACATGCCTTATAAGAGGAAGAGATGTCAACATCTGTTAGAACAATCTTTCTACCTCAGGATTCAGAAGAATCAACTAAGGAGCAATCCTTTGAGGTGTTTCCAAGAAACTTGGCGTAGTTAAAAGCTTTAGGAGACATTTTAGTAGGCGTCTACGAGATCTTGTCCACAAACTCAGATTGGCAGAAACACAGACTTGTAAGGTCTTGAACGTGTTTGCCTGCTCTGATACCAATTGAAAAAGCGGGGGTCTAACAACCACACCCAATATTTCGATTAGAAATCTGTATGGACAAACTCCAATATACTTTTCTAGATAATCAACTAGACAGTTAGACTCAATCAATAGAAAAGATATCAAAGAGCTTATTATCTCAATCTCTCAATTTGATCTATACTCAAGCAAATAGAAATCTGCGAGTTTTTACCAAAGAGAGATAACTTGGATGGTACCAAAGACCAATATCCAAGTGTCAATCAATTTAAATCAATAACCAAAGAGGTTGGATTTCTAATTGATTGAACAATGCACAACCTGTATTATTTCAATTATATAACAAAATATAATGCGGAAAAGAAATAACACAGACACCAGAATTTTATTAACGAGGAAACCGCAAATGCATAAAAACCCAGGGACCTAGTCTTGATTAAACATACACTGTATTAAGTCTCTACACACACTAGCCTACTCCAAGCTAACTTCGGTCTGGACTGTAGTTGAACCCCAATAAATCTCACACCGATCGAAGGTACATCTATGCTCATACATCTCTGATACCAGCAGGATACTACGTACTTGATTCCCTTAGCTGATCTCACCCACAACCAAGAGTTGCTACGACCCAAAGTCGAGGACTTTAATAAACAAATCTGTATCACACAGAAAAGTCTACAGTAATACATAAATCCGTCTCCCACGAATATACCTACAAGTTTTTGTTCTGTCTTTTAATAAATCAAGGTGAACAAGAACCAATTGATAAAACCAGACATATATTCCCGAAGAACAACTCAGTTTAATCAGTCACCTCACAATAGTCTTATTCGACGCGGCAAAAAAGATATTTTGGATTCACAAACGATGAGACGAAGTGTTTGTGACTATTTTTATATCTTACCTATCGGAGATAGAAATCTCAAGAAAATTATTACAATTGTACTCGTATGATAGAAACAACAATATTAGATCACATAACTAGGATAAAAATAGTATCCGTCTGGCTTCATAATCCCAATGAAGTCTTTAAGTCGTTGATAGGTGTCTAAAACACCTTGATATTTATCTATTGTTTATGCTTTCTCTGCTAGTTTTCTTGAAAATTATGTATCTTATGTTTTGCTTTTGAGTATTTAGGTACTTTGGAGTCATTTGGAACAAAAGAAGAAGAAACAGGGTAAAAATTCATTCTAAGTGCAACTGCTGTTGGAGGCGAATTATTTCTCATTATTTGCTTTTATTTCTTCATCTATGTCTGAAAAGTATGTCGGCTTTAGTGATACAAATTCTGTCTGAAAATCATGACAGCTTTAGTGATGAAGAGACATTGAAGAGGAAAAGTGGACTTGAGAAATAAGAGACAGATGTTGTTGGTAGAAGAACTCGAAAGAAGCAAAGAAAGCATTCATTTGGAGCGAAAAGAAAAAGCCAGTGGCGAAAGAATGAGGCCGTTTCGACGTCACATGAGAAAGTTATGAGCAAAAATCATTGATTTAAGCTTGTCAGTTCCCTAGAATTGACTGTACATGTAAAGGGGTGACATTTCAGTTGGCCCTTATCCAGTAGTACATGGGTGGATCTATCACTCTTGTTCCTACACTCACCCTAAAATTCATAGAGAAATCAAATCTCTCATCATTATCTATTCTTTACTCACTCCACCTCCACCTGAAATTGAGAGGAGAAAAGGCGGTTGTTACTGGCGTTTGTGGTTTTTGAGAGACTCAGAGAAGAATAGCTGGATGTAAGATGAAACTAGGGTTTTTTGTTTCTGAAACTGTAATGGAAGATGGGCTAGTTAAGATTTTGGGTCTTCTGTGAAGATTGAGAAGTTGTTATTGATGGAGTTTAGCCGAGAGTGAAAGCTGCAGTGAAGGAGTGAAGTGGATCGAAGTCGAGAACTCAGTAGAAGATGATGCTTTTAGTGAAGATTAAAAGAAAGGGTTTCATTTGAATTCAGTAGCATAGAAAGACACGAATAAGAGAGGATTGGAATTCAGGGTTTTATATGACCTGAGTTTGATTAATTGAATGAAGAATGGGTTCGCTCTGAACTGAGATTGGAATGAGGATGAAGAATTTGGTGAGAAGATATCAGAACTTGAAATGATTGAATTAGGGTTCTTTGACTAGGGTAATTGTGATGAAGAATAATTGATGAGATCTGGTGGTTGAAGTTGAGAAATTTGAAGCTAGGGTTGCTGTTGATTGAGCTTGAAAAGGCTTGTTTAGATGAATGTTTTAGGACAAGTGCAGAAAACCATGATGATTGTAGTTGAGAGTTCAGTGCATTTGGAGTTGCAACTGAGAACTGCAGATGATAATGGTAAATCTCATAACAGTGGTAGTTCTCAAAGGTCTAATGGGTTGTGCTTGGTGTTGGAGGTCACCTGAGATGATGGAGCATATGATATTACAGATGGTGATGTTTTGATGGTTCTGGTGGTTAATGCCTGTATTGGGATTGATTGAGAAGAAGAGATTGCAACTTAAGTTCTGAAATATGATTACAATTAAGATTTGAGGACTTGTAATACAAGAAAAATGGACTGAAATGAGATAACTGGTATTTTTGGTTTGATCAGGGGGTTGGGGATGAAGAAGACACGGTGTTGGCATGATTTTTATAGATGAAAGATATTACAGGTGGTGGTGGTGCTGTGTGTGTGTGTGGAATTGAAATGGGAGAGAACTGATGCTATGGATATTTGCTGCTGGGGAGTGTAGGTGTTTGACAAGGCTACAGGCCATGGTGCAGAGATTGGATGAAGTCAGGTAAGTAAGGCTTGCGGCTGAAATGGGAGAAATTGGAGTATGCTTGATTGTGGTGTTCTTGAGAAATGGCAGTGGCATGAATTGATTGTGCAGCTGAAATAGCTGAGAAGATTGTGTTGGTGATTTTATGTTTAGAGCAGTATTGAGATATGAAAATGGACACAGAACTGATGATTGAATGGGTTTTTGAGTTGGTTGGTGGTCAGTATGTTTGTGATGTGAGATAATGGATTTCAAATGGTGATATGAATCTGCAGGTGGACTTGAATTGGTGCAGTTGGAGTTGCAGCTGTAGGAAATGCATAGTTATTGAGGCTGTAAGTGCAGTGATGCTATGATACTGAGGTAATGGGTTGCATCCAAGGAGAACAAGCCAAGGAAGCAGTGCAGAGATGCAGGAATGGGATAGCAGTAAAGGATTAGTAAAGGTCTATCTTGGCTGTGAGGTATTGAAGCGTAATCTTGGCGAAACATCACGTCTGGCCTGCAACAGCTCATGGCTTTGGCCTAGAGCCAAGTCAGCTGAGTTAGACTATGACTCAGATATGACTAGAGTGATTTGACACAATTGATTTGACCGGTCACCTGAGATATTTTCCGGTGCCATATTCCGGTCAACTTCCGGCGCTATCACCAGTTTTCCGGCGAGCACTTTTAAGCATATTTTCTACATGGGTTTTCTCACACATGGGCTTGGTGTACTTCTTGGTGATGGACTTTAATTTTAGAAGTTGGAGAAAAGCTACAAAAGAGAAAGTCTTATACTTTCTTTGGTATCACGTATTATTCTTGGAGTTCTGGAGATAGCCTCTTTTACTTACGCTACTAGGGTTTTCTTTTGTTTCATCCTCTTTATTCAATTATTATTTTTTAGTGATGAACTCCATAGCTATGAGTAGCTAAATTCTATATTATTGGTTGAGGATGTAGTCCTATTTCTAAAACTTGTGCTTGATTAATGCATTAGTTTTCTCTCTTGATTATCGTTCATATCTCTACTATTTTTATAATCACATGATTGATGTATTGTGATAGGATTTAGATGTTTGTTTAGTTAAGTGTCCAATTAATTGAACTTGCATCCTTTTTCATAGCTATTTTAGGGTTTTTCATCAAGCAATAACCCAAATACAAGTATCATGATATGATTTCTGTTTGTAGTGATACACTCTTGTAATCATATGTAGAGTTTGACCATTGTTCAAATTGTCATGCGCAATGTATGACAATTGCATTGATTAGCTTATTTCCCAAACTTAATTCTCAAAGGAATTGAACTTAATTAGCGCAAGGCGTTAGGTTATTATTTAGGTAGAATTTACAAACGCAGCTCTAATGTGTATGTTGATGAACTTAGGAAATTAATGGAATATCTTGCTCTCTTGATACTCTAGGCTTTTGATAATAAAAGAGATTAAATCGTAATTCTAATCATGTATGCAAGCACATGTTTAAGATTGAAGATGAATTCCTTGACCAACATCTTTTTTTCATTGATTACTTTCGCCAATTTACTTTGCTTTTAATTCACTTTTATTTTGATAAAAGAAAAATCCCCCCTTGGTTACTTAAGAATCTGAAAATTGCATAACAACAATTGCCTCTCTGTGGATACGAACTCTTTCTTACCACGTACTTTATTTATATCTAGCTGAGTGAGAAAGTGAATTATTTTTGACGCATACGACATCGATCAAATTTTGGCACCGTTGCCGGGGAGGCATTCAGCTTGTTATATAGTTTTTAGTTTCTTTTTATTATTTTTGCTTTTATCTTTGCTTCTTATTTGTTGTTTCATTTTTCTAACTTGGTTTGTGAGAATCATTTTTCAGGTACTAATCCCTGGCTCTCAAGAATTGGAATTGTCGAAGGTGCGGGATAACTACTCGTGAAGGAACAATACTCCAAGCAAGAGTTGACGAGGAGGAAGAACTAGAGTTATAAGTATAGGAAGAAGTTGTAGAACAAGAGGTTCTGGTTGAACAAGAACAACCTTTTGAACAAGAAGAAGAAGAAGAAGAAGCAATGGGTGACGCAAATCATACACTCAAGGACTTGGCTTCTCACAAGATGGATACACAACAGGGGTGTATTCAAACAAACTCTACTTTCGAGATCAAGCCGGGGTTGCTTAGAGAATTACCAAAGTTCCATGGCATGGTGAATGAAGACCCAAATAAGCATCTTATGGACTTCCACACCATTGTCACAGCCATGCTTCCAGTGGATATTGAGGCGGATGGTGCAATGTTGAAAGTTTTTCGATTCTCTTTGGCGGATAGTGCTAAGGATTGGTTGTATTATTTGCCTCCCGGAAGTGTCACAACTTGGAATAGGTTGAAGAAACTCTTTTTAGAGAGATATTTTCCTGCATCAAAGGCTACTCAAATTCGCAAGGAGATTTGTGGGATGAAACAAAATATGGGAGAATCTTTATATGAATGTTGGGAACGATACAAGAGATTGGTGTCAAGCTTCCCTAACCAATTCAGCGACGCTATGATTATCCAATACTTCTATGAAGGACTCCAATCAAGTGATATGAATCTTCTTGATGCTGCGGGTGGTGGTGCACTAGTGAGCAAGATGGTGGAACAAACTAGAGAGTTGATTGAAAACATGGCAGCAAACTCCCAACAATTCTTGAGTCGTGGTTCGGATGTGCTTCTTAGGAGATTAAATGAAGTGAGCGAGGTCGAGGAACTTCGTCAACAAATGGGTAACATAACAGCAATGCTACAACAAGTTTCAGCCGCGGTGATACCAAGTTCTCATCAAGGGTATGAAGAAGCCAATGAACAAGCTAACATGATCTTTCCAAATCATCAAAGATGGTATGATCCACATTCAAACACCTACAATCCGGGATGAGAGATCACCCTAATTTTAGCTATGAGAACAAGAAAGGAGCGGTTCAACAACCTACTTTCAACCGTTCGAGTGGATTTCAACCACAATAATAACAATTTCAGCAACCACAATAATCAATGCAAAATCAAGGTTCTGATATCGATTCAAAGCTTTAAACAGTGATGCAAGGCATTTCTACTATATTTAAAGATAGCCAACAAGAGACCAAGAGTGCGATCAAGGAGTTGTAGACACAAATGGGTTCCATGGCTACTGATTTGAACCAAGTGAAGGCACAAATTGGTGGAAAACTCCCTTCTTAACCTATGAACCCAAAGGAGGGTGTCAATGCAATTACGTTCAGAAGTGGTACAAAACTTGTGCAACCCGAAGTTACTGATTCGGGCAAGGTGGAAACACCAAAGGAACCTGTTTTGGAGGAGAAGAATGAGGATTCTCCCCAAACTTCTGAGGTACCTATTCCTAACTCTAAAACTCCAGTTTCTACTTATGTTCCTCCTTTACATTTCCCTCGCAGATTTGCAAATTCCAAGAAGGAGGCACTAGAAAAGAAGATTTTAGACATTCTCAAGAAGATCCATGTGAATATACCACTCATTGATGCTATCAAGCAAGTTCCAAAGTATGCAAAGGTGTTGAAGGACTTGTGTACCAATAAGCAAAGTCTCAAAGGTAATGAAGTGCTAAGTGTACGAGAGAAAGCCTCGGAAATCTTACAATACAAACTCCCACTGAAATGCAAGGATCCCGGTAGCTTTGACATTCCTGTCACAATTGGTAACACTACATTTAACAAAGCTATGTTGGATTTAGGTGCATCCGTAAATGTTATGCTTGCATCAATATACAATTCACTTGATCTTGATACTCTTAAAAATGATGGAATTGTGTTGTAATTAGACGATCGCTCTAATGTTTACCCAATGGGTATTGTTGAGGATGTTCTTGTGCAGGTTAATCAACTAGTATTTCCAGCAGATTTTTGTGTCTTAGAGATGGATGAAGGTTCACCGGACTCGTCTCTTCTATTGCTACTTGGGCGTCCCTTCATGAAAACGGCTAAAACCATTATTGATCTTGACAAGGGTACGCTGACTAGGAGCTTGATGGAGAAATAATACATTTTAACATTTTCAAGATGGTGAGATATCCTAGTGATGTCCACTCTTGTTTCTATATTGATGTGATGGACACATTGGTGCAAAAAATGTTTGAGTTGAATGGCGCTGATACTTTGGAAACCATGCTCACTACACATATTGATGATGGTTTGGAGTACGGTGATGAGATTAAGGAAACCATTGGTTCTCTTGACTCATTACCGAAAAAATATGCACTTAAGAATATTTCATATGCTTCTTTACCTTGCAATGATGAAAAACTTGTGCCTTTTATTGTTAAATCTCCAAAGTTAGAATTGAAACCTCTTCCAAGTCACTTAAAGTACTTGTACTTGGGTGACAATGAAGAGTTACCTATGATTGTTTCTAACGAGCTTAGTTAATTACAGGAGCAAAAACTTCTAAGGGTGCTAAGGAAGTACAAGACGTCCGTAGGATGGACAATTGACGATATCAAGGGTATAAGCCCTGCCGTTTGTATGCACAAGATCCATTTGGAAGACGATGCAAAGCCTACAAGGGAAGCACAACGTCGTTTGAACCCTCCCATGATGGAAGTTGTGAAAAAGGAGATACTCAAGCTTTTGGATGTGGGTGTTATCTAACCCATATCCGATAGAAATTGGGTAAGCCCGGTACAAGTGGTACCCAAGAAATTAGGTGTGACGGTGGTGGAGAATGATAAGAACGAACTTGTCCCAACTCGTGTGAAAAACGGTTGGAAGGTTTGTATTGATTACAGGAAATTGAATGCCACCACTAGAAAAGATCAGTTTCCTTTACCATTTATTGATCAAATGCTTGAACGTTTAGCTGGACACTCTTATTATTGATTCCTTGATGGCTATTCAGGTTACAATCAGATTGTGATAGCACCGGAGGATCAAGAGAAAACCACTTTCACTTGTCCTTTTGGTACTTTTGCTTATAGAAGGATGCCTTTTGGCTTGTGCAATGCTCCAGCTACCTTACAAAGGTGTATGGTAAGTATCTTTTCAGAATATGTTGAAAACATAATCGAAGTGTTCATGGACGACTTTAGTGTCTTTGGTGATTCATTTGACCTTTGCTTGAACAATTTGTCACTAATCCTTGAACGATGTGTTGAAACAAACCTTGTGCTGAATTGGGAGAAGTGCCATTTCATGGTAACTCATGGCATAGTTTTAGGCCATATAATATATTCTAAAGGCTTGTAAGTTGATAAATATAAGATTGAACTTATTCGTGCTTTAACCCCTCCCACTACGGTGAGGGAGATACGCTCTTTTCTTGGTCATGCAGGTTTTTATCGTAGATTCATCAAGGAATTTTCCAAGATAGCATCACCACTTTGCAACTTATTGCAAAAAGATGCGATTTTTAACTTTGATAAAAAGTATATGGCGGCATTCAATCGTTTGAAAGAACTTTTGATTTCAGCTCTTATCATTAAACCACCGGATTGTAGCAAGCCTTTTGAGCTCATGTGTGATGCAAGTGACTATGCGGTTGGTGTGGTGCTTGGGCAACGTGTGGGTAAGATACCTCATGCTATTTATTATGCTTCTAGAACGTTAAATGAGGCCCAACAAAACTACACAACCACTGAAAAAGAGTTATTATCTATTGTTTTTTCTTTGGAAAAGTTTCGCCCTTATCTAATTGGTACAAAAGTTGTTATTTTTTCTAATCATGCAGCACTTAGGTACTTGCTAATGAAGAAAGAAGTGAAACCAAGGCTCATGCGATGGATTTTACTCTTGCAAAAGTTTGATATTGAAATCAAAGACAATAAAAGAATCGAGAACACCGTTGCGGATCACTTGAGCCATCTTGCTGTGGACAAGAAAACTATACCATTACGTGAAAGTTTCCCAGATGAGCAACTATTCTCAATTTCTTTTGGAGAACCATGGTACGCTGATATTGTTAATTACTTAGTTTCTAAACAAATCCCAAAGAACTTATCTCGTGCTGAGAGGGACAAACTTAAGAAATTAGGAAACCAATACATATGGGATGATCCATACTTATGGAAACATTGTAGTGACCAAGTAATACGAAGGTGCGTTTCCGAATCTAAATTTAATTTTATCTTGTCATTTTGCTACTCATATGCTTGTGGAGGACACTTTGGGAGAAAGATAACCGCTCTCAAGGTACTAGAATGTGGTTTATATTGGCCAACTTTGTTTAAGGATGCACATACATTTTGTACCACATGTGATAGGTTCCAAAGAACATGCAATCTAGGTGCCCGAAATCAAATGCCACAAACTATTATTCAATTTGTTGAGGTTTTGATGTATGTGGAATTGATTTTATGGCCCTTTTGTCAATTCTAGTGGAAATTATTATATCTTGATTGCTGTTGATTATGTCTCGAAATGGGTGGAAGCTAAGGCCACCCCAACTAATTATTCTAAAGTTGTTTCAGATTTTGTGCAAGCAAATATATTTGCAAGGTTTGGAATTCCAAAGGCTATAATTAGCGATGGAGGTTCAAACTTCAAAAACAGGTTCTTGCAAAACCTTGTTAAGGATGTACAATGTGTCACATAGGATTGCAACACCTTACCATCCACAAACAAATGGACAAGACGAAGTTTACAACCGAGAGGTGAAATCCATTCTAGAGAAGACGGTGAATCCAACAAGGAAATATTGGAGTTTGAGACTCAATGATGCTTTGTGGGCGTATAGAACCGCATACAAGACACCTACTGAGATGTCTCCCTTTAGGCTTGTTTATGGTAAACCTTGTCACTTACCCGTTGAAATTGAGCATAATGCGTTTTGGGCTATTAAGCAATGCAATATGGAGTTGGATGGTGCTCGAAAGCAAAGGAAGTTGAAACTCCAAGAGTTAGAAGAGATTTGCAATGATGCATTTGAAAGCTCACGGATTTACAAGGAAAATACAAAAGCATTTCATGATAATATGATCACAAAGAAACAATTTTTCATTGGGTAGAAAGTGCTTTTGTTTAATTCTCGCTTGCAATTATTTCCGGGTAAATTAAGGTCACGTTGGATTGGACCTTTTATTGTGACTAATGTGTTTTCTCATGGTGCAGTGGAAATTTGTAGTTTAGCTACATGAAATGAACTTAAAGTGAATGGGCACCGGTTGAAACCATATTATGAGAACTTCTCTTCGGATGTCGTGGAAGGAGTTAACCTTGTGGAAGTGCTCCCTCTGGAGGAGTCTTAGCAAACAAGGAGCAAGTCGGGCTGACGACTTTAAACCAAGCGCTAAGTGGGAGGAAACCCACCGGTTTTGTATATTTATATTTTATCTTTTTATTTTAAAGCATTTTATATTTATTTTCTTTGTTTTTGCATATTACTGCGGAATTTCCCACTTTGAGCTTTACTTTGAATGACTAAATTTTACATTGAGGACAATGTAAAATTTAAGTGTGGGGGAGCATTTATATGTTTACATAGTTTGTTTTATGCCTTTAGTGAAAAATAAATAAATAGAAAAATAGAAAAGATAAAAAAAAAATAAAAAAATAGTGCTTTATGAACTCCAAAATCTAGAAACTTGTGCCTTTAGGATGACACTACCAATATAAGTGGATGGAACCATTTTTATTGAAGGAGTTGAGGAACCCATTAATTAAAAAGGACGGACATAGCTCAGGAATTACAAATAACATGATAGTTGTTACCATATCTCGGAATATCACCACATCACGTTCTATTTTTATTTTTCCATATTTACCTATTGTTCTCTAAGTGATTTGGTAGGTCATTAAACATCAAATTGTTATTACTGCTAGGATGAAATAGAGTGATTGAGTTACTAAAAACAAATAAAAATAAAATAAAAAAGAGACCGACCAATTAGACCAATCGGAATAAAAATGACACTTGGATAACAATATGTGTGCGTTCTTGTAGGACCAGAATATCGCTACAACGGTATTTTTGTGACATTAACGACACTTCTGCGAGTGTCACTACAAACTCTTTAATAACATTTCGCGAGCGTCACAAAGTATTTTAAATAAGGAAGTAAAAGCTGACGATGGAAGAAAACATGAGAAAAGCATGTTTGTCCCACAATGGTTATAAATCTTGCGAGAATGATCATCGTAACTATCGCGGTACAATCGCAGATTAAATCCGAAATAAGAAAAAAACGTAGCTGTCATCCATTATGTAACTACCATATAAATAGAGACCCAATATGTCCAGAAAAGGATGATGTACTTTTTAGAGTTGAGAAAGTCTTGAGGAGAGAGAAACTCTAGAAAGAAAGTTGTATTTCTGAGTTCTTATATTTCTTGTAAAGATTTCTAAAAGTAAAAAATAATAAAAAGTGTTGTTGTTCATCTTCGAATATGACTTCATTTCTATTGATTCTTATCAAGGGTATAGTGTAGGATTTCTTGCAACTACATTTTGGTGCCAGAAACAGGGAGAATCAAGCTAAGAAATCTCTAATTACAACTTGAAGATTTGAAGAAATTGTTAGAGTTGAAGAAATGGATAGAAGAAGAAGAAATACGTCAGAACCACCAACAACTGTGAGGAGAAGTAAAAGACTTGCAGGTGAAGAAACAAGTGAATTAGAAGAATCTTTAAGAATAAGTCCAGGAAGAAATATAATAAGAAATGAAGCAGAAAGTCCAATTCGACAGCCGAATCAACAAACACAAATACAAGATAGAAATGTGGATTATGATAGAGTGAGTGTGCATACTTGGAGGTCGGATTCAATAGAAGAAGAAGAAGATCGACAATTAAGAAATGAAGAAGGAGAGGAAAGAAATCAAGAAATAATTGAAGGATTAATTCATGAAGGAGGTGAAAATGAAATAACAAATGATTTGAGACAAAGAGTGCAGGAAGAAAGGAGATTAGAGGCAGAAGAACGTGCGGACTTAACAAGACAAAATCATGAATTAAGAATGGAGAATTTGAGATTGCAAAGAAGGAGATCAAGAAGTACTGTTAGATCAAATTCAAGGACATTTAGAGAAGAACCAAGGCGAAATTTCCCCATGAGAAATGTTAGAGAAAATATTCGAGAAGAAGTAAAAAATCCAAATAGAGAACAACGTCATGGATAAGAAGAGATAAATGATGATCGCTATAATCCACATGGCGAAGCTTTGGATAATAGACGTAACGATAGAAATCAAGAGGGAAGAAACAACCAAAATGATGAAGAAAATCCAGAAGAAGGTAGGAGGATATTACATGGGCGATAGATTCAAAGAAATCGAAGAATAATTGAAGAAGAAATTGAGAGACATTACGCTGAACAAGTACGTCTAGCTTGCGAGAGAGAAATATTAAGGGAAGAAGTAGAAGAACAAAAATTTCAAGAGGCATTACGACAGAATAATCATGAAAATCGAGAAAGGAGACGTACACAAAATCGCTACAATAATAATATTCAGGAGGAGTATGATAGGATACAGAGAAGAATAGAAAGACAGCGAATAGAAATGAAGGAATCCGCAGAGAAGAAGATAGACAGTATAATCATCTGCGATTTCAAGAGGAAGATGAAAGAGAAAATCGCTGAGAAAGATAGGATGACGAGGAATAAGAAGGCACACAAAATCTCGCAAGACAAGAAAGACAAGAACGCATAAGAAGGGAAACTGCATTAAAGAGACCAATGGAGCAAAACTCGGCTGAGAATGAGAAAATATTGAGAGAATTAGCAAAAATGCGAGTAATGATTAACAACAGAATAGAAGGAGGTAGAAGGAAACTGATGAAGCAATTGAAGAAGCTACGGGAACTCCTTTCACCCAGGAAGTACAGCTAATAGGAATACCCATTAAATGTAATCAACCAACATTAACCAGTATCTTTGATAGGACTACATGTGCCGTTCAGAATGTCAAGGATTATGTTAGATGTATGCTGCAATGGGAGAATCATGAGGTTGTATTGTGCAAATATTTTTCATCTAGTTTAACTGGCGAGGCGCTAAAGTGGTTTGAGGGATTGCCAAAAAATACTATAACTTCTTTCGATCATTTACAAGCTATATTTCTGGGAGCATATATAAGTAATAATTCATCACGACCAGGCATTGAAGATGTATTCGGGTTAAAACAAAGGATTGGTGAGAGTTTGAAGCATTTAACCATAAGATGGATGTCAATGTGTAGAGAGATGGCTAGAAGGGTGGATGAGAGATACCTCATTTTGTCTTTCATTAATGCAATGTTTGCAACCAATCTGTTGTACATACAAATTTCCAGAATCAAAAATACGATCACCATGACAGAATTGCGAGAATTACAAGAAGAACACATTGCTTTGGAGGAAAAACAAAATGAGATGGAATCATACCCGATCGCAGGCACCAGTTCAGTGGCAGCAAATGGAAGTTTACTTCCTAAAATGATTAATAATGTAGCGAGCACCTCGCAGACACAACAAGAGAAAGTGGTGACTGATAGCCAGCAGAAGTTAGTAGCGATGGGAAGTAGAGATCAAGAATAGTATGAAAGGGAGAATAACTATTACAATCGCGGAGGAAATAATAAAATCCAAAGACTTTATATACCACAAGAAACATATGGTGGTCAAAGGAAAAATAATTTCAGAGGTCAAAGTAATCAGAAGATAATATGGGAAGAAATTAAGATGCCACCTCTAAATGCTAGTATAGAAAAAATCTAGGAAGAAATCATTCTGATGGAAAATTACCATCACCATGGAACATGAGAAAAGAGCCACATCCAAACAATCGAAGTCAAGAATTTTGTCCTTACCATCACTTTCATGGCCATTCAATAAATGATTGCAGGAATGTAAAGAGGATAATTTTAAGGATGATTGATAAGGGGAAGTTAAACCACTTTCTAGTAAGACATCCACAATCTCAGCCATTAACGCCAGCACCAGAAATTCTCAGAGTAAATGCTGTAAAAGGAGCAAAAACATTCGTGATAGAAGTTGGGGCTAAAGCAAAGAATTTATTTTGTAATTCCATTGTGCATTCATACAGAACCCTTGAGGATTTCCATGATAATGTTCTAAGCAGAGTCTTCGCGAGAGACACATACGTAATATAAATAATGAATATAGCGAGAGCCTCACCATTAGAAGAGTGGCAGAAACAAACTCTATCTTTCGCTGCACAAGATATACCAGAGCCTTTCGAGCAGCACGATAACCCATTGGTGGTACGATTAGAGATAAATCCAAAACAAATGCAAGAAGAGGATGAAGAAAATTGTAGTTGCAGGAAATCCTACGACACACCCCTTACCATATCTTGATATTAATTTCTAGATCTACATATAGAAATGGTAGTAAAATTGCTAAAATTATAAACGGACACCAAATTTTTTTACATAGTTCGATCAAATATATCTCTCTCCTAAAATCTCTCTACCAAATATATCTCTCTTCTAAAATTGTCCTCCTCCTTTTCACTCTCCTCCTCTTCTCTTTATATAGGTATCTTCATATTGGGTGACAGCTAAGCTGTCTTCTAATTTCGGATATCACTCGCGATATTATCGCAATAGCTATAATATTCCTTCTCGCAAGCATTGTAACCATCGCCAGTCAATAATGTTCCTTCAATCGTCAACTGTTACGTTATTACTTTGTGACACTCGCAAAGTGTTGTTGGAGAAGTCGCTGTGATGCTCGCAGAAATGTTGTTAACCTCGCAAGAATATTGCTGTGGCGATATTCTGGTCCTACATCTTTCCTCTTTTTCCTTGAATATTGTTTGAAGAACGATCTTGAAGGAAAAATCAATTGTTGTAGTAGTCTTTGATCTTTGTTGATGAAGGAACGAGCGAAAGAATACTGGACTTTGAAAAGTACGTACTTGCCTCTATTCTTTTATGAAGTTCCATATCTTTACTTTGAAAATAAGAAGTATTAACTCTTGAAGTATGCGAAGTATGAAGTATCCTTGAAGAAATATAAGAAGTATTCAATCCTCAAAATATAAGAAGTATCCGTCCTTGAATGAAAGTTATAAGTATTGCCTATGTTCATGCGAAATTATTACTTCATTTTTGGTGAAAATCCCTGTCCATTTTGGAAATGATTCTTGCCGAGAAGATAAAGAACATAAAATGTTTTCTTGGTAATCCATAGTAATGTTTTCTTGGTAATCCATAGTTGCCTCTGTGCTTTATCTATGGAGGTAGAATCCTTGAGAAAATGTGAAATGAACGAATTGTCTCTTTTTTCTTATTTTTCCTCTGCCTCCTGCGATAAAATAATCATATTCTGCGAAATAACCCCATTTTCTGCGAAATTCTGGAAGAGTCTGCGAGATGCTGAATGATTTTGCAAGTTTCTGAATGTGTCTGCAAGATTCTTAATGTATCTGCGAGTTTCTGAATAACCCTGCGAAAATATGAATAGTGCCGTGATGAATAGTACTGAATAGTCCTGCGATGAATAGTGCTTAATTGTGCTGCGATGAATATTGCTGCAAGATTGTAGACAATCCTCTTGAGAGACTCTGAATAATACTTCTGAGAAATTCTGATCAATACTTATGAGAGATTCTGAATAGTATTTCTGAGAGATTCTAAATAGTACTTGCTATCCCTCTTGCGATGAGCAAATATTTCCTGCATTCTTAAAAGAAAATACTTAATGTTTGAGATTATTCTATTGGTCTTATTTTGCCTTCCTAGTTAAAGGTCTTATTTTGCCAATTTTTCTTTTTGCGACAAAATCGCAGGATGTCTTTACATTTGCATGTATTGACCCATTGATCTTGCCTTATCTTTATTCTTTGATTGTATTGCGACAATATGACAAGTCTAAGTTCCCTCGCGAGAACAAAGACACACGACATTGCCGTCTGGCGATGAAATCGCATGACGTCTTAACATTTTCTCTTTAGGCTTGTTTCCTCTGAATTATTTTCGTCACGCGACAATATGACATGCCTAAATGTTCTTGCGATCATAAAGCCCCATGACATTGCCGTCTTAAGACACTTATCAGCTCCCTAATGGAGGGTGTAGCCCTTATCTCCCCCTGGTTTCCCCTTCAAGGAGGGCACATTGGCCATACAAGACTAGCTCCTCCCATCCGGATTTACCAACAACCAGTTGTTTTCGCAGCCTCTTGTTCTTTATGCGTATGTGGCTTATAGTTACAAGACTGCACCCTAAGTGGGGTTTTCTTCAGGCCAAGTGCATCATATCCAAGACTTACCAAGAATGGCAAGGGAGTTTCGTATGCCCCGGGCACTCTTGGCTCAACCGTGTACTTCGGCGCCTTGGTCATACTTTTTACTTCTTGGAAGAGATTCTCTGTCGTCCAACCAGGGTATAACCTTATATAGTTGGAAATCCAAGATCTCTCTCCCGGATAGGTTTTCTTTAACCCCAACATCTGCATGACTAAGGTTCCAGCAGCGGTATAACCTTATCGCTGAATCATGTCAAGAGATACCCCCTTATATGACGCACTATTAGGTATTACATTTGCCTCTTGCGAAATTTTATTCGCGAACTAGGGTGTATGCCATAAAGGTTTGTCCCATTCTTATGTCTCTGCGAAATTGTATTCACGCTTCTCGCGATAGCTTCGCATTTCTTCATTCTTTCATTTCTTCTTTCATTCTCATATTATCATATTTGAAGTAAATATTCTTTTAAAATCTTTTGAGTTCTTAGAAATATTCTTTGAAATCTTGCGATTGTATCGCATTTGTTAAATCAAAAATATTTTTCTGTAAAAGTAATATTCTAGAGAAATATATAAATCGAATTTTCTCAGTTTTTTGAAATTTTGAAATCGTTGAAGTCTTGCGATTGTATCGCTCTTTGTAAATCAATTTTTTTTGAAATCTTTGCGATAATTTCACTTTCTATAATCTTTGAAATCTTTGAAATTTTTTGCGATGATCTCATTTTTTATAACCTTTTGAAATCTTTGAAATCCTGCGAATGTATCGCTCATTGTCAATCAAATCAATTTTTTTTTTGTTGAAATGTTTTGAAGTCTTAGAAAGTTTAGAAATCCTGCGATTATATCGCTTTTGGCAAATTGAATCAAAAGTTTTGAAATCTTGCGATTGTATCACTCCTAATAAATTAAATCTAAATCTTTTGAAATCTTTTGAAATGTTAGAAATATTAGAAATGTTCTTTTAAATCTTGCGTTTGTATCGCTTCTATTAAATTTAAAAAATTTCATTTTATGTAAGCAAAATATTCAAGGAAGTGGTACTTAGCTTTTATGTAATTTTCCGTCTCTCACGAAGCATTTGATTTGCTCGCGAAAGAATGAGAAATGAACTCTTCACCTGCCTCTTGCATTAATTAACTTGCGAAATAATCATCAACTTTCTTCTTTGCGAGAAGATCTTGCGAAATAATAAAATACCAAATCCATGTCTCTGACCAACAAATGAAGTATGACTTATATTGGGCGAATTTTAATGTGCTTGGATGAACTGGGCTTAGTGAAACACTTTTTTTCTTGTTCCCTCAAGTATTTGGGAAGAAAGTCTCCGCGAAGAGAAAAAAAGAAATTCTCTTTAAAGTTGACGATGGTTGTTTGCTAATGACGGAACGAAGATACAAAAGAGAAAAGAGATGCTCGCTGGGAGACCCACAAAGAAACACAACCTAAAATGTGTAAACACACGTCATATTTAAGAGGCCTATCATATAATTTGTATTTTACTTGAGGCAAACAACTTCAAGTATCTTTTGTTCGCTGTTTGTTCTCATGAGGAGGCCCACAAACTAGTTTTGTCAAAACATTTCTTCTTTCCACGCAGGCATTTGGGAAGAAGACAAAGAATTGTCACTGCATATTTTGCATATCATCGTTTCATTCTTCTCTGCTTCTTTCTTTCCTTTCATTTTTTGCTCTATCTTTGCACATGCTGCGAAGTTTTTTTCACTGCATATTCTATTTCTTCGCAGAATGTTCCTCCATGGTTATCTGCCAAAACAATATCATCTTCGCAGAAACGTTACTACCGTGTACTCTTCCATCGCCTTTTCTTCTTCTGTCAATTTTGCTTCTACTGTTGCGATAATATCCATTGGAGAAAAATGTATTCATTCTTCTTCATCGTTGGTTAAAAGAATTAATAGTTGACCGCACATAGGTTATGCTACTGATGAGTAGGTGTTGTTGCATTCTTCTTTGCCATGTTCTCATCCCTGGGTTGTTTAAGAAGTTGGATAATCCATATCTTTTAATATATAATTCACTGGTAATATATAATTCACTGGAAATTCATAATTCTTCCTCATCCTTTGTTCGTGGCTCCTTATCGCCAGTTCTGTTGATAAGCCTTCTCTACTGTATCTTCTTCTCTTGCTCTCTGAGTCTCGTTGTGTGATCTGTTAACAATGAAATACTCTAGCTGCCGTATCTCCTACATTTTATCACTTCTCTACTGTATTTTCTTTGCTGACATGTATCTCGCTAGATATTATCCACAAGAGTATTTCATCACAGTAAATCCTAGGATATAGCTAGTTTACATTTTGTTGGACTTGGTGAGTTTGGTTAACCCTTCTTTTTATGCAACACCTGGACACATGCCTCTTCTCAGTGGATTGGTTATCTTCTTTAATCGCAATAAGATATTTTTCATGTTTTATTTTACTGCTCCATCGCAGAGAGATAACCCTTGCTGTTGCTCCATCGCAGATAGATACATTTGAAATGCCGTGACTCTGCTGTTGCTGTGAAAGAAAATTTGCTGTGGAAGAACAAATGAAAATTTGCTGCAATGAAATACTCTAGCCATGGACATCTTGGTTTTCATTTGTCTTTCATCTTTTACTCATGTTAAACTTCACCTTTTTGCTTCCGTCTAAGTTGTTCTTACTCTAGCCCGCGAAGAGAATATTTGCTAAGAGAAATTTGCGATGCTGAAGTATTCCACGAATTGATTTCCTTACACTAGTTATATAGGCGAGCTGTTTCCGCGAGGTGATGATTTAATTAATCTGAGAAATATTATATCCTCTTCATATCCGTTTTGATTGCCATACTACTGCATCTATACTTCTTACGAAATCTCATCACCTTTATTTCAAGTTTCACATGCATGAACTGCATGGGAGAAATTTCTTGTCGGTTTGTGAACTAAGAGGACTAAGAGGCTTCGTAGTGTGGTGGCTCCCCACTGATGTTCTGTGAAATATAATAATTAAGATTAGCAATTAAATTTTGTATTTTACTCTGAAATTTCCATATCTACCCCTCCTCTAGCAAAATCCATCTCTTGATCATTCTATTCATTCGTAAACTTTGCGAGAAATAAAGTGGGATAGAAATATCCGTAATAAGCTGTCATTTTTCACTCTTTGGCATTGTTGCTCGCGGCAATCCAAAAGATTTTCCACTCTATCTCTTTACAACATTGATGATAATCGCTAGTGCCCTTCGCAGATAATAATTATTTTCCAATAGCGGCATTTAAAATGTCCAATAGCTGTTTATGTCCTTCTTATTGCCTGGAGGAGATTTTTGATTTTCGCAAGTGAATTTCTGTAGAATTATTTGTTGGTGTAACTTCATTTGATTTCTTTGCGATTGTTGATAAAGTATGTGGTAAATAAATCATTAGTCTCTTTCCTGTATCCACTGTGTTGTCTTTGTCCTTTCTCTTCCGTTGGATTCTTAAGTTTCTTGTTAAAATGTTGGTGTTGGTGGATGTATCTTATCGCAAAAGAGAAATTTCGCTGGAGATTTTGATTCCTTTATCTTTGACTTCAATTACAAAAATAATGTTCACATTAGTTTTCAAAATTATGATTAAATTCAAGGTCTATGGACGTAAATTTATGATCAAAACTCTTTTTAATTCAAAATATCAACTAAACGACAATTTTTGTGAAAAACAAAGATTAATAGTTGAAAATTTAAAATCTTCCAGATCTATATTATGAACATATAATTAAAGGGATAAGAAAGAATTTGTCCTGTTTGAACAATTAATTGATCCAAATTCATTAGATTTCTCCCTGCGAAGAATGAAAACTTTCAATGAAATCTACTTGTTTTTTGTTCTTACGAAATGTAAATCTCTAATCAACAGAAAATCTCGAAATTTGACATTTTTAGAGATTCATTAAACAAATTTGTAAAATGATATTTGGTTATTACAAATTCGTAACAAAAACATTTTTAGATTCAAGACTTCCTCAATAAATCAAATTTCTACAAAAAGCAAAGTTTAGGTTTTATAAAATATCTACTTTCCAGTTTTGGATTTGAAATTCCCAGATCCAAAAAATGAAACAAAGAATAAGAAAAGTGAGAAGAAATTTGTCCTTTTTGATGACTTGTTGACATAATTTTGCTGGTCTTTTCTTCAGCTGCCTCTTAATATATCTCATTCTCTCTATTTGTTGTATAATCATGAGCTTTCGTTGTAGCTTCCATATTTGATCTTGAAGTTTTTAGATCTAGTGAGATCCAATTCTAATGATAACCAATTTATTTGAATCTTCTTCAATTTGACAAGTAGTTTGTCCCTGTTTCTAGCGCCAAAATGTAGTTGCGAGAAATCCTACAACACACCCCTTACCATATCTTGATATTAATTTCTATATCTACATATAGAAATGGTAGTAAAATTGCTAAAATTATAAACGGACACCAAGATTTTTTACATGGTTCGATCAATTTGATCTACATCCATGATTCTTCACTATAATTGTTTAAGTTTATATTTGATTTATATTGATCATCTCCATTAATGGAGTTCTAAATTTAGTTTTGGGGAATAAGATGATAAAGAAAAAATACATCCTCTCTCCTAAAATCTCTCTACAAAATATCTATCTCTTCTAAAATTGTCCTCCTCATTTTCTCTCTCCTGCTCTTCTCTTTATATATGTATCTTCATAGTGGGTGACAGCTAAGCTGTCTTCTAATTTCGGATATCACTCGCGATATTATCGCAGTAGCTATAATATTCCTTCTCGCAAGCATTGTAACCATCGCCAGTCAATAATTTTACTTCAATTGTCAACTGTTACGTCATTACTTTGTGACACTCGCAAAGTGTTGTTGGAGAACTCACTGTGACGCTCGCAAAAATGTTGTTAACCTCACAAGAATATTGCTGTGGCGATATTCTGGTCCTACAAAAATGTTGATGAAACTGAAGACTCTTGGGCCATCAACAGAGTCTTAATAGACACAGGGAGTTCAGTTGACATCTTATTCTATCATACCTACAAAACCATGGGTGGAAGAGACGAAGATTTAATACCATCAACGTATAAAATCTATGGTTTTAATGGTGCTGCTAACAAACCAAAAGGGGAAATTGAAATGCGGATTCCATTAAAGGGGATATCTTCAAGGATCTTTTTCTGCGTTGTGGACATTGAATCACCTTACAATGCCCTGATTGGTCGACCTTGGCTACATGGGATATTGGGTGTAGCATCTACTTTTCACCAGTGTATTAAATTTCCTCATCCTAAGGGTGTTGGAGTAATTAAGGGAGATTGGGAAGAAAGCAAGAAATGTTATGAGATTGATATAAAATCTTGCGAAGAAAGAGCTGAGAAAAATAGCAATTGGAAGTATAACATCAAGCAACGCCAGAGATGTGAAAGGTTAATGATTGGTACAATAGAGCGGAAAGCGGAAGTTGGTGGCGAGCGTCTCGTGGATAAAGAAAAAAATAACAAAACGTAGCAGAAAAACAGATCCAGAAAATAGTAAGTAGAAAGGTAAGATGATGAATTTTGGAGAAACAAATGAATGAAGAATATGTAATTGAAAAGTGTACTCTACTTGAGAGAATTGCAAAGTTTTACAAAAAGAAAGAAGATCAAAGATGTGAAATTTTATCAGCGATACAATACTCACGAGAAGCGCGAATAAAATTTCGCAGAGATTAATAGAATGGGACGAACCTTTATGGCGTGCACCCTAGTTCGCGAATAAAATTTCATAAGAGGCAAATGTAAGACCTAATAGCGCGTCATATAAGGGGGTATCTCTTGACATGACTCAGTGATAAGGTTATACCGCTGCTGGAACCTGAGTTATGTAGATGTTGGGGTTAAAGAAAACCTATCCAGGAGAGGGATCTTGGATTTCCAACTATATAAGGTTATACCCTGGTTGAACGACTAAGGACCTCTTCTAAGGAGTGCAAAGTATGACCAAGGCGCCGAGGTACACGGTTGAGTCAAGGGTGCCCGGGGCGTATAAACTACCCTGGCCATCCTTGGCAAGTCTTGGCTATGATGCACTCGGCCCGAAGAAAACCCCACTTAGGGTACAGTCTTGTAACTATAAGCCATATAGGCATAAAGGACAAGAGTCTGCGAAAAACAACTGGTTGTTGGCAAATCTGGATGGGAGGAGCTAGTCTTATATGGCCGATGTGCCCTCCTTGAAGGGGCAAACAGGGGGAAGATAAGGGCGGCCACCTCCATTAGGGAGCTGATAAGTGTCTAAAGACGGCAATGTCATGGGGATTTATGATCGCAAGAACATTTAGGCCTGTCATATTGTCGCGTGACGAAAATTATACAGAGGCAACAAGCCAAAAGAGAAAAGTTAAGATGAGATCAATGGGTTTTTACATGAAAGTGTAAAGACGTCCTGCGATTTCATCGCAAGACGGCAATGTCATAAGGTTTAATTCTTGCAAGAGATGTTGAAAATATATTGATAATACAAAATCAATGGGTCAATACATGCAAATGTAAAGACGTCCTGCGATTTTGTCGCAGAAAGAAAAAATGTGGCAAAATAAGACCTTTAATTAGGAAGGCATGGTAAGACCATAAGAATATTGCGATAATGCTCGCAGAATTTATGATTATACACATACATCATAAAGATATGCAATTGTTGCTAGCAATAACATCGCCAATATTGAGGCAACTTTAATTTGATTTACAAGTAATATCTAATCTCTACTCAATTTTTTCATATTACAGATGAATAATAGAGGCAAATATGGGAATGCGTAGAATGATAAAATTATTATTCATCCATCATATGATAAAATTGCATAGATGATACATTTATACAGATAATTAAAGGATAATAATTATATTGATTGATTAATTTGCAGAAAAAGAATTGTTTTCTAACTCATACAGATAGAAGCAAAAGAAATTTATAAAATTGGAGAAACTCGCAACAATGTTACAGAAGAAGGAAATAAATACATAAAGAAGATAAAAGGAAGAAGTAGAATTAGCTAGATCCATCACCATCCTCTTTGTCAGATTTCTCTTCATCGCCAGATTTCTCCACTTCATCATTATCATCACAGTCTTCATTCTTATCAGATTCTTCTCCTTCACCAGATTTTTCTCCTTCATCGTTATCATCATTATCTTCATCCTCGCCAGAATCCTCAGCCTCGCTATCAGAGATGTCAAGATTTGGAATTTTTGCTGGAATTTCCTTTGCAAGATCAGGTTATGTAGAATGAGAAATTCCATGATCATTGCAAACCAGCTTAATGGAATCATTGCGAACAACCACGAGAGAACTATTGAAATTCGCAGTAGTAATGTTGAATTGATCTTTCAATCGTTAATACTTCTCATTGCGATCAGTAAGAGTGTTCGCGAGCTGAGTCTTCTCATTTTCAAGTTCCCCAATCCTTTCAAGATATCTTTTCTCAGATCCTGCGAGAATATGACAACAACTTAGAAATTTTGTAAAGAAGAATAATAAAAACAGGAAGCTAGTGAGGGGTGGAACAATTAACAACCTTCTCTTTCAGAAATCATATCCCTAATTAAAGCCGCTTGTTCAACCTGGAGGCTAACACTTACACCTAAATCATTTCTGGCATTATCAAGAATCTTCGCAGCCCAAGCAAACTCATCATCGCTATTAATAAGGAGACGAGATCGAACTTGAGTTTCCCTCGCAAGAAGATCTTCATTCTCGCGGATAAGTTTATCTCTTTCCGTTTGAACATTAAGAAGAGTTTTATGAAAGTTTTCTAGGGCCTTGGAGCCGTTTTTAACAGCAAGATCCTTCTCATCAATAAGATCACTATTTCTTTTTCTTAATCTATTCAATTCTTCCTTTGAACTAAGATAAAGGTTCTTAAACTTGTTGGTTAAATTTAAATTGAACCTATGTTCAATTTTTAAGAGATTAAGTTTGGATTTAAGTTCATCAATAGAGAGAGATCTAATATTATCATCTGAGAAGTTACTTAAAGAACTATTAAGGCAAGCAAGAAGGGTATTATCATCTACAGGTTCAGGAAAGGATTGGAATAATGTAGCCTCATCAGTAAGACCATAAACATCTGCAAATTAAAAATGGTTTGCTTGAATAAGCTGTAATAGAGTAAGAAGAATTAAGAGAGAAGGGAAATAAATTATACCATAGAGCTGCTAGTTAACTTTGTCAAGATCAGAGATCTTTTTCTTATCAACTGAAGCTTTAGTTTCCAACTGTTTATTCTTCTTGCGAAGCTCAACAACTTCAGATTCTAATTTTTCCTTATCCTGGAGAAATTTAGCAGTTTTCTTTTCCTAATTAATGCGTCTTTTATCCAAATCAGAGGCAACAACAAAGGAAGCTCTTCCAACCTGCGAGAGAATAATATAAGTTAAGATTTGGCGATGGAATAAATACATAAACAAGTTGAAGAAATGAAAACATACCAGGGTACCAAGAGAATTTAAGAGACTGGGAGTCAGCGATCTTGAGATTCCTTGAAGAGAATCATTGTCTACCAGTATGGGAGCATCGCAGACTTTGGCGAGAGCCTGGGATATCTTACTAATAACTTCATCTTCATAATTACAAGCTATACCATTAGTAATATCACCAATTTTTTTAGATAAATGAGCCATTGAAGAATCAGAATCAGAAGAATTCTTTATAGAATAGAAGCTGTTATCATTGAAATCCACATCATTATTGTCCTTATCCAAATCAACAATTGGATTTTCTAGAATGGATTGAGGAATTGAAGAAGAAGAGGGTTGGGTTTTCCTTCTCTTCAAGGGAGGATCGCCAGATTCTTCACCGCAAGGGGCAGAAGACTTCCCTTTGGGAGGAACAATAGATTTTTCCTTTGAAGATTTCTCCTTAGTTCTCGCGGGTTTTATTTGTTCTAGTTCTTCGATTTCCTGTGAGCACAGATGAAGATAAGAAATAGGGGCAACAATATATTGTTAAAATTTATGAGGAGATATTTCTTACTGCATCTGTGAAAGATTTAAGAGCAAAGAAAGTGATGGGTTTCCTAAAAGCCTGGTAGCTGAGTTTCATCCTGTCAATCTGGAAAAAATTGAAGTAATTAGCGAAAATATAAAAACATGAGGAAGATAATGAATAATAATTATACAAAAGATCAGAGAGATTATACCTCTTTAGTTCTTTCAGGACAGTTAAAGACCTAAGGTTGATATTCTGAAAGATTCGCGGGTAATTCGCGAGAACCAGAAATATAAGAACCTTCAAGACATAACGGAAAAATAAACCACTTATCATCGCTGGAGTGGTGAGGGCCTTGATTAGTAGGTGTATGCCAATCAATGTCTAGCATAAGAGCCTTATCGTCAGCGATCTTTTCTTTCTTCAAGCGGACACCCCAGCAAGTGCTATCCCTCTTCATAGGGACTATTTTGTAATTTTCAAAAAAATTATCTACAGTATAATCTGCAGAGACAATAGGGACATCTTTAAATTGAGGATTCTTCGCAGCTTCAGGGTAGCAAGATCCTTTATCAGCACTGCGAGAAGCATATTCAAGCAGCAATCGAATACAATCTTCACCCAATTGATATATCGCTCGCGAAAACCTCTCGTCAGAAATTATTTCATAGAATAGTGGAAGCTTCGGATCATAGAGAGGAATGGGAAGACCAGCTTCAAGTTGTCCTAGCGATACTATAATTTTCTCGCGAGAACATTGATCATCGGTAAATAATTTAAGAGAAAGTTAGGATCTAGGATCTTGTCCTGGAATGGTGGACAAAGTAAAGCCTTTACCTTTGAGTTTTTCTCGCATATCACCAAAAGCAGCCCGATTTTTAGCACCAGCAATAACCATTTTTTAGAGTATGGGAATGAAAGAGAAGGTTGAAAGGTAAGAAAGGAATCACAACGATAACAGATGCGCAATTTGCGGAAGAACAGTAAACTTGCAGAGAGGTTATGGAGAGAAAGAAGAATAAAGTAAAAGAGGAAAAGAAAGGAATGAAAGAAGTATTTATAGAAGAAAAGATTTATCGAAGAAGATGAATGAAATAAGTGCAAAGATAAGACATGAGTGGTCAGATCGCAGCGGTTAGAGAGGACGTGTCAAAAATCTATTAAAAGAGAGAATACGTGAAAACATCTGGCGAAGGACACAGATACGTGTCAGAACAGAGAAGTTTGAAAAGATAAGTAGTTATGTCATTTTAAAAGTTCTCATGATCTTCTCTTCTTCGCAGAAAAGATATAATAAGAGGCAAGATGTAGGACCAGAATATCGCTACAACGGTATTTTTGCGACATTATAGACACTTCTGCGAGTGTCACCGCAAACTCTTTAATAACATTTCGCGAGCGTCACAAAGTATTTTAAAGAAGGACGTAAAAGCTGACGATGGAAGAAAACATGGGAAAAGCATGTTTGTCCCGCGATGGTTATAAAGCTTGCGAGATTGATCATCGTAACTATCGCGGTACAATCGCAGATTAAATCCGAAATAAGAAAAAAACTTAGCTATCATCCATTATGTAACTACCCTATAAATAGAGACCCAATATGTCCAGAAAAGGATGATGTACTTTTTAGAGTTGAGAAAGTCTTAAGGAGAGAGAAACTCTAGAAAGAAAGTTGTATTTCTGAGTTCTTATATTTCTTGTAAATATTTCTAAAAGTAAAAAATAATAAAAAAGTGTTGTTGTTCATCTTCGAATATGACTTAATTTCTATTGATTCTTATCAAGGGTATAGTGTAGGATTTCCTACAACTACAGTTCTCCCTGTCTCCGTCGCCTAAACAAGCGTGGAATGCAGGATCCATGAGAGCTATCATGTAATATGCTGACAAGAAGCATGTGCTTGGATCCAAAAGATCTAATCATGCTGTCTGGAAAAAAAAAAGTGAAAAAAAAAACATTATTATTGTTTAATAAATTCGACTCCTAGTTCCCTTGTATATGCCAGTTGAGTTGATGTAGAATTAAGATTGTTGACCGTTGGTTCCCTTGTATATGCCAGTGTGTTGACACTACAATTCAGACTAGTAGCTCAATCCAATAGGATGCATAGGTTCATTTTGGCGGTAACCTTTAGACAGATATGGGGAACACCAACCACTTGTCAACATTCGCAAACATCTACCTATATATCTATCTTCTTAAACTTTTCATTGTGATTGTGGTTAGTTATTTTCCGAATATTGTGGTTTGTTCAACTATCTAATTAGAGCTTTATTTACTTAAATATGAATTTAATTTGCGCAAGGTACCTCCTCCTGTAGTCATTTTGGATTCGTTCATAGATTTGTCACAGGTAGTCGGAGTTGGAAATATAAGTTTTGTAGGTAGACTTCTTGTAAACCTTCACGAGACTAAAACTCGTCCACTAGGGACACCTAGGGGTTTAAAGGCTTGTTATTTATGCTAAGAGTAACTGTAGCGTCGACGAGACGGAGTTGTATGTATGTTTTATAATTATTTTGTTTGATTTGCTCGAGGACTAGCAAAGTCTAAGTGTGGGGGAATTTTATATGTGTCTAAAGAACCTTGATATTTATCTATTGTTTATGCTTTCCCTGCTAGTTTTATTGTAAATTATGTATCTTATGTTTTTCTTTTGAGTATTTAGGTACTTTGGAGTCATTTGGAACAAAAGAAGAAAAAACAGGGCAAAAGTTCATTCTAAGTGCAACTGCTGTTGGAGGCGAATTATTTCTCATTATTTGCTTTTATTTCCTCATCTATGTCTGAAAATTATGTCGACTTTAGTGATGCAAATTTTGTCTGAAAAGCATGACATTTTTAGTGATGAAGAGACATTGAAGAGGAAAAGTAGACTTGAGAAATAAGAGACGGATCTTGTTGGTGGAAGAACTCGAAATAAGGAAAGAAAGCATTTATTTGGAGCGAAAAAAAAAACTAGTGGCGAAAGAATGAGGCCGTTCCGACGTCGCATGAGAAAGTTATGAGAAAAAAATCATTGATTTAAGCTTGTCAGTTCCCTATAATTGTCAGTACATGTAAAGGGGTGCCATTTCAGCTGGCCCTTATCCAGTAGTACATGGGTGGCTCTATCACTCTTATTCCTAAACACACCCTAAAATTCAGAGAGAAATCAAATCTCTCATCATTGTCTATTCTTTACTCACTCCACCTCCACCTATAATTGAGAGGAGAAAAGACGGTTGTTACTGGCGTTTGTGGTTGTTGCGAGACTCGGAGAAGAATGGATGGATGTGAGATGAAACTAGGGTTTGTTGCTTCTGAAACTGCAATTGAAGATGGGTTAGTTCAGATTTTGGGTCTTTTTTGAAGATTGAGAAGTTGTTATTGATGGAGTTTAGCCGAGAGTGAAAGCTGCAGTGAAGGAGTAAAGTAGATCGAAGTCGATAACTCAGTAGAAGATGATGCTGCTTGTGAAGATTAAAAGAGAAGGTTTCATTTGAATTCAGTAGCAGGGAAAGACACGAATCAGATAGGATTGGAATTCAGGGTTTTATAAGACCTGAGTTTGATTAATTGAATGAAGAATGTGTTCGCACTGAACTGAGATTGGAATTAAGATGAAGAATTTGGTGAGAAGATAATAGAACTTGAAATGATTGAATTAGGGTTCTTTGACTGGGGTAATTGTGATGAAGAAGAATTGATGAGATCTGGTGGTTGAAGTTGAGAAATTTGAAGCTAGGGTTACTGTTGATTGAGCTTGAGAAGGCTTGTTTAGATGAATGTTTTAGGACAGGTGCAGAAAACCATGATGATTGTAGCTGAGAGTTCAGTACGTTTGGAGTTGCAACTGAGAACTGAAGATGATGCTAGTGAAGCTCATAACAGTGGTAGTTCTCAAAGGTCTAATGGGTTGTGCTTGGTGTTTGAGGTGTCCTGAGATGATGGAGCATATGGGGTTACAGATGGTGATGTTTTGATGGTTCTGGTGGTTAATGCATGTATTGGGATTGATTGAGAAGAAGAGATTGCAACTTAAGTTCTGAAATATGATTACAGTTAAGAGCTGAGGACTTTTAATACAAGAACAAGGGACTGAAATGAGATAACTGGTGTTTTGGGTTTGATCAGGGGGTTGAGGATGAAGAAGACATGGTGTTGGCCTAAGTTTTATAGATGAAAGATATTAAAGGTGGTGGTGCTGCTGTGTGTGTGTGGAGTTGAAATGGGAGAGAACTGATGCCATGGATATTTGCTGATGGGAAGTGTAGGTGGTTGACAAGGCTACAGGCCATGGTGCAGAGATTGGATGAAGTCAGGGAAGTAAGGCTTGCAGCTGGAATGAGAGAAATTGGAGTATGATTGATTGTGGTGTTCTTAAGAAATGGCAGTGGTATGAATTGATTATGCAGCTGAAATGGCTGAGAAGATTGTGTTGGTGTTGTTGTGTTTAGAGCAGTATTGATACATGCAAATAGACACAGAACTGATGATTGAATGGGTTTTTGAATTGGTTGGTGGTCAGTATGTCTGTGCTGTGAGCTAATGGATTCCGAATGGTGATATGAATCCGCAGGTGGACGTGAACTGGTGCAGCTGCAGGAAATGCATAGTTGTTGAGGCTGTAAGTGCAGTTATACTATGATACCGAGGTAATGGGTTGCATCCAAGGATAACAAGCCAAGGAGAACAAGCCAAGGAAGCAGTGCAGATATGCAGGAATGGGATAACAGTAAAGGATTAGTAAAGGGCCATCTTGGCTGTGAGGTATTGAAGCGCAATCTTGCCAAAAAATCACGCATGGCCTGCAATAGCTCATGGCTTTGGCCTAGATCTAAGTCATCTGAGTTATACTATGACTCAGATATGACTAGTGTGATTTGACACAATTGAGTTGACCGGTCACCTAAGATATTTTCCGGTGCCGAATTCCGGTCAACTTCCGGCGCTAGCACCAGTTTTCCAGAGAGCAATTTTAATAATATTTTCTACATGGGTTTTCTCACACATGGGCTTGGTGGACTTCTTGGTGATGGACTTTGGAGATTGGACCTAATTTTAGAAGTTGGAGAAAAGCTACAAAAGATAAAGTCTTCTACTTTTTTTGGTATCACGTATTATTCTTGGAGTTCTGGAGATAGCTGCTTTTACTTACCCTACTAGGGTTTGCTTTTGTTTCATCCTCTTTATTCAATTAATATTTTTTGGTAATGAACTCCATAGCTATGAGTAGATAAATTCTATATTATTGGTTAAGGATGTTGTCATATTTCCAAAACTTGTGCTTGATTAATGCATTAGTTTTCTCTCTTGATTATCGTTCATATCTATACTGTTTTTATAATCACATGATTGATGTATTGTGATAGGATTTAGATGTTTGTTTAGTTAAGTGGCCAATTAATTGTACTTGTATCCTTTTCCATAACTATTTTAGGGTTTTTCATCAAGCGATAACCCAAATACAAGTAGCATGATTTCGGTTTGTAGTGATACACTCTTTTGATCATATGTAGAATTTGAACCTTGTTCGAATTGTCATGCGCAATGTATGACAATTGCATTGATTAGCCTTTTTCCAAAATTAATGCTCATAGGAATTGAACTTAATTAGCGCAAGGCGTTAGGTTATTCTTTAGGTAGAATTCACATACGCAGCTCTAATATGTGTGTTGATGAACTTAGGAAATTAATGGAATATCTTTCTCTCTTGATACTCTAGGCTTTTGATAATAAAACAGATTAAATCGTAATTCTAATCATGTGTGGAAGCACATGTTTAAGATTGAAGATGAATTCCTTGACTAGTATCTTTCTCTCATTGATTACTTTCTCCAATTTACTTTGCTTTTAATTTACTTTTATTTTGATAAAACAAAAATCCCCCCTTGGTTACTTAAGAATCTGAAAATTGCATAACAACAATTGCCTCTCTGTGGATACGAAATCTTTCTTACCGCGTACTTTATTTATATCTAGTTGAGTGAGAAAGTGAATTATTTTTGACGCATACGACAGCGATCAGTCGTTAACCTGGTTTTATAATAAGAAACCCAAAGGTTAAAGGAGAATCGACTCTAGACTAGCTCAACTAGTATCACACAGAATGTGTGGGGATTAGGTTTCCCAGTTGCTAGAGTTCTCCCTTACATAGTCTTCAAATCAGTTTGCAATCAATGTTAGCTTACTAACAAAGCATTCAATATTCACCGTTAGATGAAACCTGATAAGATTCAAGATAATATTTATCAATCGTTAGATCGAAAACATAGCTTGTTACACACACATGTCAATTGCTTAGATCTTTATGTACTACACAAGATACAATTGAAGCAAAAATGATGTGATTCACTCGAATCGATTCATGAAATATAAAGCCACGGTTTGCAATAGCGCTCCTTAGTTTATTAAGATAAGTTCACAAACATCGTTTTTAGACATAACCTACCCAAGTTCGCGGACTGGGTTCGTGGATTTAAGTTCCCGGATGGAGTTCACAAACTCTAGCAGAAATTCTCGAGTTCGAGAACTATGCCAGTTCGCGGACTGAGTGCATTTACTGCTCCGGTTTGACTTGATTAACAAAGTTCGGAAACTTCGGTTCAAGCAATAAGGACTTATACATATATGTTTTTCCACAATAATGTTTATATCCTCCAATGGTTATATTGTCTAAACTCTCATTTCAATCATTGAAACATTCTCAGATGGCGTTATATAGTTGTTATTAACAAACTATTTTTCGTCCGAGAGATTTTCAAAATGATTGAAACATCACATGACTTTCGTTACCAGGTAAAGATGAACTTGGCTAAAGCGAAATCTTTACCAACCCATATTTCAAGAAATAGATAAGCGATATATACTTAGCTCGAAATATCACATGTGTATAATCTTAGTCTATATAGTAATATGACTTTTGTCTCAAGATAGGAGATATAGTAGATAGAATTTTAAGTGATAGATAAGTTCAAGTCTCCACATAACTTTTAGTAGATGAAGATCCATTGGTTCCTTGAGTAGTCATTCGTCTTGTATGATGATCGCCATGGAGTTCTTGAGCTCAACTACACTTTCTATCCTAGTCTGGGACCTTATCTATAGTAGACTAGAAATCAAGACTTTATAGTTTTGATCACTAACATTGACAAACATGCTTGAGATAACAATGCATGCGAGTTTGACCGAGCAATGCTCAAACAATCTACCCCTTTGTAAATTTTAGTGGCAAAACTATTAATACATATGGAATACAAAAAATATATAAATAAACTTTGTAGCACCTATTCCACATGTCTAATCTTCAACATTACTCGAAATCTTTGTCACTTCCAAGTAGTCCAATGATCCCAAAGGTTATAAGTGTAGCATCATCGTTGTTGAAAATCCATAGCTATAACAACGAGAAAACAAGAGTTCTCAATCATTGTTATACAGTGTCATAGTATCATTACACATCGTCAAAGTCCAATTGTATCACAACTTTAACAACAATACTATGGTGATACGTCACTCCCCTCTATTCAATACTCCATCTCACATGGAAACCACTCCCCCTTACATAATGATCTGAAAACTAAATGTATTTGTAGTGTGATCTACATATTAATTCTCCCCATTTTTTTCAATAAAATTGGCAAAGGTATAAGAACGGTATCCTAATAAAATTTCCGTAAGAGACATTTCTTTATCAAAGGTAATTGTATATCATCTTGTTTAGATGCAATCATAAAGCCAAAGTTAAATGCATTCATCAAGGAGTTCATAAATATACAAGATAACCCCTACAATATTCCACAGTCGCACTACCCACAAAGATTTGGCAATTAAGCACAAGTTCAGAAGAACTCTCCCCCATAAAATGTCATTCCCAAGGGAAGAACAAGAGCGACCTTAATTTCAAAAGAAAATAAGGATTTCTTTGGACTCAAAAAATATCATACAAGTATGAATTTGGAATCCAAAAAAAAATATTCAATCATAATAACGTAAGCGAACCAAGATTAATTTTACTAAATATGCTCAACACAAGAAAACTTACGGAGACTTAAAAACGCAATTAAATTAATCACAAGAGAACCCATAATTAATATAACCGGAATACACAATTAAACTAATCACAAAAGTAATCAATTTAATCGTTTATACTCACATAAGAAAATCTATGGAGCGATGACTAAGTTAATCATATAAACAACCAACCCAGTCGAAAATGCTCAAACATAAGACAAACTTACGGAGTCATAACTAAATAATCCCAAAAGATGATTAATTTAGTTCAGTATACTCGACGTAAAATACCTTACGGAACAAAACTAAGCTAATCACAAAAATAATCAACTTGGTTGTCTAGTGCTCGACATAATACACAATACAGAGTCTCACAGTAATACACAAAATATGGATCAAGGAAGATCAATTACTGCGAAATACACAAGGATTCATTCTATGTTTCCATCACCATTTGCACAATGACACACAAGAGACATAATCCTTGAATCACAAAAGATTTTAACCTATCTTACATCAATAATTGACAATATAGGCTTAACTTTTGTGTTTGTCAAAAGTCTATTCATTATTTTATCAATACTTGCATATCAATTCATGAACGAATTTACTTTTGACAAAGTATGGTACAATCAAGTTCACGGACGTAAACACACGTATCCCATAACAATATTGCAATATATAAAACCATAAAGATTAATACTGCAAAAATCATCTTACAAACAAGTTTAAAATTTAAACCAATAAATCTAAAAACAAGAAGATGAAAACTTTGGACATAGCTATATGTAATCACAATAATGGCTATTCCAAAACACTAGTTATTCTTCTAAACAAAATAAGAAAAATAGGAGATTTACTGGGAAGAATAAAGAAATCAGAGTTCATTAAGAACCTTGTATCTTTCAATGAAACCAACAAAGAATATATCGTTGATTTCCTTTATTCTCTTGATTGTAGACACACTATGTTCGTGAGTTAGTACACTAACTTTGCGATCAACCACCAGAGCAAGCTGTCTAGCTTTGACACAGTCCATGATGAGCTTCTTTTGATTCCGTATCAGAATATTCTGATTAGCAAGAATTCTGGTCTGACCATCTAGAAATTGGTTTACTTACAATTGAAGATTTGCAAACTTGACCTTTGAATCGTTCTGAAAACGAGTTAAATCCTTGACAGAATCATTAATCGAGGAGTTGTAATCCTTTATTTCAAGCATCTTCTTCAGAACCAGCTCCTGAATTGACCCACGTTCCCGATTGTCTTCCTCCATATTAAGATGCACAATCTCTTGATATTTTGCAGAGATCTCCATAGGATATTTCGAAGGAACAAACACAATATACAACATGTATATATATGTGATTTTGTAAACAAGAACAAGAAACTCTGTTTTAGGAAACCTTATGAGCTCATGAGAGGAGGACGTGAATGTTTGTGGACCGTCGACACACGGACTCAAATAGAAATAATATACAACATACTTGAGTATTTCTTAATTATTTTCCTTGCACATCTCAAGTTAGAAACAAGGAAAATAATACCTAAAGTCAGGTAGTAGAGTGGAAATTAATACCACTATGATCATCGAGAAAGGAGTTGTATATATCATCTGACTGTTTGATCTTTGTTTTCTTCTCCTTTATTCGGTTGACTTTCATCCCTGAAGGATAAGACATGGCACACTTAACATATCCGTCAGATGGCTTTTTCTGAGAACTAAATCTAGGACCTCTTGTAATAGGTTCAAAAGGATCGGAACAGATAGAAATCCATTTTCTAGACTTAGATTTATCAGAAACATTCTTATAAGTACAGGGGAAGCTTTCTTTAGCAACATAATAATTTATGCCAGAATGCCATTGAGCCTTGTGATAATTTCTAGAATGGAGATCATTCTTATAGGGTTTATGGTTTCTTATGGACATGCGATTCACTGCATTAGTCGACTGAATATTTGTTCCAGTATAAAGCTTAAAAATTTGTTTCCTTCTTGCAAAATAATGGACATCATGGTGATTCTTTTTTCCACAAAAAGTACAGGTTCGTGGAGGAGAAGCAATAATTGGCATCTGTCTTAGCTTCATAGCCATATGAGAAGATTACAAGTTATGTAAACCTTTCTTAACATAATCTTCTTATAGAGAACATTTCGTCTTGTACAGAACATCATGAGAGTTAGTTTGTATAGAGGAGTTTCTCCTTAAGACAGAGTTTTCCTTTTCCAAGGATTTGCACTGTTCATGGGCTAGAGTAAGAGATGCACATAGTTTCTCTTTTTCGACACGAAGTCTGTTAAGATCTGATGAATGAGTCTTAATCAAATGTTTTTCCCTAATTGAGTCTTAACAAAATCCTCAAGAGTACTAATCTTTTCACGTTGAATAATAGTTTCTTGTAGGAGTTTCTCAATATTCTTATAGAAGGACTCAATGATGTTATAGAGATCACGTTCTCGATCAAGAGACTTTTAAAATTCATCAATAAGCTAATCATGATCCTCAAAATCAAAAATCTCAGCTATATTTTTTGAAATTATGGTGAGATCCTTTTTAGCTTTTTCCAGAGTGTCACATGCCTCATAAGAGGAAGAGATGTCAACATCTGTTGGAAAAATATTTCTACCTCGGGATTCAGAAGAATTAACTAAGGAGCAATCCTTTGAGGTGTTTCCAAGAAACATGGCTTAATTAAAATCTTTAGGAGACATTTTGGTAGGCGTCTACGAGATCTCGTCCACAGACTCAGATTGCCAAAAACATAGACTTGTAAGGTCTTGAACTTGTTTGCCTGCTCTGATACCAATTGAAAAAGTGGGGGTCTAACAACCACACCATACTTTTCTAGAGAATCAACTAGATAGTTAGACTCAATCAATAGAAAATGTATCAAAGAGTTTATTATATCAATCCCTCAATTTGATCTATACTCAAGCAAATAGAAATCTGCGAGTCTTTACCAAAGAGAGATAACTTGGATGGTACCAAAGACCAATATCCAAGTGTCAATCAATTTAAATCAACAACCAAAGAGGTCGGATATTATAATTGATTGAACAAACGTATAACCTGTATTATTTCAATTATAAAGACAAACAATATAATGCGGAAAATGAAATAACACAGACACCAGAATTTTGTTAACGAGGAAACCGCAAATGCATAAAAACCCTGGGACCGAGTCCAGATTAATCATACATTATATTAAGCCTCTACAAATACTAGCCTACTCTTAGCTAACTTCGGTTTGGACTATAGTTGAACCTCAATCAATCTCACACTGATCCAAGGTACAATTATGTTCATACGTCTATGATACCAGCAGGATAATACATACTTGATTCCCTTAGATGATCTCACCCACAACCATGAGTTGATACGACCCAAAGTCGAAGACCTTAATAAACAAATCTGTATCTGTTTATGGGTGAAAACTATTCTTGACGATTTTGGTAATTTTGGGTGTGGATGAGGAATGAATCTAAACCTTAAACAAATACGCTGTGCGGTGAGTGCTTTTAGATTCGAGAGATCAATCTGTGCAAGTCCATCATAAACCAAGAAATGGCCATTCCAGACTTGTTTCGGTCACAAAGTGAATGAGATGGGGTTGATCTTAGGGAGGGAAGCGAAGAAGGTGTTGAGATTGTGAAGGTGTTGGCTATGTATGACTTGTATCATAAAGCTGAACTGGATTGCAGTATGTAAGCTATAATTTCTGGTGTTTGAATACGATTGTATCAACACTTGCCTCTGTTATCTCGTCTTGTTCTGTTCTTGTTAAAAAATAGGGCGGAGAACCTATTTATACAAGTCTTTTAGCCTAACCATCGTATCTCGTGGGAAGTGGATAAAGTGGAGTGACGGAGTAGTGGAGTAGTGTGTTGGTGTCACACGACTAGGCTTTCCCACTTCTCCCATCATCACTAACCGTCCATGACTTCCTGACACGTTCTTGTGATGGCGCATTGTGCGCTGCACGCTGTAAACCGCCAGACCAATACACCAGTATGTGACATGATTGATGTCTTGAACGTGTGGATCATGGGACCCACATAAAGTACCACGCAATGCTACATTATTTAGGAAATTGATACTTGTGAAGTATCGTGTGTATACTATGAAGGTATTGCATTGAGTATATTCAGCATGTATGAAGCATCGCTGTTTAAGAGTCTCAAAATAACCTCATGTCTAGCTTACTTCATGTGATGGTTTGGAGGTTGCGCAAACAAGTCCTCCCATGGCCAACCACATAGTGTGGTAGAGTGAAGGATTGTGATCACCATGACTCCGTACTGACCAATTAACTCCTGACCAGGGTTGTATAACCAAGCCGGTGAAGTTAGACGAACGAGATTACTTTTGAGACACTCATCTGCGACCGTTGATGAAATTAGGGTTTTAGGAAAAAGTGCGCAAACACCAATTTCCATCTTGGTCGAATCCAATCTTAGGACATGGTTTTGGTATGGACGGTCGGTCATGTATGCTGACGGCATGCCGGAACACATGTTCATACCTCACTGTCCCATGGAAGTGTGATATGGTCCACTCAATTTATCCTGCGAAGTTGAGTGGTCGAGATCAATTTGCGACAGTAAACTGGTGCCACAAAAGACGCACACCGTACCAACTTTGGGAGTGCGTTCCAAGACGACCAGGCTTGGTCGGTCTTGGCCGATTTCTCCAGTGTGTAGGTGGTAGGCTGGTGTTCACGCATATTCCTTACCGTCCCATGAAAACATGATGTAAGCCACTCAATTCGTCCGGAGAAATTGAGCGGTTGAGATTAGTTTGCAATTTGGAAGGAGCGACCATGCACGTTGGAGGCATGCGAACCGAGGAGAAAAAGAGAGTTCGGTCTTGGCCGATTGGGTGTAGAGATAGGTTGGCCTGCAGTGATCGTGTTGATACTTACCGGACCTGCTTAGCCTATTCCTGGACCCTTCGTCCGATCAAGAGAAAATGGACGCTTATGATCGCGACATAAACCCTAATCAGGGTATTGCCGGCCGCGTGTTGAACCTAGTTTGGGGCGCACGAACTAGGACGACCAACTATAGTTGTCCCTGATCGATTGGTCAGGTATGTAGGTAGGGCCACGGTGATTGTGTTGACATGCTCCGTGCCCTTTGAATCTATATCTGCACCCTCCATCTATGCCTGTGAAGATGGATGGTTGAGACTGTTTTGCGACACATTTAATGTGCCGCAAACCCTAATTTAGGGTTTTCCGTCCATACTTCTATGGTTTGGATGTTTTGGAAAGCTAGGCCAATCTTTTGGGGAGGCCGACCATGCGTGGTCCGCATTGGTTCGACAACGGATATTCCATACATGCTTGGGAGTTATGAAATCGATCTGGGCCATCCAATCATGCTGGTGGAGTTGGATGGTCATGATCATATCCAGACTGATATGGTCAGTCCGGATGCTCAATCGGGCTAGTATAACACACCGAAGTGGCTCAATCGGGCTAGTATAACACACCGAGAGTTGCAGTCTGTATGGGTATTTCGTACATGTTTATGCTTGGAGATTCGTGTTGCTCTGCTGAGAGCAACACTCAGTCGTCATGCCGCACTGATAATGAGTACAGGAAATACAAGGATAGTTGAGCATTAATTAATAATGCTGTAAATTCACAGGGTATATGGGATTGTTGCTACATGCTCCAACCTGGATGAATTTCGTGTATTTTATTCACAAAATGGGATTTTTGCCACATGCTCCATTCAAGGTGAATTAGTAAAGTGAAGAAGTATTCAACACTTATTAATGGCCTTATCTTTTACAAGATGTTAGCGCATAATTTTTAGGTTTTACAATTTTACCCTTAAATGAAAATCAACCATCAACATTAAGTCCCCTTCCTAGCACCTAATGGTTACACTATTGTGGGTTAGGTATGAGATGGTGAAAAATTCGTACACTGAAATGACCAAGCTAAAGTGAATGCATATTTACCGGATAGGTCGACATCGTCAGGCATCGCCATGGGATTCCTGATTAGGGTTTGGAGGAGAAGTACGACCTGGTCGACGTTGAGACCTCATTCATCGGATGAGTTCCGTTGTAATTGATCTGGTATCCCTTAGGGTTTCCTTCAGTATGCATGCGGGGTTTAAAACTGCCGATAGATTATTTTATTTTATTTTGCAGAAAAACTCTATCTCTCCAACATGCCGAGCAACAATAGATCGTCTTCTTCGTATCACCAAGGATCTTTTGTCAAGCGTACGCGATCTGCGTCCGAGCTTCATGATGAATCCCCTGCTCATGTTCTCTGAGTCAAGAAGATCATACAGGTTCGTCTTTTTTCATTTTCTGATCAATTGCTTGTTCCTCATAATGATTAGGTGAATAATCCTCTCCTTCTTGCAGAGATACCCCACCGGAACATATGTGACAGTTATCGATGATGATGACTTAAACAGTCCTCTTCCTTCAAAATCATACACGCCTACCCCCGCGGACCTCGAAGATGCTGATCTTGGTATCTCATCTTATGAATACCCTAATGCAGGTCTTTCATTTGATGTTCGTATGAAGTGTTTATCTTCCATCTGCCGAGACGTTGGTGGGTTCTTAGTACGGAAGGAGTTTTTACCTTTGTACACAAAGTTATAGAGAAATTACGGCCACATCACAACCAAGAATGTGGTTCGGCATTGTTCATCTGCTCTGGTCACCACTGTAAACTGCCTTCTTCCCATGGTTGCTGAGATGGAGAATATTTCTATCCGCAATGTTGCCGAATCAAGCCTCAAAAAGTGGGAGGATATGGTATCCACCTGCGAATCCATGGATTTTAACGCGGGTTGGTTGCGGTAGCGTCTCGATATCATCAAGGTCGATCGAGTTGGTATCCTCGTAAATGTTGTTCCTGCTGCGAAAGCTATCTTGGAAGAGGAGAAGGCTCTGGCTGCGGAATCAAAGAAGGTATAGCAGGCAGTACAGTACTTGAAGAAAAGGACAGAGAGGTATCAGGCTAGACTGGAGATGATGCTCTCAAGGAACTATAATATGCTAGATGGCCTCTTCTAAATCGCATGTAGCTGTATTTCCTCATTTTTAATGACGTTTGTGTCAAAATTTTCTTTTGAACATCTTTGCGGAATAAATTGCAGTGTTTTTTTTAATTGGTGAAACATGTTTTCATTAATGCATTTATGGATATAACTGAGGATTCAAACATGTAATGAAAATAAATGCCTGTATTGTAGCGTCACGAGACAGAGTGAACAATGGTCAAGCATGATATGCTTTGAGCCATTTTCCATTGATGACCGCTTCCAGCCTACCTCCGTCCAACTTGATGATCTTGTAGTAGCCAATATTGTAAGACTTGGTCACCGCGTAGGGACCTTCCCATTTTGGTGAGAATTTTAACGCGGACATGTCTTGCTGGATGTGCTTAGCCGTTTTCAAGACCAAATCTCCTACATTGAAAACACGTGATTTCACAGTTTTGTTATATGCCCTGGAAATTCTGTTCATGTACACTTGAGTGAGTTCTTCTGCTTTGTTTCTTCTGAAATACAGAATGTCTAACTCTGCTATTCTGGAGTTAAAAGCTTCACCCTCGTCCCAGTGGATCCCGGTCCCTGCCGCAATCCTGGCTGATGGGATTTTGATCTTTGCCGGGAGAATTGCGTCCGCTCCGTAAACAAGTGAATATGGGGAAACTCCAATGGAGCTTCTAGGTGATGTCCGGTATTCCCACAGTGCCATTGGTAACTGGTCGTGCCATTCCCTAGGATTGTCATGTACTGTTCGACTGATGATCCGTAACAGCGTCTTGTTGGTACTTTCAGCTTGTTCATTCCCTTGAGGATAGTAGATGGTGGAGAAAACCTGTTTGATGCTATATCCTTCAAGTAACTCTCGTACCTTTTTATTGGCGAATGGAGTGATGTTATCAGTGATGATATTCTTAGGTACACCAAAACGACAAATAATGTGTTCCTTAATGAAAGCCGCAATTGTTGCTCCTGTAGTTCCTCACAGGGGAATGGCTTATACCCATTTGGTGAAGTACTCTATCGCGGTTATGATGTACTCGTGCTGCTTCGATGAGGGCGGGTTGATCTTCCCGATAATGTCCAGTCCCCAGCTGTATAATGGCCACGGACTGCTTATTGAGTGCAAAGGGGTGGAAGGCGCATGAACAAGGTTCCCATGAATCTGGCATTTGTGGCAGCTTTGAACAAAAGCGGCCGCGTCATCCTCCATGGTAGACCAATAGTATTTCTCGTGTATCTGGAGAAACAGTTTCCTCTTCCCTTGATGTTCCCCTTCGTGTGTTTCTTTCAGAATGACTGGAATTTCCACCCCAGACAGGGATCTTAACAGATTACCTCCGAAACTCTTGCGGTACAAGATCCCTTCGTAGAATACGAATCGCTTGGCCTTTTGCTTTATCTTGATGGCATCCTTTTTATTGACAAAAGTTGTTCCATCATGAAGATAATTGATGTATGGATCTCTCCAGTCCCCAGTGTGGTTCACACTAAAAACTTCCAATTGGTGTGGCGGTGCTTAACAATTTGAACAAGACTTCTGAAGTAGTCTGGATTGAGTCTCCATCTACGGCCAGTAATAGCACAGACGTTGGAGTCATCGGTAAAGTGTTACCACCAGTGATTTTACCAAATTTCATTATGAACACGATTCAGCTGTAGTTGTGCTTCGTCATCTCCAAGGAATCTTGACAGAGAGCCATCCGAATTTCGATAATACAGCATACCATGAAGCATGAAGAAGTTCTGTAGGGTTTTGAGACTGACCTTTCCTTGGGAGAGCAAGCTGTTGAGCTCTTGAGTGATCGGAGTTCGCCAATCATCAATCTTGGTGTCTATGTATTGTGATAGCCATGTTGATTCTATGGTTCTCCTTTTTACTATCAGGGTTTCTTCCGAACCTTCGAACTTCAATTTAGAAGCCAGTATTGCCAGACAATCGGCGTGTTTGTTGTTGCTGCGACCGACATGGATTATGGTTGCGTCAGCAAAATAGTTTAGTAACCTTTGCGCTTCTAATCGGTATGGATCTAGTGATACTTCCTTCAATGCGTATACTCCATTCATTTGATTTACCAGTAACTTGGAGTCACCTCTTATGTCCAGACGCGTGACTCCTGCTTGCTTAGCTATTGACAGCCATATGAGGAAAGCTTTATACTCTGCTGAGTTGTTGGTGCATTCGAAGTCCATCTTGAAGGAATGTGAGAACACTTCTCCAGTTGTAGAGACTAACACCACACCCTCTCCTCCAGTATTACTACTAGGGGTAGAAGATCCATCAAAATACATGATCCATACCTCTTATTCCAAAACAGAGACTCTGGAAATTCTCCAGGAAGGTCTTCGTGTAGTCCTGTAGTGCCTTCTCCAGGAAATGCTGCCAGTAAGTCTGCAACTGCTTGACCCTTGATATCTCTAGGTGACGCACATGTTATGTCCATCTCTGACATTTGGAGAAGCCATTTGCATGTCCTTCCCGTTAGGACCGGCTTTGAAAGTAAAAACTTTGCAGGATTAGATTTAAACACGAGTATGACCCTATTTGACAGTAGGTAATGCCTAAACTTCTGAATGGAATGGATCAAGGCCAAACATGCTTTTTCTTCCCTAAGGTATCTGAGTTCGGCATATCTTAATATTTGGCCGAAGTAGTATATAGGATGTTCGACTCCCTCATCATCTTCCTGAGCGAGTAGAGCCCCTATGACGGTGTCACTGAAGGAGGTGTAGAGACGCAGCGGCTTCCCTTGGACAGGAGACTTCATGATGGCTGGGGATGACAATATTCGTTGAATCTTCCGAAAAGCTTCCTGCTGGATTGCGGTCCAGACGAAGCTAACTTAATTCTTCAGTAAGGGAGTGAATGAAGCGGCAAGTTGGGATAGACCAGGTATAAAACGTCGGATGTAGTTTACCTTACCCATGAAAATTTGGAGTTCCTTCATAGTTCGAGGAGGTGGCATTGTGAGGATAGCCTGAGTCTTGGACGGGTCCACCTTGATCCCTTCCGCGGTCACTTGAAATCCCAGAAATTTGCCTGAAGAGACACCGAAAGCGCATTTCAAAGGATTCATCTTCAACTTGTATTCTCAATACCTCTCAAACACTTGTCGTAAGACATTGGCGTGATCTGCTCAGGCCCTGTACTTGACCACAATATCATCTACGTATTCTTTTACTTGTTTATGCATCATGTCGTGGAAGATTGCCGTCATAGCTCGTTGATACGTTGCGCCGGCGTTCTTTAAACCGAATGGCATAACAGTATAGTAAAAATTGCCAAGAGGGGTTCGGAAGGCTGTTTTACTTGCGTCGTGCTCATACATCCTTATCTGATTGTATCCGCTGTAACCATCCATGAAGGAGAACATGCCGTTTCCTCTGGTAACGTCTACTAACATGTCGATGTTAGGTAGAGGAAAGTCGTACTTGGGGCAGCACTTTTTCAAGTATCTGAAATCCACACAGCACCGAATCTGTCCGTTTTTCTTTTTTACTGGTACCACATTAGCTAACAAGGTTGGATGATGGATAGGTATGATAAATCCAGCAGCTAACAACTTCTTAATTTCGTCCTTGATTTGCTCATCCACTCCGTGTCTGAATTGCCTCGGAGATTGCTTGACCGGTTTGGATCCGGGTATGACATGAAGATGATTGTTGACCTGGAATTTCCTCGTATGTCCAGGCAAACACATCTTAGTACTCCTTGAGTAGTTGTACAAGGCTCGCACGCTCGGCCACGGATAGAGTTGAGCTGATAGAGACAGGCCTGGGAGATTTTTTATTCCCGATGTTAACAATCTCGAGTTCGTCAGTTGTAGAGTTGGTGCCATCTTGTAGATGTCGCGGAGCGTCTAACACATCTTCTTGTGTTTCGTCATTCTTGCGGCATTCAATTGTGCGGAGAGACTGGGTACCAATCTATCCTGCTAATTTCTAACAACGGCGCCGATATATTGTCTTCCCTTTATGATCACGGCTTGCCTCGAAATTATGTTCCCTTTTGGCGTGAGCATGGGTTGAAACTTCATCGGGTAAAGGTGGATGCCTCGTCAGAAAAGGTGTGTCATGGCGTTTAGTCCCCAGTGATGCAAGTCGGTCTTCTTCCTGGATTGAAGCCCAAGTTGGTAGTGGGGTTCACATGACTTCATCCGACCTACCCCGCGGAGTTTCTTTTGGCTCGAACAGTTCCACTCCGCATATTGGCGCGTACGGATACAATGAGTTAGGAATACGTATGACTTTCTCATTTAGCATGGTCTTCAGGTATTGGTGAAACGTTGAAGGGATGACCTGATTGTTATGAATCCACGGTCTCCCTAGTATCATATGGTAGTCTGGCTCCTTTTCTATGATTTCAAATTTTACTTTCGACTGAACGGGTCCTACTGATAAATTCAGATTAACATACCCGTACGTGATAGTATGGTTTCCTTCGAAGTCTGTCACTGTGGTGGGCTACCGTACAATTTTGCATGAATTAACCTTGTCCGTCCTGAGAGTCTTGAGAGTAATCATGTTCGAAGAAGCTCTTGTGTCGATGAGGGCCCTCCTGAATTATGAACCCTTGATGCGCGCGGTAACATATAGGGCCCGATTGTGACCTTCCTCTGCCATCATGTCATATTCTGTAAACGTAACATTATTTACAGATATTTCCGATGTGATTAGGACCTCCAGACGTGAAGGCGTCAGGTGTATGTCCAGAGCTATTTTATTAATTGAAGCAAACGTCTCCTCTTGTTGATTCTTCGAGAGGTGCAAGATTTCACACAAACTTTCCACTTGAGATGCCGCTTCCTGATCTACTAGTCTCTGGTTCGTAGTAAAGCTGTTGATCTGGGGAGAACTAGTATCCGGTGTAGAGGTCTCCGGAACGCTCACCTCTGACATCATCTTGATGAGAAGATCAAGTATGCCGTTTATCGTTTCCTTGATCAGCTCCATGTTCTTCATATGAATCTCATGTACCCGTTCTAGTTCGCTTAATGTTGGGAATCTCCTGACCATGCCGCCAGGTACGTCGCAAGGAGGAGGGGTATCTCCGTTGGAGGAACCATCAGGATTCGAGACTGTCGAGGCGGTCCTAAGACCAACCATCTCCAAATTGATTGAATGGTATTGAAGAAATTAACTTTACAACCGAGAGATTAATCTCCCACTGTGGTCACCAATTATTTATGGGTGAAAACTATTCCCGCCGATTTTGGTAAATTAGGGTGTGGATGAGGAATGAATCCAAACCTTAAACAAATGCACTGCGCGGTGAGTGCTTGTATATTCGAGAGATCAATCTGTGCAAGTCCGTCATAAACCAAGAAATGGCCATTCCAGACTTGTTTTGGTCACAAATTGAATGAGATAGGGTTGATCTTAGGGAGGGAAGTGAAGAAGGTGTTGATATTGTGAAGGTGTTTGCTATGTATGACTTGTATCATAAAGCTGAACTGGCTTGCAGGATGTAAGCTATCAGTTATGGTGTTTGAATACGATTGTATCAACACTTGCCTCTGTTATCTCGTCTTGTTCTGTTCTTGTTAAAAAATAGGGCGGAGAACTTATTTATACAAGTCTTTTAGCCTAACCTCCGTATCTCGTGGGAAGTGGAGAAAGTGGAGTGACGGAGTAGTGGAGTAGTGTGTTGGTGTCACACGACCAGGATTGCCCACTTCTCCCATTATCACCAACCGTCCATGACTTCCTGACATGTTCTTGTGATGGCGCGTTTTGCGCTGCACGTTGTAAACCGCCAAACCAATACCCCAGTATGTATCCCCCAGTTTGTGACATGATTGATGTCTTGAACGTGTGGATCATGGGACCCACATAAAGTAACATGTAATGCTACGTTATTTAGGAAATTGATACTTGTGAAGTATCGTGTGTATACTATGCAGGTATTGCATTGATTATATTCAGCATGTATGAAGCATCGCTGTTTGAGAGTCTCAAAATAACCTCATGTCCAGCCTACTTCATGTGATGGTTTAGAGGTTGCGCAAACAAGTCCTCCCTTGGCCGACCACATAGTGTGGTAGAGTGACGTATGGTGATCACCATGACTTCGTACTGACCAATTAACTCCTGACCAGGGTTGTATAACCAAGCCGGTCAAGTTGGACGGACGAAATGACTTTTGAGACACTCATTTGTGACCGTTGATAAAATTAGGGTTTTAGGAAAAAGTGCGCAAACACCACTTTCCAGCTTGGTCGAATCCAAGCTTGGGACATGGTTTTGGTATGGCCGGTCGGCCATGTATGATGACGGCATGCCGGTACACATGTTTATACCTCACTGTCCCATGGAAGTGTGATATGGGCCACTTAATTTATCCGGCGAAGTTGAGTGGTCGAGATCAATTTGCGACAGTAATCTGGTGCCGCAAAATCCGCATACCGTACCAACTTCGGGCGTGCGTTCCAAGACGACTGGGCTTGGTCGGTCTTGGATGATTGCTCCAGCGTGTAGGTGGTAGGTTGGTGTTCATGCCTATGCCCTACCGTCCCATGGAAACATGATCTAAGCCACTCAATTCGTCCGGAGAAATCGAACGGTGGAGATTAGTTTGCAATTTGGAAGGAGCGACCATGCATGTTGGAGGCAAGCGAACCGAGGAGAAAAAGAGAGTTCGGTCTTGGACGATTAGGTGTAGAGATAGGTGGGCCCATAGTGATCGTGTTGATACTTACCGGACCTGCTTAGCCTATTCCTGGACCCTTCGTCCGATCTGGAGAAAATGGACGCTTATGATCGCGACATAAACCCTAATCAGGGTATTGCCGGCCGCGTGTTGTACCTAGTTTGTAGCTCATGAACTAGGACGACCAACTATAACTGGTCCTTCCCAATTGGTCAGGTATGTAGGTGGGGCCACGGTGATTGTGTTGACATGCTCCGTGCCCTTTGAATCTATATCTGCACCCTCCATCTATACCTGCGAAGATGGATGGTTGAGACTGTTTTGCGACACGTGTAATGTGCCGCAAACCCTAATTTAGGGTTTTCCGTTCATTCTGCTATGGTTTGGACGTTTTGGAAAGCTAGGCCAATCTTTTGGGGAGGCCGACCATGCGTGGTCCGCATTGGTTCGACATCGGATATTCCATACCTGCTTGGGGGTTATGGAATCGATCTGGGCCATCCAGTCATGCTGGTGGAGTTGGATGATCATGATCATATCCAGACTGATACGGTCTGTCCAGATGCTCAATCAGGCTAGTATAACACATTGAGAGTGGCTCAATCGGGCTAGTATAACACATTGAGAGTTACATCCTGTACGGGTATTTTGTACATGTTTCATTATAATGCTTGGAGATTCGTGTTGCTCTGCTGAGAGCAACACTCAGTCGTCATGCCGCACTGATAATAAGTACAGGAAATAAAAGGCTGGTTGCGCATTAATTAATAACGATGTAAATTCACATGGTATATGGGATTATTGCTACATGCTCCAACCTGGATGAATTTCGTGTATTTTATTCACAGAATGGGATTGTTGACACATGCTCCATTCAAGGTGAATTAGTAAAGTGAAAAAGTATTCAACACTTATTAATGGCCTTATCTTTTACAAGATGTTAGCGCATAATTTTTAGGTTTTACAATTTTACCCTTAAATGAAAATCCACCATCAACAGTATCACACAGAAAAGTCTACAGTAATAGATAAATCCGTCTCTCACGAATATACCTATAAGTTTTTGTTCCGTCTTTTGATAAATTAAGGTTAACAAGAACCAATTGATAAAACCAGACTTATATTCCCGAAGAACATCTCAGTTTTATCAATCACCTCATAATTGTCTTAATCGACGCGGCGAAAAAAGATATTATGGATTCACAAATGATGAGACGAAGTGTTTCTGACTAATTTTATATCTTTCCCATCGGAGATAGAAATATCAACCCAATTATTACAATTGTACTCGTACGATAGAAACATCACACAACTACAATAAAAGTAGTATCGGTATGTCTTCACAATCCCAATGAAGTCTTTAAGTCGTTAACTTGGTTTTAGAAGAAGAAAACCAAAGGTTAAAGGAGAATCGACTCTAGCTTAGCAAAACTAGTATCACACAGAATGTGTGGGGATTGGGTTTCCCAGTTGCTATAGTTCTACCTTATATAGTCTTCAAATCAGGGTTTGCAATCAATGTTAGCTTACTAACAAAGCATTCAATATTCACCGTTAGATGAAAACCTGATTAGATTCAAGCTAATATTTATCAACCATTAGATCGAAAACATAGCTAGTTACACACACATGTAATGCACGTTTCTAGGCTTGTGTAACCATACCCAAACATGTACATTAGCTGGTTCAAAAATAGTTCACCAAAAGGTTAGCCATATGATAACTTTCATATCAACCATATTCTTCTTCACAATAACTAGTACAAATGACTCAAATGAACTAGTTAGAGAGTTGTTCAATTGCTTAGATCTTTATGTACTACACAAGACATAATTAAAGAAAAAACGATGTGACTCAATCGAATCGATTCATGAACTATAAAGATACGGTTTGCAATAGCATTCCTTAGTTTATTAAGATAAGTTCACAAATATCGTTTTTAGACATAACCTACTCAAGTTCGTGGAATGAGTTCGCGGACTTAAGTTCCCGGATGGAGTTCACAAACTCTAGCAGAAATTCTCGGGTTCGAGAACTATGCCAGTTCATGGACTGGTTTCGCGGATTGAAGTTCACGTACTGCTCAGGTTTGACTTGATCAACAAAGTTCGCAAGCTTCGGTTCAAGCAATAAGGACTTATACATATATGTGTTTCCACAATAATGCTTATATCCTCCAATGGTTATATTTTCTAAACTCTCTTTTCAATCATTGAGACATTCTCATAGGGCGTTATATAGTTGTTATTCACAAACTATTTTTCGTCAGAGCGATTTCCAAAATGATTGAAACATAACATGACTTTCGTCACTAGGTAAAGATGAACTTGTCTAAAGCGAAAGCTTTACCAATACATATTTCGAGAAATAGATAAGCGAGATATACTCAGCTCGAAATATCACATGTGTATAATCTTAGTATATATAGTAATACAACTTTTGTGTCAAGATAGGAGATAGTGTGGATGGACTTTTAAGTCATAGATAAGTTTAAGTCCCTTGCAGAAGTCTTTGATCTCCATTCAAGAAAGGTGATGAGAAATTGTGGCGAATATTCAGGCCCTTGCAGAAGTCTTTGATCACCCCAGAATCGAACTGCTTCCCATTGTCTAATATTATCGATTCTGGGATTCCAAATCTGCAGACGATATTCTCCCATATGAACCTTTTCACATCATGTCTGGTAACATGTACCAGTGCCACTGCTTCGACCCACTTGGTGAAATAATCGGTAGTGGCTAACACGAATCTGAGGCTTCTAGGAGCTTTGGGAAGCGGTCCGACGATGTCTAATCCCCACATAGAGAATGGCCAGGGAATAAAAACTGGATGTAATTTGTTGGCGGGCCTTTTCGGAATTAGAGCATGTTCTTGGCATGGCACACATTTCTGCGCATATTATTTAGCGGATTTCTGCATGTATGGCCAGAAATACCCCTGGGTAAGTATCCTGTGCGCGAGACTGCGCCCACCAGAATGGCTGCCACATATTCCCTCATGAACCTCTACCAGTATCAGTTGTCCTTCCTCGGTTGATACGCATCGCAAAGATGGCTCCAAAGCTACATGTTTGCGGTATAATATCCCTTCGATCATTGAGTATCTCCATGAATTCTTTTTCACCTTTGCAGCAAGTTTCTCATCTTCAGGGAGTTTGCCGGTTGTCAAGTACTGGATGTAAGGTTGACGCCAGTCTGCAACGTTTTCAACATGATTTCCTAAATTATCTGTTACTGGACTGTCAACATCCATATTTCTGTTGATGTTCTCAGTATCTCCCTGTGCTGATGTAGCTGCTCTCTCGCCCCTACTAGCGTGTTCGAGAGCCAGAAAAAAGTGGTTGTCGGAGATGCTAGGTAACTCTTGGAAATCTACTACAACGAAATGGCCGGTATCTGTTTCGACTCAACACTTTACTGGATTGAGCTTCATATGATACTGACTTAAGATATCGAATGTCTTTTGCAGATCAAGAAAATTTGATTCCTTTTGCTGAGATTTCACTACCATATCATCGATTTATTGATGCGTGTCGTAACCACAACAAATTAATTATTATTTTACTACATAATTAACAAGTAATATAGGGTAGTCAAGTTCGTTCCCACGAGGAACAAGAGATTTTTAGTTGTAAAATTGTTACAAGGGGGTGGGGGGTTGGTTTTAGATTTTAAAAGCAAAAGAAAGTAAATAAAGCAATCAAAAGTGTAAGTTGAAATCAATAAGAGAAGTTAGATCAAGGAATCCTTCTTCGTTGCAAAACAATGATTCAAGTTATGTTCTTTTCCACATTTTATTAGTCACAGATTATCACCAACCGTAGGATAGCAGGTTCGCTTAGCTAACCCCAAAATTCCTTGTTTTTAATCTTCAAATATGTGTTGATTATTGTGAATTCTGGTGAAGGGTGTAGTGTAGGTTTTCCTGCAACTACAACTTGACAAAACAAACAATCAATCATGTTGTAATACGTCAATCATACAACTATATTTTCAGAGAATTGTGAACGATAAATATTAGACAAAACTAATATATTGAATCAAAGAATCATGTTATGTGAAATCCAACTAATCCATAACCAAAAGAAAATTAAGTACTCATATCATAGGAGTTCATAACAAGAAGGAAGAGAAAACCTATCATGTTTCTAAACCCTAGAAAACAAAAGTAGAAGATAAGATTAGATAAGATATTCAAATAGAACCCAAAAGAAAGGTTATATATCTTCTCCTATTGTGTGAGTACTGAGTATGTTTTCCTAAAGGCGTACACATTCCATCCCATTAACAGCTATAGCCCAGTCAATCCAGGTCCAAGTCCTTCTCTGTCAACTCGGTCCAACTCACCGAGTTAACTCATCCATAAATGATTTTTGCCGAGTTTTGACCATTTTATGATCATTTCCAGCCATATCTCAGTTCATTTTCCGGGTCCTTTCATTCAGTCATGCAAAGCCCCTAACATTCATCTATTCATCACTTCCAGTACTCCTGTAGTTCAATCAACCAACAACCTGTACTTCATTGCAGTAACATTTTAGGACCAGAATATCGCTTCAACGTTATTCCTGCGATGTTAACAACGTTTCTGCGAGCGTCACTGCCAATTCTTTAACAACGTTTCACGAGCATCACAGAATATCCAAAAGAAACTGACGATGGAAGAAATAAAAGAAGAATATGTTGATCCTGCGATGGTAATCATTCTTGCGATAGAGAATATTGTAGCGATCGCGATGAGATCGCAGAATAGATCCGAAATAGGAGGAGAACTTAGCTGTCATCCATTATGTAAATCCCTATATAAAGGGCTCGATAGATCCAGAAAATGATGATTTATTTTTGAGAGTTGAAAGAGTCTTGAGGAGAGAGAAACTTCAAGAGAATATTTGTAATCTTGATTCTTTCCAATTCTGTAAACATTTCTGAAATTTGAATAGTAAAGTGTCGTTTAAATCTTTGAAGTTTAATTGATTTCCAATAGATTTCTATAAAATCTTAGCAAGGGTGTAGTGTGGGAATTCCTGCAACTACATTTTGGCGCTAGAAATAGGGAGAATCAAGCTAAGAAATCTCTAATTACAACTTGGAGATTTGAAGAAATTTTTAGAGTTGAAGAAATGGCTAGAAGAAAAAGAAATACATCAGAACCACCGACAACTGTGGGGAGAAGTAAAAGACTTGCAGGTGAGGAAACAGGTGAATTGGAAGAATCTTTAAGGATAAGATCAGGGAAAAATAGAATAAGAAATGAAGCAGAAAGTTCAATTCAACAGCCGAATCAACAAACACAAACACGAGATAGGAATGTGGATTATGATAGAGTGAGTGTGCATACTTGGAGGTCGGATTCGATGGAAGAAGCAGAAAATCGACAATTAAGAAATGAAGAAGAAGGAGAAAGAAATCAAGAAATGGCTGGAGGATTAATTCATGAAGGACGTGAAAATGAAATAGTAGATGATTTGAGACAAAGAATACAGGAAGAAAGGAGATTAGAGGCAGAAGAGCGTGCGAATTTAACAAGACAAAATCATGAGCTAAGAATGGAGAATTTGAGGTTACAAAGAAGGAGGTCAAGAAGTACTGTTAGATCAAATTCAAGATCATTTAGAGAAGAACCAAGGAAAAATACCCCAATGAGAAATGTTAGAGAAGAAGTGCAAAATCTAAATGGAGAACAACGTCATAGAGAAGAAGAGATAATTAGGTGATCTCTATAATTCGCGTGACAATAGAAATCAAGAGGGAAGAAACAACCAAATTGAAGAAGAAAATTCAGAAGAAGATAGGAAGATATTATATGGGCGAGAGAATCAAAGAAATCAAAGATTGATTGAAGAATAAATTGAGAGACATTACGCTGAACAAGCACGTCTAGCCCGCGAGAGTGAAAGATTAAGGGAAGAAGTAGAAGAACATGAATTTCGAGAAGCAGTGCGACAAAATAATCATGAAAATCGAGAAAGGATACGTACGCAAAATCGCTACAATGGTAATATTCAAGAGGAGTATGATAGGATACAGAGGAGAATAGAGAGACAGCGAAGAGAAACGAGGAGAAATGAAGAAATCCGCAGAGAAGAAGATAGGCAGTTACGATATCATGAGGAAGATGAAAGAGAAAATCGCAGAGAAAAATGAGATGATGATGAAGAATAAGATACACAAAATCTCGCAAGACAAGAAAGGCAGAAGAAGGGAAACAGCATTAAAGAGGCCAATGGAACAAAACTCAGCTGAGAATGAGAAAATATTGAGAGAATTAGCAGAAATGCGAGGAATGATAAACAATAGAAGAGAAGGAGGTAGAAGGCAACTTGATGAATCTATTGAAGAAGCTGCGAGAACTCCATTTACTCAAGAAGTACAGTTAAGAGGGATACCTCCAAAATGCAATTTACCAGCATTAACCAGCATTTTTGATGGAACTACTTGTGCTGTTCAACACGTCAAATCTTATGTTAGATGTATGCTACAGTGGGAGAATCATGATATTGTGCTATGCAAATATTTTGCATCCAGCTTAACTGGCGAGGCGTTGAAATGGTTTGAGGGATTACCAAAAAAATACCATAACTTTTTTGATCATTTACAAGCTACATTTTTAGGAGCGTATATTAGCAACGATTCATCACGGCCGGGTATTGAAGATGTGTTTGGGTTAAAACAGAGAGTTGGCGAGAGTCTGAAGCACTTAACCATAAGGTGGAAATCAATGTGCAGCGAGATGGCTGGAAGAGTAAATGAAAGATACCTGATTTTATCCTTCATTAATTCAATGTTCGCGACTAATCTGCTGTACATTCAAATTTTCAGAATCAAAAATACAATCACCATGACAGAATTGCGAGAGTTACAAGAAGAATATATTGCTTTGGAGGATAAAAAAAAAGAGATGGAATCATACCCAATCGCGAACACCATCTCGCTAGCGACAAGTGGAAGTTTGCTCCCTAAAATGATAAATAATGTAGCGAGCACCTCGCAGGCACAACAAGAGAAAGTAGTAATTGATAATCAACAAAAATTGGTAGCGATGGGCAGTCGAGATCAAGAAGAATATGAAAGGGAGAAGAATTATTACAATCGCGGTGGAAATAATAAGATTCAAAGACTTGATCAACCGCAAGAAACTTATGGCGGACAAAGGCAGAATAACTTTAGAGGGCAAGAAAATCAAAAGATAATATGAGAAGAAATTAAGATGCCACCACTTAATGCTAGTATAGAAAAAATTTGGGAAGTTATCATTCTAATGGAAAATATACCATCACCATGGAACATGGGAAAAGAACCACATCCAAGCAATCGAAGTCAAGAATTTTGTCCTTACCATCACTTTCATGGCCATTAAATAAATGATTGTAGGAATGTAAAGAGGATAATTTTGAGGACGATTGATCAGGAGAAGTTAAATCACTTTTTAGTAGGACATCCATAACCTCATCAATTACCGACAGCACCAGAAACTCGCAGAGTGAATGCTGTAAAAGGAGCAGAAACATTCGTGATAGAAGTGGGGGCTAAAGCAAAGAATTTGTCTTGTAACTTCATCGTGCATTCATACAGAACTGTGGAAGATTTTCATGATAATGTTTTAAGTAGAGTCTTCGCAAGAAATACAGATGGAAGAGAGATAATGAATATAGCGAGAGCCTCGCTATTAGAATAATGGCAGAAACAAACTCTATCTTTCACCGCGCAAGATGTACCAGAGCTTGGCGAGCAACATGACAACCCATTGGTGGTACGATTAGAGATAAATCCAAAGCAAATGCAAGAAGAAGATGAAGAAAATGATGGTAAAATTGAAGACTCTTGGGCCATCAACAGAGTTTTAATAGACACCAGAAGTTCAGTTGATATCTTATTCTATCATACCTATAGAACCATGGGTGGAAGAGATGAGGATTTGATACCATCAACGTATAAAATCTATGGATTTAACGGTACATCTAACAAACCAAAAGGGGAAATCGAAATGCAAATACCGTTAAAAGGAATATTTTCAAAAATCTTATTCTGTGTTGTGGACATCGAATCACCTTACAATGCTTTGATAGGACGACCTTGGTTACACAGGATATTGGGTGTAGCATCTAATTATCACTAGTGTATCAAATTTCCTCATCCTAAAGGTGTTGGAGTTATTAAAGGAGATTGGGGAGAAAGCAAGAAATGTTATGAAATCTTGCGAAGAAAGAGCTGAAAAGACAAAATCAAACAACAACAGAGATGTGAAAGGTTAATGATTGATACAATAAAGCGGAAAGAGGATGTGAAAGCTGATGGCGAGCGTCTCGCAGAAAAAGAAACAACAGTAAAACGTAGCAGAAAAGCAGAATCAGAAAATAGTAAGTAGAGAGGTAAAGTGATGAACTTTAGAGAACTCTATGAATGATTTGTTTGAAGAATATGTAATTGAACAAAATATTCTGCTTGAAAGAATCGCAAGATTTTACTAAAAGAAAGAAGATCAAAGTTATGAAATTCTATCAGAGTTAAAATACTTGCGAGAAGAGCGAATAAAATTTCGCAGAGATTAAAGAATGGGACGAACCTTTATGGAGTGCACCCTAGTTCGCGAATAAAATTTTGCAAGAGGAAAATGTAAGAACTAATAGCGCGTCATAGGAGGGGGTATCTCTCGACATGATTCAGGGGTAAGGTTATACCGCTGCTAGATCCTGAGTCATGCAGATGTTGGGGTTAAAGAAAACCTATCCGGGAGAGAGATCTTGGATTTCCAACTATATATGGTTATACCCTGGTTGGACGACTGAGAATCTCTTCCAAGAACTGCAAAGTATGACCAAGGCGCCGAGGTACACGGTTGAGCCAAGGGTGCCAAGGGCGTACGAAACTCCCTTGCCATTCTTGGTAAGTCTTGGCTACGATGCACCTGGCCTAAAGAAAACCCCACTTAGGGTGCAGTCTTGTAACTATAAGCCATATAGGCATAAAGTACAAGAGGCTGCGAAAACAGCTGGTTGTTGGTAAATCTGGATGGGAGGAGCTAGTCTTGTATGGCCGATGTTCCCTCCTTGAAGGGGAAACCAGGGGAAGATAAGGGCGACACCCTCCATTAGGGAGATGATAAGTGTCTTAAGACGGCAATGTCATAGGGCTTTGTGATCGCAATAACATTTAGGCCTGTCATATTGTCGCGTGACATAAATTATACAGAGGCAACAAGCTAAAAGTTAAGATGAGATCAATGGGTTTTTACATGAAAGTGTAAAGATGTCCTGCGATTTCATCGCAAGACGGTAATGTCACGAGGATTTTATCTCGCGAGAGAGCTTAGACTTATCATATTGTCGCAATACAATCAAAGAAGAACGATAAGGAAAGATCAATGGGTCAATACATGCAAATGTAAAGACGTCCTGCGATTTTGTCGCAAAAATAAAAAGGTGTGGCACAGTAAGACCTTTAATTAGGAAGGCATAATAAGACCACAAGATTACTGCGATAATACTTGCAGTTGTTGTTAGCGATAACATCGCAAATATCAAAGCAAAATTTATTTAAATCTAATATTTAATCTCTACTCAATTTTTTTTTTTTTCATATGGCAGATGAATAATAGAGGCAAGTATGGGAATGCATAAGAGCGATGAAATTATTATTCATCCACCATATAAAAATTGCATAAAGATTGTTAAAAGATAAATTTGCATAGATACTTAAAGGATAATAATTATATTAATTGATTAATTTGCAGAAAAAGAATTGTTTTCTAAAATCGTACAGATAGAAGCAAAAGAAATTTACAGAATTGGAGAAACTCGCAGCAATGTTACAGAAAGAAGAAAATAAATATACAAAGAAGATAGAGAGAAGAAGAAGAACTAGATAGATTCATCGCCATCCTCTTTGACAGATTTCTCTGCATCGCCAGATTTCTCCATTTCATCATCGCTATCTTCGTTCTTATCAGATTCTTCTTCTCCACTAGACTCTTCTCCTCCGTCATTATTATTATTATCTTCATCCTCATCAGAATCCTCAGCCTCGCTGTCAGAAATGTCAAGACTTGGGATTTGTGCGGGGATTTCCTTTGCAAGATCAGAATATATAGAAGGGGAAATTCCATGATCACTGTAAACCAACCTAACAGAATCATTACGAAAATAATGAGAGATCTATTGAAATTTGCGGTAGTAATGTCAAACTGCTCCTTCAATCGTGAATATTTATTATTGCGAGCAGCAAGGGTATTAGCGAGCTGATTCTTCTCCTTTTCAAGTTCCTCAATTCTATCAAGATATCTTTTTTCAGCTCCTGCAAGAATATGACAACAAGTTAGAAATTTTGTAGAGAAAAATAATGAAAATAAGAAAATAGCGAGAGGAAGAACAACTAACAACCTTCTCTTTCAGAAATCATATCCCTAATTAAAGCCGCCTGTTCAACTTGAAGGCTAACATTTACACCTAAATCATTCCTGGCATTATCAAGAATCTTCACAGCCCAAGAAAACTCATCATCTCTATTTATAAGAAGACGAGATCGAACTTGAGTTTCCCTCGCAAGAAGATCTTCATTCTCGCGGACAAGCTTATCTCTTTCCATTTGAACGTTAAGAAGAGTCTTATGGAAGTCATCTAGAGTCTTGGAACCCTTTTTAACAACAAGATCCTTCTCGTCAATAAGATCACTATTCCTTTTTCTTAATCTATTTATTTCTTTCTTTGAATCAAGATGAAGGCGCTTATATTTGTTGGTCAAACCTAAATTGAATCTGTGTTCAATTTTTAAGAGATTAAGTTTGGATTTTAGTTCATCTATGGAAAGGGATTCAGTCTTATTATCTGAGAAGTTACTTAAAGAGTTATTAAGGCTAGCAAGAAGAGTATTATCATATACAGGTTCAGGGAAAGATTGAAAGAATGTAGCCTCGTCAGTGAGACCATAAATATCTGCAAGTTAAAAGTGGGTGCTTGAATAAGCCGCGATAGAATAATGAGAATTAAAAGAAAAAGGGAAATAAGTAATACCATAGAGTTGCTGGTTAGATTTGTCAAGATCAGAGATCTTTTGTTTATCAACTGAAGCTTCAACCTCCAATTGTTTATTCTTCTTATGGAGCTCAGCAACTTCAGATTCTAATTTTTCTTTATCCTGGCGAAATTTAGCAGCCTTCTTTTCATAGTTGGCGCGTCTCTTATCTAAATCAGAAGAAACATCAAATGAAGCTCTTCCAATCTGCGAGAGAATAATATAAATTAAGAATCTAGCGATGGAGTAAATACATAAACAAATTGAAAAAATAAAACATACCAGGGTACCAAGAGAATTCAAGAGACTGGGAGTCAGCGATCTTGAGATTCCTTGGAGAGAAACATTATCCGCCAGAATAGGGGCATCGCAAACTTTAGCGAGAGCTTGGGATGTCTTGTTAATAACTTCATCCTCATCATTACAAGTTATGCTGTGGAAAATATCGCCAAAAATTCTAGATAAATGGGTCATTGAAGAATCAGATGAAGAAGAGTTCTTTATAGAAGGGAATGCAGAATTATTATTGTTAAAATCTTTATCATCATTATCCTTATCAACTTTAACACTCGGATTTTCTGGAATGGGTTGAGGAGTTGAAGAAGAAGAGGGGTGGGTTTTCCTTTTCTTCAAAGGAGGATCGCCAGATTCTTCACCACGAGGAGAAGAAAATTTCCTTTCGGGATGAGAAATAGATTTATCTTGATCGCTAGACCCTCCACCGCGAGGGGCAGAAGACTTCCCTTTGGGAGTAACAACTGATTTGTCCTTTAAAGATTTCTCTTTAGTTCTCACAGTTTTTATTGGCTCTAGTTCTTCGATTTCCTGCGAGCACAGATGAAGATAAGAAATAGGGGCAACAATATATTGTTAAAACTTACGAGAAGATATTTCTTACTTCATCTGTGAAGGATTTGAGAGCTAAAAAAGTGCTGGGCTTCCTAAAAATTTTATAACTGAGTTTCATCCTGTCAATCTGGAAAAGATAGAAGTCATTTAGCGATAGCGAGAATGTGAAAACGGAAGGATAATAAAGGATCATAATTATACAAAACATCAGAGAGATTATACCTCTTTAGCTCGTTCAGGCCAATTAAAGACCCAAGGTTGATATTCTGCAAGATTCGCGGGAAGTTCGCGAGAACCAGAAATATAAGGACCTTCGAGACACAACGGAAAAATAAACCACTTGTCATCGCTAGAATGGCGAGGGAAATGATTGTTTTTCGTATGAAAGTCAATATCTAGCATGAGAGCTTCTTCGACATCGAGTTTCTTCAGGCGAACACCCCAGCAGGTGCTATCCCTCTTCATAGGGAGTATCTTGTAATTTTTGAAAAAGTTTTCTACAGTATAATCTGCAGGGTTATTTGGAATATGTTTGTAAAGTTGATTTTGAGCATCTTCAGAATAGCATGATCCTTTACCAGCACCACGAGAAGCATATTCAAGTAGCAATCTAATGCAATCTCCACCTAATTGATATATTGCTCGCGAGAACCTCTCGTCATATATTATTTGGTAGAATAATGGGAGTTCTGGGTCATAGAGAGGAAGGGGAAGACCAGTTTCAAGTTGACCTAGCGATAGTATGATTTTTTCGCGAGAACATTGATCATCAGTAAATAATTTAAGAGAAAGTTCAGATCTAGAATCCTGATTTGGAATTAAAGACAAGTTAAAACCTTTAACTTTGAGTTTCTCGCGCATCTCATTAAAGGCCTTCAAATTTTTCGTACCAGCAACAACCATTTTTGAGTATGGGAATGAAAGAAAAGATTGAAAATAAGAAAGAAATCACAACAGTAATAGAAGTGCAATTCACGGAAGAACAGTAAAATTTGCAGAGAGGGTATGGAAAGAAAGAAGAAGAAATTAAAAGAGAAAAAGGAAAGGAATGAGAAGAGTATTTATATAAGAAGAAATCTCTCGAAGAAAATGAAGGCAATTAATGCAAAGAAAAGACGTGGGTGTTCAGATCGCAGCGGTTAGAGGAGACGTGTCAAAAATTTATTGGAAGGAAGAATTCGTGAAAACAGCTGGCGAAGAACATAGAAACGTGTCAGAACGGAGAAGTCTGAAAAGATAAGCAGTTATGGAATTTTAAAAAGTTCTCATGATCTTCCCTTCTTCGCAGAAAAGACATGAGAAGAGGCAAGATGTAGGACCAAAATATCGCTACAACGTTATTCCTGCGATGTTAACAACGTTTCTGCGAGCGTCACTGCCAATTCTTTAACAACGTTTCACGAGCATCACAGAATATCCAAAAGAAACTGATGATGGAAGAAATAAAAGAAGAATATGTTGATCCTGCGATGGTCATCATTCTTGTGATAGAGAATATTGTAGCGATCGCGATGAGACCGCAGAATAGATCCGAAATGGGAGGAGAACTTAGCTGTCATCCATTATGTCAATCCCTATATAAAGGGCTCGATAGATCCAGAAAATGATGATGTATTTTTGAGAGTTGAAAGAGTCTTGAGGAGAGATAAACTTCAAGAGAATATTTGTAATCTTGATTCTTTCCAATTCTGTATACATTTCTGAAATTTGAATAGTAAAGTGTCGTTTAAATCTTTAAAGCTTAATTGATTTCCAATAGATTTCTATAGAATCTTAACAAGGGTGTAGTGTGGGAATTCCTGCAACTACAAACATCTTACTTCCAAGCCAACTACAGCTGCGCATCGTGCCTCCCAACACAACCTTGTATTTCCACCTGAACCATTCATAACTGCATATTCATATCACCAGATGCATCTCCTCCTTGAACTGCGCCTGCAAATGCCATTTCCCTACAGTATCCTATTCACACTCTCAGCTCAGTTTAAAGTGCTCCACTGCACAAACTTCTCAGTCTTCTAAGTGTAATAGCAACACCATCTCCTTGTATACCAAATACAAACAACACCATCAGCAGTAGCAACGCATCAACAGCGTGCTCGATAACATCACTCTCGCCATCTCTCTCGCAGCAACATCATCCATATTCATCACTAGTTCATAGGCAAACCCATTTACTATTCCTACAACATCATCTCATCCTCATTCTTGAGCCATAACTCACTCCGGTCTTTCGTAGCTTCAAACACCACCTGAAATATACAGCTGCAGCTTCTGTCTTCCATCCATTTGCAACAGACGCCGGTTCATCAACTCATTTACATATGTATCTCAAAGCACCACCAGTACCTCAAAGCCATTAGATCACAGCAACAAAAATTAGCAAGAAATCCTGTCTACTAAACCTGCAATTTCAACTTCATTCGAGTCAAACATTCAATCACAACCTGCGACAGCCCTACCAAAACCAATGGCAGTAAACACCATTTGCTTCGCCATTTGGCACTTCCATTCCAACCGCGGCTTCTCATATTTACGCTTTTGCCAAACCAATTGTAGCAGCATCAAAAGTCCAAGCTTCAGTTGCAAACTTTATTGATCTACACCAGTGCCTTACAGCAACCATCCAAACTCAGTAAACCTTCCATTAACACCTCCAACAGCACAGTAGCTCAACTCTCATCACTAATTAAAGCAATAACAGTTCACCTAAATCATCCACCTAAGTCCATCTTCCCAGCTCACTGATCTTGAGAAACAACCAACATTCTTACTCCCCTGCAATTCAGTTATAGAAACCCTTGAATCATCACCATAGGTTTATTGCAGCATCAACTCCCTTAAATCTCCATTTCTGCCTTCTTATTCATAATGACCAACAACAACTACTCCATCACAATCTTCAAACCCATTTAATCTCAGATTACATCAAACCCATCTTCAATCTCTGAATTCGCAGCAAACCCATAATCACCAACAACTTCAATTTAGAGTTCTTCTCTTCTTATTTTCTCGAGCTCAAACCAACCCCATCTCTCTGTTCTGTTCAAAACCCTCTCTAATTCCTTTATTACTCATCACAATCGACACATTTAAACCATAAATCATCTTCAATTTCAGTACCACCTCACAAAACCCATTTCCTTTATCTCGCTATAACCCTTGAATATATCCCCTTTCCGATCTTTCAGATTTACAGTGGCAACTGCTTCTTTTGTTTCTCACTTTTTTTTGGCTAATCAACCAAACCAAACTCCAATTCACCTCCATGAAATCACAGACTCAATCTGTGTTCTGTGTTCTCAGTTTAAGAAAATTTGGGAAAGAATATTTTCTCTCGACCTAGATGTAGGTCTTGAATGTGGGATGACTATTTGCACCCACTATTAGACACCCCAGGCTGGATAAGGGCAATCCATAAATATTAGGCTTGTCGGTTCCGAATAACCTCCAAATTAAATCTTTGTTCAACTCAACTGTCAGTTCTGGGAAACTGACAATATATTCTTTACCTCCTTCTTGTGCAACCTAGCCCGCTATAAGTATCTCTTTCCTGTGAATTATCTTTTCTGCGCTTTTCACTCTAAATGAGTGTTTTCTTCGTCTTTTGTTCCATATGACTCCAAAGCACCTAATAAACTCAAACGCACACATAAGATACATAATTTACATGAAAACTCGCAAAGAAAGCATAAATACTAGATACAAAATTAGGTGTTTATCACACCTATCAAATTCCCCCACACTTAGACTTTGCTAGTCATCGAGCAAATCAAACAAAACAATTCGAAAATATACATACAAATCCGTCTCGTCGAGGCTACGATCACTTTCAGCATAAATAATAAGCCTTTGAACCCCTAGGTGTCCCTAGTGGACTAGTTATAGTCTCGTGAAGGTTTACAAGAGGTCTACCTACAAAACCTATATTTCCAACTCCAGCTACCTATGACAAATCTATGAACGAATACATAATGTCTATTGGAGGAGGTACCTTGATGCAAATTTAATTCATATATAGAAAGTCGAACAAACCACAATACTCGGAATCTGACTAACCACAATCACAATAAAAAGATTAAGAAGATGGATATAGAGGTAGATCTTTGCGAATGTTAACAAGTGATCGGTGTTTCCCATATCTGTCTGAAGGTCACCGCCAAGATGAACCTATGAATATTATTGGATTGAGATACTGGTCTGAATTCCAATATCAACACAGCTGGCATATACAAGGAAACCAGCGGTCGACAATCTTAATTCTAGATCAACTCAACTGGCATATACAAGGGAACTAGGAGTTGATTTTATTAAACAATAATATTTTTTATTTTTTATTTTTTTTATTTTTTTTCTTTTCTTTTTTGAGACATCATGATTGGATCTTTTGGATCCAAGCGCATGCTTCTTGTCAGCAGATTACATGATAGCTCCTATGGATCTTGCATTCCACGATTGTTTAGGCGACTGAGACAGGGAGAACACACACATATTGCTATCCAAGTGTCATTTTTATTCCGATTGGTCTAATTGGTCGGTCTTTTTTTTTTTTTTTTTAGTAACTCAATCACTCTATTTCATCCTAGCAATAATAATAATTCGATATTCAGTGACCCACCAAATCACTTAGAGAACAATAGATAAATATGGTAAAATAAAAATAGAACGTGATATTGTGACATTCCGAGATATGGTAACAACTATCGTATTATTTCTAACACTTGAATAATTTTGTCCTTTTAGTTAATGGGTTCCTCAACTCCCGCATCCAAGATGGTTCCATCCATTTAGGATAGTGTCATCCTAACGGCCCATGATTCTAGGTTTCAGAGTGTATAAAGCAAATTTTTTTTTTTTTTAATGAACACAAGGTAAAACTAACAAGGCTAAAAACTCTATATGAGAACACTCCCCCACACTTAAACTTTACATTGTCCTCAATGTAAAATCTAGTCATTCAAAGTAAAGTTCAAGATGGGAAATTCATAACATGATATATATACACAATAAGAAAATAAAATGCATAATAAACACTAAACAAGGTATTTAGTTGGTATCTAATCCCAACTCAGCCAATATATATACCTCATCGTCAAGAAAAAATTCCATCTACTTAGAAAGGCTAGTGTTTATTCTAAATTGTTCAAAAATCTCTAAAAGATGGAGTTTTGATATGCAAATATCCAAAATAAGAAAATAAAGATAAAAGACTTAAAAAAATAAATAAAAAGATAGAGATATATACACAAAACCAGTGTGTTGCCTCCCATTTAGCTCTTGGTTTAAAGTCGTCAGCCCGACATGCAAGTTGAATTCTCCATACACCAATAATCGGAAAAGTTGGGGATCCACCCATAGCACCTGTTTTGCAAACACTAGCTTCACACAAATATTAGTAATATAAAACAGAAACGAAGCTAATAACCGATAAAAGCTTCCCCCACAATTGGAAGTGCATAAAGAATATACGAGTCGAGTACTTCCACGGTTTCTTGTTCACAAACCTGCATAGTATGAGAATCAAGTATCTCTAATGGAGGATATCGAGAAACAAAGTCATTCAACAATATTCTCGAAGCACATACATTCAAACTAATAAGAGGTAAAGGAGAAGAATCAATATGCAAAGGGTTATACAAACCTTGCACAATATCTTTTATTACGAAATCCTCTTTATCCTTGAAAAACTCAAGTGAATTCGTCACCTCTTGTATATCATGGTCCTCTATCAAACCTTGCAACCATTCTTCGTCCGTTTCTGCCTTAACCAAAGTCTTGACATCAACATCATCATTACAATCATATGCAAGCTCAATTGGGTCTTCCACAATATTGGTCATAACGGTTTCATTCTCAACATACTCTTCTTCATTAGACTCAAACCTTGTCGCAAAGTTCTGTAAAACACTAGTTTCATCATCCTCATGTAGCTTTTGAATAGGTGCTTGATCATTATAAAGATAAAGAGTTGAGTCAACTACACTAATGTCATAAAATATCTCCAAAGGTTGGTCCTTTTCAACACAATCATCTTCATTTTCAGACTCCATTGTACACTCCTCGGGGATGTCACCATAAATTGATTCAAGCGATGTAGTTTCATAGTCATCGTCACTATCATAGTTAACATAATATTGGCTACCACTTCCCAAAGATTGGTCTTTCGCAGAATTTTGCATGTCCTCTTTGTATTCTTCAATGCCTTGTCTTAAATTGGAAACAACTTTTTGAATCTCTTGGAGTGATCCATCCAAATTTTGAAAATAGCGTTCCATTTGTTGGAAAAGCTCGTTCGACAAGGAAAAATTAGAATTACTTACTTTAGTATTGCTAGGCCAATTATATTCCCTTTGAATGGGTGAATGATCATAACTATGATCAGAAATTAGGCCAAACATACTATGAGCATATTCGGTCGATGAAACTGGTTCCATGCTTGGTTGTCTACAAACTGGCTCCATGCTTACCATAAATTATTTCATTTCATCTACCAAACTAGAGGAAATATTAATAGAAGCACAACTATTCTCCCCTCCTTGTGGTTGCTCACTTACATATGTACCGTAAGAAGGTTGGAATGTATGAGAACAACTAAAAGGGTACGTGGAGTATTGACCATAGCCAAAGGATTGGTTTTGATTGTACTCCCCATAAGGGTGATAGTTGTCATAGTGTTGTTGAGGTTGATAACCGTACCCATTGTTCCAATATGCTCCGTCCATAGAAATTGGTACCTGAAACAAGAGTTCTCAAACCTATTTTAATAACCAGAAAATAAGAAAAACAAAAATAAGAAACATAACTAAAAACAAAAATAAGAAACCAACAAAAAAAGTGACAACCTCTGCCTCCCCGGCAACGGCGCCAAAATTTGATCGTTGTCGTAGGCGTCAAAAATTGTTTTACACTTTCTTACTACTCAAAATATATAATGAAGCAATGACAAGAAAGGATCGTTCCCACAGAGAGGACTAGGTTGTCAATATGTTTTCGATTTCTTATATAAACAAAGGGGGGATTTTTCTGATTTTTAATATACTAAAATAAAATAAAAACAAAGAAATAAAGCAAGCAAATCAAAGATGTAAAGATATTAGGTAAGGATTTCTCTTTCATTCACTAACATGTTCTTTTCTTAAAAACTATAATTGATATTTAATCTCTATTTATCAAAATCCCTAGGATACCTTGATCGCAAGTATATCCCGCTAATTTCCTCTTAACATCAACAAACACATTAAAAGATGCGAATATGAATTCTATCTAAGAGAACAACCTAACGTGTAAAAGCACTAATCAAGTTTAATTCCCTAGATGCATTAAGTTCTATGGAATCAGGCCAATCAAAGCAATCGAATGTGGAAAGCGCACTAATTCAATTTAACAAAGGTCACGATTCACTTGTGCTTACTAGGATGTATCACTACAAGCAATATTCACAATTATGCTACTTGTATTCAAGGATTATCACTTTTACGTATAATAAACCCTAAGCCAATAGATGTGATTACAAGTTCTACCAATTTGCAACTTGACAAAACAAGCAATCAATCATGTTGTAATATGTTAATCATACAACTATATTTTCAGAGAATCATGAACGATAAATATTAGACAAAACTAATATATTGAATCAAAGAATCATGTTATGTGAAATCCAACTAATCCATAACCAAAAGAAAATTAAGTACTCATATCATAGGAGTTCATAACAAGAAGGAAGAGAAAACCTATCATGTTTCTAAACCCTTGAAAATAAAAGTAGAAGATAAGATTAGATAAGATATTCCAATAGAACCCAAAAGAAAGGTTATATATCTTCTCTTGTTGTGTGAGTACTGAGTAGGTTTTCCTAAAGGCGTACACATTCCAGCCCATTAACAGCTATATCCCAGTCAATCCAGGTCCAAGTCCTTCTCTGTCAACTCGGTACAACTCACCGAGTCAACTCAGCCATAAACGATTTTTGCCGAGTTTTGACCATTTTCTGATCATTTACAACCATATCTCAGGCCATTTTCCGGGTCCTTTCATTCAGTCATGCAAAGCCCCTAACATTCATCTATTCAGCACTTCCAGTACTCCTGCAGTTCAATCAACCAACAACCTGTACTTCATTGCAGTAACATCTTACTTCTAATCCAACTACAGCTGCGCACTGTGCCTCCTAACACAACCTTGTGTTTCCACCTGAACTATTCAGAACTGCACATTCATATCACCAGATGCATCTCTTCTTGAACTGCGCCTGCAAATGCCATTTCCCTGCAGTATCATGTTCACACTCTCATCTCAGTTTAAACTGCTCCACATCACAAACTTCTCAGTATTCTAAGTGTAACAGCAACACCATCTCCTTGTATACCAAACACAAACAACACCATCAACAGTAGAATCTCATCAACAGCGTGCTCGATAACATCACTCTCGCCATCTCTCTCGCAGCAACATCAGCCATATTCATCACTAGTTCATAGGCAAACCCATTTACTCTTCCTACAACAACATCTCATCCTCATTCTTGAGCCATAACTCACTCCGGTCTTCCATAGCTTCAAATACCACCTGAAATATACAGTTGCAGCTTCTGTCTTCCATCCATTTGCAACAGCCGCAGGTTTATCAACTCATTTACATCTGTAGATCAAAGCACCAATAGTACCTCAAACCCATTAGATCACAGCAACAACAATTAGCAAGCAATCCCATCTACTAAACCTATAATTTCAACTTCATTTTAGTCAAACATTCAATCACAACCTGCGATAGCCCTACCAAAACCAATGGCAGTAAACACCATTTGCTTCGCCATTTGGCACTTCCATTCCAACCGCGGCTTCTCATATTTACGCTTCTGCAAAACCAATTGTAGCAGCATCAAAACTCCAATCTTCAGTTGCAACCTTCATTGATCTCTACCAGTGCCTTACTACCACCATCCAAACTCAGTAAACCTTCCATTAACACTTCCAACATCACAGTAGCTCAACTCCCATCACTAATTCAAGCAATAACAGTTCACCTAAATCATCCACCTAAGTCCATCTTCCCATCTCACTGATCTTGAGCAGCAACCAACATTCTTACTCCCCTGCAATTCAGTTCTAGAAACCCTTGAATCATCACCATAGGTTTATTGCAGCATCAACTCCCTTAAATCTCAATTTCTGCCTTCTTCTTCATAATGACCAACAACAGCTACTCCATCACAATCTTCAAACCCATTCAATCTCAGATTACATCAAACCCATCTTCAATCTCTGAATTCACAGCAAACCCATAATCACCAGTAACTTTAATTTAGATTTCTTTTCTTCTTATTTTCTCGAGCTCAAACCAACCCTATCTCTCTGTTCTGTTCAAAACCCTCTCTAATTCCTTTATTACTCATCACGATCGACACATTTAAACCATCAATCATCTTCAATTTCAGTACCACCTCACAGAACCCATTTCATTTATCTCGCTGTAACCCTTGAATATATCCCCTTTCCGATCTCTTAGATTTACAACGACAACTGCTTCTTTTGTTTCTCACTTTCTTTTGGCTAATCAACCAAACCAAACTCCAATTCACCTCTATGAAATCACAGACTCAATATGTGTTCTGTGTTCTCAGTTTAAGAAAATTTGGGAAATAATATCTTCTCTCGACCTAGATGTAGGTCTTGAATGTGGGATGGCTATTTGCACCCACTATTGGACACCCTAGGATGGATAAGGGCAATCCGGAAATATTAGGCTTATCGGTTCCGAATAATCGACAAATTAATTCTTTGTTCAACTCAACTGTCAGTTCTGGGGAATTGACAATATATTCTTTACCTCCTTCTTGCGCAACCTAGCCCGCTCCAAGTATCTCTTGCCTGTGAATTATCTTTTCTGCGCTTTTCGCTCTAAATGAGTGTTTTCTTCTTCTTTTGCTCTATATGACTCCAAAGCACCTAATACACTCAAACTCACACATAAGATACATAATTTACATGAAAACTCGCAAAGAAAGCATAAATATTAGATACAAAATTAGGTGTTTATCACACCTATCGGACACATGTAACATGCTGCAAACCCTAATTAGGGTTTTGGATCGGTCGCGCGTATGTAACTTCAACCAATTGGTTTTACAAGCTATGCTCCTCCCTTGAGGAGGCCGATCATGTGGGGCCCACATTAGGCCGATCGTGAGCATGTGCGTACTTGTTCCACGGTCTTAGGTGTGATCTAAGCCATCCAACCATGCTTGCGAAGTTGGATGGTCGTGACCAATTTAATACGCTAGTGGACTTCCATGATTTTCCAAAGCATCACGCCAGCTATGTTTCGAGCCATCGTTCATTGCTCCATGGCTTGGTCATGAGAGAACCAATCAGGTAGGTGGAAAGTTGGCCCGCCAATGTGCATGCCAACACTTCACCGATCGATCGTGAGATGATCCAAGCTGTCCAACTTGGCTTGCGAAGTTGGATGGTCGCGACTTCTTTGAGACTGTTTTGACAGCCTTGCGCATACGAGCCACTCCATACCATCTCGACCATCATTCTTCAAGGCTGTCGTTTGGTGGTTTTTTGAGGGCATAACATATGTTTGACCGGCTAGGGCATAAACGGGCCCGCTGGTGGTCATTGAGGTGATTGCCTGCTCCTGTTGAGGATCGTCTAGGCTGGTTAAATCATGCGGCCAACCTGCATGGCCGTGACCATTTCTGAGACTGACATGGGAAGTCCAGATTTCCCTTAGGAAATATGCTCAATCGGGATAGTATAACACACCGAGAGATGTAGCATGTACGGTTTTTTCGTGCATGCCTCATTATTGACACTTGGATATTTATGTTACCCTGCTGAGAGCAACAATCAGTCATCATGCCGCACCAATAATGAGAGTTCTGCTGAGAACAACACAAGAAATACAAGGCAATTCATGCATTAATTAATAATGCTAAAAATTCACAGGGTATTTGGGATTATTGCTACATGCTCCATCCTGGATGAATTTTGTGTATTTAATTCACAAAATATTTGGGAATTTTGCTACATGCTCCATTCTAGGTGAATTAATAAAGCAAAGAAGCAATTATCACTTATCAAATAGCCTTATCCTCTGTTGGACGTCAGCTATAAAATTTGAATTTTACAATTTTATCCCTGAACTAAAATCCACCATCAACATTAAGTCCCCTAACTAGCACATAATGGTTGCATTATTGTGGGGTAAGCATGAGATGGTGATGCATATAATGTAAAAATAAAAGATAAAGGAAGTTTACCTGGAAGGATTATGGCCAGATATGTTAGCAATCATCCGCGCGAGTATTCCATGCGTGATCATAGGCCTTGGTGGGACCGATTTCCTTCCTTAGTCGTTCGAGCTAGGAAAGGAATCCTCATTCTACTAGGATTCTCCAACTATTTGTGTATAAAAGTTCGTCCGTTCTTCCTTGTTCTCGTATATATTTTTTTTAGTGCAAACCCTAATTCTTGGGTATACTTTTTTGCTCTTGAGAAATCATCCCGTTGTAGACGAAGCTTCTTTGCAAGCCATACCATGATTAATTCCACTAATAAGTTTGGTAGCGAAACTGTCGATATTGTTAGCATTGCTTAGTAGAACACGCCATGAACATACTGTTTTTTGATCATTTTTGATTGTTGATGCAGAACCTAGCCTTAGTTTATAACTTGAAAAACTTCGTAGACCGTGTCATGATGCGTGCAAATTTGAATAAACATGGGCCTATCGTGTATGCTTGATTGAACGTCGACCCTGTTGTGCATGCTTCGAACGTCGGCTTTCCGGTGCTTGCTTCGTTCGAATCATGGGGCTTGCTCTTTTTCCCGACCGTGGGGCTATGCCTGCTTCGGTCGAGATCCTGCTTCGTGCTTGTTCCGCTCGAGTGTCAGCCTTGCCCGATCGGCTTTGCTATGCATGCTTTTCTCGTTGGACCCTCCGCGTGCCTGCTTTTATCGAACGCGGGCTCGTTGTGCTTATATTCTCCCATGAACATTGATATAACCAAGTCCCTAGGATAGAGTTCGTTCCATTTTCTGGGCTAGATGCATTGTTTCCTATTACACGACAACTTCCCTCAAATATTTGATAAACATCCACTGATTGTTATCCCGAATCTGTAGCCTTTGCAGATGGCAGGTGAAGACTCCTTTTCTTCCCGGGATCTTGTTAACTTATGAAATATAAAGAAGACGCTGAGTCTTATCCCATCGCAGAATTATTTATTTCCTTGTCCCAGGTATTGCTCCATGTCCATTACACAACTTGATCTGATTGATCATGATTATTTTTTTATGTTAATACAATCATAACTTCTTCTCGCAGAATATCATGGAGGCCGCCGGCAAGGACTACCCTGGTATCTCTCCCAAAAGAAGTTTCGAAGTGAATAAACCTGAGACTGATGATGCGTTCGAGGAGGTGATGGCTAAAATTGATATTCTTCTTCGCGAGGATGATCACGTTATACGGGGCATGTCGATTTTATATATGCGTATTGCTCGAGAACGTACTCGAGATCTTCTGGATTCAATCGACAAATAGGAAAAATAGAGGTTTGAGGAAGCATCGCAACCACCGGCAAGCGCAAGAGCTGAGAGGTTTGCCTCATGTCTAAAAAGGAGAAGGATTGAGCATAAACGACCTTCGAATGGAGATAAGTGTGATTACACGATCCACAATGGTGTCATCATCCTCGATTCTGATACAGACGAGCCCGAGCTCCCAAAGGTTATCAGCACGATCTCCAATGTCGTAATAGCTCTTGAAGAAGATATAGATGTTTTCCCTACTGAGGATGTTGTCAAAGCGGAGAACATTGCTACAAAAATATCTGAAGTGGAAGCTGAGACAGATCCGAAGGAAGAAGCAGTAGCGACCCACGATGATGATGTTGAAGCAGACCTCTGCGGTGGGGAAGACACAATCGATCTCCTTTATGACTAAATCTTCTTGTTCATTCTATTTTCTTCCTTTCTGAATATTTTCTCGTAATTTGTGAACATTTTCTCCTTGTACTTAGTGGCGACTGAGTTCAAGGTCTTCTTATTCTCTGCTTTCCCGTTTGAACAAGGGTTTTTATTTATGTTATTTTTGAGGCAAATATTTCATTAAGACTGCCTCTGGATCTTCTCAGGCGTAGTGGTGTGCCTTCATATGATTGCATATGATTCTTGTGATAAAAAAAAGTAATGCCATAATAAAACACCACGAACCTTCCTGTGCTCTTCTGGCGAAAGTTTGATTCTAGAGTAGACTGCTTAAGGCGCTTTACCTTTTTTCTCTGCATATATTCTATTCCTCCAACGTTTTCCGAAGGGTGTGGAATGTTTCTTTTTAGGGTTATCTGGTTTAATCTAGTGGGTAATGATGGCGACTCAGGATTGACTCAGGATTTGTGTCATGCCCATGGGTAAAGAAATTTCTAAAAGAAAATATTACTTTGATAAATTGAGAAATCGGAACCCTAATAATTATGAATGCAAGTAGTGCAATCATTTTGAATGAATTACAAAATTGCATGGAAAGGGAAATTGTTGGAGGAATCTTGGAGGAACCATCACGGAGAATGCTGGAGAAAAAGAACAGCGTTTATAGGTATTGCAGGGTTTAATCCATCATGAGTGGATCGTCACGCCCTCAAGATTTTCAGTGTTGATGATCTTGCAATAGCCGCCTAGGATGACATCTGCCACCAGGTATAGTTCATATTCCTTTGCTGTTGGTGAATCAGGTTAAGCCGTCATTTTCACTGCTATGTTTCCAACTTGGAATGTGGCCACCTTTACTACCATATCTCCAATTCAAAACGAGTTTGGACTTGGTACAACTCTTTGATTCTGTTATACGTTTTCTCTGACTGCTTCCAAGCTCTTGGAAAAATGGTTGAAAGGACTGGCACCCTACTCACATCTCTTAGTGGCGGTTAGGTTGTTGATCAAAACAAGTCCCTGAGTCTCAGCAGGAAGAGGTTTTACTGTTTGTAAAAAAGGTTGTTCAATGGGAATTACTTGGATTCGAAACCTTTTAAGGTATGAGTTGGGGATTTCTCCAGGAAGTTGCGTCACGTTTTCAAGGTGTCGATATGATAACAAATAATCTTCAGGATTTGACGGTTCATTGGAGACTCTTTCAGGTACTGAAATCGGCAAAGGACACACTCCCAGTGCTGCCTTGTTGTCATATATCCACGGGCGTCCCAGGACCATATCGTAATTCAGATACTCTTTTACTATGTAAAATTTAGCATGTGTTAGAGCATCACCGATTATAACTTCAAGGTTAATGCATCCATAGGCGTCTCTGAATTCTCCTTCTGAGTCCCTGATCACGGTTGGGCTGCAAATAACTTCCTGTTTCGAAATCTTTGCGGTTCTCAAAGTCTTGACGGTGATGATGTTTAATTCGGAGGATGCATTAATCATTGTGTTGTCTAACTCACATCCTTCAAATGAGTGATGGTCAAGAGTCCCCAGTTCCCCTTGCTGGTTGCATCTTTCGACTGGGTTTTCGTCATTTCCCTTTCTGCATATAAGCGCCTACCTGACACGATGCGGTTGAGGGATGAAAATATGTTTTGACACTGTCCCTTGGAGAAATACAAGATTTCACACAAATGTTCCATCATAGATTGTACAGTCTTGTGAACAGAATCCTCAGAGATCATGCAACTCCTAATAGGAAGGGGATCCCTATGAACACCTTCATTTCCTAACTAGGGCTCTCCTGCCTCCACATTTTCTCTAAAAATGTGTTTCAATTTGTTGTAATCCTTGGTCGGGTGATGAACGAACCTATGGTAACAACGATATTTGGGATTTTCCATCTCTTCCTCGGTCGGCGGACGTCTGATAAGAGGTAGCTTGATCGATTCATCTTGAATCCATGCTTCCAAGAGTTCTATGACTTTATTCATGGGAAAGGGGAAGTTAGGAACTGTGTCTCCGGATTCTTGCATAGGAGCCTTGCCCACTCCCTTTTGAGATGAAGTCGTCGTCTACGCCAGTATTGTACGCTTGGGTTGTTGTTCTGCGGCTGGAGCTTTCCTTTTTCTTCCTTTACCCACCACACTCACAAAAGGACCGGTGTTATATTTCTTGTTAATGAGATGCCTGCTTCCTCGACTCCCACGTGCATCTTCGTTTCGAAAAATTATGGTTCTCTCCAACAATGCTGGGGATGTTATGGACGATCGCTTAACGGCTTCATGGAGCTCAAAATATGTTTTAAAGCCCAGATTCTCTAACAAAGCATGGTATATGGGAATCATCCCGTTAATGCATAACTCCACCAAATGGCATTCAGTGACATTCAGATCATGATAATCCAATGCTTGAGTCCAAAACCTCTTAACGAAGTTGTTCGGATATTCGTTGCTCCGTTGAAAGATTATTCCCAAGTCTGAAAAGGTGACCTGCTCAGACACGAAGAAATACTTCATGTAGAAGGCACTGACCATCTCACTCCAATTGGACACACTATTAGGTGCGATGTTATTGTACCAAGTGTATGCTCTTTCAGTAAGTAACTTCGAGAACTCTTTCAGGTGGAGAACATGATTATATTCGTTATCTCCTAAATATTCCAAAAATATATAGACATGTTTACGAGCGTTACCCCTACCATCATAAAGGGATAATTGAGGAGAGGTGTAGCCTCTTGGAATGGGGATCCGTTGCACATCTTGAGGGTATGGGGGCAGGTGCTGGTGCATGTCCGCTGGATTTCCTTTGCGCCGGTTTAAGAGAAGTCGCTCCAGGTCCTCACGCGTAATGAAGTTGGATGGATGGTTCCTTTCTCTTGGGAATTCAGGAGTATCACGAGCTTCTTCATCCAAGTGGGCCCGCATCGTTGGAGTGTCTGCTCCGTGTGTATTGAACATGTTCCTTTTTAGCTCCAGGGACTGAAGTGACCCTTGTGGCAATCGTTCAGTTGAAGTTTTGAGAAAAGTAAGTACCTCCTTCTGAGTTGCAGCCATATCCGTTTGGGCTCTAGCAAGAACTTCATGCCTTTCTATCAGATCCATAATGGTAATATGGGGTTGTCCTCCTCTGGTTGTTTCAGTCCCTCATCCAGACGGAGGAATAGAAGTTACCCTAGTGACAACTGGAGGAGTTACACTTGAAGAAATGCTGGGATTTGCGGCTTCTATGGCTCTGGTGATGGGAGGTGTCACTGATGAGTGCCAAATATTACATGTTCATACACCTTATCATTGGCACTTAACTCATCTTCCGCGCTTCAAAGTCATATATTATCCCAAATTCTGCATTTTTACCATTTTCAAGAATAAATATTTGTATTAATTAATTTTGTGTTTTTAAGTACTAAATAAAGCTTGGAAGAATTGAGAAGACAAAAGAGAAGAAAGTTGGAAGCGTTGCAACCCGCTCGCGCATCAGTGGCAACCTGTTTACAAATTCATGGGATTAAACAACCCATGATCCAAAACCCAAGACCCAAATCCATTTCCACCCCACCCCCATTGGATTCTTTCCAAAACATCCACCTCACCCCCATTGGATTCTTTCCAAACATCCACCTCACCCCCATTGTATTCCATTTCATCCATCAATTAAAGAAAACATCCCCATTCTCTCACTCAATCACTCCCAATTTGTTTCCCACAACCAAATATATTCCATTCAATCCATCAATTAAGAAAACATGTTTTGTTGAGTGGATGCTTTCCAAATTTCGAATCCAAGTGCTTGAGGGAATTTTGTGTATAAATAGAGAGGGTTGTTGTGTTGAAAAACCATCCAAGAATAGCTTGTTCATGTTAGTTTATCAAATTTCAATTTTGTTGTAATGTTCTTCATGTTCTAATTTCATTTACTAGGGTTTTGATGAAGCCCTAATCTCATTGGTATGTATTCATATCTTGTATCTTGTTCTTGAAAGTTTAGAATTGTTTAAAGATATAATTTAATCCAAGTTTTTCAACATCTTGCTCTCACAATGTATGCCATGTATCCATTGTAGTTAGAATATCTCTATGTTGATTATGCTACAACTCATGCTTAACCAAATATTGATCTTTAGATTAGTTGTGCTTAATTAGACAATTAATGCTTTGGAGAAATACTTTAGTTGTGATTAAATTATCCATTGGAGAAACACCTTAGTTATATGGTAGACTTGAATCTACTATAAGGACAAGAATAATATTACAAGTTGAATGCATATCATAGGTTATTGGTGGATTTGAATACCCTAGTATCCATATTATCATTGTTTACATATCTTGTTATTTGCATCTTTTACTTTTATTATTTCAGTCACTTGAAAATCATATCGTCGTATCGACAAAATCAAACCCCTTTTGGTTACTCTCTGAATCAGGATTTAGAATCAACTTCTACACTCTCCAAGTCTCGTGGTTCGACCTGTGCTTGCCCTGTGTTGCTTGTCGACACTGTGCACTTGCAGTTTATACATAGAAGTAGGTATATTTCCGAGCCTACCAAGTTTTTGGCGCCGTTGCCGGGGACTCGGTAGTGGTGTAGTTCATTTCTCATCTCCTGTCACTATTCATTTTTCATCTCCTGGAACTGTTCACATATCACTGTAGCAGTACAACTATTCACAGTCAATTTTACACTTATTTTTTTTATTTTTGCTTTTGCTTTAAAACTTCGAAACCCTAACTACCTCTTTTGAGCTCAACAGGTGCCGGAGTAGTTGTTGTAAAGGCGAAGGAAAGGAAGCGAAAGAAGTTTTTATTTTAAATTAAATTAAAAAAAAAAAGTTTATTTTATTTATTTTTAGATTGTATTAGGATTCCTCTACTCTTGTAATTTTCTTTTTCTTTTGCACTCTATTTTGGACTTTGGACTTGGACATTCTATTTTTATTTTTATTTTTAAACCCTACGGAAGGGTATTATTAAATATCAACTATTTGCAGATTAGGACGGTGATTACAATATCACCTCGGCCCCTCGGGTTCGTTCATGACATAGGAGTCGTGGCCCGAGTCGACAACAACGGTTCATCCCCCGTCTGGAACGGGAGGTAAGTTTGTTGAAACACTCGCGAATCCCTTGTTAGCGAGTTACTGTATTCCTTCGTTTGCATATATGTTGAGGAATTGAATACGGCTGTTTTATTTTCCTAGTAAAGGGAAAGGACTGGCCATACAAGATAAGGGTTCGGATTTCATCACCGTACTCTTCTTGCCCGCCTTAGGAAAACGATACATACACGAACCTAAGCTTTAAAATTTGAAATAGAACAAGACCTATAAGGTAACGAGCTTAGTAGGAGAGTCGTTCGAAAAATATTGGTTAATCTTTAAGCATACTTCGAAGTTCATGTCGGTTTCTGTAAATTGAATGTGTGACTGCGCCTCCTTGTAATACGGTGAGGCCTTGGGTATCAAAGATCTAGCAGCTTCCCTCGCCTCTATTCAATTTACTTAAACTCGGATTGATTCCAGAGGAGTTTGCTCAGATTGTAACGAATTCCATTTCGAAGGATTAGAAGCTGGTCTAGAAAACAATCTAAGTGGAACCATCATGATTTTTGTTTGCTAGAAATCAGTAGGTTTTATGTGGTAGAGTCAGCCTTGTTTGCGATTGCATAGAACTTCCCTTCCGTTTATGATTTTTATTCTTTTATTTTGTTTTTCTAATGTATGCCCGAGGTAATTAGAGAACGGGCTTAAAAAAAAAAAAAAAAACCAATAATGAAAAAAAAAATATTGGTCTGTTTTCAGTGTGTACATCCCAATCTCTGCAACAAGCCTAGTGCTAGTTAGAGATCATGTCAGGATTCTGGTCTGCAGGTGGGGATGGAAACAAATCCATCAGAGAGCTTGCTTACGGGCATGCTTCACATTATGAAACTCCAACAGACCATGATGTCACTAGTTATAGGGATTATTATGGACATTTTCACAGTCCTGAGCATCAATACATGAACCCTAGTAACTACTCACACATGTATCATCCACCACAGGGTGAAAATGAACATCTTTACAGTGCCCAACTCTCACAATCATCACTTTTGGACCAGTTAGAAGCTAGAACTGCAGCTTTAGAAATGCAAATGCATGAATCTGTCGCATATAATTCTTCTAGGCAATCTGAAATCTATGCTTGTACCTTATGTGGAGGCTTAGGACATCCTGCTGAGAATTGCTATATTTTGCATGATTTTAGGCAATCTAGAGAATATCATGAAAATCCAAAATATGAAATGCCAACAGATTACAAAGCTGATAGTCATTGGGACCATAATAAACCTTTCGAAGGTTGCGATCAGTATTTTATAGACCCTAATGACCCTGCACACATGTATCATCCACCACAGTGGGAAGTTGAACAATTTTGTACCTCTCAATCTGTGGAGGAAAATCTCATACTCATCGAACAAAATAATGCTAGGAGTGTATTGCATGATAAACCATATAGCATTAATTATGAATTTCCTACTGTTGAAGACTCTCATTCCATTGAACAACTTAATGCATTATTAAAAATGAATTTGATTCATTTACAAAATGTAGGAAAGGAGGAATTTCAGGATGAAATATTTGTTTGTCCTAATGAAATAAAATGTGAAAATAGTATGCCTAGTCTTACTTGTGTAGCTGATATTGCATATGAACCTGTTTTAAATGAAGGGACTAGAAATACTACGATTTTAAATAAGGAAATGCATTTCTGTGATGATGATGATGTTATGTTAGAAGAATATGTTTTTACTGAAAATATTGTCGAACCTTTGAGTTTAGAGACATTAGGCTTCTCTGCCTCGACCTTAATGAATGATGTTTCTTCTAGTGTTACATATACATGTGATTTTGATACTGATCTTGAGCCTGTGCAATTGTCCCGTGAACAAGAGCATGACATATTTCTTGTGTATGACTTAGAAAATGTTGAATCTCATGTCGACACCAATGATACTATACATGAAAATAAATTTGATGTGTCTGATTCTCTGTCTAAGTCACAGTGTGAAGTTTCTTGTGATATTCCTATGCATGAAACTGAAGTTCTAGGGGATGATTGTGAACTGGGGCTTATTGATTTGTTTTATGAGCATGAGCATGATGTTGTACTTGTGTCTGACATAGGTAGTGTTGAATCTCTTGTCAACACTAATGATCTTATGCATAAAAACATAATTGACGTGTCTGATTCTCTGCCTGGGTCACATTGTGATGTCTCTTTGGATTTGTCTATGCATGAGAATAAAACTTTGGATGAGCATGATACTTATTTGTGTCTTGATGGATTGTTCTATGAATGTGAGCATGCTGCGACACTGGAAAATGATTTAGGAGTTATAGATGCGCCTAATAATGATGTGCCTACCTCCCTGCCCATGTCACAAACTGGTAATCTTGCACCCAACCTAGATTTGGTTTGTAAAGTTATTGTTAAACCTACTTTTCTAAGAGTACCTAATCTAGGATTGGAACTATGTGCCTCTCAAGTCCTCTTGGACTATTTTGTAGTTAAATATAATACCTTTGATGAGCCACAATTAGAGTTCACTCATGTCTCTCCATCCATCCCTGACAAAATCCACTTTGAACTAGATCTTGTGCATGTTGCACCCCTGAAATTGTTCGATTTTGTACCCAAAAGTATATCTATTGAAAAATCTAGGTTTGGGGGTAACTCATTCACATATGCAGTCTCACTTGCATTGCTGTCCTGTTATAATTGTGTAAGGATGTTGATGTTTCCGCACTATGTCTTTTGGGTTGATCCTCAACTTTTAGATTATTGGTACATGGTGAGTCATCATTGTATAATCTAGTAGGTAAAATTTTGAATCTTGTTGATATATTTGTGTGCTAACCAAACTTTTTGTCTTGCGCTCATATTTTTTGCTTTCAAAGCATTCATTCAATTATGGTTAGCACCACCCTTTTTGGCATCTGGTAATCTCTTTCCTTTGAATCTGTTTTGTTCTCATGTTTTGTTGTTTCTGTTCTTTTGAAACATTGAGGACAATGTTAGATTTAGGTTTGGGGAGTATTTGCATATCGTCTTCTATGACCAGCTGTGGAGCGGGTCTTTTGTAGGGTCTTTTGTAGAGTGTTTTCTATGACCAGCTGTGTAGCGGGTCTTTTGTAGGATCCTTTGTAGTCTTTTGCATTTTTTATGACCAGCTGTGTAGCGGGTCTTTTGTAGGATCTTTTGTAGTCTTTTGCATTTTTTTTGGAGTCTTATATGACCAGCTGTGGAGCGGGTCTTTTGTAGTGTGTTATCTGATGACCAGCTGTGTAGCGGGTCACTAAAAAAAAATGATGATCAGCTGTGTAGCGGGTCTTAAAAAAAAAAAAAAAAAAAAATTGGTTACAAATTTTCATAGTTCTACGAAATTCCGAAGTTCATCATCTACAGTTGAAGACCGAAGACGAAGACATTTCTATGGATGCTCTGAAATTGGAGAAGGTTTTGTGGGTACATCTTTGGTAGGCCCTCACGAGACTACAACTCGTCCACTAGGGACACCTAGGGGTTTAAAGGCTTAGTGCATACGCTAAATGCATTCGAGAGACCAGCGACAGTGGTATAGTTAGGATTTCTGGATTTTTGTTTCACTTGAGGACAAGTAAAATTCAGGTTTGGGGGTATTTGATGAGTGCCAAATATTGCATGTTCATACACCTTTTCATTGGCACTTAACTCATCTTTCGCGCTTCAAAGTCATATATTATCCCAAATTCTGCATTTTTACCATTTTCAAGAATAAATATTTGTATTAATTAATTTTGTGTTTTTAAGTACTAAATAAAGCTTGGAAGAATTGAGAAGACAAAAGAGAAGAAAGTTGGAAGCGTTGCAACCCGCTCGCGCATCAGTGGCAACCTGTTTACAAATTCATGGGATTAAACAACCCATGATCCAAAACCCAAGACCCAAATCCATTTCCACCTCACCCCCATTGGATTCTTTCCAAAACATCCACCTCACCCCCATTGGATTCTTTCCAAACATCCACCTCACCCCCATTGTATTCCATTTCATCCATCAATTAAAGAAAACATCCCCATTCTCTCACTCAATCACTCTCAATTTGTTTCCCACAACCAAATATATTCCATTCAATCCATCAATTAAGAAAACATGTTTTGTTGAGTGGATGCTTTCCAAATTTCGAATCCAAGTGCTTGAGGGAATTTTGTGTATAAATAGAGAGGGTTGTTGTGTTGAAAAACCATCCAAGAATAGCTTGTTCATGTTAGTTTATCAAATTTCAATTTTGTTGTAATGTTCTTCATGTTCTAATTTCATTTACTAGGGTTTAGATGAAGCCCTAATCTCATTGGTATGTATTCATATCTTGTATCTTGTTCTTGAAAGTTTAGAATTGTTTAAAGATATAATTTAATCCAAGTTTTTCAACATCTTGCTCTCACAATGTATGGCATGTATCCATTGTAGTTAGAATATCTCTATGTTGATTATGCTACAACTCATGCTTAACCAAATATTGATCTTTAGATTAGTTGTGCTTAATTAGACAATTAATGCTTTGGAGAAATACTTTAGTTGTGATTAAATTATCCATTGGAGAAACACCTTAGTTATATGGTAGACTTGAATCTACTATAAGGACAAGAATAATATTACAAGTTGAATGCATATCATAGGTTATTGGTGGATTTGAATACCCCTAGTATCCATATTATCATTGTTTACATATCTTGTTATTTGCATCTTTTACTTTTATTATTTCAGTCACTTGAAAATCATATCGTCGTATCGAAAAAATCAAACCCCTTTTGGTTATTCTCTGAATCAGGATTTAGAATCAACTTCTACACTCTCCAAGTCTCTGTGGTTCGACCTGTGCTTGCCCTGTGTTGCTTGTCGACACTGTGCACTTGAAGTTTATACATAGAAGTAGGTATCTTTCCGAGCCTACCAGTCACACCTACTGGAATATCTCCTTCTCCGCTGGTGTTGGTGGTAGAGGAGACGTCTCCACGATATGTATTAATCACATTCTGCACAGCAGCTCTACTGACAGGGACACCAATACCAAGAGTGTTGTCGGCCCTAGTTCCATCGTAATTGATCGCTGATCCTGACCTAAGTTCTACCATCTTGCAATTTGAACATATTGAAAATTAAATTGAAATTTGATCTTGCAACCGAGAGATTAATCTCCCACTGTGGTCTCCAATTGTTTATGGGTAAAAACTATTTCTGATGGTTTTGGTAATTTTAGGTGTGTGGATGAGAAATGAATTTAAACCATAAACAAATACACTGCACGGGAGTGCTTTTGATTCGAAAGATCAATCTATACAATTCTGGCATAAACCAAGAAATGGTCGTTCCAGACTTGCTTCGGTCACAAAGTGAATGAGATGGGGTTGATCTTAGGGAGGGAAGCAAAGAAGGTGTTGATATTGTGAAGGTGTTGGCTGTTTATGACTAGTATCAGAATATCGAAATGGCTTGCAATAATGTAAGAAATAAGCTCTGGTGTTTTCTGGATACGAATGACAACACTTGGTTTTCTGTGCTTATCTGTGTTGTTTAGAAAATGGGCAAAGGACCTATTTATACAAGTCATAGAGCGCAAACCCTCATCTCATAGGAAGTTGAGTGATGGAGTAGTGGGTTGTGTGGGTGATTGCACGATCACGTCTTAGCCCACTTCTCCCATCATCGCTAACCATCCATGATTTCCTGACACGTTCTTGTGATGGCGCGTTGCACGCCGCACGCTGCTAACCGCCAGACCAATACCCCAGTAAGTATCCACCATTTTGTGACATGTTTGGTGTCTCGAGTGTGGATCGTGGGACCCATGGAAAGTAGCATACGGTGCTAGGTTAAATAATTTAGTTATTTAGGAAATCGATATTCAAGAAATATCGTGCATATTCTGTGCATGTGATGCATCGAATATATTTAATATGCATAAAGCATCATTGTTTTAAAGCTTAACGGAATAAGTCACAGATTAAGCATCTTAAAACATATGCATGTATATCCATATTCATATGATCGTTTGGAGGCAGCACATGCAAGCCCTCCCTTGGACGATCACTCCATGTGGTAGAGTGACGGATGGTAATCACCAAGACACTTTATTGGCCACTTAACTCCTATCCTGGGCTTCCTAACCAAGATGGTAGAGCTGGACGGACGAGATGATCTATGATGTTCATCTGCGAACGTTGATGGAGTTTTAGGGTTTTGAAGAGGTGCGCAAGCATCACTCTTCAGCTTGACCGAAACCAAGCATGGGAGACGTTTTTGTTGGGACTGATTGGTCCTGCATGGAGGTGGGCCGTCAGTGTACACATCCATGCTGGATCGTCTCACAAAGGTGCGCTCTAAGCCACTCGATTTTACCGGCAAAGAGGAGTGGCTGAGATCGGCTTTCGACAGGAATCCCATGCCGCAAAGGATTCTTAAAGGGGCGCGGCATGCCACATTTAAGGCGCACAAATCGAGATATCCGGCCATGCTTGGCCTAGGCCGATCGTTCATGCATGTATATAGGCCCACGGTGATCATGTTGACATGCTCGGGACCTTTTAAGTCTATATCTACACCTTTCATCCAAGCTTGCGAAGATGGACGCACGTGATCGATTAGCGACACATGTAACATGCCGTAAACCCTAATTAGGGTTTTGGATCGGTCGCGCGTATGCAACTTCAACCGATCGGTTTTGCAAGCTATGATCCTCCTTTGAGGAGGCCGATCATGTGGGGCGCATATTTTGCCGACGGTGAGCATGTGCGTACTTGTTCCACGGTCTTAAGTGTGATCTAAGACATCCAACCATGCTTGCGAAGTTGGATGGTCGTGATCAACTTCAGACGCTAGTGAACTTATATGGTTTTTTAAAGCATCACGCCAACCATGTTTTGAGAAATCGTTCATTGCTCCATGGCTTGGTCGTGAGAGAACTTATCAGGTAGGTAGAAAGTTGGGCCCGCCAATGTGCATGCCAACAATTCACCGATCGATCGTGAGATGATCCAAGCCATCCAACTTGGATTATGAAATTGGATGGTCGCGACTTCTTTTAGACTGTTTTGTCAGCCTTGCGCATATGAGCCACTCCATACCATCTCGACCGTCCTTCTTCAAGGCTGGCGTTTGGTGGTTGTTTGGGGGCATATCATATGTTCGACCATCCAAGGCATAAACGGGCCCGCTGGTGGTCATTACGGTGATAGACTACTCCTGCTGAGGATCGTCTAGGCTGGTTAAATCATGCGGCCAACCTACGTGGTCGTGACTGTTTCTGATACTGACATGGGCAGTTCATATTTACCTTAGGAAATATGCTTAATCGGGCTAATATAACACACTAAGAGACATATGCTCAATCGGGCTAGTATAGCACACCGAGAGATGTAGCATGTACGGGTATTTCGTGCATGCCTCATTATTGACACTTGGATATTCATGTTACCCTAATGAGAGCAACAATCAGTCATCATGCCGCACCAATAATGAGAATCCTTCTGAGAACATCACAGGAAATACAAGGCAATTCATGCATTAATAAATGATGCTAAAAATTCGCAAGGTATTTGGGATTGTTGCTACATGCTCCATCCTGGATGAATTTTGTGTATTTAATTCACAGAATATTTGGGATTGTTGCTACATGCTCTATTCTAGGTGAATTAGTAAAGCGAAGAAGCAGTCATCACTTATCAAATAGCTTTATCCTCTGCAGGACGTCAACGTATAAAATTTGGCTTTTACAATTTTATCCTTGAACTAAAATCCACCATCAACACCCATACGTCAAATATTTCTAATATCAATATGGAATTAAGTGGCATCATGTTCCGCCGAGTAATCCTTCCTTGATATTGGCACCTATCACACCTTCGAAAAAACTCATAAGTATCACAAAACAAAGTAGGCTAATAAAATCCACATTGCAGAATTTGGAAGCAGATTTCTTAGAACTAAAATGGCCACCACAAGCATATGAATGTCAAAAATTGATAATACTCAGTATTTCATCATTAGGCACACATATGCAAATAATCTGATCAGGACGATATTTAAAAGTACATAGATCATCCCCAACAAATGATTAACCTCAACTAAAAATTTCGACCAATGCTCAGAAATTTGACCAATAGCAAGATAATTAACAATATTAGAAAATCAAGGTAATTGCGAAACAGTAAATAATTGTTCATCGAGATATTATTAATGCAAAGGTAAAGCATCATTAGAAGACTCTGAAATGATCCTAGAAAGGTGATCTGCCACTACGTTTTTGAAACCCTTCTTGTCTTGAATATCAAAGCTAAATTCCTGCAGCAATAATATCTATCTAATTAACCTAGGCTTAGCATCCTTCTTGGAAAGAAGGTGCTTTAATGCGGCATGATCAGAGAATATAATGATCTTAGACCCTAAGAGATAAGGTATGATTTTTTTCTAATGCAAACACAATCGATAAGAGTTCTTTTTCAGTGGTAGTGTAATTCAATTGTGCATCATTCAAAGTCTTACTAGCATAGTAAATAACATGTTGTGCTGTATCCGTACGCTGTCCTAAAACAACTCCAGTTGCAAAATTAGAAGCATCACATAATCTCAAATGGAAGATTCCAATTAGGCGATTGCATAATATGGGCAGAAGTTAACAACAATTTAAGCTTCTCAAAAGCTGGAAGACAAGTTTCATCAAAATCAAAATTAACATCCTTGAAAAATAACCACACCTAATATATCGTTTCGGTAATCTGTATGGCCTAGCTCCAATATACTTCCAAGAGAATCAACTAGACAGTCTGTAGTTGCATGAAAACCTACACTACACCCTTCAATAGAATTCACAATAATCAACACATATTTGAAGATTAAAAACAACGCTTTCTTATTTGATTCTCAGAAATGTTTACAAGAAATGGAAGAAATCAAGAATACAACTGTTCTCTTGGATTTTCTCTCTCCTCAAAACTTTCTTAACGCTCAAAAATTCATCCCCCTTTCTCTGAATATACTGGTTCTCTTTATATAGGGTAGTTACATAATGGATGACAGCTAAGATGTCCTTTAATTTCGGGTCTGACTCGCGCCTTTCTCGCAGAGTGATAATGCTAATTTTCGCAGATGATATAACCCTCGCAGAATTGTCATGCTCTTCTCATGTTTCAGCTATCGTCATCTGCTACGTCATTTTTTGAGTCATTCTGCGACACTCGCAGTATGTTGTTGAAGAACTCGCAGACGAATTCTCAGAAGTGTTGTAAATCTCTCAAGAATAATATCATTGCGATATTCTGGTCCTACATCTTGCCTCTTCTCATTCCTTTTCTGCGAAGGAGAAAATATCATGAGAAATAAAATGCCGCAGCTATTCATCTTTTCACATTCTTCTGTTCTGACACGTTTCTGCATTCTTTGCCAGATTTTTTACACGTATTTTTCATTCCATTCAATTCCTGACACATCCTTTTCAACCGCTACGTTCCAACCGTTTACGTATTTTCTCCGCATTGAATACATTTATCTTCTCAAGTATCTTTACCTTCTATAAATACTTCCTTCATTCTTTTCTCTCTTTCTTTTTACTTCTTCTTTCTTTTATCTGCAATTTTAATATTCTTCCGTGAATTCTGGATCTGCTACTGTTGCAATTTTTTCTTTCGATCTTTTACTCTTTTAATCTTCATTCCCATACTAAGAAAATGCCTCCAGCTGGTCGTAAATATTTGAAAGCTTTTGAGAAAATTCAAAAATAACTTTAGAACAGAGGTTTTACTTTATCTACCATTGCTAATCAAAACCCTAAGGCTGAGCTTTCTGTAAAATTATTTTATGATCATCCATGTAATGGCGAGAAAATTATAGTCTTGCTAGGTCAACTTGAAGCTGATCTTCCCATTCCTCTCTATGACCCTGAGCTTCCTTTATTCTATGAAATACTCTCTCATGAGAAGTTCTCGCGGGAAGTATATCAGTTGAGTGGGGATTTCATTCGCTTAATGCTTGAGTATGCTACTCGCGGTGATGGTAAAGAATCTCTCTACCCTGATACCACAAAAAATCCTAAATTCAAAGATGTTCCAATTGTTCCTGCAAAGTACACTGTAGAGAATTTCTTCGCAAACTATGACATAATCCCCATGAGGAGGGATGCCACTTGTTGGGGTGTCCGCTTACAAAAGAAGGATGATGTTTCTGAAGGCAAAGCTCTTATTTTGGATATCTATTGGCATCCGGGAAACAATACATCCCCTCGCCATTCCAGTGATGACAAATGGTATATTCTTCCCTTATTATTAGAAGGTCCATACATTTCTGGTTCTCGTACTTTACCCGCGAGTCTCGCAAATTACCAACCATGGGTGTTCTGCTGGCCTGAAAATAATAAGGAGGTATATTCCCGATTTTTTACTTGTTTCTATTTTCCTCATATTCTTACGTATACGCTCGCTGACTACTCCAATATTTCCAGATTAACATATTGAAGGCTAGTTACAAGAAATCAGGGAAACCTAGTACTTTATTAGCTCTCAAATCACTCACAGATGAGGTAAGAAATATTCCTTTATGATTCTTAACAATATATTGTTGCCTCTATTTCTTACCTTTATCTGTGTTTGAAGGTTATTGAAGAAATAGAACCTGTGAAGATCGCAAAGACTAAGGGGAAAAGCGAAGGTTCTTCTCACAAGGATAAATCTATAGTTCTTCTCAAAGAAAAATCCATTGTTCCTCCTTCAAAGAAAAGAAAAATCCAATCTACTTCCCTTTCATCATCTCATTCTAATGGAGAAAGTTCTCATGATGATACTGATAATGATGATTTTGATGTTGATATCCCTTCCGCGAGGGAATCCTCACTTCCTGAGTCTTCTATGTATCATCTATCCAGCATATTTTATGACACTATGCTTGGTGTGGGGGATGATGCTCTTAGAGATACATGCCAAGATCTGGAAGATATTTGCGATGCTTCTATATTAATGGACAATGAATCTCTTTAAGGAATTTTAAGATCCGTGACTCCCAGCCTCTTAAATTCACTAAGCATTGTGGCATGTTTTCATTTCTTCGCCATATTTGTATAATTTCATTTCTTCACAATATTTTAATTTATGCTTATCTTGATAATTTTTTGTTTTCCCTCGCAGGCTGGAAGAGATTCTTTTGTTGTTGCCTCAGATTTGGAGAAAAGGCTTGCATCCTTTCACAAGAAGAATTAGGAGTTAGAATCTGAGTATGCTAATATCCGTGAGAAGAATAAACAACTAGAGAGGGATCTTTCTCATCAAATTATCAAAGTATCCAATATTGAAAGTGCCAATAAACAACTCTTAGGTATAAAAATTTTCCTCTTTTCTTTCATATTTCTACTTTCCACTATTCCTTCTTATTTGATTTACCATTCTCGCTGACATTTATGGTCTCTCTGATGAGGCTTCAACCCTTCATTCTTTTCCCGAACCAATTGATGATGATGCTCTTCTAGAGCTTCTCAATAACTCTTTGAATAATCCTTCCAATGATAGAATTGATTCTCTTTCCATAGATGAACTCAGGTCTAAACTCCGTGTCTTATAAATTGACCATAGATCTTGTTTAAACATGGCTAACAAATTCAAACGCTTTCACCACAATTCTAAGGAAGAGATTAAAACTTTAAGGTCCAAGAACAATGATCTCTCAGATGACAAAGATCGTATATCTAGACACGAAGCTCAAACTTTAGCGGATTTTCATAAAACCCTTCTTGAAGTCCAAATTGAAAGAGATAGACTTATCTGCGAGAAAAAGGTTTTTGTTGAAAGGGAAAACCAAATTCGTTCCCATCTTCTTATTAATAATGATGATGAATTTGATTGGGCTGCGAAGATTCTTGACAACGCCAGAACTAACTTAGGTGTAGATGTTAGTCTTCATGTTGAACAAGCGGCCTTAATTAAAGACATGATTTCTGAAAGAGAAGGTTGTTAACTGTTCTTCCTCATTAATTTCTTGTCTTTATATATTTTTTTGCAAAATTTCCAACTTGTTGTTATATATTCGCAGGAGCTGAGAAGTGATATTCTGAAAGAATTGAAGAACTTGAATCCGACAAGGGTCAACTCGCAAAAACCCTTGCTTCTCGCAATGAAAAATATTCAAAATTGAAAAACCAATTAAAGATCACTGTTGCGAATTTTAGTAATATCCTATTGGTGTTCGCAATGACTCCGTCAATAAGGTCTATGATGATCATAACATTTCTCACTCTTTGTATCCTTTCCTTGCGGAAGAAGTTCCAACGAATACTCCAAACCTTGTTATCTCTGACAGTGAAGCCGAAGAATCTGGCGAAGATGAAGGATATAGTGAAGACGATGGTGAAGACGAAGAAGGAGAAAAATCTGGCGAAGATGATGATGGATCTAACTAATTTTGTTTCTCCTTTTTAATCTTCTTATAATATTTGTACATTTATCTCCTTCTTCTTGTGATATTTCTGCGAATTTCTCCAGCTTCTAAGATTCCTTGATGTATATATTTCTTTTGCTTCTATCTGTATAAATTAGAAAACAATTCTCTTTTGAAATATAGTGAATCAACATGATTATTAATTTTTAACTATCTGCGTGAATCTTCCATATAAAGATGAATAATAATTTATCATTCTGTTCATTCTCATACTTGCCTCTGTTATTCATCTGCAATATGAAAGATTGATCAGATTAATGTTGAATAAAATCTGTTTGTAAATTTTTCCTCAAGCTCTGCGTAAATGCCACAGGTCATGTCTGTATAGTCTCATGATCTCTTGTGGTCTTATTTTGCCTTCCTAGTTAAAGGTCTTATTTAGCCACTTTTTATTTTTGGCGACAAAATCGCAGGACGTCCTTACATTCCCATGTAAAAACCCATTGATCTTGTCTTATCCTTGCTTTTTTCAATTTATTGCGACAATATGATAGGCCTCAGTTCTCTTACGAGAACAAAGCCCCATGACATTTTCGTTTTGCGATGAAATCGCAGGTTGTCTTTACACTTTCATATAAAAACCTATTGATCTCATCTTCACTTTTTGTCATGGATTGTTTCCTCTGTAAGGTATTTTTCACGTGACAATATGACAGGCCTAAATGTTCTTGCGAACCTAAAGCCCCATGACATTGCCATCTTTAGACACTTATCAGCTCCCTAATGGAGGGTGTCGCCCTTATCTTCCCCCTGGTTGCCCCTTCAAGGAGGGAACATTGTCCATACAAGACTTGCTCCTCCCATCCGGTCTTAACAACAACCAGTTGTTTTTGCAGCCTCTTTATCCTTTTTGCCTATATGGCTTATAGTTACGAGACTGCACCCTAAGTGGGGTTTTCTTCAGGTCGATTGCATTATAGCCAAGACTTTACAAGAATGGCAAGGGTAGTTTCGTACGCCCCGAGTACCCTTGGCTCAACCGTGTACCTCGGCGCCTTGGTCATATTCTGCACTCCTTAGGAGAGACCCTCGGTCGTCCAACCAGGGTATAACCCTATATATATAGTTGGAAATCCATGGTACCTCTCCTGGATAGGTATCTCTCATGGAGATGGACCCCATCTCTCCATGACTCAAGTTCCAGTAGCGGTATAACCTTATCCCTGAGCCATGCAAACAGATACCCCCTTATATGACGTACTTTAGGTCTCACATTTGCCTCTTGCAAAATTTTATTCGCGAACTAGGGTGTACGCCATAAAGATTCGTCCCATTCTTATGTCATTATTCTTTGATTAACTCTTTTTTGCATTTCAACTCTTGTATGATTTTTCAATTTCATCTTTTTTTTTATTGAAACGAAATATTCTTTTGAAATATTTTCTTCAACAAATCATTTATACATTTCTTTAATTTCACGATTTGAGAAATTTTACCTTTCTACTTACTACTTTATGCTTCTGCCTTTTTGTTACGCTTTGCTATTTCTCTCCATCTGCGAGTCGCTCGCCATCAATAGCTTTTAGTGTGTGTTTATTTTGCAACATTCCATCTTCTCGCCGTTCTATTGTATCAACCATTAATTTGTCACTTCTTTTCTGCTGTTTGATGTTATGCTTCCAATTTCTATTCCTCGCATCTCTTTCTTCATAAGATTCCATGTCAATTTCATAGCACTTTCTTCCTTCAATCTAATCTCCCTTTATAACTCCAATACCGCTGGGATGAGGAAACTTAATGCTCTAGTAATAAGTTGACGCTACACCTAGAATCCCATATAACCATGGCCTGCCAATTAAGGCGTTATATGGTGATTCTATGTCAACAACACAAAATTGAACTTTGGAAGATAGCCCCTTTAATGGAATCTGCATAGTAATTTCCCCTTTGGGCTTGTTTGCAGTACCATTGAAACCATAGATCTTATAGGTTGACGGTATCAGATCCTCATCTCTTCCACCCATGGTTTTGTAAGTAAGATAAAATAAGATATCAACTGAGCTTCTAGTATATATTAGAACTCTGTTAATGGCCCAAGAATCTTCAGTTTCACCGTCATCATTTTATTCATCTTCTTCTTCTATTTGTTTTGGATTTATTTCTAATCTTACCACCAATGGTTTGTCATGCATCTCGCCAGGCTTTGGTACTTCTTGTGCAGTGAAATAAATAGTTTGATTTTGCCACTCCTCTAATGGCGAGACTCTCGCAATATTCATTATTTCTCTTCTGTCCGCGTCTCTCGCGAAGAATCTGCTTAGAATCTTGTCGTGGAAATTCTCAATGGTCTTGTATGAATGTATGGTGGAATTACAAAACAAATTCTTCGCCTTGGCTCCAACCTCTATCACAAATGTTTCTGCTCCTTTTACAGTATTCACTATGCGAATATCTAGTGCTGGTGGTAACTGCTGAGATTACGGATGTCCTATTAAAAAATGATTTAACTTTCCTTGATCAATCATCCTCAAAATTATTCTTTTTACATTCCTGCAATCGTTTATTGAGTGACCATGAAAATGATGGTAAGGACAAAATTCTTGATTTCGATTATTTGGATGTGGCTCTTTCCCCATATTCCAAGGTGATGGTATATTTTCAATCAAAATGATAGCCTCCCAAATTTTCTCTACACTAGCATTTAGAGGTGGCATCTTAATTTCTTCTCATATTATTTTTTGACTCCCTTGCCCTCTATAATTATTTTGCCTTTGACCACCATAAGTCTATTGCGGCTGATCAAGTCTTTGAATTTTATTATTTCCACCGCGATTATAATAATTCCTTTCCCTTTCATACTCCTCTTGATCTCGACTTCCCATGGCTACTAACTTCTGCTGATTATCAATCACTACTTTATCTTGTGGTAGCTGCGAGGTGCTCGCTACATTATTAATCATTTTAGGAAGTAAACTTCCATTTACCGCTATTAAGCTGGTGTTTGCGACTGGATATAATTCCATCTCATTTTGTTTTTCCTCTAAAGCAATGTATTCTTCTTGTAGTTCTCGCAGCTCAGTCATTGTGATGGTATTTTTGACTCTGAAAACTTGAACATATAGTAGATTGGTTACGAACATAGCGTTAATAAAAGATAAAATGAGGTATCTCTCATCCACTCTGCCAGCCATTTCACTGCACATTATTTTCCATCTTAACGTTAAGTGTTTCAGACTCTCGTCAACCCTCTGTTTTAATCCAAACACATCTTCAATTCCTGGACGCGCAGAATTGTTACTTATCTATGCCCCCAAGAATGTGGTTTGTAGATGAGTGAAAGAAGTTATAGTATTCTTGGGTAAACCCTCAAACCATTTTAGCGCCTCGTTTGTTAAGCTTGATGTGAAATATTTGCACAACACAACATCATGATTTTCCCACTGTAGCATACATCTCACATAGGCTTTGATATGCTGAATGGCACATGTAGATCTATCAAAAACACTAGTTAATGCTGGAAAGTTGCACTTTGGGGGTATTCCTCCTAATTGTACTGCTTGAGTAAATGGAGTTTTTGCAGCTTCTTCAATCGCCTCATCAAGTTTCCTTCTGCCTCCTTCTCTTCTATCATTTAACATTCCCCTCATTTCTGCTAATTCTCTTAAAACTTGCTCATTCCCAACTAAATTTTGCTCCATTGGTCTTTTCAGTGCAGATTCCCTTCTCCTGCGTTCTTGCCTATCTTGTGTTGCGAGATTTGATTTCTGTCTCCATTATTTTTCTCTTGTCTTTCTCCGCTATCTTCTCTTTCATTTATTTCACGAATGTGCACAACATTATATCTCTCATTTTCTCTTCTGCAATTTTCTTCTGCTCTTCTTTGCACCATATCGTATTCTTCGTTAATATTACCATTATTGCGGTTTTGTTCGCGTCTTCTTTCTCGATTGTCATGATTATTCAGGCGAATTGCCTCTTGGAATTCTTGTTCTTCTACCTCTTCTATTAATCATTCCCTTTCGCAAGCTAAGCGTGCTTGTTCATCATAATGTCTCTCGATTTCTCTTTCAATTATCTGTTGATTTCTTAGAGGTTCTCTTCCATGCAATATCCTCCTTCTTTCCTCTTGATTTTCTTCGCCATCTTGGTTATTTCGTGCCTGACGTTGTTCATTCTTCTGCCTTCTATTGTTTTGTTCGTTTTATTGAATTTCACCTTGTGGTATGTAAAGATCTTCCCTTATTTCTCTTCTTTCGCGACGTCCTCCATTTGGATCATGATTTTCTTCTTCAATATTTGTTATAGGTGATCTTCTTCTTATCTAACTTCTGATTGTTCTCGAACATGATCTTGTTATACTTCTTGATCTTCTATTTTGTAACCTCATGTTTTCCATTCTCAATTCATGGTTTTTCCTTGCAAAATTTGCACATTCTTCCGCCTCTAATCTCCTTTCCTCTTGTATTCTTTGTCTTAAAACCTCTACTGTTTCATTTTCGTCATCTCCATGTATTAATCCTCCATTTACTTCTTGATTTCTTCCCTCTCGTCTTTCATCTCTTAATTGTCAATCTTCTAGTTTTTCCATTGAATCTGATCGCCAAGTATGCACGCTTACTATATCATAATCCACGGCTGTATCTTGCATTGGCGTTTGCTGATTTGGCTGTCGAACCTGATTTTCTCCATCATCCCTTGTTCTATTTCTTTTTGTTCTTGCTCTTGAAGATTCTCCCATTTTATTTGTTTCTCCACCTGCAAGTGTTTTGCTCCTCCTCACGGTTGTTGGTGGTTCTGATATATTTCTTCTTCTTCTAGCCATTAATCTTAGTAAACCGTTGAAAATTGCGTAAAATCCTTCACTAATTATTACAAATTCTTTCCAATCACAATGTCAATTTTTTTATATTTTTCTTCAAATGATCATCAATTCACCCCCTTAGTCGGTGCCAAAAATGTAGTTGCAGGAAAACCTACACTACACCCTTTACCAGAATTCACAATAATCAACATATATTTGAAGATTAAAAACAACGCTTTCTTATTTGATTCTCAGAAATGTTTATAAGAAATGGAAGAAATCAAGAATACAACTGTTCTCTTGGCTTTTTTCTCTCCTCAAAACTTTCTTAACGCTCAAAAATTCATCCCCCTTTCTCTGAATCTACTGGGTCTCTTTATATAGGGTAGTTACATAATGGATGACAGCTAAGTTGTCATTTAATTTCGGATATGACTCACGGCTTTGTCGTAGAAGTGATAATACTAATTTTCGCAGATGATATAACCCTCGCAGAATTGTCATGCTCTTCTCATGTTTCAGCTATCGTCATCTGCTACGTCATTTTTTGAGTCATTCTGCGACACTCGCAGTATGTTATTGAAGAACTCGTAGACGAATTCGCAGAAGTGTTGTAAATCCCGCAATAATAATATCATGGCGATATTCTGGTCCTACACAGTCAAACCCAATTAAGGAAAATACATCCAAGAGCTATATCTTTGTTTCTCAATGTAATCAGCAAATCAAATAAATATAAAATCTGCGAGCCTGATTATTATGAGAAACAACTTGAACGGTACCAAAGACCAATGTTCAAGTGCCAATCAATTTATATCAACGACCAAATATTGGATTATCTAATTGATTGAACTACGGACAACCTGTGATATTTTAATTATACAAAATATAATGCGAGAAATTAACAACACGGACACCAAAAATTTTGTTAACGAAGAAACCAAAAATACAGAAAACCCCCTGGACTTAGTCCAGATTTGAACACCACACTGTATTAAGCTGCTACAGACTCTAGCTTACTACAAGTTAACTTTGGACTGCAATATAGTTGAGCCCTAACAAATCTCACACAGATTAAAGTACAGTCACGTTTCTTACGCATCTGAATCCCAGCATGACTCTGCGCACTTGATTCCCTTAGTTGATCTCACCCACAAAAAAGAGTTGCTATGACCCAAAGTCGAAGACTTGATAAACAAATATGTGTCACAGATAAAAGTTTATTGAATAGATAAATCTGTCTCCCACATAAATACCTACGAGTTTTTGTTCCGTCTTTTGATAAATCAAGGTAAACATGAACCAATAGATACACGAGACTTATATTCCTGAAGAACAGACTAGTAATATCAATCACCTCACAATAATCTTAATCGTATGGTAGCAAAATAAGATATTACAGAATCACAAACGATGAGAAGAAGATGTTTGTGACTACTTTTTATCTTACTTATCAGAGATTGAATCTAGAGCAAATCTTAGAGAAGATAGTACTCAATACGATAGAACAAAGTAAGATCAGAACATGCAACTACAGAGAAAATAGTTAGGTCTGGCTTCACAATTCCAATGAAGTCTTTAAGTCGTTAACCTATAATGGTTTTAAAAAAAAACCTAGGTTAAAGGAGAATCGAATCTAGTCGCAACTAGTATCACACGGGAAGTGTGGGGATTAGGTTTCCAAGTTGCTAGATTCTCCCTTATATAGTATTCAAATAAGGGTCTTCCATAAATGCTACCTTGGTAACAAAGCATTCAATATTCACCGTTAGATGAAAACCTGATTAGATTTAAGCTAATATCTTTCAACTGTTAGATCGAACTTAGCTTGCTACATATAAATAAAATGTCACTTATGTTAGAGCACTGCTCGATCGAACTCGCAAGCGTTGCTATCTTAAGCATGTTTGTCAAGTTTAGTTGCTAAAAAATATGAGTCTTGATTTCTAGTCTACTTATCTCTAAGTCTCAGATTAGGATAGTAAGTGTAGTTGATCTTTAAACTTTACGGTGTTCATCGAATGAAGATGAAGAACTACTCAAGGGAACTTGTAGAACTTTATCAACAAAAGGTATGTGGAGACTTGAACTCATCTATCACTCAAAAGTATGTCTACTCTATCTCCTATTTGAAACAAAAAGTCGTATTGCTATATAGACTTCAATTATACACATTTGGTATTTCAAGCCGAGTGTATATCGCTTATCTATTTCTCGAAATATGTGTTGGTCAGCTTTCGCTTTAACCAAGTTTATCTTTTATTCTTGATGAAAGTCAAAAGATGATCATGTGAAAATCTCCTTGTAAAATCTTACATGATTTGTGTGAGATAGTCATTTGACGTAGACTCGGAATTTTCGTATTGATCATTCGATCACTTGAAAATTTCTTTGAAGATAATAGTTTATGTGAGATATCTATTGTCGTCTTCCAAGAATGTTTCAATGATTCAAATGAGGGTTTAGAACATGTAACCATGGTTGGATATAAACATAGTGTGTATTCATATTTTTATAAAGTCCAAAATCGGGAACCATGGTATGCTTACCCTACGTCTACAAGTTGGTTGTTGGAAGTCCAGAAACTAAGTACGCGTACCCGTATGCGTACTTGCGGAAGTCCAAGTCCCGTGAATTTATGCTGGAGTTTGGAAGTGTAAAATGGTATGCGTACCCGTACGTGTACTGGCGTAACCAAACTCAGTCTGGCTACTTAGGTAAGCATACCCATTCGCATACTTAAATAGGTTATGTTCTAAAATCGGTTTGTTCATGAACTAATACATTTATATAATAATGAATGCAATCTTTTCCAAACCGTGGTATAATGTTCATGAAATGATTTGACTGAATCAAAATCTATTTTGCTTCAATTGTGTCTTGTATACTTCTATGAGAATACAAACAATTGAACAACTCTCTAACTAGTTTCATTTGAGTCATTTGAACTAGTTATGATAAAGATGAATAAGGTTGATATAAAAGTGCTCATATGGCTAACCATTGGTTAGATATTGTTGAACTAACTAAGAGTACACATTTAGGTATGGTTACCTTTATCTAAATGATGGTACATTTCATTTGTATATAACAAGCTAAGTTCGATCTAACGTTTGAAAGATATTTGCTTGAATCTAATCAATTTTTCGTCTAATGGTGAATATTGAATGCTTTTTTACCAAGGTAACATTGATTGTAAACCCTGATTTGAAGACTATATAAAGGAGAACTCTAACAATTGGTAAACATAATCCTCACATCTCATGTGTGATACTAGTTGCGACTAGAGTCGATTCTCCTTTAACCTTAGGTTTTTCACGAAACCATGTAGGTTAACGACTTAAAGACTTCATTGGGATTGTGAACCCAGACCCAACTATTTCTCTGTAGTTGCGTGTTCTGATCTTGTTCTTTTCTATCATGATTGAGTACTATCTTCTTTAAGTTTTGCTCGATATTTATTCTCCGATAGGCAAGATTCAAAAGTAGTCACAAACATATTCGTCTCATCGTTTGTGATTCCACAATATCTTGTTTCGTTAATCGATTAAGGTTATATTATGAGGTGATTCATAATACTAGGTTGTTCTTCGGGAATATAAGTCTGGTTTATCAATTGGTTCCTGTTCACCTTGATTTATCAAAAGACGGAAGAAAACTCATAGGTATATCTGTGGGTGACAGATTTATCTATACAATAGACTTTTTTGTGTGAGACAGATTTGTTTATCAAGTCTTCGAATTTGGGTCGTAGCAACTCTTAGTTTTGGATGAGATCGGCTAAAGGAATCAAGTGCGCAGAATCCGGTGTGGTTCAAGAGGCATAAGAAACGCAACTGTACCTTGATCAGTCTGAGATTGATTAGGGTTCAACTATATTCCAGTCCGAAGTTAGCTTGGTAGTAGGCTAGTGTATGTAGTGTCTTAATACAGTATGGTGTTCAAATCTGGACTAGGTCCCGGGGGTTTTATGCATTTGCAGTTTCCTCGTTAACAAAATTTCTGGTGTCTGTGTTATTTTTTTTCTTCATTATATTTTGTTACAAAATGGAAATATCACAGGTTGTGCATAGGTTAATCAATTAGTGAATAAACCTTTGGTTGTTGATTATATTGATTGACACTTGAACATTAGTTTTTGGTACCGTTCAAGTTGTTTCACATAATAATCAGGATTGTGGATTTCTATTTGTTTGATTTGATGATTACATTGTGAAACAAAGATACAACTCTTGGATATACTTTTCTTGAGATTGAGTCTGACTGTCTAGTTGATTCTTTCGAAATTATATTGGAGTTTGTCCATACAGATTTCTAAGAGAAATATTGGGTGTGTTTATTTCACCCCCGCTTTTTGAATTGGTATCAGAGCTGGCAAACACATTTAAGACCTCATAAGTCTGTGTTTGTAGCGATCTGACTTTAAGGACAGAAGTGTTATCTTAATAAATGCACTACCAGATCCAAGGATTTCAAAATTCTCTTCCATGACTGATTTTGTAAAATTTGTAGAAGAAGTTCTATCTAAATTACCACCTGGTTTAAAATCGCTAGATTAGTTTTCAGGATTTTGATAAAAGGCTTGAGAACTTGTCTCTTGATATTGAGTTATATCTCCAGAAAGAACAAGAATCTCTTGATAAGCTAAATCAAGTTATGATGAATAATATTCATGTTGAAGTTGATATTGATATTGATATTCTTATCAGTAAGGTTATCCCTTCTGTCTCATGTGTCTCAGACAAATGGGATAAAATACAAGAAGTATCCAAACCTCATCTATCATTTTGTTCCTTCTTTGAACTTGACTTTGTTCATCAGTCAAACCCTAACATATCTTCTCAAGATAATTATACTTCCCTCTCTTATGAGAAAGCCAGAATGTCTCTTTTGATTAAACGAGTTTCTATGTGCAGTACTAAATATTATCTGCAAAAACTGTGGGTTATAAGTTGGAAACAAAGAAATCAGGAACATAAATTATTTCGTGATCTCTTTAAGTTCTTTGAAAAACTGGTAAAAACAATTTCTTGGGTTTCTCTCGATACTGAAAGTTGTAAGAGTTGTTGGAAATAAACTCTCTGTTGGTGCCATGGTGTGCAAAGTGTGTTCTTGTGAATCACTAGATATAGTGTTGTTGAGCTCTACTCCAATCCTTCTGTTTACTTAATTCAACAGTAGTTCAAAAAAACAAACGAGCGCTTACTTCACACGTGTAGTTCACGTACCCTAAACTCGTGTGAATGGATCTTGTTCCAGTTCGAACAAATACGGTTCGGGTTCCACCGTTTGTCACTTAAAAATAGAAAGATTTTTCTTCGTTCATTTCAATCTCTTCCTTAGTCCGAGTACGCTAGAGAAACCCAACTAAACAGGTACTAATCCTTCTCCTATACCTCGTTTTGTAACCAATTCTTGATTGGTTTTCACCATTAAAATCTGAAGAAGATATTGTACGTTGGGTCGTGAGCCTTTTCCATTTTCTCCATTGGTTTGGAATTCCACCATTAACGTCAGTTCATGTACCAAGTAAGTTTCCCAATTCTTCTTTGTATATTAGTTTTTCCACCATGAGTTCTAGGAAGAGGCCCAGTCGTGGAGACATTTCGGGTACTCAAAATCGTGAAGATACTTTTTATGACCCAAGACTAAGAATTAGCTTCATTTACACTAAGGCTCGTGATTACTATGTAGAATATAGTACAAAGAAAGCTATTATTGAAAGGATTTATTAACCCTCTGAACTTAGGATAGATGGTTTATCTAGGTTCTTTGAGAATCATGAATGGGGGATTATTCATCGTCCCATGGGAACGACCTATATTGAGTTCACAGCTTAATTTTATGCAAACATGCATGAGCCTGATATTGTAAACTGCACCTTCAAAACCATTGTTGAGGGAAGGGTTCTTTTTATGAATCGTCAAGTCATTGCTGAACTACTGGACTTGTCTCGTGATGGTGATTTTTTATTACCACCCCCAGAGCATTTGAGACCTTCTTCGGATGTGCTCTCAAACTTCCTTCTTGCAAAGAATGTCACCTGGTGTGGAGGTAAGATTGATGTTCATGATGCTGCATTATTTCTCAAAGTTGTTGGTGGCCAACTTGATGCCCATCAAATTTGATAGACAATTATTGACCAGACATCTTGGAGAACTGGTTTATTATTACGTTGTTGAATGGAGGAAGAGTAAATTATGTGGCCTTATTATTCGTCATATGATAAGTGTAAGACAGATTTCGAAGAAGACTCCAGGATTTTCTTGTCTCATCTCAAGGATTTGCAGTCAATTTGGTATTGTTTCTGTTGGAACCAATCTTGGAGGACCAAAGGTCTTGCCCATGAAAAGCATTGGAAAAATGTCCAGAGCTCCTGCAGCACCCAACTCTGAACTCATCCGCCTCCAACAAGAAGTTGAGGTTTTTAAATAGCAGGTGGATTATGCCATGACAGCCTATCCTGAACTAGGTGGGAAGTTTTATGAAATTGCTAGGGATTTTTATGAGATGATTGATTAGTCTCTGGATTTGCAATTCTATTATTGTCTGTTGAACTTCTTATGTTGATTTTAATTAAAACTATTACTGTAATGGTTGTAATAACTTTTATAGTTATTTAGCCTTGAATGATTATATTCTTTAACTAAATTGGTAAATGTGTTAAATCCATAAGAAGTACAAATATATATTTCAAAAGTTAAGTCTTTCATATGTCATTATGCAAATATTGATAAAAGATTGAATGAACTTTTGACAAACAAAAGTTAGACCTATTGCGTCATTATGCAAATATTGATGGAAGATAGGATGAACTTTTGTTTACAAAGATTAAGTCTATTATATGTCTCTATGCAAATATTGATGAAAAATAGAATGAATCTTTGAATATTCTGCAGTATGGGTTTTCATGATACACATCCTTGTGTAAATACTGTGCGGATCCGTAAGTTTTCTTATATTGAGTATTTATGATTAAATTAATCATGGGTTCTCTTGTGGTTAATTTAATTGAGTATTTTGGATACAAATTCATATTTCATGTGATTTGTCAATGTCCAAAGAAATTCTTCTTTTATTGTGAAAGTAAGGTCGCTCTTGTTGTTCTTTCGGGAATAACATTTTATGGGGGAGAGTTTTTATTTGAACTTGTGCTTAATTGCCATATCTTTGTGGGGAGTGAGGCTGTGGAATATTATAGGGGGTTATCTTGTATCTATATAAACTCCTTGATGAATGCATTTATTTTCGGCTATATGATTGAATCTAAACAAAGTTGATATGTTCTCTTTTGGTCATTGTAGTTGCAGGAATTCCTACACTACACCCCTCATAAGAATCCATAATAATCAACATATATTTGAAGATTAAAAACAATACTTTTATTGATTAATTCTCAGAAATATTACAAGAAATAGAAGAAATTAAGAATACAACCACTCTCTTAAACTTTCTCTCTCATCAAAACTTTCTCAACACTCTCAAATTGATCTCTCCTCTTCTGAGTCTATTAGTTATCTTTATATAGGGAAGTTACATAGTGGATGACAGCTATGCTATCCTTTAATTTCAGATCCGACTCGCGATATTCTCGCAGTAGTTGTAATGTTAATTCTCGCAGATGCTATAATCTTCGCAGGATTGTCATGCTCTTCTCGTGTTTTAGTTACCATCATCTGCTACATCATTCTTTGAGTCGCTCTGTGACACTCGCAGTGTGTTGTTGAAGAGCTCGCAAAAATGTTGTTTATAAATTTCGTAAGAGTATTATTGTGGCGATATTCTGATCTACATCTTGCCTCTTCTCATGTATTTTCTGCGAAGGGAAAAGGATCATGAGAATTGAAACTTTTTTAAACACCGCAGCTGTCCATCTTTTCAGATTCTTTTATTCTGACACGTTTCTGCATTCTTCGCCAGATTTATTACACGTATCTTTTCTTTCATTTAACTTCTGACACATCCTTTTCAACCGCTGCACTTCAACCATTTATGTCTTCTCTTCGTATTAAATGCACTTATCTTCTCGAGAATTTTTACCTTTCTATATATATCCTCTTTATTCTTCTATTTTCTTCTTTTTACTTTCTCTTTCCATCTCTCTGCAATTTCACTTTTCTTCCGCAACTTTCGCATCTGCTACTGTTCTAACATTTCTCTTATTCTTTTGATCTTCTATTCTTTTCTTCATTCCCATGCTAAGAATGCCTCCAGATGGTCGTAAAAATCTAATTTCCTTTGAAAAAATGCAGAAAAATCTCCAAGAAAGAGGCTTTACTTTATCCACCATTCCCGATCAAAACCCTATGGTTGAGTTCTCTGTTAAATTATTTTCTGATCATCCATGTAATCGCGAGAAGATCATAGTCTCACTAGGTCAACTTGAAGCGGGCCTTCTCATTCGTCTTTATGACCCTGATCTTCCTTTATTCTATGAAATACTTTCTCATGCGAAGTTCTCGCGGGATGTGTATCAGTTGAGTGGAGAAGAAGGATAACACTTGTTGGGGTGTCCGCTTACAGAAGAAGGATGACATTGCTCAAGAAAAAGTTCTTATGTTGGACATTGACTGGCATCCGGGCAACAATTCATCTCCTCGCTATTCCAATGATGATAAATGGTGCATTTTCCCATTAATTTTAGAGGGCCCATACATTTATGGTTCTCATGCTTTACCTGCGAATCTCGTAGAGTATCAACCATGGGTGTTCAGCTGGCCTGAAATAAATACAGAGGTATGTTCCCGAATTTTGCTTGAATTACCATTATTATTTTCCTCATGCTTTTATATATACCCTCGCTGACTACTCCAATTTTACCAAATTAAAAGGATGAAACCTAGCTACAAGAAGTTAGGGAAACCCAGTACCTTATTAGCTCTTAAATCACTCAGATATGAAGTAAGAAATATTCCTTTATGATTCTTAACAATATATTGTTTCCTCTATTTCTTATCTTTATCTATGTTTGAAGGTTATTGAACAAATTGAACCCGTTAAGGTTGCAAATACTAAGGGGAAAGGAAAAGGTGCTCCACGCAGAGAAAAATTTGTTGCTCCTCTTTCAAAGAAAATAAAAGTGCAATCCCCATCTCCTTCAACTCCTCAATCTATTGAAAGTTCAAGTGATGATACTGATAATGATGATGATGATGGTGACGCTGATATCACTTTCGCGAAGGAGCCCTCCCAATATGAGTCTTCTATGTCTCAGTTGTCTAGCATATTCTATGATACTCTGCATGGTATTGGGAATGATGCTTTTACTAGCACATGTCGAGCTCTCGCAAGTGTCTGTGATGCTCCTATACTAGTTGACAATGAATCTCTTTACGGGATTTCGAGATCTGTGAGTACCAGCCTCTTAAATTCACTCATCACTCTGGTATGTTCTCCTTTCTTCGCCACATTTGTGTATTCTCATTTCCTCTCAAGGATTTAATTTGTATTTGTCTTGACAATTTTTTGTTTTTCTTCGCAGGCTGGAAGAGCTTCTTTTGTTGTTGCCTCAGACTTGGAGAAGAGGTGTGCAGCCTTTGAAAAGAAGAATATTATTCTTCGCAAGAAGAATGAAAAATTAGAATCTGAGTCCGCTAGTCTTCGTAAGAAGGATGAACAGCTGGAATCTGAAGTTGCTAGTCTTCGCGAAAATGTTAAGCAATTATAAATTGAAGCCTCCTCTCAGTCAGACAAAGTTTCTAGTCTCCAAGCTGCGAATAATCAACTTTATGGTATGAAATTTCTCTTCTTTCTTTTATCCTTCTGTCATACGACTTTATCTTATTTGATTAATCATTCTTGCAGATGTTTATGGTCTCTCTGATGAGGCTTCAACCCTTCGTTCTTTCCCTACTTCTATGGATGATAACACTCTTCTTGAACGTCTTAACAATTCGTTAAATAGTTTTTCTAATGACAAAATTTCATCTCTCTCCATAGATGAACTCAGATCAAAATTTCGCCTCTTAGAGGTTGAACATAGATTCAACTTGAGCTTAACCAACAAATTTAAGCGCCATTATCATGATTCTAAAAAAGAAATCACTATTTTAAAAGCCAAGAATACTAAGCTTTCAGATGATAAGGACCGTATTGCTAACCAAGGTGCTCAAGATTTAGCAGATTTCCATAAGACTCTTCTCGATGTTAAAATTGAAAGTGATTGGCTTATCTGCGAGAATAATACCCTTGTTGAAAGAGAAAACCAAGTTCGCTCCCGCCTTCTCATTAGTAATGATGATAAGTTTGCTTGGGCTGCGAAGATTCTTGATAATTACAGAAATAATTTAGGTGTAGATGTTAGTCTTCAAGCTGAGCATTCTACCTTGATTAAGGATTTGATCTTTGAAAAAGAAGGTGGTTATTCATGTTTTTCCACTAATCTATTTTTTAACTGAATCTCCACTATTTTATTAATAGGTTGTCATTTGTTCGCAGCATCTGAAGGAAATTTTCGCCAAAGAGTTGAAGAGTTGGAAGAAGAAAAATGACAACTGGCAAAACTTCTATCTTCTCACAACGAGAAATGTTCCAAATTCAAGAAGCAGCTACAGATTACCCTGGAAAATTTTAGTAATGTTCTTATTGGTGTTCGCAATGATTCCATTAAGATGGTCTGTGATGATCATAAAATTCCTCATTATGCGTATCCTTATCTCGCTCATCTCTGATAGTGAAGCTGAAGAGTCTGAAGAATATAATGAAGATGAAGATGAAGGGGGGAAATCTGATGAAGATAATGAAGGATCTAAGTAGTTTTATCTCATTTTTAAATCTCTTTGTAATATTTGTACATTTATCTCTTTATCCTTGTAACATATTGCTGCGAATTTCTCCAGCTTCTAAAGTTCCTTGGTGTATAGATTTCTTTGGTTTCTATCTGCATATATTAGAAAACAATTTCTTTTTGTGATATGGTTAATCAATATGATTATTAATTTTTAACTATCTGTGTAAATTTGTCATATAATGATGAATAACAATTTTATCATCCTGTTCATTCCCATACTTGCCTCTGTTATTCATCTGCAATATGAAAAATCAAGTAGATTACTTTCTGAATAAGATCTGTGTTTAAATTTTGGCCATAATTTCACAGCCATTTCTTTCTCTCTTGTGTGGTATTATTTTGCCTTCCTAGTTAAAGGTCTTATTTTGCCACGTTTTGTTTTGGCGACAAAATCGCAGGACGTCCTTATATTCGCATATAAAGACCCATTGATCTTGCCTTATCCTTATTTTGTCAATTTGTTGCGACAATATGATAGGCCTAATTTTATTGCGAGAACAAAGCCCCATGACATTGCCGTCTTGCGATGAAATCGCGGGACGTCTTTAAACTTTCATGTAAAAACCCATTGATCTCACCTTATCTTTTTCTCATGGCTTTTTGCCTATGTATAATTGTTGTACAAATATGACAAGCCTAAATATTCTTGCGAATATAAAGCCTCATGACATTTGCGTCTTAAGACACTTATCAGCTCCTTAATGGAGGGTGCCGCCCTTATCTTCCCCCTGGTTGCCCATTCAAGGAGGCATAAATTGGACATACAAGACTATCTCCTCCCATTCGGTCTTAACAACAACCAGTTGTTTTCGCAGCCTCTTATCCCTTTTTCCTATATGACTTAAGGTTACGAGACTGCACCCTAAGTGGGGTTTTCTTCGGGTCGAGTGCATCATAGCCAAGACTTGCCAAGAATGGCCAGGGTAGTTTCATACGCCCCGGGCACCCTTGGCTTAACCGTGTACCTCGGCGCCTTGATCATACTTTGGACTCCTTAGGAGATACCCTCGGTCGTCCAACTTTTAATATATATATATATATATATATATTTGGACATCCAAGGTACCTCTCCTGGATGGGCTTTCATTGACCCCAAATCTCCATGATTCAGGTTCCATCAGCGGTATAAACTTATCCCTGATCCATGCAAAGAGATACCCCCTTATATGACGTACTTTAGGTCTTACATTTGCCTCTTGCAAAATTTTATCCTCGAACTAGGGTGTACGCCATAAAGGTTCATCCCATTCTAATATGTCATTATTCTTTGATTTTCTGTTTTTACATTTCAGCTCTTGTATGATTTTTCAATTTTATCTTTTTTATTGAGTCAAAATACACTTTTGTAGAATTTTCTCCAACAAATCATTCATACATCTCTTATATTTCACGATTTAGAAATTTTACCTTTTCTACTTACTATTTTATGCTTCTGCTTTTTTGTTGCGCTTTGCTACTGTTTCTCTATCTGCGAGATGCTCGCCATCTATTGGTTTCAGCACATGTTGATTTCGCAACATTCCTTCTTCTCGCCGTTCCACTGTATCAACCTTTCACTTTTTTTCTTTTATTTGATATTATATTTCCAATTTTTGTTCTTCGCAGCCCTTTCCTCGCAAGATTCCATATCATTTTCATATCACTTTTTCCCTTCAATCCAATCTCCCTTTATGACTCCAATACTGCTAGGATGAGGAAATTTAATGCATTGGTGGAAAGTTGACGCTACACCTAGAATCCCATGCAGCCAAGGTTGGCCAATCAAGGAATTGTTAGGAGATTTAATATCGACAACTCAAAATAGAATTTTAGAAGATATCCCCTTCAATGGAATTCACATAGTGATTTCCCCTCTAGGTTTATTGCTAGTACTATTAAAACCATAGATTTTATAGGTTGAAGGTATTAGATCCTCATCTCTCCCTCCCATTATTTTATAAGTGTGATAGAACTGGATATCTACAGAACTTCCCGTATCAATTAAAACTCTATTAATTTCCCATGAGTCTTCGGCCTCATCATCCTCATCTCCCTCTCCATGTTCTCTTTGTTTTGTATTTATCTCTAGTTTTACCACTAATGGATTGTCATGCATCTCGCCAGGTTCGGGTACTTCTTGCGCAGTGAAAGAAATTGTTTTCTTTTGCCATTCTTCTAATGGCGAAGCTTTCGCAATATTCATTATTTCTCTCCCATCAACATCTCTCGCGAAAACTATGCTTAAAACGTTGTCGTGGAAATCTTCTATAGTCTTGTATGAATGTATGATGGAGTTACAGAATAGATTCTTCGCTTTTGCTCCAACTACTATCACAAACGTTTCTCCTACCTTTGTGTTATTCACTCTGCGAATTTCTGGGGCTGGGGGTAGCTGATGAGACTGTGGATGACTTATTAGAAAATGGTTTAATTTTCCCTGGTCTATCATCCTCAAGATGATTCTTTTTACATTCCAGCATTCATTTGTTGAGTGACCATGAGAATGATGATAAGAGCAAAATTCTGGATTTCGATTATTTGGGTGTGGCTCTTTTCCCATGTTCCATGGTGCGGGTATGTCTTCCATTAAAATTATATCCTCCCAAATTTTCTATATGCTAGCATTTAGAGGTGGCATCTTAACTTCTTCCCATATTGTCTTCTGACTTCCTTGCCTTCTATAATAATTTTGTCTCTGACCACCATAAGTCTCTTGCGGTTGATCAATCCTCTGAATTTTATTATTTCCACATCGATTGAAAAAATTTCTTTCCCTTTCGAATTCTTCTTGATCTTTGCTCCCCATAGCTACTAATTTATGTTGACCACCATCCATACTCTTTTCTTGCTTCGCCTGCTAAGTGATCGCTACTGTATTTATTAACCTGGGAAGTAGACTTGTGTTTGCTGCAATTGAGCTGGTATTCGCAATAGGGTATGATTCCATCTCATTTTGTTTTTCCTCCAAAGCAATGTATTCCTCTTGCAATTCTCGCAGTTCTGTCATTGTGATGGAAGCCTTGATTCTGAAGGTTTGGATGTATAACAGATTGGTTGTGAACATTGCATTAATGAATGATAAAATGAGATATCTCTCATCCACACAGCCTGCCATTTCTCTGCACATTGTTTTCCACCTTATGGTTAGATGTTTTAAGCTTTCACCAACCCTTTGCTTTAATCCAAATACATCTTCAATACCAGGTCGCGAAGAATTGTTACTTATATAAGCTCCCAAAAATGTGGTCTACAAATGATTGAAAGAAGTTATAATGTTCTTAGGTAAACCTTCGAACCATTTTAGCGCCTCTCCTGTTAATCTGGATGCGAAATATTTGCAAAATACATCATCATGGTTTTCCCACTGTAGCATACACCTAACATAAGCTTTGACATGTTGAATAGCACAAGTAGTTCCATCAAAGATACTGGTTAATGTTGGCAAATTTCATTTTGGGGGGTTAATGTTGGCAAATTTCATTTTGGGGGTATTCCTCCTAATTGTACTTCTTGGGTGAATGGAGTTTTTGCAGCTTCTTCAATGTCATCATCAAGTTGCCTTCTGCCTCCTTCTCTTATGTTATTTAGCATTCACCTCATTTCTGCTAACTCTCTCAGGATCTGTTCATTCTTAGCTGAATTTTGCTCCATTGGTCTTTTCAGTGCATCTTTTCTTCTTCTTCGTTCATGTCCTTCTTTCCTTGCGATATTTTTTGCTTCTTCTTCAGCATCTTCATTCTGCCTTCTCCCGCGATTTTCTTCTTCACCTCCTTCTTGAATTCGCAAATAATTATGCCTTCCATTTTCTCTTCTGCGATTTTCTTCATTTCTTACCGTTTCTCTTCGCTGTCTTTCTATTCTCCTTTGTATTCTATCATATTCCTCATGTATATTATCATTGTTGCGATTTCTTGCTCGTCTCCTTTCTCGATTGTCATGATTATTCTGACGTATTGCTTCTTGAAACTCTTATTCTTCCACTTATGTTCTCAATCTTTCTCTTTCGCAAGCTAGACGTGCTTGTTCAGCATAATGTCTCTCAGTTTCATCCTCAATTATTCTTCGGTTCCTTTGAATTTCTCGCTCATGTAATATTCTCCTACCTTCTCGCCTTCCATTTCTTAACTGTCGATTTTCTGCTTCTTCTATTGAATCTGATCGCCAAGTGTGCATGCTCACCCTGTCATAATCCACAGTTCTATCTTGTATTGGTGTTTGCCGATTCGGTTGTTGAACTTGATTTTCTCCATTATTCCTTGTTCTGTTGCTCCTTTTTCTTAATCTTGAAGATTCCCCTACTTTATTTGTCTCTTCTCCAGCAAGTCTTCTACTCCTCCTTACGGTTGTTGGTTGTTCTGATGTATTTTTTCTTCTAGCCATTCATTCAATTTTGATGTATCACTGTAAATCGCGTAAAAATCTTCTCCAATTTCTTCAAATTCTTACAGATCACAATTTCAATCTTTGCTTAGAAACATCCCTGTTTCTAGCGCAATTATGTAGTTGCAGGAATTCCTACACTACACCCCTCATAAGAATCCATAATAATCAACACATATTTGAAGATTAAGAACAACACTTTTATTGATTAATTCTCAGAAATATTACAAGAAATGGAAGAAATCAAGAATACAACCGCTCTCTTAAACTTTCTCTCTCATCAAAACTTTCTCAACACTCTCAAATTGATCTCTCCTCTTCTGAGTCTATTAGTTCTCTTTATATATGGAAGTTACATAGTGGATGACAGCTATGCTGTCCTTTAATTTCAGATATGACTCGAGATATTCTCGCAGTAGTTGTAATGTTAATTCTTGCAGATGCTATAATCTTCGCAGGATTGTCATGATCTTCTCGTTTTTTAGTTACCGTCATCTACTACGTTATTCTTTGAGTCGCTCTGTGACACTCGCAGTGTGTTGTTGAAGAGCTCGCAGAAATGTTGTTTATAAATTTCGTAAGAGTATTATTGTGGCGATATTCTGATCCTACCGTCATGAAGTATCTCTATGGAATTTTTATTAGGATCCTATTAGTTTTCGTACCTTTTCCAATTTATATTGACAAAAAGGGGGGGGGAATTAATGTGTAGTTCACACTACAAATACATATGGTTTACGAATCATTATGTAAGGGGAAGTGATTTTCATGAGAGATGAAGTATTGAATAAGAGGGAGTGATACATATCACTGTAGTATTGTTGTCATAGTTGTGATGCAATTGAACTTTGATGTTGTGTAATAATACTATAACACTGTATAACAATGATTGAGAGCAACTGTTTTCTCATTATTATAGCTACGGATCTTCAACTACGATGATGCTGAGTTAGAAAATTTTAGAATCATTGGAGTACTTGGAAGTGACGAAGATTTCGAGTAATGTTGAAGAACCAAGGAGATCAAGCATTTCGATGAGAAGCTATAATGTTTATTTATTTTGTAATCCATATGTACTGATAGTTTTGTCAATAAAATTGACAAAGGGGGAGATTATTAGAGCACTGTTAGGTCAAACTCGCAAGCGTTGCTATCTCAAGCTTGTTTGTCAAGTTTAATTGCCAAAAATATAAGTCTTGATTTCTACTCTACATATATCTAAGTCTCGGATTAGGATAGTAAGTGTAGTTGAGCTTTAGACTTCACAGCGATCATCGAATGAAGACGAAGAACTACTCAAGGGAACTTGTGGAACTTCATCAACAAAAGGTATGTGGAGACTTGAAATCATCTATCACTCAAAAGTCTATATACTCTATCTCATATTTGAGACAAAAAGTCGTATTTTTATATAGACTTTAATTATACACATTTGGTATTTCGATCCGAGTTTATCTCGCTTTCCTATTTCTCGAAATATGTGTTGGTAAGCTTTTGTTTTAACCAAGTTCATCTTTTATTCTTGACGAAAGTCAATAGATTCTCATGTGAAAATATCCTTGTAACATCTTACATGATTTGTGTGAGACAGTCATTTGATGTAGACTCAGAATGTTTTGTATTGATCATTCGATCACTTGAAAATTGCTTTGAAGCTAATAGTTTATGTGAGACAGCTATTGTCGTCTTCCAAGAATGTTTGAATGATTGAAATGAGGGTTTAGAACATATAACCATGATTGGATATAAACATAGTGTGTATTCACATTTGTGTAAAGTCCAAAATCGGGAACCATGGTATGCGTACCCGTACGCGTACTGGTTGGTTGTTGGAAGTCCGGGAACTAAGTATGCGTACCCGTACGCGTACTGACGGAAGTCCAAGTCCTGTGAATTTCTGCTAGATTTTGGAAGTGTAAAATGGTATGCGTACCCATACGCGTACTCGCGTAACCAAACTCAGTCCGGCTACTTAGGTATGCGTACCCATTTGCATACTTAAGTAGGTTATGTTCTAAAATACGTTTGTTAATGAACTAATACATTTATATATAATAAGGAATGCAATCTTTTGAAAACCGTGGCTATAATGTTCATGAAATGATTCGAGTGAATCAAAATCGATTTTACTTCAATTGTGTCATGTATACTTCTATGAGAATACAAACAATTGAAAAACTCTCTAACTAGTTTCATTTGAGTCATTTGAACTTGTTATGATAAAGATGAATAAGGTTTATATGAAAGTGCTCATATGGCTAACCATTGGTTAACTATTGTTGAACCAACTAAGTGTCAATGTTTAGGTACAGTTACCTTTATCTAAATGAGGGTACATTTCATTTGTGTATGACAAGCTAAGTTCGATCTAACGGTTGAAAGATATTAGATTGAATCTAATCAGGTTTTCATCTAGCGGTGAATATTGAATACTTTGTTACAAAGGTAACATTAATTGCAAATCCTGATTTGAAGGCTATATAAAACAAAACTCTAGCAAATGGGAAACCTAATCCACACACCTTCTCTGTGATACTTGTTGTGACTAGATTCGATTCTCCTTTAACCTTAGGTTTTTCACGAAAACCTATAGGTTAACGACTTAAAGACTTCATTGGGATTGTGAAGCCAGACTCATCTATTTCTCTGTAGTTGCGTGTTCTGATCTTGCTATTTTATATCATGATTGAGTACTATCTTCTTTAATATTTTCTTGAGATTTATTCTCTAATATGCAAGATTGAAAAGTAGTCGCAAGCATCTTCGTCTCATCATTTGTGATTCCACAATATCTTATTTCGTTAATCGATTAAGATTATTATGAGGTGATTGAAAATAATAGGATGTTCTTTAGGAATATAAATCCAGTTTATCAATTGGTTCATGTTCACCTTGATTTATCAAAAGAAGGAACAAAACTCATAGGTATATCTGTGAGAGATAGATTTATCTATACAATAGACTTTTCTATGTGAGATAGATTTGTTTATCAAGTCTTCGACTTTGGGTCGTAGCAACTCTTAGCTGTGGGTGAGATCAGCTGAGGGAATCAAGTGCGCATAATATGGCATGGTTCAAGAGGCGTAAGGAACACGACTGTACCATGATTAGTGTGAGGTTTATTAGGGTTCAACTACATTCTAGTCTGAAGTTAGCTTGGTAGTAGGATAGTGTCTGTAGCTGCTTAATACAGTGTGGTGTTCAAATCTGGACTAGGTCGCAGGATTTTTCCTACATTTGCGGTTTCCTGGTTAACAAAATTTATAGTGTCTGTGTTATTTCTTTTCCGCATCATATTTTGTTATATAATAGAAATATCACAGGTTGTGTGTAAGTCAATCAATCAATGAATCCAACCTTTGGTTGTTGATTATATTGATTGACACTTGAACATTAGTCTTTGGTACCGTTCAAGTTGTTTCACATAATTATCAGGCTCACGGATTTCTATCTGTTTGATTTGCTAATTACATTGTGAAAAAGAGATACAACTCTTAGATATACTTTTCTTGAGATTGAGTCTGACTGTCTAGTTGATTCTCTTGAAAGTATATTGGAGTTTTTCCATACAGATTGCTAAGCAAAATATTGGGTGTGTTTGTTAGACCCCCGCTTTTTCAACTTCATTTTGGATATGGGTAACCGTACCTAAACGTGTACACTTCGTTGTCTCAACAATATTTAACTGAAGTTAGCCATATGAACACTTTCATATCAACCTTATTCATCTCAATCACAACTAGTTCAAATGACTCAAATGAAACTAGTTCTAGAGTTCAATTGTTTATATTCTCATAGAAGTATACAAGACATAATTGAAGCAAAATCGATTTTGATTCACTCGAATCAATTCATGAACATTATAGCCACGGTTTTTAAAAGGTTGCATTCCTTATTATATAAATGTATTATTTCATGAACAAACCAATTTTAGAACTTAAGTATGCGTACCCGTTTGCATACTTAAGGAGGTTACTTTCTAAAATCTATTTGTTCATGAACTAAAACATTTATATAATATGGAATGCAATCTTTGCAAACCGTGGCCATAATGTTCATGAATTGATTCGAGTGAATCAAAATCGATTTTGATTTTATTGTGTCTTGTACACTTCTATGAGATCTAAGAAATTGAACAACTCTCTAACTAGTTCATTTGAACCAGTTATGATAAAGATGAATAATGTTGATATGAAAGTGCTCATATGGATAACCATTGGTTAACTATTGTTGAAACGACTAAGTGTGCACGTTTAGGTACGGTTACTCAAACCTAAATGAAGTTACATTTAGCATAACAAGCTAAGTTTGATCTAACAGTTGAAAGATATTAGCTTGAATCTAATCAGGTTTTCATCTAACGGTGAATATTGAATGCTTTGTTACCAAGGTAACTTAGATTTCAAACCATGATTTGAAATCTATATAAAGGAGAACTCTAGCAACTCGGAAACATAATCCCCATACCTCATGTGTGATACTAGTTGTTTAAGATAGAGTCAAGTCTCCTTTAACCTTAGGTTTTTCATGAAACCCTATAGGTTAACGACTTAAAGACTTCATTGGGATTGTGAAGTCATACCCAACTATTTTCTTTGTAGTTGCGTGATCTGATCTTGCTGTTTTCTATCGTGTTAGAGTACAATCATAAGATTGGCTTGAGATTTATATCTCCGATAGGCAAGATAAAAAAAGTAGTCACAATGTAACATTACAAAAAATTATCGGGTTTAACTCAGCCCATTTATTATAAATTGTTACTTTATTTCAATAAGAGAGCCCAAAAATCTGAAATGCTGGTGTGATTAGATGAACAATGGGTGCCATTATAACTCTTGCATGTGGTGACACGTTTTAAATCTTGCCTTAGCACTTAGACACGTTTTGAGTTTTTTTTTTCTTCTAGAAAAGAAAGAAGGAAACCCGAGAAATACTTTTCATTTTTTTGTCTTCGGGGAGTTCCCCAATTCCAATTTTGCTCCTGGCTCTCTACTTTCATGATTTATCTTCACTTAGCTATGAGAAGAGAAAAACAAAAAGAAAAATAAGAAAAAGAAAAAGAGAATTTTATTTCCTTGTTCCAAAAATCTACGAGAAAAATCATTGAAGATATGTAGCTTGGGATGGGTGTTTGAGTTAGTATTCTTGGAGTGAAATTATATTCAACAAGAGGTTAACATGATTTTCTTTATAGGTTGAAATATGGGGATCCTCATAAAAATTGTTGTCATTTTAATTTCATAAATTTGTTTGTGTTCAATTGATTTCTGCTCACTTGTTTTACCTTTTAGAAATGGGTTTGACTAATTAATAGAGTCTCCAATAGAAGCTAATGAAGATGAGAGGATTTGCTAGTCTTTGAATTTTGTATGTAAATCCATATAAGTATATAAGTCATGTATTTAGCTTGTAGAATGCATGCCTCCTTCTGATTGATATTAAATCTTTACTAATGTAATCCATGAGTTTTCATGTGTAGGTTTATGTCCTAAATGCATCTCATTTCTTATTTTGATATGGAGGGTTAAGAATTGAACAAATTCTTTATGGAAATTTCTGATCTTCTATGGAGGTAACATGTTCGAATAAATGTATGTAGATGGGGAAAAACGGTTCACTGGTTTTTAGGGAAGTGAAGAGTCGAGCGTGTTGTCGAGACTCCTCGAACCAGGCAAACTGCTTAACCTCACAAAGATATACTACAAAGGGAGTGCTTAGATTCGAGAGATCAATCTATAGGACTCCGGCCTAAACCAATTCAATGGTCATTCCATAGTCAATTCGGTCGCAAAGAGGGAGATGAGTTGATCTATAGGAGGGAAGCTGAGAATTGTGTGGGATCAGTGATGATCAAGGATTGTGGATGTTTTGTGGGTTTCTGCAATAATTGGTGAACCGTTGAGTTCTGATAAGTTCTGAAGGATTGATGAATTCTTTAGAGTAGTTACTCGAGAAATTATGTGTAGACTGTGAACATTGTCTATTAATGATCGTTCATTGTTCTTCAATCATGGATTCAAAGACTTATTTAGATTGTCAGATTTTTGAACACCTTGATCCCTGTAAGTGTGACGGTTTCATGAGTGTAAGAGTGGGCCGATGGAAGATCGTGGTAAAGTCAGTTTCATGTCGTGTGGAGACTTGACGGATCGTGCACCCACTACTTTGCTAACTCCTTCAACCGTTGACACAACTTGCGCACATTTCCCGTCGTGGATGAATCCACGTGCTGTAGGCCGACAGACCAAAACCCTAGTTGCTATCCCCCAATTTGACGTGATTTATGTCTCACGAATCGTGGAGTCTGCATGACAGACGTGTATTTATCTTGTCAGTTGTTGACTGATTAGGAAATGAGCCTAGGTTTTGTTGAATCGAGCATATTTGACAAATGCTTACTGATTCATGAACATTAATGTTGCTCGTCTGAGCAAGTGTTATAAATTTAACAAGTTGTTGAATATTGATGAGTTAATGAATATATGTGGATTATTCGAGCAACTTAGCAAGTATTGCTCGATTCGACGAAATACTGATAAATTACTGAATATTGATAGTTGGCTAAATATCCGAGAAACTGAGCAAGTATTTCTCAATTCGACGAATTACTGAATATTGAGAATTTGACGTGCAATTGAGCAAGTACTTCTAAATTCGACAAATTACTGATAAAATTACTAAATATTGATAGCTGGATCAATATTTGAGTAACTGAGAAAATTCGCTCAATTCGACGAAATATTTATTGGCGACGTGACCCAATATATAAAAATATTGGTAGATTACCAGATATTATATGATTAATCCGTGGATCCATATATAAATTTATTTGGTGTTTGAACTTGCTCGGAATAATGATTTGTTGAGTGTTTGTTCGAAAACCCTAATTTTGATGAATTGCTCATTATTCTAAGAATTGCTAAAAATATGTCACGAGCAAAAGAGGGACAGACCCCACGGGACCATGGACGTCCATCTGATGCCCAATTACTCGAGTGAGCGTGTACCAGGGTTCTCAGTTGGAGAGTTGGTGAAGGAATGATGATTAAGTGCCGGTTTCATCATTTATTGAATTACCGCTGGGTTCAACATTAGGTGATGAAACCTAGGTATAAAAGATGGGACCTGTAGGAGCGGAATATCACAACAAATGATAACTTACGAAATTGTGGAGAGAAAAGACATCTTGCGAGCAAAGAACATTTTGCGAGCAAAGGAAATCACGAGGAAAGCAAAGGAAATTTGCGAAGTGAAGTTACGAAGGTTCGAAAGATAATTCTCAAATCCGAAATGTCGGGACAACACAACTGTCGTCTTTTGTAAGATCATATAAATAGTCATTTAGGCATGAGAAGTAAGAGAGGTCTTTTTTAGAAGGAGAGGTCTTTTTTAGAGGGAGAGATAATTTTAGGAGGAGAGAGAAATTTTTAGGAGAGATTTTATTTTCTTTATCATCTTCTTCCATAAAAAACTAGAACTCCAAATATCCATTAATGGAGTCTCAATTGTAAAATCATGTAATTACATACAATCACTAGTGAAGCACCGTGGATGTAGATCACATTGATCGAACCACGTAAAAATCTTTGTGTCTCCTTTACAATTTTAGTATTTTAATTCTTAATTTCATATCAAATTAATTAGATTTAGGAATCATTTTAATGGATTCTACTGAGGGTGTAGTTGTGAGATAATCCGCAACTACATAATTGGCGCTAGAAACAGGGAGGAGAGAAGCCTATTCTTGTGGGTTCCGAGAAAATTTAAAGAAATTAGTTACGGTTGATGATGAACTCCGCTGGATTTCAAATTTTCAAGATCAATTAAAGAATATTATCAAAAGACTAGAATATTGTATCTTCAAATGGCGAACAACTGATACAAACGTACAACCAGGGAAAAGAAAGTTTAAGATGCCAAAGAGTTGGACGAAGGAAAAAATCAAATAGCTCCGTGAAGGAATCTTTGCAGTTGATAGAGGAAAGATTGGGGTTGATATAGGACGAACAAATTTGCATTCATCAGAAATGCGAATGAAGAAACTTACCTCATGAAGGAAACAAACTAACATCAGAAGAAATTTGCTTTAATCAGAAGAAGTTTGCCTATTTTCTATTCATTAAAAGTTTGCGAAGTAAAAATAGCGAACACAAGATATCTTCACAGAAGAATCAAAATGCCACAAAAATCTCTCCTGCGAAGATTAGATAGTACAACTAGTGAATAGAGCCATTCCGTCTCAGTTCATCAATTCATGCGAACCAACAAATAAAATTAACTACATCACCAGTGAAGAAATGTCATTCACGCGAAGAACAGAGGTGCATAATGATACAAAAACATCATCAACAATTCACAGAGAAGCAGGGAAAATTGATAATTAAATCAAGCAAAGTTCCAAAGACTCCCAGCGCCAAGAGTAGGAGGTCAATGGCTGCAGAATATTCGCAGCCCAACGACAACTAACTATTCCAGTGAAGACAGAAGAAGGTTATGAAATTCCCCACTCTAGAATGCTATAGACATGAATCTAGAGTGAAATAATCTGGAAGAAACTAAGAAGCTGGGATTTGAACAGAAAGACAAAAGCTTTGCATGTTGTGGCAACGGATATAATAGAAAGGGAGTTGGTGTTTCGTTTGTTGTTGTGGCTTTATATTGAAGCTTTTGAAATAAAGAGATGAAATGATTCCACAGGTTTTGAACTAAGATGATCTCGACTAAGACAAGATTCGCAGGAAAATGTACATGAGGAATCGGTAAAGATATTGAGGTATTATGATCAACCGCAACAAAAAGAAGAGTTAGATAGCTTAAATCCTGAAACACAAGAACAACAACTTAGCTTGGAAATTTTTATTGAGTATTGACTAATGATGGAACTGTGAAGCAAACACCAGCCAAATAATTAGATATTACACCAGAAATTTTTAATCGTTTACATCTTGACGCAACAATATTTCATATGGAGGTTTAGATGTGTACAGACGCAACAGTTCCTCTTTTACAGACGCAACTATTGACGCAACTCTCAACGCAGCTTCGAATGTGTACCTTGCGAACACTCGTAGCGCAAACAAATACTTCATATGGAGGTTTACTTCGCAAAGCCTGTAACTATTTCGCAAGAATAAAGTAGTTCAAAGCATTTTATTCACTCCCTTGAAAACAACAGCAGCTAAACACACATGCAGCTATTCGTTACTCCAGAGTTCCAAGTTAAAGAGGAACCTGAAAAGTCGGTGCATCTAAGATTTTTGCACACATGAATTCACCTGCTGGATTCACCAAGGAGCACGTTGCTGTTCACCTTAAGGAGTTCCAGTTAATACGTGAAAATTACGTTAGGGAACATTCATCTAAGATGCTTTATAATGAAGTAGCAGAAACTTTGTACTCTAGGTGGAGGATCTTTGCTGGTGTTCCCAATTTATGGCGAATGTACTATGGCAGTTATTATACTTAGCGTGGTGACGATCAGGATCCGTGTGTTTAGGTGCTGGTATTAATCGTGGATCATCAAGTTAGTAGAAGAAATTGTCCAATCTTTATATCCAAAAAGGGTAAGTTTCTGCGAAGAGGAAAAAGAAACGTGACGAGGGAGAAATTCTGCGAAGCACAATTCGTCAAAAACTTTCAAGTAGAGAAGCTCAGTTAAGAAACAAATGGGAATCATTGACAGTGATGAAGAATACATCATAAAAGATGAACATATTGAAAACAGTCATAAGAAAAGAATTATTACTCATGTTCTGCGAAGGATACTCACGGTTGGAGAGAAATCAACCAATCCAGTTCGCAACAATCTTTCACTTCGTAAAAGGAAACTCACACAAATATGGAAGATTAGCAAAGATAACTTGGAATGAGTGCGCACTGTTTAGGGCTGCAACAACACCCTTCAACTCCAACTCCCTATACAGTATACCTAACCACTATTCCATGAGCTGATGAGCTGATTTGTCTGAGAAAGATGAAGATGCAACAACACCCTTCAAACTCCAACCTACGCGCATCAATGTCTAGTCACCAACCACAACAAAAAATAGAAGCCAATAGTAGCCAACTTAAAGCTCATCAGTGTTATCAAGCTTCTGTACCATCTCCCTTAGAAACATTCTGTTGATCGCAACAATATTTCACAATAATGTTTCGCAGAATACCTATCAGTTCGCGGAGCATAGGCTCAGGAAGGGAAAAGTAGAAGAATTCTATAGCCAGAGCAACAAACATAGTAACGTGCAAAGAATAGAGGCAACTCCAGCTAAAATCTACGAGCAAAGAAAAGGAAAGAAGTCTGCGAAATATACTACGTCAAGATTTATTATGCAGTGAAATTCAATTAAGGAACCCTAATGAATCATTACAAGCCCATCCAACAATGAAGATTAACTAGCAAATAGGGTTCGGTTCGCAAAAATGAAGATTAACATCAAACCCAGCTCGTGAAAATACTTATTACCCGCAACAGCAAACCCAGCTAACCAAAGCACCAATTACTTCGCAGCAATAGCCTAACAAGTTTCACTTCTCACTTCGCAGCAATAGCTTACCAGTTCATTTTGATCTCAATAGCCCAGCAAATCCAGCTCGCCATACATGTTACTTCAAGTCTCAGTAACCATGTAGGTACTGAATATCGCAAGATAATAGTTCACGAGTATCGTAATAAATAAAGGAGAAAAGAGTTATAAAATGATACGATGATAGAAGTAGCGCGGAGAAATATGAAGTTTTGCGAGGATGGAATAATTTTGCTAGTATGAGTTGCGATACTTCGTAATTCATATACAGCTGTATAAGTTTTACTATAAATAGGAGTTCAAATGTAAAATTCGAGAGGTTCTTTTAGTGAGTGTAAGAAATTATCTTAGGAAAGAGAATAGAAAAAGTTGTAACTATTCTAGTTCCATTTTGATAATTCTATGTAATCAATTAAGAGAATTAATAAGAAATTTATCATTCACCATCAAGAACTTCTTGAGTTTTTACTAATTCTATTGAGGGTGTAGTTGTAGGTTATTCTGCAACTACATAATTGGCGCTAGAAACAGGGACTTGAGAATTGTGGTAGCATAAATTTGAGGGAATTGTGGAAAATTTGAAGATCAAATGAAGTCAGTAGATGGAGATTGCAAAAAAGAAGAATGTAATATGATCACAAAGACAATGATTGATGAATTTCATAGTAATATGAAGGGAAAAATATACAAGCGAGATTGTAGAGGAAGAAAGATCATGGAGGAAGAAAAGATAACAACTTTAGAAGAATGGGAAAAGCAGAAAATCACATTTTCAGCAGCAGAAATTCCAAATGAAGACTTGAACCACACTTCACCATTGGTGATCACAATGCCGATCATGCTAGAAGATAAGAAAGCTGTAGAAAAATGGAAATTAAACCGAATTTTGGTTGATACAGGGAGTTCTGTTAATATCATATTCTATCATGCACTTAAGGGGATGGGAATTAAAGATGAAGAAATCACAAATTCAAAATGTCTTATTCATGGATTAGGAAAATCTACAACAAAATCTAAAGGGGAAATCGCGCTGCGAATATTACTAGGAGAAATCGAAACACATGTAATCTTGTGTGTGATAGATATGAAATCTCCATATAACATGCTGATAGGAAGGCCGTGGATTCATGCGATCAAATCTGTTGCTTCAACATTACATCAGAGAATCAAATTTCCTACACCAAATGGAATACAAGAAATAAAAGGAGATCTTGATAGTGCAAAATTTTGTTATCAAATTGAAGTAACCCAATGCGGAGGAAGAGCAAGAAAGAAACAGCTTCGTAGGAAACTTGCGAAGGAAACAAGAAAATAAGAAGAATTCCGAGTGTATACAATAAGAGTAAAGGAAGGGAGAGGTATACCAAATGAAATTCCAGAAAAAGAAGGGGAACCAGCAAAAATAATCAAAGAACCAACACCTATGGGGGAGCAAAGTCCAAGCTATGTTGCACCTGAACCAACTAAAGAAATAAATATTGGAAGTAAAGAGGAGCCTTTATTCTTGCGAATTGGAACTAAGATGGATGAAGAAGAAGAAAAAAGAACTATTGATATTTTACGAGAATATAAAGATATCTTCGCAGGAAGTGTATATGAGATACCAGGAATTGATCCATCAGTGGCGTGTCATAGATTGAACATAGATAAAAATGTAAGACCATTCAAACAAAGAATAAGGAAGATATCACAAAATTATCATGTACAGATAGAAGAAGAATTACAAAAGATGTTGGATGCAGGGATCATAAGGGAAGCAAAATATCCGAGAATGGATTGCGAATATGGTCATTGTTCAAAAAGAATAAAGAAATAAGAATTTGCATAGATTTCACTGATCTAAACAAGGCATGTCCCAAAGACAGTTTTCCATTACCAGATATACCACAAATGGTGGAATCAAATGCAGTCATGATAGAGTCACTTCACTTGATGGATACAAAGGGTATAATCAAATATCACTCGCAGAAGAAGATCAAGAACATACTGCCTTTTTTGCTCCAAGGGGTTTGTATTGTTATGTGAAGATGCCATTTGGTTTGCGGAATGCGGGTGCTACATATCAACGTATGGTTGAAAAAGTGTTCGTGAAATGGATACATAAAAATTTGGAGGTATATGTAGATGATATGTTGATAAAAAGAAAGGAAGCTAAAGATCATGTGCAATATTTGAAGGAAATATTTTAGCAAATGAGAAAGTTCAACATCAAATTAAATCCTGAGAAATGTATAATTGGGGTTTCATATGGAAAGTTCTTGGGATACATAGTATCAAAGGAGGGAATACAAGTTGATCCAGAAAGGTCCAAGCAGTTCGTGACATGCCAACACCTGCAACGGTAAAAGAAGTACAAAAGCTAAATGGACTCTTGGCTTCACTTGGAAGATTTATTTCGCGAATGTCAGATAAGTGCAAGCATTTTTTCAACATACTTAAAAAGGGAGCAAAATTCAAGTGGACTGATGAATGTGAAAAAGCTTTTCAAGGAATCAAAGAATACCTCGCAAATACATCTATACTACAGAAACCAGAGAGAGACGAAGAATTATTGGTATACCTCGCAACAACTCCATATGCTCTAAGTGAAGTTCATTGCGGCAGATGCGAGTAGAAAGGCCCATTTACTACATTAGTAAAACCTTTAATGCAGCAGAGAAGAATTATTCTAAAATGGAGAAGTTAATCTTAGCCCTGGTTTATGCATCATTCAAGTTACGAATATACTTTCAAGCACATGTGATAAAAGTGGTAACCAAAGTCCCAATTGAATCAATCATGAAGAACACAAAAAGGTCAGGAAGAATAGAAAGGTGGAATGCACACGTAAACCATTACAAGATAAAATACGAAGTATTGTCATCGCAAAAATCACAAGTCGTCGCAGATTTTTTGGCAGAATTTCCTTTGGAAGAAGATGAAGCGGTAGAGGAAATGATGGATGTTGAAGAAGAATTTGGAAATACAAAAGACTTGTTAACAGAACCGGATAGATGGGAAATTCTAGTGGATGGATCATCCAATAGTGATGGAAATGGAATTGGAGTCGTGTTGATTTCACCAGAAGGAGAAAGAACAGCATTCTCATTCAGACTAGAATTTGCATCCACGAACAATGAAAAAGAGTACGAATCAGTAGTGCATGCAATAAAGATCGCAATAGAAAAGAAGCTTGAAAGTATAAGGATAACAAGTGATTCGCAGTTAGTGATTTGTCAAATTAAAGGGGAATATACCACAAATGAATCTTCTTTGAAGAAATACAAGAAACTCGTTGAGGAATTATCTGCGAAGATACCAAAATTAAAATGGAGACATATATCTAGAAAATATAACCGTCTCGCAGATGCTTTTGCATTTATTCCAAGCATGATGACAAATCCAAATACAAGAAATATCCAAATACGACAATTCAACACCCATCAGTGGACAAAGAGAAATAAATTGAGGAAGCTGTTGCGATGGAAGTAGAAAGAGATTTATCAAACAACATCGCAGATTGGAGAAAAGAAATTCATGCATATCTCGCAACATGAGAAATATCCAGGAACAGACTAGAAGCACATAAATTAAAGAGTCGTGCAACAAACTATGAGTTGCGAGAAGGAATTTTATATAGAAAATCTTTCAATGGACCACCTCTCAGGTGCTTAACTCGTGAAGAAGGAGAAAAGATATTGAAGATGTTACATGGAGGAGAAGCTGGCAATCATAGTGGGGGAAGATCTCTAGCATATAGAGCAAAGATACAAGGATATTACTGGCCTTATATGCATACAGACGCAAAATTATTCGTATTTAAGATGCAAGGAATGTCAACGACATGGTAAAAGAATTCATGCACCAGGGGCCACATTAACTTCTTCAACAAGTCTGGCCTTTTGGTAAATGGGGTTGGATATTGTTGGACCATTTATACCTAGATCCGACAAAGGCGATACTTGATAGTTGCAACAGATTATTTCACGAAGCTCGCAGATAAAAGCAAGACATCATATTCGTGATAAAGATGTTTTTACATTCATATTTGAGAACCTCATTTGCAGGTACGGGGTTCCAAGACAACTAGTATCCGATAATGGAAAACAATTTGAGGGGCAGAAACATAGAGATATTACTCGGTGCTTTTAGGATAAAATGTGGGAAGTCAACCCCGTTATATCCACAAGCTAATGGACAAAAAGCGAAGCAACAAATAAAACAATCGCAGATACAATCAAAAAGAAATTAGAAGGACATCTCAAAGGGTGGTGCGAGCAAGTACCTAGCGCAGTTTGGGAATACAATACAACTAGAAGAGAAGCAACTGGAATGTCTCCTTATTGTCTAACATATGGAGTAGAAGTAGTATTACCCACAGAGGTTGTAATTCCGACAACAAAGAAAGAAGCTTGGGAAAGAAATTTAAGTGCGGGAGTAATATTAAGTGAATTGGATAATTTGGAAGAAAAAAGAGAAAAGGTGTTGCACCATATGAAGATTTATCAGGAACGATTAGCTCGAGAATACAACAAGAGAGTCATTGAACGTGAATATAAACCAGGTGATTTGGTCATGCGAGAAACACCTCCATATCAAAAAGAAAATGGAGGAAAATTAGCACCAAAATGGTATGGACCATATGTTATTAAAGAAGTTGTAGGAAGCGGAGCTTATCGGCTGATGGATCCAGAAGGGAGAGACATGGGTTTGAGGCTTGGTAGACCTTGGAACAGACTATATTTGAAAAGGTATTATCCATAAAACTCATGAAAAATTTTACTTAATATTGTTTGCTCGCAGAAATTGGGAAAAGTTACGAGTTTCAAAATTTATATTGCGATTAAACTTTCATTAATTTGCGAATAAAAGACCGCAATCTGTGATCAGCCTCCAAAAAAGAAAGAGAGCCGCAGAAAATTTTATACATGCAAACCTTTGTGGCGTACACCCTAGTTCGCGAAGCTATATTTCGTAAGAGGCAAAGTCCTAAAGTACGTCATTTAAGGGGGGTACCTATAAACGTGGCTAAGGGTAACCGGAACACCACCAAGGGCCCTTAGTACATGGTAAAAATTTAGGGGTACAATCCAATAATGGGGTACCTATCCGGGTTAGACACCTTGGATTCTCACCTAATCTAGCGACATTACGCAATATAAAATGCGGTGTAAGAGGATTTAGGTTGGGCGACTAAGGCATACTGTCTTTCCCAATAAGTGCAGAAAACAATCAAGGCGCCGAGGTACACGGTTGAGTCAAGAGTGCCGGGTGAGGTTGAACCACATCTGCCATTTTTGACAAGTCTTGGCAAATGATGCACTTGGCCCAAAGATACCCCATAGGGTGCAACCTCGTAACTATAAGCCCTATAGGAAAAAAGGATAAGAGGTTGTGATCAAAAGCTGGTTATTGGCAGAACCGGATGGGAAGAGCTAACCTTTTATGGTCGATGTACGCTTCCTTGAAGGGGCAACCAGGGGGAAGATAAAGGGCAGCACCCTCCATTAGGGAGCTGATACGTGCTATAAGACGCAAATGTCACGAGGCTTCTTGTTTGCGAAAACATAAAGGCTTGTCATATTTGTGCAACAAATGAAATTCTGCAAGCATTCTAAAAAAAAAAAAAAAAAAAAGATAGAGAAGGAAAACATACAAAAAGAACTCGCAGAATGAAACAAAGAAGTTAAGATGAGATCAATGGGTTATTACATGAAAGTGTAAAAACGTCCTGCGATTCCATCGCAAGACGATAATGTCACGAGGTTGTATGTTCGCAAGAATGTTCAGACTTGTCATATTATCGCAAATACAAAAATTTACTACAAAAGAGGTGGAAAAATAAGACCTTTACTTAGGAAGGCATGATAAGACCACAGAAATTAATGAAATTCATTGCATCAACATCATTGAAGAAATTATACAAGAATATAAATTATGAAGATCTGAAAAGAAGACAACTTCGTCAATATCATTGAAGAAATTTTACAAGAATATACATCAAGAAGTTTTGAAGAGAAGACAGCTCTGTCAATATCATTGAAGAATTTTTACAAGAAGTCCTATCAAAGAAGACAACATCATTGAAGAATTTTAACGAAGACTTAACAAAAGATGCGATTTTGATAGCAATCAAATACAGATAAGTTCATATTCGTAAAAGTTTACGAGAATTACATACTTCTTATACTTCTCCATATATTGAATATTTCTCCAAAAGTTGAATACTTCTTATAATTCTTCAAGAATATCTCATATTTATTATACTTCTTCAACGGATATTTCATTTGGTGAAGATTAAATAATCATTATACTTCGTCATATGTTATGTAATTATTCACAGATTGAATACTTCTTATATTTCTTCATTTGGTGAATTGAGTACTTCTAATACTTCTTATATCTCTTCATTTGGTGGATCGAGTATTTCTAATACTTCTTATATCTCTTCATTTGAAGGATTTAGTACTTCTAATACTTCTTCAAAGGTATTGTATATGTAGTATATTTATTAAGGATATTTCATATATTTTATTTTTTATACTTAAAAGGGAGGATTTCTTATTTACAATCGTAACAAGTTGAAACTTCGTAAGATAAATTGAGGCAGATATTCTAATACTTCAAACAATGTTTAATCATTTAAAGAGAAATAATAGGGGGAAAAGGAGATACTAAGCTTTATCTGTGAGTTATATATTATTTCTCTTCATATGATCAAATGGGGCAAATTTAATTAAATAAAGGTTAAATTATCTTCGCAAAATATCAGATATACTTCTTAAGAAAGGATAAATCATCTTCGCAAAATATCAGATGTACTTCTTAAAAAACAGAATTGTTCACAAAAAGAAAACCAACAGTAACTAAGGGAAGGAATTCAAAATAAAGGAGGACAGGAGAATCAATGATAAATTGAAAAAAGAATGTTATCATGCTTCATCAACACTCTGTGCTGGATCTTTAAGATGAGTAGGGTCATTAGCAACCTTCGACTTTTGCGAGATATCATCCTTTGAAGAATATGCAACAGGAACATCTACTTGAGGAATAGATTCTTTCTCGTCATCAAGATCTTCATCATCACTCTCATAATCGAAATCACTATCAGGCTCACGAGCAACTTCATCGTCAGATATTTTCAGAGGAGTAATTTTCACAGGAGGCAAGGCTCTTGATAAGAGAATGTTATTTGTAAAGACTTGAGCTTTCAGATGACTTTCACGAAGTATATCTTTTTGATGGTTGGTATCTTCGATATCTTTGGAATAAGCAAGATAGTTGAATCTCCGAGTAGCACGGTCACGAGAGTTGATTAAGCGGGTAGAAAGCAAAGCATTTTTCTTACTTAAGCTCGGAACAGAGGCTTCTAATCCAAATTTTCGCATTACGAAGGTTGTTCTCAGATTCTGCAAATAAAACAAAATTCAAAGGATAAAATTTGCGAGTATAACGAAATTTAAAAGATATACCAGAGGCAAACAAATTTTAATGACTACCTTCTTTTGCGAAGTAAGAGATTGAGCTAAAGATAGACAACAGTTCTTCATCTCGATTCATCGCATTATCAAAACCATCACCAACTAATCCTTTAAGTCGAGATTGAAGCTTTTGATCTTTAGAAAGAAGAAATTTTTATCCTTCGCAAGTTTGGCATTAAGACTTTTTAATGACGAATAATCTTCTTCAAGTTGATTCTTCTTAGTACTCAAGACTATATTCTTATTAATAAGGGAATTCTTCTCAATAACAAAAGAATTTCTTTCAAAGATCTCAAGACTTCTTTAATTCCTCAAGTTCACCTTTCAACAAAGAAAGAAGATTTTCTTGATCGCAACATTTATTCTCAAGAGTTTTTAATTCTTGCGAAGAAACAATCATTGTATTCAAAAAACGAACATTTCTCTTGATAAGGTTTTGTTCTCTTCTAATAAGGTTTCTATTCTCAAATTAGCTTTAGTTAAGGAAGAAAAAGTTGAGATATATCATCATTCAAAAAATTTCGATCATATATTAGTTGAGTATTCTCTTGAAAAAGAGCGTCGAGTTGTCAAGAGCATACGAGTAAAGATTAGATAAATGGGAGAATTGGTTTGAGAGGCTTTCATGCTTGGTTCGATATTCTGTTGCATCTGATTCATGGTGAAGTACCAATATTCTACATTTCTGGATGGATTCTATAAAGGGGAATGGGTTTTAATGGATGTTTCAAGCATATGAAGAATATAAGTAAATAAAAGGGAAAATATGAAGATAGTAATCATACCTTTCAATTCATCATTTCTTTTGCGAAGAATCGCACAGTCGAGAGAATTATTTTGAAGATGATAATTTTCTTTATGAAGATCCTCGCATTCTTCTTGAGAAGATTTCAAAGATTGGCAAAGCAATTCAATTTCTTTTTCCAAGGATTGACGTGAAGAAGAAATGTCTGGATTGACGAAATTATTTGAAACTTCGCAAAACTCATATTGCGAACGAACATTAGTAGACTTCGCAGTATTGGTCAAAACCTCAGATAACATTCGAAAAGTTGAATAAATTCCATCTCGAATTTCCTGAGGAAGAGGAGAAGAATTTGAAGGAATAAGAGCAAGCTGCAAATTGTCTGGAGAAATAGCACTCAAAGGATTTGGGGACAAGATAGGTTTTTCAAGAGAAGAAGTTGAAGAAATATTTTGCAAGGGTTGTTTTTCAAGAGAAGAAGTTGAAGAAATATTTTGTGAGGGTTGATCTTGAAGAAGTGTTGATAAATTAACACTGATGGGAGATTGAAAGGTAGGTAATGGAGTAGAGGCAGGAGTGTGTGAAGAAGCATTTTCACGAGGAGGAGAGGAAAATTCCTTATCAACTTCAGGAAGGAAATCATCAATCGGAATTAATAGTGTGGGTTTAGTTATTCGATATCTCTTACCAGGGTTTGGTTTTTCGCCAAACTGCGAATCAAAATGTAGATTAAAAACTGAGGCAACAATATATTGTTCAGGAAAGAAGGCAAAGTATTTTAACTACCTTTTGATTCTCAGATTTTTTTTCTTCGTGGATTAGGGCTTGAATTTTTTAGTTGAGGTTTCATCTGAGGAGTTATTTTGCTGAAATAAACCAAAATCAGATAACAAATTATACAGAAATTAAAGAGGAGAACAAATGAAATGCGCGGAGATAGAAGGAAATTACCTTGGAGAACTCATGAAGATATAATAGAAGAAAAAATTACAGAGAAAACAGTAATAGAGAGTATGAGCAGAAGATAAAATTGCAGAAGTAAGAAGAAGAAAAGGAAGAGAATATAAAGGAGTTATATAAGGGAATAACTAGAAAACAACGGTTACAAAAGACGTGTCCAAATTCTAAAAGACTAAGTAACGGTTATGTTCTCACGATCATTTATTCTTCGTAGAATTGACATGAGAAGAGGCAAGATGTAGGTACTGAATATCGCAAGATAATAGTTCACGAGTATCGTAATAAATAAAGGAGAAAAGAGTTATAAAATGATATGATGATAGAAGTAGCGCGGAGAAATATGAAGTTTTGCGAGGATGGAATAATTTTGCGAGTATGAGTTGCGATACTTCGCAATTCATATACAGCTGTATAAATTTTACTATAAATAGGAGTTCAAATGTAAAATTAGAGAGGTTCTTTTAGTGAGTGTAAGAAATTATCTTAGGAAAGAGAATAGAAAAAGTTGTAACTATTCTAGTTCCATTTTGATAATTCTATGTAATCAATTAATAGAATTAATAAGAAAGTTATCATTCACCATCAAGAACTTCTTGAGTTTTTACTAATTCTATTGAGGGTGTAGTTGTAGGTTATTCTGCAACTACAAACCAACAAGTCTCAATTCTCACACTTCATATTGTTGCGAGACATTCATATAATTTAAGGCGCTTATTCGCTTCTCAGACAACAACAACATAGACAACAACAAGACGAAAAAGGTAAGTACCATTTCCTTGAGTATTTTATTTACAAAAGACAAAAGATTTTTGATTTTATTTACCAAAAGCGATATACTCGCAAAATTCAAAATTGAATTAATCGCAAAAATTTAAAGATTTCAAAAAATTTCAAAGACTTCAAAGTTACAAAAAACAGAGAAAATTAAATACTTCTATAAGTTTTGATTTAAAGAAACGATATGAATACTTCTCATACTTCTTATACTAAAGATCTTATGAAAATATGCAACATTTTATGTACATGAAAAATTTACGATGAGTTTTTACGAATAAAAAGAATTTTAATTCTACTTATAAAAGGCGAAAAAATACCGCCAAAAATCAATTACGATTAGCTTTCATTAAAGAAAGACGCAAAAATTTATTTGCGAACAAAAGAACGCAATTTGTGATCAGCCTCCAAAAAAGAAAGAGAGCCGCAGAAAATTTTACACAGGCAAACCTTTGTGGCGTACACCCTAGTTCGCGAAGCAACATTTCGTAAGAGGCAAAGTCCTAAAGTGCGTCATTTAAGGGGGTACCTATAACCATGGCTAAGGGTAACCGGAACACCACCAAGGGCCCTTAGTACATGGCAGATTTTACGGGGTACAACCCAATAACGGGGTACCTATCCGGGTTAGACACCTTGGATTCTCACCTAATCTTGCGACATTACGCAATATTATGCGGTGTAACATGATTTAGGTTGGGCGACTAAGGCATATTTTCTTTCCCAAGAAGTGTAGAAAATGATCAAGGCGCCGAGGTACACGGTTTAGTCAAGAGTGTCGGGTGGGCTTGAAGCACATCTGCCATTTTTGACAAGTCTTGGCAAATGATGCACTTGGCCCAAAGATACCCCATAGGGTGCAACCTCGTAACTATAAGCCCTATAGGAAAAAAGGATAAGAGGTTGCGATCAAAAGCTGGTTGTTTGCAGAACCGGATGGGAAAAGCTAACCTTGTATGGTCGATGTACGCTTCCTTGAAGGGGCAACCAAGGGGAAGATAAAGGGCGGCACCCTCCATTAGGGAGCTGATACGTGCTGTAAGATGCAAATGTCACGAGGCTTTTTGTTCGCAAGAACATTAAGGCTTGTCATATTTGTGCAACAATTGAACTTCTGCGAGCCTTCTAAAAAAAAAAAAAAAAAAAAAAACTCGCAGAACATAATAAAGAAGTTAAGATGAGATCAATGGGTCACTACATGAAAGTGTAGAGACATCCTGCGATTTCATCGCAAGACGGCAATGTCATGGGGATTTACGTTCGCAAGAATATTTAGGCCTATCATGTTGTCGCAACACTTCCTGAAGAGGCTAAAATACTATACAAAAAAGATAAGGCAAGATCAATGGGTTTTTGGATGAAAATGTAAGAACTTCCTGCGATTTTGTCGCTACAAAAGAGGTGGCAAAATAAGACCTTTACTTAGGAAGGCATAATAAGACCACAACAATTAATGAAATTAATTCCATCAATATCATTGAAGAATTTTTACAAGAATATATATCATGAAGTCCTAACAAAGAAGACAATTCCATCAATATCATTGAAGAATTTTTACAAGAATATATATCATGAAGTCCTAACAAAGAAGACAATTCCATCAATATCATTGAAGAATTTTTACAAGAATATATATCACGAAGTCATAACAAAAGAGGAGATTTCATTCGCAATCAAAGACGGATACATGTACAAAAATACGCAAATATACTTGCGAAGATGATTATATTGCAGGAATGGAAGCAACTTAAAGATTACATCAATTTTAATGCGGCAAAATGAGCTAAGTAACAGAAACTTGAAATATACATTGCAAAAGTATTCGCATCATACAAGTATCATACTCGCATCATTCAAGCATTATATTCGCATCATAAAAGCATTGCATAAGCATTTCATGGCATAAGCATCGCATACACATTTCATAACATAATCATTACATAAACATTATATGCGCACAAGTATTTTACAAAATTTTACAGGATAATACCGCGAAACTTCGCAGAAACATTCATAATTCGCAGGACTATTCATAGTTCGCAACACTATATTCGCAACACTATGTTCGCAACACTATATTCGCAACACTATATTCGCAACACTATATTCGCATCACTATTTAGAAGTTCAGAAATTCGCAGAAAACCCCAGAAATTCGCAGAAAAATTCAGAAGTTAGTAGGGTTACCACTTGAGGCAGAGACAAGATAAGAATAGAGACGCAATTTAATTATTCAACATTTTCTCAAGGATTCTCCTTCATAGATAAAGAACAGAGGCAACTATGGATACCCAAGAAAATATTTTATGTTCTTTATCTTCTCACCAAGAATCCTCACCAAAAATGGAATAATAATTTCACATGAACAGAGGCAATATTTATCACTCTCATCAAGGATATTTCATACTTCTTATATATTTCGAGGATTAAATACTTCTTATACTTCTTAAGGATACTTCATACTTCTTATATATTTCGAGGATTGAGTACTTCTTATACTTCTTCAAGGATATTTTATATTTCTTATACTTCATACTTCTTCAAGATACTTCGCAAGATGATACTTCTAATTACTTCTTAAAGCTTCAGAACTTCGCAAAAGAATAGAGGCAAGTATATACTTTTTGAGTTTGATATTCTTTCGCTCGTTCCTTCATCAACAAAGATCAAAGACTACTACAACATATTTTTTCTTAAAGATCGCTCTTCAAGCAATATTCAAGAAAAAAGAGGCAAGATGTAGGAGCGGAATATCACAACAAATGATAACTTACGAAATTGTGGAGAGAAAAGACATCTTGCGAGCAAAGAACATTTAGCGAGCAAAGGAAATCACGAGGAAAGCAAAGGAAATTCGCGAAGAGAAGTTACGAAGGTTCGCAAGATAATTCTCAAATCCGAAATGGCGGGACAACACAACTGTCGTCTTTTGTAAGATCATATAAATAGCCATTTAGGCATGAGAAGTAAGAGAGGTCTTTTTTAGAAGGAGAGGTCTTTTTTAGAGGGAGAGATAATTTTAGGAGGAGAGAGAAATTTTTAGGAGAGATTTTATTTTCTTTATCATCTTCTTCCCTAAAAAACTAGAACTCCAAATATCCATTAATGGAGTCTCAATTGTAAAATCATGTAATTACATACAATCACTAGTGAAGCACCGTGGATGTAGATCACATTGATCGAACCACGTAAAAATCTTTGTGTCTCCTTTACAATTTTAGTATTTTAATTCTTAATTTCATATCAAATTAATTAGATTTAGGAATCATTTTAATGGATTCTACTGAGGGTGTAGTTGTGAGATAATCCGCAACTACAGGATCGACCAAGAGAGCATGGGATCGGCTCTTGGTGGTCACGGGACTAGATGTTGTCCGTTTGAGCAATCCCCAAGTTGGTTGGAGGGAGTTTGGGCCCAATACGAGCAATTAAGAAAATTAGATCAGAATTATGAAAACATGTGGGACCGTCTTTGTGCAAGCCCTAGGAATAACCCTGGTCGGTCATTAGGGCATGTGCGTGTTTCCATGGTGTCTGTGTCTCCGTACTGGGAGTTTCAGTATTTTATGATGTGCGTTCGAGCAACATTGTGAATTTTCAGAAGAGTTTCATCTTGACTAAAATTCTTGATTTTGTTGGAATGAGCATGTATGCTCAATTGATCAATATTTTGTAATTATTAAAATAAGAGTATTTTAACATCTAAATTTTGCCATGAGAGGCTAGCCGATCACGTGACCATGTTGGCTCTTGAATTTTTCATGATTTGAGCAAAATTTGAGAAATTATGAAGAAATCATGATTTTTGCTCAAACCAAGGAGTTTCATGAATTCGAGGAAAATAATAATTATAAAAGACTAGGGATTGCTGGGTATGGGACCGACCACGGCTAGGGCATGGCCATACGGCCATATTGCTCGGTCCCGCACTCATTTCCCTATTTTATAATATTATTTTCATGAATCCGTGATGTTATGAAGAATCCATGAGTTTTGTTGAAACGGAGGAGTTTCATGAGTTTAGGGAATAATAATTATAAAAAGCTAGGGATTGTGAGATGTGGGACCGGCCACGACTTGGGCATGGCCGTCCGACTATGTTGCCCTGTCCCGCACACTTTTCCCTATTTTATAATATTATTATTTTTCACGAATTCATGAAGTTATGACAAATCCGTGAATTTTGTTGAAACCTGGAAGTTTCGTGAAATTGGGGAATAATGATTATAATAGGCTAAGGATTGTAAGGCGTGGCCGGCCGGCCATGTTGCCAGGTCCCACACACCTTTCTTTATTTTATAATATTATTATTTTTCATGAATCCATGAAGTTATGGAGAGTTCATGAATTTTGCAAAAATAAGGAAAGTTGCTAAAATCAATGAGTTTTTTCATGAGTTCATGAAAATAACAAAATAGGGCAAAATAATGAAAGAATCATGGGGACCGGCCACGGCTAGTGCATGGCCGGCCGGTGGGCCCGACCCCTAGGCGCTCCTTATTATTATTTTATTAATATTTGTTGTCTTCTTCTGTTTTGCGTAGGATTCCTCATCTATTCATGTTTTTGGATGCTTGTTCGTGCATTCGGATGCTCAGTCGTGCATCATTGTCGAGTACACTTACACCATTTTTCGTGGGGCTTACTCAGGGATGGTCCAGATGCCCGGTTGTTAAAGTATTTATTGCCAATCCATGAAATTCAGTGTAACATAATTCATGAAACGAGACAATAAAATAAGTAGTTATTTATTATCAATTCATAGGATCAGCTGTGGATTCGACCATGAACTCGGAATAATAAAATAGGCATTACCATTCCATGGGATCGTGGATTCGACCATAGAATCGGAGTAATAAAATTATCTATCGCCATTTCATGAGACTAGCAGTGAATTCGATCATGAAATCGGAGTAATGAGATAAATTTTTGTTGCCATTCCATGAGATCAAGTCGTAGATTCGATCATGGAATTGTAGCAATTGTTATTGTCATTCCATGGGATCAGACAGTGCATTCGACCATGGAATCAGAGCAACTGTTATTGCCATTCCATGGGATAAGGCCGTGGATTCGACCATAAAATATGAGCAATTTCATTTCTTATTTTGATATGGAGGGTTAAGAATTGAACAAATTCTTTATACAAATTTCTGATCTTCTATGGTGGTAACATGTTCGAATAAATGTCTCAAATAACTATTAGTATGGCTATGCAGACATCCTTTTTGGGAGTCGTTTCCGGTACATATCGGTGAGGATTTAGCCAATGGTTTCTTCACAAAAAGTGTTCGTCTTGGTATCCTATGTAGTCTGTTAAAAAGGGCATAAATTTTGGACTTGTAGAGTGTGAGTTATAGTCAAGAGAAAACTGCATGTCAGAACTGATTTTCTGAAGACAGCATTTGACAAGGTTTTGTCTGATGATTTTGAACCCACTAAACTTTGAATTAGGTCTGTGTTCCTTTTAAGAAGTTGTAGTAGTTTGTGAGAGCTTTCCGAAATGATATAGCATGCTTCGTTTAGTTTACTACTTTAGAAGTTATCACATTTCAAACATTGCATGTCAGTGCTGAAATTTCCAGAAAGTGTGGTAATGGGTGCTAAATGACGTTTAGAGAAATAGACTTGTTCAATTTTCCCTTTCTTGCTTATTATTGAATACGGATAGTGGTTAGCTTAATCTAAATTATTAACCATGATTCTTTTTGGGTGTTGAATGGTGTAATCGAATACATGTTTTAGAATTCAATAGGACCCGAATTGTTGCGGTTATTGTAATAGTTTGCAGGTTAAGGGAACTATGGAAAGTGCTCAAGTCCACACGGAAATGGGACCTCTCGACTACAACCTTTTTTTTTTTTTTTGTTACAATAAGTTTAAGATCGAAGATAAGAGAATACAAAGTAACAAGAACATACCGTAAGAGTACAATACCGAGAAATCCGACAAGAGAAAGAGAAGGATTACCGGAGTAAGTCAAATACAAGTATGAATAAGATCCGATTAAAACGGAAGAATGATGATTTTTCTCGGAATTAAATTCCAACCATTTAATTTGTTTTTCTTCTATAGAAAGAAATGCTCCCAAAATAGAAGTGATTTGCTCAAATCTCTTATAGCTAGTGATGAAGCTTCCGTCGTCAAAAAGACCATCTATGGAGATTCCGTCGCCGAATAAGTTGATGATGGAGATTCCGATGAAAATTCCGTCGCCGAAGATAACCAAGATGAAGATTTCGTCGTTGGAGAGCTTGGAGAGCATCACTATCGATCTAAAAACCCAACCCAATAACCAAGAATCGCCATTAAAGCGAAGATAAACCTCGAAAGAGTAGATAAAACCACCAAAATGGTGTAGATAAGTATAAAATATAATAAAAACCAAACTAATCTACCAACTAATCTAGAAAGCAAGGAAAAATGAAGAAATCTGCTGAGATCTAGTCCAAAAATGAACTAGATCTGAGCAGAGAATAGTTGTTTTTGATGGTTTTGTTGGAAAAGAAGAAGGAGTGAGAGAGAGGAGAGAGGACTACAACCTAAACTGCACATAAAGTCTTTAGGAAAAATCCTCATAGAAGGAGTTCTTATTTCTTTTTTTACATTTTCTTATGGATTTGGTGCTTAATAAGACATGCATATAGTTAAGTTGGGAAACGGTGTTGCATATATATATTGAGATCATTTCTTCATTTCAACTATTAAGTTCTCATGGTCTTAGACGTGTGAAAAGAGAGCTCATTCTTGATCTTACACTTTGAATTTTTCATTTTGTGTCACGTAATGAGTATACATATATGTGTACTGTAGCTAAGGCGCGCTAATGTGACAATGGGGCTTAACTCTTTATTTTGTCCTTATGAAACTACTTTACTGACGTGTTTGGTAAGATGGTCTTAAACCCATATGGTCATGTTTTATATGTGTGGTTGCATCGTAACAGATCTTCATGTTTGTCATTTATGTGTAATCCTTTGACTAGCCTGTTAATATGAAAATGACCGGAATCTAGTCTTAGAGAATCAGACCATTTAGTACAGGCTAGAAGTAACTAAGTTTTCTATTGAACATGTTTCCTATAAGTTAAGCTAATTCAGATTAATTTAACTGTAAATGGAAGTCATATCAGCTATTGTCATGTGAGCTTTCTCTCATTGTGTACTTCATTTATGTTTTAGCATGTTTCACTTCTGAAATAATAATGAGTGATCATTACTTATAAAATGTCATTCACACCAGCTAGGGTTGGTTAGATGGAAAGTAATGGGATCCACTATCGACTAATGGGGAGTTCAAGTAATGTTTGGCAGTAGCTTGCTTTGAGGGTCGAGCATCGTACATTTTTCTTAATGATAGTCACTCTTTGTGATATGCCATTAGGGATTTTCACTAGTTTTCGTAACGTAGTTGATATGCTACACTATGTGAAGATCCAGCAAATGCATTTGCAGAAAATAGAAATTATGAGCATGATATGGACGTACACTAAAATGACATACTAGCGCGCCACACTTAGTGCTGGTTATTCTGTAATTCTTACGACATTTCTTCTTAGCAGACGTACTGCCTAGCCTTGGATTGCTTTGGCTAATCATGTTAGACTAATGATTTGGTTTTCTTCTTTAACTTAAGTCTATGACTCTCGTTGTGTTCTTAGTTTTTCATTGTGTATTGAAATGACGATGCTTATAGCGGTATCTAAGTTAGCACATAATCCATGTGAAAAAAATATATGAGCAAGCAAACTATATTGCGGCCCCATTTTCAGTTTGAGAAACAGATTGGCAGTCAACATTAGATCAAGTCTATATATAAAAATGTATGGAAATTAATTAGATGGTAATGTCCGAATAAAATGCTTATGCCGCTAATGGATTATTTATTTTTGAGCTAACTATTGTAACATATATGGACTAAGAATTGGATTAATTCCCTGGGCACATTAGTGGTATAATCACACTTACTGAAATATACTTCTTCTTTTAGTTAAGAGTTTAAAGTTAATGCCTTTATGGGAAGTGAGTTCCGTTCCTCTAAGCAGTACATTTTGTTATTAAACAAATGAACATTTGTCTTTTACAGTTGATTTTAAGGGATAGGTGCATACTTTCTGTACCGATAACTAAGGAAAGCTTAAAGTATTTGACTGCAGGTTAAGGGATGGTGATTGTCATGCAATTCATACCATCCATGATAAGAGTTAATTGCTACCATCGAGGGTAGTTCATATTATCTAAATAAATAAGTGACAAACTACGGTCGTGCTTGATCTCTTCGAGCAACGGATAGGGTACGTAGGCAGCCGCTATGCAGTTCAGCACAAATCCGCACTGTTGTTCATATCATTTAAAAGTGGTAGTTGCCATTTGACAGTTCATACCACCTATTCGGAGATGATTGCAACCTTGACATTGGAAATTGGCTATATATATTGTTAGAATCGGCAACTGGCCGTATAAATTATTGGAATTGGCAACTGACTATCTCCCGTTTTTGGACAATTGGCCCGTGTTGATTTTGGCAACTGGCCGTTTGTTTGGTCAATTGGCCCGTGTTGATTTTGGCAACTGGCCGTCTGTTTGGGCAATTGGCCCGTGTTAATTTTGGAAATTGGCCGTCTGTTTGGGCAACTGGACAACTCTAATTTTAGGAAACCGACCGTCTCTTAGTTTTTGAAAATGGAACCCTTGTCGAATTTTATGAGTATTATGGGGACATATGCTCATAGAATTACAACCTTGAGACTAATGAGATTTTCTACAGTGTACATGATTAATTTTTTTTTACTTTAGTGGCGTATTAGAGAGTCGGAGCTTTCCAAGCGATCCGTAATCCGACCCGCTAGAAGAAAAACTCTCTGATCCGTCACACACAAACACCTTTGTCTCATCATTTGTGATTCCACAATATCTTGTTTCGTTAATCGATTAAGATTATTGTGAGGTGATTGATAATACTAGGTTGTTCTTCGGGAATATAAGTCCGAGTTATCAATTGGTTCTTGTTCACCTTGATTTATCAAAATTGCAGAACAAAAACTCGTAGGTATATCTGTAGGAGACAGATTTATCTATTCAATAGACTTTTCTGTGTGATACAGATTTGTTTATCAAGTCTTCGACTTTGGGTCGTAGCAACTCTTGGTTGTGGGTGAGATCAGCTAAGGGAATCAAGTGTGTAGTATCTTGCTGGGATCAGAGATGTAAGGAGCACGACTGTAACTTGTGTTAGAGCATTGCTCGATCGAACTCGCATGCATTTCTATCTCAAGCATGTTTGTCAATATTAGTGATCAAAACTATAAAATCTTTGATTTCTAGTCTACTATAGCTAAGGTCTCGGACTAGGAAAGAAAGTGTAGTTGATCTCAAGAACTCCATGGAGATCATCATACAAGACGAAGGACTACTCAAGGAACCAATGGATCTTCATCGATATCAGAGAACCAGTGGACTACTCAAGGACTACTCCCGTGGACTACTCTAGTGGACTACCAGAGAACTGTCACATCTAAGTCAATATCTAAACATTCTCTTGATGTAAAAACTATTGATCGGGAAACACTCCTAGAAGAACAGTCGGACGAACTTTCTGATGAAGGTGATTCAGATATTTATAGAGATGTTGATGAGGAAGTCTCAGAGTATGTTAAGCTTTTGGATTTGTTGAAAATGAATAATATTACAACTTCTCATGTCACACCTCTTCTGACTCCTAACGGATAATATTGAATTCTTTGCTACCAAGGTTGAAAAGACGAGGGTACCCAAATACACCACAATCTTTTATTTTGATCACAACCTATACAAGACCCACTGTGTATAAACCTCTTGGAGCAACAATCACTCAAGAAATATTTCAACACAATGTCCACTTGAAATAGGGTTAGTCCGGACTGGCCTAACACGTGAATTGTTATAAAAGATAAGTAGAGAAATCCAATACACTTTGTGTGATTGTCTATGGATATGAATCGAGACAATACTACGACAAAGTGTTCAGTTGATAACCGAAACCTTAAAAGATAAATATCAAGTGCCTAATTAACGTACAAGTGTATTTACTTCAATTATAATATAAAAACAATCATAATACGAAAATAAAGTAAAACACACACACCAGAATTTTGTTAACGAGGAAACCGAAAATGCAGCAAAACCCTGGGACCTAGTCCAGTTTTGAATACTCAATTGAATTAAGACGCTACAAAAAGTAAACCTGCAACTTCGTGTAGACAATACTAAGTAAACTAAAATCCTAGTTACTCAGCTTCAGCAGTATTCTTGATATGATAATATCTAGCAGAACCAAAGTTCTCAATAGATATTGAATACCCAATATCCTAGCAGAACTGACGTTCTCTTTAGGAGTAGTTCTAGTATATCTTCTTAATGATTCACAACAACTTCTTCTTCAAATCTTTGAAATCTTAAATCTTTGATTTAATCTTCAAAGTAACAATCTGCAAAAATACAAACTTGATTCCTTATTGATTTGTCACACAGAACGGAGTCTGTTAACAATGGTAAATCAATGAATCTATATTACGGATCTAGAAAGACTTAGATCCGTAGAAACATTGATATTTGATCTAGTTTGAGTGAGCCTTATATCAGTTGAGAAGGTTCTCAAGAATAAACAAACTAGGTGCAATCAAAGATTCAACAACCGTTAGTCAATCAAATCAATAATCGAAAACTAATATTATAATGTAATCTTCTAGTTTCCCACCAGCGGGTCGCGTTATAGATTCTCAATCCCAAAGAAGACTTTAAATTGAGCGGCCGTAAGAAATTTCACCTAATTAGATTACTCTCCTCTCCGATAGGCGGCTTCACCAGTAACAAAGAGAAAAGAGGAAGTCTATGTCACGCAAGATTAGTTTGTTAGAGATGCAAACTCAAAATATTTATAGACAAGGAAGTTTGGACACCAAGGAATTTCCAAAACCGAAAATATTCTCAAGATTTCATTACTGCACCAAATTCGGTTTTCATAATTCATGTGAATGCACTCTCCAAAAATAATGATCGAAATCTCCTTGGAAAATCTCTAATTAGTAAATGCACATTACTAATTCTTATTTTCCATATATAATTAAAAACCCTTAAATAAAAAGATTGTTAACTTATTTAATTCGATCTTGGGATTTACTTCCTTCTTAGCCTTTAAGGAATATCTTTGAACAATAAATAATAAGCATTAATGCACCGTGTTCAAAGAGTGACGACATCTTACTCTTGCAAGTCCTTTTTCATACTTGCTCACTTAAACCGATTTACCACGCTTCCAAATAAGTTTAGAATTGGTTCATCTGACTTTCAAGAACTATGTGATTGATCAAGTACCACTCAATCACAACTCATGGGTTTAAGGTTCTACCAAAACAAGTTTCGGTTTTACCTCCATGTGAGTAATGTGCATAGTTACACTATCTTACCTAAGATACGGCTGACTAGGTACTAGGATCGGTTCCCCACATATATTTGGTATCTAACTTGTATGCACTGCACATGTCCATAGGATCGGTCCCCTCTTCCCAAAAACGTGTTGCACATTTTCATAGGATCGGTTCCCCTTTCTTCCATAAACCTTGATGCACCTCATATAAGGATCGGTTCCCCTTGTGATGCATTGTACCTCTTACTAGGATCGGTTCTCCTTATCCCAATAATAATTTCAGGCATACACAACCCGATCATACCCCAGGTGATTACTTAAGATCGGTTTCACTAATAAAAGTCATACCAATACATAAGTCAGGCCTCATGTGAATAATTTTACCAAGAACACAAACAAGTCATGAGCGGTTATACTAATCACACATATTGGTCGTTCATAATATATGCAATGAAAAACATCCCCAATAACGCGTGGAGATTTCCTTTTCGGTTCACAACACATATCATGAACTTACTTCCTTAGAACACATATAAACATTGTTCCCTAGGATGAAATCCTCACCATATACCCATACATAATCACAATATCATTCATACGATTATGTCGATGTCTTATATACAAAGTTTAATGGTTAAGCAATAAACTTCATATTTTATTCCTTAATACTATGTCTATCTAGAGTGTTCATGCTTTGCAGTTTTATGTTTTCAATATGCACGACTTGAAAGATACGTTAGGGAATGAAACAGTTCAAGTCAAATATCACTAACCTCAAGTTGAACGATAATGTCTTTGTTGTCTTCAATCCATCTTCAGATCTTTGTGAGTAAGTGGAGCATAATACTACTATCATATCTAGTCTATCCTAACGAAGTTGACCGTAATTTACAAATTAAGCGACTCGAGTTTTGGCACTAAATATGACAACCAATCTTGACATACCAATGCTTGGTGGGTTCAACCGAGCAGTTCTCTAACAATCTCCCCCTTTGTCAATTTAGTGACAAAACTCTATTACATACTAGTAAATTTTTTTTGGTAAGTCTATTACATACTAGTAAGGACACATGTGCGATACACATGCTTGAATTGGATTCTTTTAACAATACCAAATTTGATAATAATAGAAGAAAAAAAATCTTAAAATAAAAATTTAATATCCTTGTTTGTACTCATTACGTAGATAATTTAAAGAGCTTTCAAAATAAATTAATTTTGCAAAAATCCGATGTGTATTTTTAAAGATATCTAAGTTTTAATTTTCTTGATCTATTTTTAAAACAATGGCATTCCTGTAAATATACAAATATCAACTAAAAGCTTCGTTAATAGGGGTATTATTGTCATGTGAAAAGGCTTCACCAAATAATTACCTTTTTTCTTTATATTAGTATAAGATAAGATAAGATAAGATGGAGATAAACGAATTACAAACATAACTCATTCTACATACGCTAAATTCACATTTCAATGGCACAAAAACCTGGAGATATTCAAAAATAAATGCTAATGTTGACATTAAAATAACAAAGCTCATACTCCCCCTAAAGGTGAGATAGGTATATTTTCAATCCGCACGTCTTTGTTATACCATTCATATGATATGTTACTCCCCCTTAGTCTGTGCTTTTCCTCTTTCGTTAGATAAACGTTCAAGCACCATTGTCCTCTTCCCTAGTGACACCAATCAACATAAAATTGATACCAGCATCACATGTTTACTCCGTATATTTCTCCCCCTTTTTGTCACAAAAATGACAAAGAAACAAAAATAAATAAAGGACAACACGAAAAGGATCTTACAAATCTAAAAATAGACTTGAAACCTGTTGGGTCAAGCACGAGGGTTCCACATACCATTTTTTATAACCAATATCAAAACCAAAACTACAAGTAATTACGTTTTGATATGTTATCATGGAAATAATTGCCCGAAGCAATTTTCCCAACTAGTTTAGCAAACCAAAAATCAACTAAGCAACTTAGTTCCTTTGCTAAACCGATTGTATAAATACAACCGCTTCATTTGATAAGACCAAAACAAAGATAAACTCCATTTTTCTCATCAGGTTCTAATTATCCATATTACTTAGACCTTTAGATTTCAAACAAGCCAAATACTAGGTTACTTAACTAGCATTTCCTTGTTTAGGCTTTCGGTTAGACTTGAATAACCGAAACCTCCACTTTGATAAGTCTAACTAAGATCAAAAATAACTTAGTTTATCTTATCCGGAATCGAATTGGACTAAACAACTCATCCCGTCAACATATTCATTCGTTAAGCCATAAATAATTCATACAAACCAATAAATCAACTTGCATAATTATTCACCTCAACCGGATACAATAGAAACAACACACATAAACCAAAGTTTCACTATTGCACCAAAATTTTGTAAGCTTAAACAATTGATACTACACAATAAAACACAAATAACAATTGTTTTACTTAACTGGAAGCAATTGAATAAGCCTAAACTAATGATATCACACAACAAAGTAAGATAACAAAAAATTTACTTAACCGGAAACAATTGAATCACACACACATCCATACATACATAATGGAATAAACACATCAATTGTACCAACAATTTCTTTTAGGGTTATTTTGTTTTTGGTACTCAAGTTTTAACCAACTTTGATGTTTGGTCTAACATTTGTCCAGCTTTGCGTTTGGTACTTGAAATTGACGTGGACTTACGTTGACTTGGTTAAGTTTTGACTTCAGTTTGGAAATTATAAAAAAAAATATAATTTTTTTTAATTATTAGACTAATTTACTACACTACCCTTCATTTTACTATTATTTACATTATTGTCAGAGATCGACAGAACCCATATCCTCTTTCTTCTCCCAAACACATCACCAGTTCACCACCGGCCACCACCACCATCAATTTCACAGTCTCTCTGTGACTGCCACTACAAACCAGTGAAACATCCATCTTTCCACGCGTTGAAGAAGACAAAGTCACCGTCAATCAATTTCGGCGTCTCTTTGTAGGGCTCCCGTCGGACTTCTACATATGAGGTATGCTCGGTAGTGGATTCATGGTGTTCCTATTCATGCGTAGTGGTAACTGTTCTACCAAAAAAAAAAGTCAATTCAGAACTTTCAAATTCCACTAAGAATTATGATTACAAGAGGATTAATTAGTATATTAAAAACTAAACAAGGGAATCAGTTTGATTAAGAATTGTATTCGTAATCAACTGGAATAAAAAACTAATGGACCTTAATTAAGGTTTTAGATTCAGAAAAAAAGGGGGCGATTGGTTTATGATTTGTTACGTTTTAAAATGGATCTGTTTGATTAAGTTTTGATCAGGTTTGATTGGGTTTTGGTTGAATCAGTATGGATAGCTTTCATTGTTCCTAATTCAGGTGCGCGTCATCAACAGGGTTGCAGAGTAGTGGATGCAGATGTGTTCAACAATGGGGGAGGAAGAAGATGAAGTGAAAATTAATTAGGTCGAACTGAGAGTGTCTTGAATCGTGACCATAATAAGGTTAATGTAGATTCCGAAAGAACAAAAGATTGAGATGATAGTGGTGTTTTTGCAGAAGAGAAATATTCAAGGCAATCCATTGATGGAGGCGGAAGAAGAAGAGTAAAGGCATTAGGGTTAATTGTTATTTGATCTCATAGTTTCATTAGAACTGTTGGATCCAGGTTTCTTTCAAGGTATGGTATATTTGTAAACTTGATATTTATATTTTTAAAAATTTAATTAAAATTTGTAAACTTAATATTTGTATTTTAAAAAATTAATCAAAATTTGGTCACAAACAGTCAATCACAGTCAAACGTCAATTCCAAGTACCAAACCCCAAGCTGGACAAATGTTAGACTAAACAGCAAAGTTGGTCAAAACTTGAGTACCAAAAACAAAATAACCCTTTCTTTTAAGAAAAAGCAATATATATATATATCAAATAAACATAGGCTTTCCTTAAAACAGGAAAACAATTAACTAACAAGATTGTTACCTCAATTTCGCATCCAACTTGATCTCCTCATTGTTTTTCTCATCCTTTCGCAAAGACAAGATAACAGCAAACGAAACATATGGGATTAATTGTCATCATCCTTTTATGTTTATTAGATTAAGCAACCCAACAAGTTATATATGAAATCCGCTAAATCAAAAGCCACAAAATCATAAAAAGGTAACCGATTATGAGACCTATCTCATATAATGATGACAACACGGAGATACATTCAATTGTTCAAGAATGTTTAATACGATATTCTAAATGTCATGAGTATTGAAACTTATCATTCGAGTGTCATCATTGTGACTATTTTTTGATACCATCCTGGTTGGCTTTAGAAAAGACTTTGGACTCCATTTAGAAATGGGTTTTGCTAAAGCAGCTTTGTTCTTCCTATTATTTCTTCCTGAAATCCAAGATGAATCTCTTGAGGAATCATTAGGGTAACTGAAATGTTAAAAACTCTGAGAGTTAGCCTTTCACCAATTTGGAATATCAGATCTAGTCTTTACAAAATTATCTCTCCTTTTGTAGTTTGAGCGATTCTGAGAAAACTTCGTAGAAGCCTGATAAGCAAACTTTGAACTATTATTATGTTGTATCCATGTGCATCAGAGAGGGTGCCCTTATCACGCTATATGTCCGTCTTTAGTAGTAGTTAGGTGTAGTAGTTAGTGTAAGAGTGAGTGCCTTTATCAATGTAAGAGAGGGTTAGATGAGAACCATTTGGCACCGTCATGGCCGTTGGATTAGTTTGGAAACTTAGCCTTATAAGGTCCGAGTCAGTCCGTATTGCAAGCAGTCGAATATCATTTATCAAATTAGAACTTTGTTCTTCATGGCTGTGTTCCTTGTGAACTCAGATTTGGCCTGAATCTCTTGATTTAGGAGGTGTTTATCACCAATATCTATCCTTATGTTTGTCTATTTGTCGTAGGGATACAACAATTGGCATCAGAGCCGTTCAGATCCACTCAAAACCCGTTCAAAAAAATTTCCAATTTTTTTTTCTACCATGAATCTCAAAGATGTTAGTGATAAGATTGATAACAACACAACAGCAATCAATACGCTCATATTCAACTTCGCTGCGTTCTCAACCGATCTGAATAATAAGTTAGACTTACTAATACAGAAAATCGATCAATCTCTTAACAAAAATTGCTTCATCTATTGATGATGAAGAATCCGCTACGAAGTCAGTAGTAGTAGATTCAATTCCTTCCACTGTTATTGAAGTGGAAATTTTTTCAGATGTGGAGTTGATTACTTCTGATGTCGATGAAATTGATAATTTTCTCGAAGTAAACTTGATTCCACCATTTTTCTTTGTTGAAGAAGAAGATGTAGATCCACTTAATGGTGTGCGTTTACAAATTGAAAATGTGGAATGTTTGAACGATTAATTCTTTCTCCACAGTAAAATTCTAGGTATGGCTTGTTTTTACTTCAAACTGGATGTTTCTCGTTTGTTATTTGAAAGAGGTAAATATGCTGGTAGATTGCTTCATCGGTTACTTCTTAGCTTTGGGTATAAATCAGATTTTTCATCTGTGCAATCAATTCATTTTTTATGTGTTAATGATTACAAAGTTTATGATGAGAGGAGACTTTTTGTTCATATAGCTAAGAGAAACAGAATTTTAATACTCATCTGGATTAGGGTATATGAACTTGAAATGGTACAGGAATTCTTGGGTAAACTGCCTTATAGTGTTTTGTGGAGTTTTACTAATGATGGTTTTTACTTTTCCTACTGGCTTATGAATTTTTTTCGAACTATACCCGGAGAGGTCAATGTTATTTGTATTATGCTCGAACTAAACATTATGGTTGTATGGGATGGTGGAGTTTGCATGGGGAAGAAGACACTATACTGTTGTATATTTCTGTGAAGTTGTTTCATGTCGAATTGTTCATGGTATTTCATATTGTAAATGTGTTGTTGTGCATTGAGTACTTGCGGTGGAAATTCAAGTTTTACTCAGATGGTTGGTGGAGTAATAGGTCCTGTGAAGCAAGGATTCATACTCAGATTATTGCAAATTGTGTCAGCAGGCTTATTTGTCTATTAGTGGAAAGGCTTGAGCAGTTTGAAATTCTCTTTCTTGCTAAATTAGTTGGGCACATAGTGCGGAGACGTAATTGTGGTGCTGCTGACATTTTCTTGCAGCTTCAACTTGGTTTACTTCGTACTTCACACGACTCTTATAACGCTGTTCAAGCTCATGTTAGACAACCAGTTCCCACAATTTTTAGAAGTCAGTGGTATATTTGGAGAATTAGTCCTTTTTTGCATCCTCAATTGCTTACATCTGAGGTCTTTTGGAAGAGTCAGGACTCGACATAATCTCATATAAAGATGATGGAAATATCATTTTTGCTCACTGAGATTCCACATGGGTCGAATGTAGACAATATAGTTGGAATTCAAGTCTTGCTCTTATTAGTTAAGATTTTGCACAAGTTGGTGAGAGTAGAGTACCTGAGGTGGAAATTCAGATTTCATTACCATTCTCTTTGGATGCTTGACTCGTTTATTAGACACTTTTTCAGGTTCTTAAGAAGGGGTTCACTTTTTCACTTTCCTTTGACTACACCTGTGATTTATGGAGCTCTTAGTATTGCCGAGACGGTTGAAACAGTAAATCCAAATTCTGTTGTGTTTGTTTTGAGGACTTCGGCTCATATTCATCATGAGTGTTGTTACTGCTACCACCTGTGGTGTATGGGGTTTCAACCAGTGCGGAGTTATTTCAAAATGGAGTTTGATGACGGGATAATGGTACTTCCATTCAGGCTCATAGTGGTTCACAATCCAAAGGCTCATAATGATATTCTCTTGTTTGCTCATGCTTTCTCTAATGCTACAAAAGTCTTCGCTGGTATACTGTTGAAGATTTTATCACCTGTGGTAATACAAGCACAAGAAGCTTTTGTCTTGGTTACTCTTTGTATTCTGCTGGTATCTTTCTATCGACTGTTATATTTGGCATGCCAAGTACATGATGTACAAATTCGAGTCGGGATCCAGCAACGGCCACATGATTTTTTAATGAAGTAATACAAGCTGACATTAAGGCACACTTCTTGGTGATCAGAGTTGCTTATACTTTGCTCATGAAGGTTTGTCAGTGGACAAAATTTCTAATGAATGGAATGGGAATCAAGGACTTGCTGGTTGGGCTTAACATTCAGGTTATAGAGCAATGGGGTCATGAAGAGTGGGGGTCATTCAAGCTTACACAACTTTTTGATGAGGCAGTAAGACAATGGAGGCCGTGGTTCATACATGTACATTGTATCGAGGCTTCATAAAATACCTGGACTTTACTAAGTTCTCGACATCAACTGAGATGATAAGTACTACAGCCTCCAGCTCGATTCGCACTGGAAGCTCTATATGTGATCTGTTATTGAAGTCTACCTTGTTGCACACCTACCTTCCCGGATACAAGACCACCTGGTGATTCAATTCTAAATCCTTGAGGACAAGGATGTTTTCAAGGAGAGTGGAATGTGTATCCCCATGCATCAGAGAGGGTGCCCTTATCACGCTATATGTCCGTCTTTAGTAGTAGTTAGGTGCAGTAGTTAGTGTAAGAGTGAGTGCCTTTATCAATGTAAGAGGGGGTTAGATGAGAACCATTTGGCACCGTCATGGCCGTTGGATTAGTTTGGCAACTTATCCTTATAAGGTCCGAGTCAGTCTGTATTGCAAGCAGTCGAATATCATTTATCAAATTAGAACTTTATTCTTCATGGCTGTGTTCCTTGTGAACTCATATTTTGCCTGAATCTCTTGATTTAGGAGGTGTTTATCACCAATATCTATCCTTCTGTTTGTCTATTTGTTGTAGGGATACAACACATTACAATAATTCTTTTGTTCATTTTTAGGACAATCATGTCCTGATTTAACATTATTGAGTTCAGCCAATTTTGCGAAAACATGTGCATCTATGGATTTTTCATTCCTTTTACGGAATCTGCATCCTCTTTCCAAGTGTCCTTTATTTCCACAATAAGAGCAATGCTTAGTAACATATGAACCATGGGGTTTACTGTTACCTTGATGTGGAATTTCTTCGATTGGAGTTTGACGGAATTTTTGTTTTTCATCTTTTGCTGAAGATGAAGGTGCTACAGATTTTTCTTTTAGGGAAGAGCAATCTTTTGTGGAAACTTTTGAAGCAATTTCTTCAGCAGAGTCTTTAGGCTTTACAAACTTTGTTTCCTGTTTAACATTCAAAGTTTGTTTACCTTAATATCCCAATCCTCGAGTGTCACGAGGAACTCTAGTTGACTTCAACATTGAGTCAAGTCGTTTTGTACTACTGTCGAACTTTTTCAAGTCCGCTTTTAGACTCATATTCTCTTTCTCCAACATTTTTATTTTTTCGAGAGCATTATCTAAATCAACCTTAAATTTATCAATTTGAACTTTATAATCAAGAGAAATTTCAGATTCGGTAGAATTACTTACCTCAGTGTTCTTTAGTTTCTCCAACTCTGTATATAGTTTCCTTTCTCATTACTTCTCATGGCTCCAAGATAATCTACCTCGTTGCTGATAATTCTATATCCTTATATAGATCATCAAGTTCCTTTTTCAATCTTTCATTCTCTTCACGAAGATTACAGTCGAGTCCCTTTGGTTCTGGAGCTTCTCGATTATCACCTTTTTGTTTTCTGTATTCATCCGAAACTTCAAGATAAGTATGACCATTGCTTACACATTATATATCCTTATATAGAATATCAAGTTCTCTTTTAAGATTTTCATTCACTTTGCAGAGTTTATCACATTCAAGTGTCTTTGATTCTAAAGTTATTTCAGAATTATTTTCAATAGTTGCATGAAAAGCTTTGTTCTCTTGATCCTTGGAACAATTAAACCTATCAAAATTATTTTGTTCTTTATTCTCTACACACTTCTGTGTTTTTTGAGAAGAATTCTTTTTCTTTTATCTTAATAACTTTCTAAATTCCCGTGCAGTCGTATCAACACTGCAATTCTCAGTTTTTGTATCTGAAGAACAAGTCTTAGTTACATCTTTAAGAGTAATACCCACTTCATTCTTGAATTTATTTTCAAGGTCAAAGATCTTTAATTTTCCAACTAGAGCGCTTCTAGATAGTGTGGAAAGATCATTAGGTTCCATGATGGCATGCTTTTTAGATTCATATCTTGGTGGTAAAGACCTTAGAATTTTACACACAATATCTTTATATGAAATAGTTTTTCCTAAAGCATAAGAGGCATTCACTATTTCAGACAGTTTTTCATCAAACTCATCAAAGGTATCATCTTCATCCATACGAAGATTTTCCCATTTAGAAGATAGGGTTAGAAACCTAGCTTCTTTTTCAGAGGCATTCCCTTCAAATATGATATCAAGAATATCCCAAGCCTCCTTCGATATTCAACAGTATTCTTGATATAATAATATCCAGCAGAACCAAAGCTCTCAATAGATATTTAATACCCAATATCCTAGCAGAACTGACGTTCTCTTTAGGAGTAGATCTAGTATATCTTCTTATTGATTTACAAAAACTTCTTCTTTAAATCTTCGATATCTTCGATTTAATCTTCAAAGTAAAAATCTACAAAATTCAAACTTGATTCCTTATTGATTTGTCGCAAAGAATGGAGTCTGTTAACAATGGCAAATCAATGAATTTATCTTACGGATCTAGAAAGACTTAGATCCGTAGAAACATTAATCTTTGATCTAGTAGTTTGAGTGAGCCTTATGTCAGAAGAGAAGGTTCTCAAGAATAAACAAACAAGGTGCAATCAAAGATTCAACAACCGTTAGTCAATCAAATAAATAATCGAAAACTGAAATAACAATGCAATCTTCAAGTTTCCCACCAATGGGTTGCGCTATAGCTTCTTAATCCCAAAGAAGACTTAAAATTGAGCGGCCGTAAGAGATTTCACCTAATTAGATTACTCTCATCTCCGATAGGCGGCTTCACGAGTAACAAAGACAAAAGAGGAAGTCTATGTCACGCAAGATTAGTTTGCTAGAGATGAAAACTCAAAGTATTTATAGACAAGGAAGTTTGGACACCAAGGAATTTCCAAAACCGAAAATATTCTCAAGATATTTTTCATTGCTCCACCAAATTTTGTTTTCATAATTCATGTGAATGCACTGTCCAAAAATAATGATCGAAATCTCCTTGGAAAATCTCTAATTAGTAAATGCACATTACTAATTCTTATTTTCCATATATAATTAAAAACACTTATTTAAAAATATTCTTAACTTATTTAATTCGATCTTGGGATTTACTTCCTTCTTAGCCTTTAAGGAATATCTTTGAACAATAAAGAATAAGCATTAATGCACCGTGTTCAAAGAGTGGCGACATCTTACTCTTGCAAGTCCTTTTTCATACTTGCTCACTTGAAACAGATTTACCACGCTTCCAAACAAGTTTAAAATTGGTTCATCTGGCTTTCAAGAACTATGTGATTGTTCAAGTACCACTCAATCACAACTCATGGATTTACGGTTCTACCAAAACAAGTTTCGGTTTTACCTCCATGTGAGTATTGTGCATAGTTACACTAGCTTACCAAAGATACGGCTGACTAGGTACTAGGATCGGTTCCCCATATATATTTGGTATTTAACTTGTATGCACTGCACATGTCCATAGGATCGGTTCCCCCTTCCTAAAAAAGTGTTGCACATGTTCATAGGATTGGTTCCCCTTTCTTCCATAAACCTTGATGCACCTCATATAAGGATCGGTTCCCTTTGTGATGCACTCCACCTCTTACTAGGATCGGTTCCCCTTCTCCCAGTAATAAGTTCAGACATACACAACCCGGTCATACCCCAGGTGATTACTTAAGATTGGTTTCACTTATAAAAGTCATACCAATACATAAGTCAGGCCTCATGTGAATAGTTTTACCAAGAACACAAAAAAGTCATGAGCGGTTATACTAATCACACATATTGGTCGTTCATAAGATATTCAATGAAGAATAGCCCCAATAACGCATGGAGATTTCCTTTTCGGTTCGCAACACATACCATGAACTTACTTCCTTAGAACACAGGTAAACATTGTTCCCTAGGATGAAATCCTCACCTCATACACATACATAATCACAATAGCATTCATATGATTATGTCGATGTCTTATATACAAAGTTTAATGGTTAAGCAAGAAATTTCATATTGTATTCCTTAATACTATGTCTATCTAGAGTGTTTATGCTTCGCAGTTTTATATTTTCAATATGCACGACTTGAAAGATACGTTAGGGAATGAAACAGTTCAAGTCAAATATCACTAACCTCAAGTTGAAGGATAATGTCTTTGTTGTGTTCAATCCATCTTCAGATCTTTGTGAGTAAGTGGAGCACAATACTATTATCATTTCTAGTCTATCCTAACGAAGTTGACTGTAGTTTGCAAATTAAGCGACTCAATTTTTGGTACTAAATATGACAACCAATGCTTGGTGGTTCAATCGAGCAGTGCTCTAACAAAGGTAACTTAGATTGCAAACCATGATTTGAAATCTATATAAAGGAGAACTCTAGCAACTGGGAAACCTAATCCCAAAACCTCTTATGTTGATACTAGTTGTGTAAGCTAGAGTCGATTCTCCATTAACCTTAGGCTTTTCATGAAACCCTGTAGGTTAACGACTTAAAGACTTTATTGGGATTGTGAAGCCGGACCCAACTATTTTCTCTGTAGTTGCGTGATCTGATCTTGATGTTTTTTAACATGTTAGAATACAATCGTAAGATTTGCTTGATATTTATATATCCGATAGACAATATATAAAAGTAGTCACAAACACCTTCGTCTCATCGTTTGTGATTCCACAATATCTTGTTTCGTTAATCGATTAAGATTACTGTGAGGTGATTGATAATACTAGGATGTTCTTCTGGAATATAATTTCGGGTTATCAATTGGTTCATGTTCACCTTGATTTATCAAAATTACAGAACAAAAACTCGTAGGTATATCTGTGGGAAACAGATTTATCTATTCAATAGAATTTTCTGTGTGATACAGATTTGTTTATCAAGTCTTTTACTTTGGGTCGTAGCAACTCTTGGTTATGGGTGAGATCAGCTAAGGGAATCAAATGTGTAGTATCTTTCTAGTATCAGAGATGTAAAGAGCATGACTGTACCTTGTGTTAGAGCATTGCTCGATCGAACTCACATGCATTGATATCTCAAGCATGTTTGTCAATATTAGTGATCTAAACTATAAAGTTTTTGATTTCTAGTCTACTATATCTAAGGTCTCGGACTATGATAGAAATTGTAGCTGAGCTCAAGAACTCCATGGTAATCATCATACAAGACGAATGACTACTCAAGGAACCGCTGGATATTCATCGACTAAAAGGTATGTGGAGGATTGAACTTATCTATCACTCAAAAGTCTATCTACCATATCTCATATCTTGAGACAAAAGTCATTTTACTATATAGACTAAAGATATACACATGTGACATTTCGAGCTGAGTATATCTCGCTTATCTATTTCTCGAAATGTGTGTTGGTAAAGCTTTCGCATTAGCCAAGTTCATCTTTGCCTAGTGACGAAAGTCATGTTATGTTTCAATCATTTTGGAAATCGCTCTGATGAAAAATAATTTGTGAATAACAACTATATAATGCCCTCTGAGAATGTTTCAATGATTTAAATTAGAGTTTAGAAAATATAACCATAGGATGATATAAGCATTGTTGTGAAAACACATATATGTATAAGTACTTATTGCTTGAACCGAAGTTTGCGAACTTTGTTGATCAAGTGAAACCGGTGTAGTGCGTGAGCTTCAGTCCGCGAACTGGCGAAAGTTCTCGATCGAGAATTTCTGCTGGAGTTTCTGAACTCCATCCGGGAACGTAAGTCCGCGAATCCAGTCCGCGAACTTGAGTTGGTTATGTCTAAAAATGATGTTTGTGAACTTATCTTAATAAATTAAGGAATGCTATTGCAAACCGTGGCTTTATATTTCATGAATCGATTCGAGTGAATCACATCATTTTTTCTTCAATTATTTCTTGTGTAGTACATAAAGATATAATCAATTAAACAACTCTCTAACTAGGTCACTTGAGTCATTTGGACTAGTTATGGTGAAAAAGAATATGGTTAATACGAAAGTTATCATACGGCTAACCATTTGTTAACTAGTGTTGAACCAACTAATGTACAAGTTTGGGTACGGTTACACAATCCTAGAAATTCGTATTACAAGTGTGTATAACAAGCTATGTTTTCGATCTAACGGTTGATAAATATTAGCTTGAATCTAATCAGGTTTTTATCTAACTGTGAATATTGAATGCTTTGTTACTAAGCTAACATTAATTACAAACCCTGATTTGAAGACTATATAAGGGAGAAATCTAGCAACTGGGAAACCTAATCCCCACACATTCTGTATGATACTAGTTTTCTTAGCTAGAGTCGATTCCCCTTTAACCATTGGTTTTCTTCTTCTAAAACCAGGTTAACGACTTAAAGACTTCATTGGGATTGTGAAGCCAGACCGATACTACCTTTCTTGTAGTTGTGTGATCTGATCTTGCATCTTCTATCATACGAGTACAATTGTAATAATTGGCTTGAGATTTCTATCTCCGATAAGCAAGATATAAAAGTAGTCACAAACACTTCGTCTTATCGTTTGTGATTCCTCAATAATCTTCTTCGCTGCGTTGATTAAGTTTATTGCGAGGTGATTGATAAAGCTGAGATGTTCTTCAGGAATATAAGTCTGGTTTTATTAATTGGTTCCTGTTTACCTTGATTTATCAAAAGACGAAACAAAACTCATAGGTTTATTCGTGGGAGACAAATTTATTTATCCTTGTAGACTTTTCTGTGTGAGACAGATTTGTTCATTATAGTCTTCGACTTTGGGTCGTAGCAACTCTTGGTTGTGGGTGAAATCAACTAAGGGAATCAAGTGTGCAGTATCCTACTGGGATCAGAGGCGTAGGAGCATAACTGTACCTTGGATCAGTGTGAGATTGGTTTGGGTACCACTACAGTCCAGACCGAAGTTAGCTTGGAGTAGGCTAGTGTCTGTAGCGGCTTAATACAGTGTATGTTTAATCTGGACTAGGTCTCGGGGTTTTTCTGCATTTGTGGTTTCCTCGTTAACAAAATTCCGGTGTCTGTGTTATTTTTTTTCCGCATTATATTTCGTTATATGATTGAAATAATACAGGTTGTGCGTTGTTCAATCAATTAGAATATCTGACCTTATTGATTGTTGATTTAAATTGATTGACACTTGGATATTGGTCTTTGGTACCATACAAGTTACCTCTATTTGATAAAGACTCGCATATTATATTTGCTTGAGTAAATATCAAATTGAGAGATAGAGATAATAAAATCCTTGAGATATTTTCTATTGATTGAGTCTGACTGTCTAGTTGATTCTCTAGAAAGTAACTCGGAGTTGTCCATACAGATTGCTAATCGAAATATTGGGTGTGGTTGTTAGACCCCCGCTTTTTCACCTTGAATCAGTGTGAGATTGATTAGGGTTCAACTACATTCCAAACCGAAGTTATATTTGTAATTGGCTTGTGTCTTTAGCGGCTTAATACATTGTGGTTTTCAAATCTGGACTAGGTCCCGGGTTTTTTCTGCATTTGTAGTTTTCCTCGTTAACAAAATTATGATGTATGTGTTATTTCTTTTCTGCATTATGTTTGTTATATAATTGAAATATCACAGGTTGTGCATTGAATCGATCAATTGGTAAATCCAACCTTTAATTGTTGATTGAAATTGATTGATCCTTGAACATTGGTGTTAGATCATGGCTCGGTTGAACCCACCAAGCGTTGGTATGTCAAGTTCGGTTGTCATATTTTAGTGAATCAAAACTCATTCAAAGAGTCGCTTGATTATTTACTAGAGTCAACTTCGTATATGTTAGCTAGAAAGTTACTAGGATATGAGACTTACAAGTATTACGTGAAGACTTGAAGAATGTGAAGAAGTAAAAAACTACAACGACGACATCATCCTTCCACTTGAGGTTAGCAATATTTGACTTGAACTGTTTCATTCCTAACATATCTTTCAAGTCGTGCATATTGAAAACATAACTGCGAAGCTGTGAATGATTATACTCTAGTTAGACATAGTATTAAGGAATTATAATACGAAGTATAACGTCTATCTTTTGAACTTCGTATATAAGACATCGACATAATCGTATGAACGCTATTGTGATTATGTATGGGTATGGGTGAAGATTTCGTCCTAGGAAACAATGTTTTACAATCGTTTAAAGGAAGTAAATTCATGAACTTGTTTTGTGAATCGAAAGGGAAATCTCTAGGCTTATTGGTGTTTGTTATTCATTGCAAATCTTTGGATTACCAATATGTGTGTTTAGTATAACCGCTCATAACTTGTTTATGTATCTTGGTAAAACTATTCACAAGGCCCGACTTTTGTATTGGTATGACTTTTATTAGTGATACTGATCTTAAGTAATCACCTGAGATGACATGATCGATTTGTTATAATTGGTATGACCAACTCTAGACATTGGGGAACCGATCCTAGTAAGAGGTGCAACTGATCACAAAATGGGAATCGATCCTTGTAAGAGGTGCAACAAGTTTTTAGTTATTTGGGAACCGATCCTATGAACATGTGCAATAAATACAAGTTAGATACCATATATATGTGGTAACCGATCCTAGTACCTAGTCAACCAAGTTTTGGTAACTAGCGTGACTAGTTATAGTACCCACATGGAGGTAGAACCGAAACTTATTTTGGTAGAACCGTGAAACCCATGATTGGTGATTTGATAGGATAATCAATCACATAGTTCTTGGAAGTCAGATGAACCAATTCTAAACTTGTTTGAAAGTGTGGCAAATCGGTTCCAAGATGGTAAATATGAAAAAGGATTTACCAAGTAAAAATGTCGACATACTTTGAACACGTGCAGTAATTCTTACCGTTTATTGTTCAAAGATATTCCTTAATAGTTAAAGGAGAATCCCGGATCGAAAAAAATTGAAATCTTTTAATTAAAGTTTATAGTTTTATATGCTTTTAATTTCCAACAATTAAAATGCATATCTTTAGAAAATAAAAATTAATATTGTGCATTTACTAGTTGGAGATTTTCAAAGAGATTTCGGTCAATATTTGGACAGAGCATTTCCAGGAATTATGAAAACCGAATTTGGAAATATATTGCATATCTTGAGAATATTCTCGGTTTTGGAAATTCCTTGGTGTTCAAACTTCCTTGTTTTATAAATATTGAAGTTTGCATTTCAAGCAAACTAATCCTCAGAGCCAGCAAAACTACCTAGTTATGTTGTTACTGGTGGAGCCGCCTATTCGGTGAGGAAAGTAACCTAATTAGGCGAAATCTCTTATGATCGCTCGGTTTAAAGACTTCTTTGGGATTGAGAAGCTCTATTAGTACCGTTGATTGGAAACTAGATAATTGCAGTTTACTATTAGTTTTCGATTGATTTGGTTGACTAACGGTTGTTGAACTTTGATTGCACCTAGTTTGTTTATGCTTGAGAATCTTGTCTTCTGATATAAGATTCACTTAAACTAGATCGAAGTTTCGAAGGGAGATCTTTAGAATGTTTGTAGATCTAAAGACGTCTTGTGATAATCCATTGTTAACATATTCCATTTAGTGTGTGAGTGATCACAAGAGATTCAAGTTGACTGTGTGCATGTGTTTGCTGAAGATCTAAGAAGATTTGAAGACGAAAAAGATTTCTGATTTGGGTTCATAATCTTTGGTGTGCACAAAACTTGATCGGTTGGGGATCCAACTATAATCGGTTTATCTTTGTGATAATCTTGATTGATTAGTTGAGTAGATCGTCATCAATACATTTCTTTGTGATTCAAAGTATTGATTGCCAAATCTTGACAATTACTTTGGAAGTCATTTATTAGATAGATCTAAGAACAAAGGAGTTTATTGGGATAAACGGAAGAGCCTTTTGTCAAACTCATATCATGTTTGTAGGATCAGAATATCTCCACAACAATATTCTTACGAAATTATTAACAACATTTCTGTGAGTTCCTCAAAAACACACTGTGAGTGTCGCAGAATAATTCAAAGAATGACGTAATAGACAACGACAACATAAAACACGAGAAAGATGTGAAGATTTTGTAGTTGGAGAGAATGCTCGCGAGAACAAGGCGGGATCTCGCGAGAACAAGGAAAGAAATGAAGATTTTTTGGTTGTAGAGAAATCTCGCGAGAAGCATAGCAGAGCCTGCGAGAAGCATAGCAGAGATCCTAAAATATGGGAAATATGAGTTGAATGTGAGCTATCAACCACCATGAAGATTGTAGTTGCAGGATTTCCTACACTACACCCTTGTCAAGAATCTATGAAAACTAAGTCATAATTGTGAATGAACAACAACACTTTTATTAATTCACTTTCAGGAAGATTTACAAGAAATATTAAAACTCATAAGTACAACTTTCTTTCTGGAGTTTCTCTCTCCTCAAAATTCTCTCAACTCTCAAAAATGCATCATCCTTTTCTGGATTTAGTTGAACCCTTTATATAGGAAAATACATAGTGGAAGACAGCTAAGATTTCCCCTTAATTCGGATCTACTCTGCGATCTCATCGCCATAATTTTAGTCTTCACCATCACCAAATTTATAACCATCGTGAAGCAGACTTATTCTTCATATATCTTTAATCGTTAACCGTTACATCACTCTTTTGTGACACTCGCCAAATGTTGTTGAAGAATCTTGCGACAATCTCGTCAAAATGTTGTTAATACTTGTAGAGACGTTTGGGCTTCTCGCAGAAATGTTATTAATATCGCGGGAATAGCATTGTAGCGATATTCTGGTACTACATCTTGCCTCTTCTCATGTCTTTTCTGCGAAGAAGAGAAGATATGAGAATCTAAAATGCCATAATTGCTTATCTTTTCAGATTTCTTCGTCCTTCGCCAGCTGTTTTCACGAATCTTTTCTTCTAATAATTTTTTTGACACGTATTCTGTAACCGCTGCGATCTGACCACCCACGTCTCTTTTTTTGCATTAATTGCCTTCATCTTCTTCGAGAAATTTCTTATTCTATAAATACTCTTCTCATTCCTCTCCTTTTGCTCTTTTACTTTCTTCTTTCTTCTCTCCGTATTCTCTCTGCAATTTTTACTGTTCTTCCGCGAATTGCGCTTCTATAACAATTGTGATTTATTCTTTCATTCCCATAATCAAAAATGGTTGCTTCTGGTGCTAAAAATTTGAAGGCCTTCAATGGAATGCACGAGCAACTCAGACTTAAAGGTTTTAACTTATCTTTGATTCCAGATCAAGATTCCAAATCAGAACTTTCCCTTAAACTATTTACTGATGACCAATGTTCTCACGAGAAAATCATAGTATCACTAGGACAAATTGAAGCTGGTCTTCCCATTCCTCTTTATGATCCTGAGATTTCGCTGTTTTATCAAATAATTTCTGACGAGAGATTCTCGCGAGCAATATACCAATTAGGTGGAGATTGCATCAGATTAATACTTGAATATGCTTCTCGTGGTGCTGGTAAAGGAACTCGCTACCCCAAATCTCCAAAAAATCCTTTGTTCACAGATGTCCCCATTGTTTCTTGCGATTATACTGTGGACAACTTTTTTTGTAAACTATAGTATTGTCCCTATGAAGAGGGATAGTACATGTTGGGGTGTTCGTTTGAAGAAAGAGAAGGTCACTGGTAACAATGCTCTTATGATGGGCATTGACTTCCATACATCTACTAACCAAGGTCCTCGCCATTCTAGCGACGATAAGTGGTTCATCTTCCCATTAAGTCTTGAAGGTCCTTATATATCTGGTTCTCGCGAACTTCCCGCGAATCTTGCATAATATCAACCCTGGGTCTTCAGCTGGCCTGAAATATCTAAAGAAGTATATTTTATCAACTTTTCATGTTATTATTATTTATTGTCTTCTTTATATTCTCGCTAACTTTTTTGATTTTCTCAGATTGATAGAATGAAACTCAGCTATCAAACTCTTAGGAAACCCAACATTCTCTTGGCCCTGAGATCTTTTACAGATGAAGTAAGAAATATTTCTTTATAAATTTTAACAATATATTGTTGCCCCTATTTCTTATCTTCATCTGTGCTCGCAGGAAATCGAAGAATTAGAACCGCTGCCTCCTCCAAAAATCAAGGAGAAATCTCCAAAGGAACCATCTGGGAAATCTATAAAGGAGAAGCCTACTACTTCTTATTCTAGGGGAAGATCTTCTGCCCCTCGCAATGATGAATCTAGCGATCCTCCGCTAAAGAAATCAAAAACTCAACCTTCTTCTTCTTCAACTCCTCAAATAAGTCCAGAGAATCCCAGTGTTGTTCTTCATAAGGATATTGACGAGGAGTTTAATGTTGGTGGTTTTCCTTCAATAAGAAATTCTTTTTCTTCTGATTCTTCAATGACTCATCTATCTAGGATTTTTAGTGATATCTCCCACATCATGACTTCTAATGACGAGGATGAAATGATTGAAAAGACATCCCAAGCTCTTGCTTAAGTTTATGATGCTCCTATTTTAGTGGATAATGATTCTCTCCAAGGAATCTCAATATCGCTGACTCCCAGTCTCTTGAATTCTCTTGGTGCCTTGGTATGTTTTCATCTCTTCAATTTTTTCATATTTTCTCTATCGCTAGATTTTAATTTATTTCTTTTCTTCGCAGGTTGGAAGAGCTTCTTTTGCTGTTGCTTCTGACTTAGATAAAAGATGCGTCAACGCTGAAGAGAAATCAGCTAAAGTTCGCCAGGATAAGGAAAAACTAGAGTCTGAAAATATAGAGCTTCGCAAGAAGAATAAACAATTGGAGACAAAAGCTTCTGTTAATAAGCAAAAGATCATTAATCTTGATAGAGCTAACCAACAACTCTATGGACTGATTTCCCATCTTTATTAATTCCTTTTATTCTATCGCGGCTTATTCAAGCAATCACTTTTAACTTGCAGATATTTATGGTCTTACTGACGAGGCTATAATCTTTTAAACTTTCCATGAACCTGTAGATGATCATACTCTTCTTACTAGTCTTAATAATTCCTTAAGTAATTTTTTAGATGATAAGATTAACTCCCTCCCCATAGACCAACTTAGATCCAAGTTTAATCTCTTAAAACTTGAACACAGATTCAATTTAGGCTTGACTGACAAATATAGGCGCCTTTATTTTGATTCAAAGAAAGAAATAGATAAATTAAGGCAGAAGAATAGCGATCTTATTGACGAGAAGGATCTTTCCATAAAAAAGGGATCTAAAACCCTAGAAGATTTTCATAAAACTCACCTTGACGTTCAAATGGTCAAAGATAAACTTATCCGCGAGAATGAAGATCTTCTTGCGAGGGAGACTCAGATTAAATCTCGTCTCCTCATTAATAGCGATGATGAGTTTGCTTGGGCTGCGAAGGTTCTTGACAATACCAGAAATGATTTAGGTGTAAATGTTAGCCTTCAAGTTGAACATGCGGCTCTAATTAGAGATATGATTTCTAACAGAGAAGGTTATTAGCTAATCTTCTTCTCGCTAGTTTCTTGTTTTTATTATTCTTCTTTATAAAATTTCTAACTTGTTGCCATATTCTTGTAGAAGCTGAGAAAGGTTATCTTGAAAGAATCAAGGAGCTTGAAGAGGAGAAGGATCAACTCGCGAATACTCTTGCTGCTCGCAATAATAAATATTCACAATTGAAGAAACAATTTGGCATCACTACCGCTAACTTCAATAGATCTCTCATTGTTGTTCGCAATGATTCTGTTAATTTGGTTTGCAATGACCATGGTATTTCTTCTTCTATATATCCTGATCTTGCAAAATAAGTACCCGAAGTGATTTCAAATCTCGACATCTCTGATAATGAGGCTGAGGATTCTGACGAGGAAGAAAATGATAATAATGATGATGAAGGTGAAAAATCTGGCGAATAAGAAGATTATGATGACAATGATGAAAGGGAAAAATCTAACGATGAAGAGGAGTCTGATAAAGAAGATGGCGATGGATCTAACTAGTTTTTTTTTTTTGTAACATTGCCGTTAGTTTCTCTAAATTTGTAAATTTCTTTCGCCTCTTTGCTTCTACCTGTAAGAATCAGAAAACAGCTCTTTTTCTGCAAGTTAATCAATCAATATAACTATTATTCTTTTAATTATCTGCGTGCCTATTTCTATGCAATTTTTATATGATAGATGAATAATAATTTCATCGTTCTCATGCATTCCCATACTTGCCTCTATTATTCATCTGCAATATAAAAATTGATTAAAAGATTAAATAAAAATTTATAATTTGCCTTAATATTGGCGATTTTACCGTCAATAATAATTGCGTGAAATCGCAATTCTCGTAACATCTGCGAGTATTATCGCAGTAATCTTGTGGTCTTATTTTGCCTTCCTAATTAAAGGTCTTACTTTGCCACGCTCTTTCTTTCTGCGACAAAATCGCAGGACGTCTTTACATTTGCATGTATTGATCCATTGATCTTGTCTTATCTTTATATCTTGATTGTATTGCGACAATATGACGAGTCTAAGTTCTCTCGCGATATCAAAGCCTCGTGACATTGTCGTCTTGCGATGAAATCGCAGGACGTCTTTACATTTTTATGTAAAAACCCATTGATCTCATCTTAACATTGCTCTCGTGGCTTGTTCCCTCTGCATCATTAACATCACGCGATAATATGATAGGCCTAAATGTTCTTGCGATCATAAATCCCCATGACATTGCCGTCTTAAGACACTTATCATCTCCCTAATGGAGGGTTCCGCCCTTATCTTCCCCCTGGTTTCCCCTTCAAGGAGGGCACATAGGCCATACAAGACTAGCTCCTCCCATCTAGATTTACCAACAACCAGCTGTTTTCGCAGCCTATTGTCCTTTATGCCTATATGGATTATAGTTACAAGACTGCACCCTAGGTGGGGTTTTCTTCAGGCCAAGTGCATTGTAGCCAAGACTTACCAAGGATGGCAAGAGAGTTTCTTATGCTCCGGGAACCCTTGGCTCAACCGGGTACCTCGGCGCCTTGGTCATACTTTGCACTTCTTGGAAGAGACTTTCTGTCGTCCAACCAGGGTATAACCATATATAGTTGGAAATCCAAGATCTCTCTCCCTGATAGGTTTTCTTTAACCCCAACATCTGCATGACTCAGGTTCCAGCAGCGGTATAACCTTATTGCTGAGTCATGTCAAGAGATACCCCCTTTATAACGCACTATTAGGTCTTACATTTGCCTCTTACGAAATTTTATTCGCGAACTAGGGTGCACGCCATAAAGGTTCGTCCCATTCTTATGTCTCTGCGAAATTTTATTCGTGCTTCTCGTGAGTATTGGAACTCTGATAGGATGTCATAACTTTGATCATTTTGGTAAGGTTTTTGCGATTATTTCAAGCAGAATATTTTGTTCAATTACATATTTTCCAAACAAATTATTCGCAGAGTTCTCTAAGGTTCATCATTTTACCTCTCTACTTACTATTTTCTGATTCTGCTTTTCTGTTGCGTTTTGCTATTGTCTCTTTTTTTGCGAGACGCTCGCCATCAGCTTTCACATCCTCTTTTCGTTCTATTGCATCAATCATTAACCTTTCACATTTCTGTCGTTGCTTGATTTTGAACTTCCAATTGCTATTCTTTTCATCTATTTCTTCGCAAGACTTCATGTCGATTTCATAACATTTCTTGCTTTCTCCCCAGTCTCCTTTAATAATTCCAACACCTTTTGGATGAGGAAATTTGATACATTGATGATAAGTAGATGCTACACCCAATATCCCGTGTAACCAAGGTCTTCCTATCAAAGCATTGTAAGGTGATTCGATATTTACCACACAGAATAAGATTTTTGAAGATATTCCTTTAACGGTATTTGCATTTCAATTTCTCCTTTTGGCTTTTTAGTTGTACCGTTAAATCCATAGATTTTGTATGTTGATGGTATCAGATCTTCATCCTTTCCACCCATGGTTTTAAAGGTATGATAGAATAAGATATCGACTGAACTCCCTGTATCTATTAAGACTTTGTTGATGGCCCATGAATCTTTGAATTTACTATCATCCTCTTCTTGCATTTGTTTTTGGTTAATCTCCAATCTCACGACCAATGGGTTATCATGCTGCTCTCCAATCTCAGGTACATCTTGCGCAGTGAAAGAAAGAGTTTGTTTCTGCCATTCTTCCAATGGAGAAGCTCTCACTATATTCATTATTTCTTTCCCATTCATGTCTCTTGCGAAGACTCTACTTAGGATGTTATCATGAAAATCTTCCACAGTTCTATATGAGTGCATAATGGAATTACAGAACAAGTTTTTTGCTTTAGCCCCTACTTCAATCACAAATGTTTCTGCTCCTTTTACAGCATTCACTCTGCGAGTTTCTGGTACTGGCGGTAATTGCTGAGATTGTGGATATCCTACTAGAAAATGATTTATCTTCCCCTGATCAATCATTCTCAAAATTATCCTCTTTACATTCCTATAATCATTTATTGAATGGCCATGAAAATGATGGTAAGGACATAATTCTTGACTTCGGCTATTTGGATGGGGTTCTTTCCCCATGTTCCATGGGGATGGTATGTTTTCCATCAAAATGATAGCTTCCCAAATTTTTTCTATGCTAGTATTGAGAGGTGGCATCTTGATTTCTTCCCATACTATCCTCTGATTACCTTGCCCTTTAAAATTATTCTGCCTTTGTCCACCATAAGTTTCTTGAGGTTGATCGAGTCTTTGAATCTTATTGTTTCCACCGCGATTATAATAATTCTTCTCCCTTTCATATTCTTCTTGATCTCGACTGCACATCGCTACTAATTTTTGTGTGTTATCGATAACCACTTTCTCTTGTTGTGCTTGCGAGGTGCTCGCTACATTATTTATCATTTTAGGGAGCAAACTTACACTTGCCGCCAGCGAGCTGGTGTTCACGATTGGTTATGATTCCATCTCATTTTATTTCTCCTCCAAAGCAATGTATTCTTCCTGCAGTTCTCGCAATTCTGTCATGGTGATTGTATTTTTGATTCTGAAAATCTGAATGTACAGTAAATTAGTCGCGAACATTGCATTAATGAAGGATAGGATCAGATATCTTTCATCCACTCTTCCAGCCATTTCGTTGCACATTGACTTCCATCTTATAGTTAAGTTCTTCAGACTCTCTCCAACTCTCTGTTTTAGCCCAAACACATCTTCAATACCCGGCCGCGATGAATTGTTGTTGATGTACGCTCCTAAGAATGTAGATTGTAAATGATCAAAAGAAGTTATAGTATTTTTTGGTAATCCCTCAAACCATTTCAACGCCTATCCAGTTAAGCTAGATGCAAAGTACTTGCATAACACAGCATCATGATTCTCCCATTGTAGCATACATCTAACATAAGCTTTAACGTGTTGAACATCACAAGTAGTCCCATCAAAAATGCTGGTTAATGCTGGTAAATTGCATTTTGGAGGTATTCCTCTTAACTGTACTTCTTGAGCAAATGGAGTCCTCGAAGATTCTTCAATAGCTTCATCAAGTTTCCTTCTACCTACTTCTCTTCTATTGTTTATCATACCTCTCATTTCTGCCAATTCCCTCAGTATTTGTTCATTCTCAGTTGAGTTTTGCTCCATTGGTCTCTTTAATACAGCTTCCCTTCTTCTGCGTTCTTGCCTTTCTTGTCTTGCGAGATTTTGTGTGTCTTCTTCTTCATTGTCATTCTATCTTTCTCTGTTATTCTCTATTTCACCCTCTTCTTGGAGTCGCAGTTTCCTATCTTCTTCTCTGCGAATTCCTTCATTTCTCATCATTTCTCTTCGATGTCTCTCTATTCTCCTTTGTATCCTATCATACTCCTCTTGAATATTATTATTGTAGCGGTTTTGTGTACGTCTTCTTTCTCAATTTTCATGGTTATTTTGTCGTACTGCTTCTCGAAATTCATGTTCTTCTATTTCTGCCCTTAATCTTTCTCTCTCGCGGGATAAATGTGCTTGTTCAGCATAATGTCTCTCAATTTCTTCTTTAATCATTCTTTGATTTCTTTGATTCTCTCGCCCATGTAATATCCTCATTCCTTCTTATGGATTTTCTTCTTCAATTTGGTTGTTTCTTCTCTCTCGACTTCTGTTGTCACGCGGATTATAGCGATCTCCGATTACCTCTTCTTCTATATTTTGCATTTCTCTTCGAGTATTTTCTCCAACATTTCTTATAGGGGAAATTTGCCTTGGTTCTTCTCTGAATGATCTTGAATTTGATCTAACAGTACTCCTTGATCTCCTACTTTGTAACCTCAAATTCTCCATCCTTAGCTCATGATTTTGCCTTGTTAAATTCGCACGCTCTTCTGCCTCTAATCTTCTTTCTTCCTGTGTTCTTTGCCTCAGATCATCTATTATCCCATTTTCTCGTCCCACATGAACTAATTCTCCAGCCACTCTTTGATTTCTTTCTTCTTCTTCTCCGTTTCTTAATTGTCGATTTTCTGCTTCTTCCATTGAATCCGACCTCCAAGTGTGCACGCTCACTCTATCATAATCCACATCCCTATCTTGCGTTTGTACTTGTTGATTTGGCTGTTGAATTGAACTTTCTGCTTCATTTCTTGTTCTATTTCTTCCTGATCTTATTCTTAAAGATTCTTCTAATTCACCTGTTCCTTCCCCTGCAAGTCTTTTACTTCTTCTCACTGTCGTTGGTGGTTCTGATGTATTTCTTCTCCTTCTAGCCATTTCTCCAATTCTAATAATTTTTTCAAATCTTCAAGTTGCAATTTGAGATTTCTTAGATTGATTCTCCCTGTTTCTGGACGCCAAAATGTAGTTGCAGGATTTCTAACACTACACCCTTGTCAAGAATCTATGAAAACTAAGTCATAATTGTGAATGAACAACAACACTTTTATTAATTCACTTTCAGGAAGATTTATAAGAAATATTAAAACTCAGAAGTACAAATTTCTTTCTGGAGTTTCTCTCTCCTCAAAATTCTCTCAACTCTCAAAAATGCATCATCCTTTTCTGGATTTAGTTGAACCCTTTATATAGGAAAATACATAGTGGAAGACAGCTAAGATTTTCCCTTAATGCGGATCTACTCTTCGATCTCATCGCCATAATTTTAGTCTTCACCATCGCCAACTTTATAACCATCGTGAAGCAGAGTTATTCTTCATATATCTTTAATCATTAACGGTTACATCACTCTTTTGTGACACTCGCCAAATGTTGTTGAAGAATCTTGCGACAATCTCGTCAAAGTGTTGTTAATACTTGTAGAAACGTTTGGGCTTCTCGCAGAAATGTTGTTAATATCGCGGGAATAGCGTTGTAGCGATATTCTGGTACTACAAAGATACCTATATAAAGAGAAGAGCAGGAGAGAAAAGGGGAGAGACAATTTTGGTAAGAAAGAGAGAGATTTTTTTAGAGAGAGAATTTATTTTTCTTTATCATCTTCTTCCCCAAAAATTAGATCTAGAAATCCATTAATAGAGATTATCAATGTAAATTAAATGTAAATTTAAACAATCATAGTGAAGAATCATGGATGTAGATCAAATTGATCGAACCATGTAAAAATCTGTGTGTCCATTTCCAATTTTAGTATTTTAATCATCATTTTCATATCAAATGAGTTTAGATCATGAAATTATTATCAAGATATTATAAGGGGTGTGTTGTAGGAATTCCTGCAACTACAATGTTGTTTGAAAAGAGTTGTTACCGAAAAGATTTGTTTTTCCTTTATTGTTTGGAATACGAACCAAAAGAATTGTTCCAAGTGCGTGACTGTTGATGGTGGATTTCTATTTAAAGGCTAAAATTGTAAAAAGCAAATTTTTGTAAGTTGACGTCCTGCAAAGGATAAAGCCTTCAGGCGATGAATACTTCTCGCAATATTAATTCATTGGAGCATGTGCAACCATCCCTGAGAATTAAAACCTACCCAGAACGGAGCATGTGGCAACCATCCCGACGGAGCATGTGGAAACCATCCCGGTTTTCTGTAGGTATACAGCATTACTATTAATGCTTTAATTAAATCCTTGTGTTCGACATGCAAACACCCATAGGCTACCTGACGGCAGGTTATACTAGCCCCGTCGAACGCATGCAAGACTACCCATGTTAGTCTCACTTGCTGAAAACAAACTCAGAAATATATCTCATCCGTCCAACTTCGCATGCATAGATGGAGGGTGTAGATATAGATTCATGGGGTCCTGAGCATGCTACCATGATCACCACGGACCCACCTTCATATATGACCAAACGGTCAAGGCCAACTACAGTTGGTCCTTCCAAAACGTGCGCTCAAAGTGAGCATGACGCACGGCTAGGGTTCCTTTTAATCGTGAACGTCCAACTTCGCAGGCATAGTTGGACGGCTTAGATTATACCCTAAAACAAGTAGTGAAGTGATGGTACACCATTGGCAGGCCCACTTTCTACCTACATGACCGACTCCCTCATAGGAAAGCCGTGGTGCAAGAAACGATTGCCCAAACAAGGCTAGATTAACGCCTTACGCAGGTTGAGAAGATCCAAAACGATCACGACCATCCGACTTCGCATGCATAGTTGGATGGCATAGATTGTGCCCAGGGTCATAGATAAAGCATGTACATGCTCACTGTAGACCCAAGATGTTGCATACATGGTCGGTCTCCCCAAAGGAGGCGCACGCAACCCAAAACCGATTGCCCAAAGTGGCCGTTCCAAAACCCTAATTAGGGTTTGCGGCGCAGAAACATCTCGAGCGTCCATCTTCGCAGGCTTGGACGAGAGGCAAAGATGGAGACTTAGAAGGAACCGAGCATGCTAGCATGACCGCCGTGGGCCCGACTTCACGCATATCTGATCGGACAAGACCGTCAGTGGTCAAGCTCCTCGGTACGCGCGCCCAAAGGTGGCATGTCACGGCCCCTCCATAAGTTCTAATCTCGACCACTCATCTTTGCCACCTGAGTTGAGTGGCTCAGATTAAATCTTTGTGAGTCAAGCAGGCATGGGCGTGAACACCATTGTACCGCCTCCATGCAGGGCTGATCGGTTCCTCCATTGGAACTCTCCTAGCATGCAAACGTTTGGGTTGGAAGAGGCAGCATGCGCGCCTCTCATCCAACGATCGCAGGTAGGGTTGCAAACCATCCCGTCCGTCCAACTTTGCAAGATTGGACGAATGACTTAGGGTACGAATCAACCAGTAAACAAGGTATCACCATGATCACCATCCGTCACTCTTCTTCACAGGGTAACCGACCAAGGCATGGCTTGTCTATACAGCCTCCAAACGGTCACCTGAAGATGGCTGCATGCGATGTTATACCAAGTTCACGGTTCACCCTGCACTATTTCCTTTGGGTCCCGTGATCCACACACTCGAGACATTAATCACGTCACAACTGGGGGATACAAACTGGGGTATTGGTCTGGAGGTTTACAGCGTGCAGCGTGCAACACGCCATCACAAGATCGTGTCAGGGAAACATGGGTGGTTAGCGATGATAGGAGAAGTGGGCAAGCAACTGTGTGGCACTAACACACAACTCCACTTCCTCCATCACTCCACTTCCTCCACTTTCCCATGAGAGACGTAATGAAGGCTTATCGACTTGTATAAATAGGTTCTCCTCCCTATTTCCAAAGACAGAGGTTCGAACAACACAGAACACCAAGTGTTAATACCATCGTATTCAACACCCAGAGCCTGCCTGCAACATTTGCTCACCTGCTCAACCTTCTGTTAACAAGTCATCAAATATCCTTCACCTTCATACTCTCAACACCTTCTTCGCTTCCCTCCCTAAGATCAACCTCACATCCTTCACCTGTGACCGAAAAAAATCTGGAACGTCCGTGTCTTCGGTTTAGGCCAGAATTGTATAGATTATCTCTCAAATCAAGTGCTCATCATGCATCACATTTGTTGAAGGTTTAAACTCACTTCTCATCCACACACACCCAAAATTACCTAAACCGGCAGAAGTAGTTTTCTCCCACAAACAGTGACTTACTGCAAGTTGGAGGCGCAGGGATACAGATGGAACTAGGTGAACTATTATAGGTTTAGTTGCTTGGTCTCAACTATACGAAGTAGGTTTAATTTTGTACAATGGCTTAATCCTAAGAGTATTCAATTCTGGATAAGGTCCCGGGGTTTTTCTGCATTTGCGGTTTCCTCGTTAACAAAATCTTGTTGTGTCTTTTACTTTTATATTTTCGCAATTATAATTGTTTTATTATAATTAGAAGTAAAATACACAAACATTAATTCATATTTACTTGATAGCAATCCTATTGTGTTTGGTTAAGTCCGAACCTATTATCAAGTAAACATACTTCATTGTTGTATTGTCTCGATCTTGTATCCATAGTTAATCACACAAGTTATCTTGTTGTCGTATTGTCTCGATATCGTATCCATAGATGATCACACGAAGTATGAACCGATTACTTATATTGTCTCGACTCAGTCCATAGATAATCACTTTCGGAGAAAGGACTTATATCACTAGTACACGGAGACCCTTTTGCCACACCAAATTGGCGTGTCCATAGGGGTTTTGTCACGCCACTTCGGTTTGGACTGGGCGTGACTTCTGCTTGCGTGGTTTTAGGTAACATGTCATGGTTTTAGGTAGCTTATAGCCATGCCTTCCATGCGTGTCTATTGATGCATGAAATAGAAACGCCAGAGCCATATAGGCGTTGCTATATAGGGTCCCAAAAACTTAAATACTGGTACTCTATAGACACACGATTTATTGTTTTGGCGTGGCTATTTGGTTCACTTTAGACACGCAAAGTGCTGGTTGGCGTGGCTATTTGGTTTACTATAGACACGCAAATTGCTTTTTGGCATGGCTATTTGGTTCACTTTAGACACACAAAGTGTTGTTTGGCGTGGCTATTTGGTTCACTTTAGACACGCAAAGTTCTTTTTAGCGTGGATATTTGGGTCACTTTAGACACGCAAATTTCTGGTTGGCGTGGCTATTTGGTTCACTTTAGACACGCAAATTGCTTTTGGTGTGGCTATTTGATTCACTATAGACACACAAATTGCGTTTTGGCGTGGATAATTGGTTCACTTTAGACACGCAAATTGCTTTTTGGCGTAGCCATTGGTTATCCAAATAGCCACGCAAAATAGGTTTAACGTGGTTATATGTTATGTTTTAGCCACGCCAATTTCACTTGCCTTCATCCACGTGGTGAATTAGGAACCGTTGAATACCATCCACATGTAACGTTGTGAGCTGTTCATTGGATATCCTATAGATACGCCCCATAGAGCGTGGCTATATGTGATATTTAGCCATGCCAATTTACAATTACCTTGATCCACGTGGCCGTATTAGGAATCATTGGATCTCATTTTAGATGATACAATATTGACTGTTAAATTGTATGCATCCTACGCCGTCCACATGTAACGGTATGAGCCGTTCATTGAATTACCTATAGACACTCCATATAGCGTGGCTATATGTGATATTTTGCCACGCCAATTTACAATTAACTTCATCCACATGGCTGTATTAGGTACCATTGGATCTCGTTTACGATGATACAATATTGACCGTTCAGATGTAACGTTGACCATCCACATGTAACGTTGGGATCCGTTCATCGGAGAACCTATAGACACGCCATATAGCGTGGCTTTATATGATATTTAGCCATGCCAATTTATATCTGCATAATGTGTCTTTATGTTATGTTTATCCACGCCAATTGATCTCGAAGCGTGTATATTACGCATGTGATGCCTCTAAGACGTTCAGATATGGCGCATCTAAACCATCCACCTGGCACTACCCAAATTCTCTTATATAATTTATAAATTATGGTTAAATATGAAAATCATATATGCCAAAAATTCATATTATTATTAATAACACAGTAAAAAAATGTTGAGCTTTGGTCTAACAGTTTGCAAAAAAAATATTAAAGAGCATTTATCCAAAAATCATCAGTTTTTCTTCAACTTTTTTGATGGCGGTGTCTCTGTATGCAATGGATCAGGTTGTGACATTCTCGACGCGCCAAACCTTGTCTTCCTATGTTGCCCATATGAAAGTTGGTATGCCTTCTGCACAGTTGGAGCATATAACCTTCTTTGCGCCTTTTTAGTCTTCTGAGAAAGCTTTTCAGAGGCTGCATGCATGACTCCCCGAATGTGGATTGACTGCTAGGTGCTCCTCATTCAGTTTATTACTATCTAATTTCTTCTCACAATCTAAAACTGGTTCTGGTTGCTTATGAGGTTTTCCATGTTGTGGAGTTTCCTGCAATAAGAGATTATATGTGTATATATATATATATATATCTAATTTACACTGGCATTCATGTTCCATTAGGTATTAATATATTTATTTGTCGTAATTATTCTTTAATCAAACTGAATACGCGATTGATTTACGTAAAATAATTTATATACTTGATTAACAAAGCAAAAGAGCTAAGAAACTAACCTTGTCATCAGAGATGGAACAATTATCTTTCGGCCATGCCACAAAACCATCTTTAGCTTCCCCTAATAACTTAAATTCACCACTTGGTTCCGTTAACACGAATGATGGATCTATGACCTCCAGAATATTGGCATCATAACAGTGTTCAGGAAGCTCTTGTTGATGTATTTTCTGGTTAGGCACCTTAGGAAAAATACTACCTCTAGCAACGACATTTACCTAGATCCATTCCAAAAGTCTTATTTTGCTTTCTGCGGAGATACGGCATATGAACATCATATAAAAAGAATATGCTAAATTTAGCAATATAGATTTACGAAAAAAAAAAAAAAAACTCCATTAGATGTCTTAGCCATAGGTTCTGCTATAGATGTGCACGACTTCTCCAAATATATTGAAGGATTTAGTTGGGAATTACTGGTAGAGTTCTGCGTAAGATTAGGAGACTGTTTCTTAGACCATGAATGCGAAGACACTGATGAATTGAATAGGTAAAAAATATACAAGGTTCTCCAAAATATACCATAGCATCCGTGATTCATATAGTTGATATCATATTTCAGACATATGGTTTAAGATCATGTAACTGGTTTAAGACAACAAACTTACTAATTTTAGTTTTAATCCCGAGTATCCTCCTCGTCCTGTCCGATGTGGGAACTTGGATTGTGATATTGCCCCTGTTCCCTTCTCCGAATTTTTCTTGCAGAGGAAATAAAAATAATTTCATTAGTATGCTGGGATAGACAATAAGAACGAAACACAAATTACAAAAAGAAATGTGTATTCCATACCTTAAATATAGGAGATTCTAGTACATACTTAAGGTATTCGTCCCAGTCTTCTTGGTCCATTACCATTTCGTACTTTCTGGGGAAAGATTTTAGTTTGTCCGGTCTTTCCAGGAAGGGTTTTACATGATTATTGTGTAATTTCCTTTTGAAGTCTCGCAGCTGAACAGCTAGACGCTTCATGACCGCTTTCTTATATTCATGGGACACCTCATAATGAAACTGCAATAACAACTAATTTATGTTCATCACAGACTCACAGTTCAACAACAAAAACGACGAATTGATAACCGCATATGCATACCAGAATTGCCTCCCACATATTTTGGTTTGTTGTTGCAGGGACTTCCTTCCAACATAAATGTTTTATGCCAACCATATCATGGGCCAAATATCCTAGGTAACTACTGAATTTAATTCTATGGCCACCATCAGAATCCACCTCATCATCCCATTGGTCCTCCTCTGGGGGCACGTTGTAATCATCTTCTGCCATGACAAAAGCTGTGTAGGTACGTCCATCTCAGTTAGGAATTTGAGCTTTGTAGTTGCAGAATAACCTACAACTACACCCTCAATAGAATTAGTAAAAACTCAAGAAGTTCTTGATGATGAATGACAATTTTCTTATTAATGTTCTCAATTGATTACAAAGAAGTATCTAAATGGAATTAGAATAGTTACAATTTTCTCTATTCTCTTTCCTAAGATATTTTCTAACACTCACTAAAAGAACCTCTCTGAATTTCACATTTGAACTTCTATTTATAGTAAAATTTATACAGTTGTATGTGAGTTGCGAAGTATCGCAACTTATACTCGCAAAATTACTCCATCCTCGCAAAACTTCATATTTCTCCACGCTTCTTCTATCATCGTATCATTTTATAACTCTTTTCTCCTTTATTTATTACGATACTCGTGAACTATTATCTTGCGATATTCAGTACCTACATCTTGCCTCTTCTCATGTCGATTCTACGAAGAAGAAATGTCATGAGAATCCATATTATCGTAAATGTAGTATAGTTGTTACCACCCATTAAGTTCGCAACACGTCTTTTTACTTTTCCCTTATCTTTTTGACACGTTTCTTCGTAACCGTTCTTTTCAACCGTTCACGCTTACTCGTATTAATGAGTTTTTATCTTCATCAAACTCTCTTATAAATATTATCCTTTGTTTTTGCTTTTTATTCTCTTATTCATCTTCTTCACCACTTCTGCCTCTGCAATCTCTTTCAACTTCTTTCTCTTTCTATTTTCCCTCTTTTATTCAATGGCACCAAAGAAGAAAACTATTGAACAAATTAATGCGGAACTTGCTGATAGAGACCTTATTCTCTCTGAGATTGAAGGTTATGATAATAAATCTTCTCTCTGTGTGAAGATCTTTACCAACTATGTTTGGGATGATCAGAAAATTTTAATCTCACGAGGTCAAATCCTCGCAGGTCTTCCTCTTCCTCTTTATGATGTTAACTTTCCTTTATTCTATGAAATTATTTCCCACCCCAATTTTTCTTGTGCCATTTACCAATTGACTGGTGATTGTATTCGCCTCTTAGTTGAATTCGCAAATCGTGCCTCTTTTGGGAAATATTTGTATTCAGTTGATCTTAGGAAACCTGGATTTGAAAATATAGAAATTGTTGCTGCGAATTATACAGTTGAGGGTTTCTTCAAAAATTACACACTAATTCCTGCGAGGAAAGAAGATAATCGTTGGGGTGTTCGTCTTCATCATAAAGCTAATATCACAGCAGATGATCTTCTCATGCACGATATTGATTATGCTTCAGGAAATAATAAGACACCTCGTCGTTCTAATGATGAAGATTGGTATAAGTACCCTTTAATATTATCAGGTTCTTATATTACTGGGATAGTAGAATTTCCTGCGAACCTTCGTAACCGCTATTATCAACCTTGGGTTTTTAGAAATGTATGTACTTCCATCTCCTTATCTTTTTGTTACCCTTTAATTTCAAATGAGGTAAAAAACACTCTTGTATTTTTCTAAACAATATATTGTTGCCTCTGTTTCTTATCCTTATTTGAACTTATAGGTTCCACTTCTTCCTGAGATTGCTGCGAGTGAAAATAAGAGTTCTACTTCTTCTAAAAGTCTTACTGCAAGACAACAAACTCTTCGTTCTGCGAAGGTTTCCCAAACTTCTGGTAGTCAAGATGATGCTCTTCGCAAAGGAAAAAGAAAACTTCAAGATGTTGTTTATGAGAGGAGGAAAAAGAAGATATTCTCAACCAAATCTCATTCCAATGTAATTTCTTCTAATGAGAACATTGAGGAAGATCTTGGTGATGAAGATGATAAATTTCCTGAGAAGGATTTTAGTTCTAATTCCGATACCCTTTCTGATAAAGGAGATGATGATAATGATGTTGATGAAGGTGGAAATGAAGATTATAGTATCCCAGAAACTTTTGCCTCAGCAATGGTTAGCATCTTTGAGGCTTTCCTCCATTCTTCTCGTGGATTAGGAAATTCTCCTACAGCGAATGCTCGCAAACTTATTGCGAAGGCTTGTAAAGTTCCTACTGTAATTGATAATAACTCCCTCAAGGGAATTTCAAGATTCGTCTCTCCTGCTTCATTATATGCTTTAGGTAGCATGGTAAGTTTCTTCTCTATTCCTTGTTTATTTCCCTTATTTTGTTGATTTCTAACCCCTTTTTTCTTGTTTAGGTTGGAAGAGTTAGTTGTGCAAATTGCTTCGATTGGGAAAGACGTCATTCTATTGCTGAGAAGAAAACTTTGAATCGTTGTAAGAAGTTAGAGGTTGAAAATTCAAGTCTCCGTCAGAAAGTAGAAGATCTAAATATTGATAACGCAGAATTAATATCTCGTCACGAAGATCATTCACAATCTGCGAGCATCACAATTGATAATTCTTCCCTTCTTGAGGAGAATAATCAATTAAAGCTTGAAAATTCTTCTCTTCGTAATGATAAGAAGCAACTAGAAGGTAAATTATTTGCGATGGTAATTATTTTGATTACTTTTCCTTCGTCATTTGCTAACAAATTCCTTAATTTCTCTCCTTGTTGCAGAAAATTATGCGAAGATGAATAACGATCTGGAAACTCTCCTTGCTAATCGTAATAAGAAAATTTCTGACTTGAGATCTCAGCTTCTAATTTCCCAGCATAACCATAGTTTATATGTCAAACGTTTTCGAGCTAAGATGACTCGCAAGATTTGCGAAGATAATGAAATTCCTCTCAAGAAGTACCATACGCTCCTTTCTGAAGAAATTCCTGAAGATACTCCATATCTGGAAATCTCTGAAAGTGAAGTTGAAAATGATAGTGAAGTTGAAGAAGAAGATCATTTTGATGGGAATAGATCGCCTGAAAAATAACTTCACTCTTTTTTGTATATCTGTTTTATAACATCTCTCTTTTTTGTATGTCTGTTCTGTTTCTTTTCAATATAACATTTTCTTCTTGATTGCACTTTGAATCAATCCAATAATCTCTTTTTCAAAACTTAATTTGAATTAATCTTTCTTTGATGTTTGTTTCCCTTATTCGCATAACTTGATCATGTGGAGAGAAATAATATATCTTAAAGACTTAGCTTAGTATTCCTTTTCCCCTTATTATTGCTCTTCAGATGATCAACTCTTCTTTGGAAGTATTAGAATATCCTTCTCAATTTATCTTACGAAGTTTTGTCTGATTGTGATTATGAATAAAAAGTCCTCCCTTTGAAGTATAAGAAATATGAGCCTTTTGCCTTTTGCGGAATGTTGCGAGGTAAATAATAAATCTCACCTTGAAGTATAAGAAGTATGAAGTATACGAAATATGGAATATCCTTAAGAAGTATAAGAAGTATGAAGTATACGAAATATGAAATATCCTTAAGAAGTATAAGAAGTATAACATATCTTTTAAGAAGTATTATCAGTATCCAATTCATGAAGAATTGTCCAATATATGAAGAAGTATAAGAATTGTATGAAGAAGTATAATAAGTACTTAACCTTCGCAAAATTTAGATATCCATTGAAGAAGTATAATAAATATGATATACTCTTGAAGAAGTATAAATAATATTGAATTTGTAGAAAAATATTCAATATATGGAGAAGTATAAGAAGTATTTAATTCTCGTAAAATTTTACGAGTATGAACTTATCTGTATTTGATTACTATCAAAATCGCATCTTTTGTTAAGTCTTCGTGAAAATTCTTCAATGATGTTATCTTCTTTGATAGTACTTCTTGTAAAAGTTCTTCAATGATATTGACAGAGATGTCTTCTCTTCAGATCTTCATAATATATATTCTTGTATAATTTCTTCAATGATGTTGATGCAATGAATTTCATTAATTTCTGTGGTCTTATCATGCCTTCCTAAGTAAAGGTCTTATTTTGCCACCTCTTTTGTAGCGACAAAATCGCAGGACGTTCTTACACTTTCATGCAAAAACCCATTGATCTTGCCTTATCTTTTTTTTTTGTATAGTATTTTAGCCTCTTCAGGAATTGTTGCGACAATATGACAGGCCTAAATATTCTTGCGAACGTAAATCCCCTTGACATTGCCGTCTTGCGATGAAATCGCAGGACGTCTCTACACTTTCATGTAGTGACCCATTGATCTCATCTTAACTTCTTTGATTCTGCGAGTTCTTTATTCTTTTCTTTCTTTCTTTCTTTCTTTTTTTTTTTTAGAAGGCTCGCAGAACTTCATTTGTTGCACAAATATGACAAGCCTTTATGTTTTCGCAAACAAGAAGCCTCGTGACATTTGCGTCTTATAGCACGTATCATCTCCCTAATGGAGGGTGCTGCCCTTTATCTTCCCCCTGGTTTCCCCTTCAAGGAAGCGTACATCGACCATACAAGGTTAGCTCTTCCCATCCGGTTCTGCCAACAACCAGCTTTTGATCGCAACCTCTTATCCTTTTTGCCTATAGGGCTTATAGTTACGAGGTTGCACCCTATGGGGTATCTTTGGGCCAAGTGCATCATTTGCCAAGACTTGTCAAAAATGGCAGATGTGGTTCAACCTCACCCGGCACTCTTGACTCAACCGTGTACCTCGGCGCCTTGATCGTTTTCTGCTTCTTGGGAAAGACAATATGCCTTAGTCGCCCAACCTAAATCTTCTTACACCGCATTTTATATTGCGTAATGTCGCTAGATTAGGTGAGAATCCAAGGTGTCTAACCCGGATAGGTACCCCATTATTGGGTTGTACCCCTAAATTTTTACCATGTACTAAGGGCCCTTGGTGGTGTTCCGGTTACCCTTAGCCACGTTATAGGTACCCCCTTAAATGACGTACTTTAGGACTTTGCCACTTAAAAAAAATATAGCTTCGCGAACTAGGGTGTACGCCACAAAGGTTTGCCTGTATAAAATTTTCTGCGGCTCTCTTTCTTTTTTGGAGGCTAATCACAGATTGCGGTCTTTTATTCGCAAATTAATGAAATTCTAATCGGAATATAAATTCTGAAATTCGTAACTTTTCCTAATTTCCTGCGAGCAAACAATATTCGTAAAATTTATCACGAAATAAGAATTTTTTTTTGCCACATACCTCATTTCCACGAGCAAACATACTGATTACCTTCTTATATCATCGTAATTTCATTCTCTTTTTCCTTAATCCTCTGCCATTAAATTTTCACTTCTTTTCACAACCTTTGCTCTTTTTCTCCAATTTTCCTTCTTAACATTTTTTCCTTCGCAAACTTCTACTTCTGTCTCGTAACATTTCTTTCCCTCAGCCCAATCGCCCTTGGTAATTCCAATACCCTTCATATGAGGAAAATTTATGCACTGATGTAGAGTAGAAGCTACGCCTAGAATTCCATGAAGCCATGGTCTTCCTATCAAAGCAATATATGGTGATTCGACATCAATAACACAGAACAGAATTTCAGTTCGCATTCCACTTAATGGAATTCGCATGCTCACTTCCCCTTTGGGCTTGTTGGCAGTTCCATTAAAACCATAAATTATGTAAGTAGAAGGTATTAAATCTGCATCTTTTCCCCCCATAGTTTTGTAAGCAGAATAGAAGAGGATATTGACAGAACTTCCCGTATCAATCAAAATCCTATTAAGACCAATTGATTCTTCCTCCATATCATCTTCGTTTTCCTCCATATTCATGTAAATTGCTAATCTTACTACCAATCGATTATCATGTGCTTCACAACCTTTTGGAATTTCAGTGGCTTCAAAAGAAATTTCACGTTTCTGCCAATCTTCAAGTCGTGAAATTTTTGCGATGTTCATTACTTCCTTTCCTTCACCATCCCTCGCATATACCCTGCTTAACACATTATCATGAAAATCCTCTATGGTTTTATATGAATGAACAATGGAATTACAGAAAACATTCCTTGCTTTTGACCCCACTTCTATATGTAGGATTTCTTCTCCTTTTTCTTTTGTTGTGTTCTCCCTGCGAGTTATGGCTGGAGCCTGTGGTAATTGTTGCGACTTTATTTTGGTATCTTAAGCAAAAATTGATTTAGTTTTCCTTGATCAATCATTCAGAAGATTATCCTCTTGATATTATGGAAATTATTTGTAGAATGTCCATGAAAATGATGATATGAACAAAATTCATGACTTCTTGGACCCATTGGTGGTTCCTTTCCAATGTTCCATGGAGTTGGTATATTCTCTACCAGGATAATTGCTTGCCATATCTTTTCTACACTTGTATTCAAAGGTGGCAACTTTATCTCTTCCCTTACCATTCTTTGACCTCCTTGACCGTTGTTATAATTTTGTCTTTGGTTCCCTTGTCCAAAATAATTTTGCCTTTGTCCCCCATAATTTTCTTGTTGTTGGTCTAGTCTTGGAATTTGGTTATTTCCTATTCGATTATATAAATTCTTCTCTCTATCATACTCTTCTTGATCTCTACTACCCATTGCTACCATTTTTGGCTGGTTATCATTGATTTTCTTCTCTTCTGAAATTTGCGAAGAAGTTTGTGAGGATGTTTGCGAAGTACCTGCTATTACATTGATTATTTTGGGAAGTAAATTTGCTCCTCCATCTTGATTGCTAGTGTTTGTTACTGGATATGATTCCATACTGTTTTGTTTTTCCTCTAGTGTAATGTACTCTTCTTGCAATTCTCGTAACTCTGTCATCATTATGGAATTCTTTCTTCTGAAGATTTGAACATATAATTGTTTAGTTGCGAACATCGCATTTATGAAGGACAGAATCAAGTATCTCTCATCCACGCGCCCTGCCATATCACTGCACATAGTCTTCCATCGTCTTACCAAATGTTTCAAAATTTCACCTACTCTTTGTTTTAAACCAAATACATCTTCAATACCAAGCCGTGAAGAATGATTTGTGATATATGCTCCAATTATTTATAGTGCCAATTATGCAGTTAGGAATACATCAGTTAGGAATTTGTAGTTGCAGAATAACCTACAACTACACCCTCAATAGAATTAGTAAAAACTCAAGAAGTTCTTGATGATGAATGACAATTTTCTTATTAATGTTCTCAATTGATTACAAAGAAGTATCTAAATGGAATTAGAATAGTTACAATTTTCTCTATTCTCTTTCCTAAGATATTTTCTAACACTCACTAAAAGAACCTCCTTGAATTTTACATTTGAACTCCTATTTATAGTAAAACATACACATGAATGACAATGTACATGAATTGCGAAAAGTATCGCAACTCATACTCGCAACATTATTCTATCCTCGCAAAACTTCATATTTCTCCGCGCTTCTTCTATCATCGTATCATTTTATAACTCTTTTCCCCTTTATTTATTACGATACTCATGAATTATTATCTTGCGATATTCAGTACCTACATCTTGCCTCTTCTCATGTCAATTCTACGAAGAAGAAATGATCGTGAGAACATAACCGTTACTTAGTCTTTTTAAATTTGGACACGACTTTTATAACCGTTCTTTTCTAGTTATTCCCTTATATAACTCCTTTATATTCTCTTACTTTTCTTCTTCTTATTTCCGCAATTCTATCTTCTACTCATACTCTCTATTACTGTTTTCTCTGAAATTTCTTCTTCTACCATATCTTCATGAGTTCTCTAAGGTAATTTCCTTCTATCTCTGCGTATTTCATTTGTTCTCCTCTTTAATTTATGTATAATTTGTTATCTGATTTTGGTTTATTTCAGCAAAATAACTTCTCAGATGAAATCTCAACTAAAAAATCCAAGCCCTAATCCACGAAGAAGGAAATCTGAGAATCAAAAGGTAGTTAAAATACTTTGCCTTCTTTCCTGAACAATATATTGTTGCCTCAGTTTTTAATCTACATTTTGATTCGCAGGTTGGCGAAAAACCAAATCCTGGTAAGAGATCTCGAATAACTAAAACCACACCATTAATTTCGATTGATGATTTCCTTCCTGAAGTTGATAAGGAATTTTCCTCTCCTCCTCGTGAAAATTCTTCTTCACAAACTCCTGCCTCTACTCCATTACCTACCTTTCAATCTCCCATCAGTGTCAATTTATCAACACTTCTTCAAGATCAACCCTCACAAAATATTTCTTCAACTTCTTCTCTTGAAAAACAACCTTCGCAAAATATTTCTTCAACTTCTTCTCTTGAAAAACCTATCTTGTCCCCAAATCCTTTGAGTGCTATTTCCCCAGACAATTTGCAGCTTGCTCTTATTCCTTCAAATTCTTCTCCTCTTCCTCAGGAAATTCGAGATGGAATTTATTCAACTTTCCGAATGTTATCTGAGATTTTGACCAATACTGCGAAGTCTACTAATGTTCGTTCGCAATATGAGTTTTGCGAAGTTCTAAATAATTTCGTCAATCCAGACATTTCTTCTTCACGTCAATCTTTGGAAAAAGAAATTGAATTGCTTCGCCAGTCTTTGAAATCTTCTCAAGCAGAATGCGAGGATCTTCGTAAAGAAAATTATCGTCTTCAAAATGATTCTCTCGACTGCGCGATTCTTCGCAAAAGAAATGATGAACTGAAAGGTATGATTGCTTATCTTCATATTTCCCCTTTTATTTACTTATATTCTTCATATGCTTGAAACATCCATTAAAACCCATTCCCCTTTATAGAATCCATACAGAAATGTAGAAGATTGGTACTTCACCATGAATCAGATGCAACAGAATATCGAACCAAGCATGAAATCCTCTCAAACCAATTCTCCCATTTATCTAATCTTTATTCGTGTGCTCTTGACAACTCTGATGCTCTTTTTCAAGAGAATACTCAACTAATATATGATCGAAATTTTTTGAATGATGATATATCTCAACTTTTTTCTTCCTTAACTAAAGCTAATTTGAGAATAGAAACCTTATTAGAAGAGAACAAAACCTTACCAGAAGAGAAATGTTCGTTTTTGAATACAATGATTGTTTCTTCGCAAGAATTAAAGACTCTTCAGAATAAATGTTGTGATCAAGAAAATCTTCTTTCTTTTTTGAAAGGTGAACTTGAGGAATTAAAGAAGTCTTCGATCTTTGAAAGAAATTCCTTTGTTATTGAGAAGAATTCCCTTATTAATAAGAATATAGTCTTGAGTGCTAAGAAGAATCAACTTGAAGAAGATTATTCGTCATTAAAAAGTCTTAATGCCAAACTTGCGAAGGATAAAATTTTTCTCCTTTCTAAAGATCAAAAGCTTCAATCTCGACTTAAAGGATTAGTTGGTGATGATTTTGATAATGCGATGAATCATATGAAGAACTGTTGTCTATCTTTAACTCAATCTCTTACTTCGCAAAGAGAAGGTAGTCATTAAAATTTGACTGCCTCTGGTATATCTTTAAATTTCGTTATACTCGCAAAATTTATCCTTTGAATTTTGTTTTATTTGCAGAATCTGAAAACCACCTTCGTGATGTGAAAGCTGGATTAGAAGCCTCTTGTTCCGAGCTTCGTAAGAAAAATGCTTTTCTTTCTACCCGCTTAATCAACTCTCGTGACCGTGCTACTCGGAGATTCAACTATCTTGCTTATTCTAAAGATATCGAAGATACCAACCATCAAAAATCTATACTTCGTGAAAGTCATCTGAAAGCTCAAGTCTTTACGAATAATATTCTCTTGTCAAGAGCTTTGCCTCCTGTGAAAATTACTCCTCTGAATAAATCTGACGATGAAGTTGCTCGTGAGCCTGATAGTGATTTCGACTATGAGAGTGATGATGAAGATCTTGATGATGAGAAAGAATTTGTTCCTCAAGGAGATGTTCCTGCTGCATATTCTTCAAAGGATGATATCTCGCAAAAGTCGAAAGCTGCTAATGACCCTATTCACCTTAAAGATCCAGCACAGAGTGTTGATGAAGCATGATAACATTCTTTTTTTCAGTTTATCATTGACTCTCCTGTCTTCCTTTTTTTTTTAATTTCTTCCCTTAGTTACTGTTGGTTTTCTTTTTACGAACAATTCTATTTTTTAAGAAGTTCCTCTGATATTTTGCAAAGATGATTTATCCTTTCTTAAGAAGTATATCTGATATTTTGCGAAGATAATTTAACCTTTCTTTAATTAAATTTGCCCCACTTGATCATATGAAGAGAAATAATATATAACTCACAAATAAAGCTTAGTATCTCCTTTTCCCCTTATTATTGCTCTTCAGATGATCAACTCTTGCTGGAAGTATTAGAATATCCTTCTCAATTTATCTTACGAAGTTTTGTCTAATTGTGATTATGAATAAAAAGTCCTCCCTTTGAAGTATAAAAAATATGAGCCTTTTGCCTTTTGCGGAATGTTGCGAGGTAAATAATAAATCTCCCCTTGAAGTATAAGAAGTATGAAGTATAAGAAATATGAAATATCCTTAAGAAGTATAAGAAGTATGAAGTATACGAAATATGAAATATCCTTAAGAAGTATAAGAAGTATGACATATCTTTGAAGAAGTATTATCAGTATCCAATTCATGAAGAATTTTCCAATATATGAAGAAGTATAAGAATTGTATGAAGAAGTATAATAAGTACTTAACCTTCGCAAAATTTAAATATCCGTTGAAGAAGTATAATAAATATGATATACTCTTGAAGAAGTATAAATAGTATTGAATTTGTAGAAAAATATTCAATATATGGAGAAGTATAAGAAGTATTTAATTCTCGTAACATTTTACGAGTATGAACTTATCTGTATTTGATTACTATCAAAATCGCATCTTTTGTTAAGTATTCGTGAAAATTCTTCAATGATGTTATCTTCTTTGATAGGACTTCTTGTAAAAGTTCTTCAATGATATTGACAGAGCTGTCTTCTCTTCAGATCTTCATAATGTATATTCTTGTATAATTTCTTCAATGATCTTGATGCAATGAATTTCATTAATTTCTGTGGTCTTATCAGGCCTAAATATTCTTGCGAACGTAAAACCCCATGACATTGCCGTCTTGCGATGAAATCGCATGACGTCTCTACACTTTCATGTAGTGACCCATTGATCTCATCTTAACTTCTTTGATTCTGCGAGTTCTTTATTCTTTTCTTTCTTTCTTTCTCTTCTTCTTTTTTTTTTTTTTTGTTAGAAGGCTCGCAGAATTTCATTTGTTGCACAAATATGACAAGCCTTTATGTTTTCGCAAACAAGAAGCCTCGTGACATTTGCGTCTTATAGCACGTATCATCTCCATAATGGAGGGTGCTGCCCTTTATCTTCCCCCTGGTTGCCCCTTCAAGTAAGCGTACATCGACCATACAAGGTTAGCTCTTCCCATCCGGTTCTGCCAACAACCAGCTTTTGATCGCAACCTCTTATCCTTTTTGCCTATAGGGCTTATAGTTACGAGGTTGCACCCTATGGGGTATCTTTGGGCCAAGTGCATCATTTGCCAAGACTTGTCAAAAATGGCAGATGTGGTTCAACCTCACCTGGCACTCTTGACTCAACCGTGTACCTCGGCGCCTTGATCGTTTTCTGCACTTCTTGGGAAAGACAGTATGCCTTAGTCTCCCAACCTAAATCTTCTTACACCGCATTTTATATTGCGTAATGTCACTAGATTAGGTGAGAATCCAAGGTGTCTAACCCGGATAGGTGCCCCATTATTGGGTTGTACCCCTAAATTTTTACCATGTATTAAGGGCCCTTGGTGGTGTTCCGGTTACCCTTAGCCACGTTATAGGTACCCCCTTAAATGACGTACTTTAGGACTTTTCCTCTTACGAAATATAGCTTCGCGAACTAGGGTGTACGCCACAAAGGTTTGCTTGTATAAAATTTTCTGCGGCTCTCTTTATTTTTTGGAGGCTGATCACAGATTGCGGTCTTTTATTCGCAAATCAATCAATATAAATTTTGAAACTCGTAACTTTTCCCAATTTCCTGCGAGCAAACAATATTCGTAAAAAATTTCATGAGTTTTATGGATAATACCTTTTCAAATATAGTCTGTTCCAAGGTTTTCCAAGCCTTAAACCTATGTCTCTCCCTTCTGGATCCATCAACCGATAAGCTCCGCTTCCTACAACTTCTTTAATAACATATGGTCCATCCCATTTTGGTGCTAATTTTCCTCCATTTTCTTTTTGATATGGAGGTGTTTCTCGCATGAACAAATCACCTGGTTTATATTCACGTTCAATGACTCTCTTGTTGTATTCTCGAGCTAATCGTTCCTGATAAATCTTCATATGGTGCAACACCTTTTCTCTTTTTTCTTCCAAATCATCCAATTCACTTAATATTACTCCCGCACTTAAATTTCTTTCCCAAGCTTCTTTCTTTGTTGTCGGAATTACAACCTCTGTGGGTAATACTGCTTCTACTCCATATGTTAGACAATAAGGAGACATTCCAGTTGCTTCTCTTCTAGTTGTATTGTATGCCCAAACTGCGCTAGGTACTTGTTCGCACCACCCTTTGAGATGTCCTTCTAATTTCTTTTTGATTGTATCTGCGATTGTTTTATTTGTTGCTTCTGCTTGTCCATTAGCTTGTGGATATAGCGGGGTTGACTTCCCACATTTTATCCTAAAAGCACTGAGTAACATCTCTATATTCTTCCCCTCAAATTGTTTTCCATTATCAGATACTAGTTGTGCTGGAACCCCGTACCTGCAAATGAGGTTCTCAAATATGAACGTAAAAACATCTTTATCACGAATATGCTGTACTGCTTTTTTATCATGAGCTTCGTGAAATAATCTGTTGCAACTATCAAGTATCGCCTTTGTCCAGATCCAGGTATAAATGGTCCAACAATATCCAAACCCCATTTTCCAAAAGGCCAGCAGCTTGTTGAAGAAGTTAATGTTGCCCCTGGTGCATGAATTCTTTTACCATGTCGTTGACATTCCTTGCATCTTCGTACGAACAGTTTTGCGTCTGTATGCATATAAGGCCAGTAATATCCTTGTATTTTTGCTCTATATGCTAGAGATCTTCCCCCACTATGATTTCCAGCTTCTCCTCCATGTAACATCTTCAATATTTTTTCTCCTTCTTCGCGAGTTAAGCATCTGAGAGGTGGTCCATTGAAAGATTTTCTATATAAAATTCCTTCTCGCAACTCATAGTTTGTTGCACGACTCTTTAATTTATGAGCTTCTAGTCTGTTCCTGGATATTTCTCCTGTTGCGAGATATGCATGAATTTCTTTTCTCCAATCTGCGATGTTTTTTGATAACTCTCTTTCTACTTCCATCGCAACAGCTTCCTCAATTTCTTTCTCTTTGTCCACTGATGGGTGTTGAATTGTCTGTATTTGGATATTTCTTGTATTTGGATTTGTCATCATGCTTGGAATAAATGCAAAAGCATCTGCGAGACGGTTATATTTTCTAGATATATGTCTCCATTTTAATTTTGGTATCTTCGCAGATAATTCTTCAACGAGTTTCTTGTATTTCTTCAAAGAAGATTCATTTGTGGTATATTCCCCTTTAATTTGAAAAATCACTAACTGTGAATCACTTGTTATCCTTATACTTTCGAGCTTCTTTTCTATTGCGATCTTTAATGCATGTACTACAACTTCGTACTCTGTTTCATTGTTCGTGGATGCAAATTCTAGTCTGAATGAGAATGCTGTTCTTTCTCCTTCTGGTGAAATTAACACGACTCCAATTCCATTTCCCTCACTATTGGATGAACCGTCCACTAGAATTTCCCATCTATTCGGTTCTGTTAACAAGTCTTTTGGATTTCCAAATTCTTCTTCAACATCCATCATTTCCTCTACTGCTTCATCTTCTTCCAAAGGAAATTCTGCCAAAAAGTATGCGACAACTTGTGATTTTTGCGATGACAAAACTTCGTATTTTATCTTGTAATGGTTTACTTGTGCATTCCACCTTTCTATTCTTCCTGACCTTTTTGTGTTCTTCATGGTTGATTCAATTGGGACTTTGGTTACCACTTTTATCACATGTGCTTGAAAGTATATTCGCAACTTGAATGATGCATAAACCAGGGCTAAGATTAACTTCTCCATTTTAGAATAATTCTTCTCTGCTGCATTAAAGGTTTTACTAATATAGTAAATGGGCCTTTCTACTCCTGCATCTGCTCGTAACAGAACTGCACTTAGAGCATATGGAGTTGTTGCGAGGTATACCAATAATTCTTCGCCTCTCTTTGGTTTTTGTAGTATAGATGTATTTGCGAGGTACTCTTTGATTCCTTGAAAAGCTTTTTCACATTCATCAGTCCACTTGAATTTTTCTCCCTTTTTAAGTATGTTGAAAAAATGTTTGCATTTATCTGACATTCGCGAAATAAACCTTCCAAGTGAAGCCAAGAGTCCATTTAGCTTTTGTACTTCTTTTACCGTTGCAGGTGTTGGAATGTCACGAACTGCTTGGACCTTTTCTGGATCAACTTGTATTCCCTCCTTTGATACTATGTATCCCAAGAACTTTCCAGATGAAACCCCAATTATACATTTCTCAGGATTTAATTTGATGTTGAACTTTTTCATCTGCTCAAATATTTCCTTCAAATCTTGCACATGGTCTTTAGCTTCCTTGCTTTTTATCAACATATCATCTACATATACCTCCAAAGTTTTATGTATCCACTTCGCGAACACTTTTTCAACCATACGTTGATATGTAGCACCCGCATTCCGCAAACCAAATGGCATCTTCACATAACAATACAAACCCCTTGGAGAAAAAAAGGCAGTATGTTCTTGATCTTCTTCTGCGAGTGATATTTGATTATACCCTTTGTATCCATCAAGTGAAGTGACTCTATCATGACCTGCAGATGATTCCACCATTTGTGGTATATCTGGTAGTGGAAAACTGTCTTTGGGACAGGCCTTGTTTAGATCAGTGAAATCTATGCAAATTCTTATTCCTTTATTCTTTTTCGGAAAAATGACCATATTCGCAATCCATTCTGGATATTTTGCTTCCCTTATGATCCCTGCATCCAACATCTTTTGTAATTCTTCTTCTATCTGTACATGATAATTTTGTGATATCTTCCTTATTCTTTGTTTGAATGGTCTTACATTTTTATCTATGTTCAATCTATGACACGCCACTGATGGATCAATTCCTGGTATCTCATCTACACTTCCTGCGAAGATATCTTTATATTCTCGCAAGAGATCAATAGTTCTTTTTTCTTCTTCTTCATCCATCTTAGTTCCAATTCGCAAGAATAAAGGCTCCTCTTTACTTCCAATATTTATTTCTTTAGTTGGTTCAGCTGCAACATAGCTTGGACTTTGCTCCCCCATAGGTGTTGGTTCTTTGATTATTTTTACTGGTTCCCCTTCTTTTTCTGGAATTTCATTTGGTATACCTCTCCCTTCCTTTGCTTTTATTGTATATACTCGGAATTCTTCTTCCTTTTTTGTTTCCTTCGCAAGTTTCCTACGAAGCTGTTTCTTTCTTGCTCTTCCTCCGCATTGCGTTACTTCAATTTGATAACAAAATTTTTCACTATCAAGATCTCCTTTTATTTCTTGTATTCCATTTGGTGTAGGAAATTTGATTTTTTGATGTAATGTTGAAGCAACAACTTTGATCGCATGAATCCACGGCCTTCCTATCAGCATGTTATATGGAGATTCCATATCTATCACACACAAGATTACACGTGTTTCGATTTCTCCCAGTAATATTCGCAGCGCAATTTACCCTTTAGATTTTGTTGTAGATTTTCCTAATCCATGAATAAGACATTTTGAATTTGTGATTTCTTCATCTTTAATTCCCATCCCCTTAAGTTCATGATAGAATATGATATTAACAGAACTCCCTGTATCAACCAGACTTCGGTTTAATTTCCATTTTTCTACAGCTTTCTTATCTTCTAGCATGATCGGCATTGTGATTACCAATGGTGAAGTGTGGTTCAAGTCTTCATTTGGAATTTCTGCTACTGAAAATGTGATTTTCTGCTTTTCCCATTCTTCTAAAGTTGTTACCTTTTCTTCCTCCATGATCTTTCTTCCTCTACAATCTCGCTTGTATATTTTTCCCTTCATATTACTATGAAATTCATCAATCATTGTCTTTGTGATCATATTACATTCTTCTTTTTTGCAATCTCCATCTACTGACTTCATTTGATCTTCAAGTTTTCCAAAATTCCCTCAAATTTAGGCTACCACAATTCTCAAGTCAAGAAGTTTTCCACATTTGATCTTCTTTTTTTACGTCAATCCCTGTTTCTAGCGCCAATTATGTAGTTGCAGAATAACCTACAACTACACCCTCAATAGAATTAGTAAAAACTCAAGAAGTTCTTGATGATGAATGACAATTTTCTTATTAATGTTCTCAATTGATTACAAAGAAGTATCTAAATGGAATTAGAATAGTTACAATTTTCTCTATTCTCTTTCCTAAGATATTTTCTAACACTCACTAAAAGAACCTCCTTGAATTTTACATTTGAACTCCTATTTATAGTAAAACATACACAGCTGTACATGAATTGCGAAGTATCGCAACTCATACTCGCAACATTATTCTATCCTCGCAAAACTTCATATTTCTCCGCGCTTCTTCTATCATCGTATCATTTTATAACTCTTTTCTCCTTTATTTATTACGATACTCGTGAATTATTATCTTGCGATATTCAGTACCTACATCTATTTGAGGATGTAGGTACTGAACCTAACAGGATAAACTACATGTGTTACACCTCTTTTCTATTATATGAAAAGAAAACAAACACGAACTCATTGATGCATGTAACTTGAGGCTAAAACATCACTGCAACACACAAAATATCCTCATGAATATTGTGTTATCCACAAAACAAAAGGTACCGGTTAAACGGTCTTATATAACTTTTTGTTACAAAAGCCAAGAGCACTAAAGCACCAGATAATGATTATCAATTTTTAGCTTAAAGATATAGTCAAATTGGCCAATCAGCAACATGGTATTATTAAAAGTGGCAACTTAAAATGCAGACATTACAGGCTCCCAAGTAACATAGACTCAAATGATTAATAAATCTGGAGACGCCTTATATATATATATATATATATATATGATTGACACAACATCGTCCATCAAAGTAGAGTTATATCTAAATCAAACCCAAACAATAACAAAAACCTGAGAAAACAATTAGCATCGTTAAGTTTTGTAAAACCTAACTAACTAGTAAAGCCTAACTAAGTAACATGAAAGAAAGATCCTTACATAAATCTTATAATAGTTCATGCATGTAACTTAAGCCTAAAAAAGTATTGTTGTAACAAAATAAAATAAAATCACCTCTCATCGTCATTAACTTGTTCTTTGATACAGCCGAATAAAAACCCTAGTCATGCTTTAACTAGTAAACCTATACGATCTAACATCTGATTCCATGAGATCGAACAAAAATTCTAACATCAGTTTAATATTCATTCGATAATGGGTTGTATAAATAATACCAACAACAAAGATCAAGTCTGAAAAGGTAGGTTCCTTGTAAATATTAGAGATAGTAAAAATAGAATAAAAACCCTAATCATGCTTTAACTAGTAAACCTATAAGATCTAACATCTGATTCCATGAGATCGAATAAAAAATCTAACATCAATTTAATATTCTGTTGTAGAAATAATACCAACAACAAAGATCGAGTCTGAAGAGGTAGGTTCCTTGTAAAGATTAGAGATAGTAGCAGAATTATGATTTCAAAGAGAGAAAGTAATAAAAACTGAAAAAGTAGATCAGGTTGTCAGATGAGCATTTATCCAAAAATCATCAGTTTTTCTTCAACTTTTTTAATGGTGGTGTCTCTGCATGCAATGGATCAGGTTGTGACATTCTCGACGCGCCAAACCTTGACTTCCTCTGTTGCCCATCTGAAAGTTGGTATGCCTTCTGCACAGTTGGTGCATATAACCTTCTTTGCGCCTTTTTAGTCTTTTGAGAAATCTTTTCAGAGGCTGCATGACTCCCTGAATGTGGATTGACTGCTAGGTGCTCCTCATTCAGTTTTTCACTGTCCAATTTTTTCTCAGAATCTAAAACTGGTTCTGGTTGCTCATGAGGTTTTCCATGCTTTAGAGTTTCCTGCAGCAAGAGATTAAATGTATTATATGTAGGACCAAAATATCGCTACAATACTATTTCTGCGATATTAACAACATTTTTGCGAGCGTCACAGAAGATTCTTTAACGACATTTCGCGAGCGTCACAGAAGATTCCAAAAGAAGATGACGATAGAAGAAATACAAAGAGAGTATGTTTATCCCGCGATGGTTATCAATTTTGCGAGAGATAATATTATGGCAATCGCGATAAGATCGCAAAGTATATTCGAAAAAAGAGGAAAACTTAGCTGTCATCCACTATGTAAAACCCTATATAAAGGGTTCGTTAGGTTCAGAAAATGAGGATGTCTTTGGGAGAGTTGATAAGATTTTGAGGAGAGAGAAACTCTAGAAAGAAATTTGTACTTCTGAGTTCTTATGTCTTTTGTAAAGAATTAAAAAGTTAAAATAATAAAAAAGTGTCGTAATTCATTCTCAAACATAATCCAATTTCTGTAGATTCTTATCAGGGGTGTAGTGTAGGAATTCCTGCAACTACATTTTGGCGCCCAGAAACAGGGAAGAATCAAGTTAAGAAATCTCTAATTACAACTTGAAGATTTGAAGAAATTGTTAGAGTTGAAGAAATGGCTAGAAGAAGAAGAAATACATCAGAACTACCGACAACTGTGAGGAGAAGTAAAAGACTTGCAGGTGAGGGAACAGGTGAATTAGCAGAATCTTTAAGGATAAGATCAGGAAGAAATAGAATAAGAAATGAAGCAGAAAGTTCAATTCAACAGCCGGATCAACAAACACAAACATGAGATAGGAATGTGGATTATGATAGAGTGAGTGTGCATACTTGGAGGTCGGATTCGATGGAAGAAGCAGAAAATCGACAATTAAGAAATGAAGAAGGAGAAAGAAATCAAGAAATAGGTGGAGGATTAATTCATGAAGGACGTGAAAATGAAATAGTAGATGATTTGAGACAAAGAATACAGGAAGAAAGAAGATTATAGGCAGAAGAGAGTGCGAATTTAACAAGACAAAATCATGAGCTGAGAATGGAGAATTTGAGGTTACAAAGAAGGAGATCAAGAAGTACTGTTAGATCAAATTCAAGATCACTCAGAGAAGAACCAAGGCAAAATTCCCCAATGAGAAATATTAGAGAAGAAGTGAAAAATTTAAATGGAGAACAACGTCCTAGAGAAGAAGAGATAATTGGAGATCGCTATAATCCGCATGGCGAAGCATTGGATAATAGACGCAACAATAGAAATCAAGGAGGAAGAAACAACCAAAATGAAGAAGAAAATCCAGAAGAAGGTAGGAGGATATTACATGGGCGAGAGAATCAAAGGAATCAAAGAATAATTGAAGAAGAAATTGAGAGACATTATGCCGAACAAGCACGCCTGGCTTGCGAGAGAGAAAGATTAAGGGCAGAAATAGAAGACCAAGAATTCCGAGAGGCAGTACGACAAAATAACCATGAAAATCGAGAAAGGAGACGTACACAAAATTGCTACAATGATAATATTCAGGAGGAGTATGATAGAATACAGAGGAGATTAGATAGGCAACGAAGAGAAATGAGGAGGAATGAAGAAATGCGCAGAGAAGAAAGTAGACAACTGCGATTTCAAGAGAAGGGTGAAATAGAAAATCGCAGAGAAATACGGGATGACAATGAAGAATAAGACACACAAAATCTCGCAAGACAAGAAAAGCAAGAACACAGAAGAAGGGAAGCTGCATCAAAAAGGCCAATGGAGCAAAACTCAACTGAGAATGAGCAAATATTGAGAGAATTAGCAGAAATGAGAGGAATGATAAGCAATAGAAGAGAAGGAGGAAGAAGGCAGCTCGATGAAGCTATTGAAGAAGCTGCGAGAACTCCATTTACTCAAGAAGTACAATTAAGAGGAATACCTCCAAAATGCAACTTACCAGCATTAACTAGCATCTTTGATGGGACTACTTGTGCTGTTCAACACGTCAATGCTTATGTTAGATGTATGCTACAATGGGAAAACCATGATGCTATACTATGCAAATATATTGTGTCTAGCTTAAATGGCGAGGCATTAAAATGGTTCGAGGGATTGCCAAAAAACACCATAACTTCTTTTGATCATTTACAAGCTACATTTCTAGGAGCTTACATTAGCAACTATTCATCGCGACCGGGTATTGAAGATGTGTTTGGGTTAAAATAGAGGGTTGGAGAGAGTCTGAAACATTTAACCATAAGATGGAAGACAATGTGCAGTGAGATGGCAGAAAGAGTTGACGAGAGATATCTTATCTTGTCTTTTATCAATGCAATGTTCGCGACCAATCTACTGTACATACAAATTTTCAAAGTCAAGAATACAATCACTATGACTGAACTACGAGAACTACAAGAAGAATACATTGCTTTGGAGGAGAAACAAAATGAGATGGAATCATATCCCATCGCGAACACCAATTCCGGAGCAACAAATGGGAGTTTACTTCCTAAAATGATAAACAATATGGCGAGCAGCTCGCAAGTGCAACAAGAGAAAGTAGAGACTGAAAACCAGCAGAAATTGGTAGCTATGGGCAGTAGATATCAAGAAGAGTATGAAAGGGAGAAGAATTACTACAATCGCGGTGGAAATAATAAGATTCAAAGGCTTGATCAGCCGCAAGAAACTTATGGTGGACAGAGGCAAAACAATTTCAAAAGTCAGGGGAATCAGAAGATCATATGGGAAGAAATTAAAATGCCTCCTCTCAATGCTAGTATAGAAAAAATTTGGGAAGCTATCATTTTAATGGAAAATATACCATCTCCATGGAACATGGGAAAAGAACCACATCCTAATAATCGCAGTCAAGAATTTTGTCCTTACCATCATTTTCATGGCCACACATTAAATGACTGCAGGAATGTAAAGAGAATAATTTTAAGGATGATTGAACAGGGAAACCTAAATCACTTTTTAGAAGGACATCCATAATCTCAGCGATTGCCTCCCGCACCAGAAATTCGCAGGGTAAATACTGTAAAAGGAGCCGAATCATTCGTAATAGAAGTTGGGGCTAAAGCAAAGAATTTGTTTTGTAATTCCATTGTACATTCACATAGAACAATAGAGGATTTCCATGATAATGTTCTAAGAAGAGTCTTCGCGAGAGACACAGATGGAAGAGAGATAATGAATATCGCGAGAGCCTCACCATTAGAAGAATGGTAGAAACAAATTATATCTTTTAGTGCACAAGAAGTACCAGAACCTGGTGAGGAGCATGATAACCCATTGGTAGTAAGATTAGAGATAAACCCAAAGAAAATGGAGGAAGAAGATGAAGAAAATGGTAATGAAAATGAAGATTCTTGGGCTATCAATAGAGTTCTAATAGACACAGGCAGCTCCGTTGACATACTATTTTATCATACCTATAAAACAATGGGTAGAAGAGACGAAGATCTAATTCCCTCAACATATAAAATCTATGGTTTTAATGGTACTGCCAATAAACCAAAAGGGGAAATTGAGATGTGAATTCCCTTGAAAGGGATAACTTCTAAGATTTTGTTCTGTGTTGTTGACATTGAATCACCTTACAATGCTCTGATTGGTCGACCTTGGCTACACGGAATGTTAGGTGTAGCATCTACTTTCCACCAGTGTGTTAAATTTCCTCATCCTAATGGTGTTGGATTAATTAAAGGAGATTGGGGAGAAAGTAGGAAGTGTTATGAAATTGATATGAAGTCTTCCGAGGAAAGAGCTGAGAAGAATAGCAATTGGAAATACAAAATCAAACAACGACAGAGATCTGAAAACTTAATGATTGATACGACAGAGCGACAGGAGGGAATTGATGGCGAGCGTATCGCGGAGGAAGAAACAACAAAACGTAGCAGAAAAGCAGAACCAAAGAATAGTAAGTAGAGAGGTAAAGTGATGAACTTTAAAGAACTCTATGAATGATTTGTTTACAGAGTATGTAATTGAACAGAGTATTCTGCTTGAAAGAATTGCAAGATTTTACAAAAAAGAAAGAAGATCAAAGTTATGAAATTTTATCAGAGTTACAACACTCGCGAGAAGCGCGAATAAAATTTCGCAGAGATTAATAGAATGGGACGAACCTTTATGGCGTGCACCTTAGTTCGCGAATAAAATTTCGCAAGAGGCAAATATAAGACCTAATAGCACGTCATATAAGGGGGTATCTCTTGACGTGACTCAGTGATAAGGTTATACCGCTGCTGGAACCTGAGTTATGCAGATGTTGGGGTTAAAGAAAACCTATCCGGAAGAGAGATCTTGGATTTCCAACTATATAAGGTTATATCCTGGTTGGAAGACTGAGAATCTCTTCCAAGAAGTGCAAAGTATGACCAAGGCACCGAGGTACACGGTTGAGCCAAGAGTACCCTGGGCGTACGAAAATCCCTTGCAATTCTTGGTAAGTCTTGGCTATGATGCACTTGGCCTGAAGAAAACCCCACTTAGGGTGCAGTCTTGTAACTATAAGCCATATAGGCATAAAGGACAAGAGGCTGCGAAAACAGCTGGTTGTTAGTAAATCTAGATGGGAGGAGCTAGTCTTGTATGGCCGATGTGACCTCCTTGATGGGGCAACCAGGGGGAAGATAAGGGCGGCACCCTCCATTAGGTAGCTGATAAGTGTCTTAAGACGACAATGTAATGGGGCTTTATGATCGCAAGAACATTTAGTCCTGTCATATTGTCGCGTGACGTAAATTATACAGAGGCAACAGCCAAAAGAGAAAAGTTAAGATGAAATCAATGGGTTTTTACATGAAAGTGTAAAGACGTCCTGCGATTTCATCGCAAGATGGCAATGTCATGAGGATTTGATCCCGCGAGGGAGCTTAGACTTGTCATATTGTCGTAATATAATCAAAAGAATACAGATAAGACAAGATCAATGGGTCAATACATGCAAATGTAAAGACATCCTGCGATTTTGTCGCAGAAAGAAAGAGCGTGGCAAAATAAGACCTTTAATTAGGAAGGCGTAATAACACCACAAGATTACTGCGATAATACTCGCAGATGTTATGAGAATTGCGATTTCACACAGTTATTGCTGGCGATAAGATTGCCAATATTAAGGCAAATTTTATTTAAAACTAATGTCTAATATTTAATCAATTTTTTCATATTGCAGATGAATAATAGAGGCAAGTATGGGAATGCATGAGAACGATGAAATTATTATTCATCTATCATATAAAAAGTTGCATAGATAAGTGCACGCAGATAATTAAAGGATAATAATTATATTGATTGATTGACTTGCAGAAAAAGAACTGTTTTCTAATTCGTATAGGTAGAAGCAAAAGAAATTCACAAAATTGGAGAAACTCACAGCAATGTTACAGAAAGAAGAAAATAAATATACAAAGAAGATAGAAGGAAAAAGATGAACTAGCTAGATCCATCGCCATCCTCTTTATCAGACTTCTCTTCATCGCCAGATTTCTCCCTTTCATCATTATCATCACTATCTTCATTCTTATCAGATTCTTCTCTTCCACCAGATTTTTCTCCTTCATCATTATCATTATTATTTTCATCCTCGTCAGAATCCTCAGCTTCGCTATCAGAGATGTTAAGATTTGGGATTATTGCGGGGATTTCCTTTGCAAGATCAGGATATATAGAAGGAGAAATTCTATAATCATTGCAGACCAACTTAATAGAATCATTACGAACAACAATGAGAGATATATTCAAATTCGCGGTGGTAATGTCAAACTGCTCTTTCAATCGTGAATATTTATTATTGCGAGCAGCAAGAGTATTCGCGAGCTGATTCTTCTCATTTTCAAGTTCCCCAATTCTTTCAAGATATCTTTTTTCAGCCCCTGCGAGAATATATGACAACAAGTTAGAAATTTTGTAAAGAAGAGTAATAAAAACAGGAAACTAGCGAGAAGAAGAACAAAAAACAACCTTCTCTTTCAGAAATCATATCCCTAATTAAAGCCGCTTGTTCAACTTGAAGGCTAACATTTACACCTAAGTTATTCCTGGCATTATCAAGAACCTTCGCAGCCCAAGCAAACTCATCATCGCTATTAATAAGGAGATGAGATCGAACTTGAGTCTCCCTCGCAAGAAGATCTTCATTCTCGCGGATAAGTTTATCTCTGTCCATTTGAACATCAAGGAGAGTTTTATGAAAGTCTGTTAGGGTCTTGGATCCCTTTTTGATGGCAAGATCTTTTTCGTCAACAAGATCGCTATTCTTCTGTCTTAATCTATCTATTTCTTTCTTTGAATCAAGATAAAAGCGCTTATATTTGTCAGTCAAACCTAAATTGAATCTGTGTTGAATTTTTAAGAGATTAAGCTTGGATCTAAGTTCATCTATAGAGAGGGATTTAATCTTACCATCTGAGAAATTACTTAAAGAATTATTAAGACATGCAAGAAGAGTATTATCATCTACAGGTTCAGGGAAAGATTTAAAGAGTATAGCCTCGTCAGTAAGACCATAAATATCTGCAAGTTAAAAATGGTTGCTTGAATGAGCCGCGATAGAGTAAAAAGAATTAAGAGAGAAGGGAAATCAGTACCATAGAGTTGTTGGTTAGCTCTATCAAGATCAGATATCTTTTGCTTATCAACTGAAGCTTCAGTCTCTAGCTGTTTATTATTCTTGCGAAGCTCAATAACTTCAGATTCTAATTTTTCTTTATCCTGGCGAAGTTTAGCAGCCTTCTTTTCAGAATTGGCACATCTTTTATCTAAATCAGAAGCAACAGCAAAATAAGCTCTTTCAACCCGCAAAAGAATAATATAAATTAAGATCTAGAGATGGAGAAAATATATAAACAAATTGAAGAAATGAAAACATACCAAGGTACCAAGACAATTTAAGAGACTAGGAGTCAGCGATCATGAGACTCCTTGGAGAGAATCATTGTCCACCAGTATGGGAGCATTGCAGACACTGGAAAGATCTTGGGATGTCTTGTTAATAACTTCATCCTCGTCATTACAAGTTATGCTGTGGGAAATATCGCCAAAAATTCTGGATAAATGGGCCATTGAAGAATCAGATGAAGAAGAATTCTTTATAGAAGGGAATCTGCTATTATTATTATTAAAATCTTCATCATATTTATCCTTATCAAATTCAACATTTGGGGTTTCTGGAATAGGTTGAGGAGTTGAAGAAAAAGAGGGTCGGGTTTTCCTTTTCTTCAAAGGAGGATCGCCAGAATCTTCACCACAAGGGGTAGAAGGTTTCCCTTTGGGATGAACAATATTTTTATCCGGATCGTCAGATTCTCCACCGCGAGGGGAAGAAGATTTTCCTTTAAGAGGAACATCAGATTTATCATTTGAAGGCTTCTCCTTAGTTCTCACGGGTTTTATTGGCGGTAGTTCTTCAATTTCCTGCGAGCACAGATGAAGATAATAAATAGGGGCAACAATATATTGTTAAAATTCATGAGGAAATATTTCTTACTTCATCCGTGAAAGATTTAAGAGATAAGAAGGTGATGGGTTTCCTAAAAGTTTGATAGCTGAGTTTCATTCTATCAATCTGAGAAAGATCAAAATAGTTAGCGAGAATATAAAGAAGACAGTAAATGATAATAATGTAAAAATTTAAGAGAATATACTTCTTTAGATCTTTCAGGCCAGTTGAAGACCCATGGCTCATACTCTGAGAGATTCGCAGGTAATGGGAGAGAACCAGATATATAAGGACCTTCAAGACATAATGGAAAGATGAACCACTTGTCATCGCTAGAGTGGCGAGGACCTTGGTTGGTATATGTATGAAAATCAATATCCAGCATAAGATCTTTGTCACTAGCGACCTTCTCTTTTTTCAAACGAACACCCCAGCAGGTGTTATCCCTCTTCATATGGACTATTTTATAATTTACAAAGAATTTTTCCACAGTATAATCCGCAGAAACAATGGGGACATCTTCAAATTGTGGATTCCTCGCATCTTCAGGGTAGAGAGACCCTTTTCCAGCTCCGCGAGAGGCATATTCAAGCAGCAATCGGATACAATCTCCACCCAATTGATATATCGCTTGCGAAAACCTTTTGTCAGAAATTATTTGATAAAATAGCGGAAGTTCTGGGTCATAGAGAGGAATGGGAAGACCGGCTGCAAGTTGTCCTAGCGATACTATAACTTTCTCGCGAGAACATTGATCATCAGTAAATAATTTAAGAGTAAGTTCAGATCTAGAATCCTGATTTGGAATTTTAGATAGAGTAAAACCTTTGCTTCTAAGTTTTCCTTGCATCTCACCAAAATCAATCAAGTTTTTAGCACCAGCGATAACCATTTTTCAAGTATGGGAATGAATAAAAGGGATTGAAAGATAAGAAAGAAATCACAGCGATAACAGAAGCGCAATTCGCGGAAGAACAATAAATTTGCAGAGAGGTTATAGAGAGAGAGAAGAAGAAAGTAAAAGAGAAAAAGAAAGGAATGAGAGAAGTATTTATAGAAGAAGAAATTTCTCGAAAAAGACGAGGCAATTAATGCAAACAAAATACGTGGGTGGTCAGATCGCAGCGGTTAGAAGGGACATGTCAAAAATTTATTAGAGGAAAGAATACGTGAAAACAGCTAGCGAAGGACACATAAACGTGTCAGAACAGAGAAATCTGAAATGATAGGCAGTTACGGCATTCTAAATTATTCTCATGATCTTATCTTATTCGCAGAAAAGACATGAGAAGAGGCAAGATGTAGGACCAAAATATCGCTACAACACTATTTATGTGATATTAACAACACTTTTGCGAGCGTCACAGAAGATTCCAAAAGAAGCTGACGATAGAAGAAATACAAAGAGAGTATGTTTATCCCGCGATGGTTATCAATTTTGCGAGAGAGAATATTATGGCAATCGCGATAAGATCGCAAAGTATATTCGAAAAAAGAGGAAAACTTAGCTGTCATCCAATATGTAAAACCTTATATATAGGGTTCGTTAGGTTCAGAAAATGAGGATGTCTTTGGGAGAGTTGATAAGATTTTGAGGAGAGAGAAACTCTAGAAAGAAATTTGTACTTTTGAGTTCTTATGTCTTTTGTAAAGAATTAAAAAGTTAAAATAATAAAAAAGTGTCGTAATTCATTCTCAAACATAATCCAATTTCTGTAGATTCTTATCAGGGGTGTAGTGTAGGAATTCCTGCAACTACATTTTGGCGCCCAGAAACATGGAAGAATCAAGTTAAGAAATCTCTAATTACAACTTGAAGATTTGAAGAAATTGTTAGAGTTGAAGAAATGGCTAGAAGAAGAAGAAATACATCAGAACCACCGACAACTGTGAGGAGAAGTAAAAGACTTGCAGGTGAGGGAACAGGTGAATTGGAAGAATCTTTAAGGATAAGATCAGGAAGAAATAGAATAAGAAATGAAGCAGAAAGTTCAATTCAACCGCCGAATCAACAAACACAAACACGAGATAGGAATGTGGATTATGTTAGAGTGAGTGTGCATACTTGGAGGTCGGATTCGATGGAAGAAGCAGAAAATCAACAATTAAGAAATGAAGAAGGAGAAAGAAAGCAAGAAATAGGTGGAGGATTAATTCATGAAGGACGTGAAAATTAAATAGTAGATGATTTGAGACAAAGAATACAGGAAGAAAGAAGATTAGAGGCAGAAGAGCATGCGAATTTAACAAGACAAAATCATGAGCTAAGAATGGATAATTTGAGGTTACAAAGAAGGAGATCAAGAAGTACTGTTAGATCAAATTCAAGATCACTCAGAGAAGAACCAAGACAAAATTCCCCAATGAGAAATGTTAGAGAAGAAGTGAAAAATTTAAATGTATAACAACGTCCTAGAGAAGAAGAGATAATTGGAGATCGCTATAATCCGCATGGCGAAGCATTGGATAATAGACGCAACAATAGAAATCAAGGAGGAAGAAACAACCAAAATGAAGAAGAAAATCCAGAAGAAGGTAGGAGGATATTACATGGGCGAGAGAATCAAAGGAATCAAAGAATAATTGAAGAAGAAATTGAGAGACATTACGCCGAACAAGCACGCCTGGTTTGCGAGAGAGAAAGATTAAGGACGGAAATAGAAGACCAAGAATTCCGAGAGGCAGTACGACAAAATAACCATGAAAATCGAGAAAGGAGACGTACACAAAATCGCTACAATGATAATATTTAGGAGGAGTATGATAGAATACAGAGGAGATTAGATAGGCAACGAAGATAAATGAGGAGGAATGAAGAAATGCGCAGAGAAGAAAGTAGACAGATGCGATTTCAAGATGAGGGTGAAAGAGAAAATCGCAGAGAAAGACGGTATGACAATGAAGAAGAAGACACACAAAATCTCGCAAGACAAGAAAAGAAAGAACACAGAAGAAGGGAAGCTGCATTAAAAAGGCCAATGGAGCAAAACTCAACTAAGAATGAGCAAATATTGAGAGAATTAGTAGAAATGCGAGGAATGATAAGCAATAGAAGAGAAGGAGGAAGAAGGCAGCTCGATGAAGCTATTGAAGAAGCTGCGAGAACTCCATTTACTCAAGAAGTACAATTAAGAGGAATACCTCCAAAATGAAACTTACCAGCATTAACTAGCATCTTTGATGGGACTACTTGTGTTGTTCAACACGTCAAGGCTTATGTTAGATGTATGCTACAATGGGAAAACCATGATGCTGTACTATGCAAATATTTTGTGTCTAGCTTAAATGGCGAGGCATTAAAATGGTTCGAGGGATTTCCAAAAAACACCATAACTTCTTTTGATCATTTACAAGCTACATTTCTAGGAGCTTACATTAGCAACTATTCATCGCGACCGGGTATTGAAGATGTGTTTGGGTTAAAACAGAGGGTTGGCGAGAGTCTGGAACATTTAACCATAAGATGGAAGACAATGTGCAGTGAGATGGCAGGAAGAGTAGACGAGGGATATCTTATCTTGTCTTTTATCAATCCAATGTTCGCGACCAATCTACTGTACATACAAATTTCAGAGTCAAGAATACAATCACTATGACTGAACTACGAGAACTACAAGAAGAATACATTGCTTTGGAGGAGAAACAAAATGAGATGGAATCATATCCCATCGCGAACACCAATTCCGGAGCAACAAATGGGAGTTTACTTCCTAAAATGATAAACAATATGGCGAGCAGCTCGCAAGTGCAACAAGAGAAAGTTGAGACTGACAACCAGCAGAAATTGGTAGCTATGGGCAGTAGATATCAAGAATAGTATGAAAGGGAGAAGAATTACTACAATCGCGGTGGAAATAATAAGATTCAAAGGCTTGATCAGCCACAAGAAACTTATGGTAGACAGAGGCAAAACAATTTCATAAGTCAGGGGAATCAGAAGATCATATGGGAAGAAATTAAGATGCCTCCTCTCAATGCTAGTATAGAAAAAATTTGGGAAGCTATCATTTTAATGGAAAATATACCATCTCCATGGAACATGGGAAAAGAACCACATCCTAATAATCGCAGTCAAGAATTTTGTCCTTACCATCATTTTCATGGCCACACAGTATATGACTGCAGGAATGTAAAGAGAATAATTTTAAGGATGATTGAACAGGGAAACCTAAATCACTTTTTAGAAGGACATCCATAATCTCAGCGATTTCCTCCCGCACCAGAAATTCGCAGGGTAAATACTGTAAAAGGAGCCGAATCATTCGTAATAGAAGTTGGGGCTAAAGCAAAGAATTTGTTTTGTAATTCCATTGTACATTCACATAGAACAATAGAGGATTTCCATGATAATGTTCTAAGCAGAGTCTTCGCGAGAGACACAGATGGAAGAGAGATAATGAATATCGCGAGAGCCTCACCATTAGAAGAATGGCAGAAACAAATTATATCTTTTAGTGCACAAGAAGTACCAGAACCTGGTGAGGAGCATGATAACCCATTGGTAGTAAGATTAGAGATAAACCCAAAGCAAATGGAGGAATAAGATGAAGAAAATGGTAATGAAAATGAAGATTCTTGGGCTATCAATAGAGTTCTAATAGACATAGGCAGCTCCGTTGACATACTATTTTATCATACCTATAAAACAATGGGTAGAAGAGACGAAGATCTAATTCCCTCAACATATAAAATCTATGGTTTTAATGGTACTGCCAATAAACCAAAAGGGGAAATTGAGATGTGAATTCCCTTGAAAGGGATAACTTCTAAGATTTTGTTCTGTGTTGTTGACATTGAATCACCTTACAAATCTCTGATTGGTCGACCTTGGCTACACGGAATATTAGGTGTAGCATCTACTTTCCACCAGTGTGTTAAATTTCCTCATCCTAATGGTGTTGGATTAATTAAAGGAGATTGGGGATAAAGTAAGAAGTGTTATGAAATTGATATGAAGTCTTGCGAGGAAAGAGCTGAGAAGAATAGCAATTGGAAATACAAAATAAAACAACGACATAGATCTAAAAACTTAATGATTGATATGATAGAGCGGCAGGAGGGAATTGATGGCGAGCGTCTCGCGGAGGAAGAAACAACAAAACGTAGCAGAAAAGCAGAACCAAAGAATAGTAAGTAGAGAGGTAAAGTGATGAACTTTAAAGAACTCTATGAATGATTTGTTTACAGAGTATGTAATTGAACAGAGTATTCTTCTTGAAAGAATTGCAAGATTTTACAAAAAATAAAGAAGATCAAAGTTATGAAATTTTATCAGAGTTACAATACTCGCGAGAAGCGCGAATAAAATTTCGCAGAGATTAATAGAATAGGACGAACCTTTATGGCGTGCACCTTAGTTCGCGAATAAAATTTCGCAAGATGCAAATATAAGACCTAATAGCACGTCATATAAGGGGGTATATCTTGACGTGACTCAGTGATAAGGTTATACCGCTGCTGGAACCTGAGTTATGCCGATGTTGGGGTTAAAGAAAACCTATCCGGGAGAGAGATCTTGGATTTCCAACTATATATGGTTATACCCTGGTTGGACGACAGAGAGTCTCTTCCAAGAAGTGCAAAGTATGACCAAGGCGCCGAGGTACCTGGTTGATCCAAGGGTGCCCGGAGCGTAAGAAACTCTCTTGCCATCCTTGGTAAGTCTTGGCTACAATGCACTTGGCCTGAAGAAAACCCCACCTAGGGTGCAGTCTTGTAACTATAAGCCATATAGGCATAAAGGACAATAAGCTGCGAAAACATCTGGTTGTTGGTAAATCTAGATGGGAGGAGCTAGTCTTGTATGGCCGATGTGCCCTCCTTGAATGGGAAACCAGGGGGAAGATAAGGGCGGCACCCTCCATTAGGGAGATGATAAGTGTCTTAAGACGGCAATGTCATGGGGATTTATAATCGCAAGAACATTTAGGCATGTCTTATTGTCACGTAACGGAAATTACACAGAGGCAACAACCAAAAGAGAAAAGTTAAGATGAAATCAATGGGTTTTTACATGAAAGTGTAAAGACGTCCTGCGATTTCATCGCAAGATGGCAATGTCATGAGGCTTTGATCCCGCGAGGGAGCTTAGACTTGTCATATTATCGTAATACAATCAAAAGAATACAGATAAGACAAGATCAATGGGTCAATACATGCAAATGTAAAGACATCCTGCGATTTTGTCGCAGAAAGAAAGAGCATGGCAAAATAAGACCTTTAATTAGGAAGGCGTAATAAGACCACAAGATTACTGCGATAATACTCGCAGATGTTATGAGAATTGCGATTTCATGCAATTATTGCTGGCGATAAGATCGCCAATATTAAGGAAAAATTTATTTTAAAACTAATGTCTAATCTTTAATCAATTTTTTCATATTGCAGATGAATAATAGATGCAAGTATGGGAATGCATGAGAACGATGAAATTATTATTTATCTATCATATAAAAAATTGCATAGATAAGTGCACGCAGATAATTAAAGGATAATAATTATATTGATTGATTGACTTGCAGAAAAAGAACTGTTTTCTAATTCGTACAGGTAGAAGCAAAAGAAATTCACAAAATTGGAGAAACTCACAGCAATGTTACAGAAAGAAGAAAATAAATATACAAATAAGATAGAAGGAAAAATATGAACTAGCTAGATCCATCGCCATCCTCTTTATCAGACTTCTCTTCATCGCCAGATTTCTCCCTTTCATCATTATCATCACTATCTTCATTCTTATCAGATTCTTCTCCTCCACCAGATTTTTCTCCTTCATCATTATCATTATTATTTTCATCCTCGTCAGAATCCACAGCTACGCTATCAGAGATGTTAAGATTTGGGATTATTGCGGGGATTTCCTTTGCAAGATCAGGATATATAGAATGAGAAATTCCATGATCATTGCAGACCAACTTAACAGAATCATTACGAACAACAATGATAGATCTATTGAAATTCGCGGTGGTAATGTCAAACTGCTCTTTCAATCGTGAATATTTATTATTGCAAGCAGCAAGAGTATTCGCGAGCTGATTCTTCTCATTTTCAAGTTCCCCAATTCTTTCAAGATATCTTTTTTCAGCTCCTGCGAGAATATATGACAACAAGTTAGAAATTTTGTAAAGAAGAGTAATAAAAACAGGAAACTAGCGAGAAGAAGAACAGCAAACAACCTTATCTTTCAGAAATCATATCCCTAATTAAAGTCGCTTGTTCAACTTGAAGGCTAACATTTACACCTAAGTCATTCCTGGCATTATCAAGAACCTTCGCAGCCCAAGGAAACTCATCATCGCTATTAATAAGGAGACGAGATCGAACTTGAGTCTCCCTCGCAAGAAGATCTTCATTCTAGCGGATAAGTTTATCTCTGTCCATTTGAACATCTAGGAGAGTTTTATGAAAGTCTGCTAGGGTCTTGGATCCCTTTTTGATGGCAAGATTTTTTTGGTCAATAAGATCGCTATTCTTCTGTCTTAATATATCTATTTATTTATTTGAATCAAGATAAAAGCGCTTATATTTGCCAGTCAAACCTAAATTGAATCTGTGTTCAAATTTTAAGAGATTAAGCTTGGATCTAAGTTCATCTATAGAGAGGGATTTAATCTTATCATCTGAGAAATTACTTAAAGAATTATTAAGACATGCAAGAACAGTGTTATCATCTACAGGTTCAGGGAATGATTGAAAGAGTATAGCCTCGTCAGTAAGACCATAAATATCTGCAAGTTAAAAATGGTTGCTTGAATGAGCCGCGATAGAGTAAAAAGAATTAAGAGAGAAGGGAAATCAGTCATACCATAGAGTTGTTGGTTATCTCTATCAAGATAAGAGATATTTTGCTTATCAACTGAAGCTTCAGTCTCCAGCTGTTTATTCTTCTTGCGAAGCTCAATAACTTCAGATTCTAATTTTTCTTTATCCTGGCGAAGTTTAGCAGCCTTCTTTTCAGAATTGGCACGTCTTTTATCTAAATCAGAAGCAACATCAAAAGAAGCTCTCCCAACCTGCGAAAGAATAATATAAATTAAGATCTAGCGATGGAGAAAATATATAAACAAATTGAAGAAATGAAAACATACCAAGGTACCAAGAGAATTTAAGAGACAAGGAGTCAGCGATAGTGAGACTCCTTGGAGAGAATCAATGTCCACCAGTATGGGAGCATCGCAGACACTGGAAAGATCTTGGGATGTCTTGTTAATAACTTCATCCCCGTCATTACAAGTTATGTTGTGGGAAATATCGCCAAAAATTCTGGATAAATGGGCCATTGAAGAATCAGATGAAGAAGAATTCTTTATAGAAGGGAATATGCTATTATTATTATTAAAATCTTCATCATATTTATCCTTATCAAATTCAACATTTGGGTTTTCTGGAATAGGTTGAGGAGTTGAAGAAAAAGAGGGTCGGGTTTTCCTTTTCTTCAAAGGAGGATCGCCAGAATCTTCACCACAATGGGTAGAAGGTTTCCCTTTGGGAGGAATAATATTTTTATCCTGATCGCCAGATTTTCCACCGCGAGGGGTAGAAGATTTTCCTTTAAGAGGAACATCAGATTTATCCTTTGAAGGCTTCTCCTTAGTTCTCATGGGTTTTATTGGCGGTAGTTCTTCAATTTCCTGCGAGCACAGATGAAGATAAGAAATAGGGGCAACAATATATTGTTAAAATTCATGAGGAAATATTTCTTACTTCATCCGTGAAAGATTTAAGAGCTAAGAAGGTGCTGGGTTTCCTAAAAGTTTGATAGCTGAGTTTCATTCTATCAATCTGAGAAAGATCAAAATAGTTAGCGAGAATATAAAGAAGACAGTAAATGATAATAATGTAAAAATTTAAGAGAATATACTTCTTTAGATCTTTCAGGCCAGTTGAAGACCCATGGCTCATACTCTGAGAGATTCGCAGGTAATGGGAGAGAACCAGATATATAAGGACCTTCAAGACATAATGGAAACATGAACCACTTGTCATCGCTAGAGTGGCGAGGACCTTGGTTGGTAGATGTATGAAAATCAATATCCAGCATAAGATCTTTGTCACTAGCGACCTTCTCTTTTTTCAAACGAACACCCCAGCAGGTGCTATCCCTCTTCATATGGACTATTTTATAATTTACAAAGAAGTTTTCCACAGTTTAATCCGCAGAAACAATGGGGACATCTTCAAATTGTGGATTCCTCGCATCTTCAGGGTAGCGAGACCCTTTTCCAGCTCCGTGAGAGGCATATTCAAGCAGCAATCGGATACAATCTCCACCCAATTGATATATCGCTTGCGAAAACCTTTTGTCAGAAATTATTTGATAAAATAGCAGAAGTTCTGGGTCATAGAGAGGAATGGGAAGACCGGCTTCAAGTTGTGCTAGCGATACTATAACTTTCTCGCGAGAACATTGATCATCAGTAAATAATTTAAGAATAAGTTCAGATCTAGAATCCTGATTTGGAATTTTAGATAGAGTAAAACCTTTTCTTCTAAGTTTTCCTTGCATCTCACCAAAAGCAATCAAGTTTTTAGCACCAGCGATAACCATTTTTCAAGTATGGGAATGAAGAAAATAGATTGAAAGATAAGAAAGAAATCACAGCGATAACAGATGCGCAATTCGCGGAAGAACAGTAAATTTGCAGAGAGGTTATGGAGAGAGGGAAGAATAAAGTAAAAGAGAAAAAGAAAGGAATGAGAGAAGTATTTATAGAAGAAGAAATTTCTCGAAAAAGATGAAGGCAATTAATGCAAAGAAAATACGTGGGTGGTCAGATCGCAGCGGTTAGAAGGGACATGTCAAAAATTTATTAGAGGAAAGAATACGTGAAAACAGCTGGCGAAGGACAAAGAAACGTGTCAGAACAGAGAAATCTGAAAAGATATGCAGTTACGGAATTCTAAATTATTCTCATGATCTTATCTTCTTCGCAGAAAAGAAATGAGAAAAGGCAAGATGTAGGACCAAAATATCGCTACAACACTATTTCTGCGATATTAACAACACTTTTGCGAGTGTCACAGAAGATTCTTTAACGACATTTCGCGAGCGTCACAGAAGATTCCAAAAGAAGCTGACGATAGAAGAAATAAAAAGAGAGTATGTTTATCCCGCGATGGTTATCAATTTTGCGAGAGAGAATATTATGGAAATCGCGATAAGATCGCAAAGTATATTCGAAAAAAGAGGAAAACTTAGCTGTCATCCACTATGTAAAACCCTATATAAAGGGTTCGTTAGGTTCAGAAAATGTGGATGTCTTTGGGAGAGTTGATAAGATTTTGAGGAGAGAGAAACTCTAGAAAGAAATTTGTACTTTTGAGTTCTTATGTCTTTTGTAAAGAATTAAAAAGTTAAAATAATAAAAAAGTGTCGTAATTCATTCTCAAACATAATCCAATTTCTGTAGATTCTTATCAGGGGTGTAGTGTAGGAATTCCTGCAACTACATTATATATATATATATATATATATATATATATATTCTAAATCCAAGAAGAATTCGTCTGTCTTGTGAATTCTCAACAAGAGACAGACAAAAGTCATTTTTCCAACAATGTAATAAAGCCAACTTCACTGAAGGCCGTGGCATTTTTCACAGCTGACGCCCATAATAAAAATCCGTAACCAAATATCAATTTTCAAATTTACACTGGCATTCATGTTCCATTTAGGTGTTAATATATTTCTATCTCGTACTTATTCTTTAATCAACCTGAATACGCGATTTATGTAAAACTATTTATATACTTGATTAACAAAGCAAAAAAGCTAAGAAACTAACCTTGTCATCAGAGATGGAACAGTTATCTTTCGGCCATGCCATAAAACCATCTCTAGCTTCCCATAATAACTTAAACTCACCACTTGGTTCGGTTAACACGAACGATGGAACTATAACCTCCTTAATATTGACAACATAACAGTTCCTAGGAAGATCTTTTCCATGTATTTTCTAGTTAGGCACCATAGGTAAAATACTGCCTCTAGCAACGATGTTTCCCCTAGATCCATTCCAAAAGTCGTATTTTGCTTTCTGCGGAGATACGGCATATGAACATCATATAAAAAGAAGATGCTAGAATTAGCAATATAGATTTATGAAGAAAAAAAAATCAAAAAAATAATACTTCATTAGATGTCTTATCCAGATGTTTTGCCATAGATGTGCACGACTTCTCTAGAGATAGTGAAGGATTTGGTTGAGAATTACTGGAAGAGTTCTGCATAAGATTAGGGGACTGCTTCTTAGATCCATCAGAAGGGTTGCTACGTGAAGGATAATTCCTCATAGAAGTAGATGGTTGTGAATTAGTGGTAGGGTTCTGCATCATTACCCCGGAGCGAAAATCAGAGCGTGTGAATCGGGCGAAAAACTTTTTGACTCGTTTCTTAAATCGGTCACTTAATTCTCGATCTTCATCGTTTCTGGTAAGACAATTTAATTCAGGAAGCATTTTCAGGTTGGTTCAATGATTGGCGATAGTATTTTTTTATGATTAGATAGTTTAATACATGAATAAAATGGCGGATTCAAGTTCTGCTTCGCAGCAAGAAAAACTTGCTGAACCTAATTTTAGTGAAAATCCAGATATTGTCTCTGATTTCCCAGAGAGCTCTCGTGGTAACTATCCTTCTATTTTTATTCCTGATGATATTATTGAGGATAGCGTTGATGAATGGAAATTTAGTTTAATCGGTAGATTGGATCTTGTTGCTGTCAAATTTAAAGTTGCAGAATCAAATCTTAGAATATTATGGAAATTAAAGGGTTCTGTTCAATTTATCCCTCTGGGGAAAGGATATTTTATAATCAAATTGGATAATGAAGAAGATAAATGCTATATAATTTCTGGAATTTGGATTGTTGAAACACAGAAACTTGCTGTGAGAAATTGGGAACCTAATTTTAATCCAGCAGCTCAAAAAACTACTTCAGCATTTGTATGGGTTAATTTCCCTGGCCTTAGCATTGAGTATTGGAAAGAGGAGATTATGATGAAAATGGGGGGGAAATTGGGTAAACCAATCAAGGTAGATGAAAACACATTGAAGAAGGTAGCTGGTTTCTATGCTAGTGTCCTAGTGGATATCGATTTATCTCTATACATTCCGAGTACTATATTGGTTGAATCTAAATATGGGAGTTTTGAACAAACAATTTCAATTCCTAATTTGCCTAAGTTCTGTTTTCACTGTCAAAATATTGGTCATCATGTTGGTGAATATAGGAATAAGAATAGAGAGAAGAATAGTACTTTAGAAAATAATGTTAGCAACAATCTTGGTAAGAAGACCTGGAGAAAAGTTGAAATAAAGAAAAAAGCTTCTCCAAAAAAGAGTAGTTTTGATATTTGTTCTTCTTTTGAAGATAAAGTTGATGAGAATGTGTTGGATAGTGATGAAGAGGTGGATGCTATTATTCCTCCAATTCCAAATACAACAGCTTCAGCAAGTCAAGTCAATTCAGGTAAATTTCAAATTCTTCAGGATATGAGTGAAGATATTCTTAATTCAAATGAAGCATTCCCTGCTTTAACTGTTGAGCAAGTTCTTAAGGCAAGTTCAAGTGCAACATCTATTAATGAAGTAGTTCATATGGTCCCTCAAATACAAAAAGAAGTTGTACATGTTGAATAACCTAAGGGGAAACAGATAGAACCAAAACATATAAGTATTATTAAAATAAGGAATCAGACTTCAAGTTTAGTGATTAATGAACCTCAAGCTGGGAAAATGAGAGGGAAGAATCCTTCTCACAATCCTAAACAATGAAGATAATTTTCTGGAATCTCAGAGGTCTTAGGAGATCTAAGGACAAAAATAAACTGAGAAATTTAGTGTTTCATTATAATCCTTCTTTAGTTATTCTTGCTGAACCAAAGGTTCAGTATTCTTCTGACTTTATAAAGAAATTAAGACTCAATGGTATGCATTATGAAGCTATACACAATTCTACTGATGCAAGAAGAGGTAATATATGGATACTATGGAATTCATTTATTCAAAAACCAGCAATAGTTTCAATTACTGAGCAATCAATTTCAGTGGAGGTGGGAGGTGCAATTATCACAGGTATCCATGCCAATTCTTTAACAGTGCATAGAAGGGAGTTATGGAGTGAGATGGAGTTTTTAAACACTCTAAATAAACCTTGGATTGCTATTGGTGACTATAATTCAGTTCTTAGAGAATCAGAGAAAAAGGGTGGTCTTGGACCCTTGAGAATATCTATGCTAGAATTCAATAATTGCTTACACTCTTGTGGATTAATTGAAGCCCCTCATTCTGGGTTAGAGTTTTCTTGGTGTAATAACAGGGCTGGAAAGAAAAGAATTATTTGTAACCTTGATAGAGCAGTCTACAATGACAAATGGTTGGAAATGTACCCTAACTGGATATATAAAGTAGGTGCAAGAGGTATCTCAGACCATGGAACAATTTTGGGGGGAAATACTTCTATCCCTAAGCCAACAAATGTTCTTTTTAGAGCTCTTAAAGTGTGGAAAAGTCACTCTGACTTCCTTCCTCTAATTAAAGACTCTTGGAGCCAGCAGGTAATAGGGAATCCAATTTATATCTTCATGCATAAAACAAAAAGATTGAAGAGTGATATTAAGAAATGGAATTGGTCTGTTTTTGGTGATGTAAATAAGAAGATCCAGATAGCTGAAAATGATGTTATGCTTGCAGCAAATGTTTCAGACAAGGAACCAGATAACACTATCCTCTTAAATAATCTAGTAACTGCTAGGGGAAAGTTGGAAGTGTTAAACCAACAACAGAGAGAGATTCTGCAGCAAAAATCAAGAGTAATGTGGATGGAGCTTCAAATTCAAAGTTCTTTCATGTCAGTATGAAGGTTATACAAGCTCAGAATTTGATTATAGAATTGGAAGATGATGATTGAAATATAATTACATCACAGAGGGAGATAGTTGATCACCTTGTGCTAAACTTTGAAAATAAATTCAAATTCCAGGAGGTAAATGTGAACCAATCTTTCCTGAGGGTTATTCCAAAAGTAATAGATGAGGAAGACAATTCAATGTTGGAATCAATTCCTTCTTCTGAGGAAATTAAAAGAGCTATATTTGATCTCAATCCAGATAGTGCTCCTGGTCCAGATGGACTTGCAGGTTGGTTTTATAGATTTGCTTGGGAAGTAATAGAAAATATTTCATTAATGCTATACAATACTGCTAGAGGAGAGGCTTTATTCCAGAGGGACTTAACTCTAATTTTCTCAAGCTGATCCCAAAGGTGAGTAATGCAAAAAAAGCAAAACAATACAGACCTATAGGGTTGATGAATTTTAGTTTCAAAATTTTTACCAAAATATGGGCAAATAGACTGGGGAAGATAGTTCATAAGATGATTTCTCCTCAGCATGGGGCTTTTATAAAAGGGAGATCAATCCAAGATCAAATAGCTTTAGCTTCTGAGATGGTGAATGAATTGGATATCAAAAGAAAAGGAGGCAATTTTGGTCTTAAAATAGATATAACTCAGGCTTATGATTCCTTAAGCTGGAATTTTTTGTTTCAAGTTATGAGTAAGTTTGGTATTTCAGATGCTGCAATCCATTGGCTTCAGGTGCTGCTAAAATCAGCCAGAATTTCTGTTTTAATAAATGGAGGTCCTGAGGGTTATTTTAAAGTGGAGAGGGGGTTGAGGCAAGGAGACCCTCTTTCTCCAATTCTTTTTGTGTTAGCAGAAGATGCTCTCAGTAGAAACATCTCTATAAAGATTCAGGAAGGATGTATAAAGTAAATGGTGAACAGAAATGGTGTGAAACCATCTCACATCTTATTTGCAGATGATGTTTTTCTATTTTGTAATGGAGATAGAAGGAATGTTAAAAAACTCATGGAGGTTCTGAAAGAATATCAAAATGCTTCTGGACAGCAAATCAGTATGGAGAAAAGTAAATGTTTTATAGGGGGTACAGCTGAAAATAGGAGATTTCAAATATCTGAAGACTGTGGTATTCCTCTAGCTGATTTTCTAGATAAATACTTAGGTGTTCAGCTATTTTCTGGAAGTGTTAAGTCTTACCATGTTTGGCAGGGGGTGGAACATATGCAGGACATTCTTGCTGGTTGGAAGGGGAAAATTCTCTCTTTTCAGGAAAGACTCACACTAGTAAAATTTGTTCTAAGTAGCTTACATGTCTACACTATGTCAGTGTAAAGATGGCCAAAGAGAGTTGTGAATGAATGTGAAAGGATTATAAGGAACTTCTTATGGACTGGAGATCCATCTCAAAGGAAACAAATTACACTAAAATGGAATAAAGTTTGTGCTCCTTTAACAGAAGGTGGCCTGGGAATAAGAAGATTGGAAGTGGTGAATAAAGCCTTATTAATGAAGTTATGTTGGAGGATTCAATTTGGTTCAGATGAAATGGCAAAATTCTTTCAAGCTAAGTTCAAGAATAAAAATGGAGTATGGATTTCATATTAAAAAAATCATCCATATGGCAAGGCTTAAAATGGGTGATGCATGATGTACAAGAAGGTACAAGGTGTCTAGTTGGACATGGTGAAACTATATCTGCGTGGAATGATAAGTGGATACATGAAAATTCTTTGGCTGAGTCTTTTCCAGATAATTCTTTCATGCATCAATATCCAGACTTGAAAGTTTCATATATTATTCTGGAAGGCGAATGGGTGATTCCAGGGGAAATTTTGGATATGATTGAAGTTACAGAGCTACCTGTGATAACTGGAGGAGCTGATAAAAGAGTTTGGGTTAATACTATAACAGGGGTTTTTACAGTGGAATCTGCTGCAGAAGCTATAAGAGAAAAGTTCCCTAAAATGCAATGGACAAAACAGGTATGGCATTCTTCTATTCATCCTAATTTGTCTAGTAATATATGGAATCTAGCTAGAAACATATGTGGAACTGATGAAAACCTAAGAAAAAGAAAAGTCAACTTAGCTTCTAGGTGTTGCTTCTGCAAGAAAGATGAAGAAAATAAAGAGCACATCCTGTGGTTTTGTGACTTCAGTGAGATCATGTGGAAATGGCTAGGTAATATATTCCAGTTTATTAATCCTAGCTCCTTTGAAGAGAGTTTGAAACTATCAAAAGGTAAAAGTCCTGCAGTAAAAGAAACTTGGAGAATTGCATCTTTCTGCCTAATGAGAGAACTTTGGTTTACCAGAAATAAAATTATATATGAACAAGAAAGTTTCTCTATGGAAGTGATTAAGAAGAAGGTTCTGAAGTTTACAAAGGAGAGTGAAATTAGAATGAAATCAACAATGTGGAATAATCCTTATGATCTTCAAGTTCTAAAAACTTTTGAGCTTAAGTGTAGATCAGTGAAAGGCACTTCAGTAAAAGAAGTCTTTTTTCAATTACCCCCTCCAAATAAAGTTCTTCTCTGCTGTGATGGTACCTCAAAAGGCAATACAGGCATCTCTAGATATGGTTTTATTAGCAGATCAAATTCAGGTGATTTCTTATGTGCTGTTTCAGGAGGTTTGGGGATCTCAACTAATTTCTATGCAGAAATTTTAGCCATTTTGAATGCTTGTGAATGGGCAGTTAGTAAGGGTCATAGAGATATTTGGATCAGAACAGACTCATATGCAACAATTCTAGCTCTTCAACAAGGAAAGGTTCCTTGGTTTGCAATTCAGAGATGGGAGAAAATCTGCTCTAATCTTTCATCATGGTATTTCATCCACAGCTACAGGGAAGTAAATGTATCTGCAGATGGCCTAGCAAAAAAGGGAACTAATCTTGCAAGAGGTGAAAAGAGGATATTCCTGACTAAACCAGATTTCCTTGACAATTTGGAATGGCCATACAAGACTTATTATAGATTTTGTTAAGGTTCTGTGAAAAGGCAAATGGGCTTGTGGGCTTTGTAATCTTGATTTTGCTTTTATTTATTCTTTAGGCCTTGATTGTGGGCTCATTGAGCTAAACCTTTTTTAATTTTCTTTGGTTTCAATATAATTCTTTATTTAGCAAAAAAAAGGTAGGGTTCTGCATAAGATTAAAAGAGTTATTAGTTAATTTTGAAAGTTACACATGTTTCTATTTTTCTAGGTTCTCTAATTTACACTTGAATTCTGGTTTATGTATATTCGACTTACAAATCAAACAAGCCAAGCAACTAACTTTCTTAGCAGGCTCAGTAAACTAAACACCATACTTTGGCCAAGGAATCGCTTTTCCAAAAGTTTTCCCTAATGTTTCCATACCAGCAAATCGTACGGGTAGACAAAAATTCGGTTTTATTACTTCATCAATCAGGATTTTGTAGCAACCAACCTCCAACCCATCCTTTCCATGTAATTATTGTTTTCCTGTTAACCGAAAATATCTACCTCTAGCAATGATGTTTTCCTTAGATAGCTCGTCAAAAAGGTTGCACCTTCTACCCTGCAGAAATATATGGCATATGAACATCTTCAAGCTAAAACTTCAAAACAAATTGAGATTTAAAATTATTATGTAAAAATAAAACAGATACCTGAGAAACTGCTTTAGTTGTCGTGATCTCAGATTGGCTCCGACTAGGTGGATCTTTTGATGTCACATCCAGAGTATGTTTCCCCGAATTTTGTTGACTTACCTGCAGCAGTAGAGTAATATTCGGGTGTCAAATATGCTAAATTCCACCGTGAATGCGAAGATACGGATGAATAGGTAACAAATATACAAGGTTCTCCAAAATACACCATAGCATCCGTGATTCATATTGTAGTTGATAGAATATTTCAGACTCATATGGTCCTTAAGATCATGTAACTGGTTTAAAACACATACCTTCGGAACTTTTCAGATATTGCGATACGATTTTGACTTTCGTTGAGTAGATCCGGTGATTTCACAGCCTCGGAATGTTTTGGTTGACTTACCTGCATCAGAAAATTGAAAGTTGTACCTTGTTTTTGCAGTGAAACCATTTAAGCAAAATGCACAACTGACTAACAATCAAATAGCTAACCACATATCTAGTTCTATAAGGTTCTCTAAAATATACACTAACGTCCGTGATTCATATAACTAATAACATATTCATCTCTTATATCAAACAAGATATATGTATAAAACTGGTTTGTGTAAAAACATATCCAATGAGTTAATAAAGAAAACAAGCATAGCGACCAACCTTTTGATCCAAGATGGTTTGATTTGATGGCCAACAAATTTCAGCATCACCAACATCTTTTAAAGTTTTTATCCCAGAAGATGTGTCAAAGGGTAATTTGATGGTTTCATTTAGTACTTCACTAACCATGACACTGTAGCATGTAACCTCACCCGTCATTCCTGAATTCATTTTATAAGATACCTTCTTTGAAGAGTAAGCTCTACCAATGGCAACAATGTTGTCCTTTTCTCCAAACCAAAGTTTGCATCATGTGCCCTGCAGAAACACAAGGCACATGAGAGATAGTAAATGGAAGATTAAAAATTTAAATGCGTTGGAAAACCATAAATCAATGGTAACTTTTTCAGATGGAACATTCTGAGACTCACCAGTGGATAAAGGAGACGAAGACTTCTTCGTTGATACTAAAGACGTCGGGGATTCAGTAGAAATGGTCGGCGTTTTAGTACAAGGTGAGACCCGCTTCGCAGACTCTTTAGTGCTTTCATATGACTTTTGCGGACCGGATTTCCCATGTTTTTTTGGAAGTTGGTTAACTGATTCTGGACCTATGTTATTCTTAGATCGATTGGAGGCGTTTCTAGGTCCTGCATCCTGTGACTGTAGTTGAACACATTGTTTGAAAAAATCAGATACCGTCTGCCAATTTTTTCAAAACATTACACAATCTAATCAAAACTCGGTTCACTTACCTCTCTTCCAGGCTGGCCGATATTTTTGCCCACAATTTTCGCAATGTCGACTCCTTGAAATAACAAGTTATCTGTCAATCTCTGATACGCATTTTTAGTAGACTCTAATTCTTTCTCCTTATCTTTCAGCTTTTCACGCAGTTTATCATTATCTTTCGAGTGTCTTGGTTTTCTTCCATTTGGAAAGTAAAGGGTTTCCGTCACTCCAAATCCAGTCCCCTTGACACATCCACCCTTATCCGGGCCGATCGCAACTGTTAGGGCATCCTCTTTATGATCAACCGTAAGAGTTCCCTCTTGAATCATCTTCCGCTTCTCTTCCTATTCAAATAATGTGTTAAATTCTGATTTAAACCTTGCGTAATTACTTTCCACTTACTTTGGTTAAAAACATGAGGACTATAAAGTTTCTGTTTTCTCACAACTTCAGATGTATTCTTCCTGACAAACTCGTCTGGAACAATTCCGTGTTTGTTTTCGCGTGCTCTTGCCCACATGAGGCACCGATCTTCAAGATATTCTTCGGCAACATTTCCGCTTTGGATATAGTAGTTACTAGAAACAAGTAAGGATTTACATCCGCACATATATTAATTGTGTCAAACAAAAAACTTATTCCAAAGCATCTAATGTGACAAAATTACAGATTGGTGTAAGAGGACACATCCCTATACCGTTATAGGTTTTTGCATATATGAGACACGCAACACGACATACAAAACATAAGTATCTGATATTGCCGGTTTTACTGTGCAGTGTATAATAAATAAGACAACAGACTTACTAATTTTAGTTTTAATCCCGAGTATCCTCCTCGTCCTATCCGATGTGGGAACTTGGATTGTGATATTGCCTCTTTTCCCCTCTCCGAATTTTTCTTGCAGAGGAAATAAAAATAATTTCATTAGTATGCTGGGATAGACAATAAGAACGAAACAGAAAAAGCAATGTGTATTACATACCTTATATATAGGCGATTTTAGTACATGATTAAGGTAATTGTCTCAGTTTTCTTTCTCCATTACCGTTTCGTACTTTTTGGGGAAATTTCTTAGTTTATGCGGCCTTTCCAGGAAGGGTTTTACATGATTGTTGTACAATTTCCTTCTGAAGTCCCGCAGATGAACAGGTAGACGCTTCATGACCACTCGCTTCATCTCATGCGGCACCTCAAAATGAAGCTGCAATATGATCTAATGTATGTTAATCACAGACTCGCAGTTAGACGACAAAAACGACGAATTGGTAACCGCATATGCGTACCAGAATTTTCTCCCACATATTTTCTTTTGTTGTTGGAGGGACTTCCTTCCAACATAAATGTTTTATGCCAACCATATCATGGACCAAATAGCCTAGGTAACTACTGAACTCAATTCAATGGTTACCAATAGGCCGGAACATTCTGTCAAATTCAATATCCCTTCTTTTGGTAGTTTCTTTCGAGAAGTCTCTATGAAGCTTCAACATTCTTGTCCTTCCTCTCGCTTTTATGATCTCTTCTGTAGAGTCTTCTTGTTGTGGCTTCTCTTTTACTCCTGGAACATGTTCCAATTATTTTTCTTCTAACACCTCCAAATCATCATTTTCAGAATCTTCTGACTCTGGAAATAACCGAGGCAACATATGAAACCATGTGATGTTTAAGTAGAAACAAGTAAGTACAAGGTTTCGCACATTACCTGTTAAGTCTTCAAATCTAGCAGTGTGGAGCATATCTCCACCATCATCGTCATCTGATTGTACAATGTTATCATGACCCTCATCTAAATCCACCGTTTCTTCATCAGAATCCGCCTCAGCATCTGATTCCCTCCATTGTTCATAATCTTCTTCCATGATAAAAGATGTGTAGGTACGTGCATCACAGTTAAGAATTTGAGCTTATTTTGGAAAGTATTAGCTAAGCTTAACAGGATAGGCAACATGTGTTACACCTATTTTCTATTATATGAAAAGAAAACAAACATGAACTCATTGATGCATGTAACTTGAGGCTAAAACATCACTGCAACTCACTGCAACACACAAAATCTCCTCATGATTATTGTGTTATCCACAAAGCGAAAGGTACCGGTTAAACGGTCTTATATAAATTTTTGTTACAAAAGCCAAGATCACTAATTAAAGCACCAGATAATGATTATCCATTTTTAGCTTGAAGATATAGTCAAATAGGCATACCAGCAACATGGTATTATTAAAAGTGGCAACTTAAAATACAGACGTTACAGGCTCGCCAAGTAACAGAGACTCAAATGATTAAATCTTGAGAAGCCTTGTATATAAATATGATTGACACAACATCGTCGATCAAAGTTTAGTTATTAACTCTTAATCAAAATCCAACCCAAACAATAACAAAAACCCTAGAAAAAAATTAGCATCGTTAAGTTTTTTATTTTATTTTAATTTGTAAAACCTAACTAACTAGTAAATCCTAACTAAGTAACATGAAAGAAAGATCCCTACCTAAATCTTATAATAGTTCATGCATGTAACTTAATCTTAAAATATTATTATTGTAACAAAATGAAATCACATCTCAGCGTACAACCCGTGATTGTCATTAACTTGTTCTTTGATACAGTCGAATAAAAACCCTAATCATGCTTTAACTAGTAAACCTATAAGATCTAACATCTAATTCCATGAGATCAAACAAAAAATCTAACATAAATTTAATATTCATTCGATAATGGGTTGTAGAAATATTACCAGCAACAAAGATCGAGTTTAAAGAGGTAGATTTCTTGTAAAGATTAGAGATAGTAATAGAATAAAAACCCTACTCATGCTTTAACTAGTAAACGTATAAGAAGTGATAGAATAAAAACCCTAATCATGCTTTAACTAGTAAACCTATAAGATCTAACATCTGATTCCATGAGATCGAACAAAAAATCTAACATCAATTTAATATTCATTCGATAATGGGTTGTAGAAATAATACCAACAACAAAGATCGAGTCTGAAGAGGTAGGTTCCTTGTAAATATTAGAGATAGTAGTAGAATTATGATTTCATAGAGAGAATGAACCGAATAATAAAAACTGAAAAAGTAGATCGAACTCATCTTTCTTTTTCTTTTTGGAATTTAACCAAACCATCAAGCGGGAATTGATTTTCCTTTTGAAATCATCCCGCCCAGTAAAATCCATTTTTATCACCCGCCAAACAAAAGATTTTTGGTGTTTTTCTATTTTATTTCCAAATTTTAGATGTGTAACCAATATGGTTAGTTTCCTTATTTTATGAGAGAATATATCATAGACAGTTATGATAAAATTGTTTCCCAAAATTTTCGAAATTTTGTTTCCTATCCCTAACCAACTCGAGAAGAGGCTATATAAAAAAATTACTTTCCTATTTCGAATAATATTTACCTTAATAATTTTAAGCTGGGTTTTCTCCTGTATTAATCTTGGTTTAGGGAGGAAACGTATGAATTATTAGTGGCACCTATGTAGGAAACGTATTATTCTAATCATACAGAAAGCTAATAAAGATAAATAAACTAAACCCATCCATTTTCATGTTCATCATTTCCAGAAAACATAAAAGTTCAACGTGAATCATTCATCACATAAATTTTAACCTATCTATCAGCGTAAAAATCCTCCATCTAGTGCAGTACTTAAAAAATAAATAAAACCACCAGTGAAAACAAAATGGCCATCAAAAACCCTGTTTTAAAAGCAAAGAACTTGTTAGATGAGTCTGGTTCTTTGTCAGATTAGTCTGGTTCCTCATTCTCATCCAATTCCACGCAAAGATCATTATCATTAACATCGTCGTATAACAGTATTTTACTTTCAATAGCACTTTACTTGTTCAAACACGTATTTTGGTTAAAAGTATTGGCAAGAAGATAATAAATTGATTATCGTTTACATGGGGGGACTGTATTTCAGACCTAAAGTGATAAATTGATTCTTATTGTTTACGGGGGGGGGGGGATTATATTTTTCTACATTTCCTCCGTTCTTTCAGCTAATTATATTTATTTTTCCAAAAGAATACACACCTCATAAATAAATAAATTTGCAAGTCTATGAACTTGTAAATAATTATCTGATTTATTTCATAAACATCACCTTCTTCTAAATGACAAAATTAGCAAACGAAACAAGAAACGAAAACAACTTTCAAAGCGTCCACAAAATGAAATCGATAAATCAAACCATATCATAAAAAAAAAAAATCAAATGAACCATCCCCATCTTCAAACAATTCTTCTTCCAATGCTGAGGTGAACTTGATCACTCCAACCAGCAGGCTTGGGTGCCTTGTCATCATCAGATTTGTCATTTTATGCTTTATCAGGCTCCACGTGCTTGTTAAGATCATGATTGTTAACTTTTGGATTATCTGCCATATCCGGAACATCGAGACGATCTTCATCAATAATTTCAATAATAGAAGCAGGAGCATCATCATTCACAGTAGGACCATCAACATAAGCAGGAACATCAGCATCCTCAACGCTACTGATTACAGCGTCCATAGGAACACCAGGAATAACATCAACATAAATAGGAACATCATCATTGTCAACACTACTGACAACAGATGTAGTTGCAGAATAACCTACAACTACACCCTCAATAGAATTAGTAAAAACTCAAGAAGTTCTTGATGATGAATAACAATTTTCTTATTAATGTTCTCAATTGATTACAAAGAAGTATCTACATCGAATTAGAATAGTTACAACTTTCTCTATTCTCTTTCCTAAGATATTTTCTAACACTCACTAAAAGAACCTCTCGAATTTTACATTTGAACTCCTATTTATAGTAAAATTTATACAGTTGTATATGAGTTGCGAAGTATCGCAACTCATACTCGCAACATTATTCCATCCTCGCAAAACTTCATATTTATTCGCATTATTTCTATCATCGTATCATTTTATAACTCTTTTCTCCTTTATTTACTACGATACTCGTGAACTATTATCTTGCGATATTCAGTACCTACATCTTGCCTCTTCACATGTCAATTCTACGAAGAAGAAATGATCGTGAGAACATAACCGTTACTTAGTCTTTTTAAATTTGGACACGTCTTTTATAACCGTTCTTTTCTAGTTATTCCCTTATATAACTCCTTTATATTCTCTTCCTTTTCTTCTTCTTATTTTCGCAATTCTATCTTCTACTCATACTCTCTATTACTGTTTTCTCTGCAATTTCTTCTTCTACCATATCTTCATGAGTTCTCCAAGGTAATTTCCTTCTATCTCTACGTATTTCATTTGTTCTCCTCTTTAATTTCTGTATAATTTGTTATCTGAATTTGGTTTATTTCAGCAAAATAACTTCTCAGATGAAATCTCAACTAAAAATTCCAAGCCCTAATCCACGAAGAAGAAAATCTGAGAATCAAAAGGTAGTTAAAATACTTTGCCTTCTTTCCTGAACAATATATTGTTGCCTCAGTTTTTAATCTACATTTTGATTCGCAGGTTGGCGAAAAACCAAATCCTGGTAAGAGATCTCGAATAACTAAACCCACACCATTAATTCCGATTGATGATTTCCTTCCTGAAGTTGATAAGGAATTTTCCTCTCCTCCTCGTGAAAATTCTTCTTCACAAACTCCTACCTCTACTCCATTACCTACTTTTTAATCTCCCATCAGTGTCAATTTATCAACACTTCTTCAAGATCAACCCTCACAAAATATTTCTTCAACCTCTTCTCTCGAAAAACAACCTTCGCAAAATATTTCTTCAACTTCTTCTCTTGAAAAACCTATCTTGTCCCCAAATCCTTTGAGTGCTATTTCCCCAGACAATTTGCAGCTTGCTCTTATTCCTTCAAATTCTTCTCCTCTTCCTCAGGAAATTCGAGATGGAATTTATTCAACTTTCCGAATGTTATCTGAGATTTTGACCAATACTGCGAAGTCTACTAATGTTCGTTCGCAATATGAGTTTTGCGAAGTTCTAAATAATTTCGTCAATCCAGACATTTCTTCTTCACGTCAATCTTTGGAAAAAGAAATTGAATTGCTTCGCCAGTCTTTGAAATCTTCTCAAGCAGAATGCGAGGATCTCCGTAAAGAAAATTATCGTCTTCAAAATGATTCTCTCGACTGCGCGATTCTTCGCAAAAGAAATGATGAACTGAAAGGTATGATTGCTTATCTTCATATTTTCCCTTTTATTTACTTATATTCTTCATATGCTTGAAACATCCATTAAAACCCATTCCCCTTTATAGAATCCATCCAGAAATGTAGAAGATTGGTACTTCACCATGAATCAGATGCAACAGAATATCGAACCAAGCATGAAAGCCTCTCAAACCAATTCTCCCATTTATCTAATCTTTACTCGTGTGCTCTTGACAACTCTGATGCTCTTTTTCAAGAGAATACTCATCTAATATATGATCGAAATTTTTTGAATGATGACATATCTCAACTTTTTTCTTCCTTAACTAAAGCTAATTTGAGAATAGAAACCTTATTAGAAGAGAACAAAACCTTATCAGAAGAGAAATGTTCGTTTTTGAATACAATGATTGTTTCTTCGCAAGAATTAAAGACTCTTCAGAATAAATGTTGCGATCAAGAAAATCTTCTTTCTTTGTTGAAAGGTGAACTTGAGGAATTAAAGAAGTCTTCAGATGCTGAAAGAAATTCCTTTGTTATTGAGAAGAATTCCCTTATTAATAAGAATATAGTCTTGAGTGCTAAGAAGAATCAACTTGAAGAAGATTATTCGTCATTAAAAAGTCTTAATGCCAAACTTGCGAAGGATAAAAATTTTCTCCTTTCTAAAGATCAAAAGCTTCAATCTCGACTTAAAGGATTAGTTGGTGATGGTTTTGATAATGCGATGAATCAGATGAAGAACTGTTGTCTATCTTTAACTCAATCTCTTACTTCGCAAAGAGAAGGTAGTCATTAAAATTTGACTGCCTCTGGTATATCTTTAAATTTCGTTATACTCGCAAAATTTATCCTTTGAATTTTGTTTTATTTGCATAATCTGAGAACCACCTTCGTGATGTGAAAGCTGGATTAGAAGCCTCTTGTTCCGAGCTTCGTAATAAAAATGCTTTGCTTTCTACCCGCTTAATCAACTCTCGTGACCGTGCTACTCGGAGATTCAACTATCTTGCTTATTCTAAAGATATCGAAGATACCAACCATCAAAAAGCTATACTTCGTGAAAGTCATCTGAAAGCTCAAGTCTTTACGAATAATATTCTCTTGTCAAGAGCCTTGCCTCCTGTGAAAATTACTCCACTGAAAATATCTGACGATGAAGTTGCTCGTGAGCCTGATAGTGATTTCGACTATGAGAGTGATGATGAAGATCTTGATGATGAGAAAGAATCTGTTCCTCAAGGAGATGTTCCTGCTGCATATTCTTCAAAGGATGATATCTCGCAAAAGTCGAAAGCTGCTAATGACCCTATTCACCTTAAAGATCCAGCACAGAGTGTTGATGAAGCATGATAACATTCTTTTTTTCAGTTTATCATTGACTCTCCTGTCTTCCTTTCTTTTGAATTCCTTCCCTTAGTTAATGTTGGTTTTCTTTTTGCGAACAATTCTATTTTTTAAGAAGTACATCTGATATTTTGCGAAGATGATTTATCCTTTCTTTAATTAAATTTGCCCCACTTGATCATATGAATAGAAATAATATATAACTCACAAATAAAGATTAGTATCTCCTTTTCCCCCTATTATTTCTCTTTAAATGATTAAACATTGTTTGAAGTATTAGAATATCTGCCTCGGTTTATCTTACGAAGTTTCAACTTGTTACGATTGTAAATAAGATCCCTTTTAAGTATAAGAAATAAAATATATGAAATATCCTTTATAAATATACTACATATACAACACCTTTGAAGAAGTATTAGAAGTACTAAATCCGTCAAATGAAGAGATATAAGAAGTATTAGAAGTACTCGATCCACCAAATGAAGAGATATAAGAAGTATTAGAAGTACTCGATCCACCAAATGAAGAGATATAAGAAGTATTAGAAGTACTCAATTCACCAAATGAAGAAATATAAGAAGTATTCAATCTGTGAATAATTACGTAACATATGACGAAGTATAATGATTATTTAACCTTTACCAAATGAAATATCCGTTGAAGAAGTATAATAAATATGAGATATTCTTGAAGAATTATAAGAAGTATTCAACATTTGGAGAAATATTCAATATATGGAGAAGTATAAGAAGTATTTAATTCTCGTAACATTTTACGAGTATGAACTTACCTGTATTTGATTACTATCAAAATCACATCTTTTGTTAACTATTCGTGAAAAATCTTCAATGATGTTATCTTCTTTGATAAGACTTCTTGTAAAAATTCTTCAATGGTATTGACGAAGCTGTCTTCTCTTCAAAATTTCTTGATGTATATTCTTGTAAATTTCTTCAATGATATTGACGAAGTTGTCTTCTTTTCAGATCTTCATAATGTATATTCTTGTATAATTTCTTCAATGATGTTGATGCAATGAATTTCATTAATTTCTGTGGTCTTATCATGCCTTCCTAAGTAAAGGTCTTATTTTTCCACCTATTTTGTAGTAAATTTTTGTATTTGCGATAATATGACAAGTCTGAACATTCTTGCGAACATACAACCTCGTGACATTATCGTCTTGCGATGAAATCGCAGGACGTTCTTACACTTTCATGCAAAAACCCATTGATCTCATCTTAACTTCTTTGAATAGTATTTTAGCCTCTTCAGGAATTGTTGCAACAATATGACAGTCCTAAATATTCTTGCGAACATAAATCCCCATGACATTGCCGTCTTGCGATGAAATCGCAGGACGTCTCTACACTTTCATGTAGTGACCCATTGATCTCATCTTAACTTCTTTGATTCTGCGAGTTCTTTTTGTATGTTTTCCTTCTCTTTTTTTTTTTTTTTTTTTTTTTAGAATGCTCGCAGAACTTCATTTGTTGCACAAATATGACAAGCCTTTATGTTCTCGCAAACAATAAGCCTCGTGACATTTGCGTCTTATAGCACGTATCAGCTCCCTAATGGAGGGTGCTGCCATTTATCTTCCCCCTGGTTTCCCCTTCAAGGAAGTGTACATCGACCATACAAGGTTAGCTCTTCCCATCCGGTTCTGCCAACAACCAGCTTTTGATAGCAACCTATTATCCTTTTTGCCTATAGGGCTTATAGTTACGAGGTTGCACCCTATGGGGTATCTTTGGGCCAAGTGCATCATTTGCCAAGACTTGTCAAAAATGGAAGATGTGGTTCAACCTCACCCGCACTCTTGACTCAACCGTGTACCTCGGCGCCTTGATCGTTTTCTGCACTTCTTGGGAAATACAGTATGCCTTAGTCGCCCAACCTAAATCCTCTTACACCGCATTTTATATTGCGTAATGTCGCTAGATTAGGTGAGAATCCAAGGTGTCTAACCCGGATAGGTACCCCATTATTGGGTTTTACCCCTAAATTTTTACCATATACTAAGGGCCCTTGGTGGTGTTCCGGTTACCCTTATCCACGTTATAGGTACCCCCTTAAATGACGTACTTTAGGACTTTGCCTCTTACGAAATATAGCTTCGCGAACTAGGGTGTACGCCACAAAGGTTTGCCTGTATAAAATTTTCTGCGGCTCTCTTTCTTTTTTGGAGGCTGATCACAGATTGAGGTCTTTTATTCGCAAATTAATCAATATAAATTTTGAAACTCGTAACTTTTCCCAATTTCCTGCGAAAAAACAATATTCGTAAAAAAATTCATGAGTTTTATGGATAATACCTTTTCAAATATAATCTGTTCCAAGGTTTTCTAAGCCTTAAACCCATGTCTCTCCCTTCTGGATCCATCAGCCGATAAGCTCCGCTTCCTACAACTTCTTTAATAACATATGGTCCATCCCATTTTGGTGCTAATTTTCCTCCATTTTCTTTTTGATATGGAGGTGTTTCTCGCATGACCAAATCACCTGGTTTATATTCACGTTCAATGACTCTCTTGTTGTATTCTCGAGCTAATCGTTCCTGATAAATCTTCATATGGTGCAACACCTTTTCTCTTTTTTCTTCCAAATCATCCAATTCACTTAATATTACTCCCGCACTTAAATTTCTTTCCCAAGCTTCTTTCTTTGTTGTCGGAATTACAACCTCTGTGGGTAATACTGCTTCTACTCCATATGTTAGACAATAAGGAGACATTCCAGTTGCTTCTCTTCTAGTTTTATTGTATGCCCAAACTGCGCTAGGTACTTGTTCGCACCACCCTTTGAGATGTCCTTCTAATTTCTTTTTGATTGTATCTGCGATTGTTTTATTTGTTGCTTCTGCTTGTCCATTATCTTGTGGATATAACAGGGTTGACTTCCCACATTTTATCCTAAAAGCACTGAGTAACATCTCTATATTCTGCCCCTCAAATTGTTTTCCATTATCAGATACTAGTTGTGCTGGAACCCCGTACCCGCAAATGAGGTTCTCAAATATGAACGTAAAAACATCTTTATCACGAATATGTTGTCTTGCTTTTACTTCATGAGCTTCGTGAAATAATCTGTTGCAACTATCAAGTATCGCCTTTGTCCAGATCCAGGTATAAATGGTCCAACAATATCCAAACCCCATTTTCCAAAAGGCCAGCAGCTTGTTGAAGAAGTTAATGTGTCCCCTGGTGCATGAATTCTTTTACCATGTCGTTGACATTCCTTGCATCTTCGTATTTAACAGTTTTTGCGTCTGTATGCATATAAGGCCGAATATCCTTGTATTTTTGCTCTATATGCTAGAGATCTTCCCCCACTATGATTGCCAGCTTCTCCTCCATGTAACATCTTCAATATTTTTTCTCCTTCTTCGCGAGTTAAGCACCTGAGAGGTGGTCCATTAAAATATTTTCTATATAAAATTCCTTCTCGCAACTCATAGTTTGTTGCACGACTCTTTAATTTATGTGCTTCTAGTTTGTTCCTGGATATTTCTCCTGTTGCGAGATATGCATGAATTTCTTTTCTCCAATCTGCGATGTTGTTTGATAACTCTCTTTCTATTTCCATCGCAACAGCTTCCTCAATTTCTTTCTCTTTGTCCACTGATGGGTGTTGAATTGTCTGTATTTGGATATTTCTTGTATTTGGATTTGTCATCATGCTTGGAATAAACGCAAAAGCATCTGCCAGACGGTTATATTTTCTAGATATATGTCTCCATTTTAATTTTGGTATCTTCGCAGATAATTCTTCAGCGAGTTTCTTGTATTTCTTCAAAGAAGATTCATTTGTGGTATATTCCCCATTAATTTGAAAAATCACTAACTGTGAATCACTTGTTATCCTTATACTTTCGAGCTTCTTTTCTATTGCGATCTTTAATGCATGTACTACTGATTCGTACTCTGTTTCATTGTTCGTGGATGCAAATTCTAGTCTGAATGAGAATGTTGTTCTTTCTCCTTCTGGTGAAATTAACACGACTCCAATTCCATTTCCCTCACTATTGGATGATCCGTCCACTAGAATTTCCCATCTATTCGGTTCTGTTAACAAGTCTTTTGGATTTCCAAATTCTTCTTCAACATCCATCATTTCCTCTACTGCTTCATCTTCTTCTAAAGGAAATTCTGCCAAAAAGTCTGCGACAACTTGTGATTTTTGCGATGACAATACTTCGTATTTTATCTTGTAATGGTTTAATTGTGCATTCCACCTTTCTATCCTTCCTGACCATTTTGTGTTCTTCATGGTTGATTCAATTGGGACTTTGGTTACCACTTTTATCACATGTGCTTGAAAGTATATTCGTAACTTGAATGATGCATAAACCAGGGCTAAGATTAACTTCTCCATTTTAGAATAATTCTTCTCTGCTGCATTAAAGGTTTTACTAATATAGTAAATAGGCATTTCTACTCCTGCATCTGCTTGCAACAGAACTGCACTTAGAGCATATGGAGTTGTTGCGAGGTATACCAATAATTCTTCGCCTCTCTCTGGTTTTTGTAGTATATATGTATTTGCGAGGTATTCTTTGATTCCTTGAAAAGCTTTTTCACATTCATCAGTCCACTTGAATTTTGCTCCCTTTTTAAGTATGTTGAAAAAATGTTTGCATTTATCTGACATTCGCGAAATAAACCTTCCAAGTGAAGCCAAGAGTCCATTTAGCTTTTGTACTTCTTTTACCGTTGCAGGTGTTGGCATGTCACGAACTGCTTGGACCTTTTCTGGATCAACTTGTATTCCCTCCTTTGATACTATGTATCCCAAGAACTTTCCAGATGAAACCCCAATTATACATTTCTCAGGATTTAATTTGATGTTGAACTTTTTCATCTGCTCAAATATTTCCTTCAAATCTTGCACATGGTCTTTAGCTTCCTTGCTTTTTATCAACATATCATCTACATATACCTACAAAGTTTTATGTATCCACTTCGCGAACACTTTTTAAACCATACGATGATATGTAGCACCCGCATTCCGCAAACCAAATGGCATCTTCACATAACAATACAAACCCCTTGGAGCAAAAAAGGCAGTATGTTCTTGATCTTCTTCTGCGAGTGATATTTGATTATACCCTTTGTATCCATCAAGTGAAGTGACTCTATCATGACCTGCAGCTGATTCCACCATTTGTGGTATATCTGGTAGCGGAAAACTGTCTTTGGGACATGCCTTGTTTAGATCAGTGAAATCTATGAAAATTCTTATTCCTTTATTCTTTTTCGGAACAATGACCATATTCGCAATCCATTATGGATATTTTGCTTCCCTTATGATCCCTGCATCCAACATCTTTTGTAATTCTTCTTCTATCTGTACATGATAATTTTGTGATATCTTCCTTATTCTTTGTTTGAATGGTCTTACATTTTTATCTATGTTCAATCTATGACACGCCACCGATGGATCAATTCCCCGGTATCTCATCTACACTTCCCGCGAAGATATCTTTATATTCTCGCAAAAGATCAATAGTTCTTTTTTCTTCTTCTTCATCCATCTTAGTTCCAATTCACAAGAATAAAGGCTCCTCTTTACTTTCAATATTTATTTCTTTAGTTGGTTCAGCTGCAACATAGCTTGGACTTTGCTCCCCCATAGGTGTTGGTTCTTTGATTATTTTTCCTGGTTCCCCTTCTTTTTCTGGAATTTCATTTGGTATACCTCTCCCTTCCTTTGCTCTTACTGTATATACTGAATTCTTCTTCCTTTTTTGTTTCCTTCGCAAGTTTCCTACGGTCGTTTCTTTCTTGCTCTTCTTCTGCATTGCGTTACTTCAATTTGATAACAAAATTTTGCACTATCAAGATCTCCTTTTATTTCTTGTATTCCATTTGGTGTAGGAAATTTGATTTTTTGATGTAATGTTGAAGCAACACTTTGATCGCATGAATCCACGGCCTTCCTATCAAAGATGTTATATGGAGATTCCATATCTATCACACACAAGATTACATGTGTTTCGATTTCTCCCAGTAATATTCGCAGCGCAATTTACCCTTTAGATTTTGTTGTAGATTTTCCTAATCCATGAATAAGACATTTTGAATTTGTGATTTCTTCATCTTTAATTCCCATCCCCTTAAGTGCATGATAGAATATGATATTAACAAACTCCCCGTATCAACCAGAATTCGGTTTAATTTCCATTTTTCTACAAACTTTCTTATCTTCTAGCATGATCGGCATTGTGATTACCAATGGTGAAGTGTGGTTCAAGTCTTCATTTGGAATTTCTGCATCGAAAATGTGATTTTCTGGTTTTCCCATTCTTCTAAAGTTGTTACCTTTTCTTCCTCCATGATCTTTCTTCCTCTACAATCTCGCTTGTATATTTTTCCCTTCATATTACTATGAAATTCATCAATCATTGTCTTTGTGATCATATTACATTCTTCTTTTTTGCAATCTCCATCTACTGACTTCATTTGATCTTCAAGTTTTCCACAATTCCCTCAAATTTAGGCTACCACAATTCTCAAGTCAAGAAGTTTTCCACATTTGATCTTCTTTTTTTTTACGTCAATCCCTGTTTCTAGCGCCAATTATGTAGTTGCCAAAATAACCTACAACTACACCCTCAATAGAATTAGTAAAAACTCAAGAAGTTCTTGATGATGAATAACAATTTTCTTATTAATGTTCTCAATTGATTACAAAGAAGTATCTAAATGGAATTAGAATAGTTACAACTTTCTCTATTCTCTTTCCTAAGATATTTTCTAACACTCACTAAAAGAACCTCTCGAATTTTACATTTGAACTCCTATTTATAGTAAAATTTATACAACTGTATATGAGTTGTGAAGTATCGCAACTCATACTCGCAACATTATTCCATCCTCGCAAAACTTCATATTTCTCCGCGTTATTTCTATCATCGTATCATTTTATAACTCTTTTCTCCTTTATTTACTACGATACTCGTGAACTATTATCTTGCGATATTCAGTACCTACAACAGAACTAATAACATCGTCGAGAGGAACACCGGGAACAATAGTTATTCCGTCCACAGTAATGATAATCCTCAATTTACGAGGACCAGCCATCAGTCGAGGACATTTTTGGATCCTCTCTTCAGTTTTATCTCTACAGTCCCTCTTAGCAGAACTCATTTTCCTCTTAATACTCTATGTTAATTTTTTCTATGCTTGGTGTAATTTATATATATTTCTAAGGAAAACCCTAATTTCTTAGGTTTTCCATCTGTAGTTGCAGGAAATCCCACACTACACCCTTGTTATGATTTTGCTATATTCAACTCACAATTGAAGATTAAAAATGACACTTTATTATTTTGTTCTCAGAAATGTTTACAGAAATGGAAGAATTCAAGATTACAACTATTCTCTTGAAGTTTCTCTCTCCTCAAGACTTTCTTAACTCTCAAAAATACATCATCCTTTTCTGGACATATTGGGTCTATATTTATAAGGTAGTTACATAGTGGATGACAGCTAAGTTTTTCTCTTATTTCGGGTTGGTTCTGCGATTGTACCGCGATAGTTATAATGTTCATTCTTGCAAGCTTTGTAACCATCGCGGGAAAAACATGTTTTTCTCATGTTTTCTTCAATCGTCAGTTATTACATCACTCTTTTGATTGCTTTTGTGACACTCGCAAAGTGTAGTTGAAGATCTCGCGGTGATGCTCGCTGGCAAGTGTTGTTCATCTCGCAGAGAAGTATTATAGCGATATTCTGGTCCTACATCTTGCCTCTTCTTATGTCTTCTTCGCAAAGTGGAGAGGATATGAGAATCTTCAATTATTCAAAGTGCTCGCAGCCTCTTTTCTTTCCATATTTTCTTCTCGACATTGCTCCGTTAATTTAGCTTAACCTCCTACACGTGTTGTAAATTCATCTTTTTACTGACACGTCTCTACTCAACAGGTCATTCCCTTTTGCCTATAAAAGGTAGAGTTAGACTTCAAAACTAATTTTCTTCTTTTATTTATCTATCTTCTTCATTTGTTTATTTTTTCTTCCGTCTGCAACTTTTCTTCTTCTTCATATTCTCCTGCTACTGTTCTAATGGAGTCATCAAGGTATGTTTTTTGAATATAATATTTATTTGAGTCAACTTTTACTCATATTCTTCGATCTTCTCTATTTGATCCTTCATAACTCCCGTATTATGTCTTCTCTTCAGTGGAACTATCCCTAACACCCAATCCTTAATTCAAAACTCTAATGCTCGCAAAAGGCCAACTGATAAGAAGAAGAAGAGTTATGCGAATGATAAGGTGGTAAGAAACACATCCTCTTTCTTAATAACAATATTGTTTCCTCTGTTTCTTATCTAAGTTATTATTCGCAGAATGTCGAGAACATCGCTAATCCTCCCAAAAGACCTCGTCAATTTAAAGCTGTTGAGGCTGATTTCATCATCCCCACGTTAACATCTGCGAGATTTACTCCCACACCTTCGCGATTGGATCCTCTTTCTTTTATATGCGAGAATATCGCTACCAACACCTCTATTTCTTTTGATTCTTTGACAAATCAAGCTCCTAAAATTGTTGTGACTGAAACTCCTTCTAGCCCTTTATTGCCTTCAACTGTTATTTTTCCAAATACTCCTCCTTCTGATAATACAACCATCGCAAATGACTCAAATCGTCAACTTGTCCTCGTTACTACTTCACCCTCTGCATCTCGGGACAAACATGTTTTCTTCAATCGTCAGTTATTACGTCACTCTTTTGACTACTTTTGTGACACTCGCAAAGTGTAGTTGAAGATCTTGCAGTGATGCTCGCTGGGAAGTGTTGTTAATCTCGCAGAGAAGTATTAACGCAAAAAAAGGAAAAAAACCAAAAGTTGGCTAGTTAAACAATGACCTAAACTAAATTGTACATTTCAACATATAGAAAATAATCCAAACACCAAAAAAAAAAAACACAACTACAAGAGAAAAAAAACTACTATATGCATCTGTTAGTAATATCATTACAAGTACTACTACTGCAATGTATCTGGATGCCATTGTTGAGCAACTATATGCTCAAAACCTATTTTCAGCTCATAGAAACTCACTTGTAAGTTATTCCGACAATTCATGATTACCAATCTAATACGAGTTTGTTTATATCTTGTCTTGGGTTGAATAGATTGTTCAATGCATGGATAGCTTGCATCCACAGTATGCAACATTCTAAAAAAGTACCCACTATACGGCTCTAAAAAAAACAAAAAAGTTTATATTTTCCATGACCGGGTGATCATAAGCTAAATGAATCTCATCATGGTAATCTTTTTACGAAAGTTGCCAAGAAGAACATGAAGTTCAATCAAACAACCTATAATATTGGACTAAGGTTATTTCCTTTAGTTTACAAGTTTGGGCTTTAATGATTTCCAACTCATACTAGCTACTTGTGCAGGGTGTAACCATTGTTAGTATGCACACCTCATTTCCCTTTAAGTGGTGGCCTAACCATTTGGCTTGCTAGATACAAGTGAATGCAGTTACGTATAGATAATTCTAATTGTAGTTAAAATAGTTAACTTGATGATACTTGACAAATGATGCTGGACATGGGTCCATGTAAACTGATATTTCCTAGTATTTAATTTGTTGATGTCTCATGGTTCAAACGGATGTAGTGCGATACATAATTTTGTATCCACTTATTATGAACTTAAATGCCAGAATGGGGTTCGGACAAAATGATTCTACTAGATTCCTAAATTGGTTTTGTAGCTATGGAATTATGTGTACAATTTTGGACACGCATATAATTAAATGTGTTTTGAGTATAGATAATACCAGTATTATTAGGCAGGTATATAGTCACCCTTTGAAGGAAAGGAATGTGCATGGTTGTCTGACACAGTGAGCAGTTGTTGGATTGTGGAAATGCTATTCGGAATATATATATATATAAAGAACCAACAATTGTATGAATTCTTTGTATCCATTGTGTTTAGTGCAAGCAGAATTAAATGGGAACTTATCCTGGAAGGTGAATGTTGTATGATTTTGTTCTTCTATATAGCTGGTGGATGGTGCAGCCACTTGTTAGGGTGGAAGAGCTAGTAATATAGATTTCTCAAGTCTTGGACTGCAATGTAAATTTGTGTCTTCCTCTTATAAACCTGACGTTTCTAATGTAAAATAGCCTAAAGAGGCAGTTCAGAGTTGGGAGATAATTAGTTCATAGTTGGATAAGCATAAAAATCATGGGACCTCTAGTTCTGTAGTTCTTAAACCATAACTTCCGGTAAGCTACTATCCTGCTACGAAAGGTTTGACCATAAATAAACAACAGGTTAATCTGCTAGCCTAAAATCAGTTCTGACTTGATTAACTAAACACAAATTGAGATGAATATCAAAAAAAAAAAAGAGTTAACAGAACATGGTGAGACCCTAAACAATAAAAATAGGGTTTTTACTTTTAAAACTAATATCAAAAAAATCAAACAAAACAATCGGAGATTAGAGAAGAAAAAATAGATGAAAAAAGCATACTTGAAGATGAAGCGTTTCCTTCTTCTCCTAATATTTTTCTATGACCAAACTCCCTCCCGAATCTCTACTCCTATGAGAGATTTGTGCATAGGAAAAAATGCACTATCAACTCTCCAGAACTCCCCAAAACAATCATGTTAATGCAAGAAATTGAACATTTCAACATAGAAAAAAATCCGAACACCAAAACAAAAAAAAAATACAAGGAAAAAAAAGCAACATTAATAACCCAAGGAATAAATTGTATATTTCAGCATAGAAAAGAATCCAAATACCAAAAAATAAATAAAAAAAATAACACAACTGCAAGAAAAAAAAAGCTACATGGATAAGCCTAGGAATGTGTTAGTGGCATGGACATCATGAGTACATGTTTCTGATTGTCCACCAAAATTCTTCAACGAGATAGCGCTCCTCATGTGAGGAATAATTGCAACCCTTGTTTCCCATGGTAGTGCCCCCCAAATTTTCGTCCAAGTTTTGGTGAGTGTATTGTAACGCAAAAACGCATATTCTGCCAAAATAAGAGTTCCTTGTTATTTATAAAGGCTATCAGGTTATGAGTCGTCCATTCATCCTCTTTAAATAAAATGCTTATCTCATAATTCCAATTCAACTCCCCTCCAGGTGCCCATGTATGAATATTTTCTTTGGAAATGGGAGCCCAAATGGGGGCCGATCAATTCCCTCGTGGATGTAGTAAAATAAAATGCGAACTCCGAACATGACCATCCCAAGTGATGGGTAAGTATTTATCCAAATTTAACTCCCAGGAATATGATGTGGAGGTGGAAAATGTTGATGGAACGTCTCGGTGTCCAAATTGAAAGATATTATGCCAATATCTTGCTGACAACAATCTATCCAAAAAATACAACCATGTGCGTACACACCTGAACTCCGAAAAGTATAAGGAATCTCCCATGCTATGTTCCTCCATCCCCTCTTATCTCCTAAAGTGTGTATTTGGACTTTACCATCCATGTGAATTCGAACTACCTTGTACTCATTGGTACGTTGACAGTATCCGAAACCCACAATTACGTTGTATCGTGGATACCAAGAAAGTACTTGATCCGGTGCAATTGGGATGCATAGTTGTGGCAGATGGAGGTGGTCACCAGTTTCTGGATTCATAATATATACAGGATATTTTATGCCGTGGTGTGAAACATAAAAACAAACCAGACCATTGCAAGATCCAACTATTGGGTGCAACATAGTCCAATCATCATGGGTTCCATCATTCGGGGCATCATGATAGTTGGTTGTTAAGATCGGGCTGAAATCTTCCTCTCTATAAAAGAGTTGGGTAACTTTATCTTTCCCCATTCTTGGTGTGACACCAAAAAGGAATCCAATTATTTTGTCTCCAAGGATAGTATTCCATTCTTTGCATACACATTTGCTTGCTAAAACGATTTATGTAGTTTGGAGGCGCTGAAGTATCTCGGCAGTTAATTCTGGCAACATATCCATCACTATTGTACTGATGAAAGATTATCAAAAAAAAAAAAAAAAAACTACAAGCTTTTAGGATTTTCTTATTGTGAATGCTACAAGCAAATACGAGTATAAAGCTTATATATATATATATATATATATATATATATATAAACATCCAATATACTTGTTGGTGAATGGTCGCGTCAGTCTAGGACGGTTTTGGATCCTCTCGTCAATTTCATATCAACAATCCCTCTTAATACTCCATGTTAGTTTTTTTTCTATGCTTGGTGTAATTGAAAACTCTAATTTTTTAGGTTTTCCATCATTATCTAAAATCACGATTCTTTGGTATTTACACCGAATATTTCAATTTCCATATTACTAAAAAACGATATATTGTAACAGTATAATGAGATATGGAATGAATATTTTCAGGTTTATCTAATTTCCTTTTTAATCTAATATATACATTCCAAACATAACAAACTAAAATAAATCGTGATCTCTTAGGAAATACCCAAATAATTTTTCTACTTTTCGACTAATTACCTAGGTGGGTTGGGGTGGCCCGGATGGATGGACCATAGGTGTAACGCAAAAAAAAGGAAAAAACCCAAAAGTTGGCTAGTTAAACAATGACCCAAACTAAATTGTACATTTCCACATAGAAAATAATCCAAACACCAAAAAAAAAAAACACAACTACAAGAGAAAAAAAAGCTACATACCCAAGGAATAAATTGTACATAGAAAAAAATACACAAAAAAAACAAAACAAAAAACAACACAACTACAAGAAAAAAAAAGCTACATAGATAACCCAAGGAATGTGTTAGTGGCATGGACATCATGAGTACATGTTTCTGATTGTCCACCAAAATTCTTCAACGAGACATCGCTCCTCATATGAGGAATAATTGCAAACTTGCTTGTTTCCCACAGTCGTGTCCCCCAAATTTCCGTCCAAGTTCTGGTGAGTGCATTGTAACGCAATCAACGCCCATTCTGCCACAATAGAAGGTCCTTGTTTTTTCCAAAAGCTATCGGGTAATAGGTCGGCCACCCTTCATCCTCATCCTTTTCCAAGAAAATGCTTATCTTATGATTCCAATTCCATTCCCCTCCAGGTGCCCATGTATGAATATATTTTTTGGAAATGGGTGCCCAGAAATCTATCCGGGGATGATTAATCCCCTCATCACAGGCCTCATGGATGTAGTAAAATAAAAGGCGAACTCCGAACATAACCATCCCAACTGAAGGGAATTCACTCCTAAGAATATGATGTGGGGGTCGCGAATGTTGGTGAAATGTGTCAGTGTCCAAATTGAAATAAACTATGCCACTATCCCATTGACAACAATCCTTCCAAAAAATACAACCATGTGCGTACACACCTGAACTCCGAAAAATATAAGGAATCTCCCATGTTATGTTCCTCCATCCCTTCTTGTCTCCTAGAGTGTGTATTTGAACTTTACCATCCATGTGAATTTGAACTACCTTGTACTCATCGGTACGTTGACAGTATCTGAAACCCCCAATTACAGGATACCAAGAAAGTACTTGATCTCGTGCAATAATTGGGATGCATAGTTGTGGCAAATGTAGGTGCTCACCAGTTTATGGATTCATAACATATACATGATCTTGTATGCCGTGGTGTGAAACATAAAAACAGACCAGACCATTGCAAGATCCAACTATTGGGTGCAACTTAGTCAAATCTTCATGGGTTCCATCATTCGGAGCGTCGTTATTGTTGGCTGTTACGATCGGGTTGAAATCTTCCTCTCTATAAAAGAGTTGAGTAACTTCTTTCCCTATTCTTGGTGTGACACCCAAAAGGAGTCCAATTCGTTTGTCCCCGAGGATAGTATTCCACTCATTAGAAACAAATTTGCTTGCTAAAATGCTTTCTGCAGTTTGGAGGTGTTGTAGTATCTCGGTAGTTAATTCCGGCAACATATCCATCACTATTATACTGATGAAATATTATCAAAAAAAAAAAAAAATTAAAGCATTTAAGATTTTCTTAATATTGTATAATGCTACAAGCAGATATGAGTAATGCTTATATAGACATCCAATACACCTGTTGTCGAATGGTTGTGTCCTTGATGAGCAGGCATTATTTGAAAGGTTGCGCCTTTAATGAGGATGCAGACAAGTAACACATATTTGCATGTTTTATCTTTGAAAGGTCGCGTCCTTTAATGAGCAGGCAAGTAAAGCATATTTGCCCGTTTTATCTCATAAGCGGTTACAGCTTAAACCTATAACTGAATTTTTATTTAAAAGCAAACAAAATCTAAAGGATAACCATTACGTCATGAAGTGGTTATCCAATGAGATATTCGAGAGTTCCTATATTTTAGGACACATAGGATTTTTGTGTTTTAAGAAAAGAAACTTCTCCGATCGAAATTTCAAAGATAAATGTCTCCAAATAACCCAGAAAAAGAGAGTGGTTCCAAACCATCAAAAGGCAAGACCCCAATGACAGATGAAGAAGTTGATAAGGAGGAGTGCTTGAAGAGAAAAGAAGTGATGATGAGGTTCAAATTAGCAGTATCTGAAATTGATTTGGAGCAACTAGAGAAAGCTAAGTACTATATATGCAAAGCAATAAGATTGAATAAAATGGAGAAGAAAGAAGAGGTAAGGAATACGAGAGAAGAGGAAGAAGTAGGTTTGCAGAATAATAACCAAGATGATGATATGGATCTGTTGTGGAATGAGTTTTTTCATGCAAACTCAGTATATGAGGCAGAAAATGAAGATAAAAAAAAGAGAAGCAAAGAGAAAGTAAAAGATGAAGAATGCCCGGAAGAATTTTTGCAGTTGTTGCAGAAAAAGAAATAGGTATCATCAAAGTACAAAGAAAAATTGGAATTAAGAGTGTCTAATGGGAAATTGTGGACTGTTGACGACTAAATCTTTTTCATCGTGTGCATTTTCAAGAATATCATCATTGATTTGTCTATCAATGCATTTTCAAGAATATCATCATTGATTTGTCTATCAATCACTTATACCCTTTGCATCTCAAATTCTCACTTCTTTTTACATTTTTCTTTTCCCCTCTCGGATTTTATTATAATGAACACATAAAAGTCTCCATATAGATTCGAAAAATTTATAACCATAAATACAACTGGAATACATAAATGCCTCCCTATATACCAAATTGACCACCATAAAAGAAAATCCCCCTCTAAATTCGTTGGGAATATGTTTAAAGCATTAACTCCATTAAATAAAATACCAACCATTATTACCCAAAATAACTTTTAGTCCAGACAAGATACCAAAAAAAAATCAAAGATGAGAAATAGTACTATTAAAAATATATATATTGAACACCAAACTACATTACTCTGATCAAAACAAAAACAAAAACACTACACTCGGAATATGTTTGCGGCATGGACATCGTCAGTACATGTTTCTGATTGTCCTCCAAAATTCCTCAACGAGACGACGCTCCTCATGTGAGGAATAACTCTAACCTTTGTCCACCTTATCTCCGCAATTTCTGTCAATGTTCCGGTGAGTTCATTATAACGCGCTAAACAGCGGTTGTTTTGTAATAGAACATCGTTGTTCTTTCCCAGGGCTATTAGCTTATAAGGCGGTCACCATATATTCGAAGTCTCTTCCAAGACAATGCTCCTCTTAAGTTCCCAATTCCATTCTACACCGGGTGCCCGTGCATGAATATCATTATCGGAAATGGGTGCCAAAAAATCAATCCGGAGATCATAAATATCGTGAATGTTGTAAAATAAAAGGCGAACTCCAGACAAGACCATTCCAAGTTTTGGAGTACTGAAACCTCCATTCTCATAAATATGATCCGGGGGTGGAGAATGTGACTGGAATGTCTCATTGTCCAAATTAAAAGATACTATCTGAATATTGTCATAAAAATAATGATTTATTCAAAAAATGCAACCATGTGCGTACACACCTGAATCCCAAAAAGTAAAAGGAAAATCTCTGATGTTCTTCCATCCCCTATTGTCGCCTAGAGTGTGTACGTACACTTTACCGTCCACTTGAATTCGAACTACTTTGTATTCACCGGTATGTTCACAATAGCCGAAAACCCCTACGACAAATCATGGATCCCAACTAATTTGTGGCGTTGGTGTTGGATCGCATATTTGTGGCAGATGGAGGTGCTCACCCGTTGTTAGATTCATAATATAGATAGGATCTTGTATGTCGTTGTGTGAAACATAAAAACATACCAGACCATTACAAGATCCAATGATTGGGTGTGACATGTTTTCATCATAGGATTGGATAATATTCCAGGTACCATTGTTTCCAAATAACATCTGATAGAAATCTCCCATCATCATGTAGTAATCTTTCTCCTCAATTTGTTCTCAGTAGAAGAGTTGCGTAACTTTTTCTTATGTCACTTTTTGAGTGAAACCGGAAAGGAGTCCAATTCTTTTGTCTGCATGGACAGAATTCCACTCTTTGCATACACATTTTCTTGCCAAGATACCTTATGTACTTGGGATAAGGTGTAGTATCTCGGGAGTTAAATCCCGCAACATTTCCATTACTATTACTGGTGATTTTTTTTTTTTAATATAGAAGTATTTAGGATTTCGTTTTTGTTGAATGCTTATATAGACATCCAATGGATGCAATATGTGTCCCCACACAACACACCTGTTGGAATTTTCACGTCTTTTGGTGTTTCAAAATCTATTCGGTTTATGTGAAGCGTAATACGAAGGGTTGCAAATCGTTACACCGTTGGGCAAATGGTCGCATCCTTAATCAGCATGCCTAATTTAAAAATCCATGATCCAAACAAGAAACGGATATTTTCACGTGTTTGTGTGAGATTTATTCCAGTTTATCAACATTCTATTTATGTGTCCATTGAAAATTTAAAAATTAGGGTTATGACCATAGTATATTAATCTTTTGAAGACAAGAAATTAGGGTTATGACCATAGTATATTAATCTTTGGGCATGGTTATAGCGCTTGGCCGGACGGAATTTTTGCGTATGGATTTGAATAGGTGTGAATTACCGAGGGAATTACACCAAAAATAAAAATTTGTTCAGAGAAGATTAGGCATGGTGAATCATGGAGAGCGATACTTCAGATACCTACAGATTTGGCAAGAGTGTAGCCAAGGCATGCACATTAACGAAGAGTACATGATTATGATCTACTGTAAGATAAAGCATATACTCCATGTACTCGATCAACATGGTTGTATTTACGCAATTTTTTCGTGCTATTTTTTCGTATTTAGATAAATCATACTATATACTAAAATCATTGTGGTGTTGTACGCGTATATGAGAATATATTTATGAATATGGAAACTGTTATATTTTGTTTATTTGGGAGTGATATGCGGAATACAACTAAATTAGGTAATTGGAGATAATGCTCCTAACCTAAAAAAAACTAGGGTTTTTTCTAATACATATATATATATATATATACATATTAGAGGTCGTATAAACCACACTAGCATAAAAGATAGATTGATATATTAGACGAAGAAAATGAGTTCCAATAAGAACAATACCGAGAGCATTAAAACAATTCCAAGGATAGTAATGGCTGTCCCTAGAAAGCTAAGGATCACCATAACTATTGATGGCGTGTGTAAGGTTCCTGGCATGCCTCTATTAGCTGAAGTTCAAGCACATGTTGACAATCTTACTCTTCCTGCTTCTGCTTATGTTGAAATGGATAGTGCCCATGCTCCCATTCCTTCGAATGATCCTTTTGGTGAAACTGTGTCTGGCACACCAGAAATACCCAGGGAGACACCTCTAGAAGAAAAGGTACTTGAAGTTCCAGCACAGCCTGATAACGCTGCAACACGAGTACCAGATGCGATGGTTTTAGTTGAGCAGATTATCAAAGAAACTTTCGAATAATGTGGTTTTTGTTTTTTAATACTGAGGATGTTGGTATTATTTTGCTTCGTTTAGTTTTATAATGAATAATATAAAAATATTGGTTCTTTAATATATACTCGTGTTCAAATTCTTTGCTTGATATTTGTTTGTTAATCAATAAATTTTCATTATCTTAACTCGTCGAGTCAACTCAGTTTTCCATAATATACCTTATTGTAGTTGCAGAATAACCTACAACTACACCCTCAATAGAATTAGTAAAAACTCAAGAAGTTCTTGATGATGAATAACAATTTTCTTATTAATGTTCTCAATTGATTACAAAGAAGTATCTAAATGGAATTAGAATAGTTACAACTTTCTCTATTCTCTTTCCTAAGATATTTTCTAACACTCACTAAAAGAACCCCCCGAATTTTACATTTGAACTCCTATTTATAGTAAAATTTATACAGCTGTATATGAGTTGCGAAGTATCGCAACTCATACTCGCAACATTATTCCATCCTCGCAAAACTTCATACTTCTCCGCATTACTTCTATCATCGTATCATTTTATAACTCTTTTCTCCTTTATTTACTACGATACTCGTGAACTATTATCTTGCGATATTCAGTACCTACATCTTGCCTCTTCTCATGTCGATTCTACGAAGAAGAAATGTCATGAGAATCCCTATTCTCGTAAATGTAGTATAGTTGTTACCACCCATTAAGTTCTCAACACGTCTTTTTACTTTTCCCTTATCTTTTTGACACGTTTCTTCGTAACCGTTCATTTCAACCGTTCACGCTTACTCGTATTAATGAGTTTTTATCTTCATCAAACTCTCTTATAAATATTATCCTTTGTTTTTGCTTTTTATTCTCTTATTCATCTTCTTCACCACTTCTGCCTCTGCAATCTCTTTTATCTTTTTTTTCCTTTATATTTTCCCTCTTTTATTCAATGGCACCAAACAAGAAAACTATTGAACAAATTAATGCGGAACTTGCTGATAGAGACCTTATTCTCTCTGAGATTGAAGGTTATGATAATAAATCTTCTCTATGTGTGAAGCTCTTTACCAACTATGTTTGGGATGATCAGAAAATTTTAATCTCACGAGGTCAAATCCTCGCAGGTCTTCCTCTTCCTCTTTATGATGTTAACTTTCCTTTATTCTACGAAATTATTTCCCACCCCAATTTTTCTTGTGCCATTTACCAATTGACTGGTGATTGTATTCGCCTCTTAGTTGAATTCTCAAATCGTGCCGCTTTTGGGAAATCTTTGTATTCAGTTGATCTTAGGAAACCTGGATTTGAAAATATAGAAATTGTTGCTGCGAATTATACAGTTAAGGGTTTCTTCAAAAATTACACACTAATTCCTGCGAGGAAAGAAGATAATCGTTGGGGTGTTCGTCTTCATCGTAAAGCTAATATCGCAGCAGATGACCTTCTCATGCACGATATTAATTATGCTTCAGGAAATAATAAGACACCTCGTCGTTCTAATGATGAAGATTGGTATAAGTACCCTTTAATATTATCAGGTTCTTATATTACTAGGATAGTAGAACTTCCTGCGAACCTTCGTAACCGCTATTATCAACCTTGAGTTTTTAGAAATGTATGTACTTCCATCTCCTTATCTTTTTGTTACCCTTTAATTTCAAATGAGGTAAGAAACACTCTTGTATTTTTCTAAACAATATATTGTTGCCTCTGTTTCTTATCCTTATTTGAATTTACAGTTCCACTTCTTCCGAGATTGTCATGAGTGAAAATAAGAGTTCTACTTCTTCTAAAAGGCTTACTGCAAGACAACAAACTCTTCGTTCTGCGAAGGTTTCCCAATCTTCTGGTAGTCAAGATGATGCTCTTCGCAAAGGAAAAAGAAAACTTCAAGATGTTGTTTACGAGAGGAGGAAAAAGAAGATACTCTCAACCAAATCTCATTCCAATGTAATTTCTTCTAATGAGAACATTGAGGAAGATCTTGGTGATGAGGATGATAAATTTCCTGAGAAGGATTTTAGTTCTAATTCCGATACCCTTTCTGATAAAGGAGATGATGATAATGATGTTGATGAAGGTGGAAATGAAGATTATAGTATCCCAGAAACTTTTGCCTCAAAGAATGGTTAGCATCTCTGAGGCTTTCCTCCATTCTTCTCGTGGATTAGGAAATTCTCCTACAGCGAATGCTCGCAAACTTATTGCGAAGGCTTGTAAAGTTCCTACTGTAATTGATAATAACTCCCTCAAAGGAATTTCAAGATTCGTCTCTCCTGCTTCATTATATTCTTTAGGTAGCATGGTAAGTTTCTTCTCTATTCCTTGTTTATTTCCCTTATTTTGTTGATTTCTAACCCCTTTTTTCTTGTTTAGGTTGGAAGAGTTAGTTGTGCAGCTGCTTCTGATTGGGAAAGACGTCATTCTATTGCTGAGAAGAAAACTTTGAATCGTTGTAAGAAGTTAGAGGTTGAAAATTCAAGTCTCCGTCAGAAAGTAGAAGATCTAAATATTGATAACGCAGAATTAATATCTCGTCACGAAGATAATTCACAATCTGTGAGCATCGCAATTGATAATTCTTCTCTTCTTGAGGAGAATAATCAATTAAAGCTTGAAAATTCTTCTCTTCGTAATGATAAGAAGCAACTAGAAGGTAAATTCTTTGCGATGGTCATTATTTTGGTTACTTTTCCTTCGTAATTTGCTAACCAATTCCTTAATTTCTCTCCTTGCTGCAGAAAATTATGCGAAGATGAATAACGATCTGGAAACTCTTCTTGCTAATCGTAATAAGAAAATTTCTGACTTGAGATCTCAGCTTCTAATTTCCCAGCATAACCATAGTTTATATGTCAAATGTTTTCGAGCTAAGATGACTCGCAAGATTTGCGAAGATAATGAAATTCCTCTCAAGAAGTACCATATGCTCCTTTCTGAAGAAATTCCTGAAGATACTCCATATCTGGAAATCTCTGAAAGTGAAGTTGAAAATGATAGTGAAGTTGAAGAAGAAGATCATTCTGATGGGAATAGATCGCCTGAAAAATAACTTCACTCTTTTTTGTATGTATGTTCTGTTTCTTTTCAATATAACATTTTCTTCTTGATTGCACTTTGAATCAATCCAATAATCTCTTTTTCAAAACTTAATTTGAATTAATCTTTCTTTGATGTTTGTTTCCCTTATTCGCATAACTTGATCATGTGGAGAGAAATAATATATCTTAAAGACTTAGCTTAGTATCAACTCTTGTTGGAAGTATTAGAATATCCTTCTCAATTTATCTTACGAAGTTTTGTATGATTGTGATTATGAATAAAAAGTCCTCCCTTTGAAGTATTAGAAATATGAGCCTTTTGCCTTTTGCGGAATGTTGCGAGGTAAATAATAAATCTCCCCTTGAAGTATAAGAAGTATGAAGTATACAAAATATGAAATATCCTTAAGAAGTATAAGAAGTATGAAGTATACGAAATATGAAATATCCTTAAGAAGTATAAAATATCTTTGAAGAAGTATTATCAGTATCCAATTCATGAAGAATTGTCCAATATATGAAGAAGTATAAGAATTGTATGAAGAAGTATAATAAGTACTTAACCTTCGCAAAATTTAAATATTCGTTGAAGAAGTATAATAAATATGATATACTCTTGAAGAAGTATAAATAGTATTGAATTTGTAGAAAAATATTCAATATATGGAGAAGTATAAGAAGTATTTAATTCTCGTAACATTTTACGAGTATGAACTTATCTGTATTTGATTACTATCAAAATCGCATCTTTTGTTAAGTCTTCGTGAAAATTCTTCAATGATGTTATCTTCTTTGATAGGACTTCTTGTAAAAGTTCTTCAATGATATTGACAGAGCTGTCTTCTCTTCAAAATTTCTTGATGTATATTCTTGTAAAATTTCTTCAATGATATTGACGAAGTTGTCTTCTTTTCAGATCTTCATAATGTATATTCTTGTATAATTTCTTCAATGATGTTGATGCAATGAATTTCATTAATTTCTGTGGTCTTATCATGCCTTCCTAAGTAAAGGTCTTATTTTGCCACCTCTTTTGTAGTAAATTTTTGTATTTGCGATAATATGACAAGTCTGAACATTCTTGCGAACATACAACCTCGTGACATTATCGTCTTGCGATGAAATCGCAGGACGTTCTTACACTTTCATGCAAAAACCCATTGATCTCATCTTAACTTCTTTGAATAGTATTTTAGCCTCTTCAGGAATTGTTGCGACAATATGACAGGCCTAAATATTCTTGCGAACATAAAGCCCCATGACATTGCTATCTTGCGATGAAATCGCAGGACGTCTCTACACTTTCATGTAGTGACCCATTGATCTCATCTTAACTTCTTTGAATAGTATTTTAGCCTCTTCAGGAATTGTTGCGACAATATGACAGGCCTAAATATTCTTGCGAACATAAAGCCCCATGACATTGCCGTCTTATAGCACGTATCAGCTCCCTAATGGAGGGTGCTGCCCTTTATCTTCCCCCTGATTTCCCCTTCAAGGAAGCGTACATCGACCATACAAGGTTAGCTCTTCCCATCCGGTTCTGCCAACAACTAGCTTTTGATCGCAACCTCTTATCCTTTTTGCCTATAGGGCTTATAGTTACGAGGTTGCACCCTATGGGGTATCTTTGGGCCAAGTGCATCATTTTCCAAGACTTGTCAAAAATGGCAGATGTGGTTCAACCTCACCCGGCACTCTTGACTCAACCGTGTACCTAGGCGCCTTGATCGTTTTCTTCACTTCTTGGGAAAGACAGTATGCCTTAGTCGCCCAACATAAATCTTCTTACACCGCATTTTATATTGCGTAATGTCGCTAGATTAGATGAGAATCCAAGGTGTCTAACCCGGATAGGTACCCCATTATTGGGTTGTACCCCTAAATTTTTACCATGTACTAAGGGCCCTTGGTGGTGTTCCGGTTACCCTTAGCCACGTTATAGGTACCCCCTTAAATGACGTAATTTAGGACTTTGCCTATTACGAAATATAGCTTCGCGAACTAGGGTGTGCGCCACAAAGGTTTGCCTGTATAAAATTTTCTGCGGCGCTCTTTATTTTTTGGAGGCTGATCACAGATTGCGGTCTTTTATTCGCAAATTAATGAAATTTTAATCGGAATATAAATTCTGAAATTCGTAACTTTTCACAATTTCCTGCGAGCAAACAATATTCGTAAAATTTATCACGAAATAAGAATTTTGTTTTGCCACATACCTCATTTCCACGAGCAAACATACTGATTACCTTCTTATATCATCGTAATTTCATTCTCTTTTTCCTTAATCCTCTGCCATTAAATTTTCACTTCTTTTCACAGCCTTTGCTCTTTTTCTCCAATTTTCCTTCTCAACAGTTTTTCCTTCGCAAACTTCTACTTCTGTCTCGTAACATTTCTTTCCCTCAGCCCAATCGCCCTTGATAATTCCAATACCCTTCATATGAGGAAACTTTATGCACTGATGTAGAGTAGAATCTACGCCTAGAATTCCATGAAGCCATGGTCTTCCTATCAAAGCATTATATGGTGATTCGACATCAACAACACATAACAGAATTTCAGTTCGCATTCCACTTAATGGAATTCGCATGCTCACTTCTCCTTTAGGCTTGTTGGCAGTTCCATTAAAACCATAAATTCTGTAAGTAGAAGGTATTAAATCAACATCTTTTCCCCCCATAGTTGTGTAAGCAGAATAGAAGAGGATATTGACAGAACTTCCTGTATCAATCAAAATCCTATTAAGGCCAATTGATTCTTCCTCCATATCATCTTCGTTTTCCTCCATATTCATGTAAATTGCTAATCTTACTACCAATGGATTATCATGTGCTTCACAACCTTTTGGAATTTCAGTGGCTTCAAAAGAAATTTCACGTTGCTGCCAATCTTCAAGTCGTGAAATTTTTGCGATGTTAATTACTTCCTTTCCTTCACCATCCATCGCATATACCCCGCTTAACACATTATCATGAAAATCCTCTATGGTTTTTTATGAATGAACAATGGAATTACAGAAAACATTCCTTGCTTTTGACCCCACTTCTATATGTAGGATTTCTTCTCCTTTTTCTTTTGTTGTGTTCTCCCTGCGAGTTATGGCTGGAGCCTGTGGTAATTGTTGCGACTGTGTCTGCTTAAGCAAAAATTGATTTAGTTTTCCTTGATCAATCATTCAGAAGATTATCCTCTTAATATTATGGCAATTATTTGTAGAATGTCCATGAAAATGATGATATGAACAAAATTCGTGACTTCTTGGACCCATTGGTGGTTCCTTTCCCATGTTCCATGGAGTTGGTATATTCTCTACCAGGATGATTGCTTGCCATATCTTTTCTACACTTGTATTCAAAGGTGGCAACTTTATCTCTTCCCTTACCATTATTTGACCTCCTTGACCGTTGTTATAATTTTGTCTTTGGTTCCCTTGTCCAAAATAATTTTGCCTTTGTCCCCCATAATTTTCTTGTTGTTGATCTAGTCTTGGAATTTGGTTATTTCCTATTCGATTATAGAAATTCTTCTCTCTATCATACTCTTCTTGATATCTACTACCCATTGCTACCATTTTTGGCTGGCTATCATTGATTTTTTTCTCTTCTGAAATTTGCGAAGAAGTTTGTGAGGATGTTTGCGAAGTACCTGCTACTACATTGATTATTTTGGGAAGTAAATTTGCTCCTCCATCTTGATTGCTAGTGTTTGTTACTGGATATGATTCCATACTGTTTTGTTTTTCCTCTAGTGTAATGTACTCTGCTTGCAATTCTCGTAACTCTGTCATCATTATGGAATTCTTTCTTCTGAAGATTTGAACATATAATTGTTCAGTTGCGAACATCGCATTTATGAAGGACATAATCAAGTATCTCTCATCCACGCGCCCTGCCATATCACTACACATAGTCTTCCATCGTCTTACCAAATGTTTCAAACTTTCACCCACTCTTTGTTTTAAACCAAATACATCTTCAATACCAAGCCGTGAAGAATGATTTGTGATATATGCTCCAAGGAAAGTTGCTTGCAAATGACTGAATGACATAATAGTGTTCTTAGGGAGTCCTTCGAACCACTTTAAAGCTTCCCCTGTTAAACTTGATGCGAAATACTTGCATAACACAGCATCATGATTCTCCCATTGTAACATGCATCTTATGTATGCTTTAATGTGCTGAATAGCACATGAAGTCCCATCAAAGATACTGGTAAGTGTGGGCAAATTGCATTTTGGTGGAATTCCTCCCAATTGTACTTCTCTAGCAAATGGAGTCCTCGCAGCTTCTTCTATTGCTTCATCTAATTGCCTTCTATCTACTCCTCTTCTATTGTTTATCATCCCTCTCATTTCTGCTAATTCTCGAAAGATTCGTGCATTTGCCTCAGAATTCTCATCCATTGGTCTTTTTAATGCAGCTTCTTTTCTTCTACGTTCTTGCACTTCCTCCCTTGCGATCCTTCGCATTCTATCATATTCTTCATTAATGTTTTCATTTGCATAATTTTGCAAATATCTTCTTTCCAAATTATCATAATTGTTCAATTGCAGAGCATCTTGGAATTCTTGTTCTTCCCTTTCTATTCTTCTCATTCTTCTCATGCGAATATCAGGAATTTCTTCTTCTTCATTTCTCCTTCTTCTGTGATTTATTTCTTCTTGATTTGCTTGTACTCTGATTCGAGAATTTGGTTCATTCCTCTCCATTTCTGTTTGTTGATTTACAATTCTTCTCTTAATTCTTTCATACTCAACATTTTGTTTGTTACGAGCCTCTTCATATCTTCTTAATCCATTCTCGTGATTGTTTTGATGTACTGCTTGTTGTCTCTCAGTTTCTTCCATAAGTTGTTGTTCTTCCTCTCGATTCTGATTGTTTTCTCTAGGATTTGGTCTTGTTCGTAAATTCTCCATATTTTGTTCGTGGTTTGGTATTAAAATGAAACGATTCTCTTGGTTTCTTTCACCTTGATTCTGCGTTTGTTCTTGCATATTATTTTCATTATTGATTATCGGTGAATTTTGTCCTTCTCTTTCTGTTCTAACATTTGATCTTGCAACACTTTGAGATTTCCTTTTTTGTAGCATCTCATTTTCCATCCTCAATTCTTGATTTTGTCTTGTTAACTTGGCACGTTCTTCAGCTTCGATCATTCGTTCTTTTTGGATTTCTTGTCTCAATGTTTCTAACATCTCCCTTTCTCTTTCAAGAATTGTTCCTCCCATCAACCTCCCATTTTCTCTGATTTGTGGTTCTCTATCTTCTTCTTCTGCTGTATCAGTTCTCCAAGTGTGTATACTCACTTGATCATGATCTCCTATTTGTTGAGCTTGATTTCTTCGATTACTCCTTCTCCTACTAGGTTCTCCTGTTATATTTGCTTCTCCTCCTGCTAGTCTTACACTTCTTCTTACTTCAGTTAATGGTTCTGATGTGTTTCTTCTTCTTGTCATTTTTTTCTGGTACAGAAATTCTTCAAATCCCTGTTTCTAGCGCCAATTATGTAGTTGCAGAATAACCTACAACTACACCCTCAATAGAATTAGTAAAAACTCAAGAAGTTCTTGATGATGAATAACAATTTTCTTATTAATGTTCTCAATTGATTATAAAGAAGTATCTAAATGGAATTAGAATAGTTACAACTTTCTCTATTCTCTTTCCTAAGATATTTTCTAACACTCACTAAAAGAACCCCCCGAATTTTACATTTGAACTCCTATTTATAGTAAAATTTATACAGCTGTATATGAGTTGCGAAGTATCGCAACTCATACTCGCAACATTATTCCATCCTCGCAAAACTTCATACTTCTCCGCATTACTTCTATCATCGTATCATTTTATAACTCTTTTCTCCTTTATTTACTACGATACTCGTGAACTATTATCTTGCGATATTCAGTACCTACACTTATATAAACATAATCCCTTATGACAGTTATCAGATTTTTAATTATGATTTAGGCACAACCAAAATGGAAGAAGTATAGCATTAATTTATGGAAAGACTGTACCACAAGGGATCTTGCCACCAATGCCAAATTTGGGTCAAGCCAACCCAATGTGACAGACATTTTAGAAACAAAAAATAATCTTCCCTATATTATTTAGCAAAACAGAAGAAGAGGAGCACTGAAGAGAACTATCTTTTCGTTTGCATGTACCCAACAAGGCCGCACAAGATACTCATTATGACTACTGTCAAATGCCCATTTATTTCAGGACTGTAACAACTACATAGCTAGATCTTCTTCTTTTGCATGTGCACAAAAAATAAGGGACTCATTGTGATTGTGTATATTAGTAGAAATGAAATATGAGAAACTGAGGTGTAATGATGAATGACAAAATCTACTTAGGTAGTCAAAAGTGTGAGAAGCATATAGTTAGGTTGTTTTCTTTTTGTGCTTTATATCTTGTTACCAAAAAAAAGTAAATTTAAAAAATATAAGTTATAGAAGGCTATACCTACTTTTTATTGTTTTTTATAAGACGAAAAGTTATTAGATCTTGTGGGGTATACAATACTGACTCATACTTTTTTTTAGTCACACATAACAATAAGTCTCCTAAAGAACAACTACCATATGAATGTACCCTTAAATCCAAAAATCAATGATAGGAATGTTCCATATATATACTCCTAGTATTTAGTGATGGGGATGGTATTTAGGACAGGGTCCCACTACAATATTCTACACAAATTGTTAAAGTAGAAATGATCAAAGATCAAAAAATACCGCTGCAAACTGAAGTATTTATTATTGTACTAGCTAATTCCTTTGTTACTGGTACATTGGATATAGTAGTATCTTTTCTTTACTACTGAGTCAACTACATTGCACTATTTTACTCCCAATTCACATATTCTTAAAACCAAAATAATAAATGATTAACATATTCCTTGGAGTACTAGCTAGTGCCTTGGAAGATCATAAATGCTTTTTGGTGCACTTTTTTTGATTAAAATCCCAATTCATATTCTTAGAAGCAATTCTAGCTAGCTCTTACAATTAAATTTGTATTAAAATAACCGAGATCAGTATTTATTTTTTAAAATACTGCCCGACAATATATGATTTTAAAATACTGACATGATATGTTTGGGGATGTTAGGTTATCAGGTGAAACTAGTTTATTTGATTGGTTGGCATTATGAATTCACGAACGACTATGATTGGCTTCATCGACAAGACTCGATGTCACTCTTGGAGGAGCTTCTAAACCAATTATTATTTATTTCGATGTCACAACCTTAGCAAGAATTTTTCGTCCAAATCTAAGTTTTCGGGGAGTATTTCCACCGAGATAAATTGCTTAATGGTAATTTTCTATTTTTACCGATGTCACTCTTGGACGAGCTTGTTAACCAATTTATATTTAGATGTCATGATTCTTAGCAAGTATTATCGTCCAAATCTAAGTTTACGCAGAGTATCTCCACCAAGATAAATTGATTGATGGTAATTTTCCATTTTTACCGATGTCACTCTTGGACGAGCTTCTAAACCAATTTTTATTTATTTCCATGTCATGATCTTAGCAAGAATTTTTCGTTCAAATCTAAGTTTCCGGGGAGTATTTCCACCGAGACAAATTGCTTAATGGTAATTTTCCATTTTTACCGATGTCACTCTTGGACGAGCTTGTTAACCAATTTATATTTCGATGTCACGATCTTAGCAAGTATTATCGTCCAAATCTAAGTTTACGCGGAGTATCTCCACCAAGATAATTTGATTGATGGTAATTTTCCATTTTTACCAATGTCACTCTTGGACGAGCTTCTAAACCAATTTTTATTTATTTCCATGTCATGATCTTAGCAAGAATTTTTTGTCCAAATCTTTGTTTTCGGGGAGTATTTCCACCGAGAAAAATTGCTTAATGGTAATTTTCCATTTTTACCGATGTCACTCTTGGATGAGCTTGTTAACCAATTTATATTTCGATGTCACGATCTTAGCAAGTATTATCGTCCAAATCTAAGTTTATGCCGAGTATCTCCACCAAGATAAATTGATTGATGGTAATTTTCCATTTTTACCGATGTCACTCTTGGACGAGCTTCTAAACCAATTTTTATTTATTTCCATGTCATGATCTTAGCAAGAATTTTTCGTCCAAATCTAAGTTTCCGGGGAGTATTTCCACCGAGATAAATTCCTTAATGGTAATTTTCTATTTTTACCGATGTCACACTTGGACGAGCTTGTCAACCAATTTATATTTCGATGTCATGATTCTTAGCAAGTATTTATCGTCCAAATCTAAATTTACAGGGAGTATCTCCACCCAGATAAATTCCTTGATTTTAATTTTCCATCCAATATTTTTATTTTTATTTTTATATTACTTTTTATTTATTTTCCAAAGCCGCATACTTGTTCACTAGCCAAGTTTGCACGTGGCTAAGCTAGGGGTAAAGTGAAAACGTGTGTCACGGTAAGGAATGGAGACTGGACAGTACCGCTCTTTCGTTTCCAAGTCTCTCTCTAAACTAGGGTTTCAGTATTAGGGTTTGAGTATCAAAAACTAAAAGTTTTAGTATCAAACCAGACAAAATGACTGATCTTCTAGTAACTTCCTTCCGATTTCTTTTTCTTGATGGGGACAAAAAGATTGTTGGTTATTTTGGTTGCGAGGTTGTTCCTTGTTTTGAAGATGTTGATGATTATGATGTTGTTGACGATGAAGAAGAGGAAGACGATGAAGAGGATGATGAGTATGATTTTTAGGATGATGATGATGAAGATGAGGATGATGATGAGGATGATGATTTAGATGATCCAGAACACTTATTTTGGTTTGGGCCAGCGCTTGAGGATGAAGATGAAGATGATGATGATTGGCCATACAAAAATGTGGTTACCATTATCGACAACAGCAGTGAAGAAGAAGGGGATAATAACTGATATAGTCCTCTATTTTCATGGTTTTGCTATGCAAGAATGGTATTCAATCACATCTTGATCCATCATCTTTTGTTTAGTTAAATATCTTTTTAGTTTTTGTGTTATTAGTGTAAATTTTTTTTTTTTATGTTTAATTAGTCTGTTTGTAAAGCTTCTTGGAAGTATATTTTTTGTGCATGTTTTATATTTACGGTTGCAATATTTTCTTTAGGTTCCAAGTGCATATGTTGTTTAATTTCTGTCCATTATTCATCTGTTGGAGTATCAATCTTTTGACAAAACAGAATGAACGAGTAATGTGTTTAAGGGGGATTGGTGTATAGATTTGGATGTTAGGGTTAACCATGATTTTTTTGTGGCTTTCTTGTTAAAGTGACAGGATCATGAATATGATAGGGACTGTATATTGAGTCTTGTATCAGAGTTGAAAAAAATATCCAAATTTTTCATAAATTGCAATGCCAAATCTGACAAACTTTACCAATTGTGTGCTTACACATTAATAAAATTAGCATACTAAAAATAATGTAAAAAAACTTGAATTTAGTCAATGCCGAATGCTCAGCCATAAATTTGTTTGTCTTGGTGGCTTCCCATGTTCTTATTCATTGTAATCATTATCCAAATGTTCACCCTAGATTTTCTAAAATGCATCCCAAGAAGCAAAACCCTTAGGAGGAGGATCATTTTCTTATTATGAACTAATTCTCATTCTTCATCGACAAAATCTTCTAGTATATCACCAATGCTTTCCACAAAGTCATCCCATGAAGCAAAGCCTTTCGGAGGAGGAGGATCATTATTAATAAGACCATTGGAAGGAACAACACATTTCTCATTAGAACTCATCCTCTCAATTCCTTCTTTCTTTTACTTACGAATGAGGTATCTAATTTCTTATTTCTAGGATCCAAATCTAGCTAAATATAGTGTTTTTTTTTTCTTTCCCTATACATATCTAGTATGCAAATCTAAATATAGTGTGTGGGTTATGTTTAACATGAATATGACAAACGAAAATCAAGGTGATATATGAAAAGTTGGATTTTGAGGATTTTGCGAGACCGAGCAGAAAAATATTGCATTTAGGATTGTAGGATTAGACTACTGATTGTCAGTTCTACTTAGACACCTATAATCTTTTCGTAACCCTAAAGATATCTCTAAATATCCTGACACGTTAAGCATTCATGTCAATGAGATAGATAGTACACTTGTTAAAATTAAAATTTTACATTCCTTATTTAACAAAATACTCCTTCCTTATTGAATTTCATACGCAACTATTCCTACTACATTATTACTACAATCATAATTGATTTTTTGCAAAATTCATAGACACCAGCACTTATTGATCATGCACGGTTTACCAGGGTTTATGCGTTTTTCATAGAGCCAGCACCTGTTGACAGGCATTATGTGACGCTTGTGTATTGCAATATCTTGAACTGCAGCATGGTTTGGCTCATGTCTCATGCCATATATCAAGTCCCTCACCAATAATTAAAATAAAAAAATGGTCAAACAAAATAGGTCAATAAGCAAAACAAAATCAGCACACTTGTGTATATTTATTGAGTGGTACAATTTATTATTATGGTGATTATGAAGTATGAACATCTCTATGTTTCAGATTTTAGGTTTATTTTTATGTTGCTGTGAATTGTACCCTGATTTGAGAATCTTTTGGTGATTATCAACATCTCAATTGCATGCTTTATGAACATCTCAGATTGTAGATTCAGACTGTAGGTGATTTAGGATTATGAACATCTTTTGGTGATTATGAATATCTTATATTGTAGATTCAGACTAGGTGTGTATATGCCTCTCCATCAAGTGAATTAGACTGGATAGAGAATAACGCTTATTTTGTTACAACATACCACGGTTGAAATCACAAAGAGAAACCAAAAAAATACAATTGCAATTTCATTAATTAACCACATTTACAAACACCATCACCATTACAGATCAGACCACTAATTACTAAGTAGTTCTATTTACAATTAAACCATACACAAAAGAACTAGACACACTACCAATTCCAGTTCGACTTACACCTGCACAACCAACTCTGATGCCGTTCGATAAGCAAAATTCCCATAACCTCCATAACAAGTACCAGCAAAATACCTACCACTACTACTACCAAGTTTGATCTTTGTCAACACCAAAACAACACCTTTACAAGATCAAACCTTGTGCCGAAATAACCCCCCCCCCCCCCCCACCAAAAAAAAAAAAACACTTACCATGCATTAGAAGATGTATCATGTATTACATAAGACTATACCTCTCCTTCAGGCCAACAAAGACCAAAGAACTACAAGCATTAGGAAAATCTTTGTGAATTTTCACGAAGACGATCTGAAGACTTCAAGGAATGCAATCCTCCTAAGTATTCCTCAAAAGATTTTCCCAATGCTCTTCATATGATCACCACTGATCATCGTCATCATCGGTGTTAAAGCCCTCTTCTTTATAGGAGAAGTCTACGCCGCTATCAGTGTTAGTAGAAGCTGTAGGACCATAACCTCCATCCTTATCATCTTCATCATCTTCACAATCTTCTGATCCTTCATTTTCTTCTTTCTGAACCTCTTCTGCAATAGGATTGCCATCTACATCCATCCCTGGTATTTCATCACCATCTGAATCCACGTTCAGGGGTTCAGACATAGTACGAGAAAATATCCTGGGTTGAGCTTTCTCTGCCAAATAGAGTAGATACATTTCTGCATCATCTCTCTTATTCCTTTGTATCTCTCTAGCCTCTTTTTCTGGATCATAAGATCCCTGACTGCTTCTATCATCCTCATCAAGTTTTACTGCTTTTCCACCTTCCTCATCACTTTCACTTTCTGTGGCACTTCTTGTCTTAATCCAACGACGTTCATATCTCTCTAGCCTTTCTCTCTTCTTCCTTGCACATTTTGTCTCATATAATATGATCCAAAACTGGTAATCTTCTTTGTTCTCAATCCTTTGCCTATCAAATTCTTCATGTCTCCTATTTTCTTCTTCTTGAATCCTCTTATTTGGAATTTCTTGTTCTAAATAAGAAATCAATCTCTCTGCCTCTTCACTAGTTAATGCATGAGTTGCTTGTTTTGCATTTTCTAATGCTAGTGATTGATTTTCAACAATATCAGGTTGGTTTGGTTCAGCCATCTCTTAATCTTCTTCTCTTTGCAAATTTTCTTTATTTTTTGTTTTGATTAAAAAGTAATTGCATATCAGTTTCTTATCCTTTTGTAAAGAGGTTAGATTAACCATAAATTTCCATTTATGGCGCATGGTTAAACTTCTTGTCCCTTGGCAGACCACGCCTCATCAGTGTCAAGAGTCAAGACACAATTTTTCAAAATACATCATTATTAGCCGTATCATCATCTCTTAATTGCATACAACATTATCTTTAAAACAAGGGGGTTTCCTAATTTGAAGGCCATAACTGTAGCATAATGGTTCACCAAGGTTCACAAGTTTGGCTCATGTATCATGCCATATCTCAAGTACCTGACCTATGGGTGGGACTTGGGTTGGTTGGAAGGGTTAAAAGGGTTACTCATCATAGATAATAATGGCTCATGATTCATAAAATAAATATAATATATATTTTCATTATTAGATTAGAAGATAATATCTAAAATTACTCTAAATAGATAATAATGTCAATTATAAAAATAGTTTTATATAGCTATATCATTTCTTAGGGTTGGGTGGGTTGCTTGGGCTAGAAACATTTGTGCCGATGCTTTCCCAAATTTAACTCGGGTTTATAAAATTTATGATCAAGCTTGCCCAAAGTTTTGAAATACATTGCCCATGTTCTCCTAACGATCGGGTTGGGCATGGGTTGGGTAGGTTAACCCAACCCCTAGTTAGTAATTCTCTGAATCATTCCTGAATAATTTGCGAACGTATCCGAACTGACTGAATCCGAATGATACTTCCGAACTATTTGAACTCTGAAACTAGTTCCCGGATTATATGGACCTCACAAATGATTCGTGAACGTATCCGAACTGACCGTATCCGAATGATATTTCCAAACTAGAACTCCCATAGGTAACTCTCTCACCAAAGTTCTATTGGTTGGTTTTGTTTGATTTTGTATATACTTTATATTTAAATAAAATTATTGGTAGTTGTTTAACCAGTGTTTTATGTGTTGATTTTTGTTTAAAATTCTATAAGTTTTATAATACATTTATGCGATTAAATTGTTTATTTCATGTTAAATAATCATGCTAAAATGTTTTTTTCCATCTTATAAATCATATACAAATCAAATTAGTCTCATAATAAGGTCATAATACTTATCAATTTATCATATATGTTAGCCGAATTTTAAGTGCCGAACTCACATTTATAAAACGAATATGCACGTATGTATGCCGTTCCGAGCTACTGTCCGAACAACGAACATATATTAGATCGGATTCGATAGGAGCTGACTAAAATATGGATTAATAATAATTTTCACGTAAGACAATTGCAAAACATAGTTTGGCTAACTCTGCCTACGTAAAAGAGTGGTCAAGATTTGTCATTCCTCAATTGATATGTTATGTGAGAAGAAGGTGATATATAAGATTGAGGTATAATTCAAATCTATTAGATTCATTCCATTTACAACTGGATGCCATGAAAAAATTTGACGTGTTGTTATTATTATTACAGGCAAGGGATACATTTACATTGACCACACTTGCGCAAATAGCTCACTTCGCAAATGATTGGTGTTGCATGTACTGTCAAAAATGCAACGAGGAATTTGAGGAAACAAGGCACCAAAAGCAGTGTCCGAAGTATTTTGGATATAGTAACTTAGATCCGATGTAATACTTATGTTTTTTTTTTCATGTAGAGCATTATCTCATTATAAGTAATGAACCTAAATAAAAAAGTGTTTGGAAGTTAAGATTATATTTCTTTCGTTTGAGAAAATCTCTGGAGGTAAAATATTAAAGGAAAAAACAAAGAAAAAAAGAGAGGAAAATCCCACCTATTTTTATGACAAACACATATTAAATCATAAGTAGTTGATAAGTATTCGGGACACAAATTATACGATATATTAAAAATGAACCAACACCATGGCCCGTGCCGTAACGGCACGGGTTAAGGGCTAGTCTCCCTTATAAAGCATATAGTTTAACTTGTTAAAGAGCGACCATGATTCATTCTTGGGAAAGCTAAATCTACGGCTATAAGATGATCAGTTTAATTAACTTTCAATAATAAATGTTCTATTAATATTTCGTAATAAATGTTTGTTTAATTATTCAAATAAATACACTTTCATTAATACAGTACATAATAAATTTATTTTATGCTAAATCAGGTGACACTAATGGTGGTTTTGATGGTGGGCGGGGGTGGTGGATCAGCGGTGGGTGTTAGTGAGAATGGTGGAGTGATGACGTTAATGATGGTGGTGGTGGAAGAAGTAGTGGTAGTGGGATGAAAAAGGTGTCCTAAGATAGATAAATTAATTAGTTACCATTGGTTTATTCTTTTTATTTGATACAATATTCATTTTTAAATTAGTTTTTATTTAATTTTTTAAATGAAAATAAATATTATAGGCCAGATTTTTATCGGGTCGGGACAGGAAAAACGATGAACGGTTGAATACCAAACCAGAACGCTCTGGATTCATTCTTGGGAAAGCTAAATCTACGGCCGAATGATGATTAGTTTACCTAACTTTCAATAAAAAATATTTTATTGATATTTCATAATATTTTTTTAGCTAATCAAATAAATATATTTCATTAATACAATACATAATAAACTTATTTTATATTAAATTAACATTATTATGGAAGTTGTGGTTGATTTTTTTAATTTGAAAATAAGATGGTTATTAACACAAAAGAAATAATTGTACAGGCTAACCATAATTTTTTTCCGAAAAATAACCCGAGAAAAACCCAGCGATGATAGGGATAGTAAAGGTTATCAGTTGATCCCTCTATATGTTTCACCCGGTGATTTTTTCGAGACAAATTTTTTGGTCAACCTAGAAATTCTGAAAAAAACATAACAATTAAAAAATATGGGGAAAAATTGTCACTTTATATAGAGCCAACAAAAGAATGACAAGGGTTTTAAATTGACATAATTTTTTTACTTACTATGGAGGCCGTGCCGTTATGACACGGGTGAAGTTCTAGTTGTATATATTATTTAATTTTAATTAGTTAACAAATGGGCCATATCCTGAACTGCAACATGGTTTGGCTCAGACATCATGCCATATCTCAATACCCTGGTCCCTGAGTCCTGACCAACAACTAATTAATCAACTAATGTCAAACAAATCAGGTCAAACATAGGTCAAGCAAATCAGGTCCCTGAAAACTTTAATCCAACAAGTACCCTACCAGAATCTATCCTTACCCACCACTATGTCATAATGACGTGATAAACCTAGGTAAAATGACATTATGGTTAATTAAAATTAATAATATGATTTCAGGTGATTTTTCACGGCTATGGTTGGAAACGGAACAAAGCTCTCTTCTGAGAGCTTCTGGCTCACCGGGATATATTTCAACCAATAGGATTTTTCCATTATTTGACCCCTCAAAAACTACGTCCGGAAACACCATCATCCAGAAACACCACCTATTCTAATTTTCTCTTTCGCCTCCTCTCTATTTCTCGCTCTTTCTTCCCCTCACCGTTACTTCTCCATTCTCTCTTTCTATTTTGCAGATTTTAAATCATGAAAGGAAGCTATTAGCGAAATAGAAAAATCAATAAAAATATTGATTCCTTCAGGTATACTATACCATACACCCTACCCTTTTTCTCTTACCTTTTTTTTCTTTCTGAATCAATGAACCCTAACACTTTTGGTCTATTTTTCAGATACGAGTTTTCATTGATCTTGATAAACAAAGAAATCCAATCTTTTATTGGTGTTAAGACACTGGGGGAAAAACCTCTGCCGAATCAGTCGAGTTAATCAATCCAGTTCATCTTCCTAAATCTCTAAGAAAAATCTCTTTGAACATTTTGTTCCGACAAGGTAAACTCAATTCATGTTTCTCTAATATCTTAATTTATTAACCATGATTATAGATCATCTTGAATCCGTCTGCAGCTGTATTGTTTTTCTGTTTGCTACTCGCTTTTGGAATATTTTCTTTGTTATTGTTTCATTAATGTTTCTTTGTTGTTTTTTCACTGATTCCAATTTGTCTTAGTTGTTCAAAATTTTCTACTTGGTCAAAGATTTTATGCTATAGCTGACCTATTTGGATTGTTGATGGATTGGATTGTAGATGGAGTAGTAAATTGGTGAGGATAAAGATAATCCAGTGAACCATGATAAGGGAACTTGAATTTACTTTATACGGCTGTGTTAAGAGAACTTTAATTTTGATTTTTGAATACTCCAAGTGTATGATCATAAACCAATTTAGAGAGAGTTCGTCTAGAGCATTCTCTGATAAATTCTAATAATAAGATTGTAATTTTGGGTTTGGGTTCACATGGATGATTAGTTTACTTATGATTTCATTATTGAATTTGGTTAGACAATATTAATTTTGTGACAGAAATTGTGGAATTTGGTTTAGGTTGAGTTAAATTTTGTTACTAGTGGTTTTTTTTATGGATTTAGGAATTATCTTCTGTTGCTGTAAGTGATAGGTGTCTAAAACACCTAATTCTAGTATCGGTTTCTTACATTTTTCTAAGCTATTTTCCTTGTAAAATTGTATATTACGTTTGTTTTTTTATGTTTTCAGGAACTTTAGTATGATTTGGCATAAATAAAGAAAAATAGAGATCTAAAGCATTGCTCTGAATCATTGGCGATGTTGGTTACAAAGCATAGGGAGAATCAGACTGTAAGAACAAAGACAGCCATTGAGGTTCAATTGGCATTGCGGGAGTAGCTATCTATCTTTCCAGTGCTAGGTAAAGCAAGCCCATTAAGACAACACATTCCAATAAAGGAGAATGTTCTACAAGACCTTGTGATGTTGGCATGTGGGTTTGCTAGAGGGCAATACAAGGAAATGAAGTTAGGTTTCCTTTGAAACCAAAATTCAGTTAGCAGAGAAGACCCAAGTCGTTGTTCCAGTTGCCGTCGACCGAGCCTGCAGATTGGCTACCGTCAGTTCTAGCCACAGATCAAGGGTGTTACACAGTGAGTTATAATCTCATACTGGTGAGAGACTACAGAGTCAGTGTTCGAAGTTTGAGGGTCTTGGCCGAGAGCAAACAGGGTGAAGAATCTTCTTACTGCCATCGATGATTGTCACATGAGATTCATTGAAGATATGAGCTGAGAAAATGAATACAAATCATTGTTGTTGCTTCTATGGTTTCGATTGATGTTCATGGGAATGATGGGTTAGCATCAAATACGAGCTTGAATGATCTGAGTTCATGTTTACAGCCATTGATATTGAAATTTTCTGTCATACACAAGAATGAGAGAATGCTGCAGATTAATGTAACAATGAGCTCTTGAATGAAATGAGAACTATGGGTTTGTGTGTGTGATTGCAGGGAAGGAGATAGAGATGTCAAGGAAATCAACATGGAGTGTATCTCTGAATCAAAAACAAATTGCACACATGGTGTTTGTATAAAAGTCCGAACGAATATTTTCTGAATTTTTAGCTGCAACTAGCTTACTTTCTCCAAGTGTTTTAATGAATTTGTGGTTAGTTCAAGAATGAAGATGGAACTGAAGGTGAGTCGAGAGGTGAAATTAGGGTTTTGAGATTGAAGAACTGAGTGATGCTAATGGACTAAGTGGTTGTGTTTGAGGTGATGCTGTTGCCAGGGATTGGCATATATGAAGTGAGATAGAGCTGGCAGTTCAGGCCAGGTGTTGCAATAGTGGAGAAGATAAAAATGGATGAATGAGGTAGTGGTGTATGCAGGTCAGAGCTGCAGTTTCTGGTGGTTGCGATGGCCTGGTGTTGTTATATTACAGTGGAAGCTATGGTGGAGAATTGAAGCTCAAGTTGAGTTAGTATGGCAGTGGCTTGAGCAAGAATCTGAGGAGCTTAAGCTGAAGTTGGATTGAATCTAAGCATATGTATGAGGTACTATATTCTGTGCAGTGACTGAGCAGGTGGGAGTTGTGTTGGCTTGTTGGTGGTTGAATGGAGGAGATGACACTGCAGGGGAGATGGAAAGTTGTGCAACTGTGATGGGTGATTGCATGTTATGAACTACAAGGGATGTGGTGCTGCGTCGAATGGTGGTGCTCAAGACTAATGAGTCGGTTCTGGTTGGCGCTGGAACAGTGAGCTGGTATGTGGAAGTCGTGACCGAGATGAAATGCAGAGTTATGGCCGAGAATATGTGATGTTAAATAGGTATGGGTGTGTGTTGAGAGCGAGTATTGCAGTTGCAGATGGAATTTTGGTCTGGTGGTTTGGATAGTTTGGGGCAAGAGCTGAGTCAGAGATGGCTGTTATCAGGGAAGAGGGAATTGTTGCTGTCAGTACTAAGTCAATGAAGATGCATCTATGTACAGGTGAACCATGGGTCTTGTAGCTGTTCAAGGAGAGGGTTCAGGCTATGTGTTGCTGCTGGATTTAGGTATTGCAAGTGGTAATGCAAATAGAAGCGTTGGATTATGAGCTGCAGATGGGTGAAGGTTATGGAACTGTGAAGGGGTAAGTTGCTATAACTGGTTGTAGAGTTGGAGCTGTGAAGCTACAGGGTTGCAGGTGCAGCGAGTCGTGATGGAGATGGCAAGTGAATTGCAATGGATGAAGTTTGGAAATTACCCAAAACTGTCAAAACTCGACTGGAATTGGTATTGGCCGAGTCGACTCGGTGATTTGGGATCCAACTCACCGATCCAGGAATAAGTTATGGACTTGGTTCTGTTTTATTGGGCCTGACTCATGGGCTCTGTTCGGGACTGATTTGGTGCGACTTAAGTTTAGAATTCAGAGAAGAGAGGGTATATAAGGGTCTCATATTCTATTCCATCTTTTATCTCTTAGCATCTAGAACTACTACTTAGGCCTAGGGTTTAGAAACATGGAAACCCTTCTTTTTATCCTTGTTATGAACTCCATGAGCATGAGCTAATTTTATTATTGGTGATGGATTGATTTGATTTCACATAACATGTTTCTTGTTCAATAAATTAGTTTTGTCTCATATTATCGTTTATGTTTCACCATTAATATTGTTGCATGATTGAATGTTAGTTTTGTCAAGTTGCAAATTGGTAGAAGTCACATGCATATCTTTTGCTAGATTAGGGTTATTATACGAAAAAGTGATAATTCCTGATTGCAAGTAGCACAAATATGGTTATTGCTTGTAGTGATATATCCTAGTAACCATATGTGAACCATAACCTTTGTTAAATCGTATTAGTGCTTTTACACGTTCGATTGCTTTGATTGGCCTGATTTCATAGAACTTAATGCATCTAGGGAATTAAACCTAATTAGTGCTTTTACACGTTAGGTTGTTCTTTTAGATAGAACTCATACTCGCATCTTTTAATGTGTTTGTTGATGACAAGAGGAAATTAGCGGGATATTCTTGCGATCAAGGTATTCTAGGGCCATTGATAAAATAGAGATTAAATATCAATTCTAATTATTGTTTTGAAAGCATGTTTGTGAATGAAGATGAATTCTTAACCAATATATTTTCTACTTGATTTATTTTTTTAATTGCTTTTATTTTCTTTACTTTATTAAAAACCAGAAAAATCCCCTCTTGTTAATTTTAGGAAACCGAAACATTTGACAACGAAAGCCTCTCTGTGGATACGAACTCTTTCTTATCACTACTACATTTATTTTAGTGAAGCAAGAAAGTGAAATTATATTTGTGTCGGCTGACAACCGATCAGTAAGGAGTATAAGTTGCATTGTAGATTAAGTCAGCGTTGTTATAGAGCCGGAAAGGAGAATTTGTTGTTGTATTCTCTCGATTTTGTTTTTCTTCACTTTGCAACGGTGTTCTATCATGCTAAGCAACTGGTTTAACAGGGAATAAGACGTATTTGAAACTCGGTGTTCGACCAGCAACGCACGTGCAATCAACTTGCATCCTATTAGAGAACCTACTCATCCCTACCTCCACATACAACAAATGGCATCGTTTGACTCCTCAGAAGATTTGGCAATCACCAAAGCATGGGCAGTCGAAAGTCGAGTTGTAGATCGCTCCTCGGCCGAGACCTTTTGGGCGAAGATACATAAAAAATTTAGACAAGATTATGGGAACCCGAAAAGAAGAAGTATTCAACAAATCAGGGATAGGCACAACATCATCCTAGATACGGTAGCTGGGTTTTTTAAAATCAAACACCGGATATCGCATGCAAGCCACCATAGCTTGTCCCCTGTACAACTTGTACGTATCTTTAGGGTTTATTCGGCACAATGCTTTTTTCAACTTATATGTAACCAAATAAGTTTGTGTATTGTTTTTGTAGCACGAAGCCGCGAAAGCGCGCTACTTAGAGGAAAAGGGGGAAGCATTCACATTTGATGAAATTGTTTACTTCATAGTATTCATATTTTCGGAGTACCACCAGCTGCAGAGTATCACGAGAACTCAATGGTGGGTGAATTGGATTTCATACTCTTATTTGGCATTGCAATCGTTTAATTCACTGCATTGCAGTTTGTGTAATCATCCTGTGGAATCCAGTAATCATCTATTCCTTGAATGTGGTTATGCTAGATCTATTTGGATGGTTTTAAATATCAATATTACCTTTGGTGCATGAATTTCTAGATATGAGATTAATAAATTGCTAATGGTTTCAGTTTGGACTTTTTTTTTAAGCATTAGTTTGGATTATTTGATGTTCAAAGATTTTTCAGAACATTAACTCCAAATAGGACAATGTCAATAGATGGCATTAATAAACTTGTGTCTCCTGGAACTAATTTGTTTGTTCTACATTTTGATGCTTCTTTAAGTCAGATTCATTACATGGTGGAATAGGGCTAATAGTGAGGAATTGTGCAGGTAGATGCTTTCGGGTGCAAGGATAATGCTTCAATGGAGGAATGAAGATGGGAGTTGAAGATGAGGAGCTGGAATGTAAGGCTATGATGGCAGCTATTACTCTGACACCCTCTAAGAACTTTAATTATGTTATCTATGAATCAGATTGTGAGGCTTTAATGAAATCCATCAATGGTCAAACCTATTATGTTCATTGGGTGAATCAAGCTTTGGTTTTAGATATTAATTCTAATTGGATAGAACACACAACTAGAGCAATGTGTTTTAATTCACTTAATTCTAATTGGGGCCCTAGCTTCTTTCAGTTCTTACGATTTTATTTTTCAACTGTACAAACACGTTCTCCACTTTTTACAAAGTTAGTTTTTTACTTTAGTACCATTATAACAACTACAGCAACACGTACTCCGCTTTTTAGCTATCATTTTGATTTAATTTCTGAATTCGGGTACGAACAAAAGAATTTTTTTAGGATGGAATGAATATTAGTTGCATTGCACTCCGGTCTTTTAGAGCCGTCAAAGCAGAAAATTATGCACCAGGATAACAAGATTTGACTGAGAAAATTCTTCACATAGAAGGATCTTTACCTTCTTGTTTTTCCAAATTATTTACCATATACACTTAAGTATTTTGCCAAATTATTTATTAGGAAAAATATTTCCAAATTTCCATTTACCCTCTGTGTCCATCTCTCTCGTCTTAAATCATTTCATGTTTATACTCTTAAATCTTCTAACCTCCCCCTAGAAAACGAAACAAGTGGTTTACTTTGATCATCTGATTCATCTCTGAATAAACTATATATTCCCATGTCAGTTTTGCTTTGCGCAATAATCGGATCGACCGTGTAAGTAATTATTTTCAGTACTGCTTTGTTAACTGAGATTGTAACTCTAATGATCATAGTAGGGTAAATATTTTCTTCACATGCAACTGTAGGAAGCTAACCTCTGATTACTTGTATGATTCATATATGATAACTGAACTCATGTTGTGATTTGTGATTACTCTTTGTGTACATATTAGTATTTGCAATGATATTTCGTAGTTTTATTCGGACCACAATAGTATTTTCACAAGATGTTCACAAGTTTTTTCTCCGTCCAGGTATCTGAGAATTCATAATGGATCCTAGAGTAATGGATAAATCTTGGATGTATACCGATAGAACCAAACCGCGTTATAAATACAGAGTCGATGCATTTATAAAGTTTGATACTCATACATACCAACAGGATATTGCGAATGGGAAACGGAAACCATACGACAAGAGCAAAGTTAAGTTGTTATGTCCATGTGTGAAATGTCTCAACCTCTACGCGCACAAGGCAAGTAAAGTTAAGTGTCATTTATATTCTTCTGGATTCATTCAAAATTATGCGGTATGGACTAAGCACGGAGAAGGAGATGAGTCATCAATGTGGACACTTCTGGATGGTAATGGAAGTGACAGTCTGTACTCTGATGAACCAACGCATGCTGCAGAGACTAGAGAAATGGTTAGTGCTTTATTAGAAGATAACTTTTCAAAGGATTCTAAGAAGTTGAAACGGATACTCGAAGATGCTGGGAAACCCCTATACGAAGGATGTGTCGATTTTACAAAGGTATCTGCAATGTGTGAATTGTTTAACCTGAAGAGCAAGCACGGAGCTTCCGACAAGTTATTTAATGAACTTTTACCGCTGTTAAAATCCATGGTCCCTCCAGGAAATTAGATGATGAAAAGTACATATGAAGCTAAGAAGGTTATGAGAGATTTGGGTTCAGGTTACGAAAAGATACATGTATGCATCAATGACTGCATTCTATATAGGAAGGATTACAAGGATCACATCAAGTGTCCCACCTGTGGGGAATGAAGATGGAAAGTTGACGACACCACCCACGAGGTTTACGAAAAAATTTCGGCAAAAGTCTTGTGGTATTTCCCAATTATCCCAAGACTGAAATGACTCTTTCAATCAAAGAGAATTGTCGAATATTTATTATGGAACGACACCAGAAAGAAAGAAGAGGGTGTTTTACGGCATCCGGAAGACTCACCAGCATGGAAAAATATAGTTGAAAGATATCCCGTAATTCGTGATGATCCTCAAAATCTGCGGCTAGGCATTTCGGCTGACGGGGTTGACGTAAACAAAGGAATGCAAAAACAGCACAGTGTGTGGCCAATTCTGACAGTGACTTACAACCTTCCGCCAGAGTTGTGTATGAAGAGAAAGTTCACCATGCTGTCATTAATTATCGATGGGACGCCTTGTAAGGACATTGATGTTATGTTACAACCGTTTGTCGAGGATCTCAAGGAATTGTTTGAGGGAGTGCAATATTTTGATACGCTGAAACAGGAGATGTTTACTCTACGTGTGGTTGTTTTATGGACAATAAATTATTACCCTGCTCTCGGTACACTGTGTGGCTGCCCTTACCAGGGACGAGACGCCTGTAAGGTGTGTGGGAGAAATTATTACTATGTCAGGCTAAAACATTGTATAAAAGAGGTTTATACCGGGCATAAAAGATACCTACCATACGATCATCCATTCAGAAATCCTAAGGGGTTCAACGAAAAAGATGAAATTGAAGAGGATCCGGAACTTATGACCCCATCACAAATATACAATGAGGTAAAGTCAATAAATAATAAATGGGGAAAGGGACAGAATAATATTGTGGTGGAATTCGTGCAGGATAATCCTGGAAGAGGTGGAAAGATGAAGAGAATCGAAAAGACCATCGACCCAAAAAAGGGGAAAGGGAAGGGGAAGGAGAAGGAGACCGAAAGGCGCTACTGAAAAAAGTTCAATATATGGTTCCGGCTCCTCCTCTACTGGCAGTATCATGTTTTCCACCATTGCATAGATTTCATGCACGTCGAAAAGAATGTATACGAGAGTATCGTTGGAACATTGTTAAACAATGATTTTAAGTCGAAAGACCACCTTGCTGCTCGAATGGACCTGAAGGAGATGGGTTTTAGAGACGAGTTGCAACCTCGGGAAAATGGCAAAAGGGGATATATACTATAGGCAGTATGTCACTCATTAATCCTGGAGGAAAATGACAAGTTCTATGCAACATTATCCGAGATAAAGGTTCCACAAGGGTATTGTTCAAACTTTTCAACACTGGTGAATCGAAAAGATCGAAAGCTTATCGGACTAAAATCGCATGATTATCACATGCTAATGCAATATTTTTTGCCCTTTGTGATTAAATCAATTATGCCACAGCCAACAAGATATGCTATTATCAGGTTTTGTTTCTTTTTCAGGGAAATATTTATCAAAAAAATCAAGGTGGCAGAGCTAGAAAAATTGCAGTCGGATCTCGTTGTGACGTTGTGCTTGCCCGAGAAATACTTTCCTTCATCCTTTTGTCGACATAATGGTTCATTTAACTGTGCATCTTACCAGGGAAGTGCAAATTTGTGGTCCTGTATTCTTTCGATGGATGTATCCGTTTGAAAGGTGCATGAAGGTCATTAAAGGGCATGTGCGAAACAGAAACAGACCTGGAGGAAGCATTACTGAAGGGAACCTTGTGGAAGAGACAATTAAGGTTATCAGTGAGCACCAACAAAGCATGAATGATACAGTCGGAATTCCATCAGACAAACTCAACACATCTGACACTGGCGAAGATTCTTATTCTTTCAGGGGAAAACCAATGTCAAATCCTAAGTTTCCTCGTGTTGATAAGGATCTGTTTGATAAAGTGCATTTCTATGTATTTCAGAATTCTCCTGAAGTTGATCCTTATGTTGAGTAAGTATAACTAGATCTAACCAAATAACCTCATTTTTTATTTAGTTTTTGATTCCGTGTTCAAATTTCTGTAAAGATAATAACATTAATCATTGCACTGTCCAGCCGACACCAGAATTTTTTGAAAGATAAATATCTTGGTATGAGTCATAGATAGCTAGATCAAAAACATCGTGAAGAGTTCGCCAAATGGTTACAAAAAGTGGTAAGAGTTTGCAGAAAATGTCACTCTTGCTATGTAACTTTTGCGTTGAGACGAAGGCTAATCCTTATAATGTATTTCAGGTTGAGAGTGAGTGGGCAGACTCTAGGGAAAACTTCAATCAGGACTTAAGGTGTCTATCAATCCCACCTAATGCACAAGTAGAGACATACGAAGCATATCACATCAATGGATACCTGTTTCGCACAAAATCTCATGATGGTTCCGTTAACCAGAATAGCGGGGTTTACATAGAGGAAACTAACACGCACATTAGACAAGCGGGGATTACCCTTAATCTGGAGGATTATTATGGTATTTTACAAGAGATATGGGTGCTAACATATAATTCGCTGAAAGTGCCACTTTTCAGGTGTAAATGGGTTACCAAAGTAGGGGTCTCAAAAGACAAACTTGACTACATTTTGGTTGAGATTGATAAGTTGGGGATCCAGGATGATCCTTTCATTGTAGCCTCCCAATCTAAGTAGGTATTTTATGTGCCAGACCAGGAAAATAAAAAATAGCCTATTGTGTTAGGTGCACCTACCCAAATCTGGAAATATGCTGGTGATGAAGTCGATGAGGAATTCAGTACGACAATTATTTGTCGGAATGAGTATAAATTGCCAAAGATAGATAAACTTAACTTGCAAAGGAAATCCAGGGATGATTACTATCGGGACGACATTAAGGGTAGAAATGCAAGGAAATAACCAGCACTAACATCAGTCCTTGTTTCTCAAACGACTGCATCTGAGCAACCATTTCCAAAGACTAAGCGACAAGCCAGGATAAAATGCAGTTTTTTGGATTTTTCTGTTAACTAGAGAATGAATGTATGGATTGTTGAAAAAAAATTGATTCTTAAATCATGGTGGGGTTTTGTATGCAGATGGGTTTTAGCAATGTTGGATGAGTTTGGATTTGGCTATACTGATTGTTGAATTAATATTCTGTCATGCTAGGATTAGTAGTAATAGTACTAGGCTTGCACATAGATTTTTTTTTGGAATTGGGCCTAAAATAGTCTTTGAATTAATCTTACTCAAGCAGCATTTTATAAACTGGAGTAATACCCACCATTTTAAACAACATTTTATATACCCTATTGATTCATTAATTCAGTCATGCCTACCCATCTCTACTTAATAATCATTGGAACTTTAGAATCATTCACCAAAAACATTGCTTGTTTGTACATTTACTGTATTCAATCCATTACTACTGAAATCAAAAGAGCAAGAAAAACTGACACATTATGTTCAAACCCTTCAAACATACATCCATCACAAGTTTAATACTACTGAAAATTCAAACAACGGGAAGAACCCAACTAGTTTAATTACATCTAAAGAAGGACAAAGCAAACAGAATACGACTTCTAAATACCCGACAGGCTACCAGTGCCATTGCAACTTTCCTTTTACAATCAAAATTCAAAGATGCAAATTATTAATCTAATTGACATAAAAAACCGTCCGCATCAACTTTCAAAATACATGGAAACTTACCATCTTTCGCACCAATATCAGGAAGAGTAAAAGGAAGGAAAATTACCAGAAAAGTTATTTTGCAAATAACTTGTTGATCATTTTCAGTATTTATGCAATACCTAAAAATCTAGCCTTTCCTGGTAACTCTGATGAGCTTACCACACTTCATCCTCATCAGTATCCAGACCCTCTTCACCATAGTCCTCGCTATCATATGGTGCATGAGAAGTCCCACTGGATGATGATTCATCATCACTATCATTATCACTTTCTTCCCTTTCTTCCTCACTTGACTCATCATCGAGATCAGCGATTCGATGACTCACCTTCACTGCAATAGGTTCACCCTCACTCATGGTGCGAGCAAAAATCTTGGGATTGGCAAGTTCATATTCAAGTCGCCTTCTCGCTTTCTCATCATGATAAGAATTCATCCTTTGCTTGTCCTCCGCAGCATCCGAATCAAGGTCACTGGTATCTACTTCCTCCACTTCATACTCATACCCTTCTGAGGCATCAGAATTACTTTCTGTTGAATTGCCATACTTTGGGGTCTTGGCATGCTTCTCATCCTTTTCCTCATCCTTCCGTTCTTGCCATTCTAAGAACTTGGGTAGCCATGCATTGTAGAGAGCCTCAAATCTCCTTTTCTTCCGCTCCTGAACAGCCTCTTCTGCCTCTCTTTGATGAGTTTGCTCTTGAATCCGATGATCAATTTCAGACTGTGCATCTTCTCTCAACTGTTGCAATTCCTCTATGCTCAAAGAAGGGAGAATTGACTTGGTTTGTGCAAATTCATGTGTTACTAGTGGTGCATTTGGAAGATTTTCGATGGAATTGGTTGAATTCTGGGAACGATCAGCCATACTCTCAATTTAGTTTGCTAAACCTAAACCTTTCCTCTTTTGTGAAAGATCTCTCTGAAAATGGTAATCTCTCTTCTAATTAACCTCTCAAATACCCTATTGTGCCAATTCAATTCCATTTATGGCGCTTAGTTAGCCATCATGTCACTTTGTTAACTACGCCCATTCAAAGCCATCCGTGTCCCCTTCACTCTAATAACCATCATTACCCTATGAAGACCTATATTCAACACCTAATTCCCATTAAGACTTTTACCCTCTTTGGAACTGCCATTAAGGGCGTATCTGGTGGGTCACCAAACTTTTATGAAAATCTTTGGGGTTTAATTAACTCTTTATGTTTTATGCATACTAGGCGATGGAAGCACCAGTTGGGAGGCTTCATTGCAACCTGCTACATGTCTTAAGGTGTTAGCTTGTATACACCACCTAGTATTACATGTCACACTACATGTAGGATGTTATGTAGAAATAACACCTCTAGCTTCCAAACCATGCAATTCAACACCCACTAGCTTTAGGTGTTAATCTCATCTTAAGCTTACTATTGCTTCAGTAGCTTAGCTTATACAAGGTGCTTGGTGTAACAAGGTGCTTATGCAAGGTGCTTGGTGTAATATCCCATGCATATTATAACAGGCCACACTTTGATTTGGCGTGTTTATTAAAATGTTAAGTAGCTGAACCATTTTAGTGTTTTCAAAACACCCTATAGACACGTCTAAAGATGGGAAGATTGGTGGATTGATACGTTACCTAACTTCTTTGAGGTCATGCGTTCTAATATTGCGTTCGAAAGCTTTTTATTAATTTTTTTAGAAGGATGGGCTTGTTCAGAAGGATGACAGCGTCTTCTGCTACACGTTTTAAGGTAATTGGGCTTCCAATTGCCACTTCAAGCCCTTCTCTGATGAAAATAGTTGAGGGAAGCTGCGGTTCGGTACTGGGTTTCGACTTCGGGTCACGGGTAGCCCGCTTAGAGAGTCCGCTTTCCAAATAGCTTCCAAGTGTTTGCTGCCGCCTCTGAACGACCAATAAGTTGGGGTGGCATTCAATAGGTCTTTGTATGCATTCAGTAGGTATGTGCCTCCCCGATATCTCAACTAATTGATCTCGAGGATTGAAAAATGATGGGTGAGATGTGATAACTGTTGGTATTCTCGTCCATAAGGCATGTTTGGAAGAGATCAGTTATAATTTCCGGAAGAGATCAGTTATAATTTCCAATTCTGTAACTCTTTCAACTTCCACATTCCATATCCGCAAAATCCCTTCAGTGTTCCAATTGTTGAAGCTATGTCTAAGCGAGGTTATAATGCATATCTAAATCTGAATGATCACCCGGCCATGTCTACAAATCAGGAATCCATGGGTAGACCAGAGGAAATGAAGGCTAAGATGAATATGCAAGAAAACCAGGTATTGATTTTTGATAATCATGGAAGAATTGTTGGGTTCAAGGTGTTGAAAGTTAATAAAGGAGATAAAACACTTAATAGTTTTTTGGTTTGTGAGTTTATTCATGTAATCCGTAATGATAATCAAGTGGAAGACGTTGTTGCCAAACATGTCAGGCAGACAACAATGCCAATATTATCTGTTGAAAACCTTAACCCAGTCTTTTGTGAGCTTCTGGCAAAAGATCACAATCCTGGCTAATAAATATAAAATTCTCTTTATCAAAAAAAAAAAAAAGGTGTTAAAAGTGAATTTCATAGTTGTAATTGGCTTTATTAGTAACTGTGATGGTGTTATTTGTAGGAGCGGAATATCACAGCAAATGATAATTTACGAAATTATGGAGAGAAAATACATCTTGCGAGCAAAGAATATTTTGCGAGCAAAGGAAATCACGAGAAAAGCAAAAGAAGTTCGCGAAGTGAACTTACGAAGGTTCGCAAGATAATTCTCAAATCCGAAATGGCGGGAGAACACAACTGTCATATTTGGTAAGATCATATAAATAGCCATTTAGGCATGAGAAGTAGAGGAGGCCTTTGTGAAGGGAAGGATAATTTTAGGAGGAGAGAGAAAAATGTTAGGAGAGATTTATTTTCTTTATGTAGTTGCAGAATAACCTACAACTACACCCTCAATAGAATTAGTAAAAACTCAAGAAGTTCTTGATGATGAATAACAATTTTCTTATTAATGTCCTCAATTGATTACAAAGAAGTATCTAAATGGAATTAGAATAGTTACAACTTTCTCTATTCTCTTTCCTAAGATATTTTCTCACACTCACTAAAAGAACCTCCTGAATTTTACATTTGAACTCCTATTTATAGTAAAATTTATACAGCTGTATATGAGTTGCGAAGTATCGCAACTCATACTCGCAACATTATTCTATCCTCGTAAAACTTCATATTTCTCCGCGCTACTTCTATCATCGTATCATTTTATAACTCTTTTATCCTTTATTTACTACGATACTCGTGAACTATTATCTTGCGATATTCAGTACCTACATCTTGCCTCTTCTCATGTCAATTCTACGAAGAAGAAATGTCATGAGAATCCCTATTCTCGTAAATTTAGTATAGTTATTACCACCCACCAAGTTCGCAACACGTCTTTTTACTTTTCCCTTATCTTTTTGACACGTTTCTTCGTAACCGTTCTTTTCAACCGTTCACGCTTACTCGTATTAATGAGTTTTTATCTTCATCAAACTCTCTCTATTTATAAATATTCACCTTTGTTTTTGCTTTTTATTCTCTTATCTTATTCATCTTCTTCACCACTTCTGCCTCTGCAATCTTTTTTCCTTTCTATTTTCCTTCTTATTTTCAATGGCACCAAAGAAGAAAACTATTGAACAGATTAATGCGGAACTTGCTGATAGGGACCTTATTCTCTATGAAATTGAAGGTTATGATAATAAATCTTCTCTCTGTGTGAATCTCTTTACCAACTATGTTTGGGATGATCAGAAAATTTTAATCTCACGAGGTCAAATCCTCGCAGGTCTTCCTCTTCCTCTTTATGATGTTAACTTTACTCTATTCTATGAAATTATTTCCCACCCCAATTTTTCTTGTGCCATTTACCAATTAACTGGTGATTGTATTCGCCTCTTAGTTGAATTCGCAAATCATGCGGCTTTTGGGAAATCCTTGTATTCAGTTGATCTTAGGAAACCTGGATTTGAAGATATGGAAATTGTTGCTGCGAATTATACAGTTGAGGGTTTCTTCAAAAATTACACACTAATTCCTGCGAGGAAAGAAGATAATCGTTGGGGTGTTCGTCTTCATCGTAAAGCTAATATTGCAGCAGATGATCTTTTCATGCACGATATTGATTATGCTTCAGGAAATAATAAGACACCTCGTCGTTCTAATGATGAAGATTGGTATAAGTACCCCTTAATATTATCGGGTTCTTATATTTTTGGGATAGTAGAACTTCCTGCAAACCTTCGTAACCGCCATTATCAACCTTGGGTTTTTAGAAATGTATGTACTTCCATCTCCTTATCTTTTTGTTACCCTTTAATTTCAAATGAGGTAAGAAACACTGTTGTATTTTTCTAAACAATATATTGTTGCCTCCGTTTCTTCGGGCAATTGTTTCCTTGGTTACATATCAAAAAAAAATTACTTTGTAGTTTCGGTGTTGATATTGGTTATCAAAAATAGTGTGTGAAACCCTCGTGTTTAACTCTTATAGGTTGCAGGTATCTTTGTAAGATTTGTAAGATCCTTTCGGTTTGTCCTTTATTTGCTCGTACGTTTGTCATTTTGTGACAAAAAGGTAAAAAAATATATGGAGTAAACAAGTGATTTGATATTGATTTGGTATCACTAAGGGAAAGGACATTGGTGCTTAAACGTTATATCTAATGAAAGAGTAAAGCATAGACTAAGGGGGAGTAACATATCATATGATGATGGGAATAACAAAGACGTTCGGATTAAAAATCTACCTGTCTTACCTTTAGGGGAAGTATTAGCTTTGTTATTATAATATCAACATCGGCATTTTATGGATTGAATATATACAGGTTATCGAGATGTTGAAACTCGGAATCACGCGTATGTGTAATAGATTCTTGTAATTTGTTTATCCATATGATATAAAAGTTTTGTCACTAAAATTGACAAAGGGGGATATTGTTAGAGCATAGCTCGGTTGAACCCACCAAGTGTTGGTATGTTAAGTTTGGTTGTCATATTTTAGTGAATCAAAATTCATTTAAAGAGTCACTTGATTATTAAGTAGAGTCAACTTCATATAGGTTAGCTATAAAATTACTAGGATATGATACTTACAAGTATTACGTGAAGACTTGAAGAATGTGAAGAAGTAAAGAACTATAACGACGGCATCATCCTTCCACTTGAGATTAGTAATATTTGACTTGAACTGTTTCATTCCTAACATATCTTTCAAGTCATGCAAATTGAAAACATAAATGCGAAGCTGTGAATAATTATACTCTAGTTAGGCATAGAATTAAGGAATTACAATATGAAGTATAACGTCTATCTTTTGAACTTCGTATATAAGACATCGACATAATTGTATGAATACTATTGTGATTATGTATGGGTAAGGTTGAAGGTTTCGTCCTAGGAAAAAATGTTTTACATTTGTTTAAAGGAAGTAAATTCATGAACTTTTTTTGTGAATCGAAAGGGAAATTGCTAGGCTTATTAGTATTTGTTATTCATTGTAAATCTTTGGATTACCAATATGTACGTATAACCGCTCATAACTTGTTTATGTATTTTGGTCAATCTTGTTAGAGCACTGCTCGGTCGAACTCGCATGCATTGCTATATCAAGCATGTTTGTCAATGTTACTGATCAAAACTATAAAGTCTTGATTTCTAGTCTACTATAGCTAAGGTCTCGGACTAGGATAGAAAGTGTAGTAGAGCTCAAGAACTCCATAGTAGTTGCAGAATAACCTACAACTACACCCTCAATAGAATTAGTAAAAACTAAAGAAGTTCTTGATGATGAATAACAATTTTCTTATTAATGTTCTCAATTGATCACAAAGAAATATCTAAATGGAATTAGAATAGTTACAACTTTCTCTATTCTCTTTCCTAAAATATTTTCTAACACTCACTAAAAGAACCCCTCGAATTTTACATTTGAACTCCTATTTATAGTAAAACTTTACACAGCTGTACATGAATTACGAAGTATCGCAACTCATACTCGCAAAATTACTCCATCCTCGCAAAACTTCGTATTTCTCCACGTTTCTTCTATCATCGTAACATTTTATAATTATTTTCTCCTTTATTTATTACGATACTCGTGAACTATTATCTTGCGATATTCAGTTTTTACATCTTGCCTCTTCTCATGTCAATTCTTTGAAGAAGAAATGTCATGAGAATCCCTATTCTCGTAAATTTAGTGTAGTTATTACCACCCTTCAGATTCGCAACACGTCTTTTTTCTTTTCCCTTATCTTTCTGACACGTTTCCTCGTAACCGTTCTTTTCAACCGTTCACGCTTACTCGTATTAATGAATTTTTATCTTTATCAAACTCTCTTATAAATATTATCCTTTGTTTTTGCTTTTTATTCTCTTACTCATCTTCTTCACCGCTTCGCCTCTCGCAACCTCTTCTATTTTTCCTATTTTCCCTCTTATATTCAATGGCACCAAAGAAGAAAACTATTGAACAACTTAATGCGGAACTTGCTGATAGAGACCTTATTCTTTCTGAGATTGAAGGTTATGATAATAAGTCTTCTCTCTCTGTGTGAAGCTCTTTACCAACTATGTTTGGGATGATCAGAAAGTTTTAATCTCACGAGGTCAAATCCTCGCAGGTCTTCCTCTTTATGATGTTAACTTTCCTTTATTCTACGAAATTATTTCCCACCCCAATTTGTCTTGTGTCATTTATCAATTGACTGGTGATTGCATTCGCCTCTTAGTTGAATTCGCAAATCGTGCTGCTTTTGGGAAATCTTTATATTCAACTGATCTTAGAAAACCTGGGTTTGAGAATATAGAAATTGTTGCTGCGAATTATACAGTTGAGGGTTTCTTCAAAAATTACACACTAATTCCTGCGAGGAAAGAAGATAATCGTTGGGGTGTTCGTCTTCATCGTAAAGCTAATATTGCAGCAGATGATCTTTTCATGCACGATATTGATTATGCTTCAGGAAATAATAAGACACCTCGTCGTTCTAATGATGAATATTGGTATAAGTACCCCTTAATATTATCGTGTTCTTATATTTTTGGGATAGTAGAACTTCCTGCAAACCTTCGTAACCGCCATTATCAACCTTGGGTTTTTAGAAATGTATGTACTTCCATCTCCTTATCTTTTTGTTACCCTTTAATTTCAAATGAGGTAAGAAACACTGTTGTATTTTTCTAAACAATATATTGTTGCCTCCGTTTCTTATCCTTATTTGAATTTGCAGGTTCCACCTCTTCCTGAGATTGTTGCGAGTGAAAATAAGAGTTTTTACTTCTTCTAAAAGGTTGACTGCAAGACAACAAACTCTTCGTTCTGCGAAGGTTACCCAAGCTTCTGGTAGTCAAGATGATGTTCTTCGCAAAGGGAAAAGGAAACTTCAAGATGTTGTTTACGAGAGAAGGACAAAGAAGAAACTCTCAACCAAGTCTCATTCCAATGTAATCTCTTCTAATGAGAATATTGAGGAAGATCTTGGTGATGAAGATGATAAATTTCCTGAGAAGAACTTTAGTTCTAACTCTGATACCCTTTCTGACGAAGGAGATGATGATAATGATGTTGATGAAGGTGAAAATGAAGATTTCAGTATCCCAGAAACTTTTGCCTCAAAGAATGGTTAGCATTTCTGAAGCTTTCCTCCATTCTTCCCGTGGATTAGGAAATTCTCCTACAGCGAATGCTCGCAAACTTATTGCGAAGGCTTGTAAAGTTCCTACTGTAATTGATAATAACTCCCTCAAATGCATTTCAAGATTCGTCTCTCCTGCTTCATTATATGCTTTAGGTAGCATGGTAAGTTTCTCCTTTATTCCTTGTTTATTTCCCTCATTTTGTTGATTTCTAACCCCCCCCTTTTTTTTTTCTTGTTTAGGTTGGAAGAGTTAGTTGTGCAAAATGCTTTCTTCGATCGGGAAAGACGTCATTCCATTGCGGAGAAGAAAACTTTGAATCGTTGTAAGAAGCTAGAGGTTGAAAATTCAAACCTTCGTCAGAAAGTAGAGGATTTAAGTATTGATAACGCAGAATTAATATCTCGTCACGAAGATAATTCTCAATCAGCGAGCATCGCAATTGATAATTCTTATCTTCTTGAGGAGAATAATCAATTAAAGCTTGAAAATTCTTCTCTTCGTAATGATAAGAAACAACTAGAAGGTAAATTCTTTGCGATGGTAATTATTTTGATTATTTTTCCTTCGTAATTTGCTAAGCAATTCCTTAATTTCTCTCCTTGTTGTAGAAAATTATGTGAAGATGAATAACGATCTGGAAACTATCCTTGCTAATCGTAATAAGAAAATTTCTGATTTGAGATCTCAGCTTCTAATTTCCCAGCATAACCATAGTTTATATGTCAAGCGTTTTCGAGCTAAGATGACTCGCAAGATTTGCGAAGATAATGAAATTCCTCTCAAGAAGTACCATACGCTCCTTTCTGAAGAAATTCCTGAAGATACTCCATATCTGGAAATCTCTGAAAGTGAAGTTGAAGATGATAGTGAAGTTGAAGAAGAAGATCACTTTGACGGGAATAGATCGCCTGAAGAATAAATTCACTCTTTTTTGTATATCTGTTCTGTAACTCTACTCTTTTTTGTATGTTTGTTCTGTTTCTCTTCAATACAACATTTTCTTCTTGATTGCACTTTTAATCAATCCAACAATTTCTTTTTCAAAGCTTAATTTGAATTAATCTTTCTTTAACCGATTGTTTCCCTTATTCGCATAACTTGATCATGTGGAGAGAAATAATATATCTTAAAGACTTAGCTTAGTATTCCCTTTCCCCTAATTATTGCTCTTCAAATGATCAACTATCGCTGGAAGTATTAGAATATCCTTCTCAATTTATCTTACGAAGTTTCGTCTTTTTTGTGATTATGAATAAAAGGTCCTCCCTTTGAAGTATAAGAAATATAAGCCTTCTGCCTTTTGCGGGATGTTGCGAAGTAAATAATAAATCTCCCCTTGAAGTATAGGAAGTATGAAGTATACAAAATATGAAATACCCTTAAGAAGTATAAGAAGTATAAAATATCTTTGAAGAAGTATTAGCAGCATTTAATTCATGAAGAATTGCCCAATATATGAAGAAGTATAAGAATTGTATGAAGAAGTATAATAAGTACTTAACCTTCGCAAAGTTAAATATCCGTTGAAGAAGTATAATAAATATGATATACTCTAGAAGAAGTATAAATAGTATTGAATTTGTATAAAAATATTCAATATATGGAGAAGTATAAGAAGTATTTAATTCTCGTAACATTTTACGAGCATGAACTTATCAGTATTTGATTACTATCAAAATCGCATCTTTTGTTAAGTCTTCGTGAAAAATCTTCAATGATGTTATCTTCTTTGATAGGACTTCTTGTAAAAATTCTTCAATGATATTGACGAAGCTGTCTTCTCTTCAAAACTTTATGATGTATATTCTTGTATAATTTCTTCAATGGTTTTGATGTAATGAGTTTCATGAATTTTTGTGGTCTTATCATTCCTTCCTAAGTAAAGGTCTTATTTTGCCACCTCTTTTGTAGCGACAAAATCGCAGGACGTTCTTACACTTTCATGCCAAAACCCATTGATCTTGCCTTATCTTTTTTGTATAGTATTTTAGCCTCTTCAGGAATTGTTGCGACAATATGACAGGCCTAAATATTCTTGCGAACGTAAATCCCCATGACATTTCCGTCTTGCGATGAAATCGCAGGACGTCTCTACACTTTCATGTAGTGACCCATTGATCTCATCTTAACTTCTTTGTTTCATTCTGCGAGTTCTTTTTGTATGCTTTCCTTTTCTTTCTTTTTTCTTTTTTCTTGTTTATGGCGCCTTGATCGTTTTCTGCACTTCTTGGGAAAGACAGTATGCCTTAGTCGCCCAACCTAAATCCTCTTACACCGCATTTTATATTGCGTAATGTCGCTAGATTAGGTGAGAATCCAAGGTGTCTAACACGGATAGGTACCCCATTATTTGGTTGTACCCCTAAATTTTTACCATGTACTAAGGGCCCTTGGTGGTGTTCCGGTTACCCTTAGCCACGTTATAGGTACCCCCTTAAATGACGTACTTTAGGACTTTGCCTCTTACGAAATATAGCTTCGCGAACTAGGGTGTACGCCACAAAGGTTTGCCTGTATAAAATTTTCTGCGGCTCTCTTTCTTTTTTGGAGGCTGATCACAGATTGCGGACTTTTATTCGCAAATTAATGAAAGTTTTAATCGGAGTATAAATTCTGAAATTCGTAACTTTTCCCAATTTCCTGCGAGCAAACAATATTCGTAAAATTTATCATGAAATAATTATTTTTTTTGCCACATACCTCATTTCCACGAGCAAACATACAGATTACCTTCTTGTTTTATTATTTTCCTTCTTCTTTCTTCGCAAATCACAATCGTAAATTTCTTGTATAATTATCATCGTAATTTCATTCTCTTTTTCCTTAATCCTCTGCCATTAAATTTTCACATCTTTTCACAACCTTTGCTCTTTTTCTCCAATTTTCCTTCTCAGCAGTTTTTCCTTCGCAATCTTCTATTTCTGTCTCGTAACATTTCTTTCCCTCAGCCCAATCGCCCTTGATAATTCCAATACCCTTCATATGAGGTAACTTTATGCACTGATGTAGAGTGGAAGCTACGCCTAGAATTCCATGAAGCCATGGTCTTCCTATCAAAGCATTATATTGTGATTCGACATCAACAACGCATAACAGAATTTCAGTTCGCATTCCACTTAATGGAATTCGCATGCTCACTTCTCCTTTGGGCTTGTTGGCAATTCCATTAAAACCATAAATTCTGTAAGTAGAAGGTATTAAATCTGCATCTTTTCCCCCCATAGTTTTGTAAGCAGAATAGAAGAGGATATTGACAGAACTTCCAGATCAATCAAAATCCTATTAAGACCAATTGATTCTTCCTCCATATCATCTTCGTTTTCCTCCATATTCATGTAAATTGCTAATCTTACTACCAATGGATTATCATGTGCTTCACAACCTTCTGAATTTCAGTGGCTTCAAAAGAAATTTCACGTTTCTGCCAATCTTCAAGTCGTGAAATTTTTGCGATGTTCATTACTTCCTTTCCTTCACCATCCCTCGCATATACCCTGCTTAACACATTATCATGAAAATCCTCTATGGTTTTATATGAATGAACAATGGAATTACAGAAAACATTCCTTGCTTTTGACCCCACTTCTATATGTAGGATTTATTCTCCCTTTTCTTTTGTTGTGTTCTCCTCGCGAGTTATGGCTTGGAGCCTGTGGTAATTGTTGCGACGTGTCTCGCTTAAGCAAAAATTGATTTAGTTTTCCTTGATCAATCATTCAGAAGATTATCCTCTTGATATTATGGCAATTATTTGTAGAATGTCCATGAAAATGATGATATGAACAAAATTCGTGACTTCTTGGACCCATTGGTGGTTCCTTTCCCATGTTCCATGGAGTTGGTATATTCTCTACCAGGATGATTGCTTGCCATATCTTTTCTACACTTGTATTCAAAGGTGGCAACTTTATCTCTTCCCTTACCATTCTTTGACCTCCTTGACCGTTGTTATATTTTGTCTTTGGTTCCCTTGTCCAAAGTAATTTGCCTTTTTCCCCCATAATTTTCTTGTTGTTGATCTAGTCTTGGAATTTGGTTATTTCCTATTCGATTATAGAAATTCTTCTCTCTATCATACTCTTCTTGATATCTACTACCCATTGCTACCATTTTTGGCTGGCTATCATTGATTTTCTTCTCTTCTGAAATTTGCGAAGAAGTTTGTGAGGATGTTTGCGAAGTACCTGCTACTACATTGATTATTTTGGGAAGTAAATTTGCTCCTCCATCTTGATTGCTAGTGTTTGCTATTGGATATGATTCCATACTGTTTTGTTTTTCCTCTAGTGTAATGTACTCTTCTTGTAATTCTCGTAACTCTGTCATCATTATGGAATTCTTTCTTCTGAAGATTTGAACATATAATTGTTCAGTTGCGAACATCGCATTTATGAAGGACAGAATCAAGTATCTCTCATCCACGTGCCCTGCCATATCACTGTATATAGTCTTCCATCGTCTTACCAAATGCTTCAAACTTTCACCCACTCTTTGTTTTAAACCAAATACATCTTCAATACCAAGCCGTGAAGAATGATTTGTGATATATGCTCCAAGGAAAGTTGCTTGCAAATGACTGAATGACGTAATAGTGTTCTTAGGGAGTCCTTCGAACCACTTTAAAGCTTCCCCTGTTAAACTTGATGCGAAATCCTTGCATAACACAGCATCATGATTCTCCCATTGTAACATGCATCTTATGTATGCTTTAATGTGCTGAATAGCACATGAAGTCCCATCAAAGATACTGGTAAGTGTGGGCAAATTGCATTTTGGTGGAATTCCTCCCAATTGTACTTCTCTAGCAAATGGAGTCCTCGCAGCTTCTTCTATTGCTTCATCTAATTGCCTTCTATCTCCTCCTCTTCTATTGTTTATCATCCCTCTCATTTCTGCTAATTCTCGAAAGATTCGTGCATTTGCCTCAGAATTCTCATCCATTGGTCTTTTTAATGCAGCTTCTTTTCTTCTACGTTCTTGCACTTCCTCCCTTGCGATCCTTCGCATTCTATCATATTCTTCATTAATGTTTTCATTTGCATAATTTTGCAAATATCTTCTTTCCAAATTATCATAATTGTTCAATTGCAGAGCATCTTGGAATTCTTGTTCTTCCCTTTATATTCTTCTCATTCTTCTCATGCGAATATCAGGAATTTCTTCTTCTTCATTTCTCCTTCTTCTGTGATTTATTTCTTCTTGATTTGCTTGTACTCTGATTCGAGAGCTTGGTTCATTCCTCTCCATTTCTGTTTGTTGATTTATAATTCTTCTCTTAATTCTTTCATACTCAACATTTTGTTTGTTACGAGCCTCTTCATATCTTCTTACTCCATTCTCGTGATTATTTTGATGTACTGCTTGTTGTCTCTCAGTTTCTTCCATAAGTTGCTGTTCTTCCTCTCGATTCTGATTATTTTCTCTAGGATTTGGTCTTGTTCGTAAATTCTCCATATTTTGTTCGTGGTTTGGTATTAAAATGAAACGATTCTCTTGGTTTCTTTCACCTTGATTCTGCACTTGTTCTTGCATATTATTTTCATTATTGATTATCGGTGAATTTTGTCCTTATCTTTCTGTTCTAACATTTGATCTTGCAACACTTTGAGATTTCCTTCTTTGTAGCATCTCATTTTCCATCCTCAATTCTTGATTTTGTCTTGTTAACTTGGCACGTTCTTCAACTTCGATCATTCGTTCTTTTTGGATTCCTTGTCTCAATGTTTCTAACATCTCCCTTTCTCTTTCAAGAATTGTTCCTCCCATCAACCTCCCATTTTCTCTGATTTGTGGTTATCTATCTTCTTCTTCTGGTGTATTAGTTCTCCAAGTGTGTATACTCACTTGATCATGATCTCTTATTTGTTGAGCTTGATTTCTTCGATTACTCCTTCTCCTACTAGGTTCTCCTGTTATATTTGCTTCTCCTCCTGCGAGTCTTACACTTCTTCTTACTTCAGTTAATGGTTCTGATGTGTTTCTTCTTCTTGTCATTTTTCTGGTACAGGAATTCTTCAAATCCCTGTTTCTAACGCCAATTATGTAGTTGCAGAATAACCTACAACTACACCCTCAATAGAATTAGTAAAAACTCAAGAAGTTCTTGATGATGAATAACAATTTTCTTATTAATGTCCTCAATTGATTACAAAGAAGTATCTAAATGGAATTAGAATAGTTACAACTTTCTCTATTCTCTTTCCTAAGATATTTTCTCACACTCACTAAAAGAACCTCCTGAATTTTACATTTGAACTCCTATTTATAGAAAAATTTATACAGCTGTATATGAGTTGCGAAGTATCGCAACTCATACTTGCAACATTATTCTATCCTCGTAAAACTTCATATTTCTCCGCGCTACTTCTATCATCGTATCATTTTATAACTCTTTTCTCCTTTATTTACTACGATACTCGTGAACTATTATCTTGCGATATTCAGTACCTACACTTTATCATCTTCTTCCCCAAAAATTCTAGAGCTCCAAATATTCATTAATGGAGTCTCAATTGTAAAATCATGTAATTACATACAATCACTAGTGAAGAACCGTGGATGTAGATCATATTGATCGAACCACGTAAAAATCTTTGTGTCTCTTTATAATTTTAGTACTTTAATCTTCATCTTCACATAAAATAATTGAGATCATCATATCAAATTCATGGATTCTACTGAGGGTGTAGTTGTGAGATAATCTGCAACTACATAATTGGCACTAGAAATAGGGAGAGAGTAATGGATTTATCCTTCCTGTAACTTGTTGAATCAAGAATTTCTATGAAGATTAGTTAATTTCCATACTTTCTATTTAGATCTACAAATTTTAGATTCAAAATGGAAAATTCTATGGAAGAAACCACATTTTCAGGGGATAACATCATCAACAATTCAAAGACATGAAGAGAATGAGAGAAAAGATTAATTGTTGTGGTGAAATTCAAGGGAAAAATGGAAGTTTTTAGTTGAGGAATTCTGTGCTCAGAAGAAGAAGATGATCGCAGAAATTGTTGATTGAAGAAATTTCTATAGAAGATCGCAGAAATATGATAAAAACAGGAGCAGATAACAATTTATGAAGAAATAAAAGAAAGATGAGATTAAAGAAAAAACGCTGCAATTTTAGTCACCAACTGAGATTTGCAAAGATGGCTCGAGAAATGAATGAACAAAAGAGAGGTCGCAAGTTCGGATCATGTGAACAAAATTTTCTTTACAAAGAATAAGAATAAGCAAAATTAAAAATCTAGGTCAAAACCTTCAGAAACGGAAGGAAGTAAAGATGGTTCAGTAATGAAGATAGTAACTTTGACATCGCAAGTTCGACTCCCATTCACCTCATTTTTTGCGAGTGTTTAGTTACAGAAAGTAAAATGTTGCAGAAAGATTCATTATCCCCATCACCTCATTTATCAACAATGAATTTTGAAGAAGAAAACGATGGGAGAAGGTTACCAATACTTTTGATGTTTCCTATTGACAAAGTCACGGCAACTCCAGTGATAAGCCATACAAAATAGGATTTCGTCCATCAATTTTACGAAGCAAAATTAATTAAAAGCATTCCTATCAAGAGAAGAAGATACAACTTCAAATGAGTAAGTTACGAACATTCGCAGCGAAAATAAATACTTCATATGAAGAGTTCCATGAAGTTATCCAAGTTAAAGAAGAAAGGCAAACGTTAGTGAAGGTGACTTAGTTAATTTTGAGAAACTCCAGTAAGTTATCAATAATCAACTCAATTGACAAAAAAAACTACAACCGACAGTTTGATAGAGCAGCTATCATCTACTGTAATGCAAACATGAAACCTTGGCTTGAGTTTGGCAAAAATTCAATCGCAGACGGAATATAGCAACAAATGAAGAAGAAGAAATATACATTAATGAAATAGGCAATGTCAGTAGCTTCAGATGACGAGGAAGGAAGAAGAAGTCCTGAAAGGTTCACGTGAAGAAAGTAAACAATAGTAAAATATCAAAATTAATAGCTGCAGACAACTATCAGTAGCTGCGAGGTTCTTAGTATCACTTGCAAAATTAACCTCAGATCCGATGAAACAAAGGGAGGAGGTTTTACGTAAAGTTTAAACTTTGAATGATATACTTCGTGAAATAATAGATAGTCAGGGGAATAGATACTTCGTGAAAGAAGAGGACCTAGGAAGAAACGTTGCGAAGCATAAGAAGTCAGGAAGTTATTAAGCTACAGACTACCAAGAAAGAATAATATCAAACAGCCAAAGATGAAATCAACAGGGAAACATACATCAGCAAGGAAAAATGCAGTAGCTCAAAGGATGATGGTGCTATATGTTCATTGATTAAAGAAAATTTCATGAGACTGGAACTGCTGGTTTAAGTATTGTTGGTTCAAGTACTGTGTGTTTCTAGTTAACAGAGTGGAAGTTACAACAAAAGAGTTTTATCCGCATACAAAAACCTCATTAGTGTTTGTGCGAAACAAAGAAAGGTAGAGAGACGGAAGAAAGAAAATAGAGTTGAAGAGAAGAAAATAGACTTATGAAAAAGAGATAATGTAGCTTTGTCAACTGGCAACAAGAGAAGAGGCAGCAATGAAGACCATTTCGTCATCAACATTGGCAAAGTCATGATGATTTGAGGAAGGTTAATATTTAAATCGAAGTTAGAGGAGTCAGAGGGAGGAAAGATACGAGATTCTACTCCAGCAATAATATCAATAGTATTAAGGGATATTCAAAATACAAGATTACGAGATTCATTACTCCGTCATCAATTCCAACGAAGAGTTAAACCGAAATAATATCAATAACGAGTTTACGAAGCTCAGGGATATTCATTAAACCAAAATAATATCAATAAGATTAAGCTCAAAGGGAAGTTCGCAATTATCTTACTTCGTGGGCAGTTAATTGAGAAATTGCAAAGTTAAACTGTAGCAGTAAGGGAAGCAAATGTAGTAAAGAAAAGAAGTTTCATTAACAGGTCCAGGCATATTTCAGAACCAAAGAAATGGGATGGAGACATTATCCAAGGAAAGTTTAAACAAAGCGATTCACCTCAATGGTCACGAATAGCAAACAAGTTCTGCAAATTATCAACACAAGTCACGAACAACAAACAAATTCTGCGAATAATCAACACAAGTTGCGAACAACACAAGTTTTGCGAATGGCAGGAGCAGCAAGTTTAAGCAATTGCATTCACTTAACAGAGTTATAGGAGGCTACAGATTACCAAGATGATGCCAGTTCGTATAGCACAATCAAAAGACGCATAAAAGCAAGCGAAAAAGAAGAATTTGAGATAACAGCAGAGATCACCATGAACATCAACTAAGGAGAAGTCATATTTACAAATATTTTTCTTCGCAAACATTTTTACTTCGCAAATATTTTTCTTAGCAAATATTTCCTTCGCAAACATTTTTACTTCGCAAATATTTCTCTTAGCAAATATTTTCTTTGCAGACAATAAACATCAAAGGAGATGTGGAAGAACAACAAACAAAGAGCTCAGGAAAGAGAGCATCAATAATCGCTTCTAGAAGAGGCAACGAGCTGACGATAAAGGAAGAGAAAATTAATTTTGTGAATGTTCGCAGCATGAACACTTCGCAGATGTTCTTTTACTTCGCAACATCTTTGGTTATTTCGCAAGAAGAAAAAGGGAGATTATTTCACAGATCAAGGGCTAGTTTTGCAAGGCTTTGTTTCTCATTTCTTCTCAATTTTCAACCAAGTCATAAACTTCATAAGAGACGACAACAAGCCGTAAAAAGGTAAGTACCATTTCCTTTAATACTTTATCTACGGAAGACAAAAGATTTTTGAATTTATTTACTAAAAAAGATATACTCGCAAAATTTCTACAATTTCTAAGATTTCAAAACATTTCAAAGATTTTATAGATTGGTGAAAAGCGATACAATCGCAAGATTCAAAAATGAGTTTATCGCAAAAATTTAACGATCTCAAAATTTTTCAAAGACTTCAAAATTACAAAAAATAGAGAAAATTAAATTCCTATATTTCTATAGAACAATTTTGATTAATACTTCTCATACTTCTTATAATAAACATTTCATGAAAACATTCAACATTTTATGTACATGAAAAATTTACGTTGAATTTTTAAAAGGCGAAAAAATACCGCCATTTACGATTAACTTGCGAATAAAAGACCGCAATCTGTGATCAGCCTCCAAAAAAGAAAGAGAGCCGCAGAAAATTTAATAAGGCAAACCTTTGTGGCGTACACCCTAATTCGTGAAGCTATATTTCGTAAGAGGCAAAGTCCTAAAGTACGTCATTTAAGGGGGTACCTATAAACGTGGCTAAGGGTAACCGGAACACCACCAAGGGCCCTTAGTACATGGTAAAAATTTAGGGGTACAACCCAATAATGGGGTACCTATCCGGGTTAGACACCTTGGATTCTCACCTAATCTAGCGACATTACGCAATATAAAATGCGGTGTAAGAGGATTTAGGTTGGGCGACTAAGGCATACTTTCTTTCCCAAGAAGTGCAGAAAACGATCAAGGCGCCGATGTACACGGTTGAGTCAAGAGTGCCGGGTGAGGTTGAACCACATCTTCCATTTTTGACAAGTCTTGGCAAATGATGCACTTGAATCAAAGATACCCCATAGGGTGCAACCTCGTAACTATAAGCCCTATAGGCAAAAAGGATAAGAGGTTGCGATCAAAAGCTGGTTGTTGGAAGAACCGTATGGGAAGAGCTAACCTTGTATGGTCGATGTACGCTTCCTTGAAGGGTCAACCAGGGGGGAGATAAAGGGCAGCACCCTCCATTAGGGAGCTGATACGTGTTATAAGACGCAAATGTCACGAGGCTTCTTGTTTGCGAAAACATAAAGGCTTGTCATATTTGTGCAACAATTGAACTTCTGCGAGCCTTCTATAAAAAAAAAAAAAAAAAAAAAGAACTCGCAGAACATAACAATGAAGATAAGATGAGATCAATGGGTTTTTGCATGAAAGTGTAAAGACGTCCTGCGATTTCATCGCAAGACGATAATGTCACGAGGTTGTATGTTCGCAAGAATGTTCAGACTTGTCATATTATCGCAAATACAAAAGTTTACTACAAAAGAGGTGGCAAAATAAGACCTTTACTTAGGAAGGCATGATAAGACCACAGCAATTAATGAAGTTCATTACAATTATTGAAGAAATTATACAAGAATATACATCATGAAGTTTTGAAGAGAAGACAGCTTCGTCAAGATCATTGAAGAATTTTGAAGAGAATATATATCAAAGAAGACAATTCCATCAAGATCATTGAAGAATTTTGAAGACAATATATATCAAAGAAGACAATTCCATCAATATCATTGAAGAATTTTTACAAGAATATATATCATGAAGTCATAGTAAAAGAGGCGATTTCATTCGCGATCAAAGACGAATTTATATAAGAAAATACACAAATAAACTTGCGAAGATGATTATATGAATAGAGGCAATTCAAAGATATATCAATTTTACTGCAGCAAAATGAGCCAAGTAACACAAACATTAGCTATGCATTATAATAGATAAGTACTAACATCATACAAGTATCATACTTGCATCATACAAGCATCATATTTGCATCATACAAGCATCATATTCGCATCATTCAAGCATCATAAAAGCATTGCATAAACATTTTTATGGCATAAGCATCACATACACCTTTCATAACATAATCATTACATAAATATTATATTCGCACAAGTATTTTACAAAATTTACAAGATAATACCGCGAAACATTCATAATTCGCAGGACTATTCATAATTCGCAACAGTATATTCACAACAGTATGTTCGCAACAGTATATTCGCAGCACTATTCACAGCACTATTCAGAAGTTCAGAAATTCGTAGAAAACCCCAGAAATTCGCAGAAAAATTCAGAAATTTGCAGAAAAATTTAGAAGTTAGTAGGGTTACCACTTGAGGCAGAGGCAACAATAGAGACGCAATTTAATTATTCAACATTTTATCAAGGATTTTCCTTCATAGATAAAGAACAGAGGCAACTATGGATACCCAAGAAAATATTTTATGTTCTTTATCTTCTCAGCAAGAATCCTCACCAAAAATGGAATAATAATTTCACATGAACAGAGGAAATATTTATCACCCTCATCAAGGATATTTCATACTTCTTATATATTTCGAGGATTAAGTACTTCTTATACTTCTTAAGGATACTTCATACTTCTTATATATTTCGAGGATTAAGTACTTCTTATACTTCTTCAAGGATATTTTATATTTCTTATATTTCATACTTATTTAAGGGTACTTCACACACTTCATACTTCGCAAGATGATACTTCTAATTACTTCTTAAAAGCTTCAGAACTTCGCAAAAGAATAGAGGCAAGTATATACTTTTTGAGTTTGATATTCTTTCGCTTGTTCCTTCACCAACAAAGATCAAAGACTACTACAACGGATTTTTTCTTAAAGATTGCTCTTCAAGCAATATTCAAGAAAAAAGAGGCAAAATGTAGGAGCGGAATATCACAGCAAATGATAATTTACGAAATTGTGGAGAGAAAATACATCTTGCGAGCAAAGAATATTTTGCGAGCAAAGGAAATCACGAGAAAAGCAAAAGAAGTTCGCGAAGTGAACTTACGAAGGTTCGCAAGATAATTCTCAAATTCGAAATGGCGGGAGAACACAACTGTCATATTTGGTAAGATCATATAAATAGCCATTTAGGCATGAGAAGTAGAGGAGGTCTTTGTGAAGGGAAGGATAATTTTAGGAGGAGAGAGAAAAATGTTAGGAGAGATTTATTTTCTTTATCATCTTCTTCCCCAAAAATTCTAGAGCTCCAAATATTCATTAATGGAGTCTCAATTGTAAAATCATGTAATTACATACAATCACTAGTGAAGAACCGTGGATGTAGATCATATTGATCGAACCACGTAAAAATCTTTGTGTCTCTTTATAATTTTAGTACTTTAATCTTCATCTTCACATAAAATAATTGAGATCATCATATCAAATTCATGGATTCTACTGAGGGTGTAGTTGTGAGATAATCTGCAACTACATTATTGATTGGGATTCCCCCATTTCTCCAATTTGACAGGTAGTAGAGATAAGCAGTAGCAGCAGTGAGGAACCAAATCCAAACATGCAAGTTGGTACTGGAGGTGTTGGAGAAGTCAAAGAGGATAGGGTTGTTATGCATGATAGTTCCAGTGCTTATGCGTTGGATCCTCAACTTCCTCAACTCCAAGGGGCTGATGAAGGGTGGGTGGTGTATTCCGTTCATCCTGACAAAGGCCGGTTTGTGATTAATGAAGGTGTGGTGCTTGTAGGGGAGGAGCAGGTGGTTTGTGGTGGTGCTACACAGGGGTTATATTATGCACCGGTTCCAGTTGCATGCAAAGCTAAGATTCGGGAGAATTACATTCATGGTCCCCCCAATGATATGGTAGTCTTCCCCAATATCTTCATGTTGGCACCAGTGATGCGACAGATGGAAAAGGATGCTTATGATATTGCAATCTTCGGACCAGGGGAGATAACTGATTCTAATAAGATTCCTGAGGATGTAGTAGTGCCTATGCCTCCTCCTAGGGGAAACTATTATGTACCAAGGAGGAGGGCTGCACCAGATAGGAGTGGAGCTAACAAGAAGGTTGTTGGAAGTGGTGTGGGGACCTCTGGGGTTGCACCAGGAGCTTGACCAGTATTCAACCATCCCCTTCCATATGGTAAAGTAAGTATTCCTGTAAATATTTTTTTGGCTGAATATTGCATATGTTTCTCATGGATAAACAGTTAATGCTAGTGGTGATGGTTTTGGATTTGATAGTGTTGGTTTTAAAGATAATGATGTTCAATTGAATGTATATGTAGTTCTGGGTTATTGTATTATGCTTGGTTTAGTGGATGTTGTGTTTAATTTTGGTTTTGAGCTTGATATGGTGACTATAATAAATAGCATGGGGAATTTGAAAGTGGGTTATGCCCAAAAGTGTTTTCTACAGAAAGTTATTTACTAAAAATGTCTAGTTTTTTAAAAATTCCGAAAAAGGTATAATGTGTACACATTATAGGTGTGGATTCTTAATAGTGTGTACACAATATCAAGCAATGGGACTAAATAAAACTAGACACCGTTGGAAATTTTCGTTATCATGAAGGTTTGAAATTATTTTATGGGGTTAATGGCTAATAGTTTTATCTGGGCATTCATATGAACTACTCCAACTGGTAGCATAGGAAACTTTGAAGTTATAGAGATAAAATAACATATTAGTACATGAATGCTTGAGAGAGCAATGAAAAATCTTACCAGAAATGCAGTGTGGTAGCTGAGAGGAAATTTTGATAACACACAGTCTAGGAGTAGGATCTTTTAGAAACCGAATTGCAGACTCCCAAGTTATTTATAGCATTTTAATGCAACGGATTACCAAATAAATTTTGATTATAGGTGTTTAGAAGATTTGCAGAAATAGTTTTGGAGAACCCAATAACTTGCAGAACATGCAAGTCAAAATCTATTCCAGGGAAAGCTAGGGAATTAGTCTTGAGGGTTTTGGGTGTACTTTTTATTTAACTTTCAACTTGGCGTGTTTATTTAAATGTTGAGTAGTTCAATCAATCTAGTATTTTCAAAACACTAATCATAAACATCTAAAGATGGGCAGCTTGGTGGATTGGTACGTTATCTAAATCCTTTGAGGTCATGCATTCGAATATGGGCGAAATATTTTTATTAATTTTTTCAAAACGAACTTTTTAGCCACGCTATAAAACCGGCGTGTCTTTAGAACGCACACTATGGACACACATATACTAGCATGTCCAAAGAAGACCATTTTGACCACCCTTTCAATTTGGCATGTCTATATATCCTACACTATGGACACGATATAATGGCGTGTCTATAAATCGTACACTATGGACACACATATACCGACGTGTCCAAAGAAGAACCTTTTGGCCACACTTTGAATTTGGCGTGTCAATAAATCGTACACTATGGACACACATATACTGGCGTGTCTAATGAACCAACCTTAAAACCATACCTTAAATGGCGTGACTAACCTTTTGGACACGCCACAACTCCCTAATATGGCCATAAACTGGTCTATAAACACGCCCAATACCTAATGTGGCCATAGACTGGTCTATAAACACGCCCAATCAAAATTTAAAGTTAACGTGGCTAAATGGTTGAAAATTTGACACGCTAGTAGCCCTGGCATGGCTGAAAGCACTTATATAAACACGCCCATTGAACATGGCGTGTCTATAGGGTAGAAGTATACCCTATAGACATGCCAAAACCAAAAAGGCGTGACAGGGAAATTTATATTTGGCGTGGCTAAAGGTCATTTCTGTACTAGTGTAGGTGGAAAAGTTTTTGATTGAGGTATATTTGGGTACCCTCGTCTTGTCAATTGGTCTTTGGTACCGTTTAAGTTATCTCTCTTATATTCAATCAGGCTTGCAAATTATTATTTGTTTGATTACAGATTGAATTGAGAGATTGAGATATAACTCCTTGATATACTTTTCTTAAGATTGAGTCTAACTGTCTCGTTGATTCTCTTGTAAGTATATTGGAGTTAGTCCATATAGATTTCTAAGCGAAATATTGGGTGATGTTGTTAGACTCCCGCTTTTTCAATAGTTTTAACAAATAAACTTGAAAAAAAAGATTGAGATAGAAACGCTTGCGAGTTCGACTGAGCAGTGCTTTAACTACCCTTACCAATAATATTGCATAAAGAACGTGAGATAGAAACGCTTGCGAGTTCGACTGAGCAGTGCTTGAGATGGCTGGCAAAGATAAGTGGTTGAGATTAGAATTCAACAAAAATCCTATGTCGCAAAGGATTTGTTAAGGCAGCGTGACACACCACCTTTATGCGCGCGAACCGAGACGCCTGACCAAGGCCGGCTTTGGCCGATCGGTCAGGCATGAAGCTGGGCCCACGATTGTCATGCTAGCATGTTCGGCCTCCCTTTAAGATTTATCTTTGCCTTTCATTCAAGCCTGCGAAGATGGACGCTTGAGATGATTTTGCGACACATGAATGGTGCCGCAAACCCTAATTAGGGTTTCAGACCGGCCGACTTTAACCAAACGGTTTTGGTGGTTATACGCCTCCTTAGGGGAGGGGGATTGCACAGGAGGTATCTTGGGCCGGCGGTGAGCATATGTATGCTTGCTCCATGGCCCTGGGCGCAATCTAAGCCATCCAATCATGCCTGCGAAGTTGGATGGACGTGATCGTTTTGGACCTGCACGGCTTGTTAAGGCATCACGCCATCCTTGTTTAGGAAATCGTTGGTTACTACACAGCTTGACTATGAGAGAATTGATCAAGCAGGTGGGAAATGGGCCCGCCAATGGGTGTGCCAACACTTCACCACTTGATCGAGGGGCGATCTAAGCCGTCCAATCATGCCTGCGAAGTTGGACGGTCACGACCTTTTTTAAGATTATTTTTCCGCAGTCTTATGCATGCTAGCCGCTCTATGCATGCTTGACCATTCCCTTTAAGGGTTGGTGTTTAACAGGGGGAAAGGTACGCGTTCGACCGACCAGGGCATAAACGGGCCCACAGGTGGTCTTTGTGGTGATAGCATGCTCCTGCTAGGGTTCGTCTAGGCTGGTTAATTCATGCGGCAAACTTGCGTGGCCGTGATTATTTCTGAGACTGATATGGACAGTCCAGATTCAAATATGCTCGATCGGGTTAGTATAACACACCGAGAGATGATCCTCTTTGTTAGAGAATAGTGTAGCATGTACGGGTATTTCGTGCATGCCTCACTATTGATACTTGGATATTCATGTTACTCTGCTGAGAGTAACAATCAATCATCATACCGCACCAGCCATGAGAGTTCTGATGAGAACATCACATGAAATACAAGGCGATTCATGCATTAATTGGTAATCCTAAAATTCACAGAATACTTGGGATTGTTGCTACATGCTCCATTCTAGGTGAATCAATAAAGCGAAGAAGTATTCATCACTTGTCAAATGGCCTTATCCTTTGCAGGACGGATGTACAAAGATTTGGTTTTACAACTTTAGCCCTGCACTAAAATCCACCATCAACACCTGTATAAAAAAACTTAGACTTTCTTTCATACTAGGGTTAGAAGAATCATTAGGAATGAAAGGTTTTTGTGTGTACCCACTAGTATTATTAGACTAACCTTCATACTGACCTCTAAACCATGAAAAGTTAGTGTGTCTTGCCCACCCTGGGTTGTATGTATTGGAATAAGGGTCAAATTTATGATGATTATCTTGACAGAGAGCATTGACTTGTTCACTACCAACGTCATAAATGGCTTGGTCTGGAGAACTCAACAAAAGGCTTAGCTTTAGAACAATGTTTTAGCGACTCAAGTCTTCTTATCAAAGAAGTTATTTTAGCATCAGAGTTAAATTGAATATCAACTCTGTGTACCCTTTTACTACTAGCAATTGACCTTACTGGTTTCTTAGCATCTCATTCTTGGGTTTTTTTCAACTATCTCTTGCAAGAATGTGTACCCCCTATCGGCACTTTTATCCTGAAAATTACCACCACAAAGTGATTCTACCATGGTCATAGTTTTGTGATCTATCCTTCGTAAAGAATCAACGTAATCCTAGGAGTATCAAATCCGTGGTGTAAGCACTGAAGAAAAAGATCATGGAATCTCTGTAAGTAGTCATCGAGATATTCTCCATGTTGTTGTACAAAACTGTTCAATTTTTGACGAATTGCATAAGTCCTATGCCTAGGGAACAGTTTTGTCATATCGTCCCAAGTCACAACTGACGGAGGAGCCAATGCATCTAACCAAGATTTTGCCTTATCCTTCAATGAGAAAGGAAACAACCTAAGTTTAAGACATTTATCAGACAAGTTCTTAATTTTAACCGTACCACACAGTTCTTCAAAGTCTCTAATGTGATAGTAAAGATTTTTATTTTCCTTGCCATAAAAATTGGGAAGAGCCTGAATGATATTAGTCATAATCTCATAAGTTAATGTAGTAGCAGGCAAAATAATGCATGAAGGTTGAGAGACTCTAGTTGTATACATATAGTCTCTAAAACTCTTAACTGGAGGGATTTCACTCTTAACTGGAGGGATTTCACCCTTATCATCGGCTCTAGCCATAAATAGTGGATTAACTCTAACAAGACGAGCAAAATGATTTCTATCCCAACCAACCGGAATATCTTGCATACACTAAACACAAGCAAAATTTTGATTCGTACTTACCTTGCAAAAGCTTTGCAAGTAAATCAAGCACTTACTCTCTTTTCGCTTGTTACTAATTCTTATGCCGCAATCCAACCTAACTAAGAAAAGTACCTATAAGAGTCAAACAAAACTAGCAAAAAGAACTAACAAAATCTAAAAGAAAAACTAAAAACAAAGCAATAAACACTAAAAAGTAAATTCTAAAACTACTGGCTAGAAAGTTTAAATATCAATGAGAGAGGGTTTTGCAACCACTCCCCGGCAGCGGCGCCAAAAACTTGATGGGTCGGTAGACCGACTTTGTTCTACGGCAAGTGCACGGTGTCAAGAATGCACACAATAGCAAGCACGGTTCATTCCCTCATGGAGTATGAAAACTACTACTAATCAATATCAAGAACTAACCAACCAATTCAATATTCAGATATTGTTGTACCAAGAAAATAAGCTAACAAGTCGAATAGAGCAAATTTATAAAGAGTTGTAATCAAGGATATGGAAGTATTAGGAATGCAGAATCCGTTGTAATCTATGTTTACTTATGTTCTATCATAAGGTCTCAAATTTACTCGTGCAAAGTGGCAAACCTAGCTACTAACACACGAAAGATATTTCATTAAGTATTTTTAGACAAGAATTATCATAAAATATTGTTTGTTCTCAACCAAGGATGTAAACATCCTAAGCACTAAGCATACATGGCATATATAATCTTGGAATGATCATAAAACATTTGTTACCTAGGTCACATATGAAATGATGTTCTTGAATTCAACTATGTAGTATACATGGCATAAGACATGAAAAACTCTTAAAACGATCAAACTCTTTTGAGAAACACAAACATAGAATTAAGCTTTTATTTTTGAAACCATAGTTTGAGAACACAAGCACTTTAACCTACAAGTTCATCATTCACCCTAATATTTGATTTAGCTAGACATATCTTTCTTAAAAGCCATAGAAAATGATTAAGGAATAAATTGATCTATGTGAATCAAAAAGCAAACACAAATGCAAAAACCTAATGTCTTCCCTGGTTGCGGCATAATTGCCCACGAAGCTGTTCCATTATCTCTGAATTTCAGACTGCATACAAGACTCCCAAATTGATTAATGCTATTAACCCTTACACCGAGTTCCAATCCATATAAACGACCCCATTGTTGCTCTGTGAAATCACGAACTGCAGAAACCTCATTGATCTTGCAGTCAAACCATCACTATTGCCTACAATTGTTCTTCCCCGTTAAATCAAGACCATTGCAAACAGAACCCATTCAACAGATACATCTGTAACCTCTTTTTGCTTCTTTTGTTTCTTAGTTGAGAAATTCAATTCCCAATTCCCAGTTTGAACTCGATTGCAGACCCCAACTAACCAATTCCATATTCTGTACAAATAATCCACCACTGTAGCACCTGATTCAACCCATCTTAAACAATCAATACCCCATCTATTCCCTTTTCTCATCATCTGAGTACCATGGAGTTGATTTCATCTCCATTCATTATTACTTCCATCGATAAATCAGACACTAACTTCTTCTTCTCACAAAAAACTTCAACTGATGATACTTCAAATCGCAAATGAACCCTTGAATACACCCAATCCAGCTGACGAACGGACCCAACTTGGTTGCTGTAATTTCTCATCTCAATCAAGATTTCAGACTCCGTCGGCAGATATGAAAGAAGATGCCAAGAATTAATTTGTTGTGGTCTTCATTCTCTCCCTCATAACTCAATTTATGTGATGTCTCGATCTAGATCTGACATCAACAGATGTTAACCACCATGAACGGAAGCTACTGAAAGAGAAATAAATTTCTTGGCTTTGACAAAGAACAGATGATGCTCTCTTGAGGACCACAGAGAAATGTGGTACAGAATTGGCCATGTCTCCCCTTTCCTCTTAGCCCAAATGAGCGAGATTCACATGCCTACCATCCCACAACTCTCTGTCTCCATTTGGTGCCGTGAGCGAATTGAGTGGTGCTGATATATAGAGAATCTGAGATACCAGGCCAGCCACTTTGGTCACCTATGTCGCAAATGCCAATTAGCTCATTTAATAGTTTATTCAACGGATTTCACTTGTAATTCCTGCGAAAGTTCTAAAAAAATATAATTATTAGTGAAATATCGAGACCTGACTAGTATAAATGTGGATATAAAAGTATCGCACTTGCGTGATTATGAGGACCCCTGACCCGGCGGTTTAGCAGAAGGTGGGTTTATTATGGGTCCCACCTCCTGTGTCATCAGTACAACCCGCGAGATGTGGTAAATCATTTCCGAAAAATCTTTAGTTAACTTTATTCACATCCCATAAACACGTGTATATGTATGTTTGCACGCCGACACTCAACATTAACAGTTGTGTATCCTTTTTTATCGAAGTCCTTAAATACTTTATTGATTCTTTTGTTATCGAAGTCCACATGGGGATTCTCCAAGCTGTGAATGCCAGGATATCTATCTGGCTCCACAAGCTCTTATCTCAGGCTGCCAGGACTACCCTGATTAAGCATATTTGTCAAGCCATTCCCTTATTCCATATGGGAGCTTTCCTTATCCCTAAACATCTGTGTAGAAAAATGGATTCTCATCTCTGCAAATTCTGGTGGGGGTGAGACCCTGGACCCTAAAGACAGAAAACTTCACCTCCTAGGCTGGGATGTCTTATGTTCCCTTAAAAGTGAAGGTGGTCTGGGGTTTAGGAAAGCAAAGTTGAACAATCTTTCTATGCTAGCAAGGAATGCTTGGAGAATTTTGGAATATCCTAATTGTCTCTTGGCTACTGTCTTGAAAGCTAAATATTTTCCCAACACTGATTTTCTAAATGCTAAATGCTCTGCTAATTTCTCATGGACCTGGAAATGCCTCCATGCCATAAAAGAGCTTATCAAACCTTTTATTTCTTGGATTGTTGGGGATGGTCAATTTATTGACCCATGGTGTGACAAGTGAATCCCCAGCATGGGATCGGCCACACCCAACCCACTTGTTCCACCTGATCCAAGTATCATAGTTGCTTACTTTATTGATCCCATATCTAGGTCTTGGAATGTCCCAAGACTTACTACCCATTTTGATGATGCTTCTGTCCAGAAGATCATCACCATTCCCTTAAGCCATCTTTGCACTCCTGATAGGAGGGCTTGGGAACTTTCTAAGACTAGCAAATTACTTAGGGCTTAGAGGCCTTAGGCCCTCCCCTTGTAAAAATCTATGGAAGTGTATATGGAAAGTTAAAGTACCTTACAGAATTCAAGTATTTCTCTGGAGAGCTTCTAGAAATGCTTTACCCAACAGGGTTGTTCTACAAACTAGAATGCCCATGAACTGTGTTGATTGTACTAGATGTTTTGATCCTCTTGAAACTATTATGCATGCTCTGGTTAACTTTTCCTTTGCTAGCAGGGTTTGGTTTCTCTCTGACTTCAACATCAATACCCAATTTTTTCATAATAAATCTTTCATAGACTGGCTATTTTTTTGGCTTGTTGATCCTCTTTCTAAGATGTCTGATGAAAACCAATGTCTTTTTGTGGCTATTCTTTGGTCCCTATGGACTAGTAGAAACAACCTTGTTTTTCAGAATACTAAAGAGAATATTTTCACTGTTATCTCTAGAGCTAAAGTCATGCTTCTCACTAGGAAGTCTAACAATTCTAGTTTGCATATTGACTCTAGTCCTTCTGTCAGTTTTTGTGATCATTGGATGCCCCCTTCCTTTGGATGGATTAAATGTAACACTGATGGTGCCTTTGATATCTTAACTGGAGAAAATGGTGCAGGATATGTGATGCGTGGCTTCTCCAAGAAAGCTACCTTTTGTGCCTCTCTAGTCTTTGATGTTACCTCTGCTGAAGAAGATGAAGCTAGAGCAATTTGGGTAGTTCTAAAGAAAGCTGTGGAACAAAAGCTAACCCACATCATTGTTGAAAGTGATGCTAAAGCTCTCATCGACAAGTTTTCAGCTGGAAATTTTGAAGGAGATGCTAGAACGGATGCCATCTTTAAAGACATTTTCTTCTTTTGTTCTAAACTTCTTGCTTGTATTTTCAGTTTTCAACCTAGAACTTGTAATTCTGTCGCTCATGAGCTTGCTCTTTGGGCTAAACAAAACAATCTCTCCATGTACTGGTCTACACCCCCTGTTTGGATCCTTCCAACAGTAGAGGAGGACCATTAGCCCTTCTGCTTGCCCCCCTTGTGACACAATCTCAGCCCCACCATCCGCTTCGGCTCCCTTGGCTAGGTTACCCATGAGGCTCGCTGGTAGGCTAGCACACAACCTGTTCAATTAATGTAGTAGTATGTTGTTAGATCTTAGCTTGTCAGGCTTCCAACTAGTTAATGTAATACTCCTTATATTTGAAAGATATTAAATAAAAATAAAAATAAAAATAATAGTGTTATAGAATCAACAACCTAAAAACTCAATACCATCCCTCACTCCAGAATAAAAGTAGCACTGGTGGAACTTACCCTCTCTCCTATTGGTTGGTGAGCGTAACCTCGCGTCTTATTGGATAATTGAGAAACCATTCGTATTCGTCGGATGAAATTTCGTTACATATGGTGCGTTGATATGAAAATGTGTGGTGTAGATTGGGTGGATTGTTGGGACACATGCGACGAACGACCCTCATTATTTAGAAAAATTGCTATATTAATTTCGTGCATTTGTTGCGAAAATCCAGAAAATAAAGAAAACTACTATATTAATTTCGGATATTTATGATTAAAATAAAAAAATCAATTCAACATATTTATGGGAAAAAATAAAATAATTTATATTCTTTGAATCTTTTATAATTTCATGTATTTATTATACAAAATCCAAAAAATAAAATAAAATACTATATTAATTCTTACATTTATGAATAAAAAAATCAATTCAACGTATTTATGGATAAATTAATGATATTTGTATTCTTAAAATCTTTTGTAAGGAAAAAAAAAAGAAAAAAATATAGAAATGACAAAAAGATTACTATATTAATCTTTATTAATCATTTATAATTTCATGTAGTTATTATTAAAATCCAGAAAATAATAAAAAATACTATGTTAATTTCGTACATTTATGACTGAAATAAAAAAAATCAACTCAACATATTTATGGAATAAAATAATAAGTTTTAAATTTGTAATATCTTTTGTAAGGAAAAATTTATGGAAATGGTAAAAAAAACTACTATATTAATTTTGGCATTTATGATTAAAATAAAAAAATTAATTCTACATAATTATGGAATAAAATAATAAGATTTGTATTTGTTGAATCTTTTATGATGACAAAAAATCTAGAAATAACTATATTAATTTTTAATATTAATGATAAACATCTAAAAAAATTACTAACAACATCTAAAAATTACTATATTAGTTGATATTTAAATTAATGTTTATGTTTAAAGTATCTGAAAAAATGTACTTATTTACCTTAACACAATCTTACGAGTTCCATTAATACAATTAATTTACTAATATAAACAAAGCCAATGGTTTGATATTTATGTTTAAAGTATCTTAAAAAAATCTAATTATTTACCTGAACACAATCTTACGAGTTCCATTAATACAGTTAATTTATTAATATAAACAAAGCCAATGGTTATTATGGTAAAGTTTGTAACCATTGTTCAAGTCACATTAATTAAAACCATATTTATGAGTTATATTTATTTATATATTGCCATATAACATGAATTAATTTCATAGTATGGAAAAAAATAATCATATCACAAATACACGAAAAAAATTCCAATTATATAATACTTCTATATTTATTGAAGAAATTACTTTTTATGTTGCAAATATTTAACTAATTTTGGAAGTCCCGAATATCTTTTCTTTTTTAATTGTCTTCTATAATCAAATAATCTCAAGTTATAATAAACTATATAAATTTTAAGATATCGATTGATATTATTACCAAAACCAAATATTTACTAAAGTTTAATGACTCTTTATATAAGAAACTATAGCAAAAACCACATTTTTTTATGTACTATTTCTTTTTTTCATAGCAGTTTGTTTTCTTTCGTTGTTTTTATTTCTATTGTTTCTTGAAATTGAGATTTCTGATGGCTAATCTATTTTCATTATTTGATTTGTAGGTACAATCAATACTTCCAAAAGAAGTTGTGTCAAAGAGAGCGCTCATTAATACTGGTATTAGAGGTGATCAATAAATTGATTTAATACGGCTTCTATTGGTTTTAAGATTTTGTTTGAATTTTTTGTTGATGTTTAATTGGTGTTTATATTTTCCGTCTAGACTACATACGAGGAGAAGCATATGAGGTACCAAGCTTAATAGTAAATCTATTTTCTTGATCAAATGCTTATATATGAGAGCCGAATTTTAGAAAAACCTACTCTCTCTTTTTTATAAATAAAACATCAGCGTTATTGGTTGTTCCATCAAATTTGTTTTGTGAATGGTGCTACTTCATCATTTTCTGGATTAATAATTTTTTGATGGCCTCCGTAATAACGTGATCATGCAAGTATTACTCAAGTTTTCATACTCATGCATTATTAAATTACTTATTCCATCCATTTGTTTTAATACTTATTGTATTATTGAAATTACTTATTCCATCCATTTGCATGTCCAAATTTCGAATGTGATCCTATATTTCAACATTCACCATTTCATCGTTATCTCCATCCCTTTTGAAGGTGATGGCTATGATCGCCTTTATTTCATCACACCTATTATTGAAGATATATCCTTATACCGGGACCTAATGTAACCTATATTTATTCCATGTTATATTAAAGGTGACAAAAATATGTATATATATCCAAATTTAAAATACCCACGTTTATGTGTGCTTTTATATTAATCCTAAGAATCTAAATTTATTCTATGTATTTAAGAAAATTTAAACTATTTTTAAATTGGTTATTTTAGATAAGTGATAATTTTTTTCCTATCAAAATGAAAATTTCTAATCAAATGTGATATTTATAGAATTATCTATAAACTATATATATATATAATAAAGATGTGTTTTTTATTGTCCTAGTGTGCGCTCTTAATGTGCACGCGCGTGTGTGTGTGTTCAATTTTTTTAATAGGAATTAAAATAAAAATAAAAATAAACAAAGTCTAACTTGGAATATACTAAATGAAATATTGGGTACCAAAGCTAGGTATCTATCTTAAAACTTATTCCATCCATTTGTAAAAATGAATAGTGTTTTTTTTATATTTATATTTATTCCAAAACTTTTTTGCTTTTTATTAATCCTAAGTAGTTTTATTAATTGATATTTATAGAATTATCTTACAAGGGAAATAAAATGCAGATTGTAAAAGAATAGTGTTTTTTTTTATATTTATTCCAAAACTTTTTTCTTTTTGCGTGGCTTCTTTTGCAGAATGATTTGCGTTTGTTGGTTGTTTAGCAGGTGTGCTCGAAGGTATATTGCATCGCCTTTACATAAAATATTTAGGTATATTGCATCTCGTTTATAGGAGTGAAATCCTTTTTTTCTTTGTGCTCCTGAGATTCTTCTTTGCTTTGTACTTTTGTCTGCAGTCACTGGTATTATGAACAAAAAACGTAAACGTGGTTACGTGGCAATAAAATCATTTCTTTTCCTTTATTTTTCAAGGGTTCCTCTTTGATTTTAGTAAACCCATGATGATTGTCCTACCAGCTGAAATAGCAATCGGCTTTCTTGGCCAAGCCAAATCTGCTGGACAAGGTTTATATTTAAACTATGCTTATCATGTTCCAAATGTGGATATACAAATCTGCCAACGTTATCACATACTCGGCATATCATTAGCATTCTCTCCGTAAAATATAATTTAGTTGATAGTAAATTTTGTTTAACATCAATAGATGTAGTTTTTTTTTTCACCACAAAAATGATTAGCATTTACGATATTATTTCGAAAATATCCTAACAAAAGTATTTCGTGTACTTTTCCTAACCTTTACATTTCATATATGCAGAAGATATATGGATGTGGAACATACAACACAGTTTAGCATAAGTGTTTGCTTTGTCTAAATGAGTGGATGGGGATTGTAAAATTCTGTTTATACTGGTAGTAAGCCCGTTAATTTGTTATGGATCAAATAAGAAAAATGAAATTGCATGTCCTTTTTGTTAGTTTTTACTGTTAATAGTCATGTAAGCTGTAGCTTTTTACTTCTTTTTTTTTTGAACATACGTAACTTTGTACTTCCAAATGAAATAATGTTCCAGAAGTGGTGGTAGTGGAAGTTGTCATCTCCATAATAAATAAAAATGCTCCATAAGTGGTGGTACTGGCAGTAGTCGTCACCATAATAAACAAAGCACTCTTGCAAACTATAAGTTTTAGCAGATTCGAGATCGAGATCGAATTGCACAAAGAAAAAAGTGGCTAGATGTTTTTTGGAATTTGGTAAGTTACAGAATTGCCCTACATAAGTAATGCAACACACCACCGGTAGAAATGTACCAACCAAGAAACCAAATATAAAGTCTATAACTTTTAGAACAAAGAGATCAAGAATATTAAACACTCTATAGTTGTTTTTCTTTCAAACTCTTAATCCAAGTGAATGTCCTCTTGGGGATTTTATGGCTCTTATTGTTGATCCTAATCACTCCAATTATCATATCACAAAAGTCAAATAGTAAAATAATAAAATTAACCAGTTTCCTGCTATTTAACTTTATAAGCGGTCCCTGATGTGCAATTATACCAGGTTCCCCCAGTGCCCAAATTTATAATCCAATGAATCCATAAATCAAGATGTCAGCTGAAAGTTGAGCTCATTTATATGTCTTAATTTTTCCTGTATAATGATGTGAAAGAAATTATAAAACAAGCATATTTGGTATTCCGATCAAGTTATGAGTTCAAGATCGAACTCATTTACATGTCCTAATCTCCCGTATATAAGGATCTGAAAGAAATTGAAAAAAATAATTTATCTTTGGAAAACTTTGTTATTTCTTTTGCATTAGCAGTACTCTTTAATTTCAGGATGCAATGTATGTTTACGTTAAAGGATATTGCAGGAGGTAAAACATGCAGATGGAAACTTGATATGGTTGGAATATAAACAATTAGAAGAATTTATATCGATAAATATGACTTAGTATATTGGCGCCGATCAGTTGTAGAAAGGGAAGCTCTCCTTAGAGATACCTGTCGGTAACCCATCTCCTTTTTCGTTTTTACCAGCATCTATAAATATACATTTTCTTTTGTTGTTGTCGATGAATTCCTCTAAATTGCACAGTTTCATTTGACCATTGTAGGTACTGACATTTACGTTCTTTTATAACACCCGATGATTATAATTAATCATTCCTTATGTTTCTAATTGATAATTTTCGTTAAATCAACATGGTTATTCCCTTTATTTCAACAACAAACAATATTATCACTTTATTTTCACAATCAATAATTTCTATCTTACACAAACTTGGGCAGTGCATATGGTCTCGGAGACATTGTTGGCTGTTTTTCCACTTCTCCATTAAAAATTAATTATACTTTCAGTGAAATGTCTTTTAAGTTTATTGTCTACTTAGAGTGTTCACTCATTTAGGCTCTATTTTGGAGCTTTTTACCCACACAATCAAGCAAAAGAATAAAGAGTAAGCTAGAAATCAAAAAGTTCCTCGGTTTTTTACCGATTTCCTTTTTTTTTTTTTTTTTTTTTTTATAGTGGTTCTCAATTTAGACAAAACAGAGATTGGGGTTTGAGTTCTCATCACATTATGAGTTAGTCGGTTCGACGGTTGTCAGTTCGATCCTGATGGGAATTAGGGTATGACTTCTTCTTCTATTTATTTTGATCGGCTTTTGCATTTATTTTTTTTGTTTTTTTGTCTATTTCACTACATTACTCGCATTAGTTTAGGTTGTCCCTTACAGTGAGGAACTCAATAAAGGCCTTACACTAGCAGTTAATATGCTCGGTTTCTGAAGAATTAGTGCATTTATTTTGACGAGAAGCACTTCGTATGCTTAGCACTATTTATAGCATGGAAACCTATTTTATATTTGTATTGTGTATTTTTTTAGTGTCTCTAATATCAGATATTGATACAACTATATAGTGAGTGAGATTTTTCATTCAAAAAAAGGTTATTGGAACCTGGATGAGCAGTTGAGTTGGCCCTTTGATACAAGTATATAATTTCTGAATAAAGATATATCGGTGCATTTCATTGACCACATCTTCTTTGACGGAAAACACTTCATATGCTTAGCACTATTTAGAGATGGCAATCTATTTTATATTTACATCGTTGTTTTTTTTTTTTAGTGTCTCTAATATCAAATATTGGTATAACTATATATTGAGTGTGATTTTTAAATTAAATACAAGTTGTTGGAGCCTGGGAGAGCAGATGAGTTGGCCGCTTGATTTTTAACGCAAGTATATAAAGATATATTGGTGCACCTCATTGATTACATCTTCTTTGACGGGGAGCACTTCATATGCTTCGCACTATTTAGAGTTGGCAATCTATTTTATATATCGTGTGTTTTTTTAGTGTCTCTAATATTAGATATCGATACAACTTTATAGCAAGCGTGATTTTTCATTTAAATACAGTTTGTTGGAGCCTGGAAGAGCAGTTGAGTTGGCCGCTCGATTTTTAACCCAAGTATATAATCTCTGAAGATATTTATAAGTGCATCTCATTGATTACATCTTCTTTGACGGGAAGCACTTCATATGCGTCACATTATTTGGAGATGGCAATCTATTATATATATATCGTTTGTGTTTTTAGTGTCTCTAATATCAGATATAGATACAATTATATAATGAGTGTGATTTTTCATTTAAATACAGGTTGTTGGAGCCTGGAAGAGAAGTTATTTTGGCCACTTGATTTTTAACACAAGTATATAATTTCTGAAGAAAGATATGTCAGCACATCTCACTAATTACATGTTCTTCGACGGGAAGAAATTCAAACGCTTTGCACTATTTACAGTTGACACTCTATTTTATATTCATTTTTTTATTTTTTTTTGGGTCTCTAAGAGCAACTGCAGTGGTGCGACTATACTATAACTAAACTAAAGACTAAAAACTAAAAAAATTGGTGATACTCGGGGTTACACGCTACGGTGATGGAGTAAAATTTAGTCAAACGTACCTTCAAGTTACTCCCCAATCCAGCCGCACTTTAAAGTTGCGCCCCAATCCAGACGCACTTTAAAGCTATGCCCCGACCCCAATCCAGACGCACTTTAAAGTTGCGCCCCATTCCAGGCGTACTTTAAAGTTACGCCCCAATCCAGACACACTTTAAAGTTGCGCCCCAATTAATTCAGGCGTAACTTCAAGTTACTCCCCAATTCAAACGTAATTTTAATTTGCGCCCCAGTTCAAATGTAATTTTAATTTACGCCTGGTACCGGGCGTACTTTGAAGTTGCGCTCGACTATAAACCAAACTAAAGACCAAATATGGTTTGGTTTTTGGTTTTAGTCTGGTTTTTTATCTTTACTCCGTTCGACTGTGTCTGGTTTTTGGATTAAAATTTTGGTTTTAGTCGTCCATTGTGGATGCTCTAATGTCATATATCAATACAACTATGTAGTGTTTGCGATTTTTCATTAATCTACAAGAAAATGTAGTCTGGATGAGCGGTTGAGTTGGCCGCTTGATCTTTAATGCAAATATATGATTTCTGAAGAAAGATATATTTGTGTATTTCCTTGATAACATCTTCTTTGACGGGAAGCACTTCATATGCTATGTACTATTTAGAATTGACGACTATATTAGATTAATATAGTGATTTTTTTTAGTGTCTCTAGCTATTATCATATATCGATACCTATATAGTAAATGTGATTTTTCATTTAACGCAAGAAGTTGGATTCTGGAATAGAAGTTAAGTTAGTCACTTGATTCTTATTACAAACATATAATTTCTAAAGAAAGATATATCAAGCAGGCATTTCCTAAATTACATCTTCTTTGACGGGAAACACTTCATATGTTTTAGAGTTGGCAATTTATTTTATATTAATATCGTGTTTCTTTTAGTGTTTCTAATTTCATATATCTACACAACTATAAAGCGAGTGTGATTTTTCATCATATAACTACCGATTTCTTTTGTTTTATATACATGAACTATTTACTGATTTCAAAGGTTGGTATTTCAAATGTAATTTCTTAAAGACGACTTCTTAATCTCCAACAATTTATACAATGCGTAATAGGTGAATTTGGTTTCATAAGTTAATCTACTATATATATATATAATAATGGGTATTCTCATTATACACTGCAATTGTTAAATGGGACCCTTCTGGGACGGGCCCGTCTCACCAAATGAGGATCAATTCCCCTGGTACCCGATATGTAGCATAGGTTCAATACTAAAAAAAAATCTTATTACACTTTTGTATTTATAGTTTAAACTATTTTACATTTGAGATTATTTTACCTACTTATTTTAGTTTATTTATAAAATTTTAAAATTGATTATTGTTTCATTAGATTGCTTGAAATTAGTTTTCAAAACTATGTGAAATCTTTAGATAATAATAATAGTGTTACATATTTGATAATTAGAAAATTTTAATTACATAGTTTTAATTATTAGTTGTTAATCTGTTGGATAGTAATTCTATCGTAGCTTATTAGGGTTTTCATTGGGACGGGTGCGGGGCGAAGCCCCGCCTCAGTGGACATGGACTAAAAGGGTAAAATATTCCAGCAATCCCGGTGTGTAGCACGGGTTTCAAACTAGTTATAACTAAAAAAAAAAAAAAAGTACCGATAATTTTGTGAATTAGGTATTAGTTCAAGGGTATGATGGTGAAACAAATCAAAGTCATCGGCTCATCGCCATCATCATCACACACTAAAATTCCTTTTTATCTTTTTCCATTGTATGTATTATTAGGTTTCATAACTTTTACTTTTTGGCGCTCTTCTTCTGTTCTTCACTTTTTTTTATTTTCCTTGAAATCTTTTGCCATTTTTACATTCCACTAGCAACTAATTTGGTAACCGTTACTTTGCGCGTTAAAACCGGACGAGTTAACAAATTTCAGAAGAAAACAACATTGCTTCCCGCGTTTTCCATCCCACCCTTTCCGCATTTCTCTCTCTTAATCTATTCTCTTCTCTTATCTGTTACTTACTTAAGCGTGCAAGCCATTCTCACTTTTATCAGACATTTTTCTTCCTTTTTCTGTCATTAATTTCCCCCTTTTTAACGAATTCTGAAAACCCCATTTCGTTGCTTCTATCTCTGGGTTTCATCAACCTCTTCTGCTGTCTCACTGGATCTTCTCTTATCTGCAATTAATTGAAAAGGGTTTTGCTCACTAGCTTTAAGAAGAAGAAGATCTAAGAAATTGCAGGAATTTAGCTAATCAAACTTGGGTTAAGTGAGTAAGATTGAAAATGTCCAAAATTTGCTCTTGGGTTTAATTAAAATTGAATCTTTTTATTACCCCTTTTCGTTTTCTGAAATTTCGAGGTTTTTGAGCTAGAAATTAAGGGGTTTTCTGTGTTTTTGCAGGCATGGGTGGACAATTAAGCAAAAGGCCTGGTGAATCACCACCAGTGGAGTACAAGGCTGGATTAAGTTCTTATGAAGCTGCTTGTAGACTTGATCCAGATTTGCAATCTTTTGACGAGACATTACAGCATCGAACGAGTCAGGTTATAAATACTCTTGCTACTGGTGTTGAGGTTAGAGCTCTTTCTTTGGATTCACTAAAAGAAGTTACTGGTTGTTTACTTGAAATGAACGAAGAAGTAGTAAAGATCATTTTAGATTGTAAACAAGATATATGGAAAAATCAAGAACTTTTTGAACTTGTTGAAGAGTACTTTGAAAACAGTTTACAAACTTTAGATTTCTGTACTGCACTTGAGAAATGTTTGAAGAAAGCTCGTGATAGTCAATTGCTTATTCACGTCGCGCTACAACAATTTGAAGAGGAAGATGGAGGGCTGGAAAAGAAGAAGTATGTTAGGACCATGGAAGAGTTGAAGAATTTCAAAGCAGCTGGGGATCCATTTACTGAAGAGTTTTTTCAGATACTTGGATCGGTTTATAAGCATCAGATAGTGATGTTAGATAAACTACAAGCTCAAAAGAGTAAACTCGATAAGAAATTGAAGTCAGTTAAGGCTTGGAGGAAAGTCTCGAATATCATCTTTGCAGCGACGTTTGCTGCTGTTTTGATCTGCTCAGTTGTTGCCGCTGCTATGGCTGCACCGCCTGTTGCAGCGGCTTTGGCAGCTGCAACTTCAATTCCATTAGGATCAATGGGAAAATGGTTTGATTCTCTTTGGAAGAAATATGAAGATGCATTGAGAGGACAGAAGGAAGTAATTAGTTCAATGCAGGTTGGCACTTATGTTGCAATCAAAGATTTGGATAATATTCGGGTTCTTGTTGATCGATTGGAAGAGGAGCTGAAGTCTTTATTGGGCAATGCAGACTTTGCCTTGAAAGAAGAGGAGGCAGTAAAGATCGGTATAGAAGAGATCAAGAAGAAACTGGTGGTGTTTATGAAAAGTATCGAGGATTTGGGGGAAAATGCTGATAGGTGTAGCAGGGACATAAGACGAGCAAGAACAGTCGTCCTACAGAGGATTATCAAACACCCAAACAACTGAAGAAGCATCTTGGTATGATTTACTAATGACTGTTGTGGTAGGGTCTGTTATTCAGACTACTTTTTTATGTTTTGATTCAGCACTGCTTAAACTATTTCTCGGATCCATCGATTAGGGTCTGTTATTTACGAACAAGAATAAAGAGAAGGTTAGATGCATTAGTTGTTCCCCAAGTCCACTCCTGTTTTACTTACAATTGTATTTCTGATTCACATTGAAGTGCTTGGAAGTCACAGGATTTTGTGGTGATATCATCCAGTAGGTTCTTTTTGATATCTGGGGTCTTTAGATATGAATTCAACATCTATATTGAAGTTTTCAATAACTCCGAGGCAGTTGTTGTTGGTTTATCTCATTGGTAATATATTATACACACTGTCCTTAAAAACCTAATAGGTTTTGTAACAATTGTTCTTAATAATTGCAGGTTTGTGAAATAAGGAAAACTGCATGTTGGCTTGTTCTCTTGAGTGTGTCTCTTCCTGGGTTTACACCCCTATGAGAAGAGCATGGTAGGGCAGAAATATTTAGGAAATTTTGGCTAGTAATTCACTCGGTGGAACGCTTATGTTGCTTATGTTCTATGTCGAAAGGTTACTGAGCCTTAGAATATGTTAGACATGACTGTTTTGTTAAACTCAAAAACATTCTCTGATTAGTATTAACAGTGATAGAAAGTATTGCAATGCTGTCCTGCTACTGGCGTATCAGCTATTCAGGGTGCAAGTAAGTTCTTATATATATATATATATACACATGTGTAATTGGTCTAAGGCTCTTGGGTGATGCTTTATGAGAAACTGGAACTGATGATCTCTGCAAGGAGAGTCACTCTTCTCCTTGTTTACATTTATACTACTAAAGATGTTGTAACTAGGTGCATCTGTTACTATTTAGTTCTAGATTATGGATGCGCGGAAATTTTTAATGATAGATACGATATACATGTATATGCTAAAGCACATGCCAGAAGTGGGCATCTTAGAACTTGTGTGGTATCTTCTAGCTTACATGTGGTTGATTCCTCCATAATATGTGATTGTCTCGCCAAACTAAATAATTCACTGATATTGCCTAGAAACTGTATTTGCTTCTTTAGCATGTTTATAACAAATATCTACCAGTTTCTATGAGAAGTCTCTTGGATCCATCTCTTCTCTCTTCCAAAAGTCAGTTGGATCCATCTCCAAGTGACTTTGTAGGTCAATCTGCAGCCCTTTAATCTAAGAGCATTTCTAATGGTAACTTGGTGTGTATCTTTTGTGGAACTTGTTTTTTTTAGAGCTTCTCCAATGATCATGTGGTCAGCTTCACATGTGGCATTGTGAGAAGACATCTTTTATCTCATTTGGCAACCAATTTTCTTAACTATAAGGAAAAATAAAAAACCTTCTCCAACCAATTGAGTTTTTATTTTTTTTACCTGGTTGTCTCTTGCTACTAAACAGATTATGGATTGCAAGGAGGCTGGGGATTTCTTCTAAAGGCCCAAATGATTTTAAGGCGAAGGTTAGTGACATAATTGTTGATGGCGCTTGGTCCATTCCCGAGGTAACTAGAATTTTAATGTTACGTTGCAATATTGATGTTGATAATTTACCTGTCATTACTGGTGGGGATGATTATAAAATACGGGACTTGGATAAGAAGGGGGTTTTCTCGGTCAAATCAGCCAAGGAGGCCATTAGGGAGTGTGCGGAGATAGTACCACATGCTGTTTTGTTTACGCGGAATGTGGTGCATCCAACTTTGAGTGTTCAGTATTGGAAGATTTGGGCGAATCAGTGTTGTGCTACAGATGATAATGTCATTAAGAAAACGGGTAGGTCTATGTCTACTATGTGCTGCATGTGTAGAAGGGCCGGCGAGTCTATGAGCCATATCACTTGGCATTGCAGGTTTGCTAAGCGTATTTGGGCTTGGGCGGCTAGAATCTTTAACTTGCGGCCTTCTGAAGATCTGGTGGCCTCTTATAAGGCCGCCAAGGGACGTAACAGAATGATAAAGGACCTGTGGCTTGTTGCTAATCTTGCAATTGCTAAAGAATTATGGAAGCTGCGCAACAAGGTTTATTTTGAGGATGCTACGGTGCAATGGCTAGGCTTCAAAGGGAGAGTGTATCAGTTGATTCAAGACAATTCAATTCGTATGAAGGGCCACATGTAAAATAACTTGGATGAGTTGCGGATTTTGAATTATTTTAAGGTGAAGCATAGGTCTTGCAAAGTTTCGGACCCTATTGAGATAAGATGGTTTCCTCCTGATCAAGGTGAGATTATGATTTGCTGTGATGGTGCGTCACTTGGCAATCCGGGTCAAGCTGGTTGTGGCGTTACAGTTCGTGATTCAAGATCGGAAGTTCTAGGCTTTCTTTATGTTGGACTGGGCTGGCAGACTAATTTCTATGCAGAGGTTTGCGCTGTTATTTATGGTGCGATGTTGGCTAAACGATGAAATGTTAAAAATCTGTGTGTTCACTCGGACTCGATGAGTTGCATTCAAGCTTTCCAGATTGATCAATTGTCGTGGCAGCTGCAGCAGAAGTGGAGAATAGCTAGGCTTTTCTATGATAATATTCGATATGTCCATAGCTATAGGGAAGTTAATTTTTCTGCAGATTCTTCGGCCAAACAAGCATGTTTGTTGGCCGAGGATATTTTTGAATTTTATGAGAGTAGGCCAGGTTTCATTCAATCTGTTGAATGGCCTGGAAGGGTTTATTTTCGTTTCCGTTAGGTTTTCTACTGGTGATAGCCTCACGGATATGCACTAGTAACACCTAGTCCCTGTACAATTTTCGCTTTTTTAATTCTATTGACCGAGTAAAAAAAATACTAAACGGATTATCAGAATAAAAGATTTTATTCGATATAATTGAGCTGAACTACATTGTGTTGGATAGTTCTTCTATATTGCTCGCAGTGATGGTTGACACTTTTTTTTTAACATCATGGAAAACAAGTTTCACAATATTAATCATTTAAAAGCAAATTCATGGTTCAGTTTAATTTTTAATTGTTTAATCGACGATGGTTCAATACAATTTACAAACATATTATTACAACAATTGAATTAACCTGTTTGTCTAGTCATTGATCATGGACTAAAGATGAGTACAGATGACAGCGTGAATCTCTTATGCTATTGATATAGTTTGACATTATAGATGGTGACGGACAAACAATGAACGTACTTGTTCTGATGATATGAACTTAATTACCCGATTCTAAAATAATAAAATGTTTTCACTGGAAGCATGATTGGTTCCAGTAGTATCAAGAGCAAATTTTGTTGGTTCGTAAAACGAGAGAAAGGAAAAAATCGTTAATCCCTTTTTTTGCTTAGATTAAAAACAAATTTTAATAATAAAAATAAGTTTTTTGACTTTTAAAGCTGACTAGGACGGTTACAGGTCCTCTTGGTAAACCTCTGAAACAAGAGGTTGACGAAGAAGATGTCTAACCAAAAGTATGCCACGTCATCTATATGTTAGTCAAAGAGGTTACGGTTGGAGAATCATTTTATGAAAATTGGTAGTGAATCCTAGGTGGAGGATGACTTTTTTCTTCACACACATCCCATTGGAGAAGCTCTTAATGTAAAGACCACATTTTCCTTAATTTGAGGAGATGATGGAACTTGTACCGATACACATACCGACCGAAATCCCTCAGAAAATTACCATCCCACAAATTCTGGGCCCTATCGGCCACTGACGAGGCTGTCAACCTATCAATAATAATTCTCTTATGCTACACAAATCTATAAAGAAGTAGTGAGGCAAGTCGAGTTCGTATCCACATGGAGAGTTGAGTCTAAGTTGTCGATTCAATTTCTGAATGAGAAAAATGCAAATGAGGATGAGAATGATCAAGAACTTCTTCTAAGTCACAAAACATGAATCTTAATGATATAACTAATTTCTGCAAAGTACCCATTACTAATAACCCTAGAATACTTAGTACGCTCAAATATCCCGCAATCTCGTAATTCACCGGACACGGAAGCGCTCGACTACCGGATTCTACTTGCCAAGTTTCCTAGAGGTACGCTTACTAGGTGTGACTCAAACAAGTGCATTAAGCTCCGTGAGATAGGCTATTCCTAGTGACAAACACATAAGCTCGATTCATCTACTAGTGTCATTCAATACATATGATTATTTAACAACATCCCATCGTCAATAACCACATATTACTACTTGTATTCGGAACATCTAGACAATTACGGGTCGAAGAGTTCTCGAATTAGCAATCGAATCATCCATAAACCAATTTAATTTGCAACTTAAACGATTCATAAATAACTCACATAAGCAATATTAGCACGGTAGAGAATAAACAATAACAAAATAAATTGCAAGAAAACATGCACTTTAAATATCAATTGGAGTTCAAGTTCGGACGTCGAATTTGTCCTAACCAAATATGCTTAGATACTGGAGTTCATGGTAACAGAGATGCAATTAAGAAAACAAAAATACAAAACCAAACAGCTGCAGTTGAAGTTGATATGGACTGATGGTGTTGGCGAAAGAATGGCTTGTTGATAATGGAATGGTGGTGGCGTATGCGAACTACTGCTGTAGGTGGTTGTATTGTCTGTGCTCCCAGCTTCCTGTATGCTGATGCTAGTGTGGACTGCACAAAAAACTCGCAAACAGGTAACTCCTTGAGCTGGTGGTATGTAGATGGATGGATGGGAGTGGTTATGGAGATGGGAGTTGGTGGTATATGCTATGCAGGTGATGGATATGTGGGGATGCAGATGATGGACTGGGTGCAGAAGGTGGTGATATGCTGAAGTGATGGAGGATATGCAGGTGGATGGATATGAATGCAAACTGATAGATTGATGATGGTATGCAAAGTGAGATGCAGTTGGAGATGGTTATGCTGGTGGAGACGTGCAGATGGATGAGAAGTTTTGGAGAGGAGCAAAGCTCCTCTCTGATGAAGGTGCGGCACTGATGTAGGTATGAGATGTTTTGTAGGTTTAGGTTTAACTCCTTTTTATAGCTTCTCCAAGGCCTGCAGTTTCCTGTAAATTCGAATCGGATTACGACCCAAGTTTCCTAATCCAACATATGCAAATACAGTCATCTCATTCACAATTAATCCACAGTCATAGCTCCTCTTTTTGGCTGACTTAGTGGCACAAAACAGACCACCAATCTCTTCCGTTCATCTGCAATATAGAAGACAATAACAGACTTGTTGAGCTGAATTTTAGCCTAAGAAACTTGTACAGAACAGCAACTATCTCGGATCCCTGACTTATCTCCCCTCTGCCTTCGAAATTTTCTCTTGATCCTTCGCAACTACCCATCGAACTCTTAGTTTGCTGGCACTGAACTTTGGCAAAGCAGTTGATGTCTTCACTGCTTTCTCGCTGCCAGACTGCAACCATTACCTTTGTAAATCTCGAGCACAGACTCCAAACTCGAGCCACTCTGGTTAAAACCTAACAGAGCCATGGCTCGCAGCTGCAACAACCTAGTTTTCACCCTTGTTTCTCCCGTACACAAGCCCAAAAATTGATCCAAAGCTAAACAGAGTCTAACCCAAGTACTGTTTCCAGCTCATATTACCTATACTAGCTTGTTTTCAGCTGAACTTAAGATCCATTGGAACCCATGACTAACAACAAGAAGATCCTTGATGTAGAATAGTCACTCAGACCTTTTCTCAAACACCTTCTGTGTGTGCTGCAAACTGATGATGGACAAGGCTCTGGCTGTATTTTGAAGATCACAAATCATCTCCTTCCCTGCAAATGAGACAAACCCATCTATTATAATCATTCACAGACTCTCAATATCCTTAATTCCTCTTCGCTCATCACTAAATATCAATGGCAGCGACTCATAACCTTCCCTGACTTGTTGTCAAGAAAACTTCATTCAAAACCCTTCAAAGCTCATCTAAATAGCTGCCAATTCGATTCAGAAACTAACTCATTTATCCAAGCTTCCATAACTCTAAAAACTCGCTGAATCTCCTCCATTCACTGCTCTACTCAATGATCGCAATCTCATTTGATTCAGCTGAATTTCTCGGGTTCAGAACTTACTGGAACTCTTGTTACAAGCTCTGTGTGCTTCTTGTCTTGGTGAACTATTCCTAACCCATCGTATACGACCAGCAAACCCATGGCAAGTACTTACAAGAGCTATGGCACCAGCGGCAGGTCTTGGTGCAGCCACGAGAGAGAGGGAGAGAGACTGGTGCAGTTGTCTTGGTCGCGAGGAAGAAATGGGGAGAAATTGGCTTCTCCCGGTCCTGACAGTTTTAGATTATATAAGATGGCTATGGTCTCCCTTAGCAGAACTAGGTTGTTCTATAGTAAACTGCAATTATATTTCACCGGCTGCCTTGAGACAATGGTGTTGGAGCTTCAGTAATCTCTAGTCTCGATGCTTTAAAGGCCTGTGTCCTGCTGTGCTTTGAATCCGTCGATGCCTAAGCTTCCCAAGCAATGAATTGAACCTCCTTTTGCCTTCTTCCTTGTCACATGACTCCAAAATGCCTGTAAAAGCAAAACAAAGCGTAATATACAAAAATACAAGAGAAATAACTAAGAAAAGCATAAGAAATTGATATTCAAAAGATGTATTTTAGGCTCCTATCAAATTCCCCCACACTTCATCTTTGCTAGTCCTCGAGCAAACAAAACAAAACTAAAATACAACAACTCCTTCTCGTCAAGATTACGGTTACTTTTAGCATAAACAACAAGCCTTTAAACCCCTAGGTGTCCCTAGTGGACGAGTTATAGTCTCGTGAAGGTTTACAAGAGGTCTACCTACAAAACCTATGTTTTCAACTCCAAATTCCAACTACCTGCGAAGAATCTATGAACGAATCCAGAATGATTACAGGAGGAGGTACCTTGATTCCAATCCAATTCAAATATAAGTAAATAAAGCTCTAATCAGAAAGTCGAACAAACCGAAATACTCGGAATCTGACTAACCACAATCACACATGAAAATATTAAGAAGATGGATAAAGAGGTAGATGTTGGCGAATGTTTACAAGTGATCGGTGTTTCCCATATCTGTCTGAAGGTCACCGCCAAGATGAACCTATGCATCCTATTGGATTGAGCTACTGGTCTGAATACTAATATCAACTCAACTGGCATATACAAAGGAACCATGGTTGATAATCCTAATTCTAGATCAACTCGACTGGCAAATACAAAGGAACCAGCGGTCGATTTATTAATTGAACAATAATAATAACTTTTTTTTTCTTTTTCTTTTTTCACTTTTTTTTTTTTTTTTATTTATTTGACAACATGATTGGATCTTTTGGATCCAAGCGCATGATTCTTGTCAGCAAGTATGTGATAGTTGCCTTGGATCCTGCATTCCACGCTTGTTTAGGCGACGGAGACAGGGACAACGTTTCACACATACTGCCATCCAAGTGTCTTTTTATTCTTTTCTTTTTTTTTCATATATATACACCGATTGGTCGAATTGGTCTGGTCTCTTTTTTTTCTTTTTCTTTTTGTAGTAACTCAATCACTCTATTTCATCCTATCAGTAATAACAAGTCGATGTTTAGTGACCCACCAAAACACTTAGAAAACAATAGATAAATTTGGAAATATTAAAATAAAATGTGATATGGTGATATTCCGAGATATGGTAACAACTTATTTGTAATTTCTGAGCTATGTCCATCCTTTCAATTAATAGGTTCCTCAACTCCTGTAACCAAGGTGGTTCCATCCATTTATATTGGAAGTGTCATCCTAAAGGCACAAGTTTCTAGATTTCGGAGTTTATCATGCATTTTTTTGGTTTTTCTATTTTTTAACTAAAAGCATCAAACTCTAAAAATTATATACAAATTACATAACTACAAATGATACTTCAACTCATAGCTCTTTCTGAACAATAGAGGATAAACACTAAACTAGCTATTTAGTTGGAATTTAACCCTGACTCAGCCAATATATATACCTCATTGCCAAGAAAAAATTCCATCTACTTAGAAAGGCTAGTGTTTATTCTAAATTGTTCAAAAATCTCTAAAAGTTAGAGTTTTGTATACGTCAATTTTTTTGGTCATATTATACCCTACCCCCACACTTAAATCAAACAGTGTCCTCAATGTTTCAAACCATTGCAAAAAGAATAAGAGGAATACTTGAAAAAGATAAGGAAGTAAGAATTGGAATTGTGCACCTGATTGACGCATACGAGAAACATTCAAAATAGACTCCCCATATATCAACAATCTGAAAATTTGAGGATCCACCCACAACACAATCTGCATATATTGCAAAAGCTTCACAAGAATGTTAGCAAATTGTGAGAGAAGTGAAATTATCATCCCATGAGAGTCACCCCCACACTTAGTCCTTTCTACACTCGGAAGTGCATACAAAACGTAAGTGGAAGGCACTTCTATTTGTTCCTCTTGGCAAACCTGCATGGTGTTAGACTCAAACACATATGGTGGATACTTAGATGCAAGAAATTAAGATAAAATTATAGAAGCGCATAATTCCAGCCCCAAATGAGGTATTTTTCTAAAAGATGGATTAACAACTCTTTGAGAAACTACTACTATTTTGGGAGGATCATCATTAGATAGAGATTCACATAAAGGGTTAGACAAACCTTGAAAAACCTCTTGTATTTCGGGATCCATGGTATTGCCGGACACTTGCATTCTCACATCACAAGTATCATAATTCTCACTCGAAATCTTGGACATACATTCATTGGTTTCTTCTATAACCAAGTCCTCCTCATCGGAAAAGAAATCAGGATCTTCTAAAAGCAAATTATCGTAATCCTTACGTTCTTCACAAGTTGACTTCTCATTCAAAGTATCGATGATCTCTGAATTTGGGGTACGGTGCACAAAGAAGTCATAATCATCATCGCTCTCATACACAACATAAGTATTACCATCAATAATGGTAATGTTTCTAGACTCAACTTCTTCATTTTGAATAGGGGAATGATCATTAAAATCATGAGTTGAACTAGTAGCACTATCATTATCAATATTTTCCAAGGGTTCATCATCCTCGGAATCTTCTTCTTGGGGCTCTTCTCCATTGTCAACACGGCGGTTAACCTCATCATGTATGGCCCTATTAATTGCTCGAAAAATCTCTTCCGGTGCTTCCTCTTCTTCCAACTGCTCATATTGTCTAAAGAGTTTCTTTAAGTTAACACGTTTTCCGCTACTATTCACAATAGGTTCTCTAGACCACACCTCTTCCCTTTGAATGGGTGAAGAATCATAAATACGATCCGGAGCGGGTCTATATACACTATCATGTGTTTCACTTGGTACGAAACTCGGCACGTTGGGAGTTGAGTTAATCCGGTTCCATGCAGGTCGCAAATCCATGAATTCATTAGGCATCTGCAAGAAACTAGATTGCCACGTATGAGAAGTATAACTATCCCCCATCCTTGTGAGTGTCCACTTACATTACCACCAAAAGGTTGTTGCGATGTATGAGAATAATCACAAGGTCTTGTCGAATAATTATCATAGCCAAAAGATTGGTTTTGATTATATTCGGCATATGGTTGGAAGTTATTGTAAGAGTGAGATTGAAAATCAGAATTATCACCATAGTATGCTTGGTCTCTTGAACCATATATATTGTTCGCAAAAGGATTCATCTTGCACACAACTAGTTTAGAGACTTACCTCTTGTTCCAATTGTGCACATGCAAAAAGAATGATTTATGGTACCTGAAAATAAAATTCTAAAAATAAATTAGAAAATGCAAAGAATGAAAAGAAATGCAAGAACAAAAAGTCAAATAACAACTCAAACTAGCGACTGCTCCCCGGCAACGGCGCCAATTTTGACAAGGCTGTCAACCTATCAATAATAATTCTCTTATGCTACACAAATCTATAAAGAAGTAGTGAGGCAAGTCGAGTTCGTATTCACAGGGAGAGTTCAGTCTAAGTTGTCGATTCAATTTCTGAATGAGAAAAACGCAAATGAAGATGAGAATGATCAAGAACTTCTTCTAAGTCACAAAACATGAATCTTAATGATATAGCTAATTTCTGCAAAGTACCCATTACTAATAACCCTAGAATACTTAGTACGCTCAAATATCCCGCAATCTCGTAATTCACCGGACACGGAAGCGCTCGACTACCGGATTCTACTTGCCAAGTTTCCTAGAGGTACGCTTACTAGGTGTGACTCAAACAAGTGCATTAAGCTCCGTGAGATAGGCTATTCCTAGTGACAAACACATAAGCTCGATTCATCTACTAGTGTTATTCAATACATATGATTATTTAAGAACATCCCATCGTCAATAACCACATATTACTACTTGTATTCGGAACATCTAGACAATTACGGGTCGAAGAGTTCTCGAATTAGCAATCGAATCATCCATAAACCAATTTAATTTGCAACTTAAACGATTCATAAATAACTCACATAAGCAATATTAGCACGGTAGAGAATAAACAATAACAAAATAAATTGCAAGAAAACAGGAAATTTAAATATCAATTGGAGTTCAAGTTCGGACGTCGAATTTGTCCTAACCAAATATGCTTAGCTACTGGAGTTCATGGTAAAAGAGATGCAATTAAGAAAACAGAAATACAAAACCAAACAGCTGCAGTTGAAGTTGATATGGACTGATGGTGTTGGCGAAAGAATGGCTTGTTGATAATGGAATGGTGGTGGCGTATGCGAACTGCTGCTGTAGGTGGTTGTATTGTCTGTGCTCCCAGATTCCTGTATGTTGATGCTGGTGTGGACTGCACAAAAAACTCGCAAACAGGTAACTCCTTGAGCTGGTGGTATGTAGATGGATGGATGGGAGTGGTTATGGAGATGGGAGTTGGTGGTATATGCTATGCAGGTGATGGATATGTGGGGATGCAGATGATGGACTGGGTGCAGAAGGTGGTGATATGCACTGGTGGTATGCTGAAGTGATGGAGAATATGCAGGTGGATGGATATGAATGCAAACTGATAGATTGATGATGGTATGCAAAGTGAGATGCAGTTGGAGATGGTTATGATGGTGGAGACGTACAGATGGATGAGAAGTTTGGGAGAGGAGCAAAGCTCCTCTCTGATGAAGGTGCGGCACTGATGTAGGTATGAGATGTTTTGTAGGTTTAGGTTTAACTCCTTTTTATAGCTTCTCCAAGGCCTGCAGTTTCCTATAAATTCGAATCGGATTACGACCCAAGTTTCCTAATCCAACATATGCAAATACAGTCATCTCATTCACAATTAATCCACAGTCATAGCTCCTCTTTTTGGCTGACTTAGCGGCACAAAACAGACCACCAATCTCTTCCGTTCATCTGCAATATAGAAGACAATAACAGACTTGTTGAGCTGAATTTTAGCCTAAGAAACTTGTACAGAACAGCGACTATCTCGGATCCCTGACTTATCTCCCCTCTGCCTTCTAAATTTTCTCTTGATCCTTCGCAACTACCCATCTAACTCTTAGTTTGCTGGCACTGAACTTTGGCAAAGCAGTTGATGTCTTCACTGCTTTCTCGCTGCCAGACTGCAACCATTACCTTCGTAAATCTCGAGCACAGAATCCAAACTCGATCCACTCTGGTTAAAACCTAACAGAGCCATGGCTCGCAGCTGCAACAACCTAGTTTTCACCCTTGTTTCTCCCGTACGCAAGCCCAAAAATTGATCCAAAGATAAACGGAGTCTAACCCAAGTACTGTTTCCAGCTCATATTACCTATACTAGCTTGTTTTCAGCTGAACTTAAGATCCACTGGAACCCATGACTAACAACAAGAAGATCCTTGATGCAGAATAGTCACTCAGACCTTTTCTCAAACACCTTCTGTGTGTGCTGCAAACTGATGATGGACAACGCTCTGGCTGTATTTTGAAGATCACAAATCATCTCCTTCCCTACAAATGAGACAAAACCATCTATTACAATCATTCACAGACTCTCAATAGCCTTAATTCCTCTTCGTTCATCACTAAATATCAATAGCAGCGACTCATAACCTTCCCTGACTTGTTGTCAAGAAAACTTCATTCAAAACCCTTCAAAGCTCATCTAAATAGCTGCCAATTCGATTCAGAAACTAACTCATTTATCCAAGCTTCCATAACTCTAAAAACTCGCTGAATCTCCTCCATTCACTGCTCTACTCAATGACCGCAATCTCATTTGATTCAGCTGAATTTCTCGGGTTCAGAACTTACTGGAACTCTTGTTAGAAGCTCTGTGTGCTTCTTGTCTTGGTGAACTCTTCCCAACCCATCGTATACGACCAGAAAACCCATGGAAAGTACTTACAAGAGCTATGGCACCAGCGGCAGGTCTTGGTGCAGCCACGAGAGAGAGAGAGACTGGTGCAGTTGTCTTGGTCGCGAGGAAGAAATGGGGAGAAATTGGCTTCTCCGGGTCCTGACAGTTTTAGCTTATATAAGATGGCTATGGTCTCCCTTAGCAGAACTAGGTTGTTCTATAGTAAACTGCAATTATATTTCACCGGATGCCTTGAGACAATGGTGTTGGAGCTCCAGTAATCTCTACTCTCGATGCTTTAAAGGCCTGTGTCCTGCTGTGCTTTGAATCCGTCGATGCCTAAGCTTCCCAAGCAATGAATTGAACCTCCTTTTGCATTCTTTCTTGTCACATGACTCCAAAATGCCTGTAAAAGCAAAACAAAGCGTAATATACAAAAATACAAGAGAAATAACTAAGAAAAGCATAAGAAATTGATATTCAAAAGATGTATTTTAGGCTCCTATCAGCCACTGGGATTAACATGGGCTATTTATTTATTTTTGTTCTAAATACATGTAGAGTTCCTATTTAAGGATGGTGATTAAAACAAAATTCCACAATGTAATAAATATTCTTCTTAAGAAAGAGATAACTCTCAAAACAAGAGAGTGTGATGTTCATATTAATCTCGACAATATCTACAACCAACGGGATTGATCTTTTTTTGTTGAAAACAAGATTCAATTTTTTCCGGTATGATTGGAAGAAGTTGTTCACCATTATATACAACAACAACAACAAGGCCATGAAGACCACGAATAAACGTTATAAGAACGCATATAACACCGCTATGAAAGCGAAGGAGAAAGCCGAAATGGCAACAAAAAATTAAAGAATAAAATGATAAAATTAGGTCCTAATTCCACTAACCTATTTGAAAGCAAGAAATAGAGAGAAACCTTCTCAGATCCAACTCCAATGGAGATAGATCTGAGCGAGAAGGGGATGGCGGCTTGGGTTTTCTCTAGGGTTAGAGAGGGAGAGAATGAATAGAGGTCGTCAATTCCTTTGTTGATATGTGCGGTTACAATAAAGTGAGTCTTTGAAATCTTTGGATGGGAGGATAAACAGTCCAAAGTTTCCTTCAAACATTTTTCACAAAAATACAAATCTGTTAATTTACAACCCCGTTTGAATGTAGCAGCAACCTCAGAAGTGCAAACCATCACCCATACTACATGGATTAATTACATAGTTCATGGAAAGTTCTAAACCTATATACATTGCCACTTAAGATAAAGATCCGAAGCTTCCTTTCCTATGTTTCAAGGAATTGGTTTTGGTGGTGTTTTTTTTTATTTTTCGTGTACAGTTCTTTCTGTAACTTTTATAAAAGAAACTATTGGATTGACAAGCTTATTCTCTCATTCTCTTACATGTCTAAGCAATCCTTCAACATATATGCAGTAGCAGCAGTTTCTACCATGCATACTGATTATCTAAATATCTTTCTGAAACCTGAAATTAATTCAGTTTTACTTATCTGGTTTGGGCATGTCACTAACTATTTCGTCTCTAACATATTTATCGTAATCTATCCGGAGTACTAAGATATAGAACCCTGTCTTAGGACATACGCAAAAAAAAAAAAAGGCATACATGTTGATTTTTCAATCGAGGGTGGGTTTATAAGAGGTGTCTTATAGGTAGTTGAATTACTTATATACCCTTAAACAGTTTAACTTATTTAACCTTAGTTGGACGCCTGAAGGGAGTCCCTATATATGCCCACTTAGAAGAAAAAAATGCAAATACATTTTGTAGCCATTCATTCTCGCATTTTTCCTAATATCTCCGAATCTAAACACATTTTTTTCAAATTGGAGCCAAAATGTTAAAACTAATTACTTAACTTACTGTTTAGCTTCAAATTTCGTTAGATTTGAGCAAACACCTTTCAAATGCATTATAAATTTGAAAAAATTATCTAATCTGCTCTCCCCTACCGTACCACACCCCACCCCCGTGAGCGCGATATCATATGGTCTAAAAGTGAATAAAATAATAATAATAAAAAATAAGTTTTAACACAAATTCTTCTGCATCTGAACCTCTTCTCAAACCATTTGAAATTAGTTTCCATAGCCGCAACTAATTATTGATTCGTAAAAATTTGACAGTCGATTAAGCACAATTATAAAATGACTCACACAAAGAATTATGCTACAAGTAAGCGTTCTAATTCTACTTCTAGTCTGCCAATTTTTCGAAGAACAAGACGAGAATAAGTAGTTGATCAGAATTTGAATTGAGTGAACTTGATGAGCATGAACCAAATCCCCAAATCAAGGAAATGTCCACCAAAAGGCATATCTCACAAACCCATCTTGTTTTTGATTGATATATTAAGTTTAATTCAAATAAAACTAGGGTTTAAGGCAGTTGTAAATCAAAGTTCATCTGATAATTGAGAAGAATTATCATTCGAACTGTTCATTACTCTTCACTCTGAAGATTTTTTTTTTCTTTTCTTCCTTCCTTTATACTAGATAAATATAACTGGTATTCAAAGCCGTTTTTTTCCTGATTCATCATGGAAGATTTTGGTGCACTGACTTGCAAAGTATTAGCGGAAACTGCTAAACAACACCAGATCAATATTATAGAGCTTAACATCAATTTCTATTCTCTGAACACAAAAAGGAGTCCAGTGATGACGAAAGATGAATTCAAAGATCAAATGGAATTATATTTTGGTAGGAAGGAGTCTAATAGAGCAGATCCAGGAGAAGCTCGAGGATCTAATTCCATACTTATAAACGGAGGTGGATTTACTTATCATGGAGACGGAAGTAGTGGATTCAGTCCTGCTCACGGAGGAAGAGATTCTAACATCAACCATTGTACGCATAAGTTATATTTTCCCAAATTCAACAGCGATAACCCAAAGGGATGAATTCATAAGTGTGATAGATATTTTCAACTCAACAATATAAAGGATGAAATCCAGAAGGTGAGCATGGCGGCTATGCATCTAGATGGTAAGGATGATAAATGACTATTAAACCTTCAATTTGTTAGAACTATAACTTCTTGGTGTGAGTTAGCTGAAAAGGCATGTGTTAGATTTGAAAAATATGCTAATAAAAATATTGTACGAATTTTTAATTAGTTTTCTCAACTAAGTTATGTGGATGAATACTTTGAAAAGTTTGAGAATTTAAAATCTCTATTACTAAGTAAGATTCTTAGTCTACTAGAGCACTACTTTTTCATGAGTTTATTAGAGGGTTGAAGGAAGAAATCCAACACTCGGTCTTCATGTTTCATCCAACTACACTTATGCAAGCGTTCTCTCTTGCAAGAATGCAAGAGCATGCTCTAAATATGCAACAAAAACTTGCAAAACCTACCTAATTTTTTCCCCACTTTTAGGCAGATTTCACAAAAATAAAAAATTCCTCCTAAGCTCTCACTGTTTCACCACTCACTCCAAAATATTCTCCAGTTTCCTCAAAGCCTCTACTACCCATCCCTAAAATTAGTCACGCCATTCAAATCAAGAGTTTTTTACACCTGGACAGTTAAGATTGAAAAAGGACAAGGGCCTTTGTTACAACTGTGATGAAGTTTATAAACAAAGCCATGTCTGAAGAAACAACAACTTTTCTTAATGTTAACCGATGGTGCCGAAGAAGCGATTATTGAAGAAGAGGATGAGATACATAGAGAAGTTATGAACTCCCAAATTGAGAGTGTATGGAGATATCTTTACATACCCTCACTGGTAATAATACTGGTGAGACTATAAGGATTCCAGGACTTATCAAGAACAAATCCATTTCAGTTCTCACAGACACTGGAAGTTCTCATAGTTTTGTGGATAATGACTTGGCCAATAGTTTGCAATATTCTATTGAGCATGTTAGAGCACTGCTCGGTCGAACTCGCAAGTGTTGTTATCTCAATCTTGTTTGTAAATTTTAGTTGATCAAAACTATTGTAGTTGCAGGAAATCCTACACTACACCCTTGTTAAGAATTTGTAATAACTAACTCAAATTTGAAGATTAAAAACGACAATATATTATTTGATTTTCAGAAATGTTTACAGGAAATGTAAGAATTCAAGAATACAACTTTTCTCTTGAAGTTTCTCTCTCCTCAATACTTTCTCAACTCTCAAAAATACATCATCATCTTCTGGACATATTGGGTCTCTATTTATAGGGTAGTTACATAAAGGATGACAGCTAAGTTTTCCTCTTATTTCGGATTTGTTCTGCGATTGTACCGCGATAGTTACAATGTTCATTCTCGCAAGCTTTGTAACCATCGCAATACAGACATGCTTTTCTCATGTTTTCTTCAATCGCCAGCTATTACGTCACTCTTTTGGCTGTTTTTATGACACTCGCAAAGTGTAGTTGAAGATCTTGCGGTGATGCTCGCTGGGAAGTGTTGTTAATCTCGCAGAGAAGTGTTGTAGCGATATTATTGTCCTACATCTTGCCTCTTCTCATGTCTTTTCTGCGAAGAAGAGAAGATCATGAGAATTTTAAAATGCCGCAACTATTTATCTTTTCAGATTTCTCTGTTCTGACACGTTTCTGTATCCTTCGCCAGCTGTTTTCACATATTCTCTCTTCTAATAAATTTATGACACGTCCTTTCTAACCGCTGCGATCTGACCGTTCATGTCTTTTCTTAGCATTTATTACATTCATCTTCTTCGAGAAATTTCTTCTTCTATAAATTCTCCTTTCATTCTTTTCTTTTCCTCTTTTACTTTCTTCTTCTATCTCTCCGTAACTTCTCTGCAAGTTTACTGTTCTTCTGTAAATTGCGCATCTGTTATCGTTGTGATTCTTTTCTTATTTTTCAACCTTTTTCTTCATTCCCATACTAAAAAAATGGTTGCTGCTGGTGCTAAAAATTTGGCTGCTTTTGGTGAGATGCGAGAAAAACTCAAAAGCAAAGGTTTTACTTTGTCTACGATTCCAAATCAAAGTCCTAAATCCGAGCTTTCCATCAAATTATTTTCTGATCATCAATGTTCTCGCGAGAAAGTTATAATATCACTAGGTCAACTTGATGCTGGTCTTCCAATTCCTCTCTATGACCCGGACCTTCCCGTATTTTATGAAATAATTTCTCACGAGAAATTCTCGCGAGTAGTATATCAACTGGTTGGAGATTGTATTCGATTACTACTTGAATATGCCTCTCGCGGCGCCAATAAAGGATCTCGCTACCCTTATGCTGCGAAGAATCCTCAATTCAAAGATGTTCCAATCATTCCCGCGATGTATACTGTGGATAATTTCTTCATCAACTATGACATAATCCCCATGAAGAGAGATCGCACTTGCTGGGGCATCCGTTTGCAAAAGAAAGATAAGATTGTTGAAGATAAAGCTCTTATGCTAGATATATATTGGCATACAAATACTAATCAAGGTCCTCGCCATTCTAGTGATGACAAGTGGTTTATTTTTCCTCTGATTTTAGAAAGCCCGTATATTTCTGGCACTCATGCCTTGCCTGCAAATCTCGTGGAATACCAACCATGGGTGTTCTATTGGCTTGAGAAAGATAAAGAAGTATGTCTTCCTTAGTTCTTCACATAACAAATTATTTTTATTATTTTTCTTTGATTTTCACATCTTTAAGCCATCGCTGATTATGTTTGTTTACTAGATTGAGAGATTGAAGGACTATTATGAGAAGTTTAGGAAACCTGCTACTCGTTCAGCTCTTCAATTACTCACAGATGAAGTAAGAAATATTTTTTTTATAAATCTTAACAATATATTGTTGCCTATATTTCTTATCTTTATCTGTGCTCGCATGTAATTGAAGAATTAAAACCAATGGAACCACAAACCAAGGTGAAATCTTCAAATGATCGCAAGGGAAGATCCAATTCCCCTCCCAAAGGGAAGCCTGCTGCTCCTCGCAGTGATGAATTCGACGATCCTCCCTTAAAGAGAAGAAAAACCCAACTCCCTTCTTCTTCAACTCCTCAACCTATTCCAGAAAATTTAAGTGTTGATTTTGATAAGGACAACGATGATGATAATTTCGGCGTTTATAATGATGTTCCTCCCATAAAGGATTCTTCTTCTTCTGAGTCTGCAATGGCTCAACTATCCAAAATTTTTGGCAGTAATACATTTGGTATCCCAAATGAGTATGGAGATGAAGCTATTAATGGAATATCCTAGTCCCTCGCCAAAGTCTACGATGCTCCCATATTAGTTGATAGTGATTCCCTTCGTGGGGTTTCAAGATTTCTATCTCCAAGTCTCCTGAATTCGCTTGGTAGCCTGGTATGTTTCTACTTGCTCATCCTTTTTATGTATCTATTGATATTTTTGACAGATTTTGACTTATATAGTTCTATCGTAGGTTGGAAGAGCTGCTTTTGCTGTTGCTTCTGATTTAGACAGCAGGCGTGAATTTTCTCAACAGAAGAATGTTGTTCTTCGCCTTGCTAATCTTCGCGAGAAGAATAAAGAACTTGAGAATAATCTTCTTCAACAATCGCTCAAAGTATCCAATCTTGATACTGTTAACAAACAACTTTTAGGTATGATAACCTTCTTCTTTTCCTTCATAATTTTATATTTCACTATTCTTTCTTACTTGATTTATCATTCTCGCAGACGTTTATGGTCTCACTGACGAGGCTTTAACCATTCGCTCTTTTACTGAACCAATTGACAATGATACTCTTCTAGAACTTCTTAATAATTCTTTAAATAACCCTTTCAATATTAATTCCCTTTCCATAGATGAACTCATATCTAAGTTTCGTCTCTTAGAAATTGATTACAGATCTTGTTTAGATATTACCCACAGATTCAAACAGCTTCTTCACAATTCTAAAATAGATATCAAAACTTTAAAGGCTAGTAATAATGATCTTTCCAAAGACAAATATCGTATATCTAGACAAGGAGTTGAAGCTTTATCAAATTTCCATAAAACCATTCTTGAAGTTCAAGTTGAAAGGGATAGACTTATCCGCGAGAAAGAGGGTTTTTGAAAGAGAAAACCAAATTCGCTCCCGTCTTTTAATTATTAGCGATGATGAATTTTCTTGGGCTGCAATGGTTCTTGATAATGCCAGAAATAATTTAGGTGTAAATATTAGTCTTCAAACTGGTCATTCTGCCTTAATTAGAGATATGATTGCCGAAAGAGAAGGTTATCACTCTTATGAGTTCACTAATTTATTTTCTAATTGAATCATCCTTATATGTATTAACTTTGTTATCATTTGCTCGCAGCATCCGAAAAGAACTATCGTAAAAGATTTGATGAGCTAGAAGAATAGAAAAGCCAACTCGCTAGAAATCTATCTTCTCGCGATGAAAAGTATTCTAGATTGAAGGAAAAATTGAAAATCTCATCTTTGAATTTTAGTAACGCCCTTATCCGTGTTCGTAATAACGCCGTTAAACTAGTCTGTGATGATCATGGTATTCCTCATTCCACATATCCCGATCTCGCAAAGGAAATTCCAGCTGATTCCCAAAATCTAGTTATCTTTGATAGCGAAGCTGAGGAATCTAGCGAAGATGAAGATGACAATAATAATAGTAATGAAGAAAAGTCTGGCGAAGAAGAGAAGTTTGATGAAGATGAAGGTAATGATGATAGCGATGAAGGAGAGAAATCTGGTAATGAGAAGTAATCTGAAGAAGAAGAAAAATCTGATGAAGGTGGTGATGGGTCTACTTAGTTCTGTTTCTTCCCTTTATCGTCCTTGTAAATTTTGTACACTTATTTTCTGCTTCTCGTAATATTACTGCAAGTTTCCCCAACTTGATGTGTAAACTTCTCTTGCTTTTATCTGTACGAATTATTTTTCTGCAACATAATTATTATCCTTTAATTATCTGTATAAATGTATCATATATGCAATTTTGTCATATGATGGATGAATAATAATTTCATCATTCTATGCATTCCCATACTTGCCTCTATTATTCATCTGTAATATGAAAAAATTGAATATAGATTAGATATTAGTTGTAAATCAAATTAAATTTTCCTCAATATCGGTGATATTATTGCTAGCAACAATTGCATAACTTTATGATCTATGCATAAAATCTCATAAATTATGCGAGCATTATCGTAATAATGTTATGGTCTTATCATGCCTTCCTAATTAAAGGTCTTAATTTGCCACACTTTTTCTTTTTGCGACAAAATCGCAGGACGTCTTTACATTTGCATGTATTGACCCATTGATCTTGCCTTATCTTTGCTTCTTCGAATTTTCTGCGAAAATATGACAGGTCTATATTCTCTTGAGAGAATGAAGTCCTATGACATTGCCGTCTTGCGATGAAATCGCAGGACGTCTTTACACTTTCATGAAAAAACCCATTGATATCATCTTAAATTTTCTCTTTTGGCTTGTTGCCTTTATATAATTTTCGTCACGCGACAATATGACAGGCCTAAATGTTCTTGCGATCATAAAGCCCCATGACATTTCCGTCTTAAGACACTTATCAGCTCCCTAATGGAGGGTGCTGCCCTTATCTTCCCCCTAGTTTCCCCTTCAAGGAGGGCACATCGACCATACAAGACTAGCTCCTCCCATCCAGATTTGCCAACAACTAGTTGTTTTCGCAGCCTCTTGTCCTTTATGCCTATATGGCTTATAGTTACAAGACTTCACCCTAAGTGGGGTTTTCTTTAGGCCAAGTTCATCATTGCCAAGACTTACCAAGAATGGCCAGGGTAGTTTCGTACGCCCCGAGCACCCTTGGCTCAACCGTGTACCTCGACACCTTGGTCATACTTTGCACTTCTTAGAAGAGATTCTCAGTCGTCCAACCAGGGTATAACCTTATATAGTTGGAAATCCAAGATCTCTCTCCTAGATAGGTTTTCTTTAACCCCAACATCTGCATGACTCAGGTTCCAGCAGCGGTATAACCTTATCCCTGAGTCATGTAAAGAGATACCCCCTTATATGACGCACTATCAGGTCTTACATTTGCCTCTTGAGAAATTGTATCCGCGAACTAAGGTGCACGCCATAAAGGTTCGTCCCATTCTATTAATCTCTGCGAAATTTGATTCGCGCTTCTCGCGAGTATTGTAACTCTGATAAAATTTCATTTCTTTGGTATTCTTGTAAAATTTTGCAATTCTTTCAAACAAAGTACTCTTTTCAATTGCATTTTCTTCAAACAAATTATGCGTAAGCTTCTTTAAATTTTATCATTTTACCTTTCTACTTACTATTTTTAAGCTTTTCTGTTACGCTTTTCTTGTTGTTTCTTTTTCTGCGATACGTTCAACTTCCTATCGCTTGTATCAATCATCAATCTTTCACATCACTTGTCATTGCTTGATGTTGTATTTCCAATTGCTATTCTTCTCAGCTCTTCAAGATTTTATATCAATCTCATAACATTTCTTGCTTTCTCTCCCTTAATAACTCCAACACCATTAGGATGAGGAAATCAATCATCAAAAGTAGATCTTTCACATCACTTCGGTTTCAAGCCAAAACCGAAACCAAACCAATACTGCTTGAAAAATTGAAACCAAACCAATCCATTAACCATTGGTTCCAAAAACCAATGGTTCCAATTGCTATTTTTTCTCGGGTTAACCAATAATTATGTCAAACAAAAAAAAATTACACAAATTTACAAAAAAAAAATAGTATTGGTTTACAAAAAATTACAAACAAAAAATAAATAGAAAGAATATCAAGAGTTTTTATAAATCTAGAGATCAAAAGAAGATTTAACTAGTAACATTTCTAATGAAAATTTATTTTTTATTTTTTTCAATAGTCCCCATTGGTCCCTTAATCAAATCAAACACCATTAGGATTTTAAAGGAAATTTAATTAGTAAATGGTTCGATTGGTTTGGTTTGGTTCGGGTTTCGCGTAGATGTTCAGCCACCTAATATCCCATGTAGCCAAGGTCGACCAATCAGGGCATTATAAGGTGATTCAATGTCCACAATAGAGAACAAGATCTTTAAAGATATTCCTTTTAATGGAATCCGCATTGGAATTTCCCCTTTTGGTTTGTTAGTTGTCCCATTAAAGCCATGTATTTTATATGTTGATGGTGTTATATCTTCGTCTCTTCCACCCATGGTTTTGTAGGTATGATAGAATAAGAAGTCGACTGAACTGCCTGTGTCAATTAGAACTCGATTGATTTCCCAAGAGTCTTCAGGGGAACTATTTTCATCTTTCACAAGTGTATGGCCTTTTGGAAAATGTATGATAGATATTGTGAGACCATTTGTACCCGGTTCTGGACAAAGAAGATATTTGATTGTCACTACAGATTATTTCACAAAATGGGGAGAAGTAAAGGCAGTACAACACATTCGCGACAAAGACATTTTTACATTCATATTTGAAAATATAATTTGCAGATTTGGGATTCCTGCACAGTTGGTATCTAATAATGGAAAGCAGTTTGAAGGACAGAATATAGAATTGTTACTTAATGCATTTAAGATTAAATGTGGAAAGTCAACACCACTATATCCACAGGCCAACGGACAAGTAGAGGCAACAAATAAGACAATCGAAGATATATTGAAGAAGAAATTATAAGGACACCACAGGTCATGGTGCGAGCAAGTGCATAATGCAATATGGGCTTACAATACAACTAGACGGGAAGCTTCTGGAATGTCACCTTTTTGTTTGACATATGGGGTTGAAGCTGTGTTACCAACAGAAGTTGCTATTCCTACAACAAAAAGAGAAAAATCTTAGTGCTAGTATGATTCTAAATAAACTTGATGAGTTATAAGAGAAGAGAGAAAAATCTTTACAAAATATGGAAACTTATCAGCGGAGATTAGATCGCGAGTATAACAAACGTGTCAAAATACGTGAGTTCCAACCGGGTGATTTAGTGTTGAGAGAAACACCAGGTTATCAGCGAGAAAATTGGATGGACCGTACATCATTCAAGAGATAATTGGGACAAGGGCATACAAGTTAATGGATCCAGAAGGTAGATATGTTGGTCAAAGACTTGGTATACCATGGAATAGATTATATCTGAAAAGATATTATCAATGACAAATTCTGCGAGATTTGAGAAGCTGGTATATTATATGATGAAATGGATAATAAATTTTTTTTATCACAGCTGCGAGATTTTTAAAATGACAGAGAAAATAAAAAATGCGAAAATATCGCAAGAAACGCGAATAAAATTTCGCAGAGATTAGTAGAATGGGACGAACCATTATGGCATACACCCTAGTTCGCGAATAAAATTTCGCAAGAGGCAAATGTAAGACCTAAAGTACTTCATATAAGGGGGTATCTGTTTGCATGGATAAGGGATTAGGTTATACCACTGCTGGAACCTGAGTTATGGAGAGCTGAGGTCCGTCTCCATGAGAGATACCTATCCAGGAGAGGTACCTTGGATTTCCAACTATATATATAAGGTTATACCTTGGTTGGACGACCGAGGGTCTCTCTTAAGGAGTGCAGAGTATGACCAAGGCACCGAGGTACATGGTTGAGCCAAGGGTGCCCGGGGCGTACGAAACTACCCTGGCCATTCTTGGCAAGTCTTGGCTATGATGCACTCAGCCCGAAGAAAACCCCACTTAGAGTGCAGTCTCGTAACTATAATCCATATAGGAAAAAAGGATAAGAGTCTGCGAAAACAACTGGTTGTTGTTAAGACCGGATGGGAGGAGCTAGTCTTGTATGGCCGTTGTTCCCTCCTTGAAGGGGCAACCAGGGGAAAGATAAGGGCGGCACCCTCCATTAGGGAGCTGATAAGTGTATAAAAACGGTAATGTCATGGGGATTTATGTTTGCAAGAACATCTAGGCCTGTCATATTGTCACGTGGCAAGTATTATACATAGGAAACAAGCCATGAGAAAAAGTTAAGATAAGATCAATGGGTTTTTACATGAAAGTGTAAAGATGTCCTGCGATTTCATCGCAAGACGGCAATGTCATGAGCCTTTGTTCTCGCAAGGGAGCTTAGACTTGTCATATTGTCGCAATACATTGAAAGAATAAAGATAAGGCAAGATCAATGGGTCAATACATGCAAATGTAAGGACGTTCTGCGATTTTGTCACAGAAACAAAAAATTGGCAAAATAAGACCTTTAACTAGGAAGGCAAAATAATACCAACAGAATGATCCCAAACATTAACTATTTTCTTTTAAGAATGTAGGAAAGATTTGTTCATCACAAGAGAGATAGTGATAAACAAGTACTATTCAGAATTTCTCAAAAGTATTATTCAAATTCTCTCATAAGGATTATTTACAATTTCGCAGTACTATCCATAATTTCGTAGCAATATCCATAATTTCGCAGTCCTATTCGCAGCACTGTTCGCGGCAATATACTAAAATGCAGGAAACACTTGTCCATTACAAGAAAGATAATGAGGGGCAAGTATGGGAATTGATAAATAAAATATCATTATCTTTCTTGAAAATATTCAAAATAACAAAAATGTAATTGAATTCCAAAGTTGCATTAAAGTACATTACTCGCAAGAAATAGGAAGAAAAAGAAAACAAAAACAAAACTCAAGCTTCAGTATTGGTCTCGCCAGCTTCATTATTTTTGCCAACGTTATCAACATCACTAATATTCTTCTCGTTATGATTGATTCTAGCTTCTTTTTCTAACTCTTCACTAGCAATAACTTCACCACCAGTAGCTACTCTTCTAGGAGGGCTTTTTTCTTCTTCTGTTAGGTCTTCTTGAGAAATATCTTCTTCACCGCTTGCATAATCTAGATCATCATCTATAGGAAGAGGAATTTCATCATCATCTACTTCTAGAGGCTCGATGGATACAGGGGGAGATACTTGGATATCAGAATGCCATTCACAAGAACTTCAGCACTAAGATGAACTTTGTGAAGGAAACCTCTATCGCGATTTCTAATCTCCATATTCTTGAAGTATTCAAGATAGTCATATCTTCTCTCTGCTCGATCGCGAGATTGAACAATATGAGAAGTGAGAACTCCATTTTCTTTGCGAACTTTAGCCAATTTTTCAGTCAGATTAGAAATGGTAGAGTGAAGGATTTTTTCAGATTTTGCGAGAAAAATAAATTAACAGAAAAGATATTCAGGTAAAGATCTCGCAAGAAGTATAACAGAGAAATTTAATAGAGAGATTAACAATTGTGGCAGTCAAAATGACTACCTTCCTTTTGCGAAGTTAAATTTTGAATTAGTGTTAAGCAACAATTCTCCCATTGGTTCATGGCATCATCAAATTTATCCCCAACTATACCCTTCAGGTAAGATTTTATATTTTTTTCTTTGGAGAGGAGATACGAATTTTCTTTTGATAATAAAGAGTAAGATTCTTCTAATTGGGAATATTGATCTTGAAGTTTACCGGCCTTTAAACTTAGAGTTATCCTACCCTTGATAAGTTTATATTTCTCAGCGGCAGATGATTCGATTACTTCCTTGAGTTCATATTTTAGTGAACGAAGATATTGCTCTTGATTATCACACACTCTTTGAAGAATACTCAATTGTTGCGAGGAAATCGCCATCATGTTCGAAAAACTACGTTTCTCCTGAGACAAAGTTTTATTTTCATCTGATAAAGATTCCATCGCCAAGTTAGCCTGGGTTAACAAATATGAGAGGCGAGTAACTTCATTACTTAATAAATTTTGCCTTTGCAATAATTGGCCATTCTCATGAGTAAGATTATCTATTTGATCGATCGAGTATGTATGAAGATTGTCTAGTCTATTATATTGGTCCATCGAAGAATCTTTCTCAGCACGGTCTTCTTCAGCAATAGACTCAAATTGAAATCTCTCCATGAATCGTTTCTGATTTAAAACTAAATATGTGAACCAAGGATTTAAAAAGGGAACTGAGTACAGAAAAGAGGAAAATCTGCTAGAATAGAAAAATAAGAGACAGAGGCAGGGAAATTATACCTTTTAGTTCATTATTTTTACCTCGAAGATTTTCGCAATCAAGTGTAGAATTGCGAAGCTTTTGGTAAAGAGTGTCAAATTCTGAAGTCTTGGCTTGGAGACTTCTTTTTAAAGATTCAACTTCATTCTCTAAAGATGCCTATGAATCCATTTAGTTAGAACCAAAATACTTACCTAAAACCTCGCAGATATTCTTAGAAATACCTTCGTCATCCTGCGAATAATAATTTATATAAGAAACAGAGGAAACAATATTGTTATTAAGAAAACAAATGTTTCTTACTACCTTATGGCTCACATGCTTCCCTTTCTTTTCAGCAAATTTTTTCTGCGAATCTTTAAGAAGATTAGGGTTTTGGATTACAGACCAGGTGTTAGGAGTAGTTCCACTGAAAAGAAAACACAGTATGGGAATTACGAAGAATCAAGTAGAAAAGATTGAATAATATGGATGAACATAGTTCAGACAAGCAAAATCGAGTCTAATAATGTCAGAAGAACACATACCTTGGTGATTCCATTAAAGCAGTAGCGGGTGAATTTGTAGAAGAAGAAAATTGCAGGTGGGAAAAGTTTGCAGAGAGCGAAGAGGTGAAGAAGACGAAGAAGTAAAAGAAGAAAAATATTTCTTTGACAGATTCTCTCTTTTATAGACAGAAGAATGGTAACCGGATAATAAAGGATTAACCGGTAAAGAAAAGAATATTCGACATGTGTATGCGGTTACACTTAATTTACGGATTTTTGTCGAAAAAAGAACATGAAAAAATGGGTAGCTGCGACATTAAGAAGAGATAAATTTCTCATGATCTTCTCCTCTTCGCAGAGAAGACATGAGAAGAGGCAAGATGTAGGATCAGAATATCGCCATGACATTCTTTCTATGAAATTAACAACACTTCTGTGAGTACTTCTGCGAGTACTTCTGCAACACTTTGCGAGCATCAAATGATAACTTAAAGAGTGACGTAATAGATGATGATGGGAAAAATACGAGAATAACATGATGATCCTGCGAGGATTACAACACCTGCGAGGACTGCCATAATAACTGCTGCGATAATACCGCGAGTCAGATCCGAAATTAAAGGACAGCTTAGCTGTCATCCATTATGTAACTACCCTATATAAAGAGACCCAGTAGATTCAGAGGAGATGATGCATTTTTGAGCGTTAAGAAAGTTTTGAGGAGAGATAAAATCCAGTAGAACGGTTGTATTCTTGATTTCTTCCATTTCTTGTAAACATTTCATAGAAACAAATAATAAAGTGTTATTTTTAATCTTCAAATATGTGTTGATTATTGTGAATTCTTGTAAAGGGTGTAGTGTAGGTTTTCCTACAACTACATGGACTGTAGTTGAACCCTAATCAATATTACACTGATTCAAGGTACAGTTGCACTCCTTACGTCTCTGATCCCAGTAGGATACTATGTACTGGATTCCCTTAGCTGATCTCACCCACAACCAAGAGTTGCTACGACCCAAAGTCGAAGACTTTAATAAACAAATCTGTATCACACAGAAAAGTCTATGATAATAGATAAATCTGTCTCCCATAGATAAACCTATGAGTTTGTTCCGTCTTTTGATAGAAATCAAGTTGAACAGGAGATAATTGATAACCCGGACTTATATTCCCAAAGAACATCCTGGAATTATCAATCACCTCATAATAATCTTAATCATATGGTAGCGAAACAAGATATTGCGGAATCACAAACGATGAGAAGAAGATGTTTGTGATTTATTTTTATCTCGCCCTATTGGAGATATAATCTCAAGCCAATTATTCAATTAAACTCGTATGATGGAAAATGGCAAGATCATATCGCTCAATTACAAGAGAAGTAGTTTCGTCTGGCTTCACAATCCCAATAAAGTCTTTAAGTCGTTAACCTACAGGGTCTCGAGAAGAAACCTAAGGTTAAGGAGAATCGACTCTAGCAAAACCATCTAGTATCACACAAGAGGTGTGGGGATTATTTTTTCTAGTTGCTATAGTTCTCCTTGTATAGTTTTCAAATCAGGGTTTGCAATCTAAGTTACCTTGGTAACAAAGCATTCAATATTCACCGTTATATGAAAAACCTTATTCAACCAAGCTAATATCTTTCAACTGTTAGATCGAAACTTAGCTTGTCACACACAAATGAAATGTATTCATTTAGGTTTGAGTAACCGTACCAAAACGTGTACATTTGGTTGGTTCATAAATAGTTAACTAATGGTTAGCCATATGAGCACTTTCATATTAACTGTATTCATCTTTGTCATAACTAGTTCAAATGACTCAAAAGAACTAGTTAAAGAGTTGTTCACTTGCTTAGATCTTTATACATAGGCACAATTGAAACTACATCGGTTTGATTCACTCGAATCAATTCATGAAAAATATAGCCACGTTTTGTAAAGATTGCATTCCTTATAATTTATTATTTTAAGTTCATGAACTATCGATTTGAGAAATAACCATCTTGGGTACGCGTATGGTTATGCGTACCTTAGCTACCGGATTTTGAGTTAGTTTTAATTTCCAAACTTAGCAGAACTTTTCGGGTAGAAAAGTTTTTCCAGTACGCGTACCTAAGGTGACTGGTTTATGAGTTCATAAACGGGTACGCGTACCCAACCTGTCTCCTTCACCAATACCGCATGCACACATATGCACGTATTTGGTTTCCGGCATATGGATTTATACACTAATGTGAGAGCACACTATATATGCTTATATCCATATGTGGTAAATCAACTCTATATTTCAATCATTGAAACATTCTTCTATAATGTTATAACAATCGTTATTCACGACTATCGTCATCAAAGATATTTTCAAGATTGAAACGTCATCATGACTTTCGTCACGGGTAAAGATGAAAATGGTTAAAGCGAAAGCTTACCAACACATATTTCGAGAAAAAGATAGGCGAGTAAACTCGACTCGAAATAACAAATGTGTATGTATGAAAACTATCATACTTATACGACTTTCGTCTCAAGAGTAGGAGATATAGTAGACTTTTGAGTGATAGATGAGTTCAAGTCTCCACATACCTTTTAGTCGGATGAAGTTCCACTGGTTTCTTGAGTAGTTCTTCGTCTTTTTAAGATAATCTCCATGGAGTCTGGAGCTCAACTATACTTAACTGTCCTAGGCCGAGACTAAGCTTTAAGTAGACTAGAAATCAAGATATTAGTTTTGATTACTAACATTGACATACATGCTTGAGATAGAAACGCATGCGAGTTCGACCGAGAAATTCTCTAACAAATACAACTAATCGGTTCACACTTCGTGTGATCGTCTATGGATACGAGATCGAGATAATACGACAACAAGATAATTTGTGTGATTGACTATGGATACAAGATCGAGACAATCCAACAACGAAGTATGTTTACTTGATAATAGGTTCGGACTTAACATAACACAATAAGATTGCTGTCAAGTAAATAGGAATTAACGTTTGTGTATTTTACTTAAAATTATAATAAAACAATTATAATTACGAAAATATAAAAGTAAAAGACACAGCAAGATTTTGTTAACAAGGAAACCACAAATGCATAAAAACCCCGGGACCTTGTCCAGAATTGAATACTCTCAGGATTAAGCCGTTACACAAAATTAAACCAACTTCGTATAGTTGAGACCAAGCAACTAAACCTATAGTTCACCTAGTTCCGTCTGTATCCCTGCGCCTCCAACTTGCAGTAAGTCACGTACTTGGAACAATTCCTTTGGTTCGTATTCCAAACAGTAAAGGAACACAAAATATGTTCGGTAATAACTCTTTTCAAACAATGTCATATGAGTTTGACAAAAGGATCTTCCATTAATCCAAATAAACTCCTTTGTCAGGTTCTTAGATCTATCCAATAAACAACTACCAAAGTAATTATCAAGATTTTGCAATCAATACTTCGATTCACAAAGAAACGTATTGATGCCGATCTACTCAACTAATAAATTAAGATTATCATAAAGATATGCCGATTATAGTTGGATCCCCAGCCGATTAAGTTTTGTGCACACCAAAGATTATGAACCCAAATCAGAAATCTTCTTCATCTTCAAATCTTTTTAGATCTTCAATAAATACATGCACACAATCAACTTGAATCTCTTGTGATCAATCACACATAGAACAAAGTCTATTAACAATGGATTATCACAAGACGTCTTTAGATCTACAAACAGTCTAAAGATCTCCTCTCAAAACTTCGATCTAGTTTGAGTGAAGCTTATATCAGAAGAGAATATTCTAAAGCATAAATAACCTAGGTGCAATCAAAGTTCAACAACCGTTAGTCAATCAAATCAATCGAAAACTAATAATAAACTGCAATTATCTAGTTTCCTACCAACGATACTAATAGAGCTTCTCAATCCCAAAGAAGTCTTTAAACCGAGCGGTCGTAAGAGATTTCGCCTAATTAGGTTACTTTGCTCTCCGAATAGGCGGCTCCACCAGTAATAACACAACTTGGTAGTTTTGTTGGCTCTGAGGATTAGTTTGCTCAAAATGCAAACTTCAATATTTATAGACCAAGGAAGTTTGGACACCAAGGAATTTCTAAAATCGAAAATATTCTCAATATATGCAATATATTTCCAAATTCGGTTTTCATGATTTCTAGAAATGCTCTATCCAAATATTGACCGAAATCTCTTAGAAAATCTCCAACTAGTAAATGGACATTACTAATTTTTATTTTCTAAAGATATGCATTTTAATTGCTGGAAATTTAAAGCTTATAAAGCTAAAAACCTTAATTAAAAGATTCTCAATTTATTTCGATATGGGATTCTCCTTTAGCGATTAAGGAGTATCTTTAAACAATAAAAGGTAAGAATTACTGCACGTGTTCAAAGTATATCAACGTCTTTACTTAGTAAATCCTTTTTCATATTTACCATCTTGGAACCGATTAGCCACACTTCCAAACAAGTTTAGAATTGGTTCATCTAAATTCCAAGAACTATGTGATTGATTATCCTATCAAATCACCAATCATGGGTTTCACGGTTCTACCAAAACAAGTTTCGGTTCTACCTCCATGTGGGTACTAGAATTAGTCACGCTAGTTACCAAAACTTGGTTGACTTGGTACTAGGATCGGTTCCCACATATATATGGTATCTAACTTGTATTTGAAGCAAAAACGATGTGATTCACTCGAATCGATTCATGAACTATAAAGCCACAGTTTGCAAAAGCATTTCTTAGATAGTTTAAATAAGTTCACGAACATCGTTTTTAGACATAACCACTCAAGTTCGCGGACTTAAGTAACCGGTTGGAGTTCACAAACTCCAGCAGAAATTATCGGGTTCGAGAACTTCCGTCAGTTCGCGGACTGAAACCAATCTTCAACTCCAGGAAAAATTCTCGGGTTCGAGAACTACGCTCGTTCGCGGACTGGGTTGACTGCTCAAGTTCCGGTTTTCACTTGATCAACAAAGTTCGCAAACTTCGGTTCAAGTGCTTAAGAACTTATACATATATGTGTTACCACAACAATGTTTATATCCCCAGTGGTTATATTGTCTAAACTCTCATCTCAATCATTGAAACATTCTCAGAGGACGTCATATAGTTGTTATTCATGAACTAGTTTTCGTCAGAGCAATTTCCAAAGTGATTGAAACATAACATGACTTTCGTCACTAGGAAAAGATGAACTTGGCTAAACCGAAAGCTTTACCAACAAACATTTCAAGAAATAGATAAGCGAGATATACTCGGCTCGAAATGTCACATGTGTATATCTTTAGTCTATATAGTAAAACGACTTTTGTCTCAAGATATGAGATATGGTAGATAGACTTTTGAGTGATAGAAAAGTTTAAGCCTCCGCATACCTTTTAGTCGATGAAGATCCACCGGTTCCTTGAGTTCTTGAGCTCAACTACACTTTCTATCCTAGTCTGAGACCTTATCTATAGTAGACTAGAAATCAAGACTTTATAGTTTTGATCACTAACATTGACAAACATGCTTGATATAGCAACGCATGCGAGTTCGACCGAGTAGTGCTCTAACAATCTCCCCCTTTGTCAATTTTAGTGGCGAAACTATTAATACATATGGAATACAAAAAATATATAAATAAACTTTGTAGCTCATATTCCACATGTCTAATCTTCAACAATACTCAAAATCTTCGTCACTTCCAAGTAATCCAATGATCCCAAAGGTTGTAAGTTTAGAATCATCGTTGTTGAAAATCCGTAGCTATAACAATGAGAAAAGCGTCGGTTCTCAATCATTGTTATATAGTGCCATAGTATTATTGCATATCGTCAAAGTCCAATTGCACCACAAGTTCAACAACAATACTATGGTGATATTTTACTCCCCCTTAGTCAATACTCCATCTCACATGGAAAACACTCCCCCTTACATAATGATCCGAAAACCATATATATTTGTAGTGTGAACTACAATTAATTCTCTCCCTTTTTGTCAATAAAATTGGCAAAGGTACAAGAACGGGATCCTAATGAAATTTCCGTAAGAGACATTTCATGACCAAAGGTAAATATGCATCATCTTGTTTAGATGCAATCATAAAGCCGAAGCTAAATGTATTCATCAAGGAGTTTATAAAGATGCAAGATAACCCCTCTAATATTCCACATCCACACTCCCCACAAAGATTTGGAAATTAAGCACAAGTTCAAAATAACTCTCCCCCATATTATGTCATTCCCTAAGGAAGAACAAGAGCGACCTTAATTTCAAAAGAAAAGAAGGATTTCTTCACACTAACAGAAAAGAATGGATGAATCAACTATAAACAAGGTATTCACCTACTGGAGTTTTAACTCAATTGCATAAAAGATCGAGATAAGCACAGGGGCAAGAGTTACTGAAGTAGCTAATGAACCAAAACAACACCAATAGACTGCCTTAAGTGCTGAAAAGTGGTAGTGTCTAATGGTTTGGTGAGAATGTCAGCCAACTGTTGTTCGGAAGGCACAAATTCCATATTTATGATACCATTCTCATAAAGATCTCGAATAAAATGGTACCTTATTGTTTGTACCGTGTATAAAATACACGGGAAGCCCGCTAATCAAAGCCCGTTAGCCCGTGAAGGAAGGTTCCAGAAGTTTCCAGGAGTCTTGTTGCCCAAGTTGCATGCATATTAAGTTAATCTCATAATTAGGGTTGCATAAACAATATAAATACATGTATCCTAAATCCTAATGGGATATGGAATTTTAGGTTAGCTAACCGGAGAAAATTCTTTGTATCATCATAATCAATAAAATATCTCTCCCTTCCTCCGTGGATGTAGGCACAACTTGCCGAACCACGTTAAATTTGTTGTCTCCTTTACTTTCTGTTTTTCCCTCAATTCGTTTAACCCTAATTTTACCCTAATTTCACATAATCATCACCAAATCATCGTGTTTAGTGCCTAGAATTTATTTTGGGTACTAACATTGGCGCCGAATAAGGGGATTCGTGAAAATATTTTCGTGTTTTACTGTTGAGAGAAGTCCCGAAGAAATCACGCACGAGATTCCATGCAAAAATCAGTAAAGAAGAAAAGAAAAAAGTTAGGGTTTAGAAGAAAAAGACGAAAAATTGTTGCGAATGAGAAAGCATTGCAATTCAAATGCAGTTAGCGTGGCGAAAAACAGTAGCAGAGGTGTTACAGAGACCCCAAAAATGTAACAGTTATAGCTGTTGCAGAAAAGATTCTATCATGTACAGCTAAAAAGATCTAGCCTCCGGTACGCCTCGTCATCCAAAAAATCGTATCCGTCAGATGCATAAGATCCGAGCCGTACGATCTGTCCAGCCTACGGTCCAGATTTCGGTTCTACAATTAGTTCGGTTCAGATCCAATTTGGTTCATAGGGTCTGGTTCAGCTTCGGTCCAACCAGAATCAGACCGTTCGGGTCCAACCAGTCACCTGACACCTCAGCAATATTGCACAGTGAGCAGTGCCTTGTCATCAAAAGGTGCCACATCATCAGCTTTGGTCATGTCAGCAAGGTTGCCACGTCATCTGCCATGTCATCATCAAGTCATATGCCACATCAGCAACGTTGCTCAGTCATCAGTGCCAGGTCATCCTGTTGATCCAGTCAGCACTTCCACGTATGAAACAGTACGCGCGCTTCGTTTGAATTTTGTTTCGTCAATAACTTCTTCGTTTTCAGTCTGAATTGAGTGATTTTTGGCTCATTGGATTTCTCTTTCAATTCCATACAACATGGAAGCAAAAACTCTAGTGTTAGAGAAACTTTTATATGCACTTGGGACAGCAACATGATCGAGTTCTAGGTTCGTGGATAACGACATGATCGAGTTCAAGATGAGGATTGCTTAGACCCTTCAATATTTAGCATTGAATCACTTCGCAAGCATCTAAAGCCTCACCTTGCACGTGAGCACATAAGTCTTGCTCGTATTGGAAGCATAAAATCTCGTCTTGTACGCGAGTATGAAAGACTTGCACCTTGGCAAGCACAAAGTCTCGTCTAAACCACGAGTCCAATGCCCGATATTGGTCCAAAGACTCGTACTCAACACAAGCAAAAACCAGTCTCCCCGAGCAGCAAGCGCTAGCCTTGTTTCATTGCGAGCAAAAAGCCTTGCCCCAGCCGCAAGCACACACTACATTCTCCTCAAGACTCGTGTGACACCCCGAATTCCGTGCCTGGATTTCGACCCAAATCCAAACCCAAAATCCGAAATGTTACTTTTTAATAACAATCCTAGACTTCCACACTTGGCCCAAGTCCAAACAACCAATTCTTTGTCTATTCTTTATTTATGTTCAATTCAGAAATTTTGTCGCAGCGGATACATAAAAATTATTTTGGGAACATCTAACCGTTAACTTGTCATTATTTTTAACTCACATGAACAATAAAGAACTATAGTTTACCATAAAAATTTATTTCATCGTTAAACGTTCCAGATTTAATTCAAAAGAATCGCATATTTAAGGAAGAGTTATAAATTAAAAACAGACATCAATTAACTCCACGAATTTTACCGAACCTATTTCAAATCCAAATATTATTATTATTATATGTTCTGAATCCTAATTGAGTATAGTTCCATTCATAAATTTTATAAAAAAAAATTAGATTATCTTAAAGACCTTTTGACCACAGTCAAATACGTAGTTGACCAGAACTGCGGAAAAGAAAAACAGAGATAGTCCATTTTATAAAATCATATAAAATCACTCACAACTCCAAATCAGGTTTAGTTTACCATTTTGGAATATAAAAAGAAATCTCTTCAAGTTTACAGAAGACACCAAAGACTAAAACACGCCATAGAATAGTTTAAAAACAGGAAAACTTCAACATAGTTGAATCTGTATAAAATATCTGAATTTCTTATAGTAATAAACAATTGTTTTAAAAATAATTCCGTCACTCAGAAAATTCTAATATTTTAACAACTTCATAAGCCGTGAGTTTTATGCATACCATAAAATATTCAATCATAAATATCTTGTAAAATAATTATCATTAACAGTCAAACTGACATGACTCAGAAATTTTTATTTATCTAACCAAACAAAATCGTCTTAATAACACATTGTTCCATTAATTATACATTAACCCAATAATCTCCAAAATATAAATACTCAATAAATCATCCAAAAGAGAGTTTGATGATATTTTATTACAAATTTCCAATCATAATATGCAACTACTAGTTAAAACACCAAAACCGATCTCTATGCTTTTCCGCCATTAGCTCCTTGTGGTGTCATAAAATCTGGAATTTTTGTCATAATACGACGTGAGTTGTGACACTCAGTAGGAAAAGAAGCAACAAAACATTTTATGCAATATTTTTCAATTTCTTTTCAAAACAAGTTGCATGGTTAACACCACCACTAACATATGGAAACACCACATCCATATACATTAATAAATTCAATCAATCCGCCGCCCAAGGAGCCCCCCCACGTGGGTTTAGGAAACAAAACCGTCCCCAAGGATATCTCGTATCCCAACATTATACAACAATAAATTCAATCAATCCGCTCGCCCAAGGGAGCTCCCACGTGGGTTTAGGAAACAAATACCGTTTCCAAGGATATCTCGTATCCCGTCATAAATAATCTTTAAGAATCACATTCTATGGACCGCAACCCAACATTCATAATCATGCTCACAACATCGATTATCATCCATATATTAATGGAAACTTACAAACATAAATTTAATTAAAAGAAACTTAAATAAAAGAAGAGTTTTAGATTGTGTTGCGCCTACCTCAAATCGCAATCCAAAAACTATAAATAATAGAAGGAAAAGCTTTATCACCGAAGAAATTGTCTTTGATATGAACTAAAAGAATCTCTCGTTATTTCTATTAATTTAGATTTTTGTTTTACTCTTTTCTTCTTAGTATGTTTACTCTTTTCTTCTTAGTATGGTTACTCTTTTCTTCTTAGTATAAGATATATACATATATATATATACTCACAACCTAAAACAAGTTCCACCCAACCTCAAGTTTTAAAGTTTGGTCAAGATAAGAATCTAATAATTATGTCTTCAAAGTGATAGCTAATTATTTATGTCTACCACTACCACCTTCTTTTAATTTATTTCTCTCTCTAACATAATTCTTCCTTTTTATTCTTTATTAAAACAAACAGTACTATAAAGAAAAGTTGTTTCCTAGGATTCCACCAAAAAAACAAAAAGAATTCAAATTTGAATATAATAAGTTATTAATACCTATTATTCCTTAACTTTCATCATTAATAACCATTAATTCCAAAAAAAGCAAAAGATTCTTTGTCCACTAAGAATTCTTTAATCTAAAGAAAAAGAAAATAATTAATCAAAACTAATTTCAAAAAAAATCAAAAGATTCTTTGTCCCACTAATAATTCTTTAATCTAAAGAAAAAGAAAAGCATTAATAATAACTAATTTCAAAAATCAAAGATTCTTTAATCTAAAAAATTAACAACAACTATTTTCATCAATCAAAAGAAAAAAGTAATTAACAACAACTATTCTCATCAATCAAAAGAAAAATAGAATTAACAACAACTATTTTCATCAATCAAAAAAATTCTTTTGTTCTTGGCTCAATTCATCTATTTTCAATAACAACTAGAATTGTATATTACATGTTTCATAATGATTCATTAATCCGATCATCTTCAAATTTTAGGGAAGCATTTCTAACATATGGATCTATATCATATTAAATTTTTACGAAAACCCAATGGTTCAAATGAGAGTTATTGATTTTATAAGATCATTTCAAACATTTGGACAGATTGCATCATTTTACCAAACAATTCACCGTAAATTCATAAAAATTCTAAATTTAGCAAACTCAACGCATAATTAAAGATAAGACATAGATCTACAACTTTTATCAAGATCAAAAATCGTTTTGATATCATCAAGATGTCCTAAGTACAGTCAAGAACATACAAAGCGAAAATGTACAAAACAATTTAGAAATCAACATCCAAGTACAAACAAACATTTTATGGTGAATATGTGATGAAATATTCTCAAATTTTAACTAGAGATACCTAAGCATGTTATCTATCAATATTAAATGCCGATCATCAATTAGATTCATAGTTTTTAATCAATAAATCACTTAGATATAATCATACAAATTCAAAATCAAGTATAAAAAAAAAACGTAAAGAGAAAGAGAATCTAGCATACTACCTCAAAAGCTTAAAAAAAAACTCCTCTTAATTCTCCACTGATTTTCCATGGTTTTCCCCCTCTAAAATAAACTCTAACTTCATCTCCTTCTTCTCCCTAGTTTTTAGTTTCTCTCTCTAAAATTTCTAAAGTTTTAGTTATCAAACCTTAATAACATTATTAAGGAAAAACAAACAATGAATTTGGGTGGCTCTATTTCCACCCTAACTTGGAGCCTTTCTTGTTCAATCCACCCATTTAAGGTTAAGTTTAAGGTTAGGGTTAAGTTTAAGGTTAGGTCTTAAGGAATAACAATCTAAACACAAGGTTAACCAATCTAGGTATAACCCGACCCGAAACAGTATATAAAAAAATTACAGGTTATTACAACTCGTCTAGCTATCGAGCATCACAAGTCCACCAGGTGGCAAAAAGTCTCGCATAGCACGTGAGCAACGTCTTTATAATATCTCTACTCATGCTTGGGGGTGAGATACGTCATCAACGATCGACGCAAAAGGATAAAGGATTTTCTTAACCCCCAACAAGTTGGAGGTTAAGAGGGGGCGGTGTTTGTACCGTGTATAAAATACACGGGAAGCCCGCTAATCAAATCCCATTAGCCCGTGAAGGAAGGTTCCAGAAGTTTCCAGGAGTCTTGTTGCCCAAGTTACTTGCATATTAAGTTAATCTCATAATTAGGGTTGTATAAACAATATAAATACATGTATCCTAAATCCTAATGGGATATGGAATTTTAGGTTAGCTAACCGGAGAAAATCCTTTGTATCATCATAATCAATAAAATATCTCTCCCTTCCTCCGTGGATGTAGGCACAACTTGCCGAACCACGTTAAATTTGTTGTCTCCTTTACTTTCTGTTTTTCCCTCAATTCGTTTAACCCTAATTTTACCCTAATTTCACATAATCATCATCAAATCATCGTGTTTAGTGCCTAGAATTTATTTTGGGTACTAACACTTATGTCAATGTGCTTTGTTCTTGAGTGCTCAACAGGATTCTCAGTGATTCGAATCGCACTCGAGTTATCACAAAAGATCTTCATTATTCCAGTATCAAATCCATAGTTTGCCAACATTTGTTTCATCCATAAGAATTGTGTACAGCATGACCCATAAGCAATATACTCTGCTTCGCATGTGGACAGGGATTGTGAATTTTGTTTTTTACTGTGCCAAGCAACAAGATTCGGTCCTACATAGTAGAAACCCCTTGATGTACTTTTTCTGTCTTCTACACATCCTGCCCAATCATCATCAGAATAAGCGGAAAGGTCAGTGTTAGTATCAAAAGTGTAGGATAGATCATACCCGATAGTGTGATTGACATAATGTATGATCCTTTTTGCAGCTACAAGATGAGATTCCTTTGGATTAGCCTGAAATCGAGCACAACAACCAACACTAAAATAAATATCAGGTCTAGTAGCTGTTAGATATAAAAGACTTCCAATAATAGATCGATATAACTTTTGATCTACTTTTACCCCTTTCTCATCTCTATGTAATTTACCAGTGGTAGGCATAGGTGTCAATTTTGGAGAAGACTTATCCAAACTGAACCATTTTACAAGATCCCTTGCATATTTTGCTTGGGATAAGTAAATTCCAACCTTATGTTGTTGAATTTGTAATCCAAAAAAGAATTTCAATTCTCCAATATTGCTCATTTCAAACTCTCTAGCCAGTGAAATTTGGAATTCCTTTGCTAGCTTCTCAGAAGTTGGTCTATAGATGATATCATCTACGTATACTTGAGCAATGACAACATATTTCCCATTCCATTTGGTAAATAAGGTCTTATCAGCTCCACCTCTTGAGAAACCTTTCCGAATAAGAGAAGTGTTAAGTTTTTCAAACCAGGCTGTAGGTGCTTGTTTTAATCCATATAAAGCCTTTTTGAGTTTGAGAACATGATCTGGAAAGTCAGAGTTTTCAAACCCTTTTGGTTGAGAAACATAGACTTCTTCTTTTAAAATCCCGTTCAGGAACGCAGATTTTACATCCATCTGGAAAAGTTTAACTTTAAGAAAACAAGCATGAGCTAATAAGAGCCTAATGGACTCAAGGTGTGCCACTGGTTCAAAAGTTTCATCAAAGTAGATACCTTCAATTTGTGAGTATCCTTGAGCGACAAGCCTGGTTTTGTTTCCAATGATTGTGCCAAATTCATCATACTTGTTCTTAAATATCCATTTGGTACCAACAATATTAACATTGGAAGGACAAGGTACGAGTTCCCATACGTCTTGCCTTTGAAATTGATTTAACTCTTCATGCATAGCATTCACCCAAGCGGGGTCATTAAGAGCTTCATCAATATTTCTTGGTTCTACAAGAGACAGATAACAACCAAAATTGCAAATATTTTGAAGTTGTCTTCTTATTCTAGCTTTAGAATCTTTTCCTCCAATAATACTGTTTGGATCATGATTCCTTTGAACCCAGAGGTGTCGTGGAGGGGGAACACGTTCTGGTTCGTTAGGGGCGTTCTGATCAGTATCCTTCTCCTCATCACTAGAAATATCAGGATCAGTAACAGTTGAAATGACTTCAACTGATTTTGATATTTCCTTGAATTTTTCAATTATCTCAGTTGGAGGCAACTCAGTAGGAGAATTATCATGATGGAAATCACTAATATCATCAATAATAATATTAGAAGATTCTATCATGACTTGTGTTCTGAGATTAAATACTCGGAACCCACGACTGTCAGAAGCATGGCCAAGGAAAATACCTTCATCACTTTTGGTATCAAATTTCCCTCGTTGCTCTTGATCTTTTAGTTTGTAACACTTACTTCCAAACAATCTGATATAGTGTAGTCAGGTTTTATACCATACCATAACTCATAAGGAGTGTTAAGAGTTCTAGACCGTAAGTAAACACGGTTGATTAAATAACATGCTGTAAAAACAGATTCTCCCCAAAATCTTAAAGGTAGATTCTTGTTATGGAGCATTACCTTGGACATATCTTGAATATTTCTGTTTTTTCTTTCGGCAACTCCATTAGCTTGAGGAGTAATAGGTGGAGAATATTGTTGAGTGATCCCTAGTTCATTACAAAATTCAAACACCTTAGTGTCTTTGAATTCAGTTCCACGGTCGCTCCTAATTTTCTTTAGTTTACGACCTTGTTCGTTCTGGATTCTGCTCACAATAATCTTGAATTCCCTAAGGGTTTCATTCTTATGAGATAGAAATGTAACCCAAGTGAATCCGGTGTAATCATCTACCATAACCAAAGCATATCTCTTGCCAGCAACAATGGTCTGTTGAATTGGTCCGAAGAGATCAATATGAATTAAATCAAGTGGGTCTTTGGTGAGAATATCTCGGGATGATTTATAGTGAACTTTTGTTTGTTTACCCTTTTGACATGAACCACATACACCTTCAATCTTTGCATTGATTTTTGGGACACCTCTAACAAGTTCTTTGTTAATGATCTTAGTTAGAAGGCGATAATTGATGTGACCAAAACGTTCATGCCAAAGATGTGTAGATTCTACCTTAGTCAAATTGCAACAATTGCTAAACTGAGTATCGAGAAGATAACAGTTGTTTTTACCACGAGTTCCTTGAAAAATTACTTTCACAGTTTTGTCCACAATGTCACATCCATTTGCATTTAAGACAACTCGATGGCCCTTGTCACAAATTTGACTAATCGAATGCAGTCATACCTTTTACGTAGACTATGTCATGAATTTCAGGTACACCTGGTAACTTGATCGTTCCCTTCTTACTTATGAAGCAACATCTTCCATCTCCAAATGTTACTGGTCCTCCTTCATAGTCTTCTGCAGAAACAAACCAAGTAAGATCACCTGTCATATGTCTGCTACACCCACTATCAAGAAACCATTGAAAAGGTGATGTTAATTTTAAAGAAAATGCTCTCATACTATTAGTGTTGTCCTTTTTGGTGTTTTCTAATAGTTCTGTATGTCTTTTTAGAGACGTAAGAAGTTGTTTAGTTTTCTTATAAAGATCACTTGCAACTTTTAAACTCTTTTGAAAAGACATACACTTATGTTGAGAGTGATTAGAGGAATCACAAAACAAACATAGACTAACACCTTTAAGTTTGGAAGAACAGTTCTGAGTTACATCAGTTTCCACAACCTTTATACGTTATTTATCATCTGATATATGACTGTTCCTTAGAGAGGAACTATTATGGTTACCCATATCCATAAAGGAACTTAAATTGGGCTTCAAATCCTTTAGGATTGCAATTTCTGCAATAAGATTAGAATTTATCTGTATTTGTTCGTCCAACCTTTGAAGGATAACTAGTTCATCAGAATTTTTTCTACCATTGTTTTTTAATCCTGGTGAAGCATTATAAGAGACTTTGTCGTCCATAGAGTCAGATCGCTTACAAACACAGACTTATGAGGTCTTGAACGTGTTTGCCTGCACTGATACCAATTGAAAAAGCAGGGGTCTAACAACCTCACCCAATATTTCGATTAGCAATCTGTATGGACAACTCCGAGTTGTTTTCTAGAGAATCAACTTGACTCAATCAATAGAAAATACTCAAGGAGTTATTATATCAATCTCTCGATTTGATTTACTCAAGGAAATATGATTCGCGAGTCTAATCAAAGAGAGATAACTTGGATGGTACCAAAGACCAATATCCAAGTGTCAATCGATTTAAATCAACAACCAATAGGTCGGATATTCTAATCGATTGAACAACGCACAACCTGTATTATTTCAATTATATATATAATTACATGAATTCCTACACTACACCCCATACAAGAATTCACCATAATCAACACATATTTAGAGATTAAGAATAACACTTTTATTGATTAATTCTCAGAAATGTTACAAGAAATGGAAGAAATCAGGAATACAATCGCTCACAAGAATTTTCTCTCTCCTCAAGATTTTCCCAACACTCTAAAATTGATATCTCATTCTGAGTCTATTGGCTCTCTTTATATAGGGTAAGTACACAGTGGATGACAGCTAAGTTACCCTTTAATTTCGGATCTGTCTCGCGGTGCTCTCGCAGCAGTTGTAATGCTAATTCTCGCAGATGATGTAATATTCGCAGGATCGTCATGCTTTTCTCGTGTTTCTGCTACCGTCATCCGCTACGTCATTCTTTGAGTTATTTTGCGACACTTGCAGAGTGTTGTTGAGAGGCTCACAGAAATGTTGTTAATAAACTTTCACAAGAATATTGTTGTGGCAATATTCTGATCCTACATCTTGCCTCTTCTCATGTCTTCTCCGCGAAGTGGAGAGGATTATGAGAATCTCCATCTCTTTAAATTGCCGCAACTTCCTATCTTTCCATATTCTCTTATCGATAAAGCCCCTTAAATTTAGTATAACCGCCTACACATGTCAAATGTTCTTCTTTTTACTGGCACGTCTTTCCTTTACAAGTCACTTTTTTTTGCCTATAAAAGGTAGATACTGGTACAAAATTAATCTTCTTCTTCTATTTCTTTATCTTCCTCGTTTTCGTTTTTTTTTTCCATCTGCAACTTTCTTCTTCAAAGATTCATCTGCTGCTGCTTTCATGGAGTCATCAAGGTATCTGTTTTTCTAATGTTATTCAATCTTGCTTATTTTAGATTATGTTCATCAAAATTTATTAGATCTGTTTTTATTTGACTTTAGGTAATTCCCATACTGTGCCTTAGTTTCAGCGGAACCGCACCTAACACCAGAATTGTAGTCCAAAACCCTAGTTCTTCCAGAAATTCAGAGGAACAACCCGCTGAAAATATGAGGAAGTCTGTGAATCATAAGGTAGTAAGAAACATACAATATTGTTGCGTCTGTTTCTTATCTAAATTGTTATTCACAGGGTGATGAGAACACTACTGCTCCTCGCAAGAAATTTCGCCGAATTAAAGATGTTGATTTCGCTGTTCCTATTCCTCAACTAATTCCTGCCAGCTCTATTCCCACACCTTCGCAAACTGAACCTGTAACTCCTGTCTGCGAAAATGTCGCCAAAAATACTTCTGCCTCAACTGATCCTTTTATAGATGTCATTACTGAAATTACTGTGGATGAAGTTTCTTCCCTTTCTTCCGCAGTTACCTCTCAAGTTAACTCTTCCCCAATCCCATTTGTTACTTTTCCTGATACTTCATCTTCAGATGATGTATTAGCTGCGAATGATTCAAATCTCCAACTTTCTATTATTACCACTTCACCATCTGCCTCTTTCCCTCTTTCTAAAGAAACTTCAGTAGGAGTAGATGTTGCTTTTAAAGTTTTGTCTGACATTTTAGATGATGCCAAGAAGTCTTCTGTTGATCCCGTTAAGCATAGTCACTACACCATTTTAAGGGATTAGCAACTAAGATTAGCAACGGTAGTAGTACAGTTGCTAATTTTATGTTGCTAATGTTTCGCAACGGAAAATTGCTGTTGCTAATTTTGCAACAACAAATTGTTGGTTGCGAATAGCAACTGCTCTTTGTTCAAGCGTGCGAAGTGTGCGTGTGGTCTGGAACACTAAGACTAATTTTTAAGCCCAAGTCAAACTACGGTCAAGTCTTTTTTTTTTCCACCCTTCCATCGAAGTTATCCTATATCCCTGCCTTATCCTATCCTAGTTGAGGAGAAGGTGATGAGTTGAGCCGGTAATGTGTAAGAAGAGTTAAGAGTAATCATTGAAGATAAGGTGATGGTGATGATGAGCTGTAGTTGATGAAGATTGGAGCTCAAGTTTGATTCAAGCAGAAGGGTTTCTATTAGAATACGGGCATCCAACTCAAAACCAATTGGCAATGAGTGGAGATGCCCTAATAGATTATAAACCGCAGGATCTTAAATAACCCAACCATGTGGGACTAATAATCTCAACACGCCCCCTCACGTGTAGCCTCGGCGGGTCTTACAAACACGTGGACAATTAAATCGGGTGACGCGAGCCCTCACGTGTAGCCTCGGCGGGTCTTACAAACACGTGAACAATTAACTCAATACAAATAGCCTGCTCTGATACCATATTAGAATACGGGCATCCAACTCAAAACCAATTGGCAATGAGTGGGGAGACCCTAATAGATTATAAACCGCAGGATCTTAAATAACCCAACCATGTGGGACTAATAATCTCAAGTTTCTGTTTAATGAATCTGTTAAGGAGATCGAGAAGAATTAGGGTGGTATTGATAATGGAAGAACTGTTATTAGGGTTTCAGTTGATATCAAGAATTGATGGTGGTGATTATGTTGTTTTGAAGAAGAAATTGAGAGAAATTCAAAATTAGGGTTTCTGGTTCTTCCCCAATTCTTCAATTGAAGCTGTTATGAATGCTTGATGTTCTGTAGGTGAAATATGGTGGAGAAATTGTAGTAGCAGAAAGACCTAGAGGTATGTGAGGTTAAGCTGACGACAGGTATTTGTTTTTTTTTCTCTTCAAATTTTTGTAGGTAGAAATTCTGATCTAACTAATAGTCAAGAAAGTGTAACTGATTAATCTTGAATTTGTTGTACATCACACTGGTGATTTTCATCGTGAGGTTGAATATCCGTGCATAATTTTGTGTGAAATTTGGAATTTCAGTAATGCTATTCAAGTGTTTGATAAAATGTTGCAGAGAAGATATTGTTTCGTTGAAGTATTTATTTTGTGGGTACTGTGGTCTGGAGATTTGGAATTTACTTTGCGGGTTTTTATTGTTTTTGATGGTATCTTTTCAGTTGCATAGTTTAGAGAAGTTGCTGGTGGATTTCAACAACTTGGGTATGCTACTATCTTTATGAATTACTACTTGGGTTGCGTTTGTGCATGAATGAATGCACGTGAATGCTTGTCGGTTCTGCATTGTTTGGTTAAACTTGTAACAACTATTTGGCTACCTTCAGAGATAATCAAAGACAAAGGGGACAGTAGCATCACCACAAGTTCTCATCCGATCGCACAAAATGGAAAGCATCGATGAGTGAGCATGACGCCTTATTAGATGATGTTATGCAACATGAAGCAGGAAAATGGGCGGACTGACCTCGACATACGCGGTAAATGAGTTTAAGGGTCATAACAACACCTAGCTTAATGGGTGGACTAACCTATCTTTTAATTTGATATGGTATGTAACATTCATTTTCCATTACTGACATGGTAGGACATACTTCCGAGGTTTGTTTTGACATCATTTCTTTCTTATTTATTACACAATACCGTTCTTGTAGCACTATGAAGTAATTGTTTTACATTTTATACCTTCAGGTGTTCGCTTGTGCGTGGGATCCTGTTGGTTCACTTCTCGCATCAGCGTAAGTGCACATTGCTCAGTCAGAACATTTACATTTGTTAATGAACTTTGGCAAATTGTATGCATATCTTAGAGTTAGCTTGGAATTTAGATGACGGTTCATTTTAAACTTCGAATCGGCAGATGGATCCGGTATTTACATAATAATTTTTCAATAGCCATGCTTGCAAGTCCTTGATTAGACACTATTTTATTTTTTCAGGTCGGGGGATTCAACAGCTAGGATTTGGACAGTTTTAGATGGTGCTCGTTGCTCTATGATGCAGAATAGGCGTCAAAATGGAATTGTGTTGGAACACTGTAAGGGTGACAAGAATCAAACCGATAAGGATGTTACAACGCTTGGATGGAATGTGAGTGTCTTAGCTCTATAGTGATTACTCTTCCAAACTTATATGTAATTATTGGCCGTTTTGACATATTTACGGTTATTTATGTTTTATAAGTTCTAACTTTTGTTTGACATTCAGGGAGAAAGGACACTACTTGCAACAGCTTCACTTGATGCGAAAGCAAGCATACTTTTCCTTTTTCCAATAGCATTTTCTAATAGGCAACCATGTAAGCCATTGCTTTAAATTTGTATTTTGTACTGCATCGTGGATCTGAATACATGTAAACTATTTATGTTAGTGATTCAGTGCTTGCATTTGGAACAGTTGAGCTTAGTGATTAATGTGCTTCACCCTTTTTATGATGTCATTATGATTGCCTGGTGTAGTGGAAGTCTTAGCCAAGTTCTAGGTTACTTGACTTTTGCACCTCTGCCCTGCATTTAAATTGCTTATTAAGAAGTTTTCATTGAGAAATATCAAATATATCACGTAATTCAACAATGGCTAAAACCACTGAACTATACTGTGTTTTCTTGCTTTTAGGGAGTCATATACTTATTTTATGTTGATTTCATAGAACTTTCTAGATTTTAGTTCATTTTAGATGTTTCTGTGCTGGCCCTTTACATGTTTTAATTTCTTCCAGGGGATCTAAGAGGCACTTTGACCAAGCATAAAGGGCCAATCATCTCTTTAAAATGGAACAAAGATGGTAGTCGTCTTCTTACTGGAAATGCGGATAAAAATGCAATAGTATGGCAGTGGCAAATGAATATATTAGATTGTCGTCAGCAATTTGAATTTCATTCTGGTTAGTCTTTTGGACATTAATGTTGAAATTTCATCTGTTCTAACTTGCCATCCACCGAACTCAAGTGTCAAGTGTAAGTTACTTTTCAGGTTCAGACTGCAATACATTTGCTACAGGTTGTGCCGATGCCAAGATCAATATTTGTAAAGTTGGAGAGAATCGTCCTGTTAAAACTTTCTTAGGGCATAAGGTTTGTTCAATTAGAAGCTAAAACAAACATAGTAGCACCAGCACAATGTAAGAAACAAGAACATATTTGCATAAGAAATCTTTCAGTTGTACAACTTGACACTTGATTTTCTTAATGCAACCTGTAACATTTCCTTTATGTCATGAGTTCCCTGCTTCTAATTGTAGAATGTCTTTGAGGTGTAAACCTGTGTGAATGATATATATGTGAATGATATCTGTGTGAGAACCATCATATTCAATTGCCGGATATAAGATGAATCAGGAATTTGCTGGGAACTGGGGTATTGCAGGGAACTGGGGGTAATCAGTTTTGACTAGGTCAACAAGGACTCGACCTTTTTATTGTTGTTGCGAAAAATTAGCAACGGCTACTATATGTTGCTAAATCTGAACAAGAACAACTATATCCTGTTCCACTAAAATATATCCCGGAACTAATCTAAAATTAGCAACAGAGTAGCAACATTTAGTTTCTGTTTCTATATTTTAATTTCGCAACAGCTGAGTTCTGTTGCTACTGGCGTTGCTGACCAAAATTAGCAGCAGAGATAGAGCTGTTGCTAAAAACTGCGACAGGGTGTTTAGCAACGGCAAAAATCTGTTGCAAGCCCGGTCAGCAACAGATTTAAGCTGTTGCTAAACGTTAAATTTGGTGCAGTGAGTGTCTGCGAGACTTTGAGTAAATATTTTGGTTCTGACCGCGTGGGTTCGCAAGCATCTCTGAAAGGTGAAGTTGAAGCTTTAAAGGGAGCTCTCCAAGCCAAGACTTTGGAATGTGACACTCTTCATCATAAGCTTAACAATTCTTCACTGAACTGCGAGAATCTTCGCAAGAAAAATGATGAACTAAAAGGTATAACTTTTCTATCTCTGTCTTTGATTTTCCTTCATTAATTGTTTTTCTTCTTTTCACACTCCCTTTTCTCAAAATACTTTGTTCGCCTATTAAGCCTTAAACCAGAATCGATTAATGGGGATATTCAAAGCTGAATCAGTTGCTGAGGAGATTCGCGTTGATAGAGATTCTTGGATGGACCAATATAACCGATTAGATAATCTTTACACATATTCCCCTGATCAAATAGAGAATCTTACCAAAGAGAACACATAATTATCACAGAAACAAGATCTATTGAGTAGTGAAGTAACTCGCATCTCTTATTTATTAACCAAGGATAACTTAGCAATGGAAACTTTATCAGATGAAAACAAGATTTTATCTCAAGAGAGGCGGGACCTTTCGAATAAGGTGGCGATCTCCTCGCAGCAATTAAATACTATTCAAAGAATGTATGATAACCAAGAACGATCCCTTCATTCACTAAAAGATGGACTTAGAGAAGTAACTGAATCTTCTATCAGTGAGAAAAATACTCTTATCCAAGGTAGAAAATCTTTAAGTATAAAGGTAAGCCAACTCAAAGAATAGTACTCCAAATTACAAGAATCCAACTCTGCTCTTGCGAAGGAAAATTCTTTTCTCCTCTCCAAAGAAAAGAATTTAAAATCTCGCCTACAAGGTTTAGTTGGAGATAAATTTGATGATGCTATGAGTCATTCGGAAAATACTTGTTTGGCATTAATTCAAAACCTAATTTCGTAAAATAAAGGTAGTCTTTTTGACTGCCTTAGCTATTTTTATTTTATTACATTTCTTGCGAATCTTCAACACAATAATCTTTATTTTTATTGTTGTTGTTCGCAACATCTGAGGAAAAGCTTCATTCTACTATCTCTGCTATGAGTGCTGATCTGGCTAAAGTTCTCAAAAAGAATGTTGCTATTACTACTCATCTTACTGAATCTCGCGATCTAGCAGAAAGGAAATACGACTACCTCGAATATTTTAAAGATATGGAGATTAGAAATCGTGATAAAGCTTCTCTTCTCAAAGCTCACCTTTCTGCACAAGTTATAGTGAATGATATCTTGCTGTCCCACTCTCTTCCTCCTGTGACAATCAAACCTATAGAAGTGGGTGATGATGAAGTTCCTCGTCCTGTTGACAGTGATTTTCATTGTAAAAGTAGCGAAGAAAACCATGATGAAGAAGACCGGGTTGATATGGAAGAAGAAGTTCCTCTAGAAGGAGCTACTACCAATGATAGAACAACTACTGGTGATAAGTATAACGAAGAAGAAGTTAGAATTAATCAGAATGAGGAAAATGTTGGCGAAGACAATATAGCTGACAAAGATGATAACTCTGGTAAAGACAATGATGCTGGCGAAGTTAACACTGAATGAGATTTTCTTTATTTTCTTGAGTTATTTCTTCCTTCTCTCGCGAATGATGTACTTTTACTATTTCTTGAATTCAGTTGTGCCTGCGAGAAAGATAATAATATTCTCGCGAGAAAGATAATGATATTATGTTTTTACCAATTCCCATACTTGCCTCTCAGTATCTTTCTGGCGATGAACAAGATTTATCCGCATTTGAATAAAATAGCTAATGTTTATGATTATTCTGTTGGTCTTATTTTGCTTTCCTAGTTAAAGGTCTTATTTAGCCAATTTTATGTTTTGTCGACAAAATCGCAGGACTTCCTTACACTTGCATGTAAAAACCCATTGATCTTGCCTTATCCATGCTTTTTAAATTTCTCTGCGACAATATGATAGGCCTAAGTTTTCTTGCGAGAACAAAGTCCCATGACATTGCCGTCTTGCGATGAAACCGCAGGACGTCTTTACATTTTCATATAAAAACCCATTGATCTCATCTTATCTTTTTCTCATGGATTTTTGACTCTGTATAGTTGTATTCTTAAGACACTTATCAGCTCCCTAATGGAGGGTGTCGCCCTTATCTTCCCCCTGGTTGCCCCTTCAAGGAGGCGTACATCGGCCATACAAGACTATCTCCTCACATCCGGTCTTAACAACAACCAGCTGTTTTCGCAGCCTCTTATCCTTTATGCCTATATGTCTTATAGTTACGAGACTGCACCCTAAGTGGGGTTTTCTTCGGGCCGAGTGCATCATAGCCAGGACTTGCCAAGAATGGCCAGGGTAGTTTCGTACGCCCTGGGCATCCTTGGCTCAACCATGTACCTCGGCGCCTTGGTCATACTCTGCACTCCTTAGGAGAGACCCTCGGTCGTCCAACCAGGGTATAACCTTATATAGTTGTAAATCCAAGGTACCTCTCCTGGATAGGTATCTCTCATGGAGATGGACCCCACCTCTCCACGACTCATGTTCCAGCAGCGGTATAACCTTATCCTTGAGCCATGCAAGCAGATACCCCCTTATATGATGTACTTTAGGTCTTACATTTTCCTCTTGCGAAATGTTATCCGCGAACTAGGGTGTACGCCATAAAGGTTCGTCCCATTCTTATATCTCTTGCGAATATCGCCAGTTCTTAAATATTTGTTATATTCTTCGCGAATAATCTCGCAACTCTGATAAAAAATTCCTTTATTCATTTCTTCTCTGTTTCATCATTTATTGTATTATCATCTAGCTTTTCTAATAATTTGTTACTGGTAATATCTTTTTAGATACAATCTGTTCCATGGTCTATCAAGTCTTTGACCAACATCTCTACCCTCTGGATCCATCAGTTTATATGCCCCCGTTCCAATTATCACTTTAATGATATAAGGTCCATCCCATTTTCTCGCCAATTTACCACCATTTTCTCGCTGATAACCTGGTGTTTCTCGTAGCACCAAATCACCTGGTTGGAATTCACATTTTTTGACACGTTTATTATACTCGCGAGCTAATCTTCGCTGATAATTTTCCATATGTTGTAAAGCCTTTTCTCTCTTTTCTTTTAATTTATCAAGATTATTTAAAATCATGCCACTAAGATTCTTCTCCCAAGCCTCTCTTTTTGTTGTAGTAATGGCAATCTCTATTGGCAATACTGCTTCAACACCCTATGTTAGGCAAAAAGGTGACATTCCCGTTGCTGCTCTTCTAGTTGTATTGTAAGCCCAGACTGCATTATGGATCTGTTCACACTATGCTCTATGGTACCCTTCCAACTTTTTTTAAAAGATGTCTACGATTGTCTTATTAGTTTCCTCAGCCTGACCATTAGCTTGTGGGTAGAAAGGAGTATATTTTCCACATCTTATCTTAAATGCATTGAGTAGCAGTTCTATATTCTTCCCTTCAAACTTCTTTCCATTATCAGACACCAACTGTGCTGGGATTCCAAATCTGCAAATAATATTTTCAAATATGAACGTAAATATGTCTTTGTCGCGGATATGTTGTACTACTTTTACTTCTGCCCAATTTGTGAAGTAATCTGTTGCGACAATTAAGTATCTATTTTTCCCTGATCCTGGTATAAATGGTCCCACAATATCTAACCCCCATTTCCCAAAAGGCCACACACTTGTCGAATATGATAGCGGTGCCCCTGGTGCATGTATCTTCTTTCCGTGTCGCTGGCAATCTTCGCAATGCCTTGATAGTTGTTTCGCATCTTCATGCATATATAGCCAATAATAGCCTTGCACTTTTGTTATGTATGCCAAAGATCTCCCTCCGCTGTGATTATCTGCATCCCCACTATGCAACATTTTCAACACCTTTTCTCCTTCTTCTCTTGTCAAGCATCTAAGTGACGGCCCATGGAAAGATTTGCGATATAATATTCCGTCTCTTAATTCATAATTTGTTGCACGGATCTTTAATTTATGTGCTTCTAATCTATTTCTTGTTGCTTCTCCTCTCGCCAAGTATGCATGAAGTTCTTCTCGCCAATCTGTAATATTGCTTCTTGGTTCTTCTTCGCCACTCTCTATTATCATTACACCTGCTTCTTCTTCTTCTTCTTCTTTGTTGATTGAAGGTGCTAGAAGTGTCTGAATTTTTATGCATCTCGCAGCTGGATTTGTGATCATGCTGGATATGAAGGCAAAGGCATCTGCGAGTCTGTTATCTTTTCTTTAAATATGTATCCATTTTATTTTTGGGATTTTTGCTGACAACTCTTCAACAAGTTTCTTATATTTCTTTAAGGATGGTTCATTTGTTATGTATTCTCCTTTGACTTAGTGAATAACCAACTGCGAGTCACTAGTAATTCTAGCATTCTCCAACTTCATTTCTATTGCGAATTTTAGAGCATGTATCACAGCTTCATACTCTGTCTCATTATTAGTGGATGCGAATTCCAATCTAAATGAAAAAGCTATTTTTTCTCCTTCTGGCAAGATAAAGACAACTCCAACTCCATTACCTTTTCCGTTTGATGATCCATCCACTAATATTTCCCATCTGTTGGGTTCTGTTAATAGATATCTTGGATCTTCGTGTTCTTCTTCTATATCCATCATCTCCTCCACAACTTCATCATCTTCTAAAGGAAATTCAGCTAAGAAATCTCCTATAACTTGGGATTTTGGCGAAGATAAAATATCGTATTTGATATCAAAGTGTCCTACTTGCGCATTCCATATCTCAACTCTACCTGATCTTTTCGAATTCTTCATTACTGACTCAATTGGCACCTTTGTTAATACTTTTACTTTATGTGCTTGAAAATAGATGCGAAGTTTAAAAGTTGCATGAAACAATGCCAGAATCAACTTATCAATCTTTGAATAATTTCTCTCTGCAGAGTTAACTGTTTTGCTGATGTAATAAATTGGCTTTTCTACCCCTGCATCTACTCGCAGCAACACTGCACTTAACGCATGCGAAGTTGTCACAAGATAGATCAATAATTCTTCTCCAGGATCTGCTTTCTGCAAGATAGATATGTTCATTAAATGTTCTTTAATTCCTTGAAAGGCTTTTTCACATTCATCCGTCAACTTAAATTTTGTTCCCTTCTTGAGTATATCGAAGAAATGCTTGCATTTGTCTGATGACCGCGAAATGAATCTTCCTAGCGAAGCCAAGAGCCCATTCAACTTCTGCACATCTTTTACTGTTGCTGGCGTTGGCATGTCGCGAATTGCTTGTACTTTTTCTGGATCAACTTGTATTCCTTCTTTTGATAAAATATATCCTAAAAGTTTTCCTGAAGTCACTCCAAAAATGCATTTTTCGGGGTTCACCTTGATGTTAAATTGTCGCATTTGATCAAAAATCTCCTTCAAGTCTTGCACATGGTTCTTAGCTCCTTTACTTTTGATTAACATATCATCTACATACACCTCTAATGTTTTGTGGATCCACCTCGCAAACACCTTCTCCACCATTCTTTGATATGTTGTACCAGCATTTCGCAAGCCAAAGGGCATCTTTGTATAACAATATAACCCTCTTGGAGCAAAGAATGTGGTGTGTTCTTGATCTTCCTCAGTGAGATGAATCTGATTATATCCTTTATACCCATCTAATGAAGATATTCTAGGATTTCCCGCTGCTGATTCAACCATTTGTGGGATATCTGGTAATGGAAAACTATCTTTAGGACAAGCTTTGTTTAAGTCAGTAAAGTCTATGCAAATTCTTATCTCCTTGTTTTTATTTGGAACCACCACCATATTAGCAATCCACTCTGGGTATTTTTCTTGTGTTATGATTCCTGCGTCAAGCATTTTCTGTAATTCTTCTTCTATTTGGGAATGGTATGTTGTTGAAAATTTTCTTATCCTTTTCTTAAATGGTCTTACATCTTTATTGATTTCTAGTTTATGACACGCTACTGACGGATCTATTCCTGGAATCTCATCCATGCTCCACGCAAAGATGTCTTTATATTCTCGCAAGAGATTTACTGTTCGTTCTTCTTCATCTGCCTCCATTTTAGTTCTAATTTTCATCATCTTAGGTTCTTCTTCACTCCCAATATTTATTTCCTTTGTTGGTTCTGCTGCGGTGTAGTTGGCCTCTGGTTCTCCCATTGGTGTTGGTGTTTTCATAAGTCTCGCAGGTTTTTCTCCTTCTTGTGAGATTTCGTTGGGTATTCCCTTTCCTTATTTTGATCTTATCATGTAAACTTTAAATTCTTCTTCTTTCTTTGTCTCTTTCGCCATTTTTCTACGAGCTTTTCACATATTTGCACGTCCTTCGTAATTCTTCACCTAAATTTGATAACATAGTTTCGCAAGATCCTTATCTCCTTTAATTTCTCCAATTCCACTAGGCATAGGAAATTTTATGCATTGATGTAACGTTGATGTTACAGCCTTGATTGCGTGTATCCATGGTCTTCCCAATAACGTGTTATATGGTGACTCCACATCTACCACACATAACATTACTTGTGTTTCAATCTCTCCTAGAGGAATTCGAACCACTATCTCGCCTTTAGGTTTTGTTAACGATTTTCCAAATCCATGAATGTGATATGTTGAACAAGTCATCTCTTCATCCTTGTACCCCATTTTCTTAAATGTATGATAAAATATTATATCAACAGAACTTCCTGCATCCACCAAAGTTCTATTCACAACCCATTCTTCCGCAGATTTTGTTGATTTTTCCTTATTCATTCGTATAACGGATACCGTGATTGCCAAAGGTGATGAATGATCTAAATCTTCTCTTGACATTTCTGCTGTTGTGAATGTGATTTTCTGCTTTTCCCAATCCTTCAGAGGTGAAATCTTTTCCACCGTCATAATTTTCCTTCCTTCAAAATGTCGTTTATGAATCCTTCCTTTGATATCTTCATGGAATTGGTTGATCATCGTTTTTATTGTCGTACTACACCCCAAATTTCTGCGATTCTCCTTAACTTTAATCATTTTTCCTTCAACTATTTCACCAACTTGTTCAATCATCTTCTTAACTTGAATATTGATCTTTTATCTTGCCTTTTCTATGATTTTCAACCTTCAATCCTTGTTTCTAGTGTCATTATGTAGTTGCAGGAATTCCTACACTACACCCCATATAAGAATTCACCATGATCAACACATATTTGGAGATTAAGAACAACACTTTTATTGATTAATTCTCATAAATGTTATAAGAAATGGAAGAAATCAAGAATACAATCGCTCACAAGAATTTTCTCTCTCCTCAAGACTTTCTCAACACTCTAAAATTGATCTATTCTGATGAGTCTATTGGCTCTCTTTATATAGGGTAAGTACACAGTGGATGACAACTAAGTTATCCTTTAATTTCCGATCTGGCTCGCAGTGCTCTCGCAACAGTTGTAATGTTAATTCTCGCAGATGATGTAATCTTCGCAGGATCGTCATGCTCTTCTCGCGTTTCTTCTACCGTCATCCGCTACGTCATTCTTTGAATCATTCTTTGAGTTATTCTGCGATACTCGCAGAGTGTTGTTGAGAGGCTCGCAGAAATGTTGTTAATAAACTTTCGCAAGAATATTGTTGTGGAAATATTCTGATCCTACAATTTAAAAATATAATGCGGAAAAGAAATAACACAGACACAAGAATTTTGTTAACGAGGAAACCGCAAATGCATAAAAACCCCGGGACCTAGTCCAGATTAAACATACACTGTATTAAGCCGCTACCGACACTAGCCTACTCCAAATTAACTTCGGTATAGACTGTAGTTTAACCCCAACCAATTTCACACTGATCCAAGGTACAATTATGCTCTTACACCTCTGATCCCAGCAGGATACTGCACACTTGATTCCCTTAGCTGATCTCATCCACAACCAAGAGTTGCTACGACCCAAAGTCGAAGACTTTAGCAAACAAATCTGTCTCACACAGAAAAGTCTACAAGATATATAAATTCGTCTCTCACGAATAAACCTATGAGTTTTGTTCCGTCTTTTGATAAATCAAAGTGAACAGGAACCAATCAATTAAACCAGACTTATATTCCTGAAGAAAAGCTCAGTTTTATCGATCACCTCATAATAGTCTTAATCGACGCCGCGAAAAAAGATATTGTGGAATCACAAACGATGAGATGAAGATGTTTGTGATTACTTTTATATCTTACCTATAGGATATAGAAATCTTAAGCCAATTATTACAATTGTACTCGTACGATAGAAACAACAAGATCAATCACATAACTATAAGAAAATTAATATCGGTCTGGCTTCACAATCCCAATGAAGTCTTTAAGTCATTAACCTGGTTTTAGAAGAATAAAAACAAAGGTTAAAGGAGAATCGACTCTAGCTTAGCAAACTAGTATCACACATAATGTGTGGGGATAAGGTTTCCCAGTTGCTAGAGTTCTCCCTTATATAGTCTTTCAAATCAGGGTTTGCAATCAATGTTAGCTTAGTAACAAAGCATTCAATATTCACCGTTAGATGAAAACATGATTAGATACAAGCTAATATCTCTGAACCGTTAGATCGAAAACTTAGATTTCCATATACACATGTACTTGATGATTTTGGGTTTGTGTAACCGTACCCAAACATGTACAATAGTTGGTTCAAGATTAATCAACCAAATGGTTAGACAAATGATAACTTTCATATCAACCATATTCTTCTTCACCATAACTAGTCCAAATGACTCAAATGAACTAGTTAGACAGTTGTTCAATTGCTATGAGATCTTATGTACTACACAAGACACAATTGAAGAAAAAATGATGTGATTCACTCGAATCGATTCATGAACTATAAATCCACGGTTTGCAAAAGCATTCCTTAGATAATTTAAATAAGTTCACGAACATCGTATTTAGACATAACCACTCAAGTTTGCGGACTGGGTTCACTGACTTAAGTAACCGGTTGGAGTTCACAAACTCCAGTAGAAATTCTCAGGTTCGAGAACTTCCATCAGTTCGCGGACTGAAACCAAGCTTCAACTCCAGCAGAAATTCTCGGGTTCGCGAACTATGCTCGTTCGCGGACTGGGTTGACTGCTCAAGTTCCGTATTTCACTTGATCAACATAGTTCGAAAACTTCGGTTCAAGTGCATAAGGACTTATACATATATTATATTGTCTAAACTCTCATTTCAATCATTGAAACATTCTCAGAGGACATCATATAGTTGTTATTCACGAACTAGTTTTCGTCAGAGAAATTTCCAAAGTGATTGAAACATAACATGACTTTCTTCACTAGGCAAAGATGAACTTGGCTAAAGCGAAAGCTTTACCAACACACATTTTGAGAAATAGATAAGTGAGATATACTCAGCTCGAAATGTCACATGTGTATATCTTTAGTCTATATAGTAAAATGACTTTTGTCTCAAGATAGGATATATGGTAGATAGACTTTTGAGTGATAGATAAGTTCAAGTCTCCACATACCTTTTAGTCGATGAAGATCCACCGGTTCCTTGAGTAGTCCTTCGTCTTGTATGATGATTGTTGTAAGTACTGAATATCGCAAGATAATAGTTCACGAGTATCGTAATAAATAAAGGAGAAAAGAATTATAAAATGTTACGATGATAGAAGAAACGCGGAGAAATACGAAGTTTTGCGAGGATGGAGTAATTTTGCGAGTATGAGTTGCGATACTTCGTAATTCATTTACAGCTGTGTAAAGTTTTACTATAAATAGGAGTTCAAATGTAAAATTCGAGGGGTTCTTTTAGTGAGTGTTAGAAAATATTTTAGGAAAGAGAATAGAGAAAGTTGTAACTATTCTAATTCCATTTAGATATTTCTTTGTGATCAATTGAGAACATTAATAAGAAAATTGTTATTCATCATCAAGAACTTCTTGAGTTTTTACTAATTCTATTGAGGGTGTAGTTGTAGGTTATTCTGCAACTACATAATTGACGCTAGAAACAGGGAGAAAGAATTCCTGTACCAGAAAAATGACAAGAAGAAGAAACACATCAGAACCTTTAACTGAAGTAAGAAGAAGTGTAAGATTAGCAGGAGGAGAAGCAAATATAACAGGAGAACCTAGTAGAAGAAGGAGTAATCGAAGAAATCAAGCTCAACAAGTAGAAGATCATGATCAAGTAAGTATACACACTTGGAGAACTAATACACCAGAAGAAGAAGATAGAGAACCACAAATCATAGAAAATGGGAGGTTGATGGGAGGAACAATTCTTGAAAGAGAAAGGGAGATGCTAGAAACATTGAGACAAGGAATCCAAAAAGAACGAATGATCGAAGCTGAAGAACGTGCCAAATTGACAATACAAAATCAAGAATTGAGAATGTAAAATGAGATGTTACAAAGGAGGAAATCTCAAAGTGTTGCAAGATCAAATGTTAGAATAGAAAGAGAAGGACAAAATTCACCTATAATCAATAATGAAAATGATATGCAAGAACAAACGCAGAATCAAGGTGATAGAAATCAAGAAAATCGTTTCATTTTAATACCAAACCACGAACAAAATATGGAGAATTTACGAACAAGACCAAATCATAAAGAAAACAATCAGAATCGAGAGGAAGAACAGCAACTTATGGAAGAAACTGAGAGACAACAATCAATACATCAAAATAATCACGAGAATGGAGTAAGAAGACATGAAGAAGTTCGTAACAAACAAAATGTTGAATATGAAAGAATTAAGAGAAGAATTGTAAATCAACATACAGAAGTGGAAAGGAATGAACCAAATTCTCGAATCAGAGTACAAGTAAATCAAGAAGAAATAAGTCACAGAAGAAGGAGAAATGAAGAAGAAGAAATTCCTGATATTCGCATGAGAAGAATGAGAAGAATAGAAAGGGAAGAACAAGAATTCCAAGATGCTTTACAACTGAACAATTATGATAATTTAGAAAGAAGATATTTGCAGAATTATGCGAATGAAAACATTAATGAAGAATATGATAGAATGCGAAGGATCGCAGGGGAGGAAGCGCAAGAACGTAGAATAAGAGAAGCTACATTAAAAAGACCAATGTATGAGAATTCTGAGGAAAATGCACGAATCTTTCGAGAATTAGCAGAAATGAGAGGGATGATAAACAATAGAAGAGGAGGAGATAGGAGGCAATTAGATAAAGCAATAGAAGAAGCTGCGAGGACTCCATTTGCTAGAGAAGTACAGTTGGGAGGAATTCCACCAAAATGTAATTTGCCCACACTTACCAGTATTTTTGATGGGACTTCATGTGCTATTCAGCACATTAAAGCATACATAAGATGCATGTTACAATGGGAGAATCATGATGTTGTGTTATGCAAGTACTTCGCATCAAGTTTAACAGGGGAAGCTCTAAAGTGGTTCGAAGGACTCCCTAAGAACACTATTACGTCATTTAATCATTTGCAAGCAGTTTTCCTTGGAGCATATATCACAAATCACTCTTCACGGCTTGGTATTGAAGATGTATTTGGTTTAAAACAAAGAGTGGGTGAAAGTTTGAAGCATTTGGTAAGACGATGGAAGACTATGTGCAGTGATATGGCAGGGCGTGTAGATGAGAGATACTTGATTCTGTCCTTCATAAATGCGATGTTCGCAACTGAACAATTATATGTTCAAATCTTGGAAGAAATAATTCCATAATGATGACAGAATTACGAGAATTGCAAGAAGAATACATTACACTAGAAGAAAAGCAAAACAATATGGAGTCATATCCAGTAACAAACACTAACAATCAAGAGGGAGGAGCAAATTTACTTCCCAAAATAATCAATGTAATAGCAGGTACTTCGCAAACATCCTCACAAACTTCTTCGCAAATTTCAGAAGAGAAGAAAATCAATGATATCCAGCCAAAGATGGTAGCAATGGGCAGTAGAGATCAAGAAGAATATGATAGAGAAAAGAATTTCTATAATCGGATAGGAAATAACCAAATTCCAAGATTAGATCAACAACAAGAAAATTATGGTGGACAAAGGCAAAATTATTTTGGACAAGGAAACCAGAGACAAAATTATAACAACGGTCAAGGAGGTCAAAGAATGGTAAGGGAAGAGATAAAATTGCCACCTTTGAATACAAGTATAGAAAAGATATGGCAAGCAATTATCCTGGTAGAGAATGTACCAACTCCATGGAATATGGGAAAGGAACCACCAATGGGTCCAAGAAGTCATGAATTTTGTTCATATCATCATTTTCATGGACATTCTACAAATAATTGCCATAATATCAAGAGGATAATTTTGCGAATGATTGATCAAGGAAAACTAAATCAATTTTTACTTAAGCAGACACAGTCGCAACAATTACCACAGGCTCCAGTCATAACTCGCAGGGAGAACACGACAAAAGAAAAGGGAGAAGAAATCCTACATATAGAAGTGGGGTCAAAAGCAAGGAATGTTTTCTGTAATTCCATTGTTCATTCATATAAAACCATAGAGGATTTTCATAATAATGTGTTAAGTAGGGTATATGCGAGGGATGGTGAAGGAAAGGAAATAATGAACATCGCAAAGATTTCACGACTTGAAGATTGGCAGAAACGTGAAATTTCTTTTGAAGCCACTGAAATTCCAAAAGGTTGTGAAGTACATGATAATCCATTGGTGGTAAGACTGGCAATCTACATGAATATGGAGGAGAATGAAGATGATATGGAGGAAGAGTCAATTGGTCTTAATAGGATTTTGATTGATACGGGAAGTTCTGTCAATATCCTCTTCTATTCTCGCTTACAAAACTATGGGGGAAAAGATGCAGATTTAATACCTTCTACTTACAGAATTTATGGTTTTAATGGAACTGCCAACAAGCCCAAAGGAGAAGTGAGCATGCGAACTGAAATCCTGTTTTGTGTTGTTGATGTTGAATCACCATATAATGCTTTGATAGGAAGGCCATGGCTTCATGGAATTCTAGGCGTAACTTCCACTCTACATCAGTGCATAAAATTCCCTCATATGAAGGGTATTGGAATTATCAAGGGTGATTGGGCTGAGGGAAAGAAATGTTACGATACAGAAGTAGAAGTTTGCGAAGGAAAAACTGCTGAGAAGGAAAATTGGAGAAAAAGAGAAAAGGTTGTGAAAAGAAGTGAAAATTTAATGGCAGAAGATTAAGGAAAAAGAGAATAAAGTTACGATGATAATAATACAAGAAATTTACGATGATAATAAGGGATTGTGATTTGCGAGGAAAAAAGAAGGTTATCAGTATGTTTGCTCGTAAAAATGAGGTATGTGGCAAAACAAATTTTTTATTTCGTGATAAAAATTTACGAATATTGTTTGCTCGTAGGAAATTGGGAAAAGTTACGAATTTTCAAAATTTATATTCCGATTAAAATTTCATTAATTTGCGAATAAAAGACCGCAATCTGTGATCAGCCTCCAAAAAATAAAGAGAGCTGCAAAAAATTTTATACAGGCAAACCTTTGTGGCGTACACCCTAGTTCGCGAAGCTATAATTCGTAAGAGGCAAAGTCCTAAAGTACGTCATTTAAGGGGGTACCTATAATGTGGCTAAGGGTAACCGGAACACCACCAAGGGCCCTTAGTACATGGTAAAATTTTTGGGGTACAACCCAATAATGGGGTACCTATCCGGGTTAGACACCTTGGATTCTCACCTAATCTAACGACATTACGCAATATAAAATGCGGTGTAAGAAGATTTAGGCTGGGCGACTAAGGCATACTGTCTTTCCCAAGAAGTGCAGAAAACGATCAAGGCGCCGAGGTACACGGTTGAGTCAAGAGTGCCGGGTGAGGTTGAACCACATCTGCCATTTTTGACAAGTCTTGGCAAATGATGCACTTGGCCTAAAGATACCCCAAAGGGTGCAACCTCGTAACTATAAGCCCTATAGGCAAAAAGGATAAGAGGTTGTGATCAAAAGCTGGTTGTTGGCAGAACCGGATGGGAAGAGCTAACCTTGTATGGTCGATGTACGCTTCCTTGAAGGGGCAATCAGGGGGAAGATAAAGGGCAGCACCCTCCATTAGGGAGCTGATAAGTGCTATAAGACGCAAATGTCACGAGGCTTCTTGTTTGCGAAAACATAAAGGCTTGTCATATTTGTGCAACAAATGAAGTTCTGCGAGCCTTCTAAAAAAAAAAAAAAAAAAAAAAAAAAAAAAAAAAAAAGAAAGAAAGAAAAGAATAAAGAACTCGCAGAACATAATAAAGTTAAGATGAGATCAATGGGTCATTACATGAAAGTGTAGAGACGTCCTGCGATTTCATCGCAAGACGGAATGTCATGGGGCTTTATGTTCGCAAGAATATTTAGGCCTGTCATATTGTCGCAACAATTCCTGAAGAGGCTAAAATACTATACAAAGAAGTTAAGATGAGATCAATGGGTTTTTGCATGAAAGTGTAAGAACGTCCTGCGATTTCATCGCAAAGACGATAATGTCACGAGGTTGTATGTTCGCAAGAATGTTCAGACTTGTCATATTATCGCAAATAATTAATACAAAAGAGGTGGAAAAATAAGACCTTTACTTAGGAAGGCATGATAAGACCACAGAAATTAATGAAATTTATTGCATCAATATCATTGAAGAAATTATACAAGAATATACATTATGAAGATCTGAAAAGAAGACAACTTCGTCAATATCATTGAAGAAATTTTACAAGAATATACATCAAGAAATTTTGAAAAGAAGACAACTTTGTCAATATCATTGAAGAATTTTTACAAGAAGACCTATCAAAAAAGACAACATCATTGAAGAATTTTAATGAAGACTTAACAAAAGATGCGATTTTGATAACAATCAAATACAGATAAGTTCATATTCGTAAAAATTTACGAGAATTACATACTTCTTATACTTCTCCATATATTGAATACTTCCCCAAAAAAGTTGAATACTTCTTATAATTCTTCAAGAATATCTCATATTTATTATACTTCTTCAACGGATATTTAATTTTGCGAAGGTTAAGTACTTATTATACTTCTTCATACAATGAGTAATAATTTTTATACTTCTTCATATATTGGGCAATTCTTCATAAATTGAATGCTTCTAATACTTCTTATACTTCTTAAGGGTATTTCATATTACTTCATACTTTCTATACTTCAAGGGGAGATTTATTATTTACTTCGCAACATTCCGTAAAAAGCAAAAGGCTTATATTTCTTATACTTTGAAGGGAAGATTTCTTATTCATAATCACAATAAGAAGAAAATTCGTAAGATAAATTCAGAAGGATATTCTAATACTTCCAGCGGTAGTTGATCATTTGAAGAGAAATAATAAGGGGAAAGGGAATACTAATCTAAGTCTTTAAGATATATTATTTCTCTCCATATGATCAAGTTATGCGAATAAGGGAAATAAACATCAAAGAAAGATTAATTCAAATTAATATTTGAAAAATAAATTGTTGGATTGATTGAAAGCATAATCAAGAAGAAAGTGTTGTATGGAAAAGTTACAGAACAGATATACAAAAGAAAAAAAAAAAGAATGAAGTTATTCTTCAGGCGATCTGTTCCCATCAAAATGATCTTCTTCTTCAACTTCACTATCATCTTCAACTTCACTTTCAGAAATTTCCAGATATGGAGTATCTTCAGGAATTTCTTCAGAAAGGAGCGTATGGTACTTCTTGAGAGGAATTTCATTATCTTCGCAAATCTTGCGATTCATCTTAGCTCGAAAACGCTTGACATATAAACTATGGTTATGCTGGGAAATTAGAAGCTGAGATCTCAAGTCAGAAATTTTCTTATTACGATTAGCAAGGAGAGTTTCCAGATTATTATTTATCTTCGCAAGATTTTCTGCAGCAAGAAAAGAAATTAAGGAATTGGTTAGCAAATTATGAAGTAAAAGTAACCAAAATAATTATCATCGCAAAGAATTTACCTTCTAGTTGCTTCTTATCATTACGAAGAGAAGAAATTTCAAGCTTTAATTGATTATTCTCCTCAAGAAGAGAAGAATTATCAATTGCGATGCTCACAGATTGTGAATTATCTTCGTGACGAGATATTAATTCTGCGTTATCAATATTTAGATCTTCTATTTTCTGACGGAGACTTGAATTTTCAACCTCTAACTTCTTACAACGATTTAAAGTTTTCTTCTCAGCAATAGAATGACGTCTTTCCCAATCAGAACCAGCTGCACAACTAACTCTTCCAACCTAAACAAGAAAAAAGGGGTTATAAATCAATAAAATAAGGAAATAAACAAGGAATAGAGAAGAAACTTACCATGCTGCCTAAAGCATATAATGAAGCAGGAGAGACGAATCTTGAAATTCCTTTGAGGGAGTTATTATCAATAACATTAGGAACTTTACAAGCCTTCGCAATAAGTTTGCGAGCATTTGCTGTAGGAGAATTTCCTAATCCACGAGAAGAATGGAGGAAAGCCTCAGAAATGCTAACCATTGCTGAGGCAAAAGTTTCTGGGATACTATAATCTTCATTCCCACCTTCATCAACATCATCATCATCTCCTTTGTCAGAAAGGGTATCAGAATTAGAAATAAAGTCCTTCTCAGGAAATTTATTATCTTCATCACCAAGATCTTCCTCAATGTCCTTATTATAAGAAATTACATTGGAATGGGATTTGGTTGAGAGTATCTTCTTTTTCCTTCTCTCGTAAACAATATCTTGAAGTTTTCTTTTTCCTTTGCGAAGAGCATCATCTTGACTATCGAAAGCTTGAGAGACCTTCGCAGAACGAAGAGTTTGTTGCCTCGCAGTAAGCCTTTTAGAAGAAGTGGAACTTTTATTTTCACTCGCAGAAATCTCAGGAAGAAGTGGAACCTGTAAATTCAAATAAGGATAAGAAACAGAGGCAACAATATATTGTTTATAAAAATACAAGAGTGTTTCTTACCTCATTTGAAATTAAAGGGTAACAAAAAGATAAGGAAGTGGAAATACATACATTTCTAAAAACCCAAGGTTGATAATAGCGGTTACGAAGATTCGCAGGAAGTTCTACTATCCCAGTAATATAAGAACCTGATAACATTAAAGGGTACTTATACCAATCTTCATCATTATAACGACGATGTGTCTTATTATTTCCTGAAGCATAATCAATATCGTGCATGAGAAGATCATCTGCTGCGATATTAGCTTTACGATGAAGACGAACACCCCAACGATTATCTTTTTCCTCGCAGAATTAGTGTGTAATTTTTGAAGAAACCCTCAACTGTATAATTCGCAGCAACAATTTCTATATTCTCAAACCCAGGTTTTCTAAGATCAGTTGAATATAAAGATTTCCCAAAAGCAGCACGATTTGCGAATTCAACTAAGAGGCGAATGCAATCACCAGTCAATTGATAAATGACACAAGACAAATTGGGGTGGGAAATAATTTCGTAGAATAAAGGAAAGTTAACATCATAAAGAGGAAGACCTGCGAGGATTTGACCTCGTGAGATTAAAACTTTCTGATCATCCCAAACATAGTTGGTAAAGAGCTTCACACAGAGAGAAGACTTATTATCATAACCTTCAATCTCAGAAAGAATAAGGTCTCTATCAGCAAGTTCCGCATTAAGTTGTTCAATAGTTTTCTTCTTTGGTGCCATTGAATATAAGAGGGAAAATAGGAAAAATAGAAGAGGTTACAGAGGCAGAAGCGGTGAAGAAGATGAGTAAGAGAATAAAAAGCAAAAACAAAGGATAATATTTATAAGAGAGTTTGATAAAGATAAAAATTCATTAATACGAGTAAGCGTGAACGGTTGAAAAGAACGGTTACGAGGAAACGTGTCAGAAAGATAAGGGAAAAGAAAAAAGACGTGTTGCGAATCTGAAGGGTGGTAATAACTACACTAAATTTACGAGAATAGGGATTCTCATGACATTTCTTCTTCAAAGAATTGACATGAGAAGAGGCAAGATGTAAGTACTGAATATCGCAAGATAATAGTTCACGAGTATCGTAATAAATAAAGGAGAAAATAATTATAAAATGTTACGATGATAGAAGAAACGCGGAGAAATACGAAGTTTTGCGAGGATGGAGTAATTTTGCGAGTATGAGTTGCGATACTTCGTAATTCATGTACAGATGTGTAAAGTTTTACTATAAATAGGAGTTCAAATGTAAAATTCGAGGGGTTCTTTTAGTGAGTGTTAGAAAATATTTTAGGAAAGAGAATAGAGAAAGTTGTAACTATTCTAATTCCATTTAGATATTTCTTTGTGATCAATTGAGAACATTAATAAGAAAATTGTTATTCATCATCAAGAACTTCTTTAGTTTTTACTAATTCTATTGAGGGTGTAGTTGTAGGTTATTCTGCAACTACTATGGAGTTCTTGAGCTCTACTACACTTTCTATCCTAGTCCGAGATCTTAGCTATAGTAGACTAGAAATCAAGACTTTATAGTTTTGATCAGTAACATTGACAAACATGCTTGATATAGCAATGCATGCGAGTTCGACCGAGCAGTGCTCTAACAAGATTGACCAAAATACATAAACAAGTTATGAGCGGTTATACGTACATATTGGTAATCCAAAGATTTACAATGAATAACAAATACTAATAAGCCTAGCAATTTCCCTTTCGATTCACAAAAAAAGTTCATGAATTTACTTCCTTTAAACAAATGTAAAACATTTTTTCCTAGGACGAAACCTTCAACCTTACCCATACATAATCACAATAGTATTCATACAATTATGTCGATGTCTTATATACGAAGTTCAAAAGATAGACGTTATACTTCATATTGTAATTCCTTAATTCTATGCCTAACTAGAGTATAATTATTCACAGCTTCGCATTTATGTTTTCAATTTGCATGACTTGAAAGATATGTTAGGAATGAAACAGTTCAAGTCAAATATTACTAATCTCAAGTGGAAGGATGATGCCGTCGTTATAGTTCTTTACTTCTTCACATTCTTCAAGTCTTCACGTAATACTTGTAAGTATCATATCCTAGTAATTTTATAGCTAACCTATATGAAGTTGACTCTACTTAATAATCAAGTGACTCTTTAAATGAATTTTGATTCACTAAAATATGACAACCAAACTTAACATACCAACACTTGGTGGGTTCAACCGAGCTATGCTCTAACAATATCCCCCTTTGTCAATTTTAGTGACAAAACTTTTATATCATATGGATAAACAAATTACAAGAATCTATTACACATACGCGTGATTCCGAGTTTCAACATCTCGATAACCTGTATATATTCAATCCATAAAATGCCGATGTTGATATTATAATAACAAAGCTAATACTTCCCCTAAAGGTAAGACAAGTAGATTTTTAATCCGAACGTCTTTGTTATTCCCATCATCATATGATATGTTACTCCCCCTTAGTCTATGCTTTACTCTTTCATTAGATATAACGTTTAAGCACCAATGTCCTTTCCCTTAGTGATACCAAATCAATATCAAATCACTTGTTTACTCCATATATTTTTTTACCTTTTTGTCACAAAATGACAAACGTACGAGCAAATAAAGGACAAACCGAAAGGATCTTACAAATCTTACAAAGATACCTGCAACCTATAAGAGTTAAACACGAGGGTTTCACACACTATTTTTGATAACCAATATCAACACCGAAACTACAAAGTAATTTTTTTTTGATATGTAACCAAGGAAACAATTGCCCGAAGAAATTTTCCCTAATAGCTTAGCAAACCAAAAATAGACTAAACACCTTAGTTCCTTTTCTAAACCGATTGTACAAGTACAATTGCCTGTTCGATAAGACCAAAATAAAGATCAGAATTAACTCTATTTTTCTCATCAGGCTCTAGTTATTCTCATCAATAACGTAGACCTTTCACTTTTAAACAAGACACATACTAGGTTAGTTAACTAGCATTTCTTGTTGAGGAATTCGATTAGACTTGAATAACCCAAACCTCCACTTTGATAAGTCTAACTAAGATCATAATTAACTTAGTTTCTCTTATCCGGAATCAAATTGGACTAAACAATTCATCCCGAAAACATTTTTGTTAAGCCATAAACAATTCATACAAACCAAATAAATCAACTTGCATAATTATTTACCTCAACCGAATGCAATTGAAACAAACATAGACATTATAGTACCGCAATTGCACTGAAATTTTGTAAGGCTAAACAATTGATATCAAACAATAAAGTAGGATAATAATAGTTTTTCTTAATTGAAAACAATTGAATCACACACATATCCATACACAAATAATGGAATAAACATCAATTGTACCGAGAATTTGTTAAGCAAAAGCAATAAATATATGCAATAAAATCAGGCTTTTCTTAAACAGGAAAACGATTAACTAACAAATTCGTTACCTCAAATTCTGCATTCTCTTCTCCCCTTAAGTGTTGTCATCCTCTCGCAAAACAAAAGAACAACAACAAAGAGCAATCTTTACCAAAGAAAGGTTGAAAACCGGTTTTAACTATTGCAATGCAAAAGTTGAAACCCCGAAACACATATGCTTTTATGCTAAACCAAAAACGGTTCAACATATTGTGAATTTTTCACATATTGTTTCAAACAGAACCCCTCATGATCCTTTGATAAAGCCTACCAACATGGGCTAGAACTTAATCCCGCTCAATCAAAAGTCACCCAAACCATAAGGGTTCACACAATATGAGATCTAATATTAAGGTTAAGAAACCAAAATCAAACTTCCCATAAACATACATAGCAATAAAATAAAGCATTCAAGCACATGCTATGTAATCGAAAACTATCACAAGAAAAATTATAAAATAATAATTTTATTCATAGATAAGATAGTTTTATTCATAATATACCTTATACAGATTAATGAAAGAAATCAAAACCTAATGTCGATTTCTCAACATATTTTTCAAAGATCATCTTCAATTTCCTCAAATTTTTCAGGATCTTCATCAACAACATCACGACTGATATCTCGGATTCTGCACACAGTACCTTGAATATGTTCAGAGGGTAAAGCATTAACCTTCCGATTAATATTCCTAGCATACTCCCTGTTATCGATTCCAAGTTTAATCAGCTTTATTTGGTTACGGATAACAGTTCTTAGTAGTGCTGCATATCTATGATGAGTTTCAATAGTACTGAGGAGGACTTTTCTTAGATTGACAATATCAATCTTAGCATCCAAACTATTTTGGACAAGGAGATGAGTCACATCTTCCTTTTCATTTTCTATATCTTCACAACCAGATTTCTTGAAGGTATCATCAAGATGAACAGTTTCCTTAGAAGTCATTCCACTCAGGGCTTTCAAAAATTTTGCTTGAGATCTGGTTTGAGGATACATACTTTTACCATAGGTTATCAAATAATATGAGTTCATATATTCGAGAAATATTTAACACATTCCAAACATAGGAGTCATCCTTAAATAAATATTTCTGACCAGAATTGAAAAGATTTTTGCATCTAATGTGTTAGACAATCACAAATATTCTTTAGAAAGAATCAAACTTTTAGATCACGTATCTAAAGATGCTTTAGATAGGGAAACTTATCTTGTTTACACAAGTTATTTGTAAGAAAACTTTTCTATACAAGGAGACAGATTTAAACATCTTCAGGTAGATTGTGTAAACTCTCTATGTTGAATAAGAGATTATTGACATGATACATATATCCCAGATATGTGTGCTTCCTTACATCAGAAGATTGTGCCTTGTAAGGATGCATATTCCAACACAATTAAGCGTTGGGGGTGAGGATCTTCCTCACTAAATACCTTTTGAGGAATTTCTTCCTCCTTATTTTTGGGGGCATTATCACGATCCCTTGTATGGGTTTTGAATCCATCCTCTTCATTAGGAATATTGCGAGATGCTATATCCTTGATTACATCTTGTGCCCAGGATGGTATGTTCTTTGAACTTGATCCTGTTTGGTCTAGATCTTCATGTAGTTGCAGGAATTCCCACACTACACCCTATTCAAGAATTTATCAATATTTATGACATAACTTGAAGATTAAAGACACTTTTTCATTAATATGATCTTAAGGAATTTTACAAAGATCAAGAACACAGAACACTTGATAAAGATTTTCTCTCTCCTAAAAACCTTCCTAGCTCTCAAAAATTCATCCCTCTCTCTGGAACTATTCATTTCCTTTATATAGGGATTTACATAGTGGATTACAGCTCATGACAGCTCATTTACAGCTAAGATTCCCTTTAATTTCGGATCTAGGTTCCTGCGATAAATCGCAGGTGGCACCGCCTTAATATTTCGTAGGCTTTATCGATTCATCGCAAAAATGTCACGCTCTTCTCATGCTTCTATCGTTTTCATCCGATATGTCATTCCTTACGTCACCTTGAGATGTTTCGCAGAATATCATTGATATATCGCAGAACTGTTGTTTATTATTGATGTATCGCAGATCTGTTGTTTATTTCACAGAAATATTGTTGTAACAATATTCTGATCCTACATCTTGCCTCTTCTCATATCTTTTCTGCGAAGAAGATAAAGATCATGAGAACTTAAGTTTCTTGATTTGCCGCAACTCCTTGTCTTTTCACATTCCCTTCATTCTGACACGTCTCTGCATCCATCGCTAGATATTCTACGCGTGTTTTTTCTCTCATTTATCCCTTGACACGTCTTTTTTCAACCGTTGAATTCTGACCATTCATGTCTTTTCTTCATTAAATGCATTGATGTTCTCGAGAATCTTCTTTTCTTATAAATATCTTCTTCGCTAATCTCCCCTCTTCTTTTTACTCTCTCTTTTTTCTTTTCTTTTTTACTTCTTCTCTGCAACTCTACTGTTCTTCATCTTCTTCCGCAAATTCCGGATCTATTACTGTTTCAATTTTATTTCTTTATTCTTCTTCATCTAAATCATCATTCCCATACAAAAAAATGGCCCCTGCTAAAAAATTAGGTCAACCCACTTTCAAAAAACACCAGCAGAAACTTTAAACTTTAGGTTTTGCACTTTTTGAGATCCCTGGTCAATATTCAGACTCTGATATCTCCATTGACCTAGCTTCAAGATTTCCTTCTTCTAATGAGAAGATCCTTATTTCGCTAGGTCAATTAGAAGCTGTCCTTCCTATCCCTCTTTATGACCCAGAACTCCCTCTTTTTTATAAAATTATTTCTCATGCTAAACTTTCACGAGAAATCTACCAGTTAAGTGGAGATTGTATTCGTCTCATTCTTGAATATGCCTCTCGTGGAGCTGGTAAAGGATTTCACTATCCTAATTCTGCGAAACATCCTGATTTTGAAGACATCCCAATTATTCCAGCGAAATATACCGTGGAGAATTTCTTTGCGAATTATCAAGTAATTCCCATGAAGAAAGAGAGAACGTGTTGGGTTGTTCGTTTAAATAAGGATAAAAAAGTTGCGAAAGATAAAATTCTTATGCAAGATATAGATTATCATTCAAGTAGAAACCAAGGTCCACGCTTCTCAAAAGATGACAAGTGGTGCAAATTTCCTCTCCTCCTTGAAGGTCCATATATTTTTGGCACTCTTGATATTCCTGCGAATATTTCGAATCTTGCGTCGTATCGTCCTTGGGTTTTTAATTGGCCTGAAAATAATTCTGAGGTATATCTCGTAAAGTTTATCATTATTTGCAAATTTAGATAAATATATTATTCTTACTAATTATTGAAATATCTTTTATCAGATTGAAAAAATGAAGGCTAGTTACGCCAGTACTGGGAATCCCAATCTCCTACAAATTTTGAAAACCTTCACAGATGAAGTAAGAAACATTCTTTTATAACCCTTAACAATATATTGTTGCCCCTGTTTCTTATCTTTATGTGTGATTGTTTTCAAGGAAATTCCATTTGTCGCGGTGGTTGAAGCCAAAGATAAAGGCAAAAGAGTATTAAATCCAAATGAAAAATTCTGGTGCTTCCCCTCGCCGCAATAAAAATCAAACCACAGACGGTCCTCCAGAGAAGAGAAGAAAAACTCAACCACTTCTTACATTTAGAGAGACTTCTATTATCGCTGAAAAATATAATGAACTTGAAGAAAATGATGGGGTAGACCATGACGTTACTGTGGGAACTTCAACACATATTTCTTCCACAAGAATTAGATCTGCGATGGGTTTCTCTCAACCTGAGACTCCAATGGATCAATTGTCAAATATTATTAGGAACCCCATGCAAGGTGTTGGTGAGGATGATATCACTCGTACTTGCGATTATCTCTCGAAAATCTGCGATGCTTCGATCTTGACTAATAATAGAGATCTTAAAGGAGTCTCAAGATTTATCGGCCCAAGTTTTCTTCACGCGCTAGCTTCGCTGGTATGCCCCTTTCCTTTATTTTTCTTGTAATAAATTTTACATTTATCATGAGTATCGAAGATCTTTTACTTATCCTCACTCATTTTCTCTTTTCTGTCGCAGACTGCTAGAGCTTCTTTTTTCTTTGCTTGAATTAGAAAATAGATTATCAACATCGCAGAAAAAGGCTTACTGATTCACAATCTGAATCTACGAAACTTCGTGAGAAAAATAAACAATATGAAGCTGAAATATCCCTTCTTCGCGAAAAATGTAAACAATTGGAAGTATCTGGAAATACTGATCTCCTTAATAAAAACAAATCGCTTGAAGTAGAAGTTGAAGTTCTTCAACAGAAATTAGTTGACAAGGAGAAGTTATGCAAACAAGTTATTGGTATAAATCTTTTTTTTTTTTTACTTTTCTTCAATCTTGCTTTTTTAGCTTATTTGAGCAACCATTTTGCAGATGCCTATAATCTTACTGATGAAGCTCTTATTCTCAATTCTTTTGATGAACCCATAGATGAAACCACTCTTCTTCAGCGTCTTAATGACGCTTTAAATAATTATACAGACGAAAAAATTAATACTCTGTCCCTTGATGAGATTAAACATCATGTTTCCCTTATGAGAATGGACTATAGATCTACCTTGAGTATGTCCAATAGTTTAAAGGCTTGCAGAGATGAGTTTAGAGAAAAAAATCAAAGTCTTAAAAGCCAAGAAAAATGAACTCGAGAAGGATAAAGAGCGCATTATTCTTCAGGGCGCTGAAGCTCTATCAAAATTCCGCAACACCCTTATTGACACTGAACTTGAGAGAGATAGGCTTAAAGATGAAAATATTAATCTTCTTAAAAGAGAAGAACAAATCCGTTCCCATCTTCTCATTCAAAGTGATGATGAATTCACATGGGCTGCGACAATTCTCGATAATGCTAGGAAAAATTTAGCGATAGATGTCAGTCTTCATACCGAGCAAGCAATCTTGATACAAGAAATGATTCATGAAAGAGAAGTTTATTTATTGCTCCTCTAACATCTTTATATTTCTTGTAGATTTTCAACAATTTTCTAATTTGTTGTCAGATTATCAACAGAATCTGAAGAAAAATATTCCACAAGGATAGCAGAACTTGAAGAAGAAAAAAGTGGTCTTGCGAAAAATCTTGCTTCCCGTAATGATAAAATCTCTAGATTGCGAGAGAAAATAAAGATATCCAACTCCAATTTGCGTAGTAATCTTCTCACCGTTCGAAATAATGCTATTGAGAAAGTTTGTAAAGATAATGATCTTCCTCTTAGTCTATATCCTTGTCTCTTGGATAATATTCCATCCAGTTCTGAAGTACCAGTTATTTCTGACAGTGAGGATGATATAGATGAGAATGAAAGCGAAGATGAAGAAGGAACTAATGACGAAGATAATGAAGACGAAGATGAAGATAATGATGAAGATAAATCTCAATAGTTTTCTTTTTTCTTTTTGATCTTCTCCCGTATTTATCTCTTTCTTTCTTGCGACAATTATCTGCGACAAATTGTAATATTCTTTCTACAAATTATTTTTAGCTCTTGATGTCTTTCAATATATAAATTATTTGCCTCTATCTGTCTGTTATTTATATGAATTTATCATATAATGATGAATAACAATTTTTACCATTCTATGCATCATTCCCATACTTTCCTCTTGTTATTAATCTGCAATATGATAAATGAATTATTGCAAATATTTCTGCGAAAAATCTGTTATATGCTTCGCAGATATAATCTCTCTTGTGGTCTTATTTCGCCTTCCTAGTTAAAGGTATTATTATGCCACTTTTATGCGACAAGATCGCATGACATTCTTACTTTTCTCTGTAATAATATCCATTGATCTTGCCTTATTATTTAATTTTAATCTCTGCGACAATATGATAAATCTAAGCCTTCTTATGAGATTAATCTCTCTTTGCTTTTTAAGACTTATGACATTGTCGTCTTTTCGATGAAATCGCAGGACGTCTTTGCGATTTATATCCTCTTATTATTGATTTCATTTATCTCATCTTTTGATCTTATCGCAAAAACCCATTGATCTCATCTTAACATTTCTCTTTAGGTTTTTTGGCCTATCACGCAGCAATATGACGGGCCTAAATATTCTTGCGAATATAAAGTCCCATGACATTGCTTTCTGTGTCACGCGACAATATGACGGGCCTAAATATTCTTGCGATTATAAAGTACCATGACATTGCCGTATTTTTTGATACACATCTCCCTAATGGAGGGTATCGCCCTTATCTCCCCCCCCCGGTTTCCCCTTCAAGGATTATACATCTGCCATACAAGACTATCACTTTCCCATCCGGTTCTGCCAACAACCAGTTGTTTTCGCGGCCTTGTCCTTTATGCATTATATGGCTTATAGTTACAAGACTGCACCCTAAGTGGGGTTTTCTTTGGGCCGAACACATCGTAAGCCAAGACTTGCCGTGGATGGCCATGGTAGGTTCATCCATCCCGGGCACCCACAGCTCAACCGTGTACCTCGGCGCCTTGATCATACTTTGCATTCCTTAGGAGAAACTCTCGGGCGCCCAACCAGGGTATAACCTTATATAGTTTGGAACCCAAGTTATCTCTCCCAGATAGATTTTCTATAATCCCAAATCTCCATGACTAGGTTCCAGCAGCGGTATAGCCTTTCCCATAGCCATGCAAAGAGATACCCCCCTTATGACGCACTTTAAGGATATTGCCTCTTACGGAATAGAATCCGAAAACTAAGGTGTACGCCATAAAAGTTCGTCCCATTCTTATATATTTTTAGGTGATTTGCGCCCATTTTATGCATTTGCATTAAAAATTCTTACATGATTCGAAATCATCATCTTTTTCTTTTAATAGAAAAATTCTTATTTTTGAGCAAAATTTTTCTTTTAATATTATGTGTGCACATTTTTTGCTGTTCTTGTTTTTCGATTGTTCGCAACATGATACTGTTGCACTTCTTTTCTTCTGTGACGAATGATTATTCGCAATTTCTTGATACTTGATTTATCGCAACACCTTATACTTGTTTGTTCTCCTGCGAAAAATGAAGATTTCAACTTTTTCCCATATTCGCATGATTAATTACCATTGATTATTTTGGGACAAACTATTCTTGTAATATATCCTTTCCCCGCAACTCTATATTGTCCATCATCAATTTTTCAGCTCTTTGAGTTTGCCTCCTGTTATGTTGCCAATTACGATTTCGGGCATTTGTTTCTTCGCAAGTATTAATGTCAACTTCATAACACTTTTTGCCTTCAAACCAATCACCTTTAATTATCCCAATACCATGAGGATGTGGAAACTTTATGCATTGATGATATGTTGATGCTATGCCCAAGATCCCATGGAGCCATGGTCTTCCAATTAAGGCATTGTAAGGAGATTCTATATCCACTACACAAAACTTGATTTTTGAAGATATCTTGTTCAACGGAATTTCCATAGTAATTTCTCCTTTTGGCTTGTTTGCAGTGCCATTAAAACCATAGATCTTGTAAGTTGAAGGGATTAATTCATCATCTCTTCCACCCATTGTGCGATAAGTATGATAAAATAAAATGTCTACCGAGCTACCGGTGTCAATTAAAACTTTATCTATTGCCCAAGAATCACTTGCTGCGTCACCATCATCTTCTTCTCATTCTTCTCTTTATTTTGGATTTATCTCTAACTTCACCACTAATGGGTTGTCATGCATCTTCCCAGGCTCTGGTATCTCTTATGCAGTAAAATAAATAACTTGTTTCTGCCATTCTTCTAACGGAGAAATCTTCGCAATATTCATCATCTCTCTTCCATCTATATCCCTTGCAAATACTCTGCTTAGCACATTGTCATGGAAATCCTCTATCGTTTTCTGCGAATGTACAATTGAATTTCAAAATAGATTTTTTGTTGTAGCTCCTACTTCAATGACAAATGTTTCGGCTTCTTTTGCAACATTAACTCTACGAATTTCTGGTGCTTGCGGCAATTGCTGCGGTTGTAAATATCTTGCTAGAAAATGATTTCATTTCCCCTGTTCAATCATTCGCAAAATAATTCTTTTTACATTTCTACAATTATGCACATAATGGCCATGAAAATGATGATAAGGACAGAACTCTTGATTTTGGTTGTTAAGATGTGGTTCTTTCCCCATGTTCCAGGGTGAGGGTATATTCTCCATCAAAATAATCGCTTCCCAAATCTTGTCTATACCGGTATTTAAAGGTGACAATTTGATGTCTTCCCACATATTCCTCTAACCTCTTTGCTCTCTTGAATAATTCTTCCTCTGTCCACCATAAGTCTCCTGCGGTTGATCAAACCTTTGGGACCTTATTATTGTTATTGCGATTATAAAAATTTCTCTCCTTTTCCAATTCCTCTTGATTTCTACTCCCCATTGCTACTATCTTATGTTGATTATCAGTCTCCATTTTCTCTCGCGGATTTTGGGAAGTACTTGCTACTGTATTAATCATCCTTGGTAACAAACTTCCATTTGCCGCGGCTAAACTTGTGCCTGCGAGAATTGGATAAGATTCCATCTCATTTTGTTTTTCCTCCAAAGCGATGTATTCTTCTTGCAGTTCTCGCAGTTCTGTCATGGTAATTGTGTTTTTAACTATGAAGACCTGGATGTATAATAGATTCGTCGCAAACATAGCATTTATGAAAGACAAAATGAGATATCTTTCATCTACTCTTCCTGCCATTTCACTACACATTGTCCTCCATCTTATCGTTAAGTGCTTTAAACTCTCACCAACTCTCTGTTTCAATCCAAACACATCTTCAATTCCAGGTCGCGTAAAGTTATTGCTGATGTATGCTCCTAAGAAAGTAGTTTGCAAGTGCATGAACGAAGTTATTGTATTCTTGGAAAGACTTTCAAACCACTTCAGTGCTTCGCCAGTTAAACTTGACGCAAAATATTTGCACAAAATGACATCATGGTTCCCCCATTGTAACATACATCGAATATAAGCTTTGATATGTTGGACAACACACGTAGTCCCATCAAATATACTGGTCAATACCGGTAAATTTCATTTTGGAGGTATCCCTCCTTATTGTACCTCTTGAGTAAATGAAGTTTTAGCAGCTTCTTCGATTGCCTCATCAAGTTATCTTCTTCCTCCTTCTCTTCTGTTATTTATCATTCCTCTCATTTCTGCTAATTCTCGCAAGATTTGTTCATTCCTATCAGAATTTTGCTCCATTGGCCTTTTCAACGCAACCTCTCTTCGTCTGCGTTCATGCCTTTCTTGTCTTGCGATGTTTCGCGCTTCTTCTCCAACATCTTGGTTTTGCCTTCTTCTACGATTTTCTTCTTCTTGCAAGTTAATTTGTCTTTCATTCTCTTCTCCGCGAATTTCCTCATCCCTTACTGTTTCTCTTCGTTGCCTTTCTATGTCTCTGCGAATTCTCTCATATTCCTCATTGAGATCATCATTATTACGATTTTGCGCACATCGTCGTTCTCGATTATCATGATTATTCTGATGCAACACTGTTTGAATTTCTTTTTCTTCTACTTCTGCTCGCAATCTCTCTCTTTCTCCCGCTAAATGTACTTGCTCAATATAATGCCTCTCAATATCATCTTCGATTATTCTGCGATTTCTTCGAATTTCTTCATCACGTAACATTCTCCTTCTCTCTTCTTGATTTTCTCTCTCATCCTGATTATGTCTAATGTCTAAAGTTTCTCCGCGTGGAATATAACGATCATTTATCGAATTCTCGCCAATATTTTGTATAGGGAGATTTTGTCTTGTTTCTTCTCTATATGATCTTAAATTTGATCTCATGCTGCTTCTCGATCTTCTATTTTTCAACCTCAAATTTTCCCTTCTTAATTCATGATTTTTCCTTGTAAGATTGGCACGTTCTTCTGCCTCTAATCTTCTTTCTTCCTGTATCCTTTGTCTCAAATCATTTACTTCTTCATGCTCTTCATGAATTAGTCCTCCATCCATTTCTTAATTTCTTTCCTCTTCTTGATTTTCCGCTTCTTCTATCGAATCCGACCTCCAAGTATGCACACTTACTCTATCATAATCCACATTTCTATCTTGTGCTCGTGTTTGTTGATTCGGTGGTTGGATTGAATTTTCTGCTCCATTTCTCACTCTACTTCTTCCGGATCTAATCCTTAAAGATCCTTCCAATTCACCTGTTCCTTCCCCTGCAATTCTTTTACTTCTTCTCACTGTTGTTGGTGGTTCTGATGTATTTCTTCTCCTTCTAGCCATTTCTTCAATTCTAATAATTTCTTCAAATCTTCAAGCCGTAATTTGAAATTTCTCAAATTGATTCTCCCTGTTTCTGGGCGCCAAAATGTAGTTGCAGGAATTCCCACACTACACCCTATTCAAGAATTTATCAATATTTATGACATAACTTGAAGATTAAAGACACTTTTTCATTAATATGATCTTAAGGAATTTTACAAAGATCAAGAACACAGAACACTTGATAAAGATTTTCTCTCTCCTAAAAACCTTCCTAGCTCTCAAAAATTCATCCCTCTCTCTGGAACTATTCATTTCCTTTATATAGGGATTTACATAGTGGATTACAGCTCATGACAGCTCATTTACAGCTAAGATTCCCTTTAATTTCGGATCTAGGTTCCTGCGATAAATCGCAGGTGGCACCGCCTTAATATTTCATAGGCTTTATCGATTCATCGCAAAAATGTCACGCTCTTCTCATGCTTCTGTCGTTTTCATCCGATATGTCATTCCTTACGTCACCTTGAGATGTTTCGCAGAATATCATTGATATATCGCAGAACTGTTGTTTATTATTGATGTATCACAGATCTGTTGTTTATTTCTCAGCAATATTGTTGTAACAATATTCTGATCCTACACTTCCATCTGACAGATTGCTGATGCCTTTTGTTCAAGGCATTATATATGTCCTCTTAAGGTATCCATTCCTTGTTGGAAATGTTTTTCTAAACACTTGTCTAGATATACATTTCAACATGTCTCTGTAAGAAGATCTTCAATAAGGATATTATTCCTTATTTGTGAATGTCTAGCGATTGTGTAAGAATTTCACACTCAGTAGTCTGTTGATGAACTTTATTGCATATAGATAATTTTTGTTCCACATAATCTACCAGATTATTTTGAAGAATGAGTGTTTCTCGCTTTCCTTCACAAATTCTTACATTCAATTGAAAAATAAGTTCTAGGACATCATCTATACTGTCAATGATTTTTGCCTTTTCTGAAAAGTTTTCAATATGGTTGAAAAATATTTCTAACACTTTATGAAATTTAAAACTTGGGCAGACTAGTAAATCTAATCTCTTTTCACAATTGGAAACAGACGATTTTTCACTAGAGATTGGAGACGGATCCAAAACAAGTTTCTTGAGTTTCAGATTCATTCTTTTCTGATCGGAAACCTGATTCTTAATCAAGTCATTAGTCATAGACTTTTTATTTGATTTTCGAAAAGACTTACGAGACAAATTTCCATTGACCTTCTCTGAGATCTTATTCTCATTATCTTGACATACGTTAACTGAGTTCTTCATAAGTTTAGATCTGCTTTTCTTATTTTGACTCATATCTTATAGGCTGGATCGCACCAAACACAGATTGCTAGATCTTTTCATGTTTGCATTCTCGGATACCAATTGAAAAGACGAGGGTGCCCAAATATACCTCAATCTAATTCTTTTTTACCTAAAAATACTTTCTGCGAAAGTGATTGTCTATGGACTGAGTCGAGATAATACAACTAATCGGTTCACACTTCGTGTGATCGTCTATGGATATGAGATCGAGACAATAAGATAACAAGATAACTTGTGTGATTGACCATGGATACAAGATCGAGACAATACAACAACGAAGTATGTTTACTTGATAATAGGTTTGGACTTAACCAAACACAATAGGATTGTTATCAAGTAAATAGGAATAAACATTTATGCATTTTACTTCTAATTATAATAAAACAATTATAATTTCGGAAATAGAAAAGTAAAATACACACCAAGATTTTTTTAACGAGGAAACCGCAAATGCAGAAAAACCCTGAGACCTTGTCCAGAATTGAATACCCTCAGGATTAATCCGCTATACAAAATCAAACCAACTTCGTATAGTTGAGACCAAGCAACTAAACCTATGGTTCACCTAGTTCCGTCTGTATCCCAGCGCCTCCAACTTGAAGTAAGTCACGCACTTGGAACAATTCTTTCGGTTCGTATTCCAAACAGTAAAGGAACAACAAATATGTTCAGTAACAACTATTTTTAAAGAACTTTATATGAATTTGCAGGTCTCAACACTAAGAGGGAGGATGTGTTGTGGCAGTGTGCCTGGCAAACACAGTAGTGAGTATTGAGGAATTTGCACGTCTCAACAGTAAGAGGAAATCGTGTTGAGGAAGTATGCCTGACAACATAATAGTGAGTGTTGAGGAATTTTCTCGTCTCAACACTAAGAGGAGGGATGTGTTGAGGCAGTATGCCTGGAAACACTGTAGTAGCTGTTGAGGAATTTGCACGTCTCAACACTAAGAAGAAATCGTGTTCAGGAAGTATGCCTGATAACACAATAGTGAGTGTTGAGGAATTTGCACGTCTCAACACTAAGAGGAAGGATGTGTTGAGGCAGTATGCGAGGAAACACAGTAGTGAGTATTGAGGAATTTGCACGCCTCAACACTAAGAGGGAGGATATGTTAAGACAGTATGCCTGGAAACACAGTAATGAGTGTTGAGGAATTTACACGTCTCAACACTAAGAGGAGGATATGTTGAGGTAGTAGTATGCCTGACAACACAGTAGTGAGTGTTGAGGAATTTGCACATCTCAACACTAAGAGGAAGATATGTTGAGGCAGTATGCCTGGCAACACAATGGTGAGTATTGAGGAATTTTCACGTCTCAACACTAAGAAGAGGATATGTTAAGGCAGTATGACTGACAACACGGTAGTGAGTGTTGACGAATTTGTACGTTCCAACACTAAGAGGAAAACGTGTTGAGGCAGTATGCCTGACAACATAATAGTCAGTATTTAGGAATTTGCACAACTCAACACTAATAGGAGATCGTGCTGAGGTAGTATACCTGACAACACAATAGTGATTGTTGAGGAATTTGCATGTCTCTACACTAAGAGGGAGGATGTGTTGAGGAAGTGTGCCTGGCAACACAGTAGTGGGTGTTGAGGAATTTGCACGTCTCAACACTAAGAGGAAAACGTGTTGAACTAGTATGCCTGACAACACAATAGTGGGTGTTGAGGAATTTGCACGTCTCAATACAAAGAGGCAGGAAGTGTTAAGGAAGTATGCCTGGCAACACAGTAGTGACTATTGAGGAATTTGCACATCTCAACACTAAGAGGAAATCGTGTTGAGGGAGTATTCCTGACAACACAAAAGTGTGGGTTGAGGAATTTACACATATCAACACTAAGAGGAATGATGTGTTGAGGCATTATGCCTGGCAACACAGTAGTGAGTATTGAGGAATTTCCACGTCTCAACACTAAGAGGAGATCGTGTTGAGGCAGTATACCTGACAACACAATAGTGAGTGTTGAGGAATTTTCACGCCTCAAAATTAAGAGGGATGATGTGTTGAGGTAGTGTGCCTGGAAACAAAGTAGTGGGTATGGAGGGATTTACACGTCTCAACACTAATATGAGGATATCTTGAGGTAATATGCCTGCCAACACAATAGTGAGTGTTGAGGAATTCACACGTCTCAACACTAAGAGAGAGGATGTGTTTAGGAAGTATGCCTGGCAACACAGTAGTAGGTGTTGTGGAATTTGTACGTCTCAACACTAAGAAGAAATCGTGTTGAGGCAGTGTGCCTGGCAACACAGTAGTGTGTAAAAATATTTGAACGTCTCAACACTAAGAGGAAGACGTGTTGAAGTAGTATGCCTCAAAACACAATAATAAGTGTTGAGGAATTTGCACGTCTCAACACTAAGAGGAAGAATGTGTTGAGGAAGTATTCCTGGAAACACAGTAGTGAGTATTGACGAATTTACACATCTCAACACTAAGAGGAGATCATGTTGATGCAGTATGCCTGACAACACAATACTGAGTGTTGAGGAATTTGCACACCTAAACACTAAGAGGGAGGATGTGTTGAGGCAGTGTGCCAAGCAAACACAGTAGTGAGTGTTGAGGAATTTGCACGTCTCAACAGTAATAGGAAATCGTGTTAAGGAAGTATGCCTAACAACACAATAGTGAGTGTTGAGGAATTCTCTCGTCTCAACACTAAGAGGAGGGATGTGTTGAGGCAGTATTCCTGGAAACAATGTAGTAGGTGTTGAGGAATTTGCACGTCTCAACACTAAGAAGTAATCGTGTTGTGGAAGTTTGCCTGACAACACAATAGTGAGTGTTGAGGAATTTGCACATCTGAACACTAAGAGGAAGGATGTGTTGAGTCAGTATGCCTGGAAACACATTAGTGATTATTGATGAATTTGCACGCCTCAACACTTAGAGGGGATCGTGTTGAGGCAGTATGCCTGACAACACATTAGTGAGTTTTGAGGAATTTGCACGCCTTAACACTAAGAGGGAGGATGTGTTGAGGAAGTGCCCCTGGCAACACATTAGTGGGTGTTGAGGAATTTTCACGTATCAACACAAAGAGGGAGGATATGTTTAGGTCGTATGCCTGGAAACACAATAGTGGGTGTTGAGAAATTTGCACGTCTCAACACTAAGAGGAGGATATGTTGAGGCAGTATGCCTGGCAAATACAGTAGTGAGTATTGAGGAATATGCGTGTCTCAGCACTAAGAGGAAATTGTGTTGAGGAAGTATGTCTGACAACACAATAATGAGTGTTGAGGTATTTTACCATATCAACACTATGAGCAGGGATGTATTGAGGTAGTATGCATGGCAACACAGTAGTAGGTGTTGAGGAATTTGCACGTCTCAACACAAAGAATAAATCGTGTTGAGGCAGTATGCCTGACAACAAAATAGTGAGTGTTGAGGAGTTTGCACCTCTTAAGACTAAGATGAAGGATGTGTTGAGGCAGTATTCCTGGAAACACAGTAGTGAGGGTTGAGGAATTTGCACGTCTCAACACTAAAAGGAAATCGTGTTGAGGAAGTATGCCTGACAACACAATAGTGAATGTTGAGAAATTTGCATGTATCAAAACTAAGAGGAAGGATGTGTTGAGGTAGTATTCATGGCAACACAGTAGTGAGTGTTGAGGAATTTGCACATCTCAACACTAAGAGGAGGATATGTTGAGGCAGTATTCCTGGAAACACAGTAGTGAGTGTTTAGGAATTTGCACGTCTCAACACTAAGAGGAGATCGTGTTGAGGCAATATGCCTGACAACACAATAATGAGTGTTGAGGAATTTACACGTCTCAACACTAAGAGGAAGGATGTGTTGAGGTAGTATGCCTGGCAACACAGTAGTCAGTATTGAGGAATTTGCACATCTCAACACTAAGAGGAAATCGTGTTGAGGAAGTATGCCTGACAACACAATAGTGAGTGTTGAGGAATTTGCTCGTCTCAATACTATGAGGAGGGATGTGTTGAGGCAGTATGCCTGGAAACACTGTAGTAAGTGTTGAGGAATTTGCACGTCTCATTACTAAGAAAAAATCATGTTGAAACAGTATGCCTGACAACACACTAGTGAGTTTTGATGAATTTGCACGTCTCAACACTAAGAGGAGGATATGTTGAGGCAATATTCATGGCAACAAAGTAGTGAGTGTTTAGAAATTTGCACGTCTCAACACTAAGAGGAGATCGTGTTGAGGCAATATGCCTGACAACACAATAGTGAGTGTTGAGGAATTTGCACGCCTCAACACTAAGAGGGAGGATGTGTTGAGGAAGTGTGCCTGGAAAACACAGTAGTGAGTATTGAGGAATTTGCACATCTCAACAGTAAGAGGAAATCGTGTTGAGGAAGTATGCCTGACAACACAATAGTGAGTGTTGAGGAATTCTCTCGTCTCAACACTAAGAGGAGGGATGTGTTGAGGCAGTATGCCTGGAAACACTGTAGTAGGTGTTGAGGAATTTGCACGTCTCAACACTAAGAAGTAATCCTGTTGTGGCAGTATGCCTGACAACACAATAGTGAGTGTTGAGGAATTTGCACGTCTCAACACTAAGAGGAAGGATGTGCTGAGGGAATATGCCTGGAAACACAGTAGTGAGTATTGATGAATTTGCACACCTCAACACTAAGAGGGAGGATATGTTGAGACAGTATGCCTTGCAACACAGTAATGTGTGTTGAGGAATTTACACGTATCAACACTAAGAGGAGGATATGTTGAGGTAGTATGCCTAACAACAAAGTAGTGAGTGTTGAAGAATTTGAACGTCTCAACACTAAGAGGAGGATATGTTGAGGCAGTATGCCTGGCAACACAATAGTGAGTATTGAGGAATTTTCACGTCTCAACACTAAGACGAGGATATGTTAAGGCAGTATGCCTGACAACACGGAATTTAGTTTTGATGAATTTGTACATTCCAACACTAAGAGGAAAACATGTTGAGGCAGTATGCCTGACAACGTAATAGTCAGTATTTAGGAATTTGCACGTCTCAACACTAATAGGAGATCGTGCTGAGGAAGTATGCCTGACAACACAATAGTGATTGTTGAGGAATTTGCACGTCTCTACACTAAGAGGGAGGATGTGTTGAGGAAGTGTGCCTGGCAACATAGTAGTGGGTGTTGAGTGGTCGGTTGTCAGCCGGTCAAAAATAATTTCACTTTCTTACTTCCTAAAATAAAAATAGTATGCGATAAGAAAGAGTTCGTATCCACAGAGAGGCTTTTGTTGTTATAAAAAATTTCAGTTTCTTAGTAACCAAGGGGGGGTTTTGATTTATCAAAGCAATAAAAATGAATTGAAAGCAAAGTAATAATAAAAATAATCAATACGGAGAAAGTATTGGTCACGGGATAGTTTCATTTACAAACTCGAATTATCAACAATGACTAGAATTGAAAATTTAATCTCTCATTTACTAAAATTCCTAGGATACCTTGATCGCAAGAGTATCCCGCTAATTCGATGATTTCATCACAACCACATTAAAAGATGCATATGTGAATTCTTCCTAGAAAGCAACCTAAAGTGTAAAAGAACAATTAGATTTAACTCCCTAAAAGCAATGAGTTCTATGGAATGAGACTAATCAAGGCAACCAAAATGTGTAAAAGCACTAAATCGATTTAACCCAAGTTATGATTTATATGTGACTAGTAGGATATATCACTACAAGCACTACCCACATTTATGCTACTTAGAATCAGGGACAAACAATGTTTTCGTATTGAAAACCCTAATATAGCTCTAGATATGAAAGCTAATCGGATTGATTCCGGACTCAACCAATAAACAATCAAATCATAAACAATATAAACAATGAATCACAAACAATAAAGTATTGATACAAAACTACATCATTGAATCAAATATCATTTGTGAAATCCACTTTATCCCATAACCAATAATAGGTATTTAGCTACTCATAGTTTTTGAGTTCATCATAATCATAATCATAAATAAAATGAAGAACATGAAAAATAAACGAAAGCAAACCCTAGTAGAATCGCTCTCCTCCAAACTCCAGTAGAAAAATACGTGATAAGTGATGATCCAAAATAATAGAAACTTCTTTCTTTTATAGCTTCTCCACTTCCCAAATTAGGTCTTCAAAGCCCATGGTCCAAATGCTCCAATAGTATGATTCCACCAAGCCCATAAGTGAGGAAAACCCAAGTAAAAATCTGTCTCAAAAAGAGTCACCGGAAAAATGTGTTTCCGGCCGGAAGTTGGCCGGAAAAATATCATGGCCACCTGAGTCAACTAGGTAGTCAACTGATCCACACCAAGTCAGAATCAGAGTCAGCTAACTGACTCTGCTGAGTAGCCAGGCCAAAGCCATTGCAGAACCAAAACTCCTGCATCATAATCATTGTACTTACTGCCTAGCCAAGAAGGCCGTACCCTGTAATAACAACAACAACATTAAATTCTATTGCTGTAACTTCATTCTGTGCCTGCCTTTACTCAATACTCATCAACTCCACTGACTCTTCTCAGTACCTAAAACTTTCCTTCCCAACAACACTGATCCAAGCCATTTAATAATCACCAGCATCACCAGTTCACCCACCTTCACAATGTTAATAGGCTTTCCCGCTTCTAATCTTCAAATCATAACTCCTCTTGTTACTTCGACTGATCATCGTCCAACATCATCACCTCCTCACTCGACTGCAATCTTATTTCAAGTATATACGACAACCATAACCAACACCAGTTTGAAAATAAACCTCTCTCGATTGATCCCATCACTTCCTGTGACTGTTCACCATCGACAACAACCGAATGCTTCCATTCCTCATAAATTCCAGCCAACAGACACTGACCATTTCGAACATCAACCATGATATCCCAAACTCCATATACATTGCTTCTGTAGAGCCCTCGAACAATTACCATCAACGACAGCTATTACAGCACTAGCATATTCCCGGTTCATCTTGAATCTCGGCCAAAGCTAGCACTTCTCCCCACTGTAATGCAGCTCTATTCACTTCATTGAAACCCCAGACATACATCTATGCACTCTAGCAGCACCACCTACAGATTCATTCCAGCCAGCAACCACAACACCATTACCTGCAAATGCAATTCAACCTCCTCTCCATACCATCAGCAACACAACTACTCCATTATTTTCTCATGCCTGCAATACTCAGTCAGTTGCCATTGCAATTTCACAATCAAATTGCATCATTGTCTACACCTGTTCAGATTCGAGTGCCGTTGCAAATGTAACTCCAACAGCTCAACAGCAACCTACATAGTCGCATACTCAACATCCATCCACCTGCAATAATCTCACAGCTGCCAGACACTCGAGCATAACCCATAAGCACCAGATCAAGGATATTTCACCTTCCTTTCTCTGCCTTGAAAGTGTCAACTCCATAGACCCATACCAACATATGTTCTACATCTGAAACTTAGCTCAACAAATTGTTGTATATCTTCCAAACCAAACCAGTTTAGTCTAGGACCATCCACCAGTTCGCAGTTCCATTATCACTTGCATATCCACCTGCATCTCACTTTGCATTCACAGAATCATCTCCACCTGCATACCATCTACAACATCTCCATCTTGGCCAGTCCCAATTTATATCATATCATGTGAAATCCTAGGCATACATCTAGGCAAATTCAAGTCTACAGAAGTAACTCACCTGCAGAGCTTCCACCGCAGCCTATACCCACATCTCTAGCCGCATTGTCTTTTGTTGTAGCTCAGTTCGCCTCCAAAACCAGCCAAAATTCATAGCAGATCAAACTAAAACCAGTACCCATAAAGACTCATTGCCACTTTCTCCTGCATTACACTTGCACCCTGTAACAGTGGCAGCGCCATCATTTCACATCCAAACTGCAGCTGCATAAGCCATATTTCTTGTCACTTCAACAGCACAACCATAACACTTCTCTTCATTTCAGCTCAGAACTGCAGCATCACCAATTCCTTGAACATCATCACCTGTATTCTCCTTGGTAATCTCCCACATCCATCACCAGTACCAACTCCAACTGCCTCCCATCTCAAGCTCACAACTGATGGCATCAGTTCATCTTCTAATTTTGTTCTCAAAACCCCCATCATCTCTGAGATTCATCACAAACCCGCTCTTCATTCATTGTTTATCACCACCTCAGTTTCACCATCTCCTTCTGAATATCACCATTGCAGCCATGAAAGCAGCCACATCAATATCTAATTTCTCATTGTTCAAAACCCATCTTTACTTTCTTCTATGTAATTCTTATCTCAAATCAACAATACCAACAACTCAGTAACAGAATCAATACTATTCAATTGATCTATAAATCCATCTGCACGAATCAACACTCGATTCAAAGCGAAACCCATCTTCAAATTCATCACCATTAACAACACCAGCTGCTCCTTCCAATTTGTAAGCAACCCATCTTCCACAGACACACGATTGTTCCTCCAGCTGAACTTAACCCTAGCTTTTTCTCAATTTGTTCCCAACCACCAATTTCTGTTCAGAACCCATACAGACTCAATCTCAACACCACTATAAACCCAATTTCAGAGAACCCATCAATTACCACTTGACTTACGCAGCTCTTCTCAATTTCATGGACTGATCGAATTTATCGATTTCTCTCATTTTAGATCTGCTTCACTTAGCTTCACAACAGCAGCCATTTCTCTGAATTTTAGGTACAAAAATGATTGAGATATGCTCTCTCAAATTTAGGGTTGTGTAAGAAGAAGGATGGATATGTCCACCCCAGCTATGGGATAAAGGGTGTTAAAATTCCATTTGGCCCGTCAGCTCCAGGAAACTGACCGTCTATCCGCTTCTTTGCTCAACTGTCAGTTGCGGTAAACTGACAGTATATTCTTCACTCCTCTCCTTGCGCAACCTAGGTTGCTCCAAGTATCTTTCGCCCGTGAACTGGTCTTTTTGCTCCTTTTCGCTCCAAATGAACGCCTTCTACCAACAACATCTGTCTCTTACTTCTCAAACCCACTTCATCTCTTCAATTTCTATTCATCACTAAAGCAGTCGTGCTTTTCAGACAAAATTCGCATCACTAAAGCCGACAAATTTTTCAGATAAGGATGAAGAAATAAAAGCAAATATGAGAAATAATCTCCTCCAATAACATTTACACCTTTTACCCTATTTCTTCTTATTTTGCTCCAAACAACTCCAACGTACCTAACAAACTCAAATTCACACATAAGATACATAATTTACATGAAAACTCGCAAAGAAAGCATAAATACTAAATATAAAATTAGGTGTTTATCACACCTATCATTGAGGAATTTTCACGTTTCAACACTAAGAGGAAAACGTGTTGAAGTAGTATGCCTGACAACAAAATAGTGGGTGTTGAGGAATTTGCACGTCTCAATACAAAGAGGCAGGAAGTGTTAAGGCAGTATACCTAGCAACACAGTAGTGACTATTGAGAAATTTGCACGTCTCAACACTAAGAGGAAATCGTGTTGAGGGAGTATTCCTGATAACACAAAAGTGTGGGTAGAGGAATTTGCACGTCTCAACACTAAGAGGAATGATGTATTGAGGCAGTATGCCTGGCAACACAGTAGTGAGCATTGAGGAATTTTCACGTCTCAACACTAAGAGGAGATCGTGTTGAGGCAGTATACCTGATAACACAATAGTGAGTGTTGAGGAATTTGCACGCCTTAACATTAAGAGGGAGGATGTGTTTAGGTAGTGTGCCTGGAAACAAAGTAGTGGGTGTGGAGGAATTTACACGTCTCAACACTAAGAGAGAGGATGTGTTGAGGAAGTATGCCTGGCAACACAGTAGTAGGTGTTGAGGAATTTGTACGTCTCAACACTAAGAAGAAATCGTGTTGAGGTAGTGTGACTGGCAACACAGTAGTGGGTGTTAAAAAATTTGAACATCTCAACACTAAGAGGAAAACGTGTTGAAGTAGTATTCCTGATAACACAATAGTGAGTGTTGAGGAATTTGCACATCTCAACACTAAGAGGAAGGATGTTTTGAGTAAGTATGCCTGGAAACACAGTAGTGAGTATTGAGGAATTTACACGTCACAATACTAAGAGGAGATCGTGTTGAGGCAGTATGCCTGACAACACAATACTAAGTGTTGAGGAATTTGCACGCCTCAACACTAAGAGGGAGGATGTGTTGAGGCAATGTGCCTGGCAGAAACAGTAGTGAGTATTGAGGAATTTGTACGTCTCAACAGTAAGAATAAATCGTGTTGAGGAAGTATGTCTGAGAACACAATAGTGAGTGTTGAGAAATTTGCTCGTCTTAACACTAAGAGGAGGGATTGTTGAGGCAGTATGCCTGGAAACACTGTAATAGGTGTTGAGGAATTTGCACGTCTCAACACTAAGAAGAAATCGTGTTAAGGCAGTATGTCTGACAACACAATAGTGAGTGTTGAGGAATTTGCACGTCTCATCACTAAGAGTAAGGATGTGTTGAGGCAGTATGCCTGGAAACACAGTAGTGAGTATTGAGGAATTTGCACGCCTTAACACTAGGGGGGAGGATATGTTGATACAGTATGCTTGGCAATACAGTAATGAATGTTGAGGAATTTACACGTCTCAACACTAAGAGGATGATATGTTGAGGTAGTATGCCTGACAACACAGTAATGAGTGTTGAGGAATTTTCAGTCTCAACACTAAGAGGAGGATATGTTGAGGCAGTATGCCTGGAAACACAATAGTGAGTATTGAGGAATTTTCACGTCTCAACACTAAGACGAGGATATGTTAAGGCAGTATGCCTGACAACACGGTAGTGAGTGTTGACGAATTTGTACGTTCCAACACTAAGAGGAAAACGTGTTGAGGAAGTATGCCTGACAACATAATAGTCAGTATTTAGGAATTTGCATGTCTCAACACTAATAGGAGATCGTGTTTAGGCAGTATGCCTGACAACACAATAATGATTGTTGAGGAATTTTCACGTCTCTACACTAAGAGGGAGGATGTGTTGAGGAAGTGTATCTGGCAACACAATAGTGGGTGTTGAGGAGTTTGCACGTTTCAACACTAAGAGGAAAACGTGTTGAAGTAGTATGCCTGACAACACAATAGTGTGTGTTGAGGAATTGGCACGTCTCAATACAAAGAGGCATGAAGTGTTAAGGCAGTATGCCTGGCAACACAGTAGTTGATGAGTGCCAAATATTGCATATTCATACACCTTTTCATTGGCACTTAACTCATCTTTCGCGCTTCAAAGTCATATATTATCCCAAATTCTGCATTTTTACCATTTTCAAGAATAAATATTTGTATTAATTAATTTTGTGTTTTTAAGTATTAAATAAAGCTTGGAAGAATTGAGAAGACAAAAGAGAAGAATGTTGGAAGCATTGCAACCCGCTCGCGCATCAGTGGCAACCTGTTTACAAATTCATGGGATTAAACAACCCATGATCCAAAACTCATGATCCAAAACCCAAGACCCAAATCCATTTCCACCTCACCCCCATTGGATTCTTTCCAAAACATCCACCTCACCCCCATTGGATTCTTTCCAAAACATCCACCTCACCCCATTCTCTCACTCAATCACTCCCAATTTGTTTCCCACAACCAAATATATTCCATCAATTAAGAAAACATGTTTTGTTGAGTGGATGAGTGCCAAAATTCGGATCCAAGTGCTTGAGGGAATTTTGTGTATAAATAGAGAGGGTTGTTGTGTTGAAAAACGATCCAAGAATAGCTTGTTCATGTTAGTTTATCAAATTTAAGTTTTGTTGTAATGTTCTTCATGTTCTAGTTTCATTTACTAGGGTTTAGATGAAGCCCTAATCTCATTGGTATGTATTCATATCTTGTATCTGGTTCTTGAAAGTTTAGAATTGTTTAAAGATATAATTTAATCCAAGTTTGTCAACATCTTGCTCTCACAATGTATGCCATGTATCCATTGTAGTTAGAATATCTCTATGTTGATTATGCTACAACTCATGCTTAACCAAATATTGATCTTTAGATTAGTTGTGCTTAATTAGACAATTAATTCTTTGGAGAAATACTTTAGTTGTGATTAAATTATCCATTGGAGAAACACCTTAGTTATACGGTAGACTTGAATCTACTATAAGGACAAGAATAATATTACAAGTTGAATGCATATCATAGTTTATTGGTGGATTTGAATACCCTAGTATCCATATTATCATTGTTTACATATCTTGCTATTTGCATCTTTTACTTTTATTATTTCAGTCACTTGAAAATCATATCGTCGTATCGACAAAAACAAACCCCTTTTGGTTACTCTATGAATCAGGATTTAGAATCAACTTCTACACTCTCCAAGTCTCTGTGGTTCGACTGTGCTTGCCCTTGTGTTTGCTTGTCGACACTGTGCACTTGCAGTTTATACAATAGTAGGTATCTTTCCGAGCCTACCAAGTTTTTGGCGCCGTTTCCGGGGACTCGGTAGTGGTGTAGTTCATTTTTCATCTCCTGTCACTATTCATTTTTCACCTCCTGGAACTGTAGCATAATCACTGTAGCAGCGCAACTATTCACAGTCGTTTTTACACTTATTTTTGTTATTTTTTTATTTATTTAATTTTTGCTTTTGCTTTAAAACTTCGAAACCCTAACTACCTCTTTTGAGCTCAACAGGTGCCGGAGTAGCTGTTGTAAAGGCGAAGGAAAGGAAGCGAAAGAAAGCGAAAGAAATTTTTATTTTAAATTAAAAAAAAAAGAGTTTATTTTATTGTATTAGGATTCCTCTACTCTTGTAATTTTCTTTTTCTTTTGCACTTTATTTTGGACTTTGGACTTGGACATTCTATTTTTATTTTTAAACCCTACAGAAGGGTATTATTAAATATCAAATGTTTGCAGAGAAGGAAGGTGATTACAATATCACCTCTGCCCCTCGGGTTCGTTCATGACATAGGAGTTATGGCCCGAGTCGACAACAACGGTTCATCCCCCGTCTGGAACGGGAGGTAAGTTTGTCGAAACACTCGCGAATCCCTTGTTAGCGAGTTACTGTATTCCTTCATTTGCATATATGTTGAGGAATTGAATACGGCTACTTTATTTTCCTAGTAAAGGGCAAGGACTGGCCATACAAGATAAGGGTTCGGATTTCATCACCGTTCTCTTCTTGCCCGCCTTAGGAAAACGATACATACGCGAACCTAAGCTTTAAAATTTTGAATAGAACAAGACCTATAAGGTAACGAGCTTAGTAGGAAAGTCATTTGAAAAATATTGGTTACTCTTTAAGCATACTTCGAAGTTCATGACGGTTTACGTAAATTGAATGCGTGATTGCTATGCCTTGTAATACGGTGAGGCCTTGGGTATCAAAGCTCTAGCAGCTTCCCTCTCCTCTATTCAATTTACTTAAACTCGGATTGATTCCAGAGGAGTTTGCTCAGATTGTAACTAATTCCATTTCGAAGGAATAGAAGCTGGTATAGAAAACAATCTAAGTGGAGCCATCATGCTTTTTGTTTGCTAGAAATCAGTAGGTTTTCTGTGGTGGAGTCGGCCTTGTTTGTGATTGAATATAACTTCCCTTCCTTGTTTGTGGTATTCTATTTTTTTTTTTTTTTCTCCATTAATTTTATTATTAAAAAAAAAAAATGGTCTCTGTACCTCCCAATCTCTGCAACAAGCCTAGTGCTAGTTAGAGATCATGTCGATTTTGTGCCTGAATCGGAATGAATACAGACACAATGGACACCTTGCACATGTGCATGCTTCATATTTTGAGAACCCCATAGATCATGGTATTAATAACTTTAGGGAAAATTATGGACCTTTTCAAGGTCCCGAGACACAATATATAGACCCTAGTTGTTATCCACATATGTATCACTCACATCCAGGGGATACGGAGCAATTATATACTCCCCTGAGCCCTTATATGCAATCTGTGATGGAAAATCTCAAATTAATGGAACAAAATAATGCTAGATCTGAATTGCAAGCATTGCATGATCATCCATATAGCAACATCCATGAATTTTCCTTAAATAGTGAATCTCATGCATCACCATGTACTGAATATTCATATGAAAATGAGATACCTACTATTGATGACTCTCCATTCATTGAACAACATAATGAAATTTTAGAATTTGATCAAAACCTTGTGCAATATCAAAAGTTAACTGACCAAAGGTTTGCGAGTTTAGAACTCAAAATGAGTCAAATCCTTGATGCACTAAATGAGGAGAGGAAAGAAGTTCATGATGAGATGTTTGTTATCCCTACTGAATTAAATGTCGAGAATTGTATGTCAAGTCCTACTCATGTAACTAATATTGAATATGAGCCTCACCTAGAAAAGAATGAGTGAATGAAAACAAAGTTTTTAATAGGGATGAGTATGCATACTACTCGATGATGATGATGATGATGTTATGTTAGAAGAACATGTTTTTCTCGAAAATATTGTCGAACCTTTGGGTTCGAGACATTAGGCTTCTCTGCCTCGACCTTAATGAATGATGTTTCTTCTAATGTTCCATATACATGTGATGTGGTTACTAATCTTGAGCCAATGCGGTTATCCTGTGAAAGAGAGCATGCTACACAACTTGTTTGTGACTTAGAAAATGTTGAATCTTCTCAGACACCAATGAAACTATGCATGGAAATAACTTTAATGTGTCTGATTCTCTGCCTAAGTTACAATGTGAAGTTTCTTGTGATATTCCTATGCATGAAACTGAAGTTCTAGGGGATGATTGTGAACTGGGGCTTATTGATTTGTTTTATGAGCATGAGCATGATGTTGTACTTGTGTCTGACATAGGTAATTTTGAATCTCCTGTCGACACTAATGATCTTATGCATCAAAATATAATTGACATGTCTGATTCTCTACCTAGGTCACAACATTGTGATGTCTCTTTGGATTTGTATATGCATGAGAATAAAACTTTGGATGATGATGATTATGAACTAGGTCTTGAAGAATTGTTCTATGAATGTGAGCATATTTATCACACTTGTAGATGACTTAGGAGATGTAAATGTAACTAATGATAAGGGTACTCTTGATCTCATCCATATGAGCAACTTAGACGTACCTACTCTCTGCTTAAGTCACCAACTGATGGTCTTGCCTTGGACCTAAAAATTGTTCCTTTTAAGTGTCTTTGAATCAATGTTGTTGACAATTCCAAACCTAGGGTTAGAGTTATATGCATCTCAAATTCTTTTGTACTTTTTGTCCACTAAATATCCTGTTATTGAGAAGTCATATCTGGAATACCCTCATGTTTTTCTGCCCATCCCTGACAAAATCCACTTTGAACTAGATCTTGTGCATGATGAACCCCTGAAATTGTTAGATTTTGTGCTCAAAAACACATCTATTGACAAGTTCAGGTTTTGGGGTAATGTTTTCACACTTGCAGTCTTACTTGCATTGTTGTGTTATAATTGTGTAAAAATTTGTTGTTGTTTTCACACTCCGTCTTTTGGGTTGATCCTCAACTTTTTAGATTGTTGGTGTATGGTGAATTTTTATTGTATATAATCTAGTAATTAATTTTTGAATCTTCTTCATATATATGTGTGCTAACCAAACTTTTTGTCTTGCGCTCATATTTTTTGCTCTCAAAGCATTCATTCAATTATGGTTAGCACCACCCTTTCTGCATCGGGTAATCTCTTTCCTTTAAATCTTCTCTACCTTGTTCTCTTGATATGTGTTCTTATCATCTTTTGAAACATTGAGGACAATGTTAGATTTAGGTTTGGGGGTGTGTTTTGCATATAGAGTTTTTAGTCTTTTATTAAAAAAATCAAATTAGTCTTTTATTAAAAAAAAAAAAATCAAAATTTTACGATGACCAAGCTGTGTAGCGGGTCTTTTGTAGGATTTTTTTTTTTTTTTTTAGTCTTTTGCATTTTATTTGTTGTTGTTTTTAGGATGACCAGCTGTGGAGCGGGTCTTTTGTAGGATCCTTTGTAGTCTTTTGCATTTTTTTTCTTCTTTTCTATGACCAGCTGTGTAGCGGGTCTTTTGTAGGATTTTTTTTTTGTAGTGTTTTGCATATAGATTTTTTAGTCTTTTATTAAAAAATAAATAAATCAAAAATCATTTTTTTTTATGATGACCAGCTGTGTAGCGGGTCTTGTGTTTGGTATCTGATGATCAGCTGTGTAGCGGGTCACTAAAAAAATATGATGATCAGTTGTGTAGCGGGTCTTAAAAAAAAATGGTTACAAATTATCAAGGTTCTACGAAATTCCGAAGTTCATTATCTATAGTTGAAGACCGAAGACAAAGACATTTCTATGGATGCTCTGATATTGGAGAAGGGTTTGTGGGTACTTCTTTGGTAGGCCCTCACGAGACTACAACTCGTCCACTAGGGACACCTAGGGGTTTAAAGGCTTAGTGCATACGCTAAATGCATTCGAGAGACCAAATGACAGGTGGTATAGTTAGGATTTCTGGATTTACTGTTTCACTTGAGGACAAGTAAAATTCAGGTTTGGGGGTATTTGATGAGTGCCAAATATTGCATATTCATACACCTTTTCATTGGCACTTAACTCATCTTTCGCGCTTCAAAGTCATATATTATCCCAAATTCTGCATTTTTACCATTTTCAAGAATAAATATTTGTATTAATTAATTTTGTGTTTTTAAGTACTAAATAAAGCTTGGAAGAATTGAGAAGACAAAAGAGAAGAAAGTTGGAAGCGTTACAGACCGATCAAAGCATCGGTGGCAACTTTGTTTACAAATTCATGGGATTAAACAACCCATGATCCAAAACCCAAGACCCAAATCCATTTCCACCTCACCCCCATTGGATTCTTTCCAAAACATCCACCTCACCCCCATTGGATTCTTTCCAAAACATCCACCTCACCCCCATTCTCTCACTCAATCACTCCCAATTTGTTTCCCACAACCAAATATATTCCATCAATTAAGAAAACATGTTTTGTTGAGTGGATGAGTGCCAAAATTCGGATCCAAGTGCTTGAGGGAATTTTGTGTATAAATAGAGATGGTTGTTGTGTTGAAAAACGATCCAAGAATAGCTTGTTCATGTTAGTTTATCAAATTTAAGTTTTGTTGTAATGTTCTTCATGTTCTAGTTTCATTTACTAGGGTTTAGATGAAGCCCTAATCTCATTGGTATGTATTCATATCTTGTATCTTTTTCTTGAAAGTTTAGAATTGTTTAAAGATATAATTTAATCCAAGTTTGTCAACATCTTGCTCTCAGAATGTATGCCATGTATCCATTGTAGTTAGAATATCTCTATGTTGATTATGCTACAACTCATGCTTAACCAAATATTGATCTTTAGATTAGTTGTGCTTAATTAGACAATTAATGCTTTGTAGAAATACTTTAGGTGTGATTAAATTATCCATTGGAGAAACACCTTAGTTATACGGTAGACTTGAATCTACTATAAGGACAAGAATAATATTACAAGTTGAATGCATATCATAGTTTATTGGTGGATTTGAATACCATAGTATCCATATTATCATTGTTTACATATCTTGCTATTTGCATCTTTTACTTTTATTATTTCAGTCACTTGAAAATCATATCGTCGTATCGACAAAAATAAACCCCTTTTGGTTACTCTCTGAATCTGGATTTAGAATCACCTTCTACACTCTCCAAGTCTCTGTGGTTCAACCTATGCTTGCCTTGTGTTTCTTGTCGACACTGCGCACTTGCAGTTTATACAATAGTAGGTATCTTTCCGAGCTACCAGTAGTGACTATTGAGGAATTTTCACGTCTCAACACTAAGAGGAAATCGTGTTGAGGGAGTATGCCTGACAACACAAAAGTGTGGGTAGAGGAATTTTCACATCTCAACACTAAGAGGAATGTTGTGCTGAGGCAGTATGCCTGGAAACACAGTAGTGAATATTGAGGAATTTGCATGTTTCAACACTAAGAGGAGATCGTGTTGAGCCAGTATACCTGACAACACAATAGTGAGTGTTGAGGAATTTGCACGCCTCAACATTAAGAGGGAGGATGTGTTGAGCCAGTGTTCCTGGCAACAAAGTAGTGGGTGTGGAGGAATTTACACGTATCAACACTAAGAGGAGGATATCTTGAGGCAGTATGCCTGACAACACAGTAGTGAGTATTGAGGAATTTGCACGCCTCAACACTAAGAGGGAGGATGTGTTGACGCAGTGTGCCTGGAAAACACAGTAGTGAGTATTGAGGAATTTGTACGTCTCAACAGTAAGAGGAAATCGTGTTGAGGAAGTATGTCTGGGAACACAATAGTGAGTGTTGAGGAAGTTGCTCGTCTCAACACTAAGAGGAGGGATATGTTGAGGCAGTATGCCTAGAAACACTGTAGTAGGTGTTGAGGAATTTGCATGTTTCAACACTAAGAAAAATCGTGTTGAGGAAGTATGTCTGACAACACAATAGTGAGTGTTGAGGAATTTGCACGTCTCAACACTAAGAGTAAGGATGTGTTGAGGCAGTATGCATGGAAACACAGTAGTGAGTATTGAGGAATTTGCACGCCTCAACACTAGGGGGGAGGATATGTTGATACAGTATGCCTGGAAATACAGTAATGAATGTTGAGGAATTTACACGTCTCAACACTAAGAGGATGATATGTTGAGGTAGTATGCCTGACAACACAGTAATGAGTGTTTAGGAATTTGCACACCTCAACACTAAGAGGGAGGATTTGTTGAGGCACTGTGCCTTGAAAACACAGTAGTGAGTATTGAGGAATTTTCACGTCTCAACACTAAGGCGAGGATATGTTAAGGCAGTATGCCTGACAACATAATAGTCAGTATTTAGGAATCTACACGTCTCAACACAAATAGGAGATCGTGCTGAGGAGTATGCCTGACAACACAATAGTGATTGTTGAGGAATTTGCACGTCTCAATACAAAGAGGAAGGAAGTGTTAAGGCAGTATGCCTGGCAACACAATAGTGACTATTGAGGAATTTGCACGTCTCAACACTAAGAGGAAATCTTGTTGAGGGAGTATGCCTGACAACCCAAAAGTGTGGGTTGAGGAATTTGCACGTCTCAACACTAAGAGGAATGATGTGTTGAGGCAGTATGCCTGGCAACACAGTAGTGAGTATTGAGGAATTTTCACGTCTCAACACTAAGAGGAGATCGTGTTCAGGCAGTATACCTGACAATACAATAGTGAGTGTTGAGGAATTTGCACGCTTTAACATTAAGAGGGAGGATGTGTTGAGGAAGTGTGCCTAGCAACAACGTAGTGGGTGTGGAGGAATTTACATATCTCAACACTAAGAGGAGGATATATTGAGGCAGTATACCTGACAACACAGTAGTGAATGTTTAGTAATTCACACGTCTCAACACTAAGAGAGAGGATGTGTTGAGTTAGTATGCCTGGAAACACAGTAGTAGGTGTTGAAGAAGTATGCATGGCAACACAGTAGTAGGTGTTGAGGAAGTTGTATGTCTCAACACTAAGAAGAAATCGTGTTGAAGCAGTGTGCCTGGCAACACAGTAGTGGGTGTTAAAAAATATGAACGTCTCAACACTAAGAGGAAAACGTGTTGAAGTAGTATGCCTGATAACACAATAGTGAGTGTTGATAAATTTGCACGTCTCAACACTAAGAGGAAGGATGTGTTGAGGAAGTATGCCTGGAAACACAGTAGTGATTATTGAGGAATTTACACATCTCAACACTAAGAGGAGATCATGTTGAGGCAGTATGCCTGACAACACAATACTGAGTGTTAAGGAATTTGCACGCCTCAACACTAAGAGGGAGGCTTTGTTGAGGCACTGTGCCTGGAAAACACAGTAGTGAGTATTGAGGAATTTGCACGTCTCAACAGTAAGAGGAAATCGTGTTGAGGAAGTATGCCTGAGAACACAATAGTGAGTGTTGAGGAATTTTCTCGTCTCAACACTAAGAGGAGGGATGTGTTGAGGCAGTATGCCTGGAAACACTGTAGTAGGTGTTGAGGAATTTGCACGTCTCAACACTAAGAAGAAATCATGTTGAGGAAGTATTCCTGACAACACAATAGTGAGTGTTGAGGAATTTGCACGTCTTAACAATAAGAGGAGATCGTGTTGAGGCAGTATGCCTGACAACACAATACCGAGTGTTAAGGAATTTGCACGTCTCAACACTAAGTGGGAGGATGTGTTGAGGCAGTATGCCTGGCAAACACATTAGTGAGTATTGAGGAATTTGCACGTCTCAACAGTAATAGGAAATCGTGTTGAGGAAGTATGCCAGACAACACAATAGTGATTGTTGAGGAATTTGCACGTCTCAACACTAAGAGGAAGGATATGTTGAGGTAGTATGCCTGGAAACACAGTAGTGAGTATTGAGGAATTTGCACGTCTCAAAACTAAGAGGAAATCGTGTTGAGGAAGTATGCCTGACAACACAATAGTGAGTGTTGAAGAATTTGCACGTCTCAACACTAAGAGGAGGGAGGTGTTGAGTCACTATGCCTGGTAAAAGAGTAGTAGGTGTTGAGGAATTTGCACGTCTCAACACTAAGAGATGATCGTGTTGATGCATTATGCCTGACAACACATTAGTGAGTGTTGAGGAATTTTCATGCCTTAACACTAAGAGGGAGGATGTGTTGAGGTAGTGTGCCTGGAAAACACAATTGTGAGTATTGAGGAATTTACACGTCTCAACACTAAGAGGAGATCGTGTTGAGGCAGTATGCCTAACAACACAATACTGAGTGTTGAGGAATTTGCACGCCTCAACACTAAGAGGGAGGATGTGTTGAGCCAGTGTGCCTGGCAAACACAATAGTGAGTATTAAGGAATTTGCACGTCTCAACAGTAAGATGAAATCGTGTTGTGGAAGTATGCCTGAGAACACAATAGTGAGTGTTGAGGAATTTGCTCGTCTCAACACTAAGAGGAGGGATGTGTTGAGGCAGTATGCCTGGAAACATTGTAGTAGGTGTTAAGGAATTTGCACGTCTCAACACTAAGAAGAAATCGTGTTGAGGAAGTATGCCTGACAACACAATAGTGAGTGTTGAGGAATTTGCACGTTTCAACACAAAGAGGAAGGATGTGTTGAGGAAGTATGCCTGGAAATACAGTAGTGAGTATTGAGGAATTTACACATCTCAACACCAAGAGGAGATCGTGTTGAGGCAGTATGCCTGACAACACAATACCGAGTGTTGAGGAATTTGCACGCCTCAACACTAAGTGAGAGGATGTGTTGAGGCAGTGTGCCTGGAAAACACAGTAGTGAGTATTGAGGAATTTGTATGTCTCAACAGTAAGAGGAAATCGTGTTGAGGAAGTATGCCTGACAACACAATAGTGAGTGTTGAGGAATTTGCACGTCTCAAAACTAAGAGGAAGGATGTGTTGAGGTAGTATGCCTGGAAATACAGTAGTGAGTATTGAGGAATTTGCACGTCTCAACACTAAGAGGAAATCGTGTTGAGGAAGTATGCCTGACAACACAATAGTGAGTGTTAAAGAATTTGCACGTCTCAACACTAAGAGGAGGGAGGTGTTGAGTCAGTATGCCTGGTAAAACAGTAGTAGGTGTTGAGGAATTTGCACGTCTCAACACTAAAAGGAGATCGTGTTGAGGCATTATGCCTGACAACACATTAGTGAGTGTTGAGGAATTTGGATGCCTTAACACTAAGAGGGAGGATGTGTTGAGGCAGTGCCCCTGGAAACACATTAGTGGGTGTTGAGGAATTTGCACGTCTCAACACTAAGACGGAGGATATGTTTAGGTCATATGCCTGGCAACACAGTAGTGAGTTTTGAGGAATTTTCACGCCTCAACACTAAGAGGAGGATATATTGAGGCAGTATGCCTGGAAAACACAGTAGTGAGTCTTGAGGAATTTGCGCATCTCAACACTAGAGGAAATCGTGTTGAGGAAGTATGCCTGACAATACAATAATGAGTGTTGAGGAATTTGCACGTCTCAACACTAAGAGGAGGGATTTGTTGAGGCAGTATGCAAGGCAACACAGTAGTAGATGTTGAGGAATTTGCACGTGACAACACAAAGAAGAAATCGTGTTGAGGCAGTATGCTTGACAACAAAATAGTCAGTGTTGAGGAGTTTGCACGTCTTAACACTTAGAGAAAGGATGTGCTGAGGCAGTATTCCTGGAAACACAGTAGTGAGTATTGTGGAATTTGCACGTCTCAACACTAAAAGGAAATCGTGTTGAGGAAGTATGCCTAACAACACAATAGTGAATGTTGAGAAATTTGCAAGTATCAAAACTAAGAGGAAGGATGTGCTGAGGTAGTATGCCTGGAAACACAGTAGTGTGGGTTGAGGAATTTGCACGTCTCAACACTACTAGGAATGATGTGTTGAGGCAGTATGCCTGGAAACACAGTAGTGATTATTGAGGAATTTTCACGTCTCAACACTAAGAGGAGATCGTGTTCAGGCAGTATACCTGACAACACAATAGTGAGTGTTGAGGAATTTGCACGCTTCAACATTAAGAGGGAGGATGTGTTGAGGAAGTGTTCCTAGCAACAAAGTAGTCGGTGTGGAGGAATTTACACATCTCAACACTAAGAGGAGGATATCTTGAGGCAGTATGCCTGACAACACAGTAGTGAATGTTTAGGAATTCGCACGTCTCAACACTAAGAGAGAGGATGTGTTGAGGAAGTATGCCTGGAAACACAGTAGTAGGTGTTGAGGAAGTTGTATGTATCAACACTAAGAAGAAATCGTGTTGAGGCAGTGTGCCTGGAAACACAGTAGTGGGTGTTAAAAAATATGAACGTCTAAACACTAAGAGGAAAACGTGTTGAAGTAGTATGCCTGATAACACAATAGTGAGTGTTGATAAATTTGCACGTCTCAACACTAAGAGGAGATCGTGTTCAGGCAGTATACCTGACAACACAATAGTGAGTGTTGAGGAATTTGCACGCTTCAACATTAAGAGGGAGGATGTGTTGAGGAAGTGTTCCTAGCAACAAAGTAGTCGGTGTGGAGGAATTTACACATCTCAACACTAAGAGGAGGATATCTTGAGGCAGTATGCCTGACAACACAGTAGTGAATGTTTAGGAATTCGCACGTCTCAACACTAAGAGAGAGGATGTGTTGAGGAAGTATGCCTGGAAACACAGTAGTAGGTGTTGAGGAAGTTGTATGTATCAACACTAAGAAGAAATCGTGTTGAGGCAGTGTGCCTGGAAACACAGTAGTGGGTGTTAAAAAATATGAACGTCTAAACACTAAGAGGAAAACGTGTTTAAGTAGTATGCCTGATAACACAATAGTGAGTGTTGAGGAATTTGCATGTCTCAACACTAAGAGAAAGGATGTGTTGAGGAAGTATGCCTGGAAACATAGTAGTGATTATTGAGGAATTTACACGTCTCAACACTAAGAGGAGATCGTGTTGAGGCAGTATGCCTAACAACACAATACTGAGTGTTGAGGAATTTGCACGCCTCAACACTAAGAGGGAGGATTTGTTGAGGCACTGTGCCTTGAAAGCACAGTAGTGAGTATTGAGGAATTTTCACATCTCAACAGTAAAAGGAAATCATGTTGAGGAAGTATGCCTGAGAACACAATAGTGAGTGTTGAGGAATTTGCTCGTCTCAACACTAAGAGGAGGGATGTGTTGAGGCAGTATGCCTGGAAATACTGTAGTAGGTGTTGAGGAATTTGCACGTCTCAACACTAAGAAGAAATCATGTTGAGGAAGTATGCCTGACAACATAATAGTAAGTGTTGAGGAATTTGCACGTCTTAACAATAAGAGGAGATCGTGTTGAGGAAGTATGCCTGACAACACAATACCGAGTGTTGAGGAATTTGCACGTCTCAACACTAAGTGGGAGGATGTGTTGAGGCAGTATGCCTGGCAAACACATTAGTGAGTATTGAGGAATTTGCACGTCTCAACAGTAAGAGGAAATCGTGTTGAGGAAGTATGCCTGACAACACAATAGTGAGTGTTGAGGAATTTGCACGTCTCGACACTAAGAGAAAGGATGTGTTGAGGTAGTATGCCTGGAAACACAGTAGTGAGTATTGAGGAATTTGCACGTCTCAACACTAAGAGGAAATCGTGTTGAGAAAGTATTCCTGACAACACAATAGTGAGTGTTGAAGAATTTGCACGTCTCAACACTAAGAGGAGGGAGGTGTTGAGTCAGTATGCCTGGTAAAACAGTAGTAGGTGTTGAGGAATTTTCACGTCTCAACACTAAGAGGAGATCGTGTTGATGCATTATGCCTGACAACACATTAGTGAGTGTTGAGGAATTTACATGCCTTAACACTAAGAGGGAGGATGTGTTGAGGCAGTGTGCCTGGCAAACACAATAGTGATTATTGAGGAATTTACACGACTCAACACTAAGAGGAGATCATGTTGAGGCAGTATGCCTGACAACACAATACTGAGTGTTGAGGAATTTGCACGCCTCAACACTAAGAGGAAGGATGTGTTGATCCAGTTTGCCTGGCAAACACAATAGTGAGTATTAAGGAATTTGCACGTCTCAACAGTAAGAGGAAATCGTGTTGAGGAAGTATGCCTGAGAACACAATAGTGAGTGTTGAGGAATTTGCTCGTCTCAACATTAAGAGGAGGGATGTGTTGAGGCAGTATGCCTGGAAACACTGTAGTAGGTGTTAAGGAATTCGCACGTCTCAACACTAAGAAGAAATCGTGTTGAGGAAGTACGCCTGACAACACATTAGTGAGTGTTGAGGAATTTGCACGTCTCAACACAAAGAGGAAGGATGTGTTGAGGAAGTATGCCTGGAAACACAGTAGTGAGTATTGAGGAATTTACACGTCTCAACACCAAGAGGAGATCGTGTTGAGGCAGTATGCCTGACAACACAATACCGAGTGTTGAGGAATTTGCACACCTCAACACTAAGTGGGAGGATTTGTTGAGGCAGTGTGCCTGGAAAACACAGTAGTGAGTATTGAGGAATTTGCACGTCTCAACAGTAAGAGGAAATCGTGTTGAGGAAGTATGCCTGACAACACAATAGTGAGTGTTGAGGAATTTGCACGTCTCAACACTAAGAGGAAGGATTTGTTGAGGTAGTATGCCTGGAAACACAGTAGTGAGTATTGAGGAATTTGCACGTCTCAACACTAAGAGGAAATCGTGTTGAGGAAGTATGCATGACAACACAATAGTGAGTGTTAAAGAATTTGCACGTCTCAACACTAAGAGGAGGGAGGTGTTGAGTCAATATGCCTGGTAAAACAGTAGTAGGTGTTGAGGAATTTGAACGTCTCAACACTAAAAGGAGATCGTGTTGAGGTATTATGCCTGACAACACATTAGTGAGTGTTGTGGAATTTGGATGCCTTAACACTAAGAGGGAGGATGTGTTGAGGCAGTGCCCCTGGAAACACATTAGTAGGTGTTGAGGAATTTGCACGTATCAACACTAAGATGGAGGATATGTTTAGGTTATATGCCTGGAAACACAGCAGTGAGTGTTGAGGAGTTTGCACGTCTCAACACTAAGAGGAGGATATATTGAGGCAGTATTCCTGGAAAACACAGTAGTGAGTATTGAGGAATTTGCGCATCTCAACACTAGAGGAAATCGTGTTGAGGAAGTATGCCTGACAACACAATAATGAGTGTTGAGGAATTTGGACGTCTCAACACTAAGAGGAGGGATTTGTTGAGGAAGTATGCAAGCCAACACAGTAGTAGATGTTGAGGAATTTGCACGTCCCAATACAATGAAGAAATAGTGTTGAGGCAGTATGCCTGACAACAAAATAGTCAGTGTTGAGGAGTTTGCACGTCTTAACACTTAGAGAAAGGATGTGTTGAGGCAGTATTCCTGGAAACACAGTAGTGAGTATTGTGGAATTTGCACGTCTCAACACTAAATGGAAATCGTGTTGAGGAAGTATGCCTGACAACACAATAGTGAATGTTGAGAAATTTGCAAGTATCAAAACTAAGAGGAAGGATGTGTTGAGGTAGTATTCCTGGAAACACAGTAGTGAGTGTTGAGGAATTTGCACGTCTCAACACTAAGGGGAGGATATTTTGAGGCAGTATTCCTGGCAACACAGTAGTGAGTGTTTAGGAATTTGCACGTCTCAACACTAAGAGGAGATTTTGTTGAGGCAATATGCCTGAAAACACAATAGTGAGTGTTGTGGAATTTGCACGCCTCAACATTAAGTGGGAGGATGTGTTGAGGCAGTGTGCCTGGCAAACACAATAGTAAGTATTGTGGAATTTACACGTCTCAACACTAAGAGGAGATCGTGTTGAGGCAGTATGCCTGACAACACAATACTGAGTGTTAAGGAATTTGCATGCATCAACACTAAGATGGAGGATGTGTTGAGGCAGTGTTACAGGCAAACACAATAGTGAGTATTAAGGAATTTGCATGTCTCAACAGTAAGAGGAAATCATGTTGAGGAAGTATGCCTGAGAACACAATAGTGAGTGTTGAGGAATTTGCTCATCTCAACACTAAGAGGAGGGATGTGGTGAGGCAGTATGCCTGGAAATACTGTAGTAGGTGTTGAGGAATTTGCACATCTTAACACTAAGAAGAAATCGTGTTGAGGTAGTATGCCTGACAACACAATAGTGAGTGTTGAGGAATTTGCATGTCTCAACACTAAGAGGAGGAATGTGTTGAGGAAGTATGCCTGGAAACACAGTAGTGAGTATTGAGGAATTTACACGTCTCAACACTAAGAGGAGATCGTGTTGAGGAAATATTCCTGACAACACAATACTGAGTGTTGAGAAATTTGCACGCCCCAACACTAAGAGGGAGGATGTGTTGAGGCAGTATGCCGGGCAAACACAGTAGTGAGTATTGAGGAATTTGCACGTCTCAACAGTAAGAGGAAATCGTGTTGAGGAAGTATGCCTGACAACACAATAATGAATGTTGAGGAATTTGCACGTCTCAATACTAAGAGGAAGGATGTGTTGAGGAAGTATGCCTGGAAACACAGTAGTGAGTATTGAGGAATTTGCACGTCTCAACACTAAGAGGAAATCGTGTTGAGGAAGTATGTCTGACAACACAATAGTGAGGGTTGAAGAATTTGCACGTCTCAACACTAATAGGAGGGAGGTGTTGAGGTAGTATGCCTGGTAAAACAGTAGTAGGTGTTGAGGAATTTGCATGTCTCAACACTAAGAAGAAATCGTGTTGAGGCAGTATGCATGGCAACACAATAGTGAGTGTTGAGGAATTTGCACGTCTCAACACTAAAAGAAAGGATGTGTTAAGACAGTGTGCCTGGAAACACAGTAGTGGGTGTTGAGGATTTTGCACATCTCAACAATAATAGGAAAATGTGTTGAGGCAGTATACATGACAACACAATTGTGAGTATTGTGGAATTTGTACGTCCCAACACTAAGAGGGCGGATGTGTTGAGGCAGTTGTAGATTGGGTAAAACGATTCGCTGTTTTTTTAGGAAAGTGAAGAGTCGAGCGTGTTTTCGAGACTCCTCGACCGAGCGAAATGCTTAACCTCACACAGATGCACTGCAAAGGGAGTGCTTAGATTTGAGAGATCAATCTGTAGGACTCCGGCCTAAACCAAGTCAATGGCTGATAGGTGTCTAAAACACCTTATTTTATATCTAGTATTCATGCTTTCTTTGCGAGTTTTCATGTAAATTATGTATCTTATGTGTGAATTTGAGTTTGTTAGGTGCTTTGGAGTCATACGGAAGAAAATGAGAGGAAATCATTGAATTTCAGTTGAAAGGGCAAAAAGGTCATTTAACAAGAAAGCACTATTGGGAGCTTGGCTACGGTTAAGGGGCAACTCTTTGGAGGAATACTAAAAATAGCCAGCTGAGGTTAAAGGACACCATTGGGTGGCCATATCTATGCACAACGGGGTGCAAATAACTTTCCCATTTTTTATAACCCTAAAATTGAGTTTCTAACATTCATTCGCTCTCACGCCTGAAATTGAGAAAAGCAGTTGAGACTGCTGTGAAATCGAGAGAAAAATGAGAAGATGGTGGAGGGTTAATGTTGGTTTTTTGAGATTCACAGAAGCAGAGAGTAACATGGATTGGTTTGCTGCTATGAAGGGTTTAGACCGAGAAGGAGGATTCTGTTTCTGTTTATGGATTCGTGAGATGAAGAACACAGGAGCTGGATTGGAGTTAATGTTACCGTCGATCTCTAGAAATGGAAGATGAAGAAGAAATTAGAAATGGGTTTTATGTGAATTTCAGAGATAGAGCTGCTGCTGTCAGTTTGAATCTGTGTTTGAGATAAGTAGAAGCTTGGAATCAGAGAGGGGTTTCTGGAATTGAACCAAGAAGAAATTCAGGGAGATTATGGAGCTGTGTGTAGCCACAAGATAATGATGCTGTCCCGATGGAATTTGGGTTAATGTTGAGCTCAAGGACTGAACTGTGGTTTTGCTGCCAGGGAGAAGAATTTGCTTTGTGGTTGATTTAACCGTGTTGCTGTTGAGTTAGGAGATGAAGAAGCATAAGAAGAGATAGTAGAGTTGGTGTTGGATGGTTACAAGTGTTTGTGATGAAGGAATTAAAGGAGGAAGAAGTTTTGCAGGTTATGCTGTGGAGGAAATGGAGATTTGGTTGTTACAGATAAGCCGACAGTGTTGCAGTTGGTGTGGCTCTGGTGAAAGGGATGTTTAGGAGTTGGTGGCATTGTAATTGAAGCTGCGGTGGTGTTGGTGCTGTAAAGATGGAGGAGAAGTGTAAGAATGGTAAGGCTTAGGGTCTGTGCTGGGAAAAATAAGTAAGAGAAGGTGGTGCTAGTGCCACTGAGGTGGAGTTGGTGTTGCGGCCTGGAGGGCTGAGCTATGTGGTCTGAAGTTGCAGTGGTGATTGCAGGTGGAGTTATAGTTGGTGGTGAAGCAGTGGTGGCATGTAACTGCAATGGAGGTGTGCTGCTTGTTGGCATAACTGTATATTGCAGTGCTTCTGAGCTGCAGTTAGCTGATAGTGAAGGCAGGTATTGGACTTGAACTGCAATTATAGTGGCAATGAAGCTGTGCAGAGAGTTGGATTGTGTAGCTGAAAGGAGAACAATATAGAACTGAAATGGGAAATGGAGGTAAGATGCAGCTGTAATAGGCTGAGTAGCTGGTGTAGGGAGGCAATGAGCTGTGCATTACATGGATTTGGTGGTTATGTTGGATTTCAGGGTGGAGCTAAAGATGGAATTGCAGTTGCAGGCTGAGAACAAGGTTTGAAGGTGGAAATGGATTGAAGAGGAGACGCTAATAGTAAGCTACAAGTGTATGAACTGAACTTGCAGGGTGATAGCCATGATGGCTGGGAGTGAGGCAGTGATAGGGCCATCTTGGCCGTGACTGCACTACACAATTGCAACATCTCTAGCCTTGGAAACTCAGTTCATCCAGCTGAGTCAGTGAGCTAACTCGTTCTGACTCATCCCCTTGACCCAGTTGACTAACATTGACTGTTGGGTCAACGGTTAAATTTGACGGCGCCGTGACGGAATATTCCATCGATGGAGAGGAATCTCAGGTGGCCGGCGGCGACTATACTTGCATAAAAATCAGAAAACTCCCGGTATTTTATATAGGAAACCGAAACAACGAGACAACCTAGTCCTCTCTGTGGGATCGATCATTTCTTGCCCTTGCTATATTTATATTTTGAGTAGTAAGAAAGTTTAAATTATTTTTGACGCATACGACAGCGATCAATGGCCGTTCAAGAGTCAATTAGGTCGCAAAGAGTGAAATGGGTTGATCTGTATGAGGGAGACTGAGAACTATGTGGGATCAATGATGATCAAGGATTGTGGGTGTGTTGAAGGTTTCTGCAATAATTGGTGAATTGTTGAGTTCAAATAAGTTCTGATAAATTGATGAATTCTTAAGAGTAATTACTCGAGAAATTCTGTGTAGACAATTGATAGCTAGTGATCAATCCTTGTTCTTCAATAATGGATTTAGAGACTTATTTATATTGTCAGAGTTATGAACACCTTGATCCCTGTAAGTGTGATGGTTTCATGAGTGGGAGAATGGGCCGGTGAAAGATCGTGGTAAAGTCATTTCCATGTCGTGTGGAGACTTGACGGATCGTGCACCCACTACTTTGCTAACTCCTTCAACCGTTGACACAACTTATGCACCTTTCCCAAGATATCATGATACCGGTTCTTGGAGGTCACGGGACTAGATGTTGTCCATTTGAGCTATCCCCAGGTTGGTTGGAGGGAGTTTGGGCCCAATACGAGCAATTCAGCAAATTAGGTCAGAATTATGAAAACATGTGGGTCTGGCTTTGTGCAAGCCCTAGGAATAATCCTGGTCGGTCATTAGAGCATGTTCGTGTTTCCATGGTGTCCGTGTCTCCGTACTTTGAGTTTCGGTATTTTCTGATGTGCGTTCGAGCAACATTGTGAATTTTCAGAAGAGTTTCATCTTGACTGAAATTCTTGATTTTGTTGGAATGAGCATGTTTGCTCAATTGACCAATATTTTATAAATATTAAAATAAGAGTATTTTAACATCTAAATTTTCCATGAGAGGTTAGCCAGTCACGTGGCCATGTTGGCTCTTGAATTTTCATGATTTGAGCAAAATTTGAGAAATTATGAAGAAATCATGATTTTTGCTCAAACCAAGGAATTTCATGAATTCAAGGAAAATAATAATTATAAAAGACTAGGGATTGCAAGGTGTGGGACTGGCCACGGCTAGGGCATGGCCGGCCGGCCATGTTTCCCGGTCTCGCACTCCTTTCCCTATTTTATAATATTATTTTCATGAATCCGTGATGTTATGAAGAATCCATGAGTTTTGTTGAAACAGAGGAGTTTCATGAGTTTAGGGAATAATAATTATAAAAATCTAGGGCTTGTGAGGTGTGGGACCGGCCACGGCTTGGGCATGGCCGACCGGTTATGTTTCCAGGTCCCGCACACCTTTCCCTATTTTATAATATTATGATTTTTCACGAATTCGTGAAGTTATGAAAAATCCGTGAATTTTGTTGAAACCGGGAAGTTTCGTGAAATTGGGGAATATTGATTATAATAGGATAAGGATTGTAAGGTGTGAGACCGGCCACGACTAGGGCGTGGACGACCGACCATGTTGTCCGGTCCCACACACCTTTCCCAGTTTTATAAAATTATTATTTTTCATGAAACCATGAAGTTATGGAGAGTTCATGAACTTTGAAAAAACAAGGAAAGTTGCTAAAATCAAGGAGTTTTTCATGAGTTTATGAAAATAACAAAATAGGGAAAAATAATGAAAGAAGCACGGGGACCGGCCACAGATAGTGCATGGTCGGCCGACCGGTGGGCCCGTCCCTTGGGCGCTCCTTATTATTATTTTATTAATATTTGCTGTCTTCTCCTGTTTTGCGTAGGATTCCTCATCTATTCATGTTTTTGGATGCTTGTTCGTGCATCCGGGTGCTCAGTCGTGCATCATTGTCGAGTACACTTACACCATTTTTCGTGGGGCTTACTCAGGGATGGTCCAGATGCTCGGTTGTTGAGTATTTATTGCTAAGCCATGAAATTCAGTGTAACATAATTCATGAAACGAGATAATAAAATAAGTAGTTATTTCTCATCAATTCATAGGATCAGCTGTGGATTCGACCATGAATTCAGAATAATAAAATAGGAATTACCATTCCATGGGATCATGGATTCGACCATAGAATCGGAGTAATAAAATTATCTATTACCATTTCATGATATTAACAGTCAATTCGATCATGAAATCGGAGTAATGAGATAAATTGTTGTTGCCATTCCATGAGATCAAGTCGTAAATGCGATCATGGAATCAGAGCAACTGTTATTGCCATTCCATGGGATCAGGCCGTGGATTTGACCATGGAATAAGATTAATTGTTATTGCCATTCCATGGGACCAGGCCGTGGATTCGACCATGGAATAGGAGCAATAATAGATTATTTTGGGAATTCAGTGGTGAATGTCACGGAAGAATTAATCTATGTGCATAGTCAGGAGATGGCTAATCCTGAGGGTGCTCTCAGACTCTATGGAGAACACCCGAGTCTATACACGTCGCTCTACATAGTCAGGATCAGTGAGTGTCACTGTCTTGAAGGCGTTGTTGCTCTCAATCTGACGGAGAACCGCCCAATCCTTTTTCTATGTAGAGGGGGGTGGCTCTCATGTAGTCATGGAACAGTGAGTATCACCGACGTCCTGAATGCATTAAGCCCTCTCAACAAACAATTATGTAGGAGGACCGTCCAATTCCATTATTCTACATAGAGGGCACAATGAAATGCCAGGGATCGAACGCTCATCTAGTGGAGGCTTTTCGAAAGACATATTCATCATGGCTTCGTAAAATATGAATCGTCACATGACTGAAGCCGTATCAAAAACATGATGTATCATGATTTTACAATTTTGACCTTTGTTGAAAATACACCATCAACATTAACATTAACTCTCCTGCTTAGAGAGGAATAGTCATATTCCGCAGTTGGCATTAAATGGTGATTTTCAGTCGACGAGATCGGTGGTTGAACTCAGTCTACAAGGGTAGTTTCAGAATCCTCGATTTGCTCCAATGGTGCCATGTACGAGCAAATGTGTGGGTGAGGACCCTTGATAGTGTGATAGAGTACGATCCCGTAAGCATGGAGGGATGGAGCATCGCTGATTCGGTTGGTCAAAAGTCCTGGTTGATTTAGGATTTACGTGCCCGAGCCCAAAAAGGAAACCCTTGTGTTATTAGGTTTTGGAAATAAAATTGATATAAAAGGGAAGAAGCCCTAAATTTGTTTTTTTCCCTTAAAGTTCAGTTGTTCATGAGTTGTTCAAAATAAAATTCCAAGTGTGCATGTATGCATAAGTTTCATGAAAATTTGTTTTAGAAAACATATGCACGTTCTTTCGTTAGTTTAAGAAACGAGCAATAATCCCTAATATGAAAGAGATACATGAATTTTTGAGTAGACATGGTCTAGTTACAGTATATAAAATTTTGTTCATGAAGTTTAATGAAAACTAAAATTTATTTTCAAAGCATTGACTTTCACAAATACTTTTAGGAACGTAGGTTCGTTCTTAGTAAAAGTAATAAATAATGATCCTTAGAGTTAGAGGAATTTTTGAAAAGACCTGCACCTCATGATAAAATTTATTTGGAATATGTGGACCTTTACAAAAGTATAAAATACCCTCGTTTCATAGACGAATGCTCGTTTGAGCAAAACAATTGATTTTTTTTTTTTTATAAATAACTCACGTAGAATTTTTAATTTGTGAGATTTCATAAAATGGAATAAACTCTCGTTTCAAAGACGGATGCTCGTGAGAGGGAGAAAATATATATATACATATATTTTCAAAGTTACGTGAGTTTCATATTAAAATATATATTTTTTGTAAAATCAATGTTTTTATTTTTGAACAACTGTTGAAAGTAGACAATTATACATGGTGAAATAATGTCTGTATGTGAGTTTTCACAATTGTAGAATGGACGTCTGTCCAAATTTTGAAAAACCGTTCACACAGTAAAGAGTTACGTGGGTTGTTCACGATTATGAAAGATTTTGCAAAATGATTTTAAACAATTGTTAAAATCAAACAATAATGTTTTCGTGAATTTCGTGATTTCATAGTGCATGCGCACACGGTAAAAATTCTGTGAATGTTCACATGAAGGGTTATGTAAATTATTCATAATTTCGTGAAAAGTCAGGTGTCAGACTTTTAAGTAATGGGTGTTGCTCGTCTTTGCAGGTTTGAAGGAGCGAGCAAGATTTTCGAAATTTTACGTTATTATCACTAAGTTCGTGAAACCGTAAATAGGTAAGAGTTTAGAGTTACAATTTTTATAGACGCTGATGTGAGCATCCTAATTATTTTTGTTGTACTTCAATTCCACTGCTTTGATGAAATCTACATCTACGGATGATATACTGAAGTAGGAACGTTGTATGGACGTCACAACAACTTTGTAAGAATGACTGGTTCCTATAATGATACTTCCAAAGATGATACTTCGATAGATGATATTTCTACAGATGCAGCTTCAAGAAATGGTGCTTCAGGGACCTCTGAGTGATGATGAGAGATCCTTCACGTTGAGTTGTACTCCTGATTACTTAGTATCAGTAATGCATATGAAGTCTCTGATGGAGAAATATAACATCGAGAGTATATCGAAAAATGGGTCCTTGTTCGATTGATGTGGATTTCCCAGAAATAACAGTAAGTCTTCGGAGTGGAGAATCCAGAAATAAGGATCATAGAATGATATCGATCACTGTAAAGTCCCCGGCTGTCTCTTTGGTGAGTTGTTAGCGCTCCTTATATCATGAATTTTTATTGTCCGTGCAATTAGGATCATGAAACCAATGTTTGTTACTTCGTTTCAGAACTTTTTCTCCATCGAGCCTTGGCGGTCTTCAATTCATTGTTGCTGAACAAATAATTTCTGAATCGAGCGTCAAAGAAGAATTCGATGTAAGTACCTCTTCGTATAATCGTTCATGGCATTCCTTGAATGAAATACCACTAATTGTTGTTGATATATTTAGAAGGAGATTTCCATGGAATGTGGGAGTACTGACGATTCCCATTCGTCTTCTGAGGATGGTGAAGAAGAAAACCCCGGATTTCAAAACCGAGTGAAAGCATTGATGTTTCCAATGGTAATGTTGGCAATTCCGGTCCTTTGAGCACTCTAGGGACTACTCCAGTAAGTACCCATCGTATATTTTCTTCATAAAAGTATGAAATTGCTAATTTGTTGATGAATGAATTAAGATTCTCATGAATAAGTGAATTTTTTTACCGAAATACGTCACCAGAAAATTCAGAACTCAGCCTTTTAGCAAAAATGCCGTAAAATCTTCATCCGATGTCATATTTTCGCGATCTACCCATGTATCCTTATGCCCAGGAAATTTCTAATCTTTAACAAAGAATACTTTTAAGTTTGAGCACGTTTAGGGGTCGGAATAGATGAAAGAGTAAACTTCCAGGAGACCTTCAGAAAATTTTCAGCTGGTATGTGTTCCAATGTTGTGGCTACAGCTCTTCGCTCGTTTCTCCAATTGCTGTGAATATTGGATATGTTATAGAGAAAATCAATATGAAGAGAATGGTATATGACCCATCCTTAGATTCTTCACCAATTGCTCCAAGCTTGCCTTTTTGTGCATGAAAGTGAAATATCATCTCAGACGAGCTTGTTGTAAAACGCCCCGTTGCGTCTTCAGACCATTTGCTCGTGTCTCGAAAGGTTGATGAAGGATTTTGATGTCATTTATTTATTTTATATCGGGAACCCTTGATTGATACATGAGCATGGTGCTTGCAGCCATCTTGTTTCTGTCAGTCGTAGAAACATCACTTATGAAACCCTGGTCACGGGACTATGACTGAGGTTTCTCTTTAGAGGGGGTGGTGTAATGACCATGGTTGCATGTTCCATGGTAAAATTCCTTTTATGAAGAATGATTAGCACATGGGAGTCTGGTGCCACGAGTCTTGGATTATGAAACTGATCGTCATGATCAGTGGACCGTTAGTCCCCAGTATTTTCTTAAATCTCTCCTTTTCGTTTTCTCTCCTTCTGGCAAGACTTGGATAGAGGTACCAGATAGAAAAATTGATGTAAAAACCTAGGTGGTCGAAGTTGGAGGTACCTTGATGAAGTACTTAGCGAAAAGATCTGGTGGATACCGATCAACTGTGGAAGTTATGAATCCCGTCTAAGGATTGCTGCTTGTATGTTGTACGCTCTGGAAGCTGTAGGAACCTCATACGACGTCGGAATTCGATGCTTGACCTTAACTTTTGAAACTAAGAGACTAATTTATCACATGAGAGAAGAATCACTCAATTTGGAGTTGTAGAGATCAGCCAAATAAGTGTGCACATTTGTAATATGTAATCCCGTACAAACTTTTCAGATTTCCTAGACCTGACGGTAAAGGCCATATCGTTCAGCTCGTATGTACGATTGATGTTCCCTTTTGGTATGTTGTATAAGAGACATAGAAAAACATCTTTCGTTGAGGAAGCATTGTCCCTTTCCTCACCTATTGGGCTTGAAGTGTGTTGTATCTCATTTGTGGGGGTGATGAGAACATCTTATAGAAGACTTTGGATTGTGCCCACCAGTTTTGCAAGCTTTTGGAAGACTTTCATGTGAGCATGTTATCCGGTCTACACATATTGATATGAATCATTAGTTCTTGGAGAAGTACGCTTCATGTGTAACTCTTCAGAGAGTGGTTAGTTGATGAAGCCCTGACATGAAGATGTTGCTCCTGAGACCGTTGTTGATGCTCAGATCACAATTGAATTTTCTCCAGAAATTCTTGTTGATGCTGAGACCATGGACAGAGTTCCTCCGCATATTCTTGTTGATGCTGATACTATGGTCGGAGTTGCTTCAGAGACTTAAAAGGATAGAACCATGATTTATCGACATAGTCTTTGCTCCTCCATCCAGTGAGCCTTCACATTTAAGAACTAGTTGGTGGGTTGAGCATCTCTGAGATGACAGTGTTTTGGAGTTCAACATGAATTCTCCTGAACAGCATGACTTTACTATGAATTTAGTGAGTCGATGTTGTTGCGGCAGATTGCATCAGCAGTCTCCATTCTGGGTGTGATCGGTGAAGAGAAAAGTTCTTTAGTCATCCAAGGTTTATGATGTAGAGATATTCCGTTGATAAAGTTTCAAGGAATCGCATCAGGTTACAATGACTTGCTATGCCTTGAATCTTGTCCAATAATATCAAGTCCCTAGTGCAAGTTGAAGGAATTCGTGAAACGATAGATGAATGATGTTGCATCTGCTTCAGAAGTCTTGTCATGGAGATAGTAAAGACTCAGCGATTATAGTTCAGTTTCACATTGATCGTGTCAGTGTTGAATCAGTGTGTCGAGATATTTGTGATAAACCCAGATACACCAAGCCATTATCTAAGGTGTACTCTTTGATTGGGAGTACAATTCGAAGGCTTCTTAGAAGCTTGAGAGTTTAAGCGTCATATCTCTTAAGTATCGAATGTATTAGGTTTGATCATCTCAGCCCTGAGTATCTTCTGTTGATTCAGCATTCTTTTCATTGCAGGTTGTGGGATTTAACACTTGTGCAGACATCAGAGCTTCCTGATTTTGTGGCACATATGGGCAATCCTGCAAGGCTATGGAGAAACTCCCAAAGTGTTCTTTTCCATGCTTGGACATCATCTCATTAATGAATTTATCAATGCTCTATTCAGAGAAATGTCAGATTCAACCACTTGGAAAAATACTAATGTGATGAAGCTACCATTCATAACGTCTTGCAGAGTTGTTAGGAGTCCTCGTGCTAGGATATCATGTGAGGAAATAAATGACATAGACATGGAAGGAGTGGGACTTGCCTGAGTTCAGAACCTCTTGATGAATGTCTATGCATTTTTTGCAGGTTCTTGCTTTAACCTCGTCAAAGTTCGAAATTCCTCCAAGTGCTCTGATGATGGAACATCCGCCAAATCTTCTGGTTCAGAACTTTCTTTGTTGGAGAGATGTGCAACCAAAGGAACTTTGTCAGTACCCATCTTTTCATCGTGGATCCACGCTTGTTTGAAGAACATGTCATATCTTGGATCTTCCTGGTTATGTGAAAATAGGTTTCTGTCCTGATTGAGCCAACTTTCATTTTGGAGAGTGATGAAACCGTATGCATCTCTGAGCGTTCCTTCATGGTCTCTTAATAAGATGTGAGGATGAGTAACGTATTGTCGGGTGTGACTCTGAGGGATTTCAATGGAACAATGTTGATAGCGGTACCAGCATTAACCAATGTTCTTCCAAATTCATTTAATCTGAGATGGACTGTGGTAAGCAGTCCCCATTCGTGCATCTCTTTGTCTGTGGATAAAGGTTCAAGGAATATTTCCAGGATGGACAACGTCTGACACAGTGTAATTAGGTGTTGTGAATATGTCTTGCCTTTGTGTCTTAGATAGATAGAGCAATTTCACAGATATGCTCGATCAACGATTGAACTGCTTCTTTGACTGGTTGTTCAGAGAATGTAAAGGTTTTGACTGAGAGAGGATTCTTGTGTACTCTTGAGATTTTCCATTTATCTTTAGCTCTCTCCTGATGGACAACAATTTGATTGCATCATCTTGAACCCAAACTTCTATTAACACGATCACTTATTTAATGGGAAAAGGGAAGTTTGAGTCCTCGTTTGATCACTTCCACATTCATTGATGTCATTGAGGTTTGTGTATTTCAGGATTGGTTATCTTTTCTTTGCGCCTTCATAGGAGCTTAGGATGTTGGAGAAGCGCTATGATGATGTGTCTCAGCTTTTCTTTCATTCCTTTCGAAAAAAATAACGTTTGTTAAAGGCTTAAGATTGTACTAATTGTTGACTAGGCGTCAGCTGATTCGAGGTTTCTCCACCTTGTAGACTTTTCTCTTTCCAGTAAAGTAGGTGCAGTAGTCGCTGATCATTTGGATGCTTCATGAAGCTCTGAGAAAGTATGGAACCAGGGATCTTCCAGCAAGACTCTATAGACCGGGATCATTCCGTTGATGCACAAGTCCACCAGTTGTTTTTCAGTGACATTCGGGTCATGACAATCCAAAGATTGGACTCTGAACCTCTTCACATAATCGTTGGGATGTTCATTGCTCTTCAGAGACATTCTTCCTAAGTCGGAGAGAGTAATATGCTTTAAGATGAAGAAGTATTTCCTGTAGAAGGCATTAACCATTTCTACCCAACTAGCGATGCTCCCAAGTGCAATGTTGTTGTACCAGGTGTATGCTCGGCCTTTCAGAGATTTTGAGAATTTCTTCAGACGAACGACATGGTTGTGCTCTTACTTTCCTAGTGCTTCCAGTATTCGAGAGACGTGTTCTCGAGCATTTCCTATTCCGTTGTACAACGTGAATATTGGAGAAGTATGGCCCTTTGGGAGAGGAATTCGTTGTGTAGTAGCAAGATATGGAAGTTGATGACGATGAACCGATGGTATCTTGTCTTTTCCTCGATCCTCCATAAAGCGTTAAAGGTCTTCACGGGTGATGAAGCCTGCAGGTTCCTTTGTTGGTGAATTATCTGCAGCCTTGTGGACTTCATCATCTATTACATGGATCAGAGTGACTTCAGGATCCACAGATGGAGGTGTTTATTTGGATTTTCCTTTCTTCTGAGCTTTCTCTGACATCTTGTCAGTGAGAGTTTTGAGATAATGGCACAGCTCTTTCTGAGTGGTGGCCATGTCAGTCTGATTTTTGGTGAGAGACTCTTGCAACTTCATGAGATCATCTATGGTTGGCGGATTTCCTCTGATTTCCTCAGGAGACCGGCCGAATAGAGGGTGATTGTTATTTTTTTGAGGAGGAATGGTACCTCCAGTACCGTTGTTAGAAGCAGGAGTAGTTTCTGGAGTACCACCATTGTTGCTAGTGCTAGCGTGTTTGTGTTAGGATTTATAACTAAACCCGACCTAAGATCAACCATTTTGTGAAAGTTTGAGATTGCAACCGAGAGATTAATCTCCCACCGTGGTCGCTAATATATAGATGGGGAAAAACGATTCGCTGGTTTTTTAGGAAAGTGAAGAGTCGAGCATGTTGTCGTGACTCCTCGACCGAGCAAACTTCTGAACCTCACACATATGCACTGCAAAGGGAGTGCTTAGATTCGAGAGATCAATCTGTATGACTCCGGCCTAAACCAAGTCAATGGCCATTCCAGAGTCAATTCGGTCGCAAAGAGGAAGATGGGTTGATCTGTAGGAGGGAAGCTGAGAACTGTGTGGGATCAATAATGATCAAGGATTATGGGTGTGTTGAAGGTTTCTGTAATAATTGGTGAATTGTTGAGCTTGAATAAGTTCTGATAGATTGATGAATTCTTGAGAGTAATTACTCGAGAAATTGTGTGTAGACAATTGATATATAGTGATCATTCATTGTTCTTCAATCATGGATTCAGAGACTTATTTATATTGTCAGAGTTGTGAACACCTTGATCCCTGGAAGTGTGACGGTTTCATGAGTGTAAGAGTGGGCCGATGGAAGATTGTGGTAAAGTCATTTCCATGTCGTGTGGAGACTTGATGAATCGTGCACCCACTACTTTACTAACTCCTTCAATTGTTGACACAACTTACGCACATTTCCCATCGTGGATGAATCCACGTGCTGTAGGCCGCCAGACAAAAATCCTAGTTGTTATCCCCCAATTTGACGTGATTGATATCTCACGAATCGTGGAGTCTGCATGACAGACGTGTATTTAGTTTGTCAGTTGTTGACTGATTAAGCAATAAGCCTAGGTTTTTTTGAATCGAGCATGTTTGACAAATGCTTAGTGATTCATGAACATTAATGTTACTCGTCTAAGCAAATGTTATAAATTCAACAAGTTGTTGAATATTGATGAGTTACTGAATATATGTGGATTATTCGAGCAACTGAGCAAGTATTGTTCGATTCGACGAAATACTGATAAATTACTGAATATTGATAGTTGGGTCAATATTCGAGCAACTGAGCAAGTATTGCTCAATTCGACGAATTACTGAATATTGAGAATTTGACGTGCAATTGAGCAAGTATTGCTCAATTCGAAAAATTACTAAATATTGATAGCTGAATCAATATTTGAGTAACTGAGCAAAGTCGCTCAATTCGACAAAATATTTATTGGCGACGTGACCCAATATATAAAAATATTGGTAGATTACCAGATATTATATGATTAATCCGTGGATCAATATATAAATTTATTTGGTGTTTTAACTTGCTCGGAATAATGATTTGTTAAGCGTTTGTTCGAAAACCCTAATTTTGATGAATTGCTCCTTATTCGACGAATTGCTGAAAATAGGTCATAAGCAAAAGAGGGACCGACCCCACAGGACCATGGACGTCCATGGGATGCCAAATTTCTCGAGTTAGCGTGTACCAGGGTTCTCAGTTGGAGAGTTGGTGAAGGAATGATGATTAAGTGCCGGTTACATCATTTATTGAATTACTACTGGGTTCAACGTTAGGTGATGAAACCTAGGTATGAAAGATGGTACCGACCAAAAGATCATGGGACCGTCCCTTGGTGATCATGGGACTAGATGTTATCCGTTTGAGAAATACCCATGTTGGTTGGAGGGAGTTTGGGCCCAATGCGCGCAATTCAGCAAATTAGGTCAGAATTATGAAAAAATATGGGACCGACTTTGTGCAAGACCTAGGAATAACCCTGGTCGGTCATTAGGGAATGTGCATGTTGCCATGGTGTCTATGTCTCCGTACTGAGAGTTTCAGTATTTTCTTATGTGCGTTCGAGCAACATTGTGAATTTTCAGAAGAGTTTCATCTTGACTGAAATTCTTGATTTTGTTGGAATGAGCATGTTTGCTCAATTGATCAATATTTTGTAAATATTAAAATAAGAGTATTTTAACATCTAAATTTTCCGTGAGAGGCTAGCTGGTCACGTAACCATGTTGGCTCTTGAATTTTCATGATTTGAGCAAAATTTGAGAAATTATGAAGAAATCATGATTTTTTCTCAAACCAAGGAGTTTCATGAATTCGAGGAAAATAATAATTATAAAAGACTAGGGATTGCAGGGTGTGGGATCGGCCACGGCTAGGGCATGGACGGCCGTCCATGTTACCCGGTCCCGCACTCCTTTCCCTATTTTATAATATTATTTTCATGAATCCGTGATGTTATGAAGAATCCATGAGTTTTGTTGAAACAAAGGAGTTTCATGAGTTTAAGGAATAATAATTATAAAAAACTATGGATTGTAAGGTGTAGGACCGGCCATGGCTTGGGCATGGCCGGACGGCAATGTTGCCAGGTCTCGTACACCTTTCCCTGTTTTATAATATTATTATTTTTCATGAATTCGTGAAGTTATGACAAATCCGTGAATTTGGTTGAAACCGGGAAGTTTCGTGAAATTGGGGAATAATGATTATAATAGGCTAAGGATTATAAGGAGTGGGACCGACCACGACTAGGGCGTGGCCGGCTGGCCATGTTTCCCGGTCCCACCCACCTTTTCTTATTTTATAATATTATTATTTTTCATGAATCCATGAAGTTATGGAGAGTTCATGAATTTTGCAAAAACAAGGAAAGTTGCTAAAATCAAGGTGTTTTTCATGAGTTTATGAAAATAACAAAATAGGGAAAAATAATGAAAAAAGCATGGGGACTGTCCACAGATAGTGCATGGTCGGCCGGTCGGTGGGCCCAGCCCATGGGCGCTCCTTATTATTATTTTATTAATATTTGTTGTCTTCTCCTGTTTTGCGTAGGATTCCTCATCTATTCATGTTTTTGGATGCTTGTTCGTGCATCCGGGTGCTCAGTCGTGCATCATTTCCGAGTACACTTACACCATTTTTCGTGGGGCTTACTCAGGGGTGGTCCATATGCCCAGTTGTTGAGTATTTTTTGCTAATCCATGAAATTGAGTGTAACATAATTCATGAAATGAGACAATAAAATAAGTAGTTATTTATTATCAATTCATAGGATCAGCTGTGGATTCGACCATGAACTCAGAATAATAAAATAGGCATTACCATTCCATGGGATCGTAGATTTGGCCATAGAATCAGAGTAATAAAATTATCTATTACCATTTCATGAGATTAGCAGTGAATTCGATCATGAAATCGGAGTAATGAGATAAATTGTTGTTGCCATTCCATGAGATCAAGTCGTAGATTCGATCATGGAATCAGAGAAACTGTTATTGCCATTCTATGGGATCAGGCCGTGGATTCAACCATGGAATCAGAGTAACTGTTATTGCCATTCCATGGAATCAGGCAGTGGATTCGACCATGGAATAGGAGCAATTGTTATTTCCATTCCATAGGATCAGGACGTGAATTCGACCATGGAATATGAGCAATTGTTATTGCCATTCCATGGGATCAGGCCATGGATTCGACCATGGAATAAGAGCTATAATAGATTATTCTGGGAATTTAGTGGTGAATGTCACGACAGAATTAATCTACGTGCATAGTCAGGAGACGGCTAATCCTGAGGGTGCTCTCAGACTCTACGGATAACACCCGAGTCTATACACGTCGCTCTACATAGTCAGGATCAGTGAGTGTCACTATCCTGAAGGCATTATTTCTCTCAATCTAACGGAGAACCGCCCAATCGTTCTTCTATGTAGAGGGGGGTTGCTCTCATGTAGTCAGGGAACAGTGAGTATCACCGACGTCCTGAAGGCGTTAAGCCCTCCCAACAAACAATTATGTAGGAGGACCGCCCAATTCTATTATTCTACATAGAGGGCACAATGAAATTCCAGGGATCGAACGCTCATCTAGTTGAGGCTTTTCGAAAGACATATTCATCATGGCTTTGTAAAATAAGAATCGTCACATGCCTGAAGCCGTATCAGAAACATGCAGTATCATGATTTTACGATTTTGACATTTTTTGAAAATCCACCATCAACAGCAATATGCCTTGCAACACAGTAGTAGGTGTTGAGGAATTTGCACGTCTCAACACTAAGAAGAAATCGTGTTGAGGCAGTATGCCTGACAACATAATAGTGAGTGTTGAGAAATTTACACGTCTCAACACTAAGAGGAAGGATATGCTGAGGCATTGTGCCTAGCAACACTGTAGTGGGTGTTGAGGAATTCGCACGTCTCAACACTAAGAGGAAAAAGTATTGAAGCAGTATTCCTGACAACACAATAGTGAGTGTTGAGGAATTTTCACATCTGATAGGCTTTCGGGATTGCCTATTTATAATAACCTCAATCGCACGGTGTCTAACTAGTAGACAGATGAAAGTATGGGTCAAACCGACAATGAGCGTTGGAAATACCGTAACCAATAATTCAGATAAAACTAACACGAAACAATATTTTTGGATTTTTAGAAGTAAAAATGAAATAATAAAATAAAACTAATAAATGAACGTGCAGTGAGAGAGCCGGTAACTAGGGTCCACAATGTCCACCATTATTTCTGTTCGATGCCAAAAATGATTCATAATTCTAAATACCAGTATATATCTTTGTTCTATTACAACACCTATTATCTGTATATTTTCTCTAATGTAACTTGCATCTCCTAAGTATAAACCATTGTAGATGGGGAAAAACGATTTGCTGGTTTTTACGGAATTGAAGAGTCGACCGTGGGGAGACTCCTTGAACTGAGCGAAATGTTGAACCTCACATAGATGCACTGCAAGAAGGGAGTTCTTTAAGTTTGATATATCAATCTGTAAGACTCCGGCCTAAACCAAGAACAATGGCCATTCCAGAGTCAATTCGGTCACAAGAGAGGATGGGTTGATCTGTAGGAGGGAAGCTGAGAAATGCGTGAGATCAATGGTGATCTGAGATTGTAGGTGTGTTGTGATTTCAGCGTGAAAATGCTCTGAACGATTGAGTTTTTCCTGATTGAGAGTGATTTCTGTGAGTTCGTGTAGACGAAAGATTGTCTGTATGAACTTTGATGAGAAATTGCTCGTTTAGGCGAATGTTCGAATTGTTCAAATCATGTTCACTGTTGTTTGTTTCAATCAGGATTCACATATATTTTATAATGCCAGAATTGAAAACACCATGATCCCATGAAGTATGACAGTTGCTGGAATCAGAGAGTGAGAAAGTGGGAAATCGTGTTAAACCAATTACTCATCGTGCGGAGACTTGGTTAATTTTCCACCCACTACTTTGCTGATTCTTCCAACTGATTGCACGACTTGCTCACATTCTCATCGTGGGTGAACACACGTGCCGTAGACCGCTAGACCAAAACCCTAGTTAATATCCCTCATTGTGACACGATTGAAATCTTGTGATTGTGGAGTCAGTTGCTGACTTTGTGGGACGATGAGTCCATATAGTGCTGAGTTGAACACGTTTTAGCAAATGTTCCGAAACTCATGAATTAAATGTATGTCTTCTTAGACGAGGTACCATTATAACCTAAAACGAGCAAACTGTGTTGCTGAATTGTCGAATATTGATAGTTGAACCAATATTCTTTGATCTGAGCAAATATTGCTAGTCCTAGCGAATATTTCCGGTTCGAGCAAATATTGCCAGTTCGAGCAAATATTGCTCGTTTGATGAATTTATTGGTAGCAGGAGCGAATAAAATATTAATTTAATTTACTGACTGCTGGGTCGAGCAAAATAAATAAAAATGTTAATCATGGAATCAACATAAAATTATCAGAGTGTTTGAATCTGATCTGAATCACGTTTCTGCATAGCTCTGGATTCAAAACCCTAATTTTACCGAAATGATGATTTATTGCAAATCAATACAAAGTGACACAGGGACCGGCTACATAGAATGACGGGTTCACCATGTATACCAAAATCTCTTGAGGACCAGTTGGTGAAATAATGGTTAAATGCTGATTTAATCACTGAAATAATTCTCGTGTGAGCGACAAATAATAAAACCGGGTATTATGTAAATACAAAGGACCGACCAAGAGGTCATGAGACCGGCTCTTGGTGCATGTGGGACCAGTGGATGGCCGTTTGAGCGAACTTCCAATTGTTTGGAAAGAGTTTGAACCTAATATGAGCAGTTGAGCAAATTAGGTTAAAATCATTAAAACATACGAGACCAGATGTTTGCAAGCCTCAGGGTCACCCTTGGTCGGTCAAGGGGATGTTCCCGTGTCACCATAACATTCGTGTTTCAGTACTGAGAATTTTAATATTTTCTGGTGCACGTTTGGGCAACATTTGGAGAAAATATGAAAAATCCATGGTTTTGCTGAAACTGGGAAAATTACATGAGATGAGGGAAAATAAATAAATCAGGGAATTGCAAGGTATGGGACCGACATATTTCCCAGTTTTATGTAATTTTATGTATTTTCTCTGATTTGAGGGAAATTCCATGAAACTAGAGAGTTTTGATAAAACTAGGAAACTTCCATAAGATGAGAGAAAAATTAAATAAGATAAAATAAAGAATGGGAGTGTGGGACCAGAAAAGGCCAAGGCATGGCCGTCCGACCATGGGCGCGGGTCCCAAGACACTCTTCCTAATTATATATAATTTTCATGATTTTAGGGAATTTTACATAAAATCAGAGGGATTTGTTGAAAACCAAGATATTTTGTTGAAATCAGGGAGTTTTCATGAAATCATGAAACAAAACACCAAATAATAATAAAACAAGGGGCATGTGGGACCGGATAGGGCATGGCCGGCCTGCTAGAGCCCGGTCCCATAAGTTTTTCCTAATTTTTTTATATTTTCTATGATTTTAGAGAAAATACATGAAATTAGGTAATTTTAGGGAAAATTCATGAAATCAAGGAATTTTCATAATTTTAGGAGGAATAATAAAATAATGGGGACGTGAGGTGTAGGACCGGCCACGTCCAGGGCATGACCGGCCGGCTGGCGGTCCCATGACACCTTTCCCTAATTTTATTATTTTTTGATAAAATCATGTGATTTAGATAAAAATACATGAAATTAGGTAATTTTCATGATTTTAGAGAAAATTCATAAAAAATCAAGGAATTTTCATAATTTTAGGAGGAATAATAAAATAATGGGGACGTGAGGTGTGGGACCGGCCATGGCCTGGGCATGACTGGCCGGCCGGCGGTCCCATGACACCTTTCCTTAATTTTATTATTTTTTGATAAAATCATGTGATTTAGATAATTTCTTTGAAATAAAGAAAACTTGCTCAAACGAGAGGATTTTCATGAGATCAGGAAAATAGTAAAATATGATAATATATAAACTTGGGCGCCGGAATGGTCACAACATGACTGACCGGCTGGTGAGCCCAGTCCCCTAACGCTTTTGTTAATATTTTATTATTATTATGTTTCCTTCCTATTTTGCATAGGTTCCTCGTTCGTTCATATTTTTGAAATACTCATTCGTGCATTCAAAATGCTGGTCTATGCATTATTTGCTAATTACACTTGCACCATTTTTTTCAGGGCTTATTCGATGCTCAGATGCCTATTTCGTTGAATGTTTATCACTAACCCGTGGTATTTTGCTGGGAAGAACCACGAATTGAAATGACGAAATATAACGAAGAATCGTAGAATATTGCTGGATATTCAGACGATTAAAGATGGCTCGTAGAGTATTGCTGGATATTCAGACGATTTCAGACAATTAATTGATGGCTCTATACTATAAGGGATTCCTATCTAGGAGCATTAATCATCTGAGGGTTGAGCAATATGAACTTTCTGGAGTATCATATTACTCTTGTATAGTCGGGGAAAACCTGGTTGCATCCTGAAGACATTGTCGCTCTATCCTAGCAGGCATGCTGTCTAGGAGCCGTCCAATCTTTCGATTCTATACAGTATGAGATGTGCCGTGGTCTCAGCTGGGAGAATGCACATCTGCATCTTCTCTGAGAGACTTTCTCTATCAGAGGTGGCATGAGCTTTCATGCATAGAGACATGAGTCTCAATACTCATCCGTTTTCCGGATCCGGAGTAATTACTGAAATTGCTTTGTATTCATGAGATATGCCATGGTCTCATCTGAGAGACTACACATCTACATGTACTCTGAGAGACAACCTTCTCAGTCAGAGATTTGTGGCATGATCTTTCATGCTTTAATCGAGAGACATGAGCCTCAATACTCATCCGGCTGCTGAATCTGGAGTATAGTTTTTACAATTCTACCCTTTGTCAAAAATCCACCATATACGCCCATCATCGTCTCCCAAGCATAGACTATCAAATTATAATGGCAAGCAAATTATTGAAACTATGTGCCTATAGATTTGCGATTATTATTTTGCTTCGTCTATGCATAACCCATCAAATGATTTAACCTAAGCATGGATTATCAAATACTATAACAAATAAAATTGCAAAACTAGATATTTAAGCACTCGGGCTATTGTTTCGTACAAAGCCGATGAAGCAACAACAATTATTCTTCATAAAAGCAATAAAGCGTAAATAAGAATTATTCGAATCAATTCATAGTTGCCTAAAACCAAATATTATCAATTTAATTATGGTCTATTGCTAGAAATGGTTTCCATGGAAGAACCCTAGCTACAAAGATTCAGCTACATATGATTATGGGTTTCTTAAAACCCATCAAAAATGATAACAAAGGTGGAAAGATTAAACCAATATCCTCTTCGTCATCTCTTGTTCTTTAAAAATGGCCGTCACTTCTTCTTCTTATTCTTCTTTCTCCTATTGTGGCTCCTCTAGCCTCCGTTATCGGCCTCCTCACTCATTTCGTATCTCAATGTATATAACTCCCTTAATTCTCCAAGGTCGAATACTAGCCACGGATACAACCCAGTCCAGGCCCAAATAATAGTAGCTCCATACTGTTTCAAAGTCTGGCCACAACACCACTTTCCATTCTGACCGGTTGAGTCTTGGATATAGCTCCTTCTATAGTTTCTTCATCTGAGCCTCACTTTTCCTGTACAAGGAGCACTTACAACATCAGCTCCATCGAATCCTCCTTGAATGACGTCTCAATCATCATCAAGTAGCACTCAGCAACACCCATCCATTCATCCCTTGTTTGAACGACATCAAATGATTAGGTCTTGATTCTAATGATCCAATGACATACAACTCAGTCCGTACATAGCTCATATCCTTCAACATACTCGAGGCTAACTATTTTTTGCTGCCAATTCTTTCTTCATCATATATATCATTACCTGCAACGGACCCATTTCAATTCTCGACATCAAGACTACTACCGGACTGATGGTTATTTTCAATGATGTTGTATTAAAAGGTTTGTTGAGACTTGTGAAAGAAGATTTTTTAGACTTAATTTTAAAGAAAAAATATAACAAACTCAAAATTAAAAAGTGTTGTGAAAATTGTGGAGAGACTGGGGTTAGGATTCCGCTATTTACCAATTCCAAAGTGATAGTAATTACAATCATGCAATTTCATACATTCAATTTGATTCTCAACTATTGCAAAAGTAGATTTTTAGAAACAACAAATGTTAATCCAAAGCATGGGATATCAAAACCATTGGCTAAGCATATTCCATCAATAGAAAATACAATTGTTTAACAAAATTTATAAAATCTATTTTCTATCTAGGCAAATAATCATAATTAAAAATTGCACAAATTAAATAATTAAGAATTACCACGTTTTCATTGGCAAGATAGCTTCCTCCGTCGCTCCAGAGGATGGGTCTAGCACATCATGTTGGAAACACGCTCAATGTACGATTTCATTGCTCAAATGTGCTTACAAAGATGAATAGAGTGAAAAAGATGAAAACCGGGTGTTTGCAACGTTTATAAATGTTGCAAAACACTATTATTATTATTATTATTTTAAAGTCCAATTTTTTTATTTAAACAGTGAAAGTTACAGCACAGTTTGTAAAAAATAAAACCTAATCAAAGCGATAATAGATTACATTTGGAATTTCAACAACATTAATGAAATCAGGTTTGTTGTCATAACTTGAAACAGTCCCCTTTTTCAAAGTACAACCCCTTTTAGCCATTTCATCTGCCGAGAAGTTTGATTCTCTATACGTATGCACAAAACGAATCGAATTGTACGTTGCCTTAACAGCTACCCATCTCGACCACATGAATCAAGGTACCGCCCTGTTATTGCTTGAAAAAACCAAAACAGCCCCCATGGAGTCCGTACGAATACAAATATCATCCACCCCATACTTAGTAGCCCATTCAAGACCCACAATAATACAGAGGATTTCTGCCAAATAATTGGTTTGAATACCAAATCCAACACTCATTGCACCTAACACATTCACATTGGCATCCATGACTACCACACCCCCACCTGCTCTTCACGGATTTCCCATTGCTACACCATCACATCACAACATTAACTCATTAAGTCTTGGAGGATCCCAACAACAAGGCTTTGGATCAGAAAACTTCACCTTCCTATGCCTCACATTAAAGAAATTGAGGACACGTAATTCCTCTTGACTGTTGTACATGTAACCCTTTAATCTTCTAGAGTAGTCATGAATATGATTAATAACCTTGAATTTGAACTGATTCCAGTTAACATTTTTGTTATTGTAGATGAAACAATTTCGTGTCATCCATATCTCTGAACGAATAATCAAGACTGCAAGCAACCACAACTCTTTAACCATGTAGCTCTTCCCTTTAGCCATCTTGTAAGTATCAGTTAGGTTTTGATGAGGCGAAAGATCAAACACCTCATAAATCCATAGCCAAGCCTTGGAAGCAAAATCACAAGACCACATAATGTGATCCGAAGACTCATCTTCTCTGTTACACAGACAACACTTGTTTATAATTTGGTATTTGAATCTACTACGTACCTTATCTAAGGTTGCACATGCTCCACGCATAATATTCCAGTTCCTTGCCGCCAAAGAAGGATGAACTGAAGGTCTCCACAACAGATTTGCACCTTCCATTTTGGGGTATCTTCTACGGATCAGATTTTTTGCTGATTTAACTGTAAATAGACCTTTGTAGTTAGGATTCCAGACCCTTAAGTCATTACCACCCATAGGAGTAGGCAGTTTTAGAACGTCCACACCAGCTGCCTGTAAGTTATTCTTCACTAAATCAGGGAGTATCCAAACCCCATTTTGTATGCAGGTTGCCACTAAAAGATTTCGGTCCAAATTTGCATGATCAATAACATTTGCGATACAAGTTTCCCCACACCATGAGTCAAAATATAGTGAAATCGCTCTTCCATCACCAATCAGCATCTTAGTATTAGGATTAACTTCATTATAAGCCCACTTGAAACCCGGGAAGATAGAAGAATTAGTGTAACCAACCAAATTTCCAGATTCCTTAAAAAACTTTGCCCTTAGATAACCATCCCAAGCTTTTTCTGAGGAGCAAATATTCCAGCACAATTTCATAAGAAGAGCCCTGTTCAGAACCCTGATATTGGTAATCCCAAGACCACCTTCATTATAAGGCGCACATACCTTTGCATAAGCCACCACAAAAGCTCTACTAACCTTAGAATCGCCCGACCAAAGGAAGTTCCGTATTGCAGATTCACATTTTTGAATGAATTTCACAGGCCATTTATAGACCGCCATGTTATGGACTGAATAACTAGCTATAACAGACTTGACCAGCACCACCCTGTCTTGAAAAGAAAGCATTCTACCCTTCCATCCCGATAACTGGTCCTTGATCTTCTCCACCACATTAATGATATGGTTGTACTTTACTGCCCCTAGTATTACCTTTACCCCAAATAAGTATTCGGAAAAGATACAACAATCATACCCAAAAAACCAGAAATAGTAGCACGCTTTCTTAAAGAACCTCCCCCATAGTAGAGTTTGATCTTCTCTCGATTTACAGTCTAACCCGATGCTTTTTGATAAGATTCCAGAAGAGACATCAGATGCCTCAAGATTTTCATGTTTCCCTTACAGAAAATCATAATATCATCCGCAAAAAATAAATGAGTTGGGGAAATACCTTTTCTAGTGACCATTGTAGTCATTTTACCTTCCTGAAACAGTTTTGTGATATTTCTGCTCAAGATATCCTCCATAAGCAAGAAAATTAGAGGAGACAACGGGTCACCCTGACGAAGACCTCTCCCTATGCTGAAAAAAAACCTTCTGGACTCCCATTAACAAGCACTGAAATTCTAGAAGATTTAAAAATATTAAGGATACAATCACACCAATTGTCGGAGAAGCCGTATCTTCTAAACACCTCTAAGATGAAATATCAGATAACAGTGTCAAAAGCTTGCATAATATCAAGCTTCAGACCAACATTTCCTTCCTTCCTTTTAGTTTTGAGGTCATTCACCATCTCCGAAGCAAAACTTATATTTTCGTGTATATTCCTACCCTTTATAAAGGCTACTTGTTCTTCCGAAATCAGATTACCAAGGATAGAATCCAGGCGAGTAGCTAAAATCTTAGTAAAAATCTTGAAAAATAAGTTACTAAGTGCAATAGGATGAAAATTCTTAAGTTTTTTTGCAGCTCTTTCCTTTGGCAGAAGAAGCAAAAGGCTAGAGTTTACACCCTGGGGGATAAACTTATTAGACCAGCAAAAGAGAATAACACTTACCAAATCTTCGCGAATTATTTCCCAGCATTGACGGTAGAAAAAACCAACAAATCCGTCAGGACCTGGTGCACTATCCGCTCCCAGGCTGAAAACCGCTTCATGAATCTCTTCTTGAGAAGGCAATTGATCCAAACGAGTACTCTCCTCCACCAAAATACTTGCATGATGAACGTCAAAAAGGGAGTCAACTGGAATCCAAGAGTCTCCATTAAATTTATTTTTAAAAAAATTCACAGCAAGGTCCCTAATTTGATCACAGTCCGTAACGGTTTCTCCATTTTCATTCACCAACTCCGAGATAGTATTGTTGCTCCTACGAATGTTAATACTCATATTGAAAAACCCCGTATTACTGGCTCCCTCCAAAAGCCAGTTTTTTCTAGACTTTTTCTTCAACAAAGTAGCCAGCTGCGTACGGATAGTTGTTATTTTAATATCAGCTTCATTCATCAGATTATGTTTTTCTAGGTCAGCAGGGTCTTCATCCGCATACCTCATAGCACTTTCAAGCCTCAACTTAGCTTGTTTCAGTCTAATGTGGACATTGCCAAAACATTGTTGGTTCCAAGTATTCAAATCTTCCTTGAGATGCTTCAATTTTTGTGGGAAAACAAAAGCTGGAGATCCCACCAAGGTAGCTTGCCAACTCTCACGAACCAATATCATAAAATCTGTGTGAAGGAACCACATTTTTTGGACACGAAAAGGATCTCTTTTCTGTCTATTACTCACAAAAGGAAAACTAATCAGGGGAGAATGATCGGAAACTTCCCTAGGAAGAGCTTTACACTGCCAATTCTCAAAACGATTCAGCCAAGGATAATTAATCACCGCACGATCCAGTTTGCCAATTATTCTTCTAGTACCCGTCTGCCTATTCGACCAAGTAAATTTACAACCCAACTGATCCGCCTCAAAGAGACTATTATCATCCATCCAATTACTGTATTCATTTATAACTGCTGTTCTTGTAATTAAGCCTCCCTTCTTTTCTTCATTACGTAAAACTCAAATTAAGTCGCCTATAACTAGCCACGGAACATTTTGTGCACCCATATCCAGCTGATTCCATATATTTCTCCTAGTAACTTGAATTATGCTAGCATGAACTAAAGAAATAAATACACCATCCACACTATTCGTAATAGCTTGTCTAGATATATTCACTACCCCCGGCTCAGACAGGTTCATAGACCACATAATCCATATGTTACCAATAGAACTATCTGTGGAATTATGAATAACAGAATTATTAAAACCATTAATTTGAAAGCTCCTTAAAGACCTGGAATTACAAGACACCTTTGGTTCTGCAATGCCTATCCCATCCGGATTGAAATCCTTAACCAAATATTTCAGTTTGCACTGTGCTTCATCACGCACAATGCCATTTATATTCCAAAAAATAACTCGCATTAAAAATCGTCATTTTTTGGGGTATTCATCCTGATTCTATGAGAACTTATGTTAACATCTTTCTTTGTATCACCTTCTCCTATTTTCTTCTTTAGTTTGTTGCCAATAGTAGTGTTTTCTATTCGCAATATAGTCTTGTGTTTAGCAGTTTCTGAACTCACTCCCATTCCAGAATTACTCTGATTAGAAATTTCAATACTAGAATTTGAAGGAAAAGAAGGGGCATACCGTGCCAAAATGGATGAAATATGAGTGTCCTCACCACCCTTGCTATTGTCCAATTCTTGTTCATCATTCTCAATCAAACCAAGTTCAGCATTGAGGGCCTCAAATTGATTTGGTGAAATCATACATTCACGAGTAAATAAATCATCAGCTAGAGGAGTTGTATAATTTACATGCAACTGTGAGTCTAATGCATCAGGAGTACTCTCTGAGTCGATTTCACCTTCCTGAGAGGTAGAATTAGGCTGTTGATTAGATTGAGGGAATTTCCCTTTACCCTGCTTCTTATTTTGAGCAACTTGCCAGTCTGATTTTGGATCTCTAGCTTGTCGTTGTGTTTGTTGATTCTGCACTTGAGATTTATCCTGAATCTTGTTCTTGTGTCTTCTTATACATTCCACCTCATTATGGCCAATGATCTTACAATTAGTACATAATTTGGGCTTCTTGTGAATCTCAATTAGTTGCGAAAATTCTAACCCCCCTACTGAAACATGAATTGAATCAACATCATTCAAATCAACAAAATTAATATCAAAAAGAACCGAAGCATAATACCCATATTCATGAGCTAGAGTACGTTTATCAACAACAATCGGAGTACCCAGAGATTTTCCCAACGCCAGCAGTGTCTTTTCAATCCAAAATTCCATCGGAAGTCCTGGGAACTTTACCCATACCGTTCCTTGAGTTGTTTTTTGCTTATCAGCATCAAAACTAGGGTACCACTCCATCAATCTCAATTTCTGTTGTTCCACAATCCATACCTTTGCTTGAAATATTTTATCCTTCGCTTCTTGTTTTTTCAATTTGATAATAAAAAAACCTCTATTCATCGGAACAAAAAGAACACCCCCTTCACCCAGCTTCCATTGATATTCCAGATTTTTCTTTACATCATTGAAATTAAGATCTTTGAAATCCAACCTTCCAATGAGACTGAACTTCTATATGTCACATCCCTCCTCATAATATTCCACCGGAATTACAATCAGTGGCTTTCCATCTTTTACACCCGGATTTGGAAGAGAGTTCAAGTCCAATGATGTTTTAGGTAGTTGTTTTTTTTATGCAGTTTTTCAGCATAAGTAAGAGTTGTTGTTTTAGCAGGATCCGATTGTTCATTCATATCGAATCAAAACGAGAGTATCGAGACTTGGAAAATCAGATCCGAAAAAATAAAATTGGTTCCTAAAAAAATCTCCAGAGAGGGGAAAGTTTAGGAGAGAGAGAGGGGAAAGTAGCTGGAGGTCAAGAGAAAAATCTGCAAAGATCTGGAAAATACTGTTACAAAGAACGATAACAAATAACGTCACTGACACTGTAGCTTTACGACCCTAACAGCCCTGTCGTTTACACTGTTCAAGAACGATTGTTTTTGGCTGTCAGTTCTTCGTCTTCCATAGGAGCAGAAAAATATTCTCTGCAACTCGATCAAAATCCTCTCTGCATCTCTATATTCTCTTCCAAACTCTATGTCCCCCTCGTCTGTGATCCGAGTAGCATATTTATACTCCTCAACCTCATTTAATCACGCCATAATTCTCAATATTCTTCATTGAACTCGGGCAGTAAAGAAAATATTATGGGAATATTTTCTTCCCTGATTTAGCTTCTCACGCAGCCAGCTATTGTTTACACACTCCGAACATGCTGGAATAAAGACCTGGTCGAGTCAAACTCTGTCCATACACACGCTAATTACCAAAAACAACTCAGAAAATATCCGAGAATAAACATCGCCCTGTTTTACGTGTGTGCATGAAATCTCCCACTGTTTTACATTTCTAAGCCACATACCAGTCCTTTTTTGGTCAAACAGGATATCTCCAATCAAAGTCCGTGAGAAAATCTCCTTCAAACTCGTCGGAATCTTCACTGCAAAATATCGTGTTTTCAAAAATTATTTTCCCGCCATTTTTGTTCTTCACGAGAACGAAGGAGGTGTGCCCCTATCCAACATCCTGGGTGCCGAATAACCAGTGGGTGCCCCTTAGCAATTGGTTTACCCCTTATCCAAAGTGGGAGTCCGAATAGCAAATGTCCTCCGGGGGTGTTCCGAGAAAATTTTCGAGCCGAATTTTCCAACAATCTTTATTTCCAAAAAATACCTACAAACACACAAAGCGCCATAATAAGGACAGAAACGAGTACTAACAATACGAAACATTGAGGACAAATTAGACACATAAATGCGTCTATCAAATACCTCCAAACTTATTATTTGCTAGTCCCGAACAAATCTAATCTATAAAATAGAATGACTACACTTAGCACGTGCAACAAGTCGTTAAACCGCTAGGTGGCCCTAGTGGTGGAGTTTTGTCTCCGGAGGGTTTACCAGAGGTGTACCCACAAAACCTTTACTCCAAACCCTAGCTATCTACGCAGAACCTTGCAAGGCACTAAAGAATCTCCTTGGTTGGCATACTAATTGACTACAAGAGGAAGTACCCTGATGCTAAATTCCAATTGTTGTGCACGAGTTCGCACTCAAGCATACTAAAATTCATATAAAGTGACATAGCTCTACTCAGATAGTTTCTGGACATCATAAACCGGAGTCAACCAATCACATGGATAGATTAAGAAGAGAAAAACGTGGATGATGTTGACTAAGGTGAACCTATTCTAATGGACTGAGATACTGGTCTGGAGTAATATCAACACATTGTTATATACAAGGGGGCCAGTGGTCGATAATCCTAACTTTAGGTCAACTCAGCTGGCATATCCAAGGGTAACAGTGGTCGACTTTATTGTATTTATTCCGGTTGGTCTAGTGGTCTGGTCTCAATTTTTTTTTTTTGTTCGGTGGTATCTCAGTCACTCTATTTCACCCTAGCAATGGTAAAAATAAAAATCAAAGAAGTGATCAGGATTCTTTCGATGTTTCCATCACGAGGATATGGCAAAACTACCATGTTTTATTTTTCTAACACCTTAGCTCTGTGCTTTTATGAATATACTCTTTAGATGTTTCCATCTAATCAGACTGGTTCCTCAACTCCTAAAACCAAAATGCTTTCATCCACTTAGATAGGTTAGTGCCGACCTTAATAAGCATAAATTTCTAGGATCTGGAGTTTATTTATTGAAACTAAAATCTAGCAAAAAGTTTCTTCCCCAACTCCAAACTTAAATCTGACATTATCCTCAATGTTTCTAAAGATGAAATTAAAAGCATGAACAAGGAAAAACTGTTACCACTCGATGGATGGAATAAGGAAGGATATTATCGTAAGCATGAGCGTGGGTGCCTCCCATAAAAATGTTGAATTTAAAGTCTTTAGCTCGACATCAAATACCTTAAAAAGGATTGTCACCTTCCAAAGTCATATACCAATAGCCGAAATAATTGTGGTTCCTCAGAACCAAATAGAGCATACACAAATGAAAGACTACCATCTTGGATTAGAAAAATGAGCAGACTGAGCATAACTTGATCTAGGGATTTTATCAGGGCAACTAGATTTATCTGGGGTGTCTATTTGGGATCTATATAAGTGTCTAGGGAAACAAGTTCAACCGAATGACATGTTTCTAAGATCTGGGTTTCTTCATGGACAGTATCTGGAGGATCGGGTAGCAGAGTTTGAAGAAACTCAAGAAGTATCTTAGACATACAAATCTCGAGTCCCAAGTTAGGGAGTTCAATTAGGGATACATGACGATCACTAGAGTCATAATTACCCCCAAACTTAAGGTGAACAATATCCTAAAATTGACCAAAATCTATGGGATGGATTCTAGGGTCCATAAAGTCAGCACAATAACTAGCTTCTTTGGGAGACTGGTCATCTAAATGAACAACATCATCATATGAGGGATTATCAAAGAAAATCTCTAATATAGGCTCATCAACTAAGGTGTTCGTCATGGTTACCTCCTACAAATCACTGAAAGGTTCATCAAATAATGGATTATCAAACATAGTACATGCTAAAGGATCAGGAACTAGAGTGCTAATCATGTTCACCACTTCTAAATCATCTATCTCAGAAGACTTAATAACATTAAAGATATTTAGCTCAGTAGTCATGTTACCAAAAGATATGTTCATAAGTCATGTTCTACAATTGATGACAACATTAGATGTGGCTAAGAATGGGCGACCTAAAATCATCGGGATTTTAGCACTTGGGTCCTGAACAGGCTGGGTATATGAACCTATCAACCTCAATAAGAACATCCTCTATGACACCACGAGGCACTTTGACAGACCTATCAACTAATTAAAGTGTCATTTTGGTCGGTTTCAACTTACCAAGACCTAGCTGGGTGTACACATGATACGGAAGTAAGTTAACACTAGCTCCTAAGTCAAGTAAAGCTTTATTGACCATGTGATTACCAATTTCACAAGATATGGTGGGGTATCCAGGGTCTTTATACTTAGGGGGTGTTTGGTTCAAAAGAATTGAACTTACTTGTCCAGCTAAAAAGGCTTTCTTATGGACATTAAGCTTACGCTTTCGTGTACAAAGATCTTTAAGGAACTTGGCATAAGCAGGAATTTGCCTAATTGCTTCTAATAACGGAATGTTGATGTTCACATGCTTAAATGTTTCCATTATCTCGTTGAAAATCGACTCCTTCTTTGTTGGGTCTAACAACCGTGGATATGAGGCTCTAGGAACAAAGTTAGTCCTATCAGGAATTTCTTGGGACTCCTTAGGAATTGTTTCAGTGTCCTCATCTACGGGTTCCTCTTGTGGAGTAGAAGGTGGAACTACAGTATGTCCACTAGGCATGGCTACCTTATTGTCTACTATTTTACCTCTCCTAAGGGTTGTTATAGAATTCACATGATTGTACGATTTCTCTCCTTTGGGATTAGGATCAGTATGACCAGGTAACCTTCCTTCTTCTCTCTCACTTATAAACTTAGCTATTTTTCCAACTTGAAGTTCTAATTTAGCAAGAGACTGGGAATTATTCTTAAAATTCTTCTTGGTTTCCTCTTGACAATTAACCTGGCTCTTTATTAACATTTCCTGGCTTTGTGATAACATATCTTGGCTCTTTTTTAATATACCAAAATATTCCTCTAAGCTAGTCATTCTATTCTCAGAAGGGTTCTGGAACTGGGCTTGACCTGAAGAATTCTTATTATAATCAAAACCTATGGAAGGCTGAGAATTACTAGACTGACCTTGATTCTTGTCCTTAGACCAAGAAAAATTAGGATGGTTTCTCCAAGAAGGATTGTAGGTCTCTGAGTATGGGTCAAACTTCTGACTGTTTTCAAACCTAGCATTATTATAAACAACATGGGCTTGCTCTTCACTAACGTGACCTTTCCAAAACGAGCTATTAGGTTCTATTCCACAACTAGAGACTTGAGAGGCTCTAATTATATCATTAGGATCAACAAGGGACCTATTTTTTGACTGACCAATTTCTAAAGCTTCTAACCTTCTAGACAAAGCAACAAACTTAGCATCTGACCAAAAGCTTGTATCGACCACATTGGTGCTACTTCTATTGACCAAGAGTCTTTTAGGGGGTTCAACACAAGACTCCCACTGTTGGGATTTTTCAACTACATCTTCTAAGAAATAAAATGCATCATCAGCGCTTTTACTTGTGAATAAACAAGTGCACATAGACTCGACCATGGCTTTGGTCGAATAGTCTAAACCTTCATACAAAATTTCAACTAGTTTCATTTTTTCGAACCCATGGTGAGGACATTGCGACAAAATATCATTAAATCTCTCTAAAAACCTATAAAGGGATTCTCCTTCTTGTTGCATACTGGCACTAATTTTCTGCCTAAAAGATGCGGTTCTATGCTTAGGGAAAAACTTTAAGTAGAAAACAGCAGTAAGTTGGTCCCATGTTTCTATAGACCCAGATGGTAGGTTATTCAGCCAGGTCTTGGGTTTGTCTCTCAAGGAAAATGGAAACATCTTAAGTTTCAAAACTTCATCAGTGAGGTCTTTTATTCTAACTGTCCCACAAATTTCCTCAAAGTCCCCAATATGAAAATAAGGGTTCTCATCGTCTTTACCTAAAAATATAGGGACCATCTGAAGGATACCAGGTTTCAACTCATAATTAGCCGTAGATGCTGGCAATTTAATGCATGAAGCTCGGTTGGTCCTAGTTGGGTACATGTAATATTTCAAAGTGGCCATTGCTGGCACAACTGAAGTACTAAGGTTACTTTCCTCACAAAGAGACAAATTCTCAAAACTGAAGTTTCCAAAAGAGGGGCTCTCAAAAGAAGAGTCTTCGAGTTCCCCGCCTTCACAAGAAGAACTAATAGGTTTGTCACTAATCAAACGACCTAGAGTGTTTCTTTTCCAAGACCATTCTCTAATGACCTTGGGCATACACTAGAAAAAGAAAATAAAATAAAAAGAAAAATCCTAAAAGGAAGGGAGGTTCTAAGCAAACACAAAGCAGGCTGACTCCACCAAAGCAAACCTAGAGATTTCTAGAAAACAAAAAGCATGATGGATCCACTTAGATTGTTTCTAGACCAACTTCTAATCCTTCTAAAGGGAATTCGTTACAATCTGAGCAAACCCCTTTGGAATCAATCCGAGTTTAAGTAAGTTGAATAGAGGCGAGGGAAGCTGCGTGGAGCTTTGATACCCAAGGCCTCACCGCATTACAAGGCGGCGCAGTCACGCATTCAACTTACAGAAACCATCATGAACTTCGAAGTATGCCCAAAAGAGTAACCAATATTTTTCGAACGACTTTCCTACTAAGCTCATTACCCTATCAGTCTCGTTCTATTCCAAATTTTAAAGCTTATGTTCGCATTAAGTATCGTTTTCCTAAGGCGGGCAAGAAGAGAACAATGATGAAATCCGAACCCTTATCTTGTATGCCTAGTCCTTGACCTTTACTAGGAATTTAAAGCATCCGTATTCAGTTCCTCGAAATATATGCGAACGAAGGAATACAGTAACTCACTGACGGGGGATTAGCGAGTGTTTCTAAAACTTACCTCCCGTTCCAAACGGGGGATGAACCATTGAAGTCGACTCGGGCCACGACTCCTATGTCATGTACGAACCCGAGGGGCCGAGGTGATATCGTAATCACCGTCCTTCTCTGCAAACAATTTAATATTTAATACTACCCTTTCGTAGGGTTTTAAAATAAAAGAATATCCAAATGTCCAAGTCCAAAGTCCAAAAAGTAAAGTGCAAAAGAAAAAGAAAATTACAAGAATAGAGAAATCCTAATACAATCTAAAAAAATAAACTCTTTTTTTTCTCTCTCTTTTTTTTAATAAAAAAAAATCTTCTTCTTTCGCTCCTTTCGCTTTGTCTTTAACTCCAAATCTTTAAGTATTCACCAAAAGCTTTGAAAAAATTTTCTCTCGCTCCAAATTCCAAAATCTGTAGTAAAAAGACAAAAACTTAAAAACGTAAAGTAGAACAAACAAAATAAAAACAAAAACCTAAAAATAAATAAATCTAAAAACTCTAGCCTAAAGACAAGTCCGTGTCGACGGCGCCAAAAATTGATGGTTATTTTCAATGATGTTGTAGTAAAAGGTTCGTTGAGACTTGTGAAAGCAGATTTTTTAGACTTAATTTTAAAGCAAAAATATTACAAACTCAAAATTAAAAAGTGTTGTGAAAATTATGGAGAGACTGGGGCTAGGATTCCGCTATTTTCCAATTCCAAAGTGATACTAATTACAATCATGCAAATTCACACGTTCAATTTGATTCTCAACTATTGCAAAAGTAGATTTTTAGAAATAACAAATGTTAATCCAAAGCATGGGATATCAAAACCATTGGCCAAGCATATTCAATCAATAGAAAATACAATTGTTTAACAAAAATCATAAAATCTATTTTCTATCTAGGCAAATAATCATAATTAAAAATTGCACAAATTAAATAATTAAGAATTACCACTTTTTCATTGGCAAGATAGCTTCCTCGGTCGCCCTAAAGGATGGGTTTAGCACATCATGTTGGAAACACGCTCAAAGGACAATTTCATTGCTCAAATGTGCTTACAAAGATGAATAAAGTGAAAAAGATGAAAACTGGGTGTTTGCAATGTTTATAAATGTTGCAAAACACTGTTACAAAAAACGATAACAAATATGCGTCACTGACATTGTAGCTTTATGACCCTAACAACCATGTTGTTTACACTGTTCAAGAACGACGATTTTTGGATGTCTGTTCTTCGTGTTCTTCGTCTTCCACAGGAGAAGAAAAATATTCTCTGCAACTCGATCAAACTCCTCTCTGCATCTCTATATTCTCTTCCAAACTCTCTGTCCCCCTCTTCTGTGATCCGAGTAGCATATTTATACTCCCCAGCCTCATTTAATCACGCCATAATTCTCAATATTCTTCATTGAACTCGGGCAGTAAAGAAAATATTATGGGAATATTTTATTCCCTGATTTAGCTTCTCACGCAGCCAGCTGTTGTTTACACACTCCGAACACGTTGGAATAAAGACCTGGTCGAGTCAAACTCTGTCCATACACATGCTAATTACCAAAAACAACTCCGAAAATATCCGAGAATAAACATCGCCATGTTTTACGTGTGTGCATGAAATCTCCCACTGTTTTACGTTTCTAAGTCACATACCAGTTCTGTTTTGGTCAAATAGGATATCTCCAATCAAAGTCCGTGAGAAAATCTCCTTTTAACTCGTCGGAATCTTCACTGCAAAATATCGGGATTACAAAAATTATTTTCCCGCCATTTTTGTTCTTCATGAGAAAGAAGGAGGTGTTCCCCTATCCAACATCTTGGGTGTCGAATAACCAGTGAGTGTCCCTTAGCAATTGGGTTGCCCCTTATCCAAAGTGGGAGTACGAATAACAAATGTCCTCCGGAGGTGTTCCGAGCAACTTTTCGAGCCGAATTTTCCAACAATCTTTATTTCCGAAAAATACTTACAAACACACAAAACACCATAATAAGGACCAAAATGAGTACTAACAATACGAAACATTGAGGAAAAATTAGACACATAAATGCGTCTATCACGGACCATCTGAACACCACCTACAACTCTCGATCAACCAACACATCCATTCTCTGACTATCTAAGCAAGTTATTCAAACACACAGGCTCTAACTTCGCAGTATCAAAATAAACTAGTACCTATTCATCTCAAATAATCCCAGCTTCAGTTCGTTGTTGTTGAACTCCATCGGCATAAAGACAAAGAAAACATCACTTTCTCTTTGCTGGCCAGATCCTTTCCAATTCAGGTGAAGTGAAAATTCGGTCCTTCCAAAGTCACGCCACATCTCCAGCTTCATAGATTCTTTCCATCTGGTCACCACCTCCATTTGCAATATCTCAATCGCACATATCCACTTCACTGACTCTGACTGCAGCCTTTAAAATCTCGTCATCACTTTAATAAATCGAACCCTTAGGTTCATAGAAACACTTTCTACAGCTGTTTCATTTATTAAAAATGCCATCAATTCCACCGATTGTAACCTGTTTTAGAACCTAGCTTTTCCTCTTCCAGTGACTTATCGCTCCACACCAAGCCCACAATAAAGAACTAGCCATTTCCCCAAGATATCACCAACTGCAGACGACATTTCTTCATAATCAAGATACAAAGATCTTGTAACTACAGCAAATCCATAGTTACACCCATCCTCGAATTAGATAAATACAAAGTTGAATAATAATGAGTTTATACACAAATCTTCTTCTCTTTTATTAAAATCCTTAATACCTTAGGTTACAAGTCGCTCAAGAACACTCTAGATCTAGACTTCTTTCTTACAAAAGTCCTCTCCCTCTCTCTCCAATAATGTCCCAACCCCTTATCAGAAGGCTAAGTCTCCCCTTTTATAGGGCAAAACTACATAATGGAACACAGCTCGATTTATCTCGGACTGACGCTTTTATCTTGCTCTGAACAACTTTTATGCTTACTTTTTGCCTTAAAGATCGGTTCATGTCGGGGACAGCTGTCCCTTTTCTTGCATAACAATCCTCACTTCGAGTTATTGCTTCGGGAAACCTCACTATTTATTGGACAACAAGTCATACCTCGCGCAATCGACTTCGTGCCCCTTCCATTTTCTTGTGCAGCAATACATACTTCATTAAATGTCTTCTCGAGCAAGTTATGTTAACCTCGACAGATGTCTTTCCGAGCAAGTTAGCTCTACTTCGCTAGATATCTTTCCGAGCAATGTAGCTCTACTTCGCTAGATATCTTTCCGAGCAATGTAGCTCTACTTCGCTAGATATCTTTCCGAGCAATGTAGCTCTACTTCGCTAGATATCCTTCCGAATAAGTTAGTTCTCCTTTGCATATGGGACCTCGTTAGGGCAAATCTGTCAGTTGATTAGACTAGTAACTTACACTCTTTTGGAAGTGGTGAATAATATCTTTCTCGAAGATTCTTCTCATTATCTCGCCCAATCTTCCTCGGACATGTGGCAGAGTGATTTTATGTACCTACATTTTGCCTTTTCTCATTCCTTTAGCGGGTACCAAGAAAGGAAAGAGAATCCTGCATTAATTTCGTAACCGCCACGTACGCGGATTTTCCGCTATCTTGTCTCCCACGATTCTTATCTACAGTTACCAACCGGTTCCCCTTCCTGTGCAACCTTTTTTCTAGGTCATACCTTGGGTCCATTATAAATAGTCTTCTCCCTCATCTTTTTCTCTTCTTTACGTCCTTCAACTTCTTCTTCCCCGGAACTGTTCTTCTGTATACTCTTCCCGCTTTTGATTTCCTTAGTTTTTCCTCACTTCTTTCACACCGTCTTCTCTTCTTTCAACAATGGCACCCAGAAAATTTCCCCTTGCCACTACATCAAAGGACCTCGAAGATTTCCAGGATGATTTCAAAAAACTAGGTTTAACGTTGTCACCGGCGGTGGATCTTTCAGCTGTGCCTCCGGTAACCGCAACCAGACGGATGGAGTTGAAAAATCGCTGGATTGAGGCAGAGACGTGGTCATATACCAGGATGATTGCCACTTTGGGTCAGTTGAGAGCGGGCTTAACCTTTCCGATGTATGATGCCCGGAATCCTCTTCTCTGTGAGATTCTTGCTCATCTCAACAGGGGAGCCTTCCAGTTGAACGGTAATTCAATTCGTATTTGCAACGAATTTGTGAGGTGTTCCTCTGGCGGTTTATCCCAGATACAAGCTGTGGTGGAGAGCTTCATACCTGCGGACTACAACGTTGCTTCTTTCTCGGAGAATTACTTCGATAAGACTCAAGGTAAAAGAAGGAAGTTTCAAGAGTGGGGTGTTGTTTTACATCGTAGGTCCCTGAAGGATTCTTCCAAAGTTCTCCTTTTGGATGTTGAGCCCGTTGGTTCTTCGAAGGAGGCCCCCAAAGGCCCTTCCTTGCTTCTAACTAATTATGAGGACTGGATGATGTTCCCAGTTGTTATCGAGGGCCCCCTTGTCTGGGGTTATGATGAGTTCGGGAATGCTCGGGAAGGCCCCCTCCCAAGTCACGTTCATCTCGCTTCATTTGAACCTTGGAAGTTCAACTGGTCCGAGAGGCCCTCCGATGTGAGCTCGCTAGTCTTCTCCCTCACTTCACTTTGGCGTCTTTTATTTGAATTCCTTGTTTTTTTTTGTTATGTTTTATTTATTATTATTATTATTTTATATATATATATATATTTGTAGTACTCATTGCCTGCTCCCGGCTTGATCAAGGATAGATCCTCCAAGAAGCTTGCTGTTGGATTTCCTGCTACGGACTAGGTAACCCGCTTCCCGCTTTGCTTTTGGTGTTCAAATTCTGCTTTCGGAGTCTAACCTTTGGTTTCTACATGAGGAAGAACCCGCGGAAACCCCCGTCGTAAACCCTCGTGTCCTTCTGAAGCGAAGTCATCAGGAGAGCTCTTCTGGTGCGGCTTCTGCTACCAAGGTATTCTGCTATCATATTTACTTCGTAATAGTACTCCCTTCCTGTTGCCTTAGACTTTGCTCAACTCCGAGATACTAACCCATGTTTCCTAGGTTCCTCAATCCGCTCCTGCCGCTGAACCCCAAAAACGCCGCATAGTTTTGAATATTGGGGATCTCACCCGTATACCTTCTGCCCAGAAGCCAGCAGAGTTTCCTTCTCCTCCTAGAAAGAACAATCCCGAGAAGCTAAAGGGCGCCAATCCTCCTCCGAAGGTTCTCATGCCAACTCCTTGTATCACGGTGGAAGAGCCCCCGGATAAACCATTAGCAGGTCCTTCTAGTGGGAAGACTCGAAAAGTTTTTGAAGCAGAAGATCCAGCCTATGCCCCTGACATGGACTTCTTAAGGGACGCTCTTATTTTAACTCGGGACAACCCTTCCACAAGGTCTGCAGCCATGGAATCTGTAATCTCGCTATGCGCCGATACTTTTCTAGCTCAAGATCAAGATTTCATGCAGAACGCTTCGTTGAATCTTTCCACCAACCAGCACGCTGCTATTATGGCCTTGGTTAGTATTATTAATCTTAAAAGCATTTGACGTACAAATCCCCATCTTACTAAAAATACTTCACAGGAGTTCAACCGTCACATGGCTCAACTCGTGGATATGAGGGTTGCCCATGAGAATCTGAAGACTGCCAATGAACGAATTCAGGATCTTAGGAGTGATCTCTCTGATGAGAGGGAGCGTTCAACTAAGAAATATGAAAAGATTTCGGAGCTTCGCAGTAAGTTTAATCTTTTCTCGGTCCTTATTTCTATCTCGTTCTCATTTTTACTATCTTGTTGTTTTCGTCAAGCCTTTTCTACGAAGTATTATATGAATTTTGAAGAAGCCAAGTCGACCGTGGATGATTACCAAGCAGAACAAGCAAACCTTTTATCCCAGATTAATTGCTACTTATCTGAAAATGAGATCTTGAGCGAAAATCTTTCGACATCATATTATCTGGCTGATCGTCTAGCTAATGAGTCCGCTACTTATGAAGAGTCGAATTTCCACCTTCGTGAAGAGAATGAACGATTGAGGACCGAGCTTCGGCAGATTAGTAATTCTCTCACCACTTCCCATAATATTCACTCCTCATCCATGGACCGATCTAGGCGCCTTGAGGAGGATAAAGAAAGAATAATTAAGAGGAAGGACAGGTCCGAAGCTAAACTTCGCAAGAACCGGAGTGAGCTCTCCGAGTTGAGGTATGGATATGAGAAGCTGAAGGCTGAAAATGCTGAATTAAGAAATGAGAACAACGAGTTAAATAACGAAATGTCTTCTATCTTGGTTCGCTTGGAGAGGCTTCAGGGCAAGAAAACTACTCCCGCTTCTCCTGTGAAGAAGAAGCTTGTTATGCCTCCCCGAGGCGGTAAACTTGTTATCGGATCCCCTAATGAGGATAGATCCATGTCCGGCCCTGGAGAGGACATGGAAAAGTCACCTCTAGAACATCACAGCTTTCTCGAATCAGAAATATCAAGACTTGACCATTTTAATCTTGACGTCCAGAAAACCTTAAATTCTGTTATTTCGCAGAAAGAAGGTAGCTCTAGGTGTTGTTGTTTCTTCTTGCTTCGCTTGGTTATTCTTGTTTCTCATTTCGCTGTTATCTTGCATAATCCGAGGAGAGTTTGAAGATTCAAATTTTGCACTTGTCTCGTCAAAAGGATAGCTTGGCTGAGGAGTTATCCAAATTGCAGGGAGAGCTTGCTTCCTTGAACGAGGATTGCGATAATATGGAGGAGGACGCTAAGAAGGTAGCGAAATTGACTCGCCGAAATGCCCAGGAAGAGAAGGTGAAATTTGTTACCGAGTTCTGCAAATCCCATGGTCTCGACGTCCCTAACATGAACCTCGAGATTTTCTCCGATGATGAACCCACTGTCTTCGCCGAAGTTGCGAATGAAGATACAGAGACTGATGAAGATATTGAGAAACCTCATCACGAGGTTCCTCAGGGCACAGGAGGTAACGATGCTGGTGCTGGTGCCGATGCTGGAGATGGTAACAATAATGGGGCTGCGGGATTTGATGGCAATCTTGATGAAGAGGGAGTTAACAATCCCTGATTATTTGCTGTGATACTTTGGTTCTTTGTCCTTTTAACATTTTATCTGGGCGCTCCAAAGCTTGGGGGGCATGAAAATTTTTGCTCGTATTTTGCCTTAATATATTAGCTTTTTCCTTTCTTTGCTTTTCCTTTATTTACTCGTGATAGTTACATAACCTGCATGTTTGTTAATAGCTACTTTGCCCTGGTATTTCGGAATCACCCCGAGTATATACTTGACGAAGGAAATAATCAAAGAATAATTTATGTTGCTTAAGTATATACTTGCCCCTTATTCTTTGGGTGTTTCCGAAGTAATTGTTTTAATTTTTTTTTTTGCGAAATAAATGCTCGAAAGAATAAAATCGTATTTAAAGTATATACTTTCCTCTTATTCTTTGGTGGATTTATCTAGCATACCTTGTGCTTTTAGCTCCGCTCGTCCTTACTTTATCTGCCTTAGTTGTTTATGCGAGTCGATCTCGCATTGTTGTCATCTCGCTGCAATTATTATTTTCCAGTTCATAGCATAATCGAGTTAGTGCATATATCATCATGTATAAGATATCAATTGCGAGTGCTTCTTATGCAATGTAAGAAGTACTCCTTAGAATTGTATTGCTTGTGTGGTCAAGCTTTGTAATGTGATTGCTTTTTTCTTTGTAGTATATACCTGCCTCTTTGCAAGTATACACTTCCCCTTTTGTTTTGCCTCAGGTCTCATAATTTTTTTTTTTTACATCTCTATCATCAGTTCGGGGTCTTATTTTGCCTCCTAGTTAAGGTATTATTGTGCCCCACCCCGTTGGTCAGGGTTTTTCGACGAAGTCTCAGGCGCTCTTTACTCTTGCAAAGTAAAGATCCATCAACCTCGCATTATCTCGCTCATTTAGGTCTTATATGCAACAATATCACAGGCCTACCTACTCCCGTGAGTACCAGCCCCGTAACATTGCCGACTTTGGTGGTCACTCAGCTCCCTAAAGGAGGGTGCCGTCCCTTCCCCTCTGAATACCCCCGTGCTTTTGGGCTTAGGCATCAGTTATTTCGTGACCTCGTGCCCTTTCGCCGATATGGCTCCTGGTTACGAAGCCGTACCCTAGTTGGGGTGGTTTTGGGACCGAGCGGAAGAACTACACCAGGCCATCTTCTTCTCCACTGGCTAGTTCTTACACCCCTCACCGAAGGTAACCCACTTGGGGCCCTCGGTGGATGGGTCTTACGATTTCCCCTAGCTGGTGGTTGTTATCCACATCTGAGATTATCTCGTAACGCGCATGTAGGTCTTACATTTTCCCCTTGCACTTTGTGCGAACTAGGTTGCACGCCACGAGGTCTCAGACTCCCTAAGTAGAGGTTTTATATAGGACTTACGGTCGCCTATTTTGAGGGTCGTAAGCAGTCCTCCTAAATGAGGTCTTACTTGTGGCCCTCGCATTCTCATGTTTTGAGCTTGCATCTTTTTTTTTTTTTTTGCTTTGCTCCTGTTGAATTTTAAATGTTGCTCAACAAATAGTTCATTCATTTTCTGATTGATACATATATAATTTTTTTTTATCAATTCTTCACGAGTATCCGTTGCTTATGGATAATACTTCTTGATGTAAATTGGATTCCACGGGTGGTCCAGTCTGCGACCTTGCCTTTCTGCTTCGCCATATATGATGTCCCCGTTACTGTCTGTATCCTTTCCTTCACAGTCCGCGAGTTCATAAGCCCCGTTTCCCACTTTTATTTTTACGATGAAAGGTCCTTCCCACGTAGGCTCCAGTTTTCCTCCGGGTCCCTTTTGATATGGGGGTATCTCGTGCAGAACCAGCTCCCCTGGGATGAAACTTCTTTCTTTCACCCTCTTGTTGTATTCATGAGATAGTATCCGATGATAGTTCGTCATGTGTTGTAGAGCCATTTCCCTGTTTTCCTCCAAGTCATCTAACTTTGCTAGGATCATGTCCGAGTTTAAACCCTTTTCCAGGCTTCTCGTTTTGTAGTGGGGAACATGATTTCATTAGGCAGAACTGCCTCAACTCCGTATGCCAAAAAAAATGGGGACATTCCTGTTGCTTCTCGCCTTGTGGTTCTGTATGACCATAGCACCTTTGGAACTTCTTCGCACCAGTTATGGTGATGCCCGTCTAACTTCTTTTTTAAGGTGGCTGCTATTGTCTTATTCGTTGCCTCCGCTTGCCCATTACTCTGTGGGTATAACGGGGTCGACTTCGCGGACTATATCTTAAAGGCGCTAAATAACATCTTCACATTTTCCCCCTCGAATTGCATCCCGTTGTCAGAAACGATTTGCAGAGGGACTCCAAACCTACATATGATATGCTCAAGTATGAAATCGTATATGTCACCATCTCGTGTGTTCTTCACAGGTTTTGCCTCAACCCATTTCGTAAAGTAGTCCGTTGCCACTATCAGGTACTTCCGCTGCAAGCTTCCGGCAACAAATGGCCCCACGATATCTATTCCCCATATGGAGAACGGCCACACACTTAGCACTGAATTTAGGCTTGTCGAGGGTGCATGTATACGCTTTCCGAATCCTTGAAAAGCTTCACACCTCGTTGCCACACCCTTTGCGTCTTTATGCATACTCGGCCAAAAGTATCCCTGTGTCTTGGTTTTATAAGCCAATGATCTGGTTCCGCTGTGATTTCCAGCATCACCGTAATGTATTGCCTTCATAATTTGCACTCCTTCTTCTTGTGACAAGCATCGCAATAGTGGCCCTAGGAATGATCTATGGTATAGGATTCCTTATCTTAGTTCATAATTTGTGGATCTCCCTTTGATTTTGTGCGCTTCAAACCTGTCTCTAGGAAGATCACCATTCTCGAGGTATTTGTGAATAGGTGTCCTCCAGTCATCTTCTTCCATCTCGTCATATGCACTACCCTCTATTAGCATCACGGACTTCTCGTCTTCCAACTCGTTTGTTACTGAGGGTTGCATTCACCTTTCAATTCTGATATATTTTTCCGAGGTGTCTTCTATCACTGATGCAATAAAGGCTAAAGCGTCTGCGTGTCTGTTATTATCTCGGCTTACTTGTCTCCATATTATATTGGGTATTTCCTTTGAATATCCTTTCACGAGTTGCAAATATCTTTTCATTACTGCATCGTTCGCTTGATACCTCCCTTATATCTGCCTGACTACCAGCTGAGAATCGTTAGTTATTCTTATTTCTTCCAACTTCATCTCGATAGCCAGCCTCAAGGCATGTATGACTGCCTCATATTCTGTCTCGTTGTTGGTGGCTTTATATTCTAGTCTGAAGCAAAATACTGTCCTTTCTCCTTTTGGCGAAGTAAATACTATTCCCATTCTTCCTCCAGCGATGTTGGATGATCCATCTACAAATATTTCCCATGTAGATCTGTAGGATCCGGACGCTCTTCATCTATATTCAACATTTCTTCCACTCCTTCATCTTCTTCTATTGGGAACTCGGCCAGGAATTCTGCAACTATGTGTGACTTCGTTGAAGTTTGTACCTCATATTTTAATCCGAATTGATCTATTCGGGTGTTCCATATTTCGACTCGCCAAACTCTCCTCGTATTCTTTAAAGCTGATTCTATAGGGATTCTTGTTAGAACTTTTATCTTGTGAGTCTGAAAATAAGTTCTTAGTTTTTCTGATGAATACACCAGTGCTAGAATCAACTTTTCTATCTTTGTATAGTTCTTTTCAGCAGCATTGAGTGTTTTGCTGACGTAAAAGATAGGCTTTTCAACGTCATCATCTGTCCGAAGCAACACTGAACTGATGGCGTTTGGTGTAGCTGCGAGACAAATCAGTAGTTCTTCATTTGGTTCGGGGTTTTGGAGAATTGATAAGTTGATAAGATACTCTTTTATATTTTGTAGGGCCTGTTCGCATTCTTGTGTCCACGAGAATTTTGTTCCTTTCTTCAAAATATCGAAGAAGTGTTTGCATCTATCCGAGGATTTAGAAATGAATCTTCCCAAAGATGCCAACTGCCCATTCAGTTTTTGCACGTCTTTTATCGTCGATGGCGATGGAATGTCCAATATGGCTTGAACCTTGGATGGATCTACTTAGATCCTTTTCTTGGACACGATGTGCCCCAGGAACTTCGCTGACTCTACTCCGAATATACACTTTGCAGGATTTATTTTTATTTTGAATGCCCTCATCTGCTCGAAGATTTCTTTCAAGTCTTCAACATGGTCCCCTGACTCCTTAGTTTTAACTAGCATGTCGTCGACGTAGACCTCCAGCTTGTTGTGCACCCATTTTGCGAAAATCTTCTCCACCATCCGCTGGTAAGTTTCCCCTGCGTTCTTCAGTCCGAACGGCATTCTCGTGTAGCAATACAAGCCTCTAGGAGCGAAAAAGGCCGTGTGGTCTTGGTCTTCTTCCGCGAGTGGTATCTGGTTGTATCCACAATAACCGTCCATTAAAGTTAACCTCTTGTACCCTGAAGCTGACTCCACCATTTGCGGTATATTGGGTAGAGGGAAACTATCCTTTAGAGAAGCTGTATTTAAGTCGCTAAAATCTATGCATATTCTTATTTATGTAGTCTTCTTTGGTACTATCACCATGTTGGCTATCCATGTTGGATACTTCGCGGGTCTTATTATTCCCGAGTTTAGCATTTTCTGTAATTCTTTCTCTATTTTCTCGTGATAGGCAGTGGCTATTTTTCGTATTCGTTGCCTTATTGGCTTGATTGCTGGGTTTAGATCCAGTCTGTGACAAGCAACTTCAGGATCTATCTCAGGCATCTCGTTCATGCCCCATGCAAAGATATCACTGTATTCTTTCAACAGCTTTATCAATCTTTCCTCTTCACCCTCCTCCATTGTCGTTCCGATCTTCACCGTTTTTGTTTCATCTTCGCTGCCCAAGTTTATCTCTTGCGTGGGTTCTACAGCTGCAAAGTTCATGATCGGGTCTCCGAGCGGAGACGGACCCTTTAATTGCTGCACGAGATCGTCCTTATCTTTTGGGATTTCACTTTGGATAGCCCATCCCTCTCTTGCTTTGACCATATACACCATTAATTCTTCTTCCCTCTTTGCTTCTTGCACTCTCTTCTTTTGTTCCTTCTTTCGCTTTATCTTCTCATCATAGTTGTGCACAACTTCATCGTTACACTCTCTGGCTTCCTTCTGATCTCCCTTTATCTCGCCAATACCGCTTAGCATAGGAAATAGGATAGCTTGGTGATACGTGGATGCTATTACCTTGATCCCATGTATCCATGGTCTCCCAATCAGAGCATTGTAAGGAGATTCTACATCCACCACGCATACTGTTACCTCGGTTTCAAGTTCCCCTGCGAAGATTTTCACGACCAGCTCCCCTTTTGGATTCGATGCTACTCCGTTAAACCCATAGATATTGTAGGTCGATGGTACCAGATCCGAATCTCGGTATCCCATTGCTTTAAATGCGTGGTAAAAAAGGATATCCACCAAGCTCCCTGTGTCCACCAAGATCCTATCTATTTCCCATACTTTCTTTTTTTCTACGAAACTTTCTTCCCACTTCGTATGCTCCCCGAAGTTCAAAGTGATCACCAAAGGATCCGTGTGTGAAGCTCCTCCTTCCGGGACATCTGCTGCTGAGAAAGAAATAGTCCTTCTCTGCCACTGTAGTACCAGAATATCTCCACAACGATATTCTCGTGATAAGAACAACGCTTTCACGAGAAGGTCAAATATTCCTGTAAGTATAAATGACATTGTTCACGAGAGTGACGTAAGGATTCTTCAGCAACATTTGGCGAGCGTCACAGGGAAACTTCATAATAACTGACGATTGAAGAGACATGTTATAAGAGTGTTATTTCACGAGGATTACAAAAGTTGGCGAAGATTAATATTGCAAATACTACGATGAGATCGCAGAATATATCCGAAAGAAGGGGAAAACTTAGCTGTCACCCACTATGTAATTTCCTATATAAAGGGTTCAAATAAGTCCAGAAAGGATGATGTATTTTTTAGAGTTGAGAAAATCTTGAGGAAAGAGAAACTCCAGAAAAGAAAGTTGTAATTCTGAGTTTGAATATTTTCTGTAAACATTTATGAGATCCAAATAATAAAAGTGTCGTTTAATTCTTTAATCCTCAACTAGTTTCACTTAGATTTTTATAGGATCTTAATAGGGGTGTAGTGTGGGAAATCCTGCTACTACATTTTGGCGCCGACTAAGGGGATACGAAGATCCAAAATCTCTAATTACAATTTGAAGATTTGGAGAAATTGAAGAAATGGCTGGAAGAAGGAGAAGAAATACATCAGAACCACCAACAACAGTGAGAAGAAGTAAAAGACTTGCAGGAGAAGAAACAAGTGTATTAGGAGAATCTTCAAGGATGAGAATTAGGAGGAATAGAACAAGGAATGAAAAGAAAAATTCAATTCAACAACCAAACCAATCAACATCGGTACAAAATGGAAGAGTGTATTATGATAGAGTAAGCGTGCATACATGGAGATCAGATTCAATGAGAGAAGAAACAAATCGACAATTTAGAGAAGAAAATGGAGTAGGAAGAAATCAGGAGGTAGAAGAAGGGTCGATTCATCAAGATGAAGATGAAACAACAGAGGAATTAGGGCGAAGACTACAGGAAGAAAGAAGGTTAGAGGCGGTGGAACATGCAAATTTAACAAGACAAAATCATGAGTTGAGAATGGAGAATTTAAGGTTACAAAGAAGAAGATCAAGAAGTACTACTAGATCAAGTTCAAGATCATTCAGAGAAATACCAAGGAGAAATTCTCCCATAAGAAATAACAGAGAAAATGTACAAGAAGAAACTGAAAATCCAAATAGAGGACAACGTCAGGGAGAAGAGAGAATAAATAATGATTGTAACGATCCACAAGGAGAAACTTTAAATGGAAGACGAAATATTGAAAATCAAAGAAATGAAGGTAATCAAGATGGTGAAGAAAATCACGAAGAAGGTAGAAGAGTATTACATGGACGAGAGCACGTCAGAAATCAAAGAATTATTGAGAATGAAATAGAGAGACATTATGCTGAACAGGCATGCCTAGCTCGCGAGAGAGAAAGACTGAGGGCAGAAATGGAAGAACAGGAGTTTCAAGAAGCATTAAGGTAAAACAATCATAATAATCGAGAAAGAAGATGTACACAAAATCGCGAAAATGGCAATATTCGGGAAGAGTATGACAGAATACAGAGAAGGATAGAAAGACAACAAAGAGAATTGGCGAGAAATGAAGAAGTTGATGGAGAAGAAATTAGGAGACAAAATCAATTGCGAATTTTGGATAGAAATGAGGAGGAAAATCGCAGGAGAAAAGAAAGTGCGTTAAAAAGACCAATAAAACAAAGCCCAATTGCAAATGAGCAAATTTTGAGGGAATTAGCAGAAATGAGAGGGATGATAAATAATAGAAGAGAAGGTGGAAGAAGGAAACTTGATGAAGCAATCGAAGAAGCAGCTAGAACTCCCTTCACACAGGAAGTACAACTAAGAGGAATTCCTCCAAAATGCAATTTGCTAGCACTAAAAAGTATTTTCGATGGGACTACTTGTGCTATTCAACATGTTAAAGCTTATGTTAGGTGTATGCTGCAGTGGGAGAATCATGATGCTGTTTTATGCAAGTACTTTGCATCCAGTTTGATCAAGCAGGCGCTAAAATGGTTTGAGGGATTGCCGAAAAATACTATTACTTCTTTTGATCACTTACAAGCTACATTTTTGGGTGCATACATAAGCAACAACTCTTCACGACCAGGTATCGAAGATGTGTTTGGATTAAAACAAAGAATTGGCGAGAGTCTAAAACATATAACCATAAGATTGAAGACAATGTGTAGTGAGATGGCGGGAAGAGTAGATGAGAGATATCTTATTTTATCATTTATTAATGCAATGTTTGCGACCAATTTGCTCTACATACAAATTTTCAGAATAAAAAACACCATCACAATGACTGAGCTAAGAGAACTACAAGAAGAGTACATTGCTTTGGAAGAAAAACAAAACGAAATGGAGTAATACCTAATTGCAAATACCAGTTCTGTAATAGCTAATGGAAGTTTGCTTCCCAAAATGATTAATAATGTGGTGAGCATCTCGCAAGATCAAGCAGAGAAAGTGGAGAATAATGACAAACAAAAACTAGTAGCTATGGGAAGTCGTGATCAAGAAGAATTTGAAAGAGAGAAGAATTATTACAATCGTGGAGGAAATAGTCAAATCCAAAGGCTTGACCAACCTCAAGAAACTTATGGTGGACAAAAGCAAAATAATTTCAGAAATCAGGGGAACATGAGAACCATATGGGAGGAGATTAAGATGCCACCCTTGAATGCTAGTGTAGAAAAAAATCTGGGAAGCTATCATTTTAATGGAAGATATACCCTCGCCATGGAACATGGGGAAGGAACCACATCCTAACACTCGTAATCAAGAATTCTGTCCTTATCATCATTTTCATGGGCATTCGATAAATAATTGCAGAAATGTAAAAAGAATAATCTTAAGAATGATCGATCAGGGGAAGCTAAATCATTTTCTAAAAGGGCATCAACAATCGAAACAATTGCCACCACCACCAGACGATCGCAGAATGACTAATGTAAAAGGAGCAGAAACTTTTGTTATAGAGGTTGGAACTAAAGCAAAGAATTTATTTTGTAATTCTATTGTGCATTCTTTCAGAACCATCGAAGATTTCCACGATAATGTCTTAAGTAGAGTCTTCGCCAGAGATATGGATGGAAAAGAAATAATGAATATAGCGAGAATCTCGCCATTAGAAGAGTGGCAGAAACAAGTCATTTCTTTTACAAAGACAAGAAGTACGAGAGTTCACGAGCTGCATGATAACCCATTGGTGGTAAGATTGGAAATAAAACCAGAACAAGAAGAAGAAGAAAAAGAAGGTAAAGAAAACAATAACGAAATGGAGGAGTCTTGGGCCATTGACAGAATCCTAATTGATATTGGCAGTTCCGTAGATATCCTGTTCTACCACACCTACAGAACAATGGGTAGGAAAGATGAAGATTTGATACCATCGACATACAGAATCTATGGTTTTAATGGAACTGCCAACAAGCCTAAAGGGGAGATCACAATGAGAATTCCATTACGAGGAATGACTTCCAAGATTTTATTCTGTGTTGTTGATATTGAATCACCATATAACGCCTTAATTGGTCGACCTTGGCTACACAAGATATTGGGTGTTGCATCTACCTTTCATCAGTGCATTAAATTCCCTCATACAAATGGTGTTGGAGTAATTAAAGGATATTGGGGATAAAGTAAGAAATGTTATGAGATATATATCAAGTCTTGTGAGGAAAGAGCAGGGAATAACAACAATTGGAAATACATAATTAAGCAACAACAGAGAAGTGACAAATTAATGGTTGATTCAATAGAAAACCATGAAGAAATAACTAACGAGCCTCTCGCAGAAATCAAGCAAAAAATAAAACGCAGCAAAGGTACAGGTATAAAAAGCATAAAAGGAGGAAATGACAAACAACTTGAGGGAAAACACTAAGTAAAAGAACAGATGAGAAGAATAAAGTGATAGAAAGATGAAATATGACGAGCAGATCGCTAGAAGTAGAAAGGTAAAGTTGTTTTTTCTGTTTGAGTGAAGAAAATGAAATTGAAAAGTTAAAGAAAAGAAATTATTGAGATTTGAAGCTCGCAAGAAATTTTAAGAAACGCGAATATAATTTCGCAGAGATTAAGAGAATGGGACAAACCTTTATGGAGTGTACCTTAGTTCGCGAATACGATTTCGTAAGAGGCAAATGTAAGACCTACAAGCACGTCATAAAGGGGGTATCTCTTTATATGATTCAGGGATAAGGTTATACCGCTACTGGAACCTGAGTCATACAGATGTAGGGGTTAAAGAAAACCTATCCGGGAGAGAGATCTTGGATTTCCAACTTTATAAGGTTATACCCTGGTTGGACGACTGAGAGTCTCTTCCAAGAAGTGCAGAGTATGACCAAGGCGCCGAGGTACACGGTTTAGCCAAGGGTGCCCGGGACGGACGAACCTACCCTGTCCATCTTTGGTAAGTCTTGGCTACAATGCACTTGGCCTGAAGAAAACCCCACCTAGGGTGCAGTCTTGTAACTATAAGCCATATAGGCATAAAGGACAAGAGGCTGCGAAAACAACTGGTTGTTGGTAAATATGGATGGGAGGAGCTAGTCTTGTATGGCTGATGTGCCCTCCTTGAAGGGGCAACCAGGGGGAAGATAAGGGTGGCACCCTCCATTAGGGAGCTGATAAGTGTCTTAAGACCGCAATGTCATGGGGCTCTAAGATTGCAAGATCATTTAGGCCTGTCATATTGTCGCGTAAATTATACAGAGGCAAAAATCCAAAAGAGAAAAAAGTTAAGATGAGATCAAGGGGTTTTTACATGCAAATGTGAAGACGTCCTGCGATTTCATCGCAAGACGGCAATGTCATGAGGCTTTGTTTTCGCGAGAAAACTTATGCTTGTCATATTGTCGCAATACAATAAAGAAATGCAGATAAGACAAGATCAATGGGTCAATACATGAAAGTGTAAAGACGTCCTGCGATCTTGTCGTGGAAAGAATACTATGGAAAAGTAAGACCTTTAAGTAGGAAGGCATGATAAGACCATAAGATCGCAAAAATAATAACACGAGTATATCAAGGTTTGCGACAATATCGTAGAAATTATGAAATTCGCCAAAATATTCGTTTATTAACTTTCTCATATTGCAGATGAATAATAGAGGCAAGCATGGGAATGAATAGAATGGTAAAGATTATTATTCATCACCATATGAGAAATTTATATGGATATTAAAGTGCAGATAATTAGAAGGTGCAAACTATATTGACCAAGATATATTTGCAAAAAAGAGGATGTTCTTTCATTCATACAGATAAAGGGGCAAAGAAATTTACACATTAAATTGAAGAAAGTTGCAGCAAATTGAAGAAACTCGCGATTGATTACATAAAAGAAAGAAGTCAGACAGATACATTGTTTCATTTATCAACATTGTTATCTTTATCAGATTCTTCTTTTTCACCGGATTTCTCTTCTTCATTATCTTTGATGGGTTCTTCATCATCGCCAGAATTTGTTTCTTCGTCGTTATTTTCTTCTTCACTTTCGTCAAAATCTTCATCAGAGTCAGAGATACCAAGATCTGGAATTATTGATGGTATTGCCTTTACAAGATCAGGATACAAAGAATGAGGAATTCCATGGTCGTCAAAAACCTGCTTGGTGGTATCATTACGAGTAATGAGGAGGGTTCTATTAAAATTTGCAGAAGTAATCCCAAATTGATCTTTTAATCGCGAGTATTTATTGTTGCGAGCAGTAAGATCGTTCGCGAGTTGATGATTAATATCTTCTAATTCTCTCATCCTTACACGGCATCTGTCTTCAGAATCTGCGAGAATAAGGCACAGATAAGATATAAGTTATAAGAAAGAATAATAAAAGAAGTAAAAGGTTAATAGAATAGAGTGGTTAACAACCTTCTTTCTCAGAAACCAAGTCCCTAATTAAGGACGATTTATCAGCATGAAGACTAGCATCTATACCTAAATTATTCCTAGCATTATCAAGAACCTGTGCTGCCCAATAAAACTCATCATCACTAGTAATAAGAAGGCGAGAACGAACTTGAGTTTCTCTTGCAAGAAGATCTTTATTTTCGCAGAGGAGTTTATCTCTTTCCATTTGAACTTCGAGAAGAATTTTATGGAAATCTGCTAGAGTTTCGCTGCCATTTCTAATTGCTTGATCTTTCTCGTCAACAAGATCACTATTTCTACTTCTTAATCCATTGATCACTTCTTTTGATTCATGATAAAGACGCTTAAATTTATTAGATAATCCTAAAGTGTGTCTGTGTTCAATGGTTAGGAGATTAAACTTAAATTTAAGTTCCTCTATAGAGAGGGATTTAACTTGTTCGTCAGCAAAATTACTTAAGGAGTTATTAAGGCGAGCAAGAAGAGCATTATCATCTACAGGTTCTGGAAAGGTTTGAAGGAACGTAGCCTCGTCAGTTAGACCATAAACATCTGCAAAAATGATTGCTTGGATAAGCTATATAAAAGAAAAATAAAAAATCTAAAAGAAAGAGAAAGTAAATCATACCATAAAGTTGTTTGTTGGCATTGTTAAGATCCAAAATCTTCTGTTTATCAACTTAAGCTTCAATTTCCAACAGTTTATTTTCTCGCGAAGCTCAGCAATTTCGGCCTCTAGTTTTTCTTTACCTTGGCGAAGGGGAACAACCTTTTTCTTAAATGAAGCACATTTATTATCTAAATCAGCAGCAGTAGCAAAAGAAGCTCTCCCAACCTGCAACAGAGTTTTATAAGTACAAAAAATTCGACGAGAAAAATCTGGCGAATTAAGAAACAATTAAGAAAACATACCAGGATACCAAGTGCATTTAAGAAGCTTGGAGTTATAGTTCCAAAAATTCCACGAAGAGAATTATTATCAGATAAGATTGGAGCATCGCACACTTTGACGAGCGCTTGAGCTAGCCTATTAAGAGTCTCATCGCCATACTCATTCGCAGTTCCACGAGAAGAATCGCCAAAAAGCATAGACAGTTGGGTCATGGAAGAATCAGAGGAAGAATAATTTTTCACAGAAGGAACTTCTCTAATATCGTAAAATTCTTCGATAAATTCATCATTAGATTTATTACTAACGATTGAATCCAATTGGGTATGTTGAGAAGAAGAATGCTGAGTTTTATTTTTCTTCAAAGGAGGCTCGCTGGATTCTTTATCACGAGGGGCGTCTTCCTTCACTTTAAGCAGTAGATTTCCCTTTACGATTATTTGAAGGTTTCTCCTTAGGTTTTGGCTCTAAAGGTGGTAATTCATCAATTACCTACAAACACAGATAAAGATAAGAAATAGGGGCAACAATATATTGTTAATTAATAAAGGAATATTTCTTACTTCATCTGTGAAAGATCTAAGAGCTAGAAGAGTATTGGGTTTCCTATATTTCTGGTAATTAAGCTTCATTTTGGCAACCTGCAAGATAATGGAAAAGTTAGCGAGAGTGTGAAGGAATAAATAATAATAACATAAGAAGATGAGAGAATATACATCGGAAGACCTATCAGGCCAGTTGAAAGTCCATGGTTCATAGTGAGAGAGATTCGCAGGAAGTTGGAGAGAACCGGATATATAAGGACCTTTAAGGCATAAGGGAAAAATAAACCATTTATCGTCATTAGAATGACGATGTCCATCATTTGTATTGGTATGAAAATCAATATCTTGCATAAGAGCATCTTCACCAGTGACCATCTTCTTATGCAAACGGACACCCCAACATGTACTATCCCTTATCATGGGAAGTAATTGGTAATTTCGAAAGAAGTTATCTACAGTATACTTCGCAGGGATAATCGGAATATGTTTATATTTAAGACTTTTATGTTCTTCGGAATATTGGGATCCTTTGCCAGCACCACGAGAGGCATATTCCAGTAATAATCTAATACAATCCCCGCCAAGTTGATATACCGCTCGTGAAAATCTCTTATCAGAAATTATTTGGTAAAAAAGTGGAAGTTCAGGGTTGTAGAGAGGAAGTGGAAGACCAGCTTCAAGTTGGCCTAACGAAATTATAATTTTTTCACGAGAACACTGGAAGTTAGAAAATAATTCAAGAGAAAGAACAGATTTGGGACTTTGATCGGGGATTAAAGATAAGTCAAATCCATGATTTTTAAGTTTTTCTTGCATCAAATTGAAAGCAATAAGATTTTTAGCACCAGCAGAAACCATTTTGAGAGAATGGTAATGAAAGGAGATTGAAAAAATGGCGAAACATATTAGATGCGCGATTTGCGGGAAAGCAATGAAATTTGCAGAGAAGAAGAAAGAAAGAGAATGAGAAGAAAGAAAAAGAGAAGAATGAGAGAAGGTATTTATAGCAGAAGAAGTTTCTCGAGAAAATAAAATAGTTAATACAACGAAAGGACGTGAGTGGTCAAAATATAGCGGTTTAAGATGACGTGTCGAAAAATATATGGGTGATAAAATTATATGGAGACAGCTGGTGAAAGGTTTAGAGACATGTCAGAATAAAGACGGAGGTGAAAAGATAAGAGATTACGGCAATTTATTCTCACGATCTTCTATTCTTCGCAGAAAAGACATGAGAAGAGGCAAGATGTAGTACCAGAATATCGCCATAACGATATTCTTGTGGTAAGAACAACGCTTTCACGAGAAGGTCAAATATTCCTGTAAGTATAAATGACATTGTTCACGAGAGTGACGTAAGGATTCTTCAGCAAAATTTGGCGAGCGTCACAGGGAAACTTCATAATAACTGACGATTGAAGAGACATGTTATAAGAGTGTTGTTTCACGAGGATTACAAAAGTTGGCGAAGATTAATATTGCAAATACTACGATGAGATCGCAGAATATATCCGAAAGAATGGGAAAACTTAGCTATCACCCACTATGTAATTTCCTATATAAAGGGTTCAAATAAGTCCAGAAAGGATGATGTATTTTTTAGAGTTGAGAAAATCTTAAGGAGAGAGAAACTCCAGAAAAGAAAGTTGTAATTCTGAGTTTGAATATTTTCTGTAAACATTTCTGAGATCCAAATAATAAAAGTGTCGTTTAATTCTTTAATCTTCAACTAGTTTCACTTAGATTTTTATAGGATCTTAATAGGGGTGTAGTGTGGGAAATCTTGCTACTACATCCACTCTTCTAACGGCTCTTTCTTTGCGATGTTGTATATGTCGTTTCCTTCAAAATCCCGTTTATGAACCCTTTGTAACATATTATCATGAAAGTTTTGTATATTCTTCGCAGAGTGAATGATGGAGTTGCAGTTTAACTTCTGTGTTCCTCTGTTGATTTCGATTCTGTATACTTTTGATTTCTTTTGATCACCTCTGGGAGGTGGTGGTGGGGGTATGGGTCCCGAATTTGCCAAGAAATGCTTGAGTTTTCCCCTTTCAATTAGGCGAAGTATTATTCGTCGGATGTTTCTGCAATATTCTGTGCGGTGTCCATGGAAACAATGATACTTGCAAAAGTCATTATTTCTCACACTTGACAAGGGCTCCACCCCAAAATTTCCCGGGGGTGGAATTTCTTCCGTCAGGACAATTGATTCCCATATCTTCTCGATAGTGGTGTTGAGCTCGGGCAAAACTACGTCCTCGAACTGCGGTTTCTTTATCCCATATTGCTGCCCCAGTAGGTATCTTCGTGAGTTCCTAGGATTATCATCTCGGAACCCTTCGTAATTCCGAGGTCTAGGATCGATATACCTCGGATGTTGATCTATCCATTCTTGGTCTCCACTGGATACTGCTACCAGCTTCGCGGGTATTGTTGCCAATGGTTCTGCGTTCTCATATTTCATGTCTCCTTACATCACATTTGTTATTCTGGGCAGCAGACGCGAGTTTCCTTCCTTGGACTGAATTGGGGCTGCTTCAATTGCCTCCCTTTGTTTCTCTTCCAACGCCACATACTCCTCCTGATATTCTCGGAGTTCACTCATTGATATTGTGTTACGAATTACGAAGAGCTGTGTGTGGAAGAGGTCGGTTGGTATTAATGCGTTAATGAAGGCCAGGATGAAATTTCTCTCATCTACCCTTCCCGCGAGTTCACTGCATACGGTTCTCCATCTCGTAATTAGACTTCGCAAGTTTTATCCTGGCTTTCTTCGCAAGTTGAACATGGTTTCTATTCCTGGCCTTAACATGTTATTGATTATGTAAGTTGTCAGGAATACTCTCTGCAAATCTTTAAACGACGAGATTGAACCTTCTGCTAACCCTTCGAACCACTTTGAGGATTCCCTAGTTAAGCTAGCTGGGAAATATTGGCCCAGTACTGTTTCATACCTCGCCCACTGCATTAATGAAAGAGTGTACTATTTTAGGTGTTGCACTGCATTCCCTGTTCCGTCGAATATGCTTCCGAAGGTAGGCAATGAACACCTTCCTGGGATTCTTCCCTCTAGTACTTCGTGCGAGAATGGTTATTTGTCAGTTTCCACGATTGCCTCAGCCAACTGTAACCTTCCTCCCCTTCGTGGATTATTGAGTAATGCTTTCATTTCCTGTATTTCGTTCAGTACTGTCTGATTAACTTCGTCCCTTCCTTCTTCTCTCCTTTGTTTTCTCCTCCTATTACTTCGCTCACCATCACCTTCTCTTCTTTCTTCCTCTTGTCCCCTTCTCTCTGCTCGGTATCTCTCTTCTTCCTCTGCATACTTCCTTGCTTCCTCCTGCCACTGTTGTTCTCTGTATCTTTGCTCTTCCCGAGATCTTTCCTCCTTACGGATTCTCTCAATTTCTCTTCGCCTTTCTTCTTCCCGAAGTCTCTCCTCCTCCCGAGTTCTTTCTTCCTCAAATCGCCGTCCTTGGTCTTCCCATCTTGTTTCCTCCAAGGCTCTCCTCAGCAACCTTTCTTCACTGCTTTCTCTTCGACGTCTCCTTCTCCGTTCTCCTATTTCTCCTTCCTGTTCATCCTGAGGCACTTCCCCTCCTTGGTTCACGTTTTCTCCCATACCAGTTTCACCTCGTGCATCTCGAGCAGTCCGTTCTTCATCAAGTTGGTTGTTTCGCTGTACCAAGATCGCGTTTTTCCTCATGAGTATGGTTCTTTGCTCCATTAGAGCTCTCTACCTTTCCCTTTCTAAGCGTAGCACCTCTCTGATCTGCTCCACTGTCATATTTTCTTCACCGGCAGTTTCCCCTCCGTTCTCTTGCAGAGGTTCTTCTTCCACCTCCGTTTCAGCGTTAACGGTATGGATCGATCCTTCCAGGTAACGTTCGTCCTCTTCCTGTTGGATCTCACCCTGCCTTCTTCCTCTGCTTGATGTTTCACCTATTTCCATCCCGCCTCCTCTTCCTTCTAGACGCAAGCTTCTCCTTGATGCGATGAGATGCCGTGCTCGTTCCGGTACTCTTGCCATGGACAACCTGTTAAACTTTCTTTCTCCGATTTACCAGTTTTTGACCAGATCTGGCTTTCTTTCCTTCCGGTCAGCAGGTTTCAGATATACCTTTCCTCTTTTAGCACTATCAGGCTTCCTTGACCACTATTCTTGAGTTCTTGCAAAGTAACAACCCACTTAGTGATTTGTGTGATAAAATATTTCCCAAACAATCTCAAGTGAGACTAAAATATCAACATGAGATCCCTGTTTCTCGGCGCCAAAATGTAACTACAGAAAATCCATAGTTACACCCATCCTCGAATTAGATAAATACAAAGTTGAATAATAACGAGTTTATACACAAATCTTATTCTCTTTTATTAAAATCCTTAATACCTTAGGTTACAAGTCGCTCAAGAACACTCTAGATCTAGACTGCTCTCTTACAAAAGTCCTCTCCCTCTCTCTCCAATAATGTCCCAACCCATTATCAGGAGGCTAAGTCTCCCCTTTTATAGGGCAAAACTACATAATGGAACACAACTCGATTTATCTCGGACTGACGCTTTTATCTCGCTCTGAACAACTTTTATGCTTACTTTTTGCCTTAAAGATCGGTTCATGTCGGGGACAGCTGTCCCTTTTCTTGCATAACAATCCTCACTTCGAGTTATTACTTCGGGAAACCTCATTATTTCTTGGACAACAAGTCATACCTCGCGCAATCGACTTCGTGCCCCTTCCCTTTTCTTGTGCAGCAATACATACTTCATTAAATGTCTTCTCAAGCAAGTTATGTTAACCTCGCCAGATGTTTTTCCGAGCAAGTTAGATCTACTTCGCTAGATATCTTTCCGAGCAATGTAGATCTACTTCGCTAGATATCTTTCCGAGCAATGTAGCTCTACTTCGCTAGATATCCTTCCGAATAAGTTAGTTCTCCTTTGCGGATGGGACCTCGTTAAGGAAAATCTGTCAGTTGATTATAATAGTCACTTACACTCTTTCGGAAGTGGTGAATAATATCTTTCTCGAAGATTCTTCTCATTATCTCGCCCAATATTCCTCGGACACGTGGCGGAGTGATTTTATGTACCTACAGATCTCGCCATCATCATGAGTTACTCCAGCCAACAAACACCATGCTATCGACCTTAAATCCAACAACACCAGCTCGTTGTCTCACTGCCATCTTTTATAACTAGTTAATCCATGCTGACTTCGGTAAACTTCAACACCACCAGTTGATCTTCCCCCATGTATTTTATTCTTGTATCGCAACTGCAAAACTCTCACACGGCTGAGCTCGGTAATGACCATGATATTGAATTTAGACCTAAAGAAAATGTCCCCTGATAACAAGAGAGACTTTTCCATGAATACGTGAAAAAGAGACGTGGTGGAGATCAGGACATCACACTTAAGTTCCTTGTGGAATCCACCACGTGCTGGAGGAAAACAAAGACCATTATCCATCCAATTTTCACCACTGCCTGGCCGTGACACACTTTAGTTGGTGCGCCTAATGTAACAGATTGAAACAGCTGCCCATAGTTTACTCCTCTTCGTTATGGTGCCACCAATAGTAACATTAGTTGTTTTAGCAGCGGCCACCATTAAGCTTCCATTTTAGATGTTTATGGCACTGGGATCGAATAGGTTTGTACTTTCTATAAAAGCACTAAAACAGTATTGTTATCCAAAATATAGCACTTACGTGCTTATCAACACCCCCACACTTATATTTTGCTAGTCCTCGAGCAAAACAAAAGAAGACCCGCTACATAGCTGGTCATATAATAAGAGAGAGTTAGACCGGTTACATAGATGGTCATGAAAAATGCCATGCACATGACCCGCGAAACAATGTTTTTTTTTAAGACCCGCTACACAGATGGTCATAAATTGCAAGAAAATTCCTGAAATAGAAAAGTAAAAAGTTAACCACTCCCCCACACTTAAACATTACATTGTCTCAATGTAATTGAGTCATCCAACGTAAAAATTAAGATGGAAAATTCATGATATGTGAAAATAAAAAAATAAAAATAAAACAATATAACAGAATTACCTACTGAAAATATACAAATAAGACTCACCATATATCAACAACCTAAATATTTGGGGATCAACCCAGAGCACAATATATACAATTAATGACAATATCACACTCTCGTTGTAGCAACGTAAAGATATAGAGACAATCAAAAGGAAAGAACCACCCTCAAACCTAGTTTTTGCAAAGGATATATCGTCAGTAAAAAGAATTACCGACTCAAGTGGTTCACCGGGGATGGGAATTGAAACGATCTGAGAGTTATCCACATGCAAAGAGGAATCACGAGATCCAAAATAATCTAGTAATACTGGAGAAGCACGCAGTTCTAATCCAAAATTAGGAATCTTCTGAAAAGTTGTGCTAACAATTCTAGGTATATTAACTTCTCCACTGGGTTTGTGACCCTGTACTAAATCATTATCATAATCATCATCAACCAAGGAATCAATAGGAATATCACAATAAAGATGATTAAAAGAAACCTTATAGATAGAGTGTAATGTCTCTAAGTCGTTAGACTTAACAACAGTTTCCTCTGAATTAACACATTCTTCATAAGCATCATTGTTATAGCACTGATATGTCACACTGTCTAAAATAATGGTGTCCTCAATCCTAAACTCATCCTTTTGAATAGGCGAGTGATCAATAACACGATCAGGAGTTGGACTAAATACACCATCTTCACTTGGTATGACAATGTCTCTATTCCTATGATCACAACTATCAAGTTCATCATCATTCTCCATATACATTGATTCATTAGTTAAAGCGGTTTCATCATAAATATCATGAGTATTAGAAAAATTAGAACTTGTCTCCTCGATAAGACCAAAATCTTTTACCGACTGCTTTAGTTGAGCAATCGATAAATCAAATTGTTCAGCAAGTTGAGTAATATGAGCATGGGTTTTACTCAGCTCAGCAAAAAATAACTCATTAGCTTTGGTCTGTTTAATAATGTCAATATTGAGGCGTTCTAGCAAAGATAGTTGTGATGCATATGGGTCACAGTAAGGTTGATCACCTCTCTCATATTGTGGCTCATAACCAGGATAAGGTTGGTAATGATCATAACCTTCACAAGGTCCGGAATAATCATACCTATGAGAATAATTCCAATCATTATTTACACACTCGGCAGGTTCTTGATAATGAGAAGGTGCATATGCATACTCCTCAGGTGAAATATCAAATGACTCTTCTGTCTCAGCTCTTTTGGTAATATTCGAAAAAGCTATAAAAGAAGTCAAGTCACTGTAAACCATTATACAAAGTAAAATTTTCCCAATAAATCACCTTGCAAAATCTTTGTGAGAATATTAAGTACTTACTTTAGGCCTGTTGTTGACTCCAATCGCCGTTCTTCAGACTAAGGTACCTAAGAAAAATAAAAAAAATCTACGTAAAAAGAACTAAAAGAAAATATAAAAATAAAAGAAAAATAAGTTATGTACAGAAAATAAAAAAATAAAAATTTACAAAATACCAATTACAATATTCCACAACCGCTCCCCGGCAACGGCGCCAAAACATTGATAGACTTTCGGGATTGCCTATTTATAATAACCGCAATCGCACGGTGTCTAACTAGTAGACAGAGGCAAGTACGGGTCGAACCCACAAGGAGCGGTGGAAATACCGTAACCAATAATTCAGATAAAACTAACACAAAACAATATTTTTGGATTTTAGAAGTAAAAATGAAATAATAAAATAAAACTAATAAATGAACGTGCAGTGAGAGAGCCGGTAACTAGGGTCTACAATGTCCACCATTATTTCTGTTTGATACCGAAAATGATTCATAATTCTAAATACGAGTATATATCTTTGTTCTATTGAAACAACTATTATCTGTATATTTTCTCTAATATACCTTGCATCTCCTAAGTATAACCCATCAAAGTCTCGCAAGCATGGCCTATCAAATTTTAATGGCAAGCAAATTATTGAAACTATGTATCTATAGATTTGTGATTATTATTTTGCGTCGTCTAAGCTTAACTGATGCGTGTCGTAACCACAACAAATTATTCAAAATATTTCCCACTAATTAAATAATAATATAGCGGCAGTAAGAGATCGTTCCCACGAAGAGCTGTGTAATTTATATGTTATTTAGTTAAGCAAAATAATAAAATACAGGGGGGATTGGTTTAAAGTAAAATAAAAAGAATAACAAATAAAAGAAAGAGATGATCAAGGAATCCTCCGCCGTTACCAAGCGATAACTGGATTAGTGTACTTATCTATCTTCGTTAGAACCATTCATCACCAACCGTAGAATAGCATCTAGATCAGTGTTATCCTCAAAACTCCTTCTATCACTGGATACAGATGTTCTAGACTACCATATTCTATTCAACGAACCACCAAGTAGTAGATCACTCAAGGTGTAATCCAATCGAATGCTTTAGGCTTTGTGAATTAGGTTGATCCCAGTAGTTAAACTCTTAGATCAAGGTTCACTTTCTGATGTTACCTTTACTCGCAATTTCTCCACCAAATCCCTCTGCAAGGTCTCGCGATTTCTACTTGTGTAGAGAGTTAATTGACGATTACTTATCTCATAACTTCTACTAGCGATAGAATAATTAATAGATCAATCTAGTATGCATCCCAAATCAATCTAAGAATTACTCATAAACTCTAGATATAGTAAAGATAAACGATAATGATAAAAACTCCGAATAGATTTAATAAAGCTTCACGCTAGCACATTGAATTCATCCTTAATCAATGAAAATTAGTTACACATGAGTTTACTAAAACCCATAAAAATATATATGAAATATGAGAAGAAAATATGTTACAAAATACCAAGGTTTCCCCCTAAGGGGTAAACCCTAATTCCTTGCTCCTAGATTCTTCTCTTATTGTGATGTAGAACACCTCTTTTCTCTTTCAGGAATTCTGTCGAACAGGTTGTGTGCATGAACTCGGGTTAGGGAGATGCCTTCTGTTGATGTTTTTAACCTCTATTTATAGGCTTTTGTAACTGATATTTCGAATTTGATAATAACCAACCTCTCCTTAGCCGACTTAAACACTAAAACGCGTTTCAATCCTCTCCATCCATCACTAAAATCAACGGCAATAGCACCTCTTGGTAGCTGTTTTCTAGCTTCTGAAACTTATCAAAATCCCTTGTCCAGCTGAATTCTCTCGCAAGTCTTCAAAGTTAACAGCGAACCAAGTCTCTTGACCGTCATAAACTCTTAACATAACCTCTCAATCTCCTCCGTTCAGTTATCAAGATCAATGGCAGTAAGTTCTTTATCTTGGCTGTTTTATCGTCGTGAACTATGCCCAAAACCAAACCAACTCGAGCTTGCTTCCCTAATCCTTCTCAAATTCGAATACTCATTCGTCTCGAACTAATGACTACCACTTGGGCTTATTTCGGCACAGAACCAAAACTGAACTCGAGCTTCCATTAACAACCACTATCGAACCATCACCATGCAAAGCTAAACGAGATAAGCTCGTTGTTCTTGCTCGGACCCACCAGCTCTTTATCGTCACTGCCACTGCTAAACCTTCCCCTCGAGTTCAAATTCTCCAGCCATCTCGATAATCTACATCACAACTCCCTTTATCATCTCCGAGCAACCAATCATCATCACCCACTCACCAGTGACAACCACATACTCAAATTCTCCAACTCCTGCAACAACAATCTTCATCCAGAGCCACGTTCTATAAGGATTCCAACCAACATACCTCCAAAGAACACAACACCATCATCCATCAACTCGAACTGTCTCCTTCATCACTTCATCTATAACACTGCAGCGTTCATTGATATTCCATACTCCTTCATTCTCAGCAGCAACTACCCGTTCTTCTCAGCTCCTTCTGAACTCGTCGGACTTGCAGTGGGTTGATGTTGGAGGTGGTGCCCTGATATAATAATCAGATGCCTTTAGTACTATTTGAATTATGATTTCCCCCCAGTAAATGACTCGACTGCCTTTAGCAGCTCCTAAGAAATAGTCTGCCCCTTAACAGAGTGACTCCCCCTTAACTGACCCTGGGGTGCCAATAGCTCTTGTCCTAGAAAATGACCATTTTGCCCTTTTTATCTTCCAAGTTCTTGTTTTACTCGTAACTTCTTCATACGAACTCGGAATGACTTCTTTATTTCGCCATTGACTTCATCTTCTCGTCGTCCACAAAATAAAAAGTAGAAATCTTGTACTTGAACGAGTTCCAATTGGTCTTTGGCCCTTATCCACTTGTAGCTAGCCTATTTTATTGCACAATTAAGTGTTATTTCACTTCTTTTGGATGATTCATCTAATAAAACACAAATAAGAGAAAACAAGAGTAATATACAATAATTTGTAAGAAAACCAACAAATACTAGCATGAAATTGACACCAAATATATGTGAAATGTGCACTTATCAATAACCCATCAAATGATTGAACCTAAGCATGGATTATAAAATACTATAACAAATAAAATTGCAAAACTAGATATTTAAGCACTTGAGCTATTGTTTCGTACAAAGCCGATAAAGCAACAACAATTATTCTTCATAAAATCAATAAAGCGTAAATAATAATTATTCGAATCAATTCATAGTTGCCTAAAACCAAATATTATCAATTTAATTATGGTTTATTGCTAGAAATGGTTTCCAGGGAAGGACCCTAGCTACAAAGATTTAGCTACATATGATTATGGGTTTCTTAAAACCCATAAAAAATGATAACTAAGGTGGAAAGATTAAACCAATATCCGCTTCGCCGTCTCTTGTTCTTGTGCTCTAAAAATGGTCGTCACTTCTTCTTCTTTCTCCTATTGCGGCTCCTCTAGCCTCCGTTATCGGCCTCCTCACTCATTCTGTATCTCAATGTATATAACTCACTTAATTCTCCTAGGTTGAATACCAGCCACGGATACAACCCAGTACAGGCCCAAATAATAGCTGCTCCATAGGGTTTCAAAGTCCGGCCACAACACCACTCTCCGTTCTGACCGGTTGAGTCTTGGCTACAGCTCCTTCTCTAGTTTCTTCATCTGAGCGTCACTTTTCCTGTATAAGAAGAACTTACAGCATCATCTCCATTGAATCCTCCTTGAATGACGTCTCCATCATCATCAAGTAGCACTCAACAACACTCATCCATTCATCCTGTGAACACGTAAATTACGACGGTATGTACGTGTCCACAAACAATGTTCGCACATAGTGAAATCCGTAGATATGATATAACGTGCGGAATGTAAGGTGCGTAATATAAATGCGGAATATAAAGTGCATAATGTGACTGCGGAATATAAAGTGCAGAATGTAAATGAGACGAATAATTACGTGGTTCAGCACTGAGGCCTACATCCACGGGGTAAAAGAGGGGTTTTATTATATGTAAATTGGTTACAGGTATAGTCAAATGACTTTGGGTGAACTAACTTAGGCTGCGGGATTATGGGATGACTTACTCTTCCTAATTCTCTCTCTTTTTCCTTTTCGAATCGACCTGCCTTCCTCTCTTAGTGAGGAGGGGTATTTATATGGGTTTCGTCGTGGGGTCCACTGATAGAGCCGTTGTAACCTTATCATCTTGTGCTTTGTTCCGATACGCAGAGTCTTCGGTTCCTACGAGGCCCCCTTCGTGTCTTCGTTATTACCGCAGAGGCATGATCGCCTGTTCCATTGGTTAGTTGACACGTGTGCTTCCCCAAGTGTTTAATGCGGGTGGTTGGGTCCAGCGCATGTGTCAGACCACGGTCTCCTGTCCTTGTCTTGTCCGTGTCAGTCAGTCGAGCCCTGTCCGTTGATCTAAGATTTCTCTCGAGATGGGATAAAGCAAATCCGAGGGTGTATTGGGTCCAATGCAGGGGTGCTTTACTTCGGTGCTCCTTTATTTGTGGCCGTTGGATCTGCGATGTGAGGGTCCTAAACTGCCGGCACACGCTTCTTGGCTATATCCATGTGGCATCGTCTTTTGATGCCGCGCGTCACATGCTCTCCATGTGCTTACCCGAGGACACGTGGCGAGTGGTGGAAATATGTACTTACAATTTGCCCCTTTTCTTCTGACTTGGGGCATCAATTGAAGTGATAGGAAAACCGTCACATTCCACACTCGCCCAATAACTTCCCCTTGATTTTAGGGTGCGTTTTCAATTACGCAATAACTTCTTGCAATAACTTCCCCTTGGGAGAAGGGACAGTTTCGAGTTTCTTGGGTGTTTATAAGGGGGGAGAGAATGTGAAATAAATTTCATTCTCTGTTGGTTCTTCATTCTTTTCTTCTTTGCTTTTTCATTCTTCCATTTTGTTTGGACTCCATTAACTGCTGCTGCTACTGTTTCCTGCTGCTATTTTTTCTTGAATACGACCTGTCCTTGATTCCGTGTGTTTGCTCGTTGTTGCTCGTTCTTCTGAAACTCTTGGTACAGGTAAGGTTTTAACTTTTGGTCTTGTTTCTTACTAACCGTTCATCTTCTGCTGCTGTTTTGTTATCCTTGTGATGAAAACGCATATACAAAGTATATTTATCACAAGGGTTACAAGTTCATAGTAGCAGAGCTTTTTCCCTGTGTCATAAATCATCTAGGGTTTTTGTTCTGTTTTTTCCTTTGAGATTGTTTTTTAGAAAGTTCAGCTTTTTGATCTTCACTTGAGATTCTGCGGGATTCACAACTTGTTTGTATATTCGTAGGTATGGCCGATCGTCCGTGGGTTCCTTATAAGACTCCGCCATCTAGTCCTCCTAGATCTCCTCCGCGTAGAGACCCGGATGTATCTCCTCCAGGAGGATCTAGGGCTTCGCACGTGGATCTTCGTTCTCAGAGGGTTTCGTCCTCTTCTGGTCATAGACATTCTTCTAGGAGGGGAGATCCTTCGCGGGATCCCCCTGGTTTTAGATGCACTGCTACCCGCGCTTCTTCCCGTCCGCGCGATGATCCTAGAGACCCGCAGGGTGCTCCTCATAACGAAGCTTTGGTTGCTCATCCCCTTCGCTCTTCGGTTCCTCCGGCGCTTCAACAAAGTCTTCTTCCCCTTCCTCCGGCGATCCCTTCCAGAGGAAAATCTGTCAGGGGTGGTGCTTCGAAGGTCGAGCCATCTAAGAATGTGCCTTTGAAAAGGAAAGCCCTGGATACGAACCCTTCAAAAGACTCCGCGCAGGATTCTCTTGATGAGGAAGGCGCTGCGTTGGTTATTCGAAGCGTCCCGGTTGGTAAGAAAAAAGTTACCTTCAAACACATTGATCTGGAAGTGTTTAAGGAAAAGCATGAACTTCAATCTTTTGATGTTCGCTTTTATGCCCCTGATGATGACATTACTTACGATCTCATCTCGGGGTATCAGTTCGATGAGTTTCATCTGTTGACCACCGTGGGGGCCTTTGAAGCGGGTCTTATGCTCCCTTTATACAAGTCAGGTGATTCTTTTTATTACGATGCGTTGACCAGTCATGAAGGTTCCTCGACAAATACCCATAGTCGTTTTGTATCACAGTTAACTGGGAATTATCTCCGCGCCCTGAAGGAGTGCTATCTTCGCAGCAAGGGAGAAACGATGATGACCTGCTATACCCCCAATCCTGCTGAGAGGGAATGGTATACCCCTCAGAATTTCAATAGTTCTTTCGGGGATTATGTCAACAGTAGGAACCGTAAGCCGTGGAGTGTGAGTCTTCGTAATATTACTACTTCCCGTGGCGAGGTTCGTCTTTTGAGTGAGGTTAGCGATGCCAAGCTGAAGTATGTTCCTGGTACTGAAGGGTCTGCTAATAAGAATCTTTTTCCTTCTCGTGAGAGGATCAAGCGCGACCATGACTATGAGTGGAATGCTACTGTTATCGAGGTTGTTGGTCCGTGGGCTTGGGGTTGGATTCCTGGTCCCGAGGGATGGCGTTCTACTGCTGATAGCGTTCCTCGTGAGGTTCCCCCTCTTCGTTATGGAAATTACTGCCCTTGGAAATTGAACTTCGAAGGTATGAATTTTCCATATGACTTCGATATTGTTGATGCTGATGACGAGATTTCGGGTGTTGCCCCTTCCTCGAAGAGTACTGTTGCTGTGAAGGTGCGGATTCGTTACTCCTTTAGTTGCCCCTTTTTTCTTTGCTCAAAGGAAATCTTTGAGTCAAGGAAAGAACTTTGACTTGATTCCCTTATTACTCTGTAGGTGACGAAGAAAAGGAGGATCGGTCCCAAGCGCTCTTCTACCATTGTTGTTGATGAGGCAGAGGTCCAAGATGAGGTTACTAGTCCTGATAATGAGGACTTCGATGAAGATGAGGATGTGTCCGATGGGGAAGAACGTACTGAAACTTCTCCCCCTCTTCGTGAAGATGCCGTTGATGTTGATGGTACAAAGGGTACCCCCGGTGGTGATGAGGCTGAGGATACTACCGCTGATGGTGATGGTACGAGGGGTACCCCTGGTGGTCATGATGCTGAGGATACAAACGTTGATGGTGATGGTGATAAAACGCAGGGGCCCCATGGTGGTCATGATGCCGAGGATAATACTGTTGCTGGCGTTGGTGGTGGGGACCCAGTTTGCCAGGAATTATCCTTTGGCCGAGTCCACTCTGCGGGGCAGTCCTTTTATGTGAATGCTGTCATGGGTTTTGCTGATGATTTTTCCCTGCTTTCCCCAAGCGATGATTGGGACGTACTGGGTTTTCTGGTAAGGTGAAAGCTTCGGAGAAGACTTCCTTGCATGTTGATGCTTCGGAGAAGGTTCCTATTGTTGGGGAATCTTCTACTCGGTCCCCCAGATGATTTCCCACAGTTCTTGATGTTGGAGGGTGATGACGCTGTCCTTGCTTGGTTGAAGAATAAAAATTTGATGTTCGTCCCAAACCCTGCTCATGTTGTTGTTGTGGAGAAAGATTCCGACGCTTATACCCATAAGATGATGCAGTTATCTACTGAAGATCGAGTTGCGGAGGTGTGGGATAGGAATCTGAGGTCGCTGGAGGCTACCTTAGTGGTTGACCCTCCAGCCACCGTTGTTGACATGATGGCCATAGTTGATGGATATCAGTATGGTTACCCTCACCAGCGGATGTTGGAGGTACGTGGTGTTTTGTTTTATGTTTTGTGTATACTCCGCGGTATTCTGACATGGTGCCCTTCGTAGGTGATGAGGAGAAAATACTGCAATCATAACTTGTACCAGTTTTTCAAGGACAAGTTCCTTAAGTTAGAGGGTAATCTTCGTCACAGAGAGGAGGAGTTGTCTATGGCCGAGGGTGTGATCTCTGCCATAGATAAGGAGATAAGTGAGATAAAGAATCGTCTCAAGGGGAAAGAACATCTAGTCAACAAGGAAGAGAGGCTTCGTTTGGAGATTGATATGGTGCGTAGTGAGTTGGAGACTGTTCGAAAAGATGCTTCATGTTTTACAGGTTTGTCCCTTATTCTTTTTTGTATCATCGTTTTCTTTTTAGTAATTCCTGTTCTGTCTGAGTATCCCCACCCTATCTTCAGCGGGTGGAGTCCCCGAGTTGATATGGATTCGAAATGAGAGAAACCGGCAGAAGACCCGTATTTCCAAGCTAGTAGAACAACTTAAGAGTGAGGCCGAGAAATGGGATGCCAAGGCAGATATGCAAAAGGCATACCCAGATAGTTGATATGCAAAATAATTATAACGCGAATCGTCGTCTCTTTGATGGTACTTTTATGTGGACGCGCGATAATCTTCGCGAAGCCCGCGAGATTGCTTCGTCTTTGTTGGATAAGATGAATCTTCTGGAGGAAGAGCTACGGCAGGCTCGTTCCTCCCAGGATTCCGACATGCGGGGGTATATACAACGTTTTTCCAAAAAAAAGAGACGATGCTCGGGCCGAATCCTCTGACCTTGGAAAGGCCTTAGCCGCGTCTCGGGCTGACGTAGCTCGTCAAGATAAGTCCGAGAGAAATCTAGAAGTTAATATGTACAGACTTAATAAAGGAATGGATGAGCTGAATAACGAAGTCAATCATCTTTGTCATTTGGATTCAATGAAGCAGGTAGAGTTAGACGCTAGTAAATTTTCTCTTTCCACTCTTCAACAATATTATAAGAAAATATCCGACGAGTATGACTTTCTCGACGAGGCTCGAGATGCGGTTGTTAACGAATATGAAATAGCTTCGGCTAGAGTCGAAGGTATATATTTTCTTAGCCGGGTGTGATTTTAGTGCTTCATTGTCCTAACTCTTCGTTTTCTTTTTTAGAGCTCCAGGGACAGCTTCTCGCTGCAAATAAAAAGCTTGACAAGGCTCAATCTGATCTAGAGCAATCTCAGACTTCCTTGGTGCAACAGGAGGGACATGCCTTGTATTTCAAAGGCTTGGATACGTCCAACAAACAGGCAGCTGACTTGGCCTCTTTGGAAGTGAACCGTCTATCTACCCTGTTGTCCCAAGCCGAGATGCGTAACACCTCTATTACGTACAAGGCTCGTTGTCATATGGTCAAAGAGAAGAACAAGGTGCTGGCTAAGATAGAGCATGACCTCCTGACTGAGCATGGTATTGAAAAGTGTTATCCTCGTCGTCCTAAACCTTCGGCCCTGCCTGGCTCTTCGGGGCCTTTTTCCGGTGGGAGCGTACCTTCGCTGCAAAGGGAAAGCCCAACTGGTGGCACTGAGTCGTCTAAGTAGATTCTTCTGTCAGTTATAGAAAGTTGATCCTTGTTGATTATAGATTTTTTTTGCTGTGTCCGTCGAACTTCTTTTGTTTATTTTGTTTCCTTTTTGCTTATTTTGTTGAACTTGTAATCAACTTTTATGGAATGGATCATCGTTTGTTGGCTAGCTTTGTGAATATCTTGATACCTGTTACCCTGCTGGCTAACCCTTAGCAAGAGAATTCCCAGATGGTGGGGGTTGGTGCAGCGTTCTAGGATATGGGTTGTCACTATGTACATGTCCCCATTCCGTCGAACTGCTGACTTTTTTTTTGAGTGGGGTGCTGAAGGTATGTACCTTTGTAAGCATCTTGAGACGTGTGACCCCGCTGGCTAATCCTTTTCCAGAGGATTCCCAGACGGTGGTGGTTGGTACAGTGTTCTAGGATATGGGGTGTCGTTATGTACATGTCCCTCATTCCGTCAACCCGCTGACCTAGTGTTTGAGTGCGATGCCGAAGGTATGTACCTTCGTGAACATCTTGAGACTGTCCCCCACTAGATAATCCTTGATCAGAGGATTCCCAGACGGTGGGGGTCGATGCAGCGTTCTAGGATATGGGGTGTCGCTATGTACATGTCCCTCATTCCGTCGACCCGCTGACTTAAAATAGTTGGAGATTTCCTTCTGCTGGATTTATTCCCCTTGTATTATACCCTGAGATGATTGCTTTTCATAGATTCAAAAAAGTTTTTCATTGATTTATTGATGCATGTTGTTCCTCGTCCGGAGATAGAAACATATCGAAAAATCATCGTCTTCTTCTTCTGGTATTCTTTACGTAGTTGTAACGCTGCGATATAGTCTAAGGATGGTATGGTTTGAGATACTCGGCATTCCAAGGATGGCGGAGGACTTCCCCTTTTAGGTTGCGCAGGTAATAGGATCCGTTTCCTGTTATATCTTGTATGACAAAAGGCCCTCCCCATGTTGGTGCCAACTTGACCCACTTCTTTTCTCTTTGGTATTGTGGTATGGTTCTTAGCACATACTGTCCTTCTACGAAGTTCCTAAGTTTAACCTTTTTATTATATTCCCTTGCTAATTTTCTTTGGTAATTCTCCATTTTTTGTAGCGCTGCTTCTCTTCTTTCTTCGAGATCATCGAGCCTTTCCAGCATCATGTCTGTTGTGAGGTTCTTTTCCCATGCTTCTGTCTTTGTGGTTGGCATGATGATTTTCTTGGGGATGACAGCTTCGGCTCCATAGGTCATCAAAAAAGGGGATTCCCCTGTAGCTGACCTTCGGGTTGTTCGATATGCCCATAAGACATTATGCAGTTGTTCACACCATCGTCCTTTGTGCTCATCTAATTGTTTTTTGAGAATGAGAGCGAGGGTATTGTTTGTAGCCTCTGCTTGGCCATTGCTTTGAGGGTATATTGGTGTTGACTTGTTTTTTCTGATTTTGAAAGTATCAAATAGTAAGTCGATGTTTTTACCTTGTAATTGCTTACCATTGTTAGAGACAATTTCTGCTGGGATTCCAAACTGGCAGATTATGTTCTGAAAGATGAATGTGAAGACATCCGAGTCGCGGATTCTAGCCAAGGCTTTAACTTCTACCCATTTACTGAAATAGTCCGTGGCCAATATCAAAAATCTTCTTTTTCCTAATCCTCCGATCAGGGGTCCTACGATGTCTATGCTCCATCTTGAAAATGGCCAAGGATTATATACTGAGTTTAGCATTGTTGCTGGTGCGTGGATTCGTCTAGCGAACCGTTGACATTCTTCGCACCTTTTAGACATCCTTGCAGCGTCTCGTATCATTGTTGGCCAATAATACCCTTGTGTTTTTGCTTTGTCGGCCAGGGATCTCATCCCGCTGTGATTTCCCGCGTCTCCCCGATGGATATCTTTTAGCACTAGGTGGCCTTCGTATCGGGACAAGCATCGCAACAAAGGTCTGAGGAAAGATTTAGTGTATAAAATCTCTCCCCTCAAGTCGTACCTCCTTGCTTTTGATTGTATCTTCCTGGCCTGCTTTAGGTCTCTGGGTAATGTTCCTTCCTTGAGAAATTAGTGGATACCCAACCTCCAGTCTTCTTCTTTGCTGAAGTATTCGTCTTCATCCGCTCTTGTCATGATGTCATCATCTTGGAAATCGTCAGCGATGTATTCTCCCACATCATCCTCTGTCATTTCCCCCTCCGCGCTATGCTTTATGTTCGTAGTGCAGAGCTCTCGGGGAGGGATTGACGGCTCGTAAACCCTAGTGATTTTAATTGCTTATATATCTTTGTTTTTCAACATAGATGAGATGTATGCCAAAGCATCCGCGTGCCTGAGCTCCTTCCTGCTTAAGTGTCGGAATATAAAGTTTGGTATTTGATGTGCCAGTGTCTGGACTAAAGTCATGTACGCCGACAAGGTTTCGTCATACACATTATATTCCAGATCTATTTGCCTGATGACCAGTTGTGAGTCACTGGTCAAACGCACATTTGTTATACCCATTTTTATTATCAGACGCAGAGCATGTACAATGGCTTCGTATTCGACGATATTATTGGTGTGTTCTTTGAACTCTAGTCTGAACGCGTGGATGATTCGGTCCCCAGTGGGGGTAGTAATTACGATGCCAATGCCCGCTCTTTCTTTGTTCCTCGAGCCATCGACAAAGATTTCCCATTGTCTTGGGTTTGCCGGCTCGAGAAAATCGACGGGATCTTTTCTTACGCTGCCCTTGGGTAACCCTGTTGTGTTAAGCCCCTCAATAAGGATTTCTTCATCGTTGTCCAGTGGTAGGTCAGCCAAGAAATCTGCTAAGACTTGGGACTTCTGGGAATTCTGGAGCTCGTGTATGATATTGTACTGGTCGAGATGAGTATTCCATTTTGCGATTCTCCCTGCTTTTCCCACTCTTTTGAGGACAACCTCTAGCCGGGCTTTGCAGGGGACGCGGATGTAGTGCGTTAGGAAGTAGGTCCTCAGCTTCTGGGTGGCCCATACCAGCGCCAAGATGAGTTGCTCGATATTTGTGTAGTTCTTTTCCGCTGTATTGAGAGTTTTGCTGACGTAGTAGTTGGACTGCTCTATCTTCGTGTTAGTTTTGACCAACACCGCGCTGATTGCATTCTTCGTTGCTGCTATGTATAGGGCCAGAACCTCATTGGGGTCGGGTTTTTGTAAGATGGGTATTCCAGCAAGGTAGTCTTTGATTTCTTTGAATGCTTCCTCGCACTCTGCTGTCCATTCAAATTTGGTCCCTTTTTTAAGGATGTTAAAAAAGGGCTTGCATCTGTCTGAGGACCTGGATATGAATCTCCCTAGCGCTTCTAGGGAGCCGTTGAGCCTTTGGACTTCTTTCAAGTTCTTTGGAGAGGGAATTCCCGTAATGGCCTGAATTTTGGCAGGGTCTACTTCGATGCCTCGTTTTGTTACCAGATATCCGAGGAATTTCCCCGAAGTGACACCGAAGGTGCATTTTTCCGGGTTTACCTTCATGTTATGTTCTCTCATTGCCTGAAAGATATCTTTCAGATCTTGATGATGATCTTTTCGCAGCTTACTTTTGACCAGCATATCGTCCACATAGACCTCCAAAGTATTTCCAATCCATGGCTTAAAAATGGCATCAACCATTCTTTGGTACGTTTCTCATGCGTTTCGGAGTCCGAAGGGCATCCTTACGTAGCAGTAGAGGCCATGCGGGGTGTAGAATGTTGTATGCTATTTGTATTCTTCTGATAAGAACACATGGTTGTACCCGGAGTATCCATCCATAAATGACATCTCTTCGTATCCTTCGACCGCTTCGACCAGTTGATCGATGCTTGGTAAAGGGTATCTGTCCTTGGGGCATGCTTTGTTGAGGTTGGTGAAGTCGATGTATATTCTCACCCCGCCGTTCTTTTTAGGTACGATGACCATATTGGATATCCATGTTGGATACTTGGATTCTTTGATGAATCCGGATTCTAGTAGCTTACAAAGCTCCATTTCGACGGCTTTGTGATATTCTGAGGCAACATTTCGTACCTTCTGCCTGAAGGGTAGTGTGCCCTGCTTTATGCGGAGCTCATGATAGATAGTCTTAGGGTCGATCCCAGGTATGTCTCCTAGTTTCCATGCGAAGATGTCTGCATGCTCCGTAAGCAGATTTATTAAGGATGCCTCGCGCTCCTTGTCCATCAGTGTTCCTATCTTGATCATCCTCGGTTCTTCTTTAGTTCCTATGTTTATTTCTTTCACAGCTTCTACAGGCGTAAACTTGGGCTTTGATTCCCCTAGGAGAGGAACTTTCTTTGATTGCTATTTGACAGACTCCTCGCTTTCCTTTGTGGCTGGGGTACTTGCCTTCGTGTTCCCAGTCGTATGTCCCTTTGGAAGGCTTTTTCCGGAGATTTCTTCTAGGTAAGCATTGATGTTTTTTTCCTTTGCGTTCTCCTTGTTTCGGGATCTTCGTTTCTTTCTCTACTCATCTTATTTGTTGTTGAGCTTGTTTTGCAGATTTTGACACTCTCGTGCCAAGACTTGATCGCCTTTTATCTCCATTATCCCCTGGGGGGTTGGAAACCTAAGGTACTGGTGGTAGGTAGCGTCCACCCCTTTCAGTTTATGCACCCACCTTCGGCCAATTATAGCATTGTATGGTGAGGGTGCGTCCACCACGTTGAACCGGGTGTCGACCTTCATTGGTCCTGCATCAACTTGTAAGATAATGTCCCCTAAGGTCTTCGTAGCGGCTCCATTGAATCCGTAGATGGTGTATTACGAAGATAGCAGTTGTTCATCGTTGAGTTCCATTCGTTTGAATGTATCATAGAATAGAACATTGATGGAGCTTCCCCCATCGATGAGGATTTTCTTGATATTGCATCCTGCAATTGGTAGCATGAAAATAAGGGGATCGTTATGATCTTCCACGTCTTCCCCTACATCGTCCGTGTCGAAAGTCAGGGGCGCGTCCATCCAATGTTCGTGCTCGTCCACTTCTTCCCCGTCGAATTTATAAAGCTCACAGTAATCTTCGAATTTCTTCCTCAACCTCTTACCTATCTGAGCCGTTAGGGAAGGTCCCACAGACTCAGAACAGGAGATGTGTTAAGTGTGCGATTTCCTTCGGGCAGTTGGACTTGCTTGCTTCGTTTAGCTTTATCTTCCTCGCCCGTCTTCTGCACAAATTGTTGGAGGTCTCCTGCATCTACCAGCTTCTGAATCATCATCTTCAGATTCTTTCACTTCTCTTTCCAGTGTCCGTTGAAAAAATGATATTCACAGTATTCTTTAGCATGCTCTGATCTAGGGGTTGTTTCCCCTTAGACCACAACCACTCCAACTTCTCACGACCCTTGATTTCTCTAAGGATGCGAGAATAACTGGCATTCAACTTCATATAGACTTGATCTTCGAATTTTTTAATATCCCCTCGTCGATCATCTCTGCGTTCTCTTCTATCTTAGTTGGGTCTTTCACCTAAGTCGCCCCCATAGGTCTACTGGATTGTTCCGCAGAGTTGGTTCGTGGTGGACGCTGGGTCTGAGATTTGGGGTTCTCTCGTTGTATTTCTTCTAGTCTGGCATGCTTTTCTATGATCACTCGAAGATCTCCTTCGGTTTCAGTGACGATTCCGTGGATCTCGACAAACAGTGGGCTCATCCTGTCGAGCCCCCACTTGTAGCAGTTGACGCTGACCACGGGGTTTACGTTTCTGATGGCTTGGCAGGTCTTGTGCCACCTGTATGTGTATTCCCTAATTGTTTCCTTGTACTGGACTACCAGTGAGAAAAGCTTATCCATTCCGGTGATCACCATCTTGTTGTACATGTAAGTTGTCAAGAACTTCTCAGTAAGATGATCGTATGAGTTAATGGAATTTGGTGGCAACCATGAGAGCGCAGATCCCTTTAAAATTGAAGGTAAGTATCTGCACAGTATGGCCTCGTCATAATTCCATCGATCCATCATTCGATTATAATATTGAAGATGGGCGGCGGGCTCGCTAGATCCGTCGTAGAATTCGAATGCCGGAACTGAGCATTTATGCGGAATGAGAGCCTTGTCTAGGTGTTGTGTTAGGGGGTAGTGTTTGCTTCCTTCATTATCTGCTCCAATATTCCCCCCCTTGCTTAGTTTTCAGTAGTTTGATCTCCTCCATCATCTCGGCGCGGAGATCTTCCATTGCACGCTGGTGCTCTTCCTGGGCAGATGGTTGCTTGGTGTGCGGTGGATCGCTGTCAAAGTAGTCCGAGTCTTGAGGGTTGTAATCCGGTTCAGATCTTTTTATTCTTATCGTATCTCCTCATTTAAAAGGGTCTGGGTTGTTGGCCAGCACCATCCTGCGATCCTGGTTTGGCCTTGGTGCCATTGAGATGGCTTCGTCGCGCTGGACTCCCATGCTCCTACTACGGGTAGCTCTGAGTTGCTGATTTTCCTGTGCCAACAGAGCTACCGCCTCCGCGTATGTCTTTTGAGCTCTCCTCAACTCTTCTAATTCTACCCTCATCTGGGCAGATTGGTTTGACTCCTGATTAGGATCCTTTCCGGCAATTGCTATTCCGCGGCTATTGTTTGATCTTCGTCGATGATTTGAATCAGGGGCTCAGGTGGATCTGTCTGCGGGTGTAGCTGCTCCGCTGGCTTCTGGGCGTGTATGTTCGCTATTAGGAGCGGCTGGTTTACTTGGAGGGGTACATTCCGTTCATTGGTGAGAGGCATCCCATAGAGTGGCTGTTGTACTCCTAACTCTGCCACCCCTTCACGCGGTTCGCGGGGTCGGGTGGCAGCGGTCGCTCCTTTGGATGCCCTGGTCTTTGATGCTGCGGCTTTTGCAGCCGCGACCTTTAGGGCCTCCGCTGCAATAGCGGTTGCATCCAAAGGCCTCGAGCTTTCCGCTCCATTATGCGTTTTGTCTGCGGCTTTGAGCTTTTCGCCCATTTGCTTGATCCTAGTCATTACCGGTGTTGTCCGCGGTGTTTCTTTTAACGAGGCTTTCGTTTTTCCTGCATCTTTGTTATTTTCCATTTTTGATATTTTTCTGAAAAAGTTACCATGTACAAAAGAAAAGACTAGTTCATGGGGAACCCGTTAGTAGAGTCCCGGAAATCGGATTCCGGAGGTTTTAAGAGATTATCCGGTTATTGTTCCCCTTTTCACGGGTATCGGATCTCTTGATTCCTTCGGTTTGTGTCGCAAAATAAGACCATGAGAAGGTACATCTCGTAAAAGTAACGCGGACATGGCGGAAAGTATATTCGCGGAGGAGTTTATTTGTTTAAAATACTTTCGATGATCTAACCTACTGTAAAATACGCGGATATGTCCACATGCTTTATTTTCTAAAGATAAGAACTTGAAAACCATTTAGAAGATGTAGATCTACTGAAACATACGTGGATATGTCCACACGCTTGATTTTATAAAGATAAGAACTTGAAAACCATTTCGAAGATGTAGATCTACTAAAATATACGTGGATATTTCCACACGCTTGATTTTCTAAAGATAAGAACTTGAAAATCATTTCGAAGATGTAGATCTACTGAAATATACGTGGATATGTCCACACGCTTGATTTTCTAAAGATAAGAACTTTAAAACCATTTCGAAGATGTAGATCTACTGAAATATACGTGGATATGTTCACACGCTTGATTTTCTAAAGATAAGCACTTGAAAACCATTTCGAAGATGTAGATCTACTGAAATATACGTGGATATGTCCACACGCTTGATTTTCTAAAGATAAGAACTTGAAAATCATTTCGAAGATGTAGATCTACTGAAATATACGTGGATATGTCCACACACTTGATTTTCAAAAGATAAGAACTTGAAAACCATTTCGAAGATGTAGATCTACTGAAATATACGTGGATATGTCCACACGCTTGATTTTCTAAAGATAAGAACTTGAAAATCATTTCGAAGATGTAGATCTACTGAAATATACGTGGATATGTCCACACGCTTTATTTTCTAAAGATAAGAACTTGAAAACCATTTCGAAGAAGTAGATCTACTGAAATATACGTGGATATGTCCACACGCTTGATTTTCTAAAGATAAGAACTTGAAAACCATTTCGAAGATGTAGATCTACTGAAATATACGTGGATAAACCCAAATAAAATGCTCTAAGCACCGCTATTTTCAGAGAGCGACGCTCGGAACAGCCAGAGCGTTCAAATCACAGGATAAGATAAATATTTTACCGGGACAAAGTCCCTGTTTCTAGCACCATATTGTGAACACGTAAATTACGACGGTATGTACGTGTCCACAAACAATGTTCGCACATAGTGAAATCCGTATATATGATATAACGTGCGGAATGTAAGGTGCGTAATATAAATGCAGAATATAAAGTGCATAACGTAAGTGCGGAATATAGAGTGCAGAATGTAAATGAGACGAATAATTACGTGGTTCAGCATTGAGGCCTACATCCACGGGGTAAAAGAGGGGTTTTATTATATGTAAATTGGTTACAGGTATAGTCAAATAACTTTGGGTGAACTAACTTAGGCTGCGGGATTAGGGGATGACTTACTCTTCCTAATTCTCTCTCCTTTTCCTTTTCGAATCGACCTTCCTTCCTCTCTTAGTGAGGAGGGGTATTTATAGGGGTTTCGCCGTGGGGTCCACTGATGGAGCCATTGTAACCTCATCATCTTGTGCTTTGTTCCGATACGCAGAGTCTTCGGTTCCTACGAGGCCCCCTTCGTGTCTTCGTTATTACAGCAGAGGCATGATCGTCTGTTCAGTTGGTTGGTTGACACGTGTGCTGCCCTAGGTGTTTAATGCGGGTGGTTGGGTCCAGCGCACGCGTCATACCACGGTCTCCTGTCCTTGTCTTGTCTGTGTCAGTCAGTCGAGCCCTGTCCGTTGATCTAAGATTTCTCTTGAGATGGGATAAAGCAATCCGAGGGTGTATTGGGTCCAACGCAGGGGTGCTTTACTTCGGTGGTCCTTCATTTGTGGCCGTTGGATCTGCGAGGTGAGGGTCCTAATATGCCGGTACATGCTTCTTGGCTATATCCATGTGGCATCGTCTTTTAATGCCGCGCGTCACATGCTCTCCACGTGCTTACCCGAGAACACGTGGCGAGTGGTGGAAATATGTACTTACACATCCCTTCTTTGAACGACATCAAATGATCAGGTCTTGATTCTAATGCTCTAATGACACACAACTCAGTCCGTACATAGCTCATATCCTTCAACATACTCGAGGCTAACTATTGTTTGCTGCCAATTCTTTCTTCATCATATATATCAATACCTGCAACGGACCCATTTAAATTCTCGGCATCAAGGCCACTACCGGACCATCTGAACACCACCTACAACTCTCGATCAACCAACACATCCATTATCTGACCATCCAAGCAAGTTATTCAAACACACAGGACCTAACTTCGCAGTATAAAAATAAACTAGTACCCATTCTTCTCAAATAATCCCAGCTTCAGTTCGTTGTTGTTGAACTCCATCGGCATAAAGACAAAGAAAACATCACTTTCTCTTTGCTGGCCAGATCTTTTCGAATTCAGGCGAAGTGTAAATTCGGTCCTTCCAAAGTCATGCCACATCTCCAGCTTCATAGATTCTTTTCATATAGTCACCACCTCCGCTTGCAATAGCTCAATCGCACATATCCACTTCACTGACTCTGACTGCAGCCTTTAAAATCTCGTCATCACTTCAATAAATCGAACCCCACATGTTCATAGCAACACTTTCTGCAGCTGTTTCATTTATCAAAAATGCCATCAATTCAGCCGATTGCAACCTGTTTTAGAACCTAGCTTTGCCTCTGCTAGTGACTTATCGCTCGACACCAAGCCCGCAATAAAGAACTAGCCATTTTCCCAAGATGTCACCAACTGCAGACGTCATTTCTTCAGAACCAAGATACAAAGATCTCGCCATCATCACGAGTTACTCCAGCCAACAAACACCACGCCATCGACCTTAAATCCAACAACACCAACACGTTGTTTCACTGCCATCTTTTACAACTAGTTAATCCATGCTGACTTCGGTAAACTTCAACACCACCAGCTGATCTTCCCCCGTGTCTTTTCTTCTTGTCTCGCAGCTGCAAAACTCTCAAACGGCTGAGCTCAGTACTGACCATGATGTTGAATTGATACCTAAAGAAAATGTCCCCTGATAACAAGAGAGACTTTTCCATGAATACGTGAGAAAGAGACGTGGTGGAGATCAGGACATCACACTTAAGTTCCTTGTGGACTCCACCACGTGCTGGAGCAAAACAAAGACCATTCTCCATCCAATTTTCACCACTGCATGGCCGTGACACACTTTAGTTGGTGCGCCTAATATAACAGATTAAAACATCTGCCCATAGTTTACTCCTCTTCGTTCTGGTGCCACCAATTGTAACATTAGTTGTTTTAGCAGCGGCCACCATTAAGCTTCCATTTTAGATGTTTATTGCACTGGGATCAAATAGGTTTGTACTTTCTGCAAAAGCACTAAAACAATATTGTTATCCAAAATATCGAGACCTAGCTAATATAAAAATGGGTATAAAATATAGCACTTACGTGCTTATCAACATCTTAACACTAAGAGGAGATCGTGTTGTGGCAAGATGCCTGACAACATAATAGTGAATGTTGAGAAATTTGCACGCCTCAACACTAAGAAGGAGGATGTGTTGAGGCCGTGTACCTGGCAACAAAGTAGTGGGTTTTGAGGAATTTACACCTCTCAACACCAAGAGGGAGGATATGTTGAGGCCGTATGCCTGGCAACACAATAATGAGTGTTGAGGAATTTGCACGTCTCAAGAAGAAGAGTGGGATATGTTGAGACAGTGTGCCTGACAACACAGTAGTGAGTGTTTGCACGTCTCAACGCTAAGAGGAGGATGTATTGAGGCAGTATGCCTGACAACACAGTAGTGAGTGTTGAGGAATTTGCACGTCTCAACACGAAGAAGAGGATATGTTGAGGCAGTATGCTTGGTAACGCAGTAGTGAGTGTTAAGGAATTTGCACACCTCAACACTAAGAGGGAGGGTGTGTTGAGGCAGTATGCCCAGAAACACAGTAGTGGGTGTTGAGGGATTTGCACGTCTCAACACTAAGAATAAAACGTGTTGAAGTAGTATGCCTGACAACACAATAGTGGGTGTTGAGGAATTTCCACGTCTCAACACAAAGAGGTAGGATGTGTTAAGGCAGTATGCCTGGCAACACAGTAGTGAGTATTGAGGAATTTGCACATCTCTACACTAAGAGGAAATCGTGTTGAGGATGTGTTGAGGAAGTATGGCTGGCAACACAGTAGAAGGTGTTGATGAATTTGCACGTCTCGACACTAAGAAGAAATCGTGTTGAGGAAGTGTGCCTAGCAACACAGTAGTGGGTGTTAAGGAATTTGCACGTCTCAACACTAAGAGGAAAACGTGTTGAAGTAGTATACCTGGCAACACAATAGTGAGTGTTGAGGAATTTGCACGCCTCAACACTAAGAGGGAGGATGTGTTGAGGCAGTGTGCCTGGCAACATAGTAGTGGGTGTTGAGGAATTTACACGTCTCAGCAATAAGAGAGAGGATATGTTGAGGCCGTATGCCTGGCAATACAGTAGTGAGTGTTTAGGAATTTGCACGTCTCAACACTAAGAGGAAAATATGTTGAAGTAGTATGTATGAAAACACAATAGTGAGTGTTGAGGAATTTGCACGTCTCAACACTAAGAGGGAGGATATGTTGAGGCCGTATTCCTGGCAACACAGTAGTGAGTGTTGAGGAATTTACACGTCTCAACACTAAAAGGGGGATATCTTGAGGAAGTATGCCTGACAACACAGTAGTGAGTGTTGAGGAATTTACACGTCTTAATACTAAAAGAGAGGATGTGTTGAGGAAGTATACCTGGGAACACAGTAGTACTTATTTCGGAATTTGCACGTCTCAACACTAAGAGGAGATCGTGTTGAGGCAGTATGCCTGATAACACAATAATGAGTGTTGAGGAATTTGCACGCTTCAACACTAAGAGGGAGGATGTGTTGAGATAGTATGCCTGGCAACACAGTAGTGAGTGATGAGGAATTTGTACGTCTCAACACTAAGAGGAGGATATGTTGAGGAAGTATTCCTGACAACACAGTAGTGAGTGTTGAGGAATTTGCACTTCTCGACACTAAGAGGGGGATATGTTGAGGTAGTATTCCTGGAAACACAGTAGTGAGTGTTGAGGAATTTGCACTTATCAACACTAAGAGGATGATATGTTGAGGCAATATACATGACAACACGGTAGTGAGTGTTGAGGAATTTTTACGTTCCAACACTAAGAGGAAAACGTGTTGAGGCAGTATGCTTGACAACATAATAGTCAGTGTTGAGGAATTTTCAGGTCTAAACACTAAGAGGAAATCATGTTGATTTGATCGCTGTCGTATGCGTCAAAAATAAATTACACTTTCTTATTACTCAAAATATAAATATATCAATGGCAAGAAAGGATCGTTCCCACAGAGAGGACTTGGCTGTCAATTTGTTTCGGTTTCCTATATAAAACAATAGGGGTAATCTGATTTTTATAAACTAAAATTAAATAAAAGCAAAAGTAAACACGCAAATCAATAAGGTGAAAATATTGGATAAATGTTTCATCTTCAATTGTAAACAAGTATTGAATGTATGACTAGAATTCATATTTAATCTCTCTATCATCAAAAGCCCTAGAATACCTTATTGCAAGAATACTCCGTAAATTTCATAAGTCATCAACACACACATTAGAGATGCATATGTGGATTCTACCTAAAGAATAACCTAACGCCTTGCGCTAATTAAGTTCAATTCCTATGAGCATTAAGTTTTGAGAAATAGGCTAATCAATGCAATTGAAATACATTGCGCAAACAATTCGAACAAAGGTCAATTTCTACATATGATTAAAAGGATGTATCACTACAAACTATAATCATATCATGCTACTCGTATTCAAGGTTATCGCTCGATGATGAACCCTAAATTATCTATAGATATAGATGTATGTTCAATCAATTCTAGACTCAACCAAACAAACATTCAATCATATTGCAATACATCAATCATGCAATTATTATACGCAGTAGAAATCAAACGATAATATTGAGAGAAAACTAATTCATAAAATCCATAACTTGTTTTCAAAATCCAACTACATCTTTAACCAATAATAAAATCAAGTACTTGTGTTTTTGGAAATCATCATAGAAAGCAAAGAGGAACTATCATGTAAAACCCTAGAACAAAAAGTAGCAGTCTCCCTAATGGAGATATCTCCAGGTTTATTTATATGTTTTTCCCATTCCAATAGGATACTCTTTCCAAAAGTAGGTCAAGTCTTCTCAAAACCCGTCTCCAATTGATCCACCAAGCCCATGTGTTAAACATTTCCTCTGGAAAATTTGGGTCCAAAATTGGGTCGCCGGATTGCCGATGTCATCGCCGGAATTTGTCACCGGAAAACTACCTCCGGCCACTGAGCCATCGAAAACTGTCACAGGACAATATGTACTTCCAGTAACTCATCTCTCCTTCTCTTTAGTTCATACGTTCACAAAAACCAACTAACCCAACTTCTTATTTCTTGCGAAAACGCACCCAAAAGCGTGCCATGTAGCTTATATATCCGGCACCCAACTCTTGTATCCAACACATACCCCCTTCACGATTCACTGAAATATTGCAATTCATACTTTAACTTCCGAAATCCGGCAACCAGAACTATGCTCACTGGATCTTCATTCTTGCTACGTTTTCGCACTGTTTCTGCAGATTTGGTTGCTGCATCTATTGCACATCTTAGGCCATACACTCTCTTTGACTTGCACATCTACATTCCATTTCTCCAACTCTGCAAAGCCATTTCATAGCCAGTCAACCTAACATACATCTATTCTCATTCACATCACCACTATGACAGTAACAGACAAACTCGAAGGCCAGCCAATGCACACTTCTCACTGCAACTCAACCAATGCATTCCAACTCAGGTTGACCACCATCCAGTGCTCCTTGTTGCTTTTCTGCACCTGTATCTCTATCTGCAACTCATGCCATTCAACTCAGCCCTTGATTGTAAGTCTACCAAAACTGCATAGCAGCACTTCCTTGTCTTCACTGCAACTCAGTTCTCAGCCATTGCTATGTTATTCTGTCTCATATCTCAGCAAAAAAGAAACACCTGCAAACCTCATAACAACAACAGCTGTAACCCATATCAATCCAGCAAACACGCATCTTAGCTTCAAACCTTGTACGCAACATCATTCGTACTATCCATTCCCATAGCAATACCAGCACCACTTCTGTTCACCAGCTGCCATTCTAGCCGCGCAACTTCCTTGCTCAGCATCTATCCATCACCCTTGCATTTCCGTCACCTGCCACACTCAACAACAGCTGCAGCCATCTTCTTAGCACTAAACTGCAACTGCAATAACATCTCAACAACCTCAAACTAATTGAGATTGAACTTTGAGCACAAACACATCACCTGCAATGTACCACCAGCTCTCGAACTCAGCTCAACATCCTTCTCCATGCCTGCAATGCCTCCTGCAATATCATCAGAAACCCATTCATCACCATTCTTCAGTTTTACTTCCATAGCAATAACAACCAGTACCAGCAACTTCTTGTTCTTCTCGTCTTCAATACCCCCAAAACCAATTCATACCAAACCCCATTAGCTTCACCACTTCAACCCACCTCATTCGAGATTTTCTACAAGCACCTTGTGTGTATCCTGCTAACTGGTGAAGGCTGTGTACTGCTGGTATATTGGAGATTGCACAAACTCCTTCCCTGCAATTCATACACAACCCAAACATTTCTAGCTCTGGAGTAACACTTCAATCTCCTTCTCATATTTATTTAGCCTAACAATCAATGGAAGCACCTTGAGTCCTAGGTTTTTTTCTCGGCTTACTTTGCTGCCAGATAAAATTTCAGCACAAAGCCAAATCTCAGGTTCGAAATCCATGCCCAATTCACCTCCATCAACATTATCAAACTAAACTCGAACGGAGGTGATTCAATAACAACTTCCCTATTTTCTTGGTTACAAAACTAGCCCAAGTAACCATTGCTTCCTTTTTTCACTGATTCCAGCTGATTAGAGGCGCAGTCATCCTTCACTTCTGTCTTCTCTAAATGTGAGGTGAAATGTAATGAAGAAACCAATTCTCGATCTAGTTTTCTAGGTGAAAGGGATAAAGTGGATTAAGACACCCCCACTGTTTATATAAGGGTTAGCCTAAGTAGGCAGCCCCTTTTTTGATTTGCTTTGCATGGAAGCCTCGATCAGATGTGCGTCTGCTTTTAATGCTTCTCTGGACTCCAGCTGGTCTTTTTGCCTTTTTGCGCCTATTTCTTCTTTCTTTGTTCAAATGACTCCAAAGCACCTATAAAACAAAAAAACGAAACATAAGAGATACAATTCACAAGGATAATATCAAACAAAGCATAAATACTAAATATAAAATTAGGTGTCTAATAGGGAGGATGTGTTGAGGCAGTGTGCCTGGCAACACAGTAGTGGGTGTTGAGGAATTTGCACGTCTCAACACTAAGAGGAAAACGTGTTGAAGTAGTATGCCTGACAACACAATAGTGGGTGTTGAGGAATTTGCACGTCTCAACACAAAGAGGGAGGATGTGTTACGGAAGTATGCCTAGCAACACAGTAGTGAGTATTGAGGAATTTGCACGTCTCAACACTGAGAGGAAATCGTGTTGAGGGAGTATGCCTGACAACAGAATAGTGAGTGCTGAGGAATTTGCATATCTCAATACTAAGAGAAAGGATGTGTTGAGGAAGTGTGCCTTACAGCACAATAGTGAGTGCTGAGGAATTTGCACGTCTCAACACTAAGAGGAGATCGTGTTGAGGCAGTATGCCTGAAAACACAATAGTGAGTCTCAAGGAATTTGTACGCCCCAATACTAAGATGGAGGATGTGTTGAGGAAGTATGCCTGGCAACACAGTAGTGGGTGTTGAGGAATTTTCACGTCTCAACACTAAGAAAAAATCGTGTTGAGGCATTATTCCTGACAACATAGTAGTAAGTGTTGAGGAATTTGCACGCCTCAATACTAAGAGGAAGGATGTGCTGAGGCAGTGTGCCTTGTAGCATAATAATGAGTGCTGAGGAATTCACACGTCTCAAGAATAAGAGGACATCGTGTTGAGGCAGTAAGCCTGGCAACATAATAGTGAGTGTTGAGTAATTTGCACGTCTCAACATTAAAAGGAAGGATGTGTTGAGGTAGTGTGCCTGGAAACACATTAGTGGGTGTTGAGGAATTTTAACTTCTCAATACTAAGAGGAAAACGTGTTGAAGTAGCATGCCTGACAACACAATAGCGAGTGTTGAGGAATTTTCACGTCTCAACACTAAGAGGAAGGATGTGTTTAGGCAGTATGCCACACAAAACAATAGTGACTGTTGAGGAATTTGTACGTCCCAACACTAAGAGAGAGGATGTGCTGAGGACGTATGCCTGGAAACACAGTAGTGGTTGTTGAGGAATTTGCACATCTCAACACTAAGAAGACATCGTGTTGAAATAGTATGCCTGACAACACAATAGCGAGTGTTGAGAAATTTTCACGTCTCAACACTAAGAGGAAGGATGTGTTTAGGCAATATGCCTGGAAACACAGTAGTGAGTTTTGAGGAATTTGCACGTCTCAACACTAAGAGGAGATTGTGTAGGCAGTATGCCTGACAACATAATAGTGAGTGTTGAGGAATTTTCACGTCTCAACACGAAGAGGAGGATATGTTGAAGCAGTATGACTGGAAATACAGTAGTGAGTGTTGAGGAATTTGCACATCTCAATACTAAGAGGATGATATGTTGAGGCAGTATGTTCGACAACACGCTAGTGAGTGTTGAGGAATTTGTACGTCCCAACACTAAAAGGAAAATGTGTTGAGGTAGTATCCCTGGCAACATAATAGTGAGTGATGAGGAATTGCACGTCTCAATACTAAGAGGAAGGATGTGTTGAGGCAGTGTGCCTTGCAACACAATAGTGAGTGTTGAGGAATATGCACGTCTCAACACTAAGAGGAGATCGTGTTGAGGCAGTATGCCAGATAACACAATAGTGAGTGCCAAGGAATTTGTACGTCCCAATACTAAGATGGAGGATGTGTTGAGGCAGTATGCTTGGAAACACAATAGTAGGTTTGCACGTATCAACACTAAGAAAAAATCGTGTTGAGGCATTATTCCTGACAACATAGTAGTGAGTGGTGAGGAATTTTCACGTCTCAACACTAAGAGGAAGGATATGATGAGGCATTGTGCCTGGCAACACCGTAGTGGGTGTTAAGGAATTTACATGTCTCAACAATGATAGGAAAAGGTGTTGAGGCTGTATGCCTGACAACACAATAGTGAGTGTTGAGGAATTTGCACGTCTTAACACTAAGAAGAGACTGTGTTGAGGAAGTATGCCTGACAACACAATAGTAAGTGTTGAGGAATTTGCACGCCTCAACCCTAAGTGGGAGGATGTTGAGGCAGTGTGCCAGGCAACATAGTAGTGGGTGTGGAGGAATTTGTACCTTTCAACTCTAAGAGGGAGGATATGTTGAGGTCGCATGCCTGGGAACACAGTAGTGAGTGTTGAAAAATTTGCACATCTCAACACTAAGAAGAGGATATGTTGAGGCAGTATTCCTGACAACACAGTAGTGAGTGTTAAGGAATTTGCACGTTTCAACACGAAAATGAGGATATGTTGAAGCAGTATGCCAGACAACACAGTAGTTAGTGTTGAGGAATTTGCACGTCTTAACACTAAGAGGATGATATGTTGAGGCGGTATGCTCGACAACAAGGTAGTGAGTGTAGAGTAATATTTAAGTCCCAACACTAAGAGGAAAACATGTTGAGGCAGTATGCCTAACAATATAATAGTGAGTGTTGAGGATTTTGCACGTCTCAACACTAAGTGGAAGGTTGTGTTGAGGAAGTGTGCCTGGAAACACAGTAGTGAGTGTTTAAGAATTTGCACATCTCAACACTAATGGGAGATCATGTTGAGGCAGTATACTTGACATCACAATAGTGAGTGTCTAAGAATTTGTATGTCCCAACGCTAAGAGGAAGGATGTGTTGCGGTAGTATGCCTGGAAACACAGTAGTGGGTGTTGAGGAATTTGCACGTCTCAACACTAAGAAGAAAAAGTGTTGAGGAAGTATGTCAGATAACACAATAATGACTATTCAGGAATTTGTATGTCCCAAAACTAAGAGATAGGATGTGTTGAGGACGTATGCCAGGAAACACAGTAATGGGTGTTGAGGAATTTTCACCTCTCAACACTAAGAAGAAATCGTGTTGAAGTAGTATGCCTGACAACACAATAGTGAGTGTTGAGGAATTCGCACGTCTCAACACTAAGAGGAAGGATGTGTGTAGGCAGTATGCCTGGAAACACAGTAGTGAGTATTGAGGAATTTGCACGTCTGAACACTAAGAGGAGATTGTGTTGAGGCAGTATGCCTGACAACACAATAGAGAGTGTTGAGGAATTTGCACGTCTCAACACGAAGAGAAGGATATGTTAAAGCAGTATGCCTGGAAACACAGTAGTGAGTGTTGAGGAATTTTCACGTCTCAACACTAAGAGGATAATATGTTGAGGCAGTATGTTCGATAAGACGGTAGTGAGTGTTAAGGAATTTGTACGTCCCAACACTAAGAGAAATCTTGTTGTGGCAGTATACCAGGCAACAAAATAGTGAGTGTTGAGGAATTTGCACGTCTCAACACTAAGAGGAAGGATGTGTTGAGGCAATGTGCCTTGCAGCACAATAGTGAGTGTTGAGGAATTTGCACGTCTCAACACTAAGAGGAGATCGTGTTGAACCAGTATGCCTGACAACACAATAGTGAGTGTCAAGGAATTTGCACATTCCAACACTAACATGGAGGATGTGTTGAGGAAGTATGCTAGGAAACATACTAGTGGGTGTTCAGGAATTTGCACGTCTCAACACTAAGAATAAATCGTGTTGAGGCATTATTCCTGACAACATAGTAGTGAGTGTTGAGGAATTTGCACGTCTCAACACTAAGAGGAAGGATGTGCTGAGGCAGTAGGCCTGGCAACACCGTAGCGGGTGTTAAGGAATTCACACGTCTCAACAATAAGAGGAAAACGTGTTGAGGAAGTATGCCTGACAACACAGTAGTAAGTGTTGAGGAATTTGCACTTCTTAACACTAAAAGGAGACCGTGTTGAGGCAGTATGCCTGAAAACACAATAGTGAGTGTTGAGGAATTTGCACGCGTCAACGCTAAGTGGGATGCTGTGTTGAGGCAGTGTTCCTGGCAACACAGTAGTGTGTGTAGAGGAATTTGCACCTTTCAACACTAAGAGAGAGGATATGTTGAGGTCGTATGCCCGGAATCACAGGAGTGAGTGTTGAGGAATTTACACATCTCAACACTAAGAGGAGGATATGTTGAGGCAGTATGCCTAACAACACAGTAGTGAGTTTTGAGGAATTTTCACGTCTCAACACGAAGAGGAGGATATGTTGAGGCAGTATGCCTGCAAACACAGTAGTGGGTGTTGAGGACTTTTCACGTGTCAACACTAAGAGGGGGATATGTGGAGGCCGTATGCATGGAAACATAGTAGTGAGTGTTGATAAATTTGCACATCTCAACACTAAGAAGAGGATATGTTGAGGAAGTATGCTTGACAACACAGTATTGAGTGTTGAGGAATTTGCACGTCTCAACACGAAAAGGAGGATATGTTGAAGCAGTATGCCTGATAACACAGTATTCAGTGTTTAGGAATTTGCACGTCTCAACACTAAGAGGATGATATGTGGAGGCTGTATGCTCGACAACACGGTAGTGAGTGTAGAGGAATATTTAAGTCCCAACACTAAGAGGAAAACGTGTTGAGGCAGTATACCTAACAATATAATAGTGAGTGTTGAGGATTTTGCACGTCTCAACACTAAGTGGAAGGTTGTGTTGAGGCAGTGTGCCTGGCAACACAGTAGTGAGTGTTTAAGAATTTGCACATCTCAACACTAATGGGAGATCATGTTGAGGCAGTATACTTGACATCACAATAGTGAGTGTCTAAGAATTTGTATGTCCCAACACTAAGAGGAAGGATGTGTTTCGGCAGTATGCCTGGAAACACAGTAGTGGGTGTTGAGGAATTTGCACGTCTCAACACTAAGAAGAAATCGTGTTGAGGCATTATTCCTGACAACATAATAGTAAGTGTTGAGGAATTTGCACGTCTCAACACTAAGTGGAAGGATGTGCGGAGGCAGTGTGCCTGGAAACACAATAGTGGGTGTTGAGGAATTTGCACGTCTCAACACTAAGAGGAAAAAGTGTTGAGGCAGTATGTCAGATAACACAATAATGACTATTCATGAATTTGTATGTCCCAAAACTAAGAGATAGGATGTGTTGAGGACGTATGCCAGGAAACACAGTAATGGGTGTTGAGGAATTTGCACCTCTCAACACTAAGAAGAAATCGTGTTGAAGTAGTATGTCTGACAACACAATAGTGAGTGTTGAGGAATTCGCACATTCCAACACTAACATGGAGGATGTGTTGAGGCAGTATGCTTGGAAACATACTAGTAGGTGTTCAGGAATTTGCACGTCTCAACACTAAGAAGAAATCGTGTTGAGGCATTATTCCTGACAACATAATAGTAAGTGTTGATGAATTTGCACATCTCAACACTAAGTGGAAGGATGTACGGAGGCAGTGTGCCTGGAAACACAATAGTGGGTGTTGAGGAATTTGCACGTCTCAACACTAAGAGGAAAAAGTGTTGAGGCAGTATGTCAGATAACACAATAATGACTATTCAGGAATTTGTATGTCCCAAAACTAAGAGATAGGATGTGTTGAGGACGTATGCCAGGAAACAGAGTAATGGGTGTTGAGGAATTTGCACCTCTCAACACTAAGAAGAAATCGTTTTGAAGTAGTATGCCTGACAACACAATAGTGAGTGTTGAGGAATTCGCACATCTCAACACTAAGAGGAAGGATGTGTGTAGGCAGTATGCCTGGAAACACAGTAGTGCGTATTGAGGAATTTGCACGTCTGAACACTAAGAGGAGATTGTGTTGAGGCAGTATGCCTGAAAACACAATAGAGAGTGCTGAGGAATTTGCACGTCTCAACACGAAGAGAAGGATATGTTGAAGCAGTATGCCTTGAAACACAGTAGTGAGTGTTGAGGAATTTGCACGTCTCAACACTAAGAGGATAATATGTTGAGGCAGTATGTTCGATAAGACGGTAGTGAGTGTTAAGGAATTTGTACGTCCCAACACTAAGAGAAATCTTGTTGTGGCAGTATACCAGGCAACATAATAGTGAGTGTTGAGGAATTTGCACGTCTCAACACTAAGAGGAGATCGTGTTGAACCAGTATGCCTGACAACACAATAGTGAGTGTCAAGGAATTTGCACATTCCAACACTAACATGGAGGATGTGTTGAGGCAGTATGCTTGGAAACATACTAGTAGGTGTTCAGGAATTTGCACGTCTCAACACTAAGAAGAAATCGTGTTGAGGCATTATTCCTGACAACATAGTAGTGAGTGTTGAGGAATTTGCACGTCTCAACACTAAGAGGAAGGATGTGCTGAGGCAGTAGGCCTGGCAACACCGTAGCGGGTGTTAAGGAATTCACACGTCTCAACAATAAGAGGAAAACGTGTTGAGGAAGTATGCCTGACAACACAGTAGTAAGTGTTGAGGAATTTGCACGTCTTAACACTAAAAGGAGACCGTGTTGAGGAAGTATGCCTGAAAACACAATAGTGAGTGTTGAGGAATTTGGACGCCTCAATGCTAAGTGGGATGATGTGTTGAGGCAGTGTTCCTGGCAACACAGTAGTGGGTGTATAGGAATTTTCACCTTTCAACACTAAGAGAGAGGATATGTTTTGGTCGTATGCCCGGAATCACAGGAGTGAGTGTTGAGGAATTTAAACATCTCAACACTAAGAGGAGGATATGTTGAGGTAATATGCCTAACAACACAGTAGTGAGTTTTTAGGAATTTTCACGTCTCAACACGAAGAGGAGGATATGTTGAGGCAGTATGCCTGCAAACACAGTAGTGGGTGTTGAGGACTTTTCACGTGTCAACACTAAGAGGGGGGATATGTGGAGGCCGTATGCATGGCAACATAGTAGTGAGTCTTGATAAATTTTCCCATCTCAACACTAAGAAGAGGATATGTTGAGGCAGTATGCTTGATAACACAGTAGTGAGTGTTGAGGAATTTGCACGTCTCAACACTAAGAGGATCATATTTGGAGGCAGTATGCCTGATAACACTAAAAGGAGGATATGTTGAAGCAGTATGCCTGATAACACAGTAGTCAGTGTTTAGGAATTTGCACGTCTCAACACTAAGAGGATGATATGTGGAGGCAGTATGCTCATCAACACGGTAGTGAGTGTAGAGAAATATTTACGTTCCAACACTAAGAGGAAAACGTGTTGAGGCAGTATGCCTGGCAACATAATAGTGAGTGTTGAGGATTTTGTACGTCTCAACACTAATAGGAAGGATGTGTTGAGGCAGTGTTCCTGGAAACACAGTAGTGAGTGTTTCGGAATTTGCACATCTCAACCCTAATGGGAGATCGTGTTGAGGTAGTATACCCGACACCACAAGAGTGAGTGTCTAAGAATTTGTACGTCCCAACACTAAGAGGAAGGATGTGTTGAGGCAGTATGTCTGGCAACACAGTAATGGGTGTTGTGGTATTTGCACGTCTCAACCCTAAGAATAAATCGTGTTGCGGTATTATTCCTGACAACATAATAGTGAGTGTTGTTGAATTTGCACGTCTCAACACTAAGAGGAAAAATGAGTTGAGGCAGTGTGCCTGGCAATACCGTAGTGGGTGTTGAGGAATTCGCACGTATCAACAATAATAGGAAAACGTGTTGAGGCAGTATGCATGACAACACAATAATGAGTGGTGAGCAATTTTCATGTCTTAACACTAAGAGGAGACCGTGTTGAGGCAGTATGCCAGACAACACAATAGTGAGTGTTGAGGAATTTGCACGCCTCAAAGCTAAGAAGGAGGATGTGTTGAGGCAGTGTGCCTGGAAACAAAGTAGTGGGTGTTGAGGAATTTTCACGTCTCAACACTAAGAGGGAGGATATGTTGAGGCCGTATGTTTGGTAACACAGTAGTGATTATTGAGAAATTTGCACATCTCAACACGAAGAGGAGGATATGTTGAAGCAGTATGCCTGACAACACAGTAATGAGTGTTGCAGAATTTGCACATCTCAACACGAAGATGAGGATATGTTGAGGCAGTATGCCTGCAAATACAGTAGTGAGTGTTGAGGAATTTTCACGTCTCAACACTAATAGGGAGGATGTGTTGAGGCAGTGTGCCTGGAAACACAGTAGTGGGTGTTGAGGAATTTGCACATCTCAACACTAAGAGGGAGGATATGTTGAAGCAATATGCCTGATAACATAGTAGTGAGTGTTGAGGAATTTGCACGTCTCAACACTAAGAGGATGATATGTTGATGCAGTATGATCGACAACACGGTAGTGAGTGTAGAGGCATTTTTAAGTTCCAATACTAAGAGGAAAACGTGTTGAGGCAGTATGCCTGGCAACATGCTAGTGAGTGTTGAGGATTTTTCACATCTCAACACTAAGAGGAAGGATGTGTTGAGGCAGTGTGCCTGGCAACACAGTAGTGAGTGTTTAGGAATTTTCACGTCTCAACACTAATGGGAGATCGTGTTGAGGCAGTATGCCTGACAACACAATAGTGAGTTTCTAAGAATTTGTGCGTCCCAACACTAAGAGGGAGGATGTTTGAGGCAGTATTCCTGGCAACAAAATAATGGGTGTTTTGGAATTTGTACGTCTCAACACTAAGAAGAAATCGTGTTGAGGCATTATTCCTGACAACATAATAGTGAGTGTTTATGAATTTGCACGTCTCAACACTAAGAGAAAGGATGTCCTGAGGCAGTGTGCCTGGAAACACCGTAGTGGGTGTTGAGGAATTAACACGTCTCAACCCTAAGAGGAAACCCCCAAAGATGTGCAATGGATTCCCCTTCCAAGAGGCTACACCTCTCCTCAATTTTCCCTTTATGATGGTACTGGTAATGCTCGTGAACATATCTCTCGATTTTCGGAGTCTTTAGGGAAACACGAATATTATCATATTCTCCACCTGAAAGAGTTCTCGAAGTCACTTACCGGAAGAGCATACACGTGGTACAATTACATCGCACCTAATAGTGTATCTAATTAGAGTGAGATGGTCGGTGCCTTCTACAGGAAGTATTTCTTTGTGTCTGAACAAGTCACCTTTTCATACCTGGGAAGAATCTTTCAACGGAGCAATGAATATTCGAATGACTTCATTAAGAGGTTTAGGATTCAAGCATTGGATTGTCATGATCCGAATGTCACCGAACGCCGGCTGGTGGAGTTATGCATTAACAGAATGATTCCTATATACCGTGATTTGTTGGAGAATCTGGGATTTCAAACATTTTCGGAGCTTCATGAATCCGTTAAGCGTTCCGCTACAACGACCTCAGCGTTGTTGGAGAGAACTAAGATCATCCGAAACATAGATGTGCGTGAAAGCCAAGGAAGCAAACGTATTATAAACAAGCAATATAATACCGATCCCTCTGTGAGTGTGGTGGGCGAAGGAGAAAAAAGGAAAGCTCCGGCAGCGGAACAGCAACCCAAACGTGCAGTATCAGCGCAGACGATGACTTCATCTCGGAAGGGGACGGGCAAGCCTCCTGTGCAAGAATACGTAGAAACAGTTCCGAACTTCCCCTTTCCCATGAATGAAGTCATAGAACTCTTGGAAGCGTGGATTCAAGATGACGCTATCAAGATACCTTTTATCAGATACCCACCAACCGAGGAAGAGATGACAGACCCCAAGTACTGCCGCTACCATAGGTTCATCCATCACCCGACCAAGGATTGGACCAAATTAAAGAAAATCTTCAGAGAAAAGATAGAGGCAGGATAACTCCAGTTGGGAAACGAGGGTGTCGATAGAGATCATCTTCCTATTAGGAAGTGCATGATTTCCGGGGATTCTGTCTGCAAGACTGTACAGTCTATGATGGAGTATTTGTGTGTAATCTTGTAAATATTCAAGGTATAACGTCAAGACATGTTCGCAGCCCTCAACCATGTCGTGTCAGGCAGGCGTTTGTACCCCAAAAAGGAAGCAGTCTCGAAGCCTCGGTCTTTCCTGGAAGATACGAACGGCAAGGGGAACTGGGGACTCCTGACCATCACTCGTTTGAAGGATGTCGAGTTCAAAAGAACATTGATTGATGCAGCCTCCGAATTCAACATCATCACTGTCAAGACTCTAAGGGAAGCAAGGATTTCAAAACAAGAATCTACTCGTAGTCCAACCATGATTAGGAGCTCAGAAGGAGAATTCAGAGACGCCTATGGATACATTGACCTTGAAGTTAAAATCGGTGATGCTCTAACACATGCTAAATTTTACATAGTAAAAGAGTGTCCAAATTACGACATGGTCCTGGGATGCCCGTGGATACACGACAACAAAGCAGCACTGGGAGTGTCATTTTTCGATTTCAGTACCTGAAAAAATCTCCAATAAACCGTCAAATACTGAAGATTGTCTATTACCGTATAGACGCCTTGCAAATGTGACGCAACTTCCTAGAGAAAGCCAGAATTCATACCTTAAAAAGTTCCGAGCCCAAGTAAGTCTCATTGAATAACCTTTTTTATAAACAGTAAAACCTCTTCCTGCTGAGGCTCAGGGACTTGTTTCGGTAAACAACCTAACCGCCACCAAGAGATGTGAGTGGGGTGCCAGTCCTTTCAAACGTTTTACCAAAAGCTTGGAAGCAGTAAGAGACAACATTTCCCCGAAACAAGAGGTTGTGCCAAGTCCGAATCCCTTTCAAATTGGAGATATGGTAGCAAAAAGGACCACATTTCAAGTTGGAAACGTAGCGGTGAAAATGACTAGCCAATCTAATTTATCGTCAATGAAGGAAGATGAACCATATTTGGTAGCAGATGTCATCCTAGGCGGCTATTGCAAGATCATCAACGCTGAGAAGATTGAGGGAGTGACGATCCACTCGCGATGGCTTAAACCTTACAATACCTAGAAACGATGTGCTACCCTTTCTTCTCCAGTGTTCTCCGTAATGATTCCTCCAACAATTTCCCTTTTCATGCTATTTTTGTAATTCCATCAAAATAATTTCATTACTTGCATTCGAAATTATCAGGGTTCCAATTTCTTAATTAATCAAAGTATTATTTCCTTTTAGAAATTTCTTTACCCCTGGGCATGACACAAAATCTAAGTTATCATCATTACCCATCAGATTAAACCAGAGAACCCTAAAAAGAAAACCCTTTACACCTTTCGGAAAACGTTTGAGGGGTAGAGTGTATGCAGAAAAAAAAACACTTTGAGCAGTCTACCACAAGAATCGGGCTTACGCTAGGAGAGCGCAGACAGGTGCAGTCTTGATGAAAGGTTTTTTTCAAAATGGAATACATTAAATCTTGTTCCAACAAGCAAGCATTAAATAAGAAGACCTTGAAATCAGCCGCCACTATGTACAAGGAGAAAGTGTTTACAAAACTACGAGAAAATACTCGGAAAAGAATAAAAGAGAAGGAACATGAAGATTTAGCCATCAAGGAGATCGACTGCGTCTTCCCCACTACTGGAGTCTGCTTCAACGTCCTCATCATTGGTCGGCACCACTTCTTCCTTCGGGTCTGCCTCAGCTTCCGCTTCGGATATTTCTGCAGCAATATTTCCTGCTTTGACATTATCCATAGTAGGGACAACCTCCATATCTTCCACAAGAGCCTATGCAACATTGGAGATCGTGATGACAACTTTTGGGAGCTCGGGCTCGTCCGTATCAGAATCAAGGATGATCACACCATCACTGATCAAATAATCACACATATCTTCTTTTGGAGGCCTTTCATGCTCAACCCTTTTCCTTTTCAGACTGCAGCAAATCTCTCAGCTGTTGCGCTTACCGGTGGTTGCGACGCCTCCTCAAGCCTCCATTTTTCCTCCCTATCAATTAAAGATAGAAGATCTCAAATGCGTTCTTGTGCGACATGCAGATAAAGAATTGGCATGCCCTGTATAGCGTGATCAGCCTCGTGAAGCGGAACATCAATTTTAGCCATCACCTCCTCGAACGCACCATCAGTCTCAGGTTTATTCACTTCGAAGCTTCTTTCGGAAGAGATACCAGAGCAATTCTTGCCATCCGCCTCCATTCTGCGAAAAGAGGTTATGATTATGTTAAAAAAAAAAAACATCATCACCAATCAGATCAAGTTATGTAATGGACAAAGAGTAAATCCTGGGACAAAGAAAGAAATAATTTTGCAATGGGAGAAGACTCGGTGTCTTCTTAATATTTCACGAGTTAACAGGATCCCGGAGAAAAGAGGAGTCTTCACTTGCCGTCTGCAAAGGCTACAAATGCGGGATAATACTCAGTGGATGTTTATCGAATATTTGAAGGCAACTGCCGTGCAGTTGAAAGAAACGCATCCAGTCCAAGTAACGGGCCAAATTCTATCCTGAGGACTTGATTATGTCAATGTTCGGCTAATGGGAGAATACGAGCACACAGCGGGCCTACGTTCTAATGAAGCATGCATAACAAGGCTGACACTCGAGCGGAACAAGCACGATGCAGCCTCTCGGTCGAAGCAGACACAACAGGGTCGACGTTCAGTCAAGCATGCACAATGGGGCCTATGTTTACTCAGGTTTGCACGTATCATGGCACAGTTTTCTATGAGCAAGGGGTTTATCCCTGGGAATCGTGTCTACGAATTTTTCCAAGTTATAACCAAAGGCTAGGCTTTACATGTAACGACGGAAAAAGGATCAAAAAATGATATATTCATGGGTTCATGGCTTGTTTTGCGGAATAATCCTAGCAATATTAATGGCTTTGCTATTGAAATCAATCATAGCATATGTTGCAAAGAATGTCGCCTACAACGGGATGTTTTCTCTCAAAGAACAAAAGGGATTACCTAAGAATCCGTGTTTGTACCGAAAAAAAAAAGCAAAGCAATGAACGATGAAGTACCTACCTTGTTGCTGATGGGCGTGCAATAGTAGCAGCAGCGAAGTCCAACAACAACAACAACGAGGCAGTAGCGTCAGCGTTGGTGGCGGCTTGATCGGCAACGGCAACGTCAGAAGCTACAACGGGAGATGCTGACCAAACAAAAAACATATAAGGAAAGAAAAGGTATCGGTCCCCTTTTATATTCACAATCAATTGAAGAATACTGGTAGAAAAAGGATTCCCTATTTGGTTCGAACACCCAAGGAAGGAAGCCGGTCCCGCCAAAGTCCCATACACATGCCGCATGTTCACAAGGGAAATTACTAACGGTCGATCAAAGCTTTTTCGGGTAAGCTCTTTTATCTTTCTTTTGTCACGAGTATTTTTCACCATCTCATGCCTACCCCATGATAGTGTAACCATCATATGTTAGGCAGGGGACTTAATGTTGATGGTGGATTTTAATTCAGGGCTAAAGTTATAAAACCAATTTTTGTGCCAACACCCTGCAAAGGGCAAGGCCATTTGAAAAATGATGAGCGCAGAGATCCTCTCATTTTATTTATTCGAGGCAATTCGATAAATACACAAAACTCATCCAAAATAGTGCATGCAGCAACAATCCTAATATTCTGTTGTTTATGGGTAAAAATCATTTCTGCCGATTTTGGTAAATTCAGTAGGTGAGTTAGAAACTGGTTCAAACCCTAAACAAATGTATTGCATGTGATCACTTTATAGATTCAAGAGATCAATCTGTACAAGTCCGGCCTAAACCAAGAAATGGCCGTTCCAGACTTGCTTCGGTCACAAAGTGGAGGAGAATGGTTGATTTGGGGAGGGAACCGAATAAAGGTATTGAGACCAGAATAATTATGGAAGAGTAGTGTCTCGACTTGTATCATAAAGTGAAATCTTCGGAAGCTTGCAATAGATGAAAGCTTTTTGGAGAGCTTGCAAAGTTTCCTTTTCTAAGAGTGTTATGTTTTTCTCCTGACCAAGACTTGTTGTATGGTGGAAATAGGTAAGACCTATTTATACAAGTCGAGATTGAAACATACCCTGGCCTCATGAAGGAAGAGAGTAAAGGGTGAAATAATGGGAGGAGGTGGTAACCGCATTGGTGTTTATGGGTGAAAACGTTTTCACCATTATTTTCTCATTTATTTGACCGCTTTATTCCTATTCACGCTTTTTTAAAGTGAGCGTAGTGTACGCTGCATGCTGTGACTGCCAAACCAAGACCCTAGAAAGAATCCCCCAGTTTGTATTGATGTCTCGAGTGTTGGTTGAACTTTGAGTGCAAGTGGAAATCAGTGTAGTCAAAATCGTTCTCCAAGGCCGATTACTCGCCGAGTAATCGCTATAGGCTATATGAACGAGGCGATTTCCGATTCCAAGGCCTTTCCGATTTTTAGCGATTAAGGCGGCCGATTTGGACAGATTTTTGAGAAAAACGAGTTAACAATTTTTCCGAGTTGGCCTTGCACGCACTAAAATCAAAAAATAAAATTTTCATAACCCTTAGATAAGAGTTATAAAATAGAAAAACCTTTAAATACATGATAAATACGTTCAATATAACAATATTACACACTTAATTACATGATAGTTTTAAAATTTAAAGTGCAAATCATGACTTATGGGCAGCAATATATAAATTATTAATAAATAGATTCCGAGTATTAAACCGAGTTTTGACGATTTCCAAGTTCGAACTTATTTCTCCTTTCTCCAAGCTCCCCAACCGAGTAGCACCGAGGAACGACTTAGACTAATCTGGTGGCAATACCAGGATGCAAGTGGCGTGTGTGGCATGTGCCAATGGAATGCTCGGCCATTAGGGCCACGACTTGGTAAGAAAAGCTACCAGTGAGCGCGTTGGCATGTGCCAATGGCATGCTCGGCCATTAGGGCCACGACCTGGTAAGAAAAGCTACCAGTGAGCGCGTTGGCATGTACCAATGGCATGCGTAGCCAATTTGGGTCACGGATAGGGCCAAGGTAAGCGTGCTTAGCGTGGTGTCTAGCATAGCTAGGGCCAGGGAAGAGTGCGTTTTTCATGGCGAGGCTAACTTGGGCTAGGTGTGGCTGGCATGATTTTCCATTGGCACATAGGTGTATCTAGCATGGTTCGCATGCTTTGGCACGTTGGTGTGACTAGCATAGTTAGGGCCAAGGCAGAGTGAATTTAGCATGGCACGGCTAGCTTGGGATAGGTGTGGATGTCATGATTTACCTTTGGCACAGAGGTGCGGCTAGCATGGTTGGCATGCTTTGGCGCATTGGTGTGACTAGCATAGCTAGGGCCAAGGCAGAGTGCGTTTGGCATGGCGCGGATAGCTTGGGCTAGGTGTGGCTGGCATGATTTGCCTTTGGAACAGAGGTGCATCTAGCATGGTTTGCATGCTTTGGCGCGTTGGTGTGACTAGCATAGATAGGGCCAAGGCAGAGTATGTTTGGCATGGCACGGCTAGCTTGGGCTAGGTGTGGCTGGCATGATTTTCCATTTGCACAGAGGTGCGGCTAGCATGGTTAACATGCTTTGGAGCGTTTGGTGTGGCTGGCATGATTTGTCATTGTCACAGAGGTGAATTAGGGTTTTGCTCGTTGTAACCCTAATTTGAAAAAATACCCCCAATAATTACTGACTACATGTATTAAATGTTTAAATAAATGTGTCACCGGTGACATTAGGTTATTCGGGGTTTTACAATGTACCCTTTGTCTAAAAACCACCATCAACATTAAGTCCCCTACTTAGCTCGAAATAAGAGCTTTGTTGCGAGGTAAACATAAGATGGTGACAAACTATCAACAGTAAATCGTAAAGAGAATTGAGGAGGATTGTCTGACCTTTTTTCTGAGATATAAATAGGATTTGGAATCCTTGCCTCTGGAAGTTTTGCACAAGTCAAAAGGATGGAAAAATTGAGAAGTCGGTGTCATTGAGAAACGGGAAGCTGGGCGGTATTGGGAACTAGGCCCAAGTTGGGAAGCTGGCGGAATTGGGAATTGGCGCCAGTTGGGAAGCTGGGCGGCATTGGGAAACGGGAAATTGGGCGTCCTTGGGAGTTGGCGCAAGTTGCATGCTAGATTGGTGGGGCCGGCTTAATCTTGGAAGCTGGTGCAAGTTGGGAGACTGACCAGGATCGGGAAGCTTACACGTTGGGAGGCGGTCCAGGATTGGGAAGCTTGCACATATTGGGAAGCTGGACAGGATTGGGAAGATGGACAGGATTGGGTTGCTTGCATGTATTGTGAAGATGGCGCCTGTTGGGAAGATGACGCTGGTTGGGAAGCTGGCGCGGATTGGGAAGCTCTTGCAAGGGAGACGCTTGGGTTTTAGGGTTTGAAAATCCGAAACCCTAATTGGCGCTCATCACTAAAGTTGTTGTAGAATCCTCGCTTGGAGTCGGATTTTCGATATCCTCAGATGTATCTTCAAACCCAGGAAATTTCCAAGCTTTATCAAAGAAGCTTTTTGAATTTTGAGCATGTTTAGGGGATTAAAAATGTGAAACAGTAAACTTCCAGGAGGTTTTCAGAACTTTTTCAGGTTGCGTGTTTTCTGATGTTCTGGTCACCTTTCCTTGCTCGTTCATCCAGTTTCCATTAAATTTTTACATGTTGTAGTTAACTTCCATGCGAAGAGAATGTTACATAAACCAATACTAGATTCCACACCAATTTCTCCCAGTTTGAAATTGAACACATGGCAGTGTAAATTTCCCTCAGCTGAGTTTGTTTGAAAAACGTGTTTCATGACTTCGGTACTTCTTGCACATGTTTTAGAAGCATAATAAGGAACTTGAATGATGTTAGTTCACTTACTTTCTTAATTTTATGATCGTACTGATTTTCCACGCTTGATCCATCCTAATCCCATGTAATTTTCATATTAGGTGCTTAACAACGAAGTTGGGAATCATGGGTCCACTAGTACAAGAAACCCTGGAGTTGTTGACGATGAACCACTTGCGCCTCCACGTTATGAAGTATTGATTTCCAATGTAGTGGAAGTGGCAGAAATCCCAATTTAGCCTCAGATGGTGGAACCCGAATCGAGAATAGTAGAAACTGCTTCGTCGGAGGTTGCCCCCATGCGCAGCCTACTCTCATTACATCTCCTTGAATTCCCCGTCCACATGATTCGACATGATCCTATTGTAATCTTTTGGATGTGGCAGTGGGATGCTTAGAAATTACTTAATGAAATATTCTGATAGTGCAGGCTTGGGACCTTCCATGACCCCGTAAAGTGTTGAAAGCGTCTTCTATACAGATAGATGATGATATTCTTGCGATGTACCCTTGAAGAGTAGATAACCTTGTTGTGAGTGCGGCTTTTTGGTTGACTGTGTATTCTGAGCTTCGGCGACGAAGTGATTCCGTGCATATCATCAGTTATCTAGTATGGTTTACATGTTTCCTTATTTGTAGTAATTGCTGATGTGGTGTAGCTCTGGTTGGTATCGACGAATGAGTGACAACAGTTCTTGGTAGGAGATGTGATCAGAAGAGACTACACTATTATGGTAACAAAGCAGTTTGTCTGGGATTGTATGGGCTTCCGTGGAAGTAAAATAATTAGCTGGCTGTGACCATGATCCTTGACACTGGAGCGTAGTGATACGGCTCTTTGCAGGAAGAAGCGACGTTGAAGTAGCTTTGGCTCTTGGAGAGGATGTTGAAACTTATGAAGCTAAACGCTAAACTTTCGGCTTCGGATCCTGAAGCAGCTTATGGAGATAAATATGAAGTGGAGCGTCTATGTTAATCAATGTGTTTTCAAACCGGACACCCTTCAAGCGAACAAGGGTTCCTTTATCAACCATGCTTTGGTTTGGGAGCGGCTTCTATGGTTGGAAACAAATGTTTCTTTAATGCAGTGCGGTTGAGGGCTGCAGATATGTCTCGACGTTGTGCCTTCGGGAAACATATAATCTCACGTAAATGTTTCATCATGGACCACACAATTTTGTGGGCGAAGTCCCCAAAAATCATGCGTCTCTTGAAGAGAGTCTTCGTGAACCCAGGGGGCTCGATGATTTCCTTCGATTTTGGAGAAGTCGTTCCTGATTTTTACGTGTGATAAAATCATACTGATGATTCCCAACAAGGCGTTCAATTGCAACGCTAGAAGGACGCAAGTTTCCAGTACTGGGTTGAAGCAAGTTGTTATTAAGATGCAAGCTGGAAGCGCAAGTGTGATGTCGGGAGGATGCAAGTTATCAGTGTTGGAAAAGATGCACGCTGGAGGCGCTGGAAAGGATGCAGGCTGTTTTGCTGGAAAATATGCAAGCTTTCAGCGCTGGAAAGATGTAAGGTGTCGGCGCTGGAAAAATGTAAGGTGTCGGCGCTGGAAAGATGCAAGTTTCCGGTGCTATCCATTGAGCAGAGAAGCTAGCACTGGAGAGACACTATCTGTTGGTGCTGACCAGGGTATGGTAACATGACTGGAAAGTGCGTGCTACATGTGTGCCTGACATGTGCATCTGGAATGTGCGTCCGGTAGGTGCGTCTGGTAAGCGCGTCTGGCAAGCGCGTCTAGTGTTGTCTTGGACGCGAATTGTTGGTGCTGGAACTTTGGCTATCAAGCTGTGATGATAATGCGGGAGGCTTCTTTCCATGGGACGGTGGAAACGATACTTGGAAGGCGTGCAGGATGGATCATCGAATGCTGGTGTTAGCGGTAGCGTGGTAGCAACAAAGTGGGCAAGCATATTATGGCTACGCACTCCAGCGTTCCTCCTTTAGTTTGTTCTCCTCTTTTTTTTGTTGGTGCAAACCTTAGCCATAGGTATGCCTTCCATAAATTTGTAGGAATATAGTTTCAATCTTCGAATATTATTGTAGTAGCATCAGCTACTTCATGAATAATAACTGGTAACCATTATGATGCAAATTCGGTACGCATGGTGATGCAACAAAGAGTTGGAGCTGAAACAGGCGGTCCTCCAAATGACGAATGACGTCTTCTCCGAGAAAAGTAAACCACTGTTGAATGGCTTCCTTTGCACTTATGTCTTCTGAAATTATTCTGTTTTTTTTTTTGAAAGGCAAATGAAACACCTGGCTTATGGTTTTGATTTTCTGGATTTCTGGGTTGATAGAAAATTCTTTTTTTTTTTTAGTTCTGGGTTGATAGACAAGTGTTACCTATGAGGGTGTTGGGTTATTATTTGGGATGAACCATTTTAGGATATGGAAAAAAGATGAAAATATATTATTTTTTTTTAGGGATGATGCTATTTTTATTTTTATTTTGGTTATGAATGTAAGTGATACGAACATCCCATGGAAGATATGGAACCGTGAAAATTGTCTTGGTGGATGACATGGGACATGACATATCATGGCTATTGGTTTTATCATTCCCGTGAAAACTTGAAATGGTAAACCATGTATATTCTGTATAAGAAAGACTTAATCGGTTTCCCAGATCTCCTGATGATAAGGGATCCTCGTGTGTAAGATCGGATTTTGCGGAAAGCACCACTGTGATTGTGGAAAATCCTCGGTCATTTTAAGTTACTTGATGACTGGACCGTTTGCTTTCGATTTCTGTGAAGTCTCCAGCCATTTCATGAATCTTCACGAATGGTAACCAGACTATCTTTCGGTTCTTGTGAAGTCCCCAGCCGTTTCATGTAGTTTCACGACTGGTAACCAGGATATCTGGTAGTCGAGTTGTAGATCCCCAAATAGATTGCTTGCTTCTGCCATCCTGATACCTGGATCGAAGTATGAGATCAATTTATGAAAGATGATATGTAACCGAAAGATCAATCCTCCCGCCGTGGTCGCCAATTACTTATGGGTAACTGGTTCAAACCCAAGACAAATGTGCTGCACGTGAACACTTTTTAGATTCGAGAGATCAATCTGTACAAGTCCGGCCTAAACCAAGAAATAGCCGTTCCAGACTTGCTTCGGTCACAAAGTGGAGGAGAAGAGTTGATTTGGGGAGGGAAGTGAAGAAAGGTGTTGAGACCAGAATAATTCTGGAAGAGTAATGTCTCGACTTGTATCAGAAAGTGAAAGCTTCGGAAGCTTGCAATAGATAAAAGATTTTTGGAGAGCTTGCAAAGTTGCCTTTTCTGAGAGTGTTATGTTTTTCTCCTTACCGAGACTTGTTGTCTGGTGGAAATAGGTAAGACCTATTTATACAAGTCGAGATTGAAACGTACCCTAGCCTCATGAAGGAAGAGAGTAAAGGGTGAAATAATGGGAGGAGGTGGTAACCGCATTGGTGTTTATGGGTGAAAACGTTTTCACCATTATTTCCTCATTTATTTGACCGCTTTATTACTATTTACGCTTTCTTAAAGAGAGCGTAGTGTACGCTGCATGCTATGACCGCCAAACCAAGACCTGGAAAGCATCCCCCTGTTTGTATTGATGTCTCGAGTGTTGGTTACACTTTGAGTGCAAGTGGCAATGCCAGGCTGCAAGTGGCGTGTGTGGCATGTGCCAATGGCATGTGCGGAATGCCTTTGTTGCGGGTTGTACCTTGAGTGCAAGTGGCAATGCCAGAGCTGCTAGTTGCGCGTGTGTGCCAATGGCATGTACGGAATTCCTTGGTGGTAGGTTGCACATTGAGTGCAAGTGGCTATGCCAAAACTGCCAGTGGATCATGTGGCATGTGCTAATGGCATGTGCGGAATGCCTTAGTGGGAGGTTGCACGTTGAGTGCAAGTGGATATGCCAAAGCTTCCAGTGGAGAGTGTGGCATGTGATAATGGCATTTGCGGAATGCCTTAGTGGTAGGTTGCACGTTGAGTGCAAGTGGCTATGCCAATGGTGCGTGTGGCATGTACCAATGGCATGTGCGGAATTCCTTGGTGGTAGGTTGCACGGTTTTCAAGTTAGGCTACCAGCGAGGGTTTTGGCATGTGCCAATGGCACGCACGGCCATTAGGGACACGGATAGGTAATGAAAGATACTAGTGAGCGCGTTGGCATGTGCCAATGGCACGCTCGGCCATTAGGGCCACGTCCTGGTAAGAAAAGCTACCAGTGAGCGCGTTGGCATGTGCCAATGGCACGTTCGGCCATTAGGGCCACGTTCTGGAAAGAAAAGCTACCGGTGAGCGCGTTGGCATGTGCCAATGGCACGTTCGGCCATTAGGGCCACGACTTGGAAAGAAAAGCTACCGGTGAGCGCGTTGGCATGTGCCAATGGTACGCTCGTCCATTAGGGCCACGTCCTAGTAAGAAAAGATACCAGTGAGCGCGTTGGCATGTGCCAATGGCACGCTCGGCCATTAGGGCCACGACTTGGTAAGAAAAGCTACCAGTGAGCGCGTTGCATGTGCCAATGGCACGCTCAGCCATTAGGGCCACGTCCTGGTAAGAAAAGCTACCAGTGAGCGCGTTGGCATGTGCCAATGGCATGCGTGGCCAATTTGGGTCACGGATAGGGCCAAGGTAAGCGTGCTTGGCTTGGTATGGTGTCTATCATAGCTAGGGCCATGGCAGAGTGTGTTTGGCATGGCACGGCTAGCTTTGGCTAGGTGTGGCTGGAATGATTTTCCATTGGCACAGAGGTGCGGATAACATGGTTGGCATGCTTTGGCACGTTGGTGTAACTAGCATAGATAGGACCAAGGCAAAGTGCGTTTGGCATGGCGGGGCTAGCTTGGGCTAGGTGTGGCTGGCATGATTTGCCTTTGGCACAGAGGTACGGCTAGCATGGTTGGCATGCTTTGGCGCGTTGGTGTGACTAGCATAGCTATGGCCAAGGGAGAGTGCGTTTGGCATGGCGCAACTAGCTTGGGCTAGGTGTGGATGGCATGATTTGCGATTGGCAGAGCAGTGCGGCTAGCATGGTTGACATGCTTTGGCGCGTTCGGTGTGGCTGACATGATTTTCCATTGGCACATAGGTGAATTTGGGTTTTTCTAGTTGTAACCCTAATTTGAAAAAATACCCCCATTAATTACTGACTACATGTATTAAATTTTCCAATAAATGTGTCACCGGTGATATTAGGTTATTCGGGGTTTTAAAATTTTACCCTTTGTCTAAAAACCACCATCAACATCTGTGAATTCGCATCATTATTTCTTAATGCATGCCTAGCCTTGTATTTCCTGTGTTGTTCTCAATATGACTCTCATTATTAGCGCGGCATGATGACTTGATAGGTGCTTAAAAACACCTTTCTAAGTATCGATTGGTTATGCTTTCTTAGCTAGTTTTCTTGCGAAATTGTGTTATTATTTTTCTTTTAAATTTTTTTGGGAATTTTGGAGCTTATTCCCGAAAAGAGCAAGAAATCATTCGATTCTCGAGGTGAAAGAGCAAAAAGATCATTCACGAGTCCGCATTATTGGGAGCCTGACAAAGGTTAAGAGCCAACCAGTATGGGGTGGCACTTGCCTAAGACTATGGGTGTATTTATCCGTCCACTACTTATACTGTAATTCAATCGAGAGAAGACATTTTCTCTCTTTTATTTTTAATCTGAGAAAGATGTAAGAAGAGCTTCCTGCACAAGTTCTTACAGCCGAATAAACTCCTTCAACTCTGGTAAGCTCATGTCCGATGGGTTGATGTTCACAATGGCTAGATGTACACGGAGCTTGTATGCGTCAAGATTGGTAAAGTTCTGGATATTTAAAACAGGGAGGAACTCTGTTGTTGTTCAAATGCAAAATCAAAGAGGAGATTAAAGAATGGATAACTAGTCTTTGCGAATGATTATGAGAATGGGTTTGTGTTGGTTGTATGATTGAGTGCATGGAAGGAGGTATAGTGGTGTTAAATCACCAGCAGTTTCACTTTTGAATTACCATCTTTCTGCTCATATGGTGTTCGCAGAATTGTCTGAACGATAGGGGAATGAACCTGAAATGGGTTAATTGTTGTTTATCCATGGTTCTCGGCAGAGTTGGAGTACGTATATGCATGGATTCTGATAGTGGGTTGCCGAGACTGTTTCCGTTGGTTGCTGGCATTAATCATGTGCTGGGAGTGATCGAGGAGAGCATGGCACTGATGGGAAAAGAGAGGGACGACGTTGTCTTGGTTTCTTCCATTGACAGTTGATGAAGATGGAAATGATGATGGAGATCGGTAGTGAAAAGGGACGATTGATGTTGGTTGATAATGATGCTGTCTCGATGGAGTTTCCTGTGGCTGTTGTCTCGAGTAAAGGGTTGTAATAGTCGATATTGGTGGTTAATGGTGGGTTTAACGGAGCTGAGCTGCTGTTGTTGACTGATGGAATGGGAGTAGAAGAGAACTCGAGACCAAATAGAATACATGGCAGTGGATGATGAGCTTGGACTCTGGAGATGTTGTGACTACCGATTAAAATCGAAATAGAATGCATGAGCATTGCTATGGTTGATAAAGAATAACTCAAGCTCGAGGTGAACAATGGAGCAGAGTTGTACAAGGACAGGGAATCAAGGATTTTGATGCCATTATTGGAAGTAGGTAGGGACAGCTGTGATGAGAAGGCTCGAATGGAATTATGTTGGGTATGAATGGAGTTGAGTTTAGTTTATGGAAGTACTGGAGATGGTTCAAAATGGTGGTTGCTGGCAGTAATGAAGCATAACAGGGAGAGCTCAAGTCTTTCAAGGCTGTAGAAAGAACCAGTGTTGACCAAGCATAGCTGAGAACATGGACATGATGGAATTCGAGTAGAGAGGAGGCCTGGAGAGGAGAAGAAGTTTGGCTTCACAGGGATACACTGTCAGTTTCCCGTGACTGACAGTTGTGAGGATATTTGGGCTGGACTTGTCCATCGTGATCCCAGTAGGATATTTAGCCAATACATTTTACACGAACATCCTTGGACGTGAGTTTTTGGCCAGAGTTTGGAAAGCCACTTTGCACGGGACTTAATTCTTAAGGAGGTGCACTTTCCTATTTTTCCTAGGTTTCCTAGTTTTCTTAAAGAAGAGGTTACAGAACTTTATATATAGGGAGGCCTAGAGACAATTTTATATATCTTCTTTTCACCGTTTTTGAACTATCTATTTTCTATATTCTTTTTATTGTAAGGATGAATTCAAAGTTCTAATTGTGAAGCCCTATTATTTAAAAGTTTTAAATTGATTCATTGTGGATTATTTTTACTATATTGAAGGTTTATGATTGATTCTTAGATTGGTTTGGGTGCGCAACTAGATTAATCTATTAATTATTCTAATTCTAGTAGAGAGGTGAGTCGATCCGTAATTATCTCTTATCTCCTACACAAGTAGAAATCGCAAGACCTTGCGGAGGGATTCTCTGGAGCAATTGTGAGTAAAGACAACGCCCGTAAGTGGACCGAGCGTACCGAGTTTAACTGCTGGGATCAAACCTAAATTCACAAACCTTAATGCGTTCTAGGAATTACATCTTGTAAGCGAACCTCAAGGTGGTTCTTTTGAATAGAATCCGGTAGTCGAGCGCTTCCGTATCCGGTGATACAAGGAGTTTTGGGGATAGCTAAGCGTACCTGCTTTCCCACGGTTGGTGACAATTGATTCTAACAAGAGATAAACGGGTACACGGTTGAGTTAATGGTTAGTAACGGCGAAGGGTTTCTTCATCATCTTTATCTTATTATTTTTTTTATCCTTCTTTTATATTTTCGCTGATTTAGATAACATATCAATTGCATTACTCTTCGTGGGAACGATCCTTACTACCACTACATTATATTTAATTAGTGGAAAATATTTTTTTTATTTTGTTGAGTAAACGACTCTCATCATGACTGAGTGTTGTTCTCAACAGAGTAACACGAATCTCCAAGTGTCAATAGTGAGGCATGCACAAAGTACCCGTACAGGCTACATCTCTTGGTGTGTAATACTATCCCGATTGAGAATATATATCTCGGTATGTTATACTAGCCCGATTGAGAATCTGGAATGTCCATATCAGTCTCAGAAACAATCATGACCACGCAAGTTAGCCACATGATTTAACCAGCCTAGATGATCCTCAGCAGAAGCATGTTATCACCACAATGACCACCAGCGGGCATGCTTATGCCCTGACCGGTCAAATACATCACGCCTCCAAAACAGCCACCAAACGCAAGCCTGGAAAAGGGTGGTCGAATTGGTGTGAAACAGATTGGAAGAAGACTGCCAACGACAATCTCAAAAATCAGCCACGGTCGTCCAACTTCGCCGGTGCGATTGGACTGCATGGATTATCCCATGACCGGTCGGACAAGCTTGTCATGTATACTAGCAGACCCCCTTCCTACCTACCTGACCGACAATCTCACGAGAAAGCCTTGGAGCAATAATCGTTTGCTCAAAACCAGGTTGAGGTGATGCTTTAAGGGTCACGGAATTTTATATGTGTCGCAGTTTGATCACAACCATCCAACTTCACCGACATGTTTGGATGGCTTAGATCAAACTTATGACCGTAAAACATGAACCAGCATATTCACTACCTACCCAATGTGGGCCCCACATGATCGGCCTCCCCAAGGGAGGAGCAAGGCACACGAAACCGACCGGGTGATGTTACACACGCACGACCGATCAAAAACCCTAATTAGGGTTTACGGCATGTTACATGTGTCGCTAATTGATCACGAGGGTCCATCTTCACAAGCTTGGATGGAGGGTGTAGATGTAGACTTAAAAGGTCCCGAGCATGTCAACATAATCACTGTGGCCCCGTCTACTCACATAACCGATCGACCAAGGCCGACCATGGCCGGGCATCTCGAAACGTGCGCCTGAAGTAGGCATGACGCGTGGCTTTCTATTCCTTTGCGGCATAGTATTTCTGTTGCAAATCAATCTCAATTTCTCCTCTTTGTCGGTCAAATTGAGTGGCTTAGATCGCACATTCATGGAACAACGAGGTACGGACGTGCACACCTGTAACGCCCCGGTTTTCAAAACCCGGAGTGCTACTTGGAAACCATAGCCGAGTCCCGGCTACTAAGCCCAAGCACATTAAATAATTTATTCAGGCTTATTTTTACCATTTCTGTCGCAACGGAAAACTTAAAAAAAATCATTTCGGAAGATCTAACCGTTGATTTTACCTAAAATTTTATGGCTTTACGTGCTGGACCGCTAAGCGGCTGCCTACGTACCCAAAAGGATCAAGCACGACCGTAGTTCATCAGAGGATGCCAAATACACAATCAACAATTTTAGGATGATCAAATTATTAAGGTTAACTTACCCAAGACACTTGTTCGAATCACATCCACAAACAATATTTAAATTCAATCAATCCGCTCGCCCAAGGGAGCCCACATATGGAAACACCACATCCATAAACAATAATTAAATTCAATCAATACGCTCGCCCAAGGGAGCCCACATATGGAAACACCACATCCATAAACAATAATTAAATTCAATCAATCCGCTCGCCCAAGGAAGCCCACATATGGAAACACCACATCCATAAATAATAATTAAATTCAATCAATCCGCTCGCCCAAGGGAGCCCCACGTGGGTTTAGGAAACAAAACCGTCCCCAAGGATATCTCGTATCCCAATATAATACAAAAATAAATTCAATCAATCCGCTCGCCCAAGGGAGCCCCATGTGGGTTTAGGAAACAAATACCATTTCCAAGGATATCTCGTATCCCGTCATAAATAATCTTTAAGAATCACATTCTATGGACCGCAGCCCAACATTCATAATCATGCTCACAACATCGATTATCATCCATATATTAATGGAAACTTGTAAACATAAATTTAATTAAAATAAACTTAAATAAAAGAAGAGTTTTAGATTGTGTTGCGCCTACCTCGAATCGCAATCCAAAAACTATCAACAATACAAGGAAGAGCTTTATCACCGAAGAAATCGTCTTTGATATAAAGAATCTCTAGCTATTTCCACTAATTTGGATTTTAGTGTCCATTATATCATTCACAACTACAAAAGAATAATGGAAAGCAGAATAAAAGGTTGGATAGGTTACTCTTTTCTTTTCATTATAAGATATATATACACTCACAACCCTGAATCAGTAACGGTAGTCCAACATGTCTCAACATTACCGCTTACCTTCGGTCGTAAAAACTCGAGGAAACATTCACGATATATAACCCAAACGACACATTTAATGTTATTCAACACCAACTCTCACAAGCATGATAGATATTGTGCAGACAACCCCAATTTCCAGGCCAAGCGCGATAGCTATTGTGAACCCGACCTTTCAACATAATGGTTTAATATGAAATAGCTTTCAACAAACCACAATTACTTGAACAGAGATTCAGCTCGTAAATAAGCTCAAACATATTCCATTCATTCCTGCTGAAACATATTGCATGACCATTCAAACTGACCAAACATATTCATACAAAATTCAAGCTTCAACCCAATACCGAAACAATTCAGGGAATAGGCTATGCAAGTCCAGTCTACTATACTTGCAAAAATAATGTCTTATACTGATCAGAACATGGTGAAACTTTTATCACAGATTCAATACTATATTAGAGACACTTCATAAAAATATCAAGTAAAAGTGACAGCTAAATATAAAGATAACAGAGATTTTATAAGCATAATTCAGACTGAAAACGTACAGTCACATAAGGGAAACTTCATCTAATTAGGGAAATTCTGGACATCCAATTTCTCTGAAATTTTTACAGAAGCATGATAATACAAATGGGTTTATCATATCCAAAATTTAAGTAATTATACTCAACAAAACTCCTGATCCAGGGTATCCAACCTACTCACGTTCTGACAAAATTCTGTACCTAAAGTCTTTGTTATACAGCTGATTTGGGTACCTGTACTCACCTGATTTGTATGAAAGTTAGGTCGAGTCTTTGGAAACTAGTTATAAACAACATATCCAAAATTCAATAATTTCTAACGGTTCAAATTCATTCTAAGACGCAACCAGATCCTGCTGCTCAGATTTCAGATCAAAAAACAATCTCAAAACCCAAACTAGGGATTTAAATTCAAAAGGTTCACCTATATCTACAAAATTGAACTCAATGCTTAATAATAAAACTTGATAGAGAAAGAGAAAACTTTCCTTTGTATTGAGCTCCAAAACCCTAGCTTTTTCCTTCTTCTTCTCCCCCTCTCCAAAAATCTAATTAACATTTTTATTATCTTCCTTTTCTTTTCATTTTCTCTTAATTTATTTATTATAAATTAATCTATTTACACCCTAACTTGTAGCTTTTACATTTCAATCCACCCACCTAGGCTAAGGCTAATGCTAAGGAACAACAATTTAAGCACAAGGTTAACCAATCCTGGTAAAACCCGAACCGAAACAGTAGTTAAAAATATAGGGTATTACATTCTACCACCCTTAAAAGAAATTTCGTCCCGAAATTAAGATCTAAAGCCTAGAGCTCTGATACCAAATTGTAACGCCCCGGTTTTCAAAACCCGGAGTGCTACTTGGAAACCATAGCCGAGGCCCGGCTACTAAGCCCAAGCACATTAAATAATTTATTCAAGCTTATTTTTACCATTTCTGTCGCAACGGAAAACTTTAAAAAAAAATCATTTCGGAAGATCTAACCGTTGATTTTACCTAAATTTTTATGGCTTTACGTGCTGGACCACTAAGCGGCAGCCTACGTACCCAAAAGGATCAAGCACGACCATAGTTCATCAGACGATGCCAAATACACAATCAACAATTTTAGGATGATCAAATTATTAAGGTTAACTTACCCAAGACACTTGTTCAAACCACATCCACAAACAATATTTAAATTCAATCAATCCGCTCGCCCAAGGGAGCCCACATATGGAAACACCACATCCATAAACAATAATTAAATTCAATCAATCTGCTCGCCCAAGGGAGCCCACATATGGAAACACCACATCCATAAACAATAATTAAATTCAATCAATACGCTCGCCCAAGGGAGCCCACATATGGAAACACCACATCCATAAACAATAATTAAATTCAATCAATCCGCTCGCCCAAGGAAGCCCACATATGGAAACACCACATCCATAAATAATAATTAAATTCAATCAATCCGCTCGCCCAAGGGAGCCCCACGTGGGTTTAGGAAACAAAACCGTCCCCAAGGATATCTCGTATCCCAATATAATACAAAAATAAATTCAATCAATCCGCTCGCCCAAGGGAGCCCCACGTGGGTTTAGGAAACAAATACCATTTCCAAGGATATCTCGTATCCCGTCATAAATAGTCTTTAAGAATCACATTCTATGGACCGCAGCCCAACATTCATAATCATGCTCACAACATCGATTATCATTCATATATTAATGGAAACTTGCAAACATAAATTTAATTAAAATAAACTTCAATAAAAGAAGAGTTTTAGATTGTGTTGCGCCTACCTCGAATCGCAATCCAAAAACTTTCAACAATACAAGGAAGAGCTTTATCACCGAAGAAATCGTCTTTGATATAAAGAATCTCTAGCTATTTCCACTAATTTAGATTTTAGTTTCCATTATATCATTCACAACTACAAAAGAATAATGGAAAGCAGAAGAAAAGGTTGGCTAGGTTACTCTTTTCTTTTCATTATAAGATATATATACACTCACAACCCTGAATCAGTAACGGTAGTCCGACACGTATTAACATTACCGCTTACCTTCGGTCTTAAAAACTCGAGGAAACATTCACGATATATAACCCAAACGAAACATTCAATGTTATTCAACACCAACTCTCACAAGCATGATAGATATTGTGCAGACAACCCCAAAAGTAAAGACAACCCCAATTTCCAGGCCAAGCGCGATAGCTATTGTGAACCCGACCTTTAAACATAATGGTTTAATACGAAATAGCTTTCAACAAACCAAAATTACTTGAACAGAGATTCAACTCGTAAATAAGCTCAAACATATTCCATTCATTCCTGCTGAAACATATTGCATGACCATTCAAACTGACCAAACATATTCATACAAAATTCAAGCTTCAACCCAATACCGAAATAATTCAGGGAATAGGCTATGCATGTCCAGTATACTGTACTTGCCAAAATCATGTCTTATACTGATCAGAACATGGTGAAACTTTTACCACAGACTCAATACTATATCAGAGACACTTCATAAAAATATCAAGTAAAATTGACATCTAAATATAAAGATAACAGAGATTTTATAATCATAATTCAGACTGAAAATGTACAGTCACAGAAGGGAAAATTCATCTAATTAGGGTACTTCTAGACATCCAATTGCTATGAAAATTTTACAGAAGCATCATAATACAAATGGGTTTACATATCCAAAATTTAAGTAATTCTACGCAACAAAACTCCTAATCCATGGTATCCAACCTACTCACGTTCTGACTAAATTATGTACCTAAAGTCTCTGTTATACAGCTGATTTGGGTACCTGTACTCACCTGATTTGTATGAAACTTTGGTCGAGTCTTTGAAAACTAGTTATAAATAACATATCCAAAATTCAATAATTTCTAACGGTTCAAATTCATTATAAGACGCAATCAACTCCTGCTGCTCAGATTTCAGATCCAAAAACAATCTCAAAACCCAAACTAGGGATTTAAATTCAAAAGGTTCACCTATATCTACAAAATTGAACTCAATGCTTAATATTAAAACTTGATAGAGCAAGAGAAAACTTGCCTTTGGATTGAGCTCCAAAACCCTAGCTTTTTCCTTCTTTTTCTCCCCCTCTCCAAAAATCTAATTAACATTTTTATTATCTTCCTTTTCTTTTCATTTTCTCTTAATTTATTTATTATAAATTAATCTATTTACACCCTAACTTGTAGATTTTACATTTCAATCCACCCACCTAGGCTAAGGCCAAGGAACAAAAATTTAAGCACAAGGTTAACCAATCCTGGTAAAACCCGAACCGAAACAGTAGTTAAAAACACAGGGTATTACAACACCAATATGCCATCTACATGCATGCCTGGTCGGTCCACCCTAAAATACTTCCCATGCTTGGATTCGACCAAGATGAAGAGTGATGCTCGCGCACCTCTTCAAAACCCTAATCAACGGTCGCAGATGTACCATCTCGTCCGTCCAACTCTACCATCTTGGTTGGGCAGCCCAGGCTAGGAGTTAAACGGCCAATAAGGTGCCGTGGTGATTACCATCTGTCACTCTACCACATGGAGTGATTGTCCAAGGGAGGGCTTGCTTGCGCAGTCTCCAAACGGTCGTCTGAAGATGGCCAGGAATGCACTTGTTTTAAGATGCTTAATCCGCGACCTACTCCGTTAAGCCTTAAAATAGCGATGCTTCATTCATGCTAAATATATTCGATGCATTACATGCATATATTACACACGATATTTCCTAAATATCGACTTCCCAAATAACTTAGTTATTTAACCTAGCATCATCATATGCTACCTTCTGTGGGTCCCACGATCCACACTCGAGACATCAAACATGTCACAAACTGGGGGATACTTAGTGGGGTATTGGTCTGGCAGTTTACAGCGTGCAACGCGCCATCATAAGAACGTGTCAGGAAGCATGGACGGTTAGCGATGATAGGAGAAGTGGGTTAAGACGTGATCGTGCAATCACCCACACGAACCCACTACTCCATCACTCCACTTCCTCCACTTCCTATGAGATGATGGTTTGCGCTATGACTTGTATAAATAGGCCCTTTGCCTGTTTCAAAAGCATAATAGACGAACACAGAAAAACCAAGTGTTGTCATCAGTCTCCAGAAACCACCATTCTGATACAAGTTATAAATTCCAACACATTCACAATATCAACACCTTCTTCGCTTCCATCCTTAAGGTCAACCCCATCTCATTCACTTTTTGACCGAAGCAAGTCTAGAACGGCCATTTCTTGGTTTAGGTCAGAATTGTATAGATTGATATCTCGAATCAAAAGCACTCCCGTGCAGTGCATTTGTTTAGGGTTTAGATTCTTTCTCTTCCACACCCCCAAAATTACCAAAACCAGCAGAAAGAGTTTTTACTCATAAACACCTGGAAACATAGTATTGAGTGTTGAGGAATTTTCACGCCTCAACACTAAGAGGGAGGATGTGTTGAGGCAGTGTGCCTAGCAACACAGTAGTGGGTGTTGAGTAATTTGCACGTCTCAACACTAAGAGGGAGGATATGTTAAGGCCGTATGGATGGCAACACAGTAGTGAGTGTTGAGAAATTTGCACGTCTCAACACTAATAGGAGGATATGTTGAGGCAATATGCTTGACAACACAGTAGTGAGTGTTGAGGAATTTGCACGTCTCAACACGAAGAGGAAGATATGTTGAGGCAGTATGCATGTCCACACAATAGTAAGTGTTGAGGAATTTACACATCTCAATACTAAGAGTATGATATGTTGAGGCAGTATGCTTGATAATACGGTAGTGAGTGTTGAAGAATTTGTACGTCCAAACACTAAGAGGAAAACGTGTTGAGGTAGTATGCCAAAAAAGATAATAGTGAGTATTGAGGAATTTGCACGTCTCAACACTAAAAGAAAGGATATGTTGAGTAAGTGTGTCTGGAAACACAGTAGTGGGTGTTGAGGAATTTTCACGTCTCAACAATAAGAAGAAAACATGTTGAGGCAGTATGCATGACAACACAGTAGTGAGTGTTGAGGAATTTGTACGTCCCAACACTAAAAGGGAGGATGTGTTGAGGCAGTATGCCAGGCAACACAGTAGTGGGTGTTGAGGAATTCGCACGTCTCAACACTAAGAAGAAATTGTGTTGAGGCAGTATGCCTGAAAACATAATAATGAGTGTTGTGGAATTTGCACGTCTCAACACTAAGAAGTGGGATGTGTTGAGGAAGTATTACTGGCAGCACAGTAGTAGGTGTTGAGGAATTTGCACTTCTCAACACTAAGAGGGAGGATATGTTGAGGTGGTATGCCTGGCAACACTGTATTGACTGTTGAGGAATTTACACGTCTCAACACTAAGAGGAGGATATATTGAGTCAGTGTGCCTGACAACACCATAGTGAGTTTTGTGGAATTTGCACTCCTCAATACTAAGATGGGGGATATGTTGAGGCAGTGTGCCTGGCAACACAGTAGTGGGTGTTGAGGAATTTGCACGTCTAAACCCTAAGAGGGAGGATATATTGAGGCCGTATGCCTGGCAACACAATAGTGAGTGTTGAGAAATTTGCACGTATCAACACTAAAAGGAGGATATATTGAGGCAGTGTGCTTGACAACACAGTAGTGAGTTTTGAGAAATTTGCACGCCTCAATATTAAGAGGGAGGATGTGTTGAGGCAGTGTGCCTGGCAACACAGTAGTGGTTGTTGAGGAATTTGCACGTCTCAACCCTAAGAGGGAGGGTATGTTGAGGCCGTATGCTTGACAACACAGTAGTGAGTGTGGTGGAATTTGCACGTCTCAACACGAAGAGAAAGATATGTTGAGAAAGTATGCCTGGCAACATAGTAGTGAGTGTTGAGGAATTTGCACGTCTCAACACTAAGAGTATGATATGTTGAGGCAAATGTAGGATCAGAATATCGCCACATCAATACTCTTGCGAGATTTATAAGATCATTTCGGCGAGCTCTTCAACAACACACTGCGAGTGTCGCAGAAGGACTCAAAGAATAACATAATGGATGACTTAAATTGAAACACAAGAAGAGCATGACGATCCTGCAAAGATTATAGAATTTGCGAGAAAGGACATTATAACGGTTGCGAGGATATCGCGAGTCAGATCCGAAATAAAAGGACAGATTAGCTTCCATCCACTATGTAACTTCCCTATATAAAGAGAACTAATAGACTCAGAAAGAGAGATCAATTTTAGAGTGTTGAGAAAGTATTGAGGAGAGAGAAAGTTTAAGAGAGCGGTTGTATTTTTGATTTCTTCCATTTCTTGTAATGTTTCTGAGAATTAATCAAATAAAGTGTTGTTCTTAATCTTCAAGTATGTGTTGATTATTATGGATTCTTATGTGGGATGTAGTGTAGGAATTCCTGCAACTACATAATGGCGCTAGAAACAGGGATTGAAAGTTAAAAATCGTAGAAAAAGCAAGATTAAATATCAGTATTCAAGTTAAGAAGATGATCGAACAAGTTGGTGAAATAGTTGAAGGAAAAATGATTAAAGCCAAGGGGAATTACAGGATGTTGGAGTGTAATATGATAACAAAAGCGATGATCAGCCAATTCCATGAAAATATTAAATGAAGGATTCATAAACGAGATTTTGAAGGAAATAAAATCATGACGGTGGAGAAAGTATCAACTCTGAAGGATTGGGAAAAGCAGAAAATCACATTCACATCAGCAAAAATACCAAGAGAAAATTTGAATCATACATCTCCTTTGGTAATCACGGTATCCACTCTACGAATGAAAAAGGAAGAATCAACAAGATCTGCGGAAGAATGGGCTGTGAATAGAACTTTGGTGGATGCATGAAGTTCTGTAGATATAATATTTTATCATGCATTTAAGAAAATAGGATACAAGGATGAAGAGATGTCTTGTCCAGCATATCATATTCATGTCTTTGGAAAATCTTTAACAAAACCTAAAGGCGAAATAGTGGTATGAATTCCACTAGGAGAGATTGAAACACAAGTAACATTATGTGTGGTAGATGTGGAATCACCATATAACATGCTATTAGGGCGACAATGGATACACGCAATCAAGGATGTAGCATCAATATTGCATCAATGCATCAAATTTCCTATGCCCAGTGGAGTTGGAGAAATTAGAGGAGATACTGATCATGCGAAAATGTGTTATCAAACCGACGTAAGGAATTATGAAGGGCGTGCAAAGCTGTGAAAAGCTCGCAGAAAAATGGCGAAAGAGATAAAGAAAGAAGAAGAATTTAAAGTTTACATGATAAGAGCAAAAGAAGGAAAATGAATACCCAGCGAAATTTCGCAATATGGAGATAAACCTGCGAAAGTTATTAAAACATCAACACCAATGGGAGAACCTGAGGCCAGCTACACAGCAGTAGAACCAACAAAGGAAGTAAATATTGGAAGTGAAGAAGAACCTAAGATGCTGAAAATTGGAACTAAGATGGATGCAAATGAGGAAGAGAGAACTGTCAACCTCTTGTGAGAATATAAATACATCTTCGCGTGGAGTATGGATGAGACGCCTGGAATAGATCCGTCAGTTGCATGTCATAAGTTAGAAATTAACAAGGATGTAAGACCATTTAAACAAAGGATAAGAAAAATCGCAACAACATACCATTCCCAAATAGAAGAAGAATTACAGAAAATTCTTGATGCAGGAATTATAAGGCAAGCAAAGTACCCCGAATGGATTGCAAATATGGTGGTGGTTCCAAAGAAAAATAAGGGGATAAGAATTTGTACAGACTTTACTGACTTAAACAAAGCTTGTCCTAAAGATAGTTTTACATTACCAGATATTCCTCAAATGGTCGAATCAGCAGCGGGAAATGATAAAATATCTTCATTAGATGGGTATAAAGGATATAATCAGATTCCTCTCGCTGAAGAAGATGCACACTGCATTTTTGCTCCAAGAGGGTTATATTGCTATACAAAGATGACATTCGGTTTGCGAAATGCTGGTGCAACATATCAAAGAATGGTGGATAAAGTGTTTGCGAAGTGGATCCATAAAACATTAGAGGTGTATGTAGATGACATGTTAATCAAGAGTAAAGAAGATAAAAACAATGTGCAGGACTTGAAGGAGATTTTCGATCAAATGCGACATTTTAACATCAAGGTGAATCCCGAAAAGTGTACTTTTGGAGTGGCTTCAGGAATTTTTTTAGGATATATTATGTCAAAACAAGGAATACAAGTTGATCCAGAGAAAGTACAAGCAATTCTCGACATGCCAACGCCAGCAACAATAAAAGATGTGCAGAATCTGAATGGACTTTTGGCTTGGCTAGGAAGATTCATCTCGCGATCATCAGACAAATGCAAGCATTTCTTCGGTATACTCAAGAAGGGAACAAAATTCAAGTGGACATATGAATGTGAAAAGGCTTTTCAAGGAATTAAAGAACATTTAATGAACATATCTATCTTACAAAAAGCGGAGCCAGGAGAAGAATTATTGATTTACCTTGCGACAACTTCACACGAATTAAGTGCAGTATTACTGCGAGTGGATGCAAGAATAGAAAAACCAATTTATTACATTAGCAAAACATTTAATACCGCAAAGAAAAAATACTCAAAAATTGAGAAGCTAATTCTGGCATTGGTTTATGTAACTTTTAAACTTCTCATCTATTTTCAAGAACATAAAGTAAAAGTATTAACAAAGGTGCAAATTGAGTCAGTAATGAAGAATTAAAAAAGATCAGGCAGAGTTGAGAGATGGAATGCACAAGTGGGACACTTCGAAATCAAATATGAAATTCTATCTTCGCCAAAATCACAAGTTGTAGCAGATTTGTTAGCAGATTTTCCTCTAGAAGATGATGAAGCTGTAGAAGAGATGATGGATGTAGAAGAAGAACATGGAGACCCAAGAGATCTGTTAACAGAACCCAACAGATGGGAAATATTAGTGGATGGATCATCAAACGGGGAAGGTAATGGAGTTGGATTTGTCTTTATCTCGCCATAAGAAAAAAAAATGGCTTTTTCATTTAGATTGGAATTTGCATCCAATAATAATGAGACGGGATATGAAGTTGTAATACATGCTCTAAAATTCTCAATAGAAATGAAGTTGGAGAATGCTAGAATTACCAGTGATTCACAATTGGTTATTCGACAAATAAAAGGAGAATACACAACAAATGAACCATCTTTGAAGAAATACAAGAAACTTGTTGAAGAGTTTTCAGCGAAATTCCAAAAATAAAATGGAGACATATATCAAGAAAAGATAACAGACTCGCATATGCTTTTGCTTTCATATCCATTATGATGACAAATCTAGCTGCGAGATGCATATAAATTCAGACACTTATATCACCCTCAATCAATAAGGAAGAACAAAAGGAAGAAGCAGATGTAATGATAATAGAAAGTGGCGAAGAAGAACCAAGGGGCGATATTGCAGATTGGCGAGCAAAACTTCATGCATATTTGGCGAGAGGAGAAACACCAAGAAATAGATTAGAAGCACACAAGTTAAAAAGTCGTGCAACAAATTATGAATTAAGAGATAGAGTATTATATCGCAAATATTTTAATGGGCCATCACTTAGATGCTTCACACGGGAAGAAGGAGAAAAGGTGTTAAAAATGTTGCATAGTGGAGACGCTGGTAATCACAGCGGGGGAAGATCTTTGGCATATAGAACAAAAATGCAAGGCTATTACTGGCCATATATGCATGAGGATGCGAAGCAACTATCAAGACATTGCGAAGATTGTTAGCGACACGGAAGGAAGATACATGCACCAGGGGCACCATTGTCATCTTCAACAAGTGTATGGCCTTTTGGAAAATGGGGGTTGGATATTGTGGGACCATTTGTACCCAGTTCTGGACAAAGAATATATTTGATTGTTGCTACAGATTATTTCACAAAGTGGGGAGAAGTAAAGGACGTACATCACATTCACGTTAAAGATATTTTTACATTCATATTTGAAAATATAATTTGCAGATTTGGAATTCCTGCACAATTGGTATCTGATAATGGAAAAAAATTTGAAGGACAAAACATAAAAATGTTACTTAATGTGTTTAAGATCAAATGTGGAAAATCAACACCACTTTATCCATAGGAAAATAGGAAGGCAGAGGCAACCAATAAAACAATCGCAGATATACTGAAGAAAAAAATAGAGGGACACCACAAGGCATGGTGTGAACAAGTACATAATGCAATATGGGCCTATAATACAACTAGGAGAGAATCAACTGGGGTGTCACCTTTTTGTCTAACATATGGTGTCGAAGCAGTACTGCCAACAGAAGTTGTCATTCCTACAACAAAAAGAGAGGCTTGGGAAAAGAATCTTAGTGTTGGTATGATTCTAAGTAAACTTGATGAGTTAGAAGAGAAGATAGAAAAAGCTTTACAACATATGGAAAATTATCAGCGGAGGTTGGCTCGCGAGTATAACAAGCGTGTCAAAAAACGTGAGTTCCAACCAGGTGATTTAGTACTGCGAGAAACACCAAGTTATCAACGTGAAAATGGTGGAAAGTTGCTGAGAAAATGGGATGGACCATATATTATTAAAGAGATAGTTGGAACATGGGCATATAAATTGATGGATTCGGAGGGTAGAGATGTTGGTCAAAGACTTAATAGACCATGAAACAGATTATATCTAAAAATATATTACCAGTAACAAATTCTGAGAAAGGCTAGATGGTGATATAAAATATGATGAAACAAAGAAGAAATGAATAAAAGAAATTTTTATCGCAGCTGCGAGATTATAAGAAATAGTGATATTCGCAGAGACATTAGAATGGGACGAAACTTTATGGCGTACACCCTAGTTCGCAGATAAAATTTTGCAAGAGGCAAATGTAAGACCTAAAGTACGTCATAAAAGGGGGTATCTCTTTTCATGGCTCAGGGATAAGGTTATACCGCTGCTGGAACCTGAGTCATGGAGATTTGGGGCCCATGAAAGCCTATCCAGGAGAGATACCTTGGATTTCCAACTATATATATATATATATATATATATATATATATATTAACAGTTGGATGACCGAGGGTCTCTCCTAAGGAGTGCAAAGTATGATCAAGGCGCCGAGGTAAACGGTTAAGCCAAGAGTGCCCGGGATGGATGAACCTACCCTAGACATTCTTGGAAAATCTTGACTATGATGCACTCGGCCCGAAGAAAACCCCACTTAGGGTGCAGTCTCGTAACTATAAGCCATATAGGCAAAAAGGATAAGAGGCTGCGAAAACAACTGGTTGTTGGTAAAACCGGATGGGAGGATCTAGTCTTTTATGGCCGATGTACGTCTCCTTGAAGGGGAAACTAGGGGGAAGATAAAGGTGGCACCCTCCATTAGGGAGATGATAAGTGTCTTAAGACGCAAATGTCATGAGGCTTTTTACCCACGGGAGTATTTAGGCTTGTCATATTTGTGCAACAATTATACAGAGGAAAAAAGACATGAAAAAAAGATAAGATGAGATCAATGGGTTTTTACATGAAAGTGTAAAGACGTCCTTCGATTTCATCGCAAGACGACAATGCCATGGGGATTTTTTCTCGCAAGAAAACTTAGGTTTATCATATTGTCGCAACAAATTGACAAAATGAGGATAAGGCAAGATCAATGGGTCTTTACATGCGAATGTAAGGACGTCCTGCGATTTTGTCGCAGAAATAAAAATTGGCAAAATAAGACCTTTAACTAGGAAGGCAAAATAAGACCAACAGAATAATTCTAAACATTAACTATTTTCTTTTAAGAATGAAGGAAAGATTTGTTCATACGAAGAAAGATAATGAGGGGCAAGTATGGAAATTTATAAATTGAATATCATTATCTTTATCGCAAGTACTTAAAATGATTGTAGTTGCAGGATTTCCCACAACACCCCTTATCATATCTTGATATTAATTCCTAAATCTACATATAAAATGGTAGTAAAATTGCTAAAATTATAAACAGACACCAAGATTTTTTACATGGTTCGATCAATTTGATCTACATCCATGATTCTTCACTATGATTGTTATAATTTACATTTGATTTTACATTGATAATCTCCATTAATGGAGTTCTAAATCTAGTTTTGGGGAAGAAGATGATAAAAAAAATACATTTTCTCTCTCTAAAAATCTCTCTGCAAAATATTTCTCTCTCTCCTAAAATTGTCTCTCTCCTCAAGACTCTCCCAACTCTAAAAAATACATCATCCTTTCCTCAATCTATTGGATCTCTATTTATAAGAAATTACATAATGGGTGACAACTCACGTTCAACCTATCTTTACCATTTTTTAGGATTTTTGCTATGATCCTTGTTGGATCTGCTATCGTGCTCGCGAGATCTGTTATCGTGCTCGCGAGACTCTTCTATAACTATAAAATCTTCATTTCCTGCCTTGCTCTCGCGAGATCCCGCCTTGTGCTCGCGAACATTCTTTTTAACTACAAAATCTTCATATTTTTCTCATGTTTTATGCTGTCGTTGTTTATTACGTCATTCTCTGAATTATTTTGTGACGCTCGTGAAATGTTGTTGAAGATTTTTCGGTGACGCTCGCAGAAGTGTCGTTAATCTCTCGTGAATATAATTGTGGCGATATTATGGTCCTATATCTTGCCTCTTTTTTCTTGAATATTGCTTGAAAAGTAATCTCTAAGAAAAAATTTGTTGTTGTAGTAGTCTTTGATCTTTGTTGATGAAGGAACGAGCGAAAGAATATTAGACTTGAAAAGTACGTACTTGCTTCTATTCTTTTGTGAAGTTTCATTTCTTTGCTAAGTAAATAAGAAGTATTAACTCTTGAAGTATTCGAAGTATGAAGTATCCTTGAAGAAATATAAGAAGTACTCAATCCTCAAAATATAAGAAGTATCCGTCCTTGAATGAAAATCATAAGTATTGCCTCTTTTCATGCGAAATTATTACTTCATTTCTGGTGAAAATTCTTGCCCATTTTAGAAATGATTCTTGACGAGTAGATAAAGAACATAAAATGTTTTCTTGGTAATCCATAGTTGCCTCTGTTCTTTATCTATGAAGGAAGAATCTCTGAGAAAATGTTAAATGAACGAATTGCCTCTGCCTCATCAATAAAATAATCATATTCTCATAAATAATCAAATTTCCAGCGAAAGTCTGGAATAATCTGCGAAATGCTGAATGAGTTTGCAAGTTTCTGAATGTTTCTGCGAGATTCTGACTGTTTCTGCGAATTTCTAAATTTTTCTGCGAGATTCTAAAATAGTGACGTGAATAGTGACTGAATAGTGTGTGCGATGAATAGTGCTGCGAGATTGTAGATAATCTTCTTGAGAGACTCTGAATAATATATCTGACAGATTCTGAACAGTACTTGCTATCTTTCTTGCAATGAACATATCTTTCCTGCAAAAATAGGTACTGTTTAATATTAATCTGTTGGTCTTATTTTGCCTTCCTAGTTAAAGGTCTTATTTTGCCAACTTTTCTTTTTGCGACAAAATCGCAGGACGTTTTTACATTTACATGTATTGACCCATTGATCTTGTCTTATCTGTATTTTATCAAAATCTTTGCGACAATATGACAAGCCTAAGTTCCCTTTCAAGAACAAAGCCTCGTGACATTGCCGTCTTGCGATGAAATCGCAGGACGTCTTTACACTTTCATGCAAAAACCCATTGATCTCATCTTAACATTCTTTCTTCGGGCTTTTTGCCTTTGTATAATTTTCGTCACGCGACAATATGACAGGCCTAAATGATCTTGCGATCATAAAGGCCCATGACATTGTCGTCTTAAGACACTTATCAGGTCCCTAATGGAGGGTGCCGCCCTTATCTCCCCCCTGGTTGCCCCTTCAAGGAGTGCACATCGGCCATACAAGACTAGCTCCCCCCATCCGGATTTACCAACAACCAGTTGTTTTCGCAGCCTCTTGTCCTTTATGCCTATATGGCTTATAGTTACAAGACTTCTCCCTAAGTGGGGTTTTCTTCAGGCCAAGTGCATCGTATCCAAGACTTACCAAGAATGGAAAGAGATTTTCGTACGCTCCGGGCACCCTTGTATCAACCGTGTACCTCGGCGCCTTGGTCATACTCTGCACTTCTTGGAAGAGATTCTCGGTCGTCCAACCAGGGTATAACCTTATAAAGCTGGAAATCCAAGATCTCTTTCCCGGATAGGTTTTCTTTAACCCCGACATCTGCATGACTCAGGTTCCAGCAGCGGTATAACCTTATCGCTGAGTCATGTCAAGAGATACCCCCTTTATGACGCGCTTTAAGGTCTTAAATTTGCCTCTTACGAAATTTTATTCGCGAACTAGGGTGCACGCCATAAAGTTTCGTCCCATTCTTATGTCTCTGCGAAATTGTATTCGCGTTTTTTCGCGATAGCTTCGCGTCTCTTCATTTCTTCTTTCATTCTCATAACATCAAAAATCTTTAAAAAATTCTTTAAAATCTTTTGAAATCTTAGAAATATTTTTTGAAATCTTGCGATTGTATCGCATTTGTTAAATCAAAAATATCTTTCTGTAAAATAAATATTCTAGAAAAATGTTTGAAATTTTCTTTGAAATTTTGCGATTGTATCGCGTTTTTAAATCAAAAAATCTTCTGAAAATAAATTTTCTAGAGAAATATATAAATTGAATGTTCTCGGTTTTTTGTGATGTTGAATTTTTTGTAATCTTGCGAGAGTATCGCTGTTTTGGAAATTAAACCAATTTTTTTTTTTTTTTTGAAATCTTAAAATTCTTTGCGATAATTTCATTTTCTGTAATCTTTGAAAAATTTTGCAATCTTTAAATTTTTTGCGAGGATCTCATTTTTTATAATTTAATTTAATTTAATTTTTTTTTTTTTTTGAAATTTTTGAAATCTTGCAATTGTATCGATGTTTATTAATCAAATCAAAAAATCTTTGAAATATTTTGAAATCTTTGAAATTTTAGAAATCCTGCGATTATATCGCTTTTGGTAAATTAAATCAAATTTTTTGAAATCTTTTGAAATATTAAAAATCCTAGAAATGCTCTTTGAAATCTCGCGATTAAATAAATCAAAAATTTTCATTTTCTGTAAGTAAAATATTCAAGGAAGTGGTACTTAGCTTTTTTGCGATTTTATGTTGCTATCGTCTCTCGCGAAGTATTTGATTTGCTTGTGGAATGAGAAGAAATGAGAAATAAACTCTTGATCTGCCTCTTGCATACTCTCTTACCATACTAACTGTTCTAACCCTCTCTTGTGAAATTATCTTGCGAAATAATCAATGATCTGGCGAAGTAATGAAATACCCAATTCATGCCTTTGTCCAACTAATTGTACTAGAAACTCGCAACTGTACAGCTTTTGTGCAAATGTAAGCCTTGATATTTTGTTTGCCGTTGGGTGAATTTTAATGGGCTTGGATGAACTGTGCTTGCCTGCTATTCATTTCTTATGCTCGCAAGGTATATAGTTGCGAACATCTGTATGACTTGCTTGTGAAATTATCGTACTCTTGGTGACGCTTAACCTTCCTTCTGTGAAATTAATTCAAAAAACCCAAAAAACATATAAAAAATACGAAGTGGTTGAGAATTGAACTCGCGACATCCAACTTATTCACTTCGCCGGTGACCAGTTGTGCTGGCTTCGCCCTTGCGAAATAGACAACATTGCTTCTCTTTTATTCTTATCTTCTCCTCAGTGTGAGTGTGAAAGAAATGAAAAAAAAATTGTGTGTCAGCAGATTCGAACTCACGATCTAAAGCTCCCTTCTTCCAACTCTAACCATCTTTGCGAGCAGCTGTTTGTGTCTAAATGGTAAGCTACGCAGAATTTATTCAAATTTAATCGTTCTTTATTTAATTTTTGTAGTCATCTTTTCTTTCTTCTTCTTCGCTCTGCTGGTTCTTCTTCTCTCTGGTTCATATCCACGAAGTATATATTCACCGCCTATTGCTGGTTTGATCACTCTTTATTCTTTCCTTCATATATCTTTATGCCTGAGCCTACTGAAAGTAATCACTTCACCTACGTTGCTAAATAATTTTCACCTTCCTTGTTGCTATCTGATGTGACATGGAAACCTCATCAACTGCGGTTTTCTTCGCAGAGAGGATTGTCACCTTCGCAGATGCTGCGAAATTCTATCACTGGAGTTGTTGCTTTCTTCGCCAGGGATGTAGTTAATTTTCTTTGTTGGAGCTAATTGGATACGGTGAGTTGTTTCCATTCCTTTGTTCCTCGCAGGAATTTGTCTCCATCTTTATCCAATGTCTTGTTCTCGCTGGAAGTATTATCTTTGCATATATTGATTAATGGAAAATGTTGCTTGACAAGCTTTGGTCTTAGCCTGGCGGATTCTCAACCTGCGATATCCTTTTTTATTTATCCTGCTAGTTTTTATTCCTTTTCTTTTATGAATTTTTCGCCACTAATTTTGCATGGGGGACGTTCTTAGGGGAATGTCTGCGAACACCAATAATGAGTTTTGCACTGATTCCTGCGAAGTTTTGCACTAAAATGTAAACGATTAGTAAACACTAAAAATACTAAAAGTACATTTTATTTTATTTTAGATGAAATTAGAAAAGAGAAGAGATTTTGTCCTGTAGAATTATTTGTTGATGTAACTTCTTTTGATTTATTTGCGATTGTTGATGAATTACTTGGTGAATAGATCATTAATCTTCTTCATGTATCCACTGTGCTATCTTTGTCCTTTCTCTTCCGTTGGATTCTTAAATTTCTTGTTAAAATGTTGGTGTTGGGGGATGCATCTTATCACAAAAGAGAAATTTCGCTGGAGCTTTTGATTCCTTCATTTTTAACTTCAATCACAAAAATCATGTTCACATTAGTTTTCAAAATTATGATTAAATTCAAGGTTTATGGACGTAAATTTATGATCAAAATTCTTTTGAATTTAAAACATCAACTAAACAGCAATTTTTGTGAAAAACAAAGATTAATAATCTAAAATTCAAAATCTTCCAGATTTATACTATGAATATATAATTTAATAAGATAAGAATGAATTTGTCCTGTTTGAACAATTAATTGATCCAAATTCATTAGATTTCTCCCTGCGAAGAATGAAAACTTTCTTACGAAATGTAAATCTCTAATCAACAGAAAATCTCAAAATTTGACATTTTTAGAAATTCATTAAACAGATTTGTAAAACAAAGTTTGGTTACTACAAATTCGTAGCAAAAACATTTTTAGATTCAAGACTTCCACAATAAATCAAATTTCTACAAAAAGAAAAATTTAGGTTTTACAAAAAATCTATTTTTCAATTTGTGTTTTGAAATTCCCAAATATGAAAAATGAAACAAAGAATAAGAAAAGTGAGAAGAAATTTGTCCTTTTTGATGATTTGTTGACACAATTTTTGCTGATATTTTCTTCATCCGCTCCTTAACATATCTCCTTCTCTTTATTTGTTGTATAATCATGATCTTTCGTTGTAACTTCCATATTTGATCTTGAAATTTTTAGATCCAGTGAAATCCGATTCTAATGATAACCAATTTATTTGAATCTTCTTCAATCTAATAAGCACGTCCATGTTTCTAGCGCCAAAATGTAGTTGCAGGATTTCCCACAACACACCCCTTATCATATCTTGATATTAATTCCTAAATCTACATATAAAATCGTAGTAAAATTGCTAAAATTATAAACAGACACCAAGATTTTTTACATGGTTCGATCAATTTGATCTACATCCATGATTCTTCACTATGATTGTTATAATTTACATTTGATTTTACATTGATAATCTCCATTAATGGAGTTCTAAATCTAGTTTTGGGGAAGAAGATGATAAAGAAAAATACATTTTCTCTCTCTAAAAATCTCTCTGCAAAATATTTCTCTCTCCTCAAGACTCTCCCAACTCTAAAAAAATACATCATCCTTTCCTCAATCTATTGGATCTCTATTTATAGGAAATTACATAATGGGTGACAGCTCACGTTCAACCTATCTTTCCCATTTTTTAGGATTTTTGCTATGCTCCTTGATGGCTCTGCTATCGTGCTCGCGAGACTCTTCTATAACTATAAAATCTTCATTTCCTGCCTTGCTCTCGCGAGATCCCGCCTTGTGCTCGCGAACATTCTTTTTAACTACAAAATCTTCATATTTTTCTCATGTTTTATGCTGTCGTTGTTTATTACGTCATTCTTTGAATTATTTTGTGACGCTCGTGAAATGTTGTTGAAGAATTTTCGGTGACGCTCGCATAAGTGTCGTTAATCTCTCGTTAATATAATTATGGCGATATTCTGGTCCTACAATGATAGAAGCATAATTAAATTCTAAAGTTGCGTAAAGTACATCACTCGCAAGAAAAAGAAAAAGAGGAGATAATTCAAGAAAACAAAAACAGAACTCAAGCTGCATCAGTGTTAGCTTCGCCAATTTCGTTATATTTTCTTATGTTATCACCTTCGCCTGTATTTCTTTCATTGTGATCAACTAGAGTTTCTTCTTCATTTGATTTCTCGCCAACTGTCTCGCCAACTGTAGCTTCACCACCAACAACTGCTTCTTCAGGAGGGATTTTTTTCTTTATCTACTGAATTTTCTTGAGAAATATTTTCTTCACTACTTTCATATTCATGATCATCATCAGAGGAACGAGGAATTTCATCATCATCTACTTCTAAAGGTTTGATTGATGTAGGGGAAGAGAATTTGACAACAAAATTTCATTCACAAGAACTTCAGCGCTAAGATGAACTTGACGAAGAAAAGCCATGTCATGGTTTCTGATCTCCATGTCTTTTCGATATTCTAGGTAGTCATATCTTATTTCTGCTCGATCGCGAGAACTTTATCCAGTTTACCATTCAAAACAGAAATAGTTGAAAGAAGGTTCCTCTCAGATTCTGCGAAAAAAAAGAGTAAACATAAAAGGTATTCAGACGAAGAATTCGCAAGAAGAGTTATAAATAAATTTAATAGAGAAATTAACAGTTGAGGCAGCCAAAATGACTACCTTCTTTTTGCGAAGTTAATTTTTGAATTAGTAACAGGAAAGAATTCTCCCCATGGTCCATGGCATCGTCAAACTTATCTCCAACTATGCCTTTTAGGCAAGATTTTATACTTTCTTCTTTAGAAAGGAGATAAGTATTTTCCTTTGCTAATGAAGAGTTGGATTCTTCTAATTTGGAGTATTCTTCTTTAAGTTGTCTTACCTTTATATTCAAAGCTATTCTCCCTTGGATGAGTGCATTTTTCTCAGTGATAGACGATTCAGTTACTTCCTTAAGTTCATCTTTTAGCGAACGAAAAGATCGTTCTTGGTTATCATACATTCTTTGAAGAGTACTTAGTTGCTGCGAGGAGATCGCCACCTTATTTGAAAGATTCCGCATCTCTTGAGATAAAATCTTATTTTCGTCTGATAAAGTTTCCATTGCTAAATTAGCATTGGTTAACAAATAAGAGATGCGAGATATTTCGTTACTTAATAGATCTTGTTTCTGTGCTAATTATATGTTCTCTTTGGTAAGGTTCTCTATTTGATCAAGGGAATACGTATGAATATTATCTAATCGGTTATATTGGTCCATCCAAGAATCTCTATCAACATGAATCTCTTCAGCAACGGATTCAACTTTGAATATCCCTATTAATCGATTTTGGTTTAAGGCTTAATGTGTGAACAAAGGATTTTAAGAAAATGGAGTATAAAAAGAAGAAAAACAATTAACATATGAAAATTAAAGACAAAGATAGAAATATTTTTACCTTTTAACTCATCATTTTTCCTGCGAAGATTCTCACAGTTCAGTGAAAAATTGTTCTGTTTATGATGAAGATTATCACATTCTAAAGTCTTGCTTGGAGAACCCCCTTTAAAGATTCAACTTCATTCTTTAGAGATGCTTGCGAAGCCATACGGTCATAACCAAAATATTTACTTAAAGTCTCGCAAACACTATGCCTAACAGGGTCAATAGAAGACTTTCTAGCATCATCTAAAATATCAGACAAAACCTTAAAAGAAACATCTACTCCTACTGAAATTTCTTTAGAAGGGGGGAGAGATGCAGGCGGCAAAACGATGACAGTAGAAAGTTGGAGATTTAGATCGTTCACGACAAATGATTCATCCGAAGATGTAGTTTCTGGAAAAGTAATAACTGGAATTAAAGTAGAGTTAACTTGAGAAGTAACTACAATAGGAGGGGAAGAAACTTCATTCGCAGCAGTTTCAAGAATTTCATTTATGACAGGATCAGTTGAGGTAGGAATATTTATGGCGATATTCTCGCAGACAGAAGTTGAAGGTTTAGTTTGCAAAGGTTTTGGAATAGAATTGGTAGAAATTAACTTGGGAATAGCAATGGCAAAATCAACAGCTTTAACCTGGCGAGATTTCTTGCGAGGTGCACTAGTATTCTCATCATCCTGTGAATAATAATCTAGATAAGAAACAGAGGCAACAATATTGTTATTAAGAAAACAAATGTTTCTTACTACCTTATGATTCGCAAGCTTCCTTTTCTTTTCAGCGGGTTTTTGCTGCGAATTTATGGAAGGATTAGGGTTTTGGACTGTAAATTTGGTGTTAGAAGGGATTCCGATGAAACAAAAACACAGTATGGGAATTACATAAAATCAAATAAAGACAGATCAGATAATTTTGATGAACGTAATTTAGATAAGCAGGACTGAGTTTAGCAACATCATAAGAACATATACCTTGATAACTCCATGAAAGCAGTAACAGATGAATCTTTGGGAGAAGAAAGTTGCAGACAGAAAAAAGTGCAAGCAAACGAAAAAACGTGGAAGACGGAAAAGAAGAAGAAGATTATTTCTGTACCCGATTCTAACTTTTATATACAAAAGGAAGGTGACTGGATAATAATGAAGATACCGGTAAAAAGAGAAATATTCGACAAGTGTAGACGGTTATACTTAATTTACGAGGTTTTGTTGGGAGAAGAATATTGAAAAATAGATATATGCGCGACATTAAGAAGAGATAAAATTCTCATAATCGTTTCTCCTTTGCAGAAAAGACATGAGAAGAGGCAAGATGTAGGATCAGAATATCGCCACAGCAATACTCTTTCTAGATTTGTAACATCATTTCTGCGAGCTCTTCAACAACACACTACGAGTGTCGTAGAAGGACTCAAAGAATGACATAACATATGACGTAAATTGAAATACAAGAAGAGCATGATGATCCTGCGAAGATTATAGAATTTGCGAGAAAGGACATTATAACTGTTAAGAGGATATCGCGAGTCAGATTCGAAATAAAAGGACTGCTTAGCTGTCATCCACTATGTAACATCCCTATATAAAGAGAACTAATAGACTTAGAACGAGAGATCAATTTTAGAGTGTTGATAAAGTTTTGAGGAGAGAGAAAGTTTAAGAGAGCGGTTGTGTTTTTGATTTCTTCCATTTCTTGTAATATTTCTGAGAATTAATCAAATAAAGTGTTGTTCTTAATCTTCAAGTATGTGTTGATTATTATGGATTCTTATGAGGGATGTAGTGTAGGAATTCCTGCAACTACAGCAGTATGATCGATAACACGGTAGTGAGTGTTGAGGAATTTATACGTCCCAACACTAAGAGGAAAACATGTTGAGGCAGTATTCCAAACAACATAATAGTGAGTGTTGAGGAATTTGCACGCCTTTACACTAAAAGAAAGGATATGTTGAGGTAGTGTGCCTGGAAACATAATAGTGGGTGTTGACGAATTTGCATGTCTCAACAATAAGAGGAAAACGTGTTGAGGCAGTATGCATGACAACACAATAGTGATTGTTGAGGAATTTGTACGTCCCAACACTAAGAGGGAGGATGTGTTGAGGCAGTATGCATGGCAACACAGTAGTAGGTGTTGAGCAATTTGCACATATTAACACTAACAAGAAATCGTGTTAAGGCAGTATGCCTGAAAACATAATAGTGAGTGTTGAGGAATTTGCACGTCTCAACACTAAGAGGAAGGATATGCTGAGGCAGTGTGCCTGTAAACACCGTAGTGGGTGTTGAGGAATTTGCACGTATCAACACTAAGAAGAAAACGTGTTGAGGCAGTATGCCTAACAACACAATAATGAGTGTTGAGTAGTTTGCATATTTCAATACTAATAGGGAATATGTGTTGAGGTCGTATTCCTGGAAACACAGTAGTGAGTGTTGAGGAATTTTTAAGTCTCAACACTAAGAGGAGGATATGTCGAGGCAGTACGCCAGACAACACAGTTTTGAGTGTTGAGGAATTTGTACGTCCCAACACTAAGAGGAAAATAGCTTGAGGCAGTATGCCTGACAACATAATAGTGAGTGTTGAGGAATTTGATCTCCTCTACATTAAGAGGAAGGATGTGTTGAGGAAGTATGCCTGGAAACACAGTAGTGAGTGTTGAGGAATTTGCACGTCTCAACACTAAGAGGAGATCGTGTTGAGGTAGTATGGCTGACAACACAATAGTGAGTCTTGAGGAATATGCACGCCTCAACACTAAAAGGGAGGATGTGTTGAGGCAGAGTGCCTAGCAACACTGTAGTGGGTGTTGAGAACTTTTCACATCTCAACACAATAGTTAGTGTTAAGGAATTTGCACGTCTCAACACTAAGAGGAAGGATGTGTTGATGCAGTATGCCTGGCAACACAATAGTGAGTGTTGAGGAATTTGCAGATATCAACACTAAGAGGAAATCGTGTTGAATAAGTATGCTTGACAACACAATAGTGATTGTTGAGGAATTCGTACGTCCTAACACTAAAAAGGAGGATGTGTTGAGGATGTATGCCTGGAAACACAGTAGTGGGTGTTGAGGAAATTGTAGGTATAAACACTAAGAACAAATCATGTTGAGGCAGTGTGCCTGGCAACACAGTAGTGGTGGGTGTTGAGGAATTTGCATGTCTCAACACCACGTGTAAAACGTGTTGAAGTAGTATGCCTGATAACACAATAGTGAGTGTTGTGATATTTAAACATCTCAACACTAATAGGAGGGATGTGTTGAGGCAATATGCCTCACAGTAGTGAGTATTGAGGAATTTGCACGTCTCAACACTAAAAGGAGATCGTGTTGAGGCAATATGCGTGACAACGAAATAGTGAGTGTTGAAGAATTTGCACGCCTCAATACTAAGAGGGGGGATGTTTTGAGGTAGTGTGTCTGGAAAAACAGTTGTGGGTGTTGAGAAATTTGCACGCCTCAATACTAAGAGGGAGGATATGTTGTGACAGTATACCTGACAACATAATAGTGATTGTTGAAGAATTTGAACGTCTCAACACTAAGAGGAAGGATGTGTTGAGGCAGTATGCCTGGAAACACAGTAGTGAATGTTGAGAAATTTGCACGCCCCAATACTAAAAAGAGATCGTGTTGTGGCAGTATGGTCGACAACACAATAGTGAGAGTTGAGGAATTTGCACGCCTCAACACTAAAAGGTAGGATGTGTTGAGGAAGTGTTCCTGGCAACATAGTAGTGGGTGTTGAGGAATTTGCACGTCTCGACACTAAGAGGAAAACGTGTTGAAGTGGTATGCCATACAACACAATAGTGAGTGTCGTGGAATTTGCACGTCTCAACACTAAGAGGAAGGATGTGTTGAGGTAGTATGCTTAGCAACACAGTAGTGAGTATTGAAGAATTTTCACGTCTCAACACTAAGAGGAAAACGTGTCCAGGCAGTATCCCTGATAACATAATAGTGAGTGTTGAGGAATTTGCACTTCTCAACATTAAGAGGAAGGATATGTTGAGGAAATAGGACTGGCAATACAGTAGTGAGTGTTGAGGAATTTCACGTCTCAACACTAAGAGGAGATCGTGTTGAGGCAGTATGCCTGACAACACTATAGTGACTGTTGAGGAATTTGCATGCCTCAACACTAAGAGGAAAGATGTGTTGAGGTAGTGTGTCTGGCAACAAAGTAGTGGGTCTTGAGGAATTTGCACGTCTCAACACAAAGAGGTAGGATATGTTGAGGCAATAGGCATGTCAACACAGTGGTGAGTGTTGAGGATTTTTCACGTCTCAGCACTAAGAGGAGATTGTGTTGAGGCAGTATGCCTGACAATACTATAGTGACTGCTGAGGAATTTACACGCCTCAACCCTAAGAGAGAGGATGTGTTGAGGTAGTGTGCCTGGCAACATAGTAGTGAGTGTTGACGAATTTTCACTTCTCAACACTAAGAGGGAGGATGTGTTGAGGCAGTAGGCCTGGCAATACAGTAGTGAGTGTTGAGGAATTTGCACGTCTCAACACTAAGAGGAGATCGTGTTTAGGCAGTATGCTTGACAACACTATAGTGATTGTTGAGGAATTTGCACGCCTTAACACTAATAAGGAGGATGTGTTGAGGCAGTGTTCCTGGAAACCTAGTAGTGGGTGTTGAGGAATTTGCACATCTCAAAAGTAAGATGAGAACGTGTTGAAGTAGTATGCCAAACAACACAATAGTGAGTGTTGAGGAATTTACACATCTCAACACTAAGAGGAAGGACGTGTTGAGGCAGTATTCCTGGAATACAAGTAGTGAGTATTGAAGAATTTGCACGTCTCAACACTAAGAGAAAAACGTATTGAGGCAGTATCCCTGATAACATAATTGTGAGTGTTGAGGAATTTGCACTTCCCAACACTAAGAGGAATGATGTGTTGAGGCAGTAGGCCTGGCAACACAATAGTGGGTGTTGAGGAATTTGCACGTCTTAACACTAATAGGAGATCGTGTTGAGGCAGTTTTCTTGAAAACACTATAGTGACTATTGAGAATTTGCACGCCTCAACACTAAGAGGGAGGATGTTTTGAGGTAGTGTGCCAGGCAACACAGTAGTGGGTGTTGAGAAATTTGCACATCTCAGCACTAAGAGGAAGGATGTGTTGAGTCAGTGTTCCTGGCAACATAGTAGTGGGTGTTTAGGAATTTGCACTTCTCAACACTTAGAGAAGAACGTGGTGAAGTAGTATGCGAAACAACACAATAGTGAGTGCTGAGGAATTTGCACGTCTCAACACTAAGAGTAAGGATGTGTTGAGGCAGTATGCCTAGAAACACAGTGGTGAGTATTGAGGAATCTACACGTCTCAACACTAAGAGGAAAATATATTGAGGCAGTATCCCTGATAACATAATTGTAGGTGTTGAGGAATTTGCACTTCTCAACACTAAGAGAAATGATGTGTTGAGGCAGTAGTCCTGGTAACACAATAGTGAGTGTTGAGGAATTTCCACGTCTCAACACTAAAAGGAGATGGTGTTGAGGCAGTATGCTTGACAACACTATAATGACTGTTGAGTATTTTGCACACCTCAACACTAAGAGGGCGGATGTGTTGAGGTAGTGTGCCTAGCAACACAAAAGTGAGTGCTGAGGAATTTGCACGTCTCAACACTAAGAGGAAGGATATGTTGAGGCAGTATGCCTGGAAACACAGTAGTAAGTTTTGAGGAATTTGCACATCTCTACACTAAGAGGAAATCATGTTGAAGCAGTATGCTTGACAACACAATAGTGATTGTTGAGGAATTTGTACGTCCTAACACTAAGAGGGAGGATGTATTGAGGATGTATTCCTGGAAACAGAGTAGTGGGTATTGAGGAATTTTCACATCTCAACACTCGGAGGAAGGATATGTTGAGGCAATAGGCCTAGCAACTCAGTAGTGAGTGTTGAGGAATTTGCACGTCTCAACACTAAGAGGAGATCGTGTTGAGGCAGTATGCCTGACAACACTATAGTAACTGTTGTTGATTTTTCTCTCCTCAACACTAAGAGGGAGGATGTGTTGAGGTAGTGTGTCTGGCAATACAATAGTGAGTGTTAAAGAATTTACACGTCTTAACACTAAGAGGAAGGATGTGTTGAGGCAGTATGCCTGGCAACACAGTAGTGAGTGTTGAGGAATTTTCACATCTCAACACTAAGAGGAAATCTTGTTGAAGCAGTATGCTTGACAACACAACAGTGATTATTGAGGAATTTGTAAGTCCTAACACTAAGAGGGAGGATGTGTTGAGGATGTATGCCTGGAAACACAGTAGTGGGTTTTGAGGATTTTTCACGTCTCAAAACTAAGAACAAATCGTGTTGAGGCAGTGCGCCTGGCAACACATTAGTGGGTGTTGAGAAATTTGCATGTCCCAACACCACGTGTAAAACGTGTTGAAGTAGTATGCCTGATAACACAATAGTGAGTGTTGAGATATTCACACGTCTCAACACTAAGAGGAAAGATGTGTTGAGGCAGTATGCCTCACAGTAGTGAGTATTGAGGAATTTGCACGTATCAACACTAAAAGGAGATCGTGTTGAGGTAATATGCCTGAAAACGAAATAGTGAGTGTTGAAGAATTTGCACACCTCAATACTAAAAGTGAGGATGTGTTGAGGTAGTTTGCCTGGCAACACAGTAGTGGGTGTTGAGAAATTTGCACGTCTCAGCACTAAGAGGAAGGATGTGTTGAGGCAGTGTTCCTAGCAACATAGTAGTGGGTGTTGAGAAATTTACACGTCTCAACACTAAGAGGAGAACGTGTTGAAGTAGTATGCCAAAAAACACAATAGTGAGTGTTGAGTAATTTGCACGTCTCAACACTAAGAGGAAGGATTTGTTGAGGCAGTATGCCTGGCAACACAGTGGTGATTGTTGAGGAATTTTCACTTCTCAACACTAAGAGGAATGATATGTTGAGGCAGTAGGCCTGGCAACACAGTAGTGAGTGTTGAGGAATTTGCACGTCTCAACACTAAGAGGATATCGTGTTGAGGCAGTATGCTTGACAACACTATAGTGATTGTTGGGCATTTGCACGCCTCAACACTAAGAGGGAGGATGTGTTGAGGTAGTGTTCCTAGAAACACAGTAGTGGGTGTTGAGAAATTTGCACGTCTCAGCACTAAGAAGAAGGATGTGTTGAGGCAGTGTTCCTGGCAACATAGTAGTGGGTGTTGAGGAATATGCACGTCTCAACTCTAAGAGTAGAACGTGTTGAAGTAGTATGCCAAACAACACAATAGTGAGTGTTGAGGAATTTGCACGTCTCAACACTAAGAGGAAGGATGTGTTGAGGCAGTATGCCTAGCAAAACATTGGTGAGTATTGAGGAATCTGCACGTCTCAACACTAAGAGGAAAACGTATTGAGGCAGTATCCCTGATAACATAATTGTGAGTGTTGAGGAATTTACACTTCTCAACACTAAGAGGAATGATGTGTTGAGATAGTAGGCCTGGCAACACAGTAGTGAGTGTTGAGGAATTTGCACGTCTCAAAACTAAGAGGATATCGTGTTGAGGCAGTATGATTGACAACACTATAGTGACAGTTGGGCATTTGCACGCCTAAACACTAAGAGGGAGGATGTGTTGAGGTAGTGTGCCTGGAAACACAGTAGTGGGTGTTGAGAAATTTGCACGTCTCAGCACTAAGAGGAAGGATGTGTTGAGGCAGTGTTCCTGGAAACATAGTAGTGGGTGTTGAGGAATTTGCACGTCTCAACACTAAGAGGAGAACGTGTTAAAGTAGTATGCCAAACAACACAATAGTGAGTGTTGAGGAATTTGCACGTCTCAACACTAAGAGGAAGGATGTGTTGAGGCAGTATGCCTGGAAAAACAGTGGTGAGTATTGAGGAATCTGCACGTCTCAACACTAATAGGAAAACGTATTGAGGCAGTATGCCTGGAAAAACAGTGGTGAGTATTGAGGAATCTGCACGTCTCAACACTAAGAGGAAAACTTATTGAGGCAGTATCCCTGATCACATAATTTTGAGGGTTGAGGAATTTGCACTTCTCAACACTAAGAGGAATGATGTGTTGAGGCAGTAGGCCTGGCAACACAGTAGTGAGTGTTGAGGTATTTGCACGTCTCAACACTAAGAGGATCGTGTTGAGGCAGTATGCTTCACAACACTATAGTGACTGTTGGGAATTTGCACGCCTCAACACTAAGAGGGCGGATGTGTTGAGGTAGTGTGCCTGGCAACACAATAGTGAGTGTTGAGGAATTTGCACGTCTCAACACTAAGAGGAAGGATGTGTTGAGGCAGTATGCCTGGCAACACAGTAGTGAGTGTTGAGGAATTTGCACATCTCAACACTAAGAGGAAATCTTGTTGAAGCAGTATGCTTGACAACACAATAGTGATTGTTGAGGAATTTGTAAGTCCTAACACTAAGAGGGAGGATGTGTTGATGATGTATGCCTGGAAACACAGTAGTGGGTGTTGAGGAATTTTCACGTCTCAAAACTAAGAACAAATCGTTTTGAGGCAGTGCGCCTGGCAACACATTAGTGGGTGTTGAGGAATTTGCATGTCCCAACACCACGTGTAAAACATGTGGAAGTAGTATGCCTGATAACACAATAGTGAGTGTTGAGATATTTACACGTCTCAACACTAAGATGAAAGATGTGTTGAGGCAGTATGCCTCACAGTAGTGAGTATTGAGGAATTTGCACGTATCAACACTAAAAGGAGATCGTGTTGAGGCAATATGCCTGAAAACGAAATAGTGAGTGTTGAAGAATTTGCACACCTCAATACTAAAAGTGAGGATGTGTTGAGGTAGTTTTCCTGGCAATACAGTAGTGGGTGTTGAAAAATTTGCACGTCTCAGCACTAAGAGGAAGGATGTGTTGAGGCAGTATGCCTGGCAACACACTGGTGATTGTTGAGGAATTTTCACTTCTCAACACTAAGAGGAATGATATGTTAAGGCAGTAGGCCTGGCAACACAGTAGTGAGTGTTGAGTAATTTGCACGTCTTAACACTAAGAGGATATCATATTGAGGCAGTATGCTTGACAACACTATAGTGATTGTTGGGCATTTGCACGCCTCAACACTAAGAGGAAGGATGTGTTGAGGTAGTGTTCCTGGCAACACAGTAGTGGGTGTTGAGAAATTTGCACGTCTCAGCACTAAGAAGAAGGATGTGTTGAGGCAGTGTTCCTAGCAACATAGTAGTGGTTGTTGAGGAATATGCACGTCTCAACTCTAAGAGGAGAACGTGTTGAAGTAGTATGCCAAACAACACAATAGTGAGTGTTGAGGAATTTACCTGTCTCAACACTAAGATCAAGGATGTGTTGAGGCAGTATGCTTGGAAAAACAGTGGTGAGTATTGAAGAATCTGCATGTATCAACACTAAGAGGAATGATGTGTTGAGATAGTAGGCCTGGCAACACAGTAGTGAGTGTTGAGGAATTTGCACGTCTCAACACTAAGAGGATATCGTGTTGAGGCAGTATGCTTGACAACACTATAGTGACAATTGGGCATTTGCACGCCTAAACACTAAGAGGGAGGATGTGTTGAGGTAGTGTGCCTGGAAACACAGTAGTGGGTGTTGAGAAATTTGCGCGTCTCAGCACTAAGAGGAAGGATGTGTTGAGGCAGTGTTCTTGGAAACATAGTAGTGGGTGTTGAGGAATTTGCACGTCTCAACACTAAGAGGAGAACGTGTTAAAGTAGTATTCCAAACAACACAATAGTGAGTGTTGAGGAATTTGCACGTCTCAACACTAAGAGGAAGGATGTGTTGATGCAGTATGCCTGGAAAAACAGTGGTGAGTATTGAGGAATCTGCACGTCTCAACACTAAGAGGAAAACGTATTGAGGCAGTATGCTTGACAACACAATAGTGATTGTTGAGGAATTTATAAGTCCTAACACTAAGAGGGAGGATGTGTTGAGGATGTATGCCTGGAAACACAGTAGTGGGTGTTGAGGAATTTGCACGTCTCAAAAATAGAACAAATCATGTTGAGGTAGTGCGCCTGGCAACACATTAGTGGGTGTTGAGGAATTTGCATGTCCCAACACCACGTGTAAAACGTGTTGAAGTAGTATGCCTGATAACACAATAGTGAGTGTTGAGATATTTACACGTCTCAACACTAAGAGAAAAGATATATTGAGGCAGTATGCCTCACATTAGTGAGTATTGAGGAATTTGCACGTATCAACACTAAAAGGAGATCGTGTTGAGGCAATATGCCTGAAAACGAAATAGTGAGTGTTGAAGAATTTTCACACCTCAATACTAAAAGTGAGGATGTGTTGAGGTAGTTTGCCTGGCAACACAGTAGTGGGTGTTGAGAAATTTGCACGTCTCAACACTAAGAGGAAGGATGTGTTGAGGCAGTGTTCCTAGCAACATAGTAGTGGGTGTTGAGGAATTTACACGTCTCAACACTAAGAGGAGAACGTGTTGAAGTAGTATGCCAAACAACACAATAGTGAGTGTTGAGTAATTTGCATGTTTCAACACTAAGAGGAAGGATGTGTTGAGGCAGTATGCCTGGCAACACAGTGGTGATTGTTGAGGAATTTTCACTTCTCAACACTAAGAGGAATGATATGTTGAGGAAGTAGGCCTGGAAACACAGTAATGAGTGTTGAGGAATTTGCACGTGTCAAAACTAAGAGGATATCATGTTGAGGCAGTATGCTTCACAACACTATAGTGATTGTTGGGTATTTGCACGCCTCAACACTAAGAGGGAGGATGTGTTGAGGTAGTGTGCCTGGCAACACAGTAGTGGGTGTTGAGAAATTTTCACGTCTCAGCACTAAGAAGAAGTATGTGTTGAGGCAGTGTTCTTGGCAACATAGTAGTGGGTGTTGAGGAATATGCACGTCTCAACTCTAAGAGGAGAACGTGTTGAAGTAGTATGCCAAACAACACAATAGTGAGTACTGAGGAATTTGCACATCTCAACACTAATAGGAAGGATATGTTGAGGCAGTATGCCTAGAAAAACATTGGTGAGTATTGAGGAATCTTCACGTATCAACACTAAGAGGAAAACGCATTAAGGCAGTATCCATGATAACATAATTGTGAGTGTTGAGGAATTTTCACTTCTCAACACTAAGAGGAATGATGTGTTGAGATAGTAGGCTTGGGAACACAGTAGTGAGTGTTGAGGAATTTGCACGTCTCAAAACTAAGAGGATATCGTGTTGAGGCAGTATGCTTGACAACACTATAGTGACAGTTGGGCATTTACACGCCTAAACACTAAGAGGGAGGATGTGTTGAGGTAGTGTGCCTGGCAACACAGTAGTGGGTGTTGAGAAATTTGCACGTCTCAGCACTAAGAGGAAGGATGTGTTGAGGCAGTGTTCCTGGCAACATAGTAGTGGGTGTTTAGGAATTTGCACGTCTAAACACTAAGAGGAGAATGTGTTAAAGTAGTATGCCAAACAACACAATAGTGAGTGTTTAGGAATTTGCACATAACAACACTAAGAGGAAGGATGTGTTGAGCCAGTATGCCTGGAAAAACAATGGTGAGTATTGAGGAATCTGCACGTCTCAACACTAAGAGGAAAACGTATTGAGGCAGTATCCCTGATAACATAATTGTGAGTGTTGAGGAATTTGCACTTCTCAACACTAAGAGGAATAATGTGTTGAGATAGTAGGCCTGGCAACACAGTAGTGAGTGTTGAGGAATTTGCACGTCTCAAAACTAAGAGGATATCATGTTGAGGCAGTATCCTTGACAACACTATAGTGACAGTTGGGCATTTGCACGCCTAAACACTAAGAAGGAGGATGTGTTGAGGTAGTGTGCCTGGCAACACAGTAGTGGGTGTTGAGAAATTTGCACGTCTCAGCACTAAGAAGAAGGATGTGTTGAGGCAGTGTTCCTGGCAACATAGTAGTGGGTGTTGAGGAATATGCACGTCTCAACTCTAAGAGGAGAACGTTTTGAAGTAGTATGGCAAACAACACAATAGTGAGTGTTGAGGAATTTACACGTCTCAACACTAAGAGCAAGGATGTGTTGAGGCAGTATGCTTGGAAAAACAGTGGTGAGTATTGAAGAATCTTCACGTATCAACACTAAGAGGAAAACGTATTGAGGCAGTATCCCTGATAACATAATTGTGAGTGTTGAGGAATTTGCACTTCTCAACACTAAGAGGAATGATGTGTTGAGATAGTAGGCCTGGAAACACAGTAGTGAGTGTTGAGGAATTTGCACGTCTCAACACTAAGAGGATATCGTGTTGAGGCAGTATGCTTGACAACACTATAGTGACAGTTGGGCATTTGCACGCCTAAACACTAAGAGGGAGGATGTGTTGAGGTAGTGTGCCTGGAAACACAGTAGTGGGTGTTGAGAAATTTGCGCGTCTCAGCACTAAGAGGAAGGATGTGTTGAGGCAGTGTTCTTGGAAACATAGTAGTGGGTGTTGAGGAATTTGCACGTCTCAACACTAAGAGGAGAACGTGTTAAAGTAGTATGCCAAACAACACAATAGTGAGTGCTGAGGAATTTGCACGTCTCAACACTAAGAGGAAGGATGTGTTGAGGCAGTATGCCTGGAAAATCAGTGGTGAGTATTGAGGAATCTGCACGTCTCAACACTAAGAGGAAAACGTATTGAGGCAGTATGCCTGGAAAAACAGTGGTGAGTATTGAGGAATCAGCACGTCTCAACACTAAGAGGAAAACGTATTGAGGCAGCATCCCTGATAACATAATTTTGAGGGTTGAGGAATTTGCACTTCTCAACACTAAGAGGAATGATGTGTTGAGGCAGTAAGCCTGGAAACACAGTAGTGAGTGTTGAGGAATTTGCACGTCTCAACACTAAGAGGATCGTGTTGAGGCAGTATGCTTCACAACACAGTGACTGTTGGGAATTTGCACGCCTCAACACTAAGATGGAGGATGTGTTGAGGTAGTGTGACTGGCAACACAGTAGTGGGTGTTGAGAAATTTGCACATCTCAGCACTAAGAGGAAGGATGTGTTGAGGCAGTGTTCCTGGCAACATAGTAGTGGGTGTTGAGGAATTTGCACGTCTTAATACTAAGAGGAGAACGTGTTGAAGTAGTATGCCAAACAACACAATAGTGAGTGTTGAGGAATTTACACGTCTCAACACTAAGAGCAAGGATGTGTTGAGGCAGTATGCTTGGAAAAATAGTGGTGAGTATTGAAGAATCTGCCCATATCAACACTAAGAGGAAAACGTATTGAGGCAGTATCCCTGATAACATAATTGTGAGTGTTGAGGAATTTTCACTTCTCAACACTAAGAGGAATGATGTGTTGAGGAAGTAGGCCTGGCAACACAGTAATGAGTGTTCAGGAATTTGCATGTCTCAACACTAAGAGGAGATCGTGTTGAGGCAGTATGCCTGACAACACTATAGTTACTGTTGAGGATTTTGCACGCCTCAACACTAAGAGGGCGGATGTGTTGAGGTAGTGTGTCTGGAAACACAGTAGTGAGTGTTGACGAATTTGCACATCTCAACACGAAGAGGAAGGATGTGTTGAGGTAGTATGCCTAGAAACATAGTAGTAAGTGTTGAGGAATTTGCACATCTCTACACTTAAAGGAGGTCGTGTTGAGGCAGTATGCCCGACAACACTATAGTGACTGTTGAGGATTTTGCTCGCCTCAACACTAAGAGGGAGGATGTGTTGAGGCAGTGTTCTTGGCAACATAATAGTAGGTGTTGAGGAATTTGCACGTCTCAACACTAAGAGGAGAACGTGTTGAAGTAGTATGCCAAATAACACAATAGTGAGTGTTAAGGAATTTACACGTCTCAACACTAAGGGGAAGGATGTATTGAGGCAGTATACCTGGCAACACAATAGTGAGTATTGAGGAATTTGCACGTCTCAACACTAAGAGGAAACCGTGTTTAGGCAGTATCCCTTATAACATAATAGTGAGTGTTGAGGAATTTGCACATCTCAACACTAAGAGGAGATCGTGTTGAGGCAGTATGCCTGACAACACTATAGTGGCTGTTGAGGAATTTGCACGCCTCAACACTAAGAGGGAGGATGTGCTGAGGTAGTGTGCCTGGCAACACAATAGTGAGTGTTGGGGAATTTTCACTACTCAACACTAATAGGAAGGATGTGTTGAGGCAATAGGCCTGGCAACACAGTAGTGAGTGTTGAGGAATTTGCACGTCTCAACACTAAGAGGAGATCGTGTTGATGTAGTATGCCTGACAACATTATAGTGACTGTTAAGGAATTCGCGCGCCTCCACACTAATAGGAAGGATGTGTTGAGGCAGTGTTCCTGGAAACATAGTAGTGGGTGTTGAGGAATTTGTACGTCTCAACACTAAGAGGAGAACGTGTTGAAGTAGTATGCCAAACAACACAATAGTGAGTGTTGAGGAATTTACACGTCTCAACACTAAGGGGAAGGATGTATTGAGGAAGTATATGACAACACAATAGTGAGTATTGTGGAATTTGCACGTCTCAACGCTAAGAGGAAACCGTGTTGAGGCAGTATCCCTGATAACATAATAGTGAGTGTTGAGGAATTTACAATTCTCAACACTAAGAGGAAGGATGTGTTGAGGCAGTTGGCTTGGCAACTGATCGCTGTCGTATGCGTCAAAAATAAATTACACTTTCTTACTAATCAAAATATAATTATAGCAAGGGTAAGAAAGGATCGTTCCCACAGAGAGGACTTAGGTTTTCAATATATTTTTGTTTCCTACATAAAACACCGGGGGGTTTTCTGATTTTTAATAAAAGAAAACTAAAATAAAAGCAAGTAAAGAAAAATAAACGAATCAAATAGAAGAGATATTGGTTAAGGATTTCGTTTTAAATCACTTACATGCTCTTGTCATAATAACTAGAATTGATATTTAATCTCTCTTTTATCAATGGCCTAGAATACCTTGATCGTAAGAATATCCCGCTAATTTCCTCTTGTCATCAACAAACACATTAAAAGATGCGAGTATGAATTATATCTAAGAGAACAACCTAACATGTAAAAGCACTAATCAATTTTAATTCCCTAGATGCATTAAGTTCTATGAAATCAGGCCAATCAAAGCAATCGAACGTGTAAAAGCACTAATCCGATTTAACAAAGGTTATGGTTCACATATGATCATAAGAATATATCACTACAAACTATAATCATATTTATGCTACTTGCAATCAGGAATTATCACGTTTGCGTATAATAACCCTAATCTATCAATAGATATGCATGTGAGTTCTACCAATTTGTAACTTGAGAAAACAAACATTCAATCATACATGGCGATATTTCTAGTGAATCATAATCGATAATATTGAGACAAAAGTAAAATATTGAACAAGGATTCATGTTATGTGAAATCAACTTTATCCATAACCAAAAGAAAACTAGGTACTCATGCTCATAACAAGAATAAAGAGGAGTTTCATGTTTCTAAACCCTAGCATACAAAAGTAGAAGATAAAAGATTCCCCAAACTTCCTGTTAATAAGATTTTTATATCTGATTTCTAAATCTCGACCAACTCCAAAGAGTTCGATATTAATGCCAAGCCCATGAGTGAAGCCCAGCCAGAATAGGTCCAAATTCATTTGAGTCAGATACCTGGACCGTTGAGTCAACTCGCCGTACTCCGATTCCGACCGAGTGTTCTCTATTTCTGACCGATCCAGGCCTTATTCTGCATACCAGTCGAGCCAAAAGAATCACCAACTTTCTTTAGTTCTTCAATCAAGCTCAACCTCTCTTGAACCCAAAACAGTAACCAATACCTTCTCAATTCATAAAAATCAAGTCTTCCCTGCACTGCAGTTCAATTCAAGTCACACATTCCATTCTTCTTAGCTTCAACAGCACCATCTCAGCTAATACCAAGCCATTCATTCCACCACCACTGCCATAATCAGCTGCACATTCACCCATCACTGCAGAGCAACAGACTCGACTTCAGTTCTTTTTTAATTCCTCATTGAACCACCAGGGACACGGCACAGCTTCCCATTCACCAATAACTCCACCACTTCAATTCCATGGCAGCACTCTCACCATTCTCTTCTTACCTGAACATGGCGCCTCATTTGAAGTTTCGAATACCACCAGTTTTATCTCCAACTCAACTTTAACGATATCACTGCATCCCTGCTCAATACAGACCTGCCATACCAGTGCAAAAACCTTGTAATTCTCCAGCTCTGCAATACAAGCCATCTGCCAAATAAACTACCCACAGAGCCAGCTGCACATAATCAAGCGAAACTGCACTTTTCTTTCTATGCAGGTTGAATTAGAAGTTCCGTTAATGTCTCGACCTCAAATTTGTTCTACAACCTCAGTACCGACCCATACATTCCATGGTTACGGCGTGAGCAACTTGTCTCTGACGGCAAACCCTTGACAAACGACCATCAGTCCCATGGCTCGAACGATGGCAGTAAACCTTCTTCTTTTGACTGTTTTCGATTCATAAACTCTGCCTAAGACTAACCCATATTACCAACACCTACAGCCTGTGCTCACTCCTTGCCTTGCCTTCTAAACAGACCAGTATCCAATGGCAATAATGCTCAGTTCTTGGCTTTTTTCTCGACACAAAACAAACCATATTTTTCTTCAGCCCATGACCCAAGTTCTTGTTTAATCCCCGGAACAAAGCCAGTGAACCCATATCTTCGCAATCGCTACCAACAATTCCTGCAACAGAACTCGTTTCACAGCACTCATCTCCAAAAATGGTATCCATCACCTTGAACTGCCGTACTCATACCTTGATTCTTCTTTTCTTTTCATTCATCATCCATCCATTTACCCTCCTCGGTGCATCCACTGCTATACAAACCAGAGCTGCAACTGCAATGCCATTTCTGTCTCTGCCAATATATGATTCTTGCAGCATCGGCACCATCCAAGCGAATGCTTCACTTCGAGCTGCTGTTTAGTTGAAAATGCAGTTGCAACTCTTGCTCAATGTTGTAGCTTCCCAGAACCAAGGCATAGCTCAGCTCCTTCCTTGCAGTTTCAGCATCACCATATTCTGTCTGCTACAACAATCCCCAGTTTGCATCGCCACCTGAACTTCCATTCCAACCAACACACAACACTTCATGTAATCCTGCCATTCCATTCTACTTATTATTGCCTTAGTTGCACACCTCCTGGAAGCCACATACCAACATCTACAACACTGAATTGTACCTGAATCACTCAATTGCTCCACCATTTCTCAATCTCCAATAACTTCAATCGATTCACCAACAGTAACCCATCTCTTTGACCTTCTATTAGACGTAACTCCATCTTCATCCTCTGCTGAATTCGATTCCAGATAAATTTCAAACCTAAGCATTCACAGCAAATAACCACCACTATTCAACCACACAAATTCAAGCTAAAACTAACCCAAATTTCATCCATCTGTCACAAATCTCGCTGTAGATTAATAGTAACAACACTCATCCTCATAATCAAACATAACTCCATGAATATCCACATTGGAATCTTATTCTTCACTTCTTATAGAAATTTGGCTGAAATCCCATCTCAATTGAAGCTCAGAACCCTAACTCTAATTTTGGGAAGAATAATACAGCACAAACTCCCCTAATTCCTTCCACAAAAAAACCCTAAATTCCTTTCCATATTTATCATCAGATCCCCATCTCTCTGAATTTGCAACCATCATTTTGTTTCTTTTCATGGTTTCAGTACAAATGATTGAGAAGAATAATTTCTCTCAATTTTAGGGCTTTTGTGTAGGAATGAAAATTGCTATACCCACTCGGATGAGGTAGATAAGTGATACCCAAATTGACTCTAGGTACCTATAAAAAGGATAAGGGGCAACCAAAACTTTGTGCTCAATGCTTCTCTAGACTAAGATGCAGTGGTCGTCCGATTTTCCTCCATTGTGCTCCCGCTGGGACTTGCGCATGAAATACTACTTTTGCTCTTTGCGTCCCAAATAAACATTTTCTCCTTCTTTTACTCTGTATGACTCCAAAGCACCTAATAACTCAAATTCACACATAAGATACATAATTCATACGAAAACTCGCAAAGAAAGCATAAATACTAGATATAAAGTTAGGTGTTTTAGACACCTATCAAATTCCCCCACACTTAGACTTTGCTAGTCCTCGAGCAAGTCAAACAAAACAATTCTAAAAACATATATACAACTCTGTCTCGTCGAGGCTACGGTCACTTTTAGCATAAATAATAAGCCTTTGAACCCCTAGGTGTCCCTGGTGGACGATTTTTAGTCTCGTGAAGGTTTACGAGAGGTCTACCTACAAAACCTATATTTCCAACTCCAGCTACCTGTGACAAATCTATGAACGAATCCAAAATGGCTATTAGAGGAGGTACCCATATGTGAATCCAAATTAATATATATGTAAATTAAGCTCTATTCAGAAAGTTGAACAAACCACAATACACGGAATTTGACGAACCACAATCATAATGAAAAGATTAAGAAGATGTATATAGAGGTAGATGTTTGCGAATGTTCACAAGTGATCGGTGTTTCCCATATCTGTCTGAAGTTCACTGCCAAGATGAACCTATGCATCCTATTGGATTGAGCTACTGGTCTGAATTCTAGTGTCAACACATTGGCATATATAAGGGAACCAGTGGTCAACAATCTTAATTCTACATCAACTCAACCGTCATATACAAGGGAACCAGGAGTCGACTTAATTCAACACAATAATAAATTATTATTTTTTTCACTTTTTTTTAGACAGCATGATTAGATCTTTTGGATCCAAGCGCATGCTTCTTTTCAGCAGATTACATGATAGTTCCCTTGGATCCTGCATTCCACGTTTGTTTAGGCGACGGAAACAGGGAGAACACGCACATATTGCTATCCAAGTGTCATTTTTATTCCGATTGGTCTAATTGTCGGTCTTTTTTTTCCTCTTTTTTAGCATCTCAATCATTCTATTTCATCCTAGCAGTAATAACAATTCGATGTTAGTGACCCACCAAATCATTTAGAGAACAATAGATAAATATGGAAAAATAAAAATAGAACGTGATATGGTGATATTCCGAGATATGGTAACAACTATCAAATTATTTCTAATCACTTGAATAATTTTGTCCTTTTAATTAATGGGTTCCTCAACTCCTCCAGCCAAGATGGTTCCATCCATTTAGATTGATAGTGTCATCCTAAAGGCCCATGTTTCTAGGTTTCGGAGCGTATAAAGCTAAAAAAAATAAAAAATTATGAACACAAAGGAAAATCAACAAGGCTAAAAACTCTATATGAGAACACTCCCCCACACTTAAACTTTACATTGTCCTCAATGTAAATTTAATCGTCCAAAGAAAGTCAAGGTGGGAAATTCATAACATGATATATATACACAATATGAAAATAGAATGAATAATAAAAACTCATTGCTATTTCGGAACAATAGAGGATAAACACTATACAAGCTATTTAGTTGGCATCTAATCCCAACTCAGCCAATATATATACCTCACTGTTAAGAAAAAAATTCCATCTACTTAGAAAGGCTAGTGTTTATTCTAAATTGTTCAAAAATCTCTAAAAGATGGAGTTTTGATATGCAAATATCCAAAATAAGAAAATAAAGATAAAAGACTTGAGAAATAAAAAGATAGAGATAGATACACAAAACCAGTGGGTTTCCTCCCATTTAGCGCTTGGTTTAAAATCGTCAGCCCGACATGCAAGTTGAATTCCCCATATACTAATAATCGGAAAAGTTGGGGATCCACCCATAGCACCTGTTTTGCAAACACTAGCTTCGTACAAATATTAGTAATATAAAACAGAAAAAAAGCTATTAACCGATAAAAGTTTCCCCCACACTTATTCTTGTCCACACTTGGAAGTGTATAAAGAATATATGAGTCGAGTAGTTCCACAGTTTCTTGTTCACAAACCTGCATAGTATGAGAATCAAGCATTTCTAATGGCGGATATCGAGAAACAAAGTCATTCAACAATGTTCTCGAAGCACATACATTCAAACCAATAAGAGGTAAAGGAGAAGAAACAATATGCAAAGGGTTAGACAAACCTTGCACAATCTCTTGTAGCACATAATCCTCTTCATCCTTGAAAAATTCAAGTGAACTATTCACCTCTTGTATATCATGGTCCTCTATTAAACCTTGCAACCATTCTTCGTCCGTTTCTGCCTTAACCAAAATCTCGGCATCAACATCTTCATTACAATCATATGCAAGCTCAATTGGGTCTTCCACAATATTGGTCTTAACGGTCACATCAAACCTCATTGCAAAGTTATGTAAAACATTAGTTTCATGATACTCATGTACTTTTTGAATAGGTGCTTGATCATTATAAAGATCAAGAGTTGAGTTAACTACACTAATGTCATCAAATATCTCCAAAGGTTGGTCCTTTTCAACACAATCATCTTCATTTTCAGACTCACCATAATAAGAATCGTCATCGGTTTCCAAACCTTTATCACGACATCGTTGAAGCTCCATATGAATGGTCCTACTAATTTCATCGACAAGCTCTTCCGAGGCTCCATTATCTTCTAACTTGTATTATTTCTGTGCAAGTTTCCTGACTTTTACACGCTTACCACCGTTGGCTACAATAGGTTCTCTTTCCCATGACTCTTCCCTTTGAATGGATGAATGATCATAACTACGATCTGGAGTCGGGTAAGAAGAAGTGTTCCAAAAATTATTTTGTGCGGCGTTCTCTCTATTACGATCAAGTTGGTCTAGTCTTTGTTGCATATCTTGCAATTCATTCATGATCTGCACACAACTCGAATGAAGCCAATTAGAAGTAGAATTATCCCACCTTGGTGCTTGACTTACATACCCACTACAAGGTTGTTGTTGGTATGTATGAAAATCACCATAAGGTTCTCTAGGATATGCATCATAGCCAATAAATTGGTTTTGATTTCATTCCATAGATGGTGGGAAATTGTCATAGTGTTGAGGAGGTTGTAAGCCGTATCCATTGTTCCAAAATGCTCCTTCCATAGAAATTGGTACCTGAAACAAGAGTTCTCAAAACAAGGTTAAGAACCAGAAAATAAGAAAAACTAGAAACAAGAAACAAAACTAAAAACAAAAATAAGAAACTAAAAACAAGTGACAACCGCTGCCTCCCCGGAAACGGCGCCAAAATTTGATCGTTGTCGCATGCGTCAAAAATAAATTCCACTTTCTTACTACTCAAAATATAAATATAGCAAGGGCAAGAAAGTATCGTTCCCACAGAGAGGACTTAGATTGTCAATATGTTTTGGTTTCCTATATAAAACACCGGGGAGTTTTCTGATTTTTAATAAAAGCAAACTAAAATAAAAGAAAGTAAAGAAAAATAAATGAATCAAATAGAAGAGATATTGGTTAAGGATTTCGTTTTCAATCACTAACATGCTCTTGTCATAATAACTAGAATTGATATTTAATCTCTCTTTTATCAATGGCCCTAGAATACCTTGATCGCAAGAATATCCCGCTAATTTCCTCTTGTCATAAACAAACACATTAAAAGATGCGAGTATGAATTCTATCTAAGAGAACAACCTAACGTGTAAAAGCACTAATCAAGTTTAATTCCCTAGATGCATTAAGTTCTATGAAATCAGGCCAATCAAAGCAATCGAACGTGTAAAAGCACTAATAGGATTTAACAAAGGTTATGGTTCACATATGATCATAAGAATATATCACTACAAACTATAATCATATTTATGCTACTTGCAATCAGGAATTATCACTTTTGCGTATAATAACCCTAATCTAGCAATAGATATGCATGTGAATTCTACCAATTTGCAACTTGAGAAAACAAACATTCAATCATACATGGCGATATTTCTAGTGGATCATAATCGATAATATTGAGACAAAACTAAAATATTGAACAAGGATTCATGTTATGTGAAATCAACTTTATCCATAACCAAAAGAAAACTAGGTACTCATGCTCATAACAAGAATAAAGAGGAGTTTCATGTTTCTAAACCCTAGCATACAAAAGTAGAAGATAAAGATCCCCCAAACTGCCTGTTAATAAGCTTTTTATATCTGATTTCTAAATCTCGACCAACTCCAAAGAGTTCGATATTAATGCCAAGCCCATGAGTGAAGCGCAGCCAGAATAGGTCCAAATTCATTTGAGTCAGATACCTGGACCGGTGAGTCAACTCGCCGTACTCCGATTCCGACCGAGTGTTCTCTATTTATGACCAATCCAGGACTTATTCTGCATACCCATTCGATCCAAAAGCAGCACCAACTTTCTTTAGTTCTTCAATCAAGCTCAAGCTCAACCTCTCTTGAACCCAAAACAGTAACCAGTACCTTCTCAACTCATAAAAATCAAGTTTTCCTTGCACTGCAGTTCAATTCAAGTCACACATTCCATTCTTCTTAGCTTCAACAGCACCATCTCAGCTCATACCAAGCCATTCATTCCACCACCACTGCCATAATCAGCTGCACATTCACCCGTCACTACAGAGCAACAGACTCGACTTCAGTTCTTCTTTAATTCCTCATTGCACCACCAGGGACACGCCACAGCTTCCCATTCACCAATAACTCCACCACTTCAATTCCATGGCAGCACTCTAACCATTCTCTTATTACCTGCACATGGCGCCTCATTTGAAGTTTCGAATACCACCAGTTTTATCTCTAACTCAACTTTAATGATATCACTGCATCCCTGCTCTATACATACCTGCCATACCAGCACCAAAACCTTGTAATTCTTCATCTCTGCAACACAAGCCACCTTCCAAATAAACTACCCACAGAGCCAGCTGCACATAATCAAGCGCAACTGCACTTTTTTTTCTATGCAGCTTGTATTAGAAGTTCCGTTAATGTCTCGACCTCAAATCTATTCTACAACCTCGGTACCGACCCATACATTCCATGGTTACGGCGTGAGCAACTTGTCTCTGACGGAAAACCCTTGACAAACGACCATCAGTCCCATGGATCGAACGATGGCAGTAAACCTTCTTCTTTCGACTGTTTTCGATTCATAAATAATGCCTAAGACTAACCCATATTACCAACACCTGCATCCTATGCTCACTCCTTGCCTAGCCTTCTAAACAGACCAGTATCCAATGACAATAATGCTCAGTTCTTGGCTGTTTTCTCGACACAAAATAAACCATATTTTCTTCAGCCCATGACCCAAGTTCTTGTTTTAATCCCCTGAACAAAGCCAGTGAACCCATATCTTCGCAATCGCTATCAACATTTCCTGCAACAGAACTCGTTTCAAAACACTCATCTCCAAAAATGGTATCCATCACCTTGAACTGCCATACTCAGACCTTGCTTCTTCTTTTATTTTCATTCATCATCCATCCATTTACCCTCCTCGGTGCATCCACTGCTATACAAACCAGAGCTGCAACTGCAATGCCATTTCTGTATTTGCCAATATATGATTCTTGCAGCATCGGTACCATCCAAGCGAATGCTTCACTTCCACCTGTTGTTCAGTTGCAAATGCAGTTGCAACTCTTTCTCAATGATGTAGCTTCCCAGAACCAAGGCATAGCTCAGATCCTTCCTTGCAGTTTCAGCTTCACCTCATTCTATCTGCCACAATAATCCCTATTTTGCATCGCCACCTGAACTTCCATTCCAACCAACACACAACACTTCATGTAATCCTGCCATTCCATTCTACTTATTATTGCCTTAGTTGCACACCTCCTGGAAGCCACATACCAACATCTACAACACTGAATTGTACCTGAATCACTCAATTGATCCACCATTTCTCAATCTCCAATAACTTCAATCGATTCACCAACAGTAACCCATCTCTATGATCTTCTATTAGATGCAACCCCATCTTCATCCTCCACTGAATTCAATTCCAGATCAATTTCAAACCTAATCATTCACAGCAAATAACCACCACTGTTCAACCACACAAATTCAAGCTAAAACTAACCCAAATTTCATACATCAGTCACAAATATCGCTGTAGATTAATAGTAACAACACTCATCCTCATAATCAAACATAACTCCATGAATATCCACATTGGAATCTTATTCTTCACTTCTTATAGCAATTTGGATGAAATCCCATCTCAATTGAAGCTCAGAACCCTAACTCTAATTTTGGGAAGAATAATACAACACAAACTCCCCTAATTCCTTCCACAACAAAACCCTAAATTCATTTCCATATTTATCATCAGATCCCCATCTCTCTGAATTTGCAGCCATCATTTTGTTTCTTTTCAGGGTTTCAGTACAAATGATTTAGAAGAATAATTTCTCTCAATTTTAGGGCTTTTGTGTAGGAATGAAAATTGATATACCCACTCGGATGAGGTAGATAAGGGATACCCAAATTGACTCTAGGTACCTATAAAAAGGATAAGGGCCAACCAAAACTTTGTGCTCAATGCTTCTTTAGGCTAATCTGCAGTGGTCGTCCGCTTTTCCTCTATTGTGCTCCCACTGGCACTTACGCATGAAATACTACTTTTGCTCTTTACGTCCCAAATGAACATTTTCTCATTCTTTTACTCTGAATGACTCCAAAGCACCTAATAACTCAAATTCACACATAAGATACATAATTCATACGAAAACTCGCAAAGAAAACATAAATACTAAATATAAAGTTAGGTGTTTTAGACACCTATCAGCAACACATTAGTGAGTGTTGAGGAATTTTTACATCTCAACACTAAGAGGAGATCGTGTTGAGGCAGTATGCCTGACAACACTATAGTGACTCTTGAGGAATTTGCACGCCTCAAAACTAAGAGGGAGGATGTGTTGAGGTAGTGTGCCTGGCAACACAGTAGCGAGTGTTGTGGAATTTGTACTACTCAACACTAATAGGAAGGATGTGTTGACGCAATAGGCCTGGCAACACAGTAGTGAGTGTTGAGGAATTTGCACGTCTCAACGCTAAGAGGAGATCGTGTTGAGGCAGTATGCCTGACAACATTATAGTGATTGTTAAGGAATTTGCACGCCTCTACACCAATAGGAAGGATGTGTTGAGGCAGTGTTCCTGGCGACATAGTAGTGGGTGTTGAGGAATATGCACATCTCAACACTAAGAGGAGAACGTGTTGAAGTAGTATGCCAAACAACACAATAGTGAGTGTTGAGGAATTTTCATGTATCAAGACTAAGAGGAAGGGTGTGTTGAGGAAGTATCCCTAGCAACACAGTAGTGGGTATTGAGGAATTTGCATGTCTCAACACTAATAGGAAAATGTGTTGAGGCAGTATCCTTGATAACATAATAGTGAGTGTTGAGGAATTTGCACTTCTCAATACTAAGAGGAAGGATGTATTGAGGCAGTAGGCCTGGCAACACGGTAGTGAGTGTTGAGGAATTTGCACGTCTCAGCACTAAGAGGATATCATGTTAAGGTAGTATGCCTGACTCTACTATAGTGATTATTGAGTAATTTGAACGCCACAACACTAAGAGGGACGATGTGTTGAGGTAGTGTGCCTGGAAATATAGTAGTGGGTGTTGAGGAATTTGCATGTCTCAACACTAAGAGGAAGGATATGTTGAGGCAATAGGCCTGGCAACACAGTAGTGAGTGTTTTGGAATTTGCATGTCTCAACACTAAGAGGAGATCGTGTTGGGGAAGTATGCCAGACAACTCTATAGTGGCTGTTGAGGATTTTGCATGCCTCAACACTAAGAGAGAGGATGTGTTTAGGTAGTGTGTATGGAAACACAATAGTGAGTGTTAAGGAATTCGCACGTCTCAACACTAAGAGGAAGGATGTGTTGAGGAAGTATGCCTGGAAACACAGTAGTGAGTGTTGAGGAATTTGCACATCTCAACACTAAGAGGAAATCGTGTTGAAGCAGTATGCTTGACAATACAATAGTGATTGTTGAGGAATTTGTACGTCCTAACACTAAGAGGGAGGATGTGTTGAGGATGTATGCCTGGAAACACAGTAGTGGGTGTCGAGGAATTTGCACGTCTTAACACTAAGAGGGAGCATGTGTTGAGGTAGTGTGCCTGGCAACACAGTTGTGAGTGTTGAGGAATTTTCACTTCTCAACAATAAGAGGAAGGATGTGTTGAGGAAGTAGTCCTGGAAACACAATAGTGAGTCTTGAGGAATTTGTACGTCTCAACACTAAGAGGATATCTTGTTGAGGCAGTATGCCTGACAACACTATAATGACTATTGAGGAATTTGCATGCCTCAACACTAAGAGGGAGCATGTGTTGAGGTAGTTTGCTTGGCAACATAGTAGTGAGTGTTGAGGAATTTGCACTTCTCAACACTAAGAGGAAGGATGTGTTGAGGAAGTAGGCCTGGAAACACAGTATTGAGTCTTGAGGAATTTGTACGTCTCAACATTAAGAGGAGATCGTGTTGAGGCAGTATGCTTGACAACACTATAATGACTGTTGAGGAATTTGCACGTCTCAACACTAAGAGGGAGGATGTGTTGAGTTAGTATGTCTGGAAACACAATATTGAGTGTTAAGGAATTTGCACATCTCAACACTAAGAGGAAGGTTGTGTTGAGGCAGTATGCCTGGCAACACAGTAGTGAGTGTTAAGGAATTTGCACATCTCAATACTAAGAGAAAATCGTGTTGAAGCAGTATGCTTGACAACACAATAGTGATTGTTGAGGAATTTGTACGTCCTAACACTAAGAGGGGGGATGTATGCCTGGAAGCACAGTAGTGGATGTTGAGGAATTTGCACATCTCAACACTTAGAACAAATCATGTTGAGGCAGTGCGCCTGGCAACACAGTAGTGGGTGTTGAGGAATTTGCATATCTCAACACCACGTGTAAAACATGTTTAAGTAGTATGCATGATAACACAATAGTGAGTGTTGAGATATTTGCACGTCTCAACACTAAGAGGAAAGATGTGTTGAGGCAGTATGCCTCACATTAGTGAGTATTGAGGAATTTGCACGTCTCAACACTAAAAGGAGATCGTGTTGAGGCAATATGCCTGCCAACAAAATAGTGAGTGTTGAAGAATTTGCACACCTCAATACTAAGAGGGAGGATGTGTTGAGGAAGTGTGTCTGGAAAAACAGAAGTGGGTGTTGAGGAATTTGCTTGTCTCAACACTAAGAGGGAGGATATGTTGAGGAAGTATGCCTGACAACATAATAGTGAGTGTTGGAGAATTCGCACGTCTCAACACTATAAGGAAGGATGTGTTGAAGCAGTATGCCTGGAAACATAGTAGTGAGTGTTGAGAAATTTGCACGTCCCAACACTAAAAGGAAATCTTGTTGAGGCAGTATGCCTGACAACACAATAGTGAGTGTTGACACTAATAGGGAGGATGTGTTGAGGCAGTGTTGTTGTCAACATAGCAGTGGGTGTTGAGGAATTTGCACGTCTCAACACTAAGAGGAGAACGTGTTGAACTAGTATTCCAAACAACACAATAGTGAGTGTTGAGGAATTTGCACGTCTCAACACTAAGAGGAAGGATGTGTTGAGGCAGTATGCCTGGCAACACAGTAGTGAGTATTGAGGAATTTGCACGTCTCAACACTAAGAGGAAACCGTGTTTAGGCAGTATCCCTGATAACATAATAGTGAGTGTTGAGGAATTTGCATTTCTCAACACTAAGAGGAAGGATGTGTTAAGGCATTAGGCCTAGCAACACAGTAGTGAGTGTTGAGGAATTTGCACGTCTCAATGGTAGGCTTAGAAAAGTAACCTATAAACTAAACTGCAAGTGCACAGTGTCGAAAAGCAACATAGGGCAAGCACAGGTCGATCCAACAGATACTTGAAGAGTGTAGAAGTTGATACTTTGGTATACTAAACTGATTTTCAACAAGTAACACAAAGGTTTTATTTTGGGTGTCGATGCGACTGAGATGGTTGGTAGTAAAAAAATAGTAAAACAGATTGTAAGCAATAATGTAAAGGAAAAGTTTGTAAACAAGTAATTGAGTAGCACTAAGGTGATTGAATTCACCACCTAATCCTATACTAAGGTAATACAACTCAAATTATGCTCTTGTCCTTCCCTTGAAGGTCTCAGGTGGATGATTTATCAACCATTTTCACTAACTTACCCCTAGTATAAGTTGTCTTCTTACAGTATAACTTATCACAGGTTAATTTTATCATACAGTTAACTTCAAATGATTTCACTAATTTTCCCCTAGTATTGGTTGTCTTCTTACAGTACAACCAATCACAGGCTAATTTGGTCATATAGTTAACTATCAATCCTAAAACAATTTAATCACAACAAGAACATAACTTGAATATGAAATTAACTTAACATGAAATTATGGGTTTCATCTACACCCTAACAAAGTGAATTAGAACATGCTGAAGATGATTAAAACACAATTATATTATGAAAACAATTTGACCCAGATAGAATTGGATGACTACAACATAGCACCACAACCCTATTTATAGGGTAGAATGGCCAGAAAATTTGCTCTTTGCCTCCCCGTGCGCTTCTTTCTTTTCTATCTTTCTTTAATCTGCCACTAACTCTTCACATTCTCCATTCGAGCTTTCCTCTTGTTTCATCATATTATCCAGCTGCTCGAGAACCACTTTCTTCATTTATCTCACGTGAACAAAGTTGTCACTTTCTTTTGCTTTTCTGTCAGTGCATGCTCGACCATTTGCATGTGCAACAGTTCTTTCTTTTGAATAGTTTTTAATTTTATTTCTTTTACTCATGCGAGACACTAATTAGTGGTAGCACCTTGTTCTGCATGTGCTTCTGTTTAAAAGTTGAATGGTCCCATAATGATGTCGAGACATGCAACATCCAACTTTCTTCCGTGTTTTAGTTCACCACCGTCGTCGTTCTTCTTCTATGGCTTGTTCTTGAAACTCCGGCAAACCACTGAGAGGCTAACTCTTCTCGACTACACCTGAATTCATCACCTCCTGTCGAGCACCACAGTAGCTCAAGTTCCGTCGACTACAAAGATCAATAGCCGTCTTCGTTCCCTGTTTAGTTTCACACCCCGATCTCCTTTATCAAAGTTGGCAGCATGTTCTCATATGTTTCTTCACGTGAAGAACATTATCACCACGCTCACTGCCAAACCATGATGTCTCCACGTTCTCTATCTCTAGCAGACGAGTTCCATCATTGTTGTTCACTGACCATCACCATAACAGCAAGCTTCATCTTTGTTCATCACGAGCTTCACTTCTCTCTTGGAGAAGATGATGGTGGTGGCCTTTAGTCATAGTCCGGGCGCCTTTAGCAGTGTTTGAATATAGTGGCAGCCCCTTAACAATGAGACTGACTGCCTTTAGAAGTTACTTTGAATTGTGTCTAGCCCTTTAGCAGTATTTGTAACAAGAGTATCCATCGAATTAGACGAGCCTTAGCATCTTTTTTAGACAAAAGATATTTCAATGCAGCATGGTCAGAATATATGATGATTTTAGACAATATCAAATAAGATCTAAACTTATCAAATGCAAACACAAAAGCTATCAACTCTTTCTCAGTTGTTGAATAATTCATTTGAGAATCATTAAGTGTTTTACTAGCATAGTAGATCACATAAGGGAGTTTGTCTACTCGCTGACCTAAAACAGCTCCTACATCATAGTCAGACGCATCACACATAATTTCAAATGGTAAGGTCCAGTCGGGTGGTCTGACTATATGGGAAGATGTAAGAAGAGCTTTCAATTGCTCCCATGCTTCCTTACAAGCATAATCAAATACAAATGCAACATCTTTTGCAAGAAGATTACACAAAGGTCTTGAAATTTTACTAAAGTCTTTGATGAATCGGCGGTAAAATCCGGCATGGCCTAAGAATGATCTTATGTCCCTCACAGAACGAGGTTGAGGCAAGTGTTGAATGAGATCAACCTTGGCTTTATCTACTTCTGTAGTTGAAGGATTTCCTACACTACACCCTTGTTGAGATCTTGCTATAATCAACTCACAATTGAAAATGAAAAACTATACTTAATTATTTTGTTCTCAGAAATGTTTACAGAAATGGAAGAATTCAAGATTACAACTATTCTCTTGAAGTTTCTCTCTCCTCAAGACTTTCTTAACTCTCAAAAATACATCATCCTTTTCTGGACACATTGGGTCTATATTTATAGGGTAGTTACATAGTGGATGACAGCTAAGTTTTCCTCTTATTTCGGGTTGATTCTGCGATTGTACCGCGATAATTACAATGTTAAATCTCGCAAGTTTTGTAACCATCGCAGAACAAACATACTTTTCTCAAGTTTTCTTCAATCGTCAGTTATTATGTCACTCTTTTGAAGGCTTTTGTGACACTCGTGAAGTGTAGTCGAAGATCTTGCGGTGATGCTCACTGGGAAGTGTTGTTAATCTCGCAGAGAATAGATGTAGCGATTTTCTGGTCATACATCTTGCCTCTTCTCATGTCTTTTCTGCGAAGAAGAGAAGATCATGAGAACTTTAAAATGACGCAACTACTTATCTCTTCATTAATCTTTCTTCTGACACGTTTATGTATCCTTCGCCAGCTGTTTTTCACATATTCTCTCTTCTAATGAATTTAAGACACGTCCTCTCTAACCGCTGCGATCTGACCGTTCATGTCTTTTCTTAACATTTATTGCATTCACCTTCTTCGAGAAATTTCTTCCTCTATAAATACTTCTTTCATTCTTTTCTTTTCCTCTTTTACTTTCTTCTTATTTATCTCCGTAATTTCTCTGCAAGTTTACTGTTCTTCCGAAAATTGTGCATCTGTTATCGCTGTGATTCTTTTCTTATTTTCCAACCTTCTCTTTCATCCTCATACTTAAAAATGGTTGTCGCTGGTGCTAAAAATTTGATTGCTTTTAGTGAGATGCAAGAAAAACTCAAAAACAAAGGTTTCACTTTGTCTACAATTCCAAATCAGAGTCCTAAATCCGAACTTTCTCTCAGATTATTCACTGATTATCAATGCTCTCGTGAGAAAATTATAGTATCGTTAGGTCAACTTAAAGCTGGTCTTCCCATTCCTCTCTATGATCCATAACTTCCATTATTCTAAGAAATAATTTCTGACGAGAGATTCTCGCGAACGATATATCAATTGAGTGGAGATTGTATTCGATTTATGCTTGAATATGCTTCTCGCGGTGCTAACAAAGGATCTCGCTACCCTGAAGCTACGAAGAATCCTCAATTTAAAGATGTTCCCTTTGTTTCTGCAGATTATACTGTGGACAACTTCTTTGAAAATTACAAAATAGTCCCTATGAAGAGGGATTGCACTTGCTGAGGTGTTCGCTTGAAGAAAGAAAAGATCGCTGATGATAAAGCTCTTATGCTATATATTGATTGGAATACATATAATAATCAAGGCCCTCTCCATTCCAATGATGACAAGTGGTTCATTTTTCCATTATATCTTGAGGGTCCTTATATTTCTGGTTCTCGCGAATTACCCGCGAATCTTTCAGAGTATCAACCTTGGGTCTTCAACTGGCCTGAAAGAACTAAAGAGGTATAATCTCTCAGATTTTTTGTATAATTATTATTCATTATCTTCCTCATGTTTTTATCTTTTCGCTAATTACTTCAATTTTTTCCAGATTGACAGGATGAAACTCAGCTACCAGGCCTTTAGGAAACCCAGTTTCTTAGCTCTTAAACCTTTCACGGATGAAGTAAGAAATATCTCCTCATAAATTTTAACAATATATTGTTTCCCCTATTTCTTATCTTCATCTGTGCTCGTAGGATATCGAAGAACTAGAACCAATAAAACCCGCGAGAACTAAGGAGAAATCTTTAAAGGATAAATCTACTGTTCTTCCCAAAGGGAAGTCTGCTGCCCCTCGCGGTGAAGAATCTGGCGATCCTCCCTTGAAGAAAAGGAAAACCCGGCCTTCTTCTTCTTCAACTCCTCAGCCCATTCCAGAAAATCCAAGTGTTGATTTGTATAAGAACAATAATGATGAGGATTTCAATGATAACAGCTTCCCTTCTATAAATAATTCTTCTGATTCTGATTCTTCGATGGCTCATTTATCCAAAAAAATTGGCAAGAATATGTTTGGCATCCCAAATGAGTATGGAGATGAAGCTATTAATGAAATATCCCAGTCCCTCGCCAAAGTCTGCGATGCTCCCATACTAGCTGACAGTGATTCCCTTCGCGGGGTTTCAAGATCGCTGACTCCAACTCTCTTAAATTCACTTGGCAACCTGGTATGTTTCTACTTGTTCATCCTTTTTATGTATCTATTGATATTTTTGTCAGACATTGATTTATATAATTCTATTGCAGGTTGGAAAAGCCGCTTTTGCTGTTGCTTCTGATTTAGACAATAGGCGTATCATTTATGAAAAGAATGCTGCTAATCTTCACCAAGATAAAGAAAAACTAAAAATTGAAGTTATTGAACTTCGTAGTAAAAATAAGCAGGTGGAGACTGAAGCTTCAGTTGACAAGCAAAAAATCTCTGATCTTGATAAAGCTAATCAACAACTCTATGGTATGATTTATTTCTTTTCTCTTTTAATTTTTCTCACCTTATCGCAGCTTATTAAAGCAACCATTTTTGCAGATATTTATGGTCTTACTGAAGAGGCTACATTCTTCCAATCCTTTCCTGAACCTGTATATGATAATACCCTTCTTGCTTGCCTTAATAGTTCTTTAAGTAACTTCTCAGATGATAAGATTAGATCTCTCTCTATTGATGAACTTAAATCCAAACTTAATCTCTTAAAAATTGAACATAGGTTCAATTTAAATTTAACCAACAAGTTTAAGAACCTTTATCTTAGTTCAAAGGAAGAAGTGAATAGATTAACAAAAAGGAATAATGATCTTATTAATGAGAAGGATCTTGTTTTTAAAAATGGCTCCAAGGCCCTAGCAAACTTTCATAAAACTCTTCTTAATGTTCAAACGGAAAGAGATAAACTTATCCGCGAGAATGAAGATCTTCTTGCGAGGGAAACTCAATTTCGATCTTGTTTCCTTATTAATAGCGATAATGAGTTTGCTTGGGCTGCGAAGATTCTTGATAATGCCAGAAATGATTTAGGTGTAAGTGTTAGTCTGCGTGCTGATCAAGCGGCTTTAATTAAAGACATGATTTATGAAAGAGAAGGTAATCACTCTTATGATTTCATTGAATTATTTCCTAATCGAATCATCCTTATATGTATTAACTTTGTTATCATTTGCTCGCAGCATCCGAAAAGAACTATCGTAAAATATTTTATGAGTTAGAAGGAGAGAAAAGCCAACTCGCTGGAAATCTATCTTCTCGCAATGAAAAGTATTCTAGATTGAAGGAAAATTTGAAAATCTCATCTTCAAATTTTAGTAATGCCCTTCTCCGTGTTCGTAATGACGCTCTTCCTCGCCATCTGATTCCCCAAATTTAGTTATCTCTGATAGCGAAGCTGAGGAGTCTAGCGAAGATGATAATAATGAAGAATTATCTGGCGAGGAAGAGAAATCTAACGTAGATAGAGATAATAATGATAATGATAAAGAAGAGAAATCTACTAATGAAGAGAAATTTGAAAAAGAAAAGAGCTCTGATGAAGGTTGTGATGGATCTACTTAGTCTTGTTTCTTCTCTTTTTCCTCGTTGTAAATTTTGTACATTTATTTTTTACTTCTCGTAACATCGCTATGAGCTTTTCCAACTTGATGTGTAAACTTCTTTTGATTTTATCTGTATGAATTAGAAAACAATTCTTTTTCTGCAACATAATCAATCAATCATAATTATTATCCTTTAATTATTTGTATAAACGCATCATCTATGCAATTTTATCATATGATGGATGAATAATAATTTCATCATTCTATGCATCCCCATACTTGCCTCTATTATTCATCTGCAATATGAAAAAATTGAGTAGAAATTAGATATTAGTTGTGAATCAAATTAAATTTGCCTCAATATCGGCGATGTTATCGCTAGTAATAATTGCATAACTTTATGATTTATGCGTAGAATCACAAATCTCATAAATTCTGCGAGCATTATCGCAATAATCGTATGGTCTTATTATGCCTTCCTAATTAAAGGTCTTATTTTTCCACATTTTTTCTTTCTTCGACAAAATCGCAGGACGTCTTTACATTTGTATGTATTGACCCATTGATCTTGTCTTATCAATATTTTTTCAACATCTCTGCGACAATATGATAAGTATAAACTCTCTTGCAAGAATTAAACCTTATGACATTGCCGTCTTGCGATGAAATCGCAGGACGTGTTTACACTTTCATGTAAAAACCCATTGATCTCATCTTAACTTTTTACTTTTAGCTTGCTTCCTTTGTATAATTTTCGTCACGCGACAATATGACAGAACTAAATGTTCTTGCGATCATAAAGCCCCATGAGATTTCCGTCTTTAGAAACTTATCAGCTCCCTAATGGAGGGTGCCGCCCTTATCTTCCCCTTGGTTTCCCCTTCAAGGAGGGCACATCGGCCATACAAGACTAGCTCCTCCCATCTAGATTTACCAACAACCAGTTGTTTTCGTAGCCTCTTGTCCTTTATGCCTATATGGCTTATAGTTATAAGACTGCACCCTAAGTGGGGTTTTCTTCAGGCCAAGTGCATCATAGCCAATACTTACCAAGAATGGCTAGGGTAGTTTCGTATGCCCCGGGCACCCTTGGCTCAACCGTGTACCTCGGCGCCTTGGTCATACTTTGCACTTCTTAGAAGAGATTCTCAGTCGTCCAACCAGGGTATAACCTTATATAGTTGGAAATCCAAGATCTCTCTCCTGGATAGGTTTTCTTTAACCCCAACATCTTCATGACTCGGGTTCCAAAGAATATAACCTTATCACTGAGTCATGTAAAGAGATACCCCCTTGTATGACGCACTATTAGGTCTTACATTTTCCTCTTGCGAAATTGTATCCGCGAACTAAGGTGCACGCCATAAAGGTTCGTCCCATTCTATTAATCTCTGCAAAATTTTATTTGCGCTTCTCGCGGGTATTGTAACTATGATAAAATTTCATTTCTTTGATCTTCTTGTAAAATTTTGCAATTCTTTCAAACATAGTACTTTTTTTTAATTGCTTTTTCTTCAAACAAATTCTGTGTAAGCTTCTTTAAATCTCATCATTTTACCTTTCTATTTACTATTTTCTGGTTCTGCTTTTTTGTTACGTTTTGCTGTTTTTTCCTTATCTGCGAGCCGCTCGTCATCATCTTCCTCTCGCTGATCTATTCAATCAATCATCAATATTTCACATCTCTGTCGTTGCTTGATGTTGTACTTCCAATTTCTTTTCTTCTCAGCTCTTTCCTCGCAAGATTTTATATCAATCTCATAACATTCAATCTCCCTTAATAACTTCAACACCATTAGGATGAGGAAATTTAACACACTGGTGGAAAGTAGATTCTACACCTAATATCCCATGTAGCCAAGGTCGACCAATAAGGGCATTGTAAGGTGATTCAATGTCAACAACACAGAACAAGATCTTGGAAGTTATCCCTTTCAATGGATTCCGCATTTCAATTTCCCCTTTGGGTTTATTGGAAGTGCCATTAAAACCATAGATTTTATATGTTGATGGAATTAGATCTTCGTCTCTTCCACCCATGGTCTTATAGGTATGATAAAATAGTATGTTAACTGAGCTGCCTGTGTCTATTAGAACTCTATTAATAGCCTAAGAATCTTCATTTTCATCATCATTTTCTTCATCTTCTTCTTCTATTTTCTTTGGATTTATCTCTAATCTTACCACCAATGGGTTATCATGCTGCTCGCCAGGTTCTGGTATTTCTTGTGTAGTGAAAGATATAATTTGTTTCTGCCATTCTTATAATGGCGAGGCTCTCGTGATATTCATTATCTCTCTTCCATCTGTGTCTCTCGCGAAGACTCTGCTTAGAACATTATCATGGAAATCCTCTATAGTTCTGTGTGAATGTACAATGGAATTACAAAACAAACTCTTTGCTTTAGCCCCAACTTCTATTACGAATGATTCTGCTCCTTTTACAGTATTTACCCTGCGAATTTCTGGTGCTGGAGGCAATCGCTGAGATTGTGGATGTCCTACTAAAAAGTGGTTTAACTTTCCTTGGTCGATCATCCTTAAAATTATTCTCTTGACATTCCTGCAATCATTTACTGTGTGACCATGAAAGTGATGGTAAGGAAAAAAATTCTTGACTACGATTATTAGGATGTGGTTCTTTTCCCATATTCCATGGTGATGGTATATTTTCCATCAAAATGATAGCTTCCCAGATTTTTTCTATACTAGCATTTAGAGGAGGCATCTTAATTTCTTCCCATATGATCTTCTGATTTCCTTGGCTTCTGAAATTGTTTTGCATCTGTCCACCATAAGTTTCTTGCGGCTGATCAAGCCTTTGAATCTTATTATTCCCACCGCGATTGTAATAATTCTTCTCCCTTTTATATTATTCTTGATCTCGACTGCCCATAGCTACCAACTTCTGTTGGTTATTAGTCTCCACTTTCTCTTGTTGTGCTTGCGAGCTGCTCGCCACATTGTTAATGATTTTAGGAAGTAAACTCCCATTTGATGCTACTTAATTGGTATTCGCGATTGGATATGATTCCATATCATTTTGTTTCTCCTCCAAAGCAATGTACTCTTCTTGTAGTTCTCGTAGTTCAGTCATAGTGATTGTATTCTTGACTCTAAAAATTTGTATGTACAGCAAATTAGTCGCGAACATTGCATTGATATAAGACAAGATAAGATATCTCTCATCTACTCTTCCTACCATCTCACTGCATATTGTATTCCATCTTATGGTTAAATGTTTCAGACTCTCGCCAACCCTCTGTTTTAACCCAAACACATCTTCAATACCTGGACGCGATGAATTGTTGCTTATATATGCTCCCATAAATGTATCTTGTAAATGATCAAAATAAGTTATAGTATTTTTTGGCAATCCCTCAAACCATTTTAGCGCCTTGCCAGTTAAGCTGGATGCAAAATACTTGCACAATACAGCATCATGATTTTACTATTGCAGTATACACCTAACATAAGCCTTAACATGTTGTACAGCACAGGTAGTTCCATCAAAAATGCTGGTTAATGCTGGTAAGTTGAACTTTGGAGGTATTCCTCTTAATTGTACTTCTTGAGTGAATGGAGTTCTCGCAGCTTCTTCAATAGCTTCATCAAGTTGCCTTCTACCTCCTTCTCTTCTGTTATTTATTATTCCCCTCATCTATGCTAATTCTCTTAAAATTTGCTCATTCGCCGTCGAATTTGGTTCCATCGGTCTATTTAATGCAGCTTCCCTTCTCCTGCGTTCATGTACCTATTGTCTTGCGAGATTTTGTGTGTCTTCATCTACACCCACATTCCTTCTTCTGCGATCTTCTGTTTCACCTTCTTCTTTCCATCGCAGCTGATTATATTGTCTATTTTCTTCTCTGCGAATTTCTTCATTTCTCATCATTTCTCTTCGATGTCTTTCTATTCTCCTTTGTATTCTATCATACTCTTCCTGAATATTATTATTATGGCGATTTTGCGTCCGTCTCCTTTCTCGATTTTCATGGTTATTTTGTCGTAATTCCTCTTGAAATTCTTGTTCTTCTACTTCTGCCCTTAATCTTTCTCTCTCGCAAGCTAGTCGTTCTTGTTCAGCATAATGTCTCTCGATTTCTTCCTCAATTATTCTTCGATTTCTCTGGATCTCTCACCCATGTAATATCCTCTCACCTTCTTTTGGATTATCTTCATCATTTTGGTTGTCTATTCCCTCTTGATTTATGTTGTTAAGTCTATTATCCAAATCTTCTCCACGCGGATCATGGCGATCTTCTATTACCTCTTCTTCTCTATGACGTTGCTCTTCATTTAGATTTTGCATTTCCTCTTGGATATTTCCTCTTGCATTTCTTATTGGAGAATTTTTCCTTAATTCTTCTCTTAATGATCTTGAATTCGATCTAACAGTACTTCTTGATCTTCTATTTTGTAATCTCAAATTCTCCATTCTCAACTCGTGATTTTGTCTAGTTAAATTTGCACGCTCTTCCGCCTCTAATCTTCTTTCCTCTTGTATTCTTTGTCTTGGATCATCTGTTGTTTCATTTTCGCCTTCTACATGAATTAATCCTTCAACCACTCCTTGATTTCTTTCTTCTCTTCTTCCGTCTCTTAATTGTTGATCTTCTACATCTTCCATCGAATCCGATCTCCAAGTATGCACACTCACTCTTTCATAATCCACATTTCTATTTTGTATCGGTGTTTTTTGATTAGGTTGTGGAATTTGATCTTCTCCTTCAATCCTTGTTCTATTTCTTCTTGTTCTTATCCTTGAATATTATACTAATTCATTTGTTTCTTCTCCTGCAAGTCTTTTACTCCTCCTTACAATTGTTGGTGGTTCTGATGTATTTCTTCTTCTTCTAGCCATTTCTTCAACTCTAACAATTTCTTCAAATCTTCAAATTGTAATTAGAGATTTTTTAGCTTGATTCTCCCTGTTTCGGGTGCCAAAATATAGTTGCAGGATTTCCCACACTACACCCTTGTTGAGATCTTGTTATAATCAACTCACAATTGAAAATGAAAAACGACACTTTATTATTTTGTTCTAAGAAATGTTTACAGAAATGGAAGAATTCAAGATTACAACTATTCTCTTGAAGTTTCTCTCTCCTCAAGACTTTCTTAACTCTCAAAAATACATCATCCTTTTCTGGATACATTGGGTCTATATTTATAGGGTAGTTACATAGTGGATGACAGCTAAGTTTTCCTCTTATTTCGGGTTGATTCTGCGATTGTACCGCGATAATTACAATGTTAAATCTCGCAAGTTGTGTAACCATCGCAGAACAAACATACTTTTTTCAAGTTTTCTTCAATTGTCAGTTATTATGTCACTCTTTTAAAGGCTTTTGTGACACTCGTGAAGTGTAGTCGAAGATCTTGCGGTGATGCTTGCTGGGAAGTGTTGTTAATCTCGCAGAGAATAGATGTAGCGATATTCTGGTCCTACAACTTCTATGCTTTTTTCCGAGATGATATGCCATAGAACAATGCCTGAGTCAACCATGAAATGACATTTGTCCCAATTCAAAACCAAATTCTTTTATTTACACCGAAAAAGCACATGAGTAAGATGATTCAAACATTCATCAAAAGAAGACCCAAAGACAGAAAAATCATCCATGAAAATTTTCCAGAAACTCATCTATCATGTCTGAAAATATACTTATCATGCAACGTTGAAAAGTAGCGGGTGCATTACACAACCCAAAAGGCATACGACGATAAGCAAATGTTCCATAAGGACATGTAAATGTAGTCTTATATTGGTCTTCGGGTGCTATGTGAATTTGATTGTAGCCTGAATTACCATCTAAGAAATAATAGTACTTATGTCTCGACAACCTTTCTAGCATTTGTTCAATGAAGGGCAGGGGGAAATGGTCTTTCTTTGTTGTTGTGTTCAATTTCCTATAGTCAATACAAACTCGCCACCCTGTGGTCACACGGGTGGGGACAAGCTCATTCTTTTCATTTTGAACTACAGTAATGCCCGACTTTTTGGGTACCACTTGAATGGGACTGACCCACTTGCTATCTGGAACTGGGTATATGATACCCACATCAAGCAATTTCAGAATCTCACCCTTAACAACATCTCTCATGTTTGGGTTAAGTCTCCTTTGCATTTCCCTAGATGGTTTAGTATTTTCTTAAAGATTTATATGATGCATGAAAATTGTGGGACTTATACCTTTAAGGTCTGAAATGGTCCATCATATGGCCTCCTTATGCTCTTTAAGCACTTCTAAAAGTTTATTTTCATGTTTCGTGTCTAAATATGATGCAATAATCACAGGCAAAGTATCAGAAGGACCTAAGAAAGCATATTTCAAAGTATCAGGCATTGGTTTCAAATCAAGCTTAGGTGGTTCAACATGAAATGAGGTAGATTTGGAATCATAGAGTGGAAATGGTTCCACTGCAGTCTGCCATTTAGCAATTTCCATGGGTGGCACAGATTCAAGCAAAGAGTGAACTTCACTAATGTACTCAGAATCGAAGAGATCTAAGTCGAAGTTATATAGACATGCTTGCAAAGGGTTTACATATAAGATATCATGCAATGAGTCTTGAATCAGACTCTCAATCATGTTAATATCATGCAATTTAGTATCATCATAATCTATTGGTTGCTGACTAATTGTTTATGGGTGAAAACTATTCCTGCCGATTTTGGTAATTTGGGGTGTGTGGATGAGGAATGACTCTAAACCTTAAACAAATACACTGCGCGGTGAGTGCTTGTAGATTCAAGAGATAAACCTGTGTAAATCTGGCCTAAACCAAGAAATGGTCGTTCCAGACTAGTTTCGGTCACAAAGTGAAGGAGATGGGGTTGATCTTAGGGAGGGAAGCGAAGAAGGTGTTGAGAATGTAAAGGTGTTGGATATACTTGACTTGTATCAGAAAGCTGAACTGGCTTGCAGGATATAAGCTATCATTTCCGGTGTTTGAATACGATTGTATCAACACTTGCCTCTGTTATCTCGTCTTGTGTTGTTCTTGTGAAAAATAGGGCGGGGAACCTATTTATACAAGTCTTTTAGCCTAACCTTCGTATCTCGTGGGAAGTGGATAAAGTGGAGTGATGGAGTAGTGGAGCAGTATGTTGGTGTCACACGACCAAGCTTTCCCACTTCTCCCATCATCACTAACCGTCCATGTCTTCCTGACACGTTCTTGTGATGGCGCGTTGTACGCTGCACGCTGTAAACCGCCAGACCAATACCCCAGTATATATCCCCCAGTTTGTGACATGATTGATGTCTTGAACGTGTGGATCGTGGGACCCCCAGAAAGTAGCATGTAATGCTATGTTATTTAGGAAATTGATACTTGTGAAGTATCGTGTGTATACTATGCAAGTATTGCATCGAGTATATTCAGCATGTATGAAGCATCGCTGTTTGAGAGTCTTAAAATAACTTCATGTCCAGCCTACTTCATGTGATGGTTTGGAGGTTGCGCAAGCAAGTCCTCCCTTGGCCGACCACATAGTGTGGTAGAGTGACGGATGGTGATCACCATGAATCCGTACTGACTAATTAACTCTTGACCAGGGTTGTATAACCAAGCCGTTGAAGTTGGACGGACGAGATGATCTTTGAGACACTCATCTTCGACCGTTGATGAAATTAGGGTTTATGAAAAGGTGCGCAAGCATCACTTTTCAGCTTGGTCGAATCCAAGCTTGGGACATAATTTTGTCTAGGCCGGTCATGTATGCGTGTAGATGTCATGACGGTGTAGGCGCCCATACCTCATTGTATCATGAAAGTGTGATCTGGGCCACTCAATTCGTCTGGCGAAGTTGAGTGGTTGAGATCAATTTGCGACAGAAAACTGGTGCCACAAAAGCCGCTCTTCATGCCATCTTCAGGCGCACGTTCCAAGACGATCAGGCTTGACATCCAATAAAAACATGATTTAAGCCAATCAATTTTTCCGGTGAAATCGAGTGGTCAAGATTAGTTTGCAGCTGGGGAGGTGCGACCACGCTAGTTTGAGCGGATGATTTGGGATAACCAGGCATGGTATGCCTTGGCCAATTAGGTAAGTGGATAGATGGGTCCACGGTGGTCATGTTGGTTTGACCAGACCCGCTTGATCTAATCTCGGACCCTCCGTTCGTGCCGGAGAAAATGGACGCTCGTGATTTCGGAACCCTAACTTTGGGTTTCAAAGCCGTGCGTCATGCTCCATTTAAGCGCACGAATTGGAATGACCAACCATAGTTGGTCCTGACGGATTAGTCAGGTGTGTAGGTGGGTCCACGGTGATTGTGTTGACATGCTCCGTGCCCTTTGAATCAACATCTTCACCCTCCATCTATACCTGCGAAGATGGATGGTTGAGACTGTTTTACGACATATGTAATATGCCACAAACCCTAATTTAGGGTTTTGCGTCCATACTTCTATGGTTTAGACGTTTAGGAAAGCTAGGACAATCTTTTGGGGAAGCCGACCATGCGGGGCCCGCATTGGTTCGGCAGCGGATGTTCCATACCTGCTTTGGGGTTATGGAATCGATCTGGGCCATCCAATCATGCTGGTGGAGTTGGATGGTCGTGATCATGTCCAGACTGATACAGTCATTCCGGATGCTCAATCAGGCTAGTATAACACACCGAGAGTGGCTCAATCGGGCTAGTATAACACACCGAGAGTTGCAGCCTGTACGGGTATTTCGTACATGTTTCATTATAATGCTTGGAGATTCGTGTTGCTCTGCTGAGAGCAACACTCAGTCGTCATGCCGCACTGATAATGAGTACAGGAAATACAAGGCTGGTTGCACATTAATTAATAATGTTGTAAATTCATAGGGTATATGGGATTGTTGCTACATGCTCCAACCTGGATGAATTTCGTGTATTTTATTCACAGAATGGGATTGTTGCCACATGCTCCATTCTAGGTGAATTAGTAAAGTGAATGAGTATCCATCACTTATTAATGGCCTTATCTTTTACAAGATGTTAGCGCATAATTTTTTGGTTTTACAATTTTACCCTTAAATGAAAATCCACCATCAACATTAAGTCCCCTGCCTAACACGTAATGGTTACACTATTGTGGGGTAGGCATGAGATGGTGACATACATATGTGTGAAAGACATGATAAAGGAAGTTTACCCGGAACAGTATTGACCGACCGCTAGTTGTCCATGTCGTTGCGCTTATGTGGAATCCTTTGGTGGGACCGGTTTCCTTCTTTGGGTATTTGAATCAAAAGAGGAATCCAATCAAGAGAGGAATCCTTGTTCTATTAGGATTCTTCCAAATTTTGTCTATAAAAAGGAGCAACCCTTTTCTTTTTTCTCACGAGTTTTTTTTTTGTTTGGTAGCTCCCGTCCACGACTACTACTCCTGCCGACGCCATCGTTGTTGTTGCCACCGGAGTTGCCGTCATCGCCCGCTATTGCCGGAGCTGCCGCCAGACGTCCGCCGTCGCCCGTCCGTCCAAGGTAAGTTTATTTTATTTTTTAAGAAAAAACCCTAATTTCTTAGGTAAAAACCTTTTGATAGATACATCATGCTTAGCTTTCCCATCAAGATTGATAGTAAAACCGCCCATTTTTGTTAGAATTGTTTAATACCGCGAGCCCATGAATATGCCGTTTTTGCTTTTTCTTCCATTATTGCATGCAAAACCTAGCTTCTTAGGTTGTAGCTTGGAGAGAAATTTGGCTTGGATTTTGTAAACACGATTCCCATGAATATAAAAAAACCGTGATCATAAATGCCGTGTTTGATTTAAACGGGTCCCACCCACATATGCCCGACTGAACGTCGACCCCATAGCCTTGTGCCTTGAACCAACACCGGACTTTAAACTTGAGTAATACCAGACTTGAAACCGATACCGGGCTTGAAACCAATACCAGACTTGAAACCAATACCAGACTTGAAACCAATACCGGACTTGAAACTGATATCGGACTCGAAACTGATACTGGCGTTTGGACCCACTCTTAGCTTTGTGCACTTTAACGTGAATTGTGTCTTGTCGTGTGTGACTACATCTCATGCGTTTTTCATACGAGTTCTAACTCATGTATTTTATTTCATTATGGAATGCAGGAAAGAATTCTTGTTGAAATGTCTTCTGGAGATAATGCTGGTGCCAAGCCAGGAAGTGTTGACAGCTTCAAAGATATGCCGAACATCGATGATGAGTTGTTCACCTCGCCTTTTCCAAACATTAAGAGACATCCCTCTAACCAGATAGTCCTGCTTTCCGGTTCAGAAAATATGGAAGCTGATCCATCTTCTTCTTCAGCACTTGTGATGAGATTTTGTCTCCGGAGAAATGAATATCCGCTTTCTCCTATTGACTTCAAGATTTGTCATACTCCATTGGGTTCTTATGAAGGATGGATGAGACGCATGTTGAATAATTAGGATGTTAAAGCTAATTTGGCCAAAGCGCAAATCCTTAATGCGGTCATGGCATTTGTTGCTCTTGAAATTAAGAAAGACGTTGCAGGTTTGATTACCTTCGTTTCTCGGTGGCGCCCTTCTACTCATACAGCTATATCTAGATGGGGAGAGATGACTATTACTCTGGAGAGTGTATCTACATTAATGAACCTGCCTGTCGCCGGAAGTCTTTATTACGAGCTTTCTAACACGGAACAACGTAATTATGACATCATACTTCAAAAGGTGGTAGGTTTCGACAGTCTGGATAAGGAGGAGAAAAATACACGAGGTGCTTTTACACCTGGTGGGTGTCGGAGTGGTCTTCTGCAGACCCAGATCAAGGGTTGTAAAACGAGCTCAGTGTGATTGCGTTCTTATCTTTGTGGCTATCCAGAGACATATTTTACGACGGTTCTGGAAAGAAAACCATAGAAGTGACCTCGTTAAGATCGCTATAAGGCTAGCAAAAGGTGAAGTTATTCCCCTAGGTGCCTTGTTCCTTGGATCATTATATCCTCATCTGGACGCCTTAGCAATGGACATGCATGTTTCCAACGGGTACAAGAAAGGTGAAGTCGCACGTTTACTTCGCTTTTCTTCAGGCATTCTTATGGGAATATTTCAAAGGATATGCTCCTGCTCCTGCGAATTCGCTCAGCAGTTTGTATGGTGATTCGAGAATACTCCATTGGCATAGGAGGCGTCCCAGAACTGGTGCGAAACTTGTGGACATCTTTGATAATGTGTCTTCCATAGATTTCCGTCCATGGGGACCGATCCATTCTTTTATTGTTCAACCAAAGACCTTTGATATTGCTTCTGACGGTCTTTACTGTGACTCCATATAATATTGATAGGATTGCTCGTCAAATGGGATTTGACCAGGGTGTTCCATTTATCCATCTATCAGAGGTTCCGAAAGAACTTCTCCCAAATATTCTTAATGCTGACGTGTTCTTAGAATGGCTGAGTCTTCCTTTCTGTCCTATTGGGAGAAAACCCGCGGTAACTGATAAGTATAAGGAATTTTAGAGGAAATAACTGTTGGCTTTTCAGAAGTTCTCAGAGGACGTTGTGGCGGATTCTCGTGGTGATCCATACTCTGACATTTTGAAAAATTATTTCCGCTTGAAACCACTCCCAGGAAAACGGACTAGAGCTGATGATTGCAGTCCCAAAGCAGGAGGGAGGTCCAAAAGGAAGGCAAGCAATTCGGTGATCCTCAATTCCTCCAATATGCAGGTATTTAAATCTCTTTCTGTCGACTCCTTTAATTCTTCGGAGTGATCTCTTTTAAGAGTGATTTTTGCTTGAATTTAGGGAATTCCGAAATAGAATGTTTTCACAAGGTTGGTGCGCATTCAGAACGAAAAATCCGGTGATGTTGGCCTTCGTGTTGAGAGGTATGGCGACACTGATCCTCATGCTGAGAAGTCTAGTGAAACCGAAACCGCTCCTTCACTGGACAATGACAGAGATGACGTAAGATCGGCTGGACAAGGTGCCTCTGTAAGTGATATTGTTGATGAGGCGGTGATGGAAATCAGTATCCAGAGCGAATTAGACATCAGGAGAAATATAAGAGAGGCAAAATATGTTATCGTTGAGACGACTCCCCTTGAAGCACGTTCTGAACAGGTTTCGATCAATCAAGCTGTGATGACTTCTTCCGAAAGGCCTCCTGCAGATGACAAGGATCCTGCAATTGGTGAAGTATCGGTAATGAAGCCTGGGGTTTGTTCGATCCTCCTTTCATTGTACCCTCTCCAGGTTATGTGTTGGTTGGAGGATTCAGCCTGCCATCTCAGTTCGAAGGGTTGTACAAGGCGATATGGGAGAAGCATGGCCACATTGCTACTACTACGAAGCTCAAAACTCATCTTGCACTGGTCGATCGCGTCCAGGAAGCTTTATTTTTTATCCACGGGATAAGCGTCACGACTGGTCGAACAGTTTCTGAGGAGATGATTGAAGACTGGAAGTGCCATCGAGATGTGTTTGTACAGTATGGATTCAATGCTCCTTGGTTCTTCAAAGGGTTCTCCGAGATTTAGGAGCTCCAGAAATTACAAGATGAAGTCCCTTCTACGGACTATGTTACTCGTCAGGAAGAGAAGATTGAAAGGTTGTATAATGAGTTGAAGCTGGAACAGGCCGTTCTTCAGAAAATAAAATCCGCTCTTGCACAGAAAGACGAGTTGCTATTGAAGGACTTCCCTTTAAGAATTCACGCAACCTATTTGTCTTTTCTTTAAATGTTCTTCTTTTTGAGTGATAGTGAGGATTTCCTTTCATAATTTGACTTCTGGTTTTGAAGTAATAGGTAATTGAGTTGGTTTATTTTGAGATAGTTTTGTGAATCGAATTTTCTGAAAAGGGATTATCTTAAATGGAATTTGCATCTTGGTCGTGAATGATTGCATGAAATTGCAAATATCGCGTAAAATGGATGTATAAAAGGAAACAAATATGGTGTTTAATTATTAAGCCTATTTTTCCATGCCCGTGATGCCAGTCCCCAGTGAACTTTAAAACTATATTTCTTGTAGGATTGTTGGATATAACTTACTTTCTTTCGAGACCTTACTTGTGTAAAAACGAAGTAGCCCCTCCAAGGAAGTCGTCCGCATTGATCTCTCAGAGAAGGAAATTTATCCCTCTGAACTAAGCTTTTCCTGAATAATGCGCTTCAAAGCATTGCATTCACTGGTGGGGTGGTGAAGGAATAGGTGGAAATGACAATACCTCGGGTCTATTACTTATTAATCAGTGGGCGAACGCCATAACGGAGGTAGCTCCACCTCTCCGTTTTTCACCCATGCCTCCAGCAACTCCAAAATCTTCTGCATTGGGAAGGGAAAGTGCAGGTACTTTGAGTCTAGATTTTTCTACGTTAGTGGGCGTTGTGATGTCTCTACGTTGCTTTGATGTGGAGCACGTTTCGGAGATGAAGTTGGAAGATTTTCGAGTGTCATCATATCCGTGGATCGCTTGCCAAGGTAAAGGGATGTGGAAGGTGTCGTAATATCACTGCTGAGTGATCGAATTGAACACTCCCAGCCTCTGTATTCACATATTTCTTGACTGATCTCTCCTTCCTCAAGCATTTCTTCGCTTGGTCGAAAGGTCGATGCGGATTGGACAGTCTTTCGGGCTTCAACAAGAGTCTTGAGATATAAATATTCTATCAGGACTCCGTAGGCTGCAGGTTCCCTTTATTTATCCGACAGGCGTTGTAATACTCCAGACAAGTCTTTTCCTCTGTAGAATTTCCTCGAGTCTTCATTGTCAGCTGGACCTTGTTGTTCATCTTTCCTAAGTCTCTTGCGATTACGGTATCTTTTCGCTTCTCCATTGGTAAAGGCGTGGACCCTGGCTAAGGTCCAGCGTTTCTCATACTGTCTGAATAGATGTCTGTCGATCCTTCTCGTAATTGTGCTATTATATCATTCAAAAGGCGGAATATCTCTCTCTATGTCTTCTAGCGATACCAGCTTGATTTGCCAAGATATCATCTAACATTCTAGCTATACTTCCCATGATATCTGAACCACCTGTGGTTTCTTAGTGAGGATACATCGTAAGTTGAAAACCGAAAAATTGAGAATTCAATTTTTTGCAACCGAGAGATCAACCTCCCACTGTGGTCGCCAATTGTTTATGCGTGAAAAATATTCCTGTCGATTTTGGTAATTTGGGGTGCATGGATGAGGAATGAATCTAAACCTTAAACAAATGCACTGCGCGGTGAGTGCTTGTAGATTCGAGAAATCAATCTGTGCAAGTCCGTCCTAAATCAAGAAATGGTCGTTCCAGACTTGTTTCGGTCACAAAGTGAAGGAGATGGGGTTGATCTTAGAGAGGGAAGCGAAGAAGGTATTGAGAATGTGAAGGTGTTGGCTATACAGGACTTGTATCAGAAGGCTGAACTGGCTTGCAGGATATAATCTATCAGTTCCGATGTTTGAATACGATTGTATCAACACTTGCCTCTGTTATCTCGTCTTGTGATGTTCTTGTGAAAAATAGGGCGAAGAACCTATGTATACAAGTCTTTTAGCCTAACCTTCGTATCTCGTGGGAAGTGGAGAAAGTGGAGTGATGGAGTAGTGGAGCAGTGTGTTGGTGTCACACGACCAGGCTTGCCCACATCTCCCATCATCACTAACCGCACATGTCTTCCTGACACGTTCTTGTGATGGCGCGTTGTGCGCTGCATGCTGTAAACCGCCAGACCAATACCCCAGTATGTATCCCCCAGTTTGTGACATGATTGATGTCTTGAACATGTGGATCGTGGGACCCACAGAAAGTAGCATCTAATGCTATGTTATTTAGGAAATTGATAATTGTGAAGTATCGTGTGTATACTATGCAGGTACTGCATCGAGTATATTCAGCATGTATAAAACATCGTTGTTTGAGAGTCTCAAAATAACTTCATGTCCAGCCTACTTCATGTGATGGTTTGGAGGTTACGCAAGAAAGTCCTCCCTTGGCCGACCACATAGTGTGGTAGAGTGATGGATGGTGATCACCATGACTCTGTACTGACCAATTAACTCTTGACCAGGGTTGTGTAACCAAGCCGGTGAAGTTGGACGGATGAGATGATCTTTGAGACACTCATCTGCGACCGTTGATGAAATTAGGGTTTATGAAATGGTGCGCAAGCATCACTTTTCAGCTTGGTCTAATCCAAGATAGGGACACAATTTTTTCTAGGCCGGTCGTTCATGCGTGTAGACGGCATGACGATGTAGGCGCCCATACCTCATTGTATCATGAAAGTGTGATCTGGGCCACTCAATTCGTCTGGCGAAGTTGAGTGGTTGAGATCAATTTGCGACAGAAAACTGGTGCCGCAAAAGCCGTTCTTCATGACATCTTCAGGCGCACGTTCCAAGATGACCAGGCTTGGTCGGTCTTGGCCAATTGCTCCAACGTGTAGGTGGTAGGCTGGAGTTCACGTCCATACCCTGACATCCCATAGGAACATGATCTAAGCCACTCAATTTGTCCGGTGAAATCGAGTGGTCAAGATTAGTTTGCAGCTTGGGAGGTGTGACCACGCTAGTTTGGGCGGACGATTTGGGATAACCAGGCATGGTATGCCTTGGCCGATCAGGTGAGGGGATATATGGGTCCACGGTGGTCATGTTGGTATGACCGGACCTGATTGATCTAATCTCGAACCCTCCATTCGTGCCGGAGAAAATGGATGCTCGTGATTTCAAAACCCTAACTTTGGTTTCAAAGCCGTGCGTCATGCTCCATTTGAGCGCACGAATTGGAATGATCAACCATAGTTGGTCCTGACCGATTGGTCAGGTGTGTAGGTGGGTCCACGGTGATTGTGTTGACATGCTCCGTGCCCTTTGAATCAACATCTGCACCCTCCATCTATACCTGCGAAGATGGATGGTTGAGACTGTTTTGCGACATATGTAATATGCCGCAAACCCTAATTTAGGGTTTTGCGTCCATACTGCTATAGTTTGGACGTTTAGGAAAGCTAGGCCAATCTTTTGTGGAGGTCGACAATGCGGGGCCCGCATTGGTTCGGCAGCGGATATTCCATACCTACTTGGGGGTTATGGAATCGATCTGGGCCATCCAAACATGCTGGTGGAGTTGGATGGTCATGATCATATCCAGACTGATACGGTCAGTCCGGATGCTCAATCAGCCTAGTATAACACACCGAGAGTGGCTCAATCGGGCTAGTATAACACACCGAGAGTTGCAGCCTATACGGGTATTGCGTACATGTTTCATTATAATGCTTGGAGATTCGTGTTGCTTTGCTGAGAGCAACACTCAGTCGTCATGCCGCACTGATAATGAGTACAGGAAATACAAGGCTGGTTGCGCATTAATTAATAATGTTGTAAATTCACAGGGTATATGGGATTGTTGCTACATGCTCCAACCTGGATGAATTTCGTGTATTTTATTCACAGAATGGGATTGTTGCCACATGCTCCATTCTAGGTTAATTAGTAAAGTGAATGAGTATCCATCACTTATTAATGGCCTTATCTTTTACAAGATGTTAGCGCATAATTTTTAGGTTTTACAATTTTACCCTTAAATGAAAATCTACCATTAACATTAAGTCCCCTGCCTAGCACGTAATGGTTACACTATTGTGGGGTAGGCATGAGATGGTGACATACATATGTGAGAAAGACATGATAAAGGAAGTTTACCCGGAACAATATTGATCGACCGCTAGTTGTCCATGCCGTTGCGCTTGTATGGAATCCTCTGGTGGGACCGATTTCCTTCTTTGGGTATTTGAATCAAAAGAGGAATCCTTGTTCTATTAGGATTCTTCCAAATTTTGTCTATAAAAGGGAGCAACCATTTTCTTTTTTCTCACGAGTTTTTTTTTTGTTTGGTAGCTCCCGTCCACGACTACTACTCCTGCCGACACCATCGTTGTTGCTGCCGCCGGAGTTGCCTCCATCGCCCGTTGTTGCCGGAGCTGCCGCCAGACGTCCGCCGTCGCCCGTCCGTCCAAGTTAAGTTAAGTTTCGTTTTTTTTTTATAGAAAAAACCCTAATTTCTTAGGTAAAAACCTTTTGATAGATACATCATGCTTAGCTTTCCCATCAATATTGATAGTAAAACCGCCCAGTTTTGCTTGGTGAATCCTTGTTTCCCATCGCAGCAACATACAGAGCTCCACCATCTTCTGCAACAGCTGCTCCACCTCAAGGCCCATAGCAGTAACCACCAGTCCCATCAACTGCAGCTCTTCCCTGGCTAACCAACTGCATCTTCACCACCTCCTCCATGTTCATACTTCTTGACCAGTTTGCACCATCTCAACTTCATAGCAACATCAACTTCTTTACCACTGTCTTCAGCCAACACACTGCAGCTGCTCCTTATAATATTTCCATATGAGCAACAAACCACCAGTACCAACACCTACAACACTGCAGCTGCAATTCTATGGCTTGCTCCATCTCAGCAGCTCCTTAGCAATTCCATATGACACCACCATAGTAAGGGCTTGCTTCCATCTCTGACCATTTTGGCAGAAAAGTAGCATTACCAGAGCATCTCTGCAATTAGCAAGACCACCTGCAAGAACCCATGACAATTCACGGCACAAATGATGCAATCGACAATCAATTCAAACTCTTCATCCTTGTCTGATTTCATATACACAGCAGAACCCCCAAAATACAATCACCAAGCCATCAATTTCACAACCACGATCACCATATTCATATCCAAGTGCAACCAAGCTCAAATTCCAACTCTTCATTCGATTTCAGAATCTCCACCATTAAAACCCTGAAGCTGCTCTTCACTGAACCCTAAAATTCATTTCGATATTAATTTCATCCCCAAAATCACTCCAAACTCGAATCCGAGTTGAACCCATCTACTATTCAATCAATCTGAACTTCATCATCTTCAAATGAGCGGCAAATATCATCTCCTAACCTTCTTCTGCGAATTCCATCTGATTTCAATCACTGACTTCATCTCTTGTAACCACCAGATCCCCAATTTGACAGCCACAAGCCCTAATTTCTCAAATTAATCTTTTCATTTTCAGTTCTCACATCGATCTCTCAATTCAAACTCTCAGCAGCGGCCGTCTCTCACCTCAGAATTTGAGAAAAAAATGATTGGAGAAATAATCCCTTCTGAATTTTAGCTCTTTTGGTGCATAAATTTTGCTGGCTCCAAGTATCGCTCGCCTGTAAATGACCAAATCACCCTTCATGCTCAAAATGGATTAGTTTTACTCCTTTTGCTCTAAATGACTCCAAAACACCTATAAAACTCAAAAGAAATCATAAGATACATAATTCACACGAAAAATAGCAAAGAAAGCATGAAAACTAAATATAAAATAAGGTGTTTTAGACACCTATCAAATTCCCCTACACTTAGACTTTGCTAGTCCTCGATCAAATCAAACAAAATAATTATAAAACATACATACAACTCCGTATCGTCGAGGCTACGGTCACTTTTAGCATAAATAATAAGTCTTTGAACCCCTAGGTGTCCCTAGTGGATGAGTTATAGTCTCATGAAGGTTTACAAGAGGTCTACCTATAAAACCTATATTTCCAACTCCAGCTACCTGTAACAAATCTATGAACGAATCCAAAATGGCTATTGGAGGAGGTACCTTGATGCAAATCCAAATTAATATATATATATATGTAAATTAATCTCTACTCAGAAAGTTGAACAAACCACAATACTCGGAATCTGAATAACCACAATCACAATGAAAAGATTAAAAAGATGGATATAGAAGTAGATGTTTGCGAATGTTAACAAGTGATCGATGTTTCTCATATCTGTCTGAAGGTCACCGCCAAGATGAACCTATTCATCCTATCGGATTGAGCTACTGGTCTGAATTCTAGTGTCAACACACTGGCATATACAAGGGAACCAGTGCTCAACAATCTTAATTCTACATCAACTCAACCGGCATATACAAGGGAACCAGGAGTCGACTTTATTCAACACAATAATAATATTTTTTCTTTCTTTTTTCGAGACAGAATGATTGGATGTTTTGGATCCAAGCACATGATTCTTGTCACCAAGTATGTGATAGTTGCCTTGGATCCTATATTCCACGCTTGTTTAGGTGACGGAGACATGGACAACGTTTCACACATACTGCTATCCAAGTGTCTTTTTTATTCCGATTGGTCTAATTGGTCGGTTTTTTTTTTTTTTTTAATGTTTTCTAGCAACTCAATCACTCTATTTCATCCTAGCAGTAATAACAATTTGATGTTTAGTGATCCACCAAATCACTTAGATAACAATAGATAAATATGGAAAAATAAAAATAAAACATGATATGGTGATATTCCGAGATATGGTAACAACTATCATATTTCTAACACTTGAACAATTATGTCCATTTAGTTAATGGGTTCCTCAACTCCTCCATCCAAGATGGTTCCATCCATTTATATTGATAGTGTCATCCTAACGGCACATATTTCTAGGTTTCTTTTTTCTATTTGTTTTTATATGAACACAAGGGAAAACTAACAAGACTAAAAAATCTATATGAGAACACTCCCCCACACTTAAACTTTACATTGTCCTCAATGTAAATTGAATCGTCCAAAGAAAGTAAAGGTGGGAAATTCATAACATGATATATATACAATAAGAAAAATAAAATACATGATAAAAAACTCATTACTCCAACTCATAGCTATTTCAGAACAATAGAGGATAAACACTAAACAAGCTATTTAGCTGGCATCTGATCCCAACTCAGCCAATAAATACACCTCATCGTTAAGAAAAAATTCCATCTACTTAGAAAGGCTAGTGTTTATTCTAGATTGTTCAAAAATCTCTAAAAGTTGGAGTTTTGATATGCAAATATCAAAAATAAGAAAATAAAGATAAAATACTTAAAAATAAATAAAAAGATAGAGATAGATACACAAAACCGGTGGGTTTCCTCCCATTTAGCGCTTGGTTTAAAGTCGTCAGCCCGACTTGCAAACGGATTCTCCATACACCAATAATCGGAAAAGTTGGGGAGCCACCCATAGCACATGTTTTGAAAACACTAGCTTCACACAAATATTAGTAATATAAAACAGAAACGAAGCTATTAACAGATAAAAGCTTCCCCCACACTTATTCTTTTCCACACTTGGAAGTGCATAAAGAATATAGGAGTCGGGTACTTCCACGGTTTCTTGTTCACAAACCTGCATAGTATGAGAATCAAGCATCTCTAATGGCGAAAATCGAGAAATAAAGTCATTCAACAATATTCTCGAAGCACATACATTCAAACCAATAAGAGGTAAAGGAGAAGAAACAATATGCAAAGGGTTAGACAAACCTTGCACAATCTCTTTTATTATGGAATCCTCTTCATCCTTGAAAAACTCAAGTGAATTATTCACCTCTTGTATATCATGGTCCTCTATCAAACCTTGAAACCATTCTTCGTCCGTTTCTGCCTTAACCAAAATCTCGGGATCAACATCATCATTACAATCATATGCAAGCTCAATTGGGTCTTCCACAATATTGGTCATAACGGTTTCATTCTCAACATACTCCTCTTCATTAAACTCAAACCTTGTTGCAAAGTTATGTAAAACACTAGTTTCATCATACTCATGTACCATTTGAATAGGTGCTTGATCATTATAAATTTCAAGAGTTGAGTCAACTATGCTAATGTCATCAAATATCTCCAAAGGTTGGTCCTTTTCAACACAATCATCTTCATTTTCAGACTCACCATAATAAGAATCATCGTCGGCTTCCCAACCTTTATCACGACGTCGTTTAAGTTCCATATGAATGGTCCTACTAATTTTATCAACAAGCCCTTACGAGGATCCATCATCTTCCAACTTGTATAATTTCTATGCAAGTTTCCTGACATTCACACGCTTACCACCGCTGGCTACAATAGGTTCTATTTCCCATGACTCTTCCCTTTGAATGGGTGAATGATCATAACTACGATCCGGAGTCGGGTAATAAAAAGTGTTGCAGAAATTGGTTTGTGCGACGTTCTTTCTATCATGGTCAAGTTGGTCTAGCCTTTGTTGCATATCTTGCAATCCATTCAAAATATGCATACAACTCGAATGAAGCCAATTAGAAGTAGAATTATCCCACCTTGGTTCTTGACTTACATACCCAGTACAAGGTTGTTGTTGGTATGTATGAAAATCACCATAAGGTTGTCTAGGATATGCATCATAGCTAATAAATTGGTTTCGATTTCATCCCAAAGATGGTGGGCAATTTTCATAGTGTTGAGGAGGTTGAAAATCGTATCCATTGTTCCAATATGCTCCGTCCATAGAATGGTACCTGAAACAAAAGTTCTCAAACCAAGGTTAAAAACCAGAAAATAAGAAAAACAAAAATAAGAAACTAAACTAAAAACAAAAATAAGAAACCAAAAACAAGTGACAACCGCTGCCTCCCCGGCAACGGCGCCAAAATTTGATCGTTGTCGTATGCGTCAAAAATAAATTACACTTTCTCACTACTCAAAATATAAATATAGCAAGGGCAAGAAAGGATCGATCCCACAGAGAGGACTAGGTTGTCAAATTGTTTAGGTTTCCCATATAAAACACCGGGGGTTTTCTGATTTTTAATAAAGTAAAAGTAAAATAAAAGCAAGTAAACAAATAAGCAAACAAATCAAATAGAAGAGATATTGGCTAAGGATTCATCTTCATTCACTAACATGTTGTTTTAACAATAACTAGAATTGATATTTAATCTTAACTTTTATCAAAATCCCTAGAATACCTTGATCGCAAGAATATCCCGCTAATTCCCTCTTATCATCAACAAACACATTAAAAGATGCAAGTATGAGTTCTATCTAAGAGAACAACCTAATGTGTAAAAGCACTAATCAAGTTTAATTCCCTAGATGCATTAGGTTCTATGAAATCAGGCCAATCAAAGCAATTGAACGTGGAAAGCGCACTAATTCAATTTAACAAAGGTCAAGGTTCACATATGATTATTAGGATATATCACTACAATCAATAACCATATTTATGATACTTGTATTCAAGATGCATCACTTTTACGTATGAAACACCCTAAACTAGCTATAGATATGAATACGAGTTCAATCAATTGGCCACTCAACTAAACATATATTCAAATCATACATGGCGATATATATAGTGAATCATGATCCAAAATTATGAGACAAAACTAATCTATTAATAAAAGAAGCATGCTTTGTGAAATCAAATTAATCCATCACCAAAAATAAGATTAACTACTCATGCTCATGGAGTTCATAACAAGAAGAAAAATAAAGGTTTTCATGTTTCTAAACCCTAGAAACTAAAAGTAGTAGATAAGATCCCCCAAAAGTTGTAGAAAACTTACTTTTTATAGCATCTTCTTGTTCCAAAATTAGGTTTAGTCTTCAAAGGTCCAATAGATAGAAGTACCCAAGCCCATGAGTGAGAAAACCCGTGTAGAAAATCTGTCCCAAAATTGGTCGCCGGATTGCTGACGTCATCACCAGAATCCGGTCGCCGGATAATTAACTCTGGCCACCTGAGCTTGTCTCCGTCTACTAAAACTTCCAGCAACTCTAAACTTCTCATCACCACCGATATTTGTCCGTCTACAACATCAGTTCACACAAAATCAATGACAATCACGCCTGCAGATTCTCTTGTTCAAATCTCAATACGTTGGCATCGACTACATAGCACTTCCAACCATTTCTCACTGCCATACTCAGCTTCGCCAGGACCACGGCCATACTGGCTCCCATTGTTGTACCCTTATCTTTCCTTGCTACCAATTACAGCACCTTGTGCACCATCTGTATCTTATTTCCTGCTCAGAACTCGGCTCCAGTTCATTATATCTGCGGCTTCAATTCTTTCATACATCATCCATCAGTTCCACCATTGTATCTGCAATTTCATCAAGCTCTACCTTTACTGAACTTCTTTATTAAAACCAACCCAATGCAGCACCAACTAGTCCATATCTTCCAGTTCACTTCCATGTGACCAGTTGCGGAACAACACCAGCACCTGCAGTTCAAACCCAGTACCTGCAGTTGCGACTCCATCTCAGTCATGAACCATTACGATTTCATCCCCTTCATACTTCATCTGTAATTTGGCATAAACCCAACAGCTGCATCACAGCCAGCTGCAACACTCTCACTTGGCTTGAAACTCAAACCATACTGCCATGTTCCAAGTACTTCAGTTCCAACTCTCAGCGACTCAGCATCACTTCTTCCCTGCCAACAACATAACCTACAGATGGGGATATCTGCACCACCAAAGCTCATCTCTTCCATGTAAACTTGTTCACTACTGCCATCACAAGTTTCATAAGCTGAGTTCCATAGAAGCAGTACCAATAACTCCGTCTATTTGTGCTCACTGCTCCATTCTCGGGCCACCATAACCTGCTCTGTAATTTCAGCTGCGACTCCAGCTTCAGTTCACTCGCCAATTCAGTCAACACAATGCACCATTTGTTGCAGCTCTCATATCCAATTCCGGTAGCATAGTCACTACCATTGCAATTTTGTTCAAGCCTGCACCAACATCGAACTGCATTATCTCCTTTCCTGGTACTGCTCTTTCTTGTACATTTAATCAATTCTGCATCTCCCATTTCCAGCTGGTACTCCTCATCTCTGCATACCCAGTCGAGTCAATTCAACCATTTAACTGCAGTGAACATCATCACTACCACTTTATTTTTGTGTGATCAATCCCACACTTCATTCTCCACAAGCCACCATAACCAGCACCTCAACTGCTACACTTCACCTTGGCTCAACCAGCTGAATCAATTCCTGCAACTTCAACCTCAAACCCATATCAGCTCTATATCACTTCCAGCTGATTCAAACTTCAGTTCCAGCTTCTATTTCGAGCTCCTCCACATCTCAGCGAGCACTAGCTGACTGTTTATCCATTCATAACAGCTCATTCACATCACCAACTCAGTGCCATAGCTAGATAGCCATCTCTAGATCCAATTGCAATCCCTAGGCATTCAATCTCCAAACATAGATTCCTCATACCAACGAAACATCAATTCTTTGCTTGGCGAATCCTTGTTTCCCATCGCAGCAACATACAGAGCTCCACCATCTTCCGCAACAGCTGCTCTACCTCAAGGCCCATAGCAGTAACCACAAATCCTATTAACTGCAGCTCTTCCCTGGCTAACCAACTGCATCTTCACCACCTCCTTCATGTTCATACTTCTTGACCAGTTTGCACCATCTCAACTTCACAGCAACATCAACTTCATTACCACTGTCTTCGTCTAACATACTGCAGCTACACCTTATAATCTTTCCATATGAGCAACAAACCACCAGTACCAACACCTACAACAATGCAGCTGCAATTCCATGGCCTGCTCCATCTCAGCAGCTCCTTAACAATTCCATATGACACCACCAGAGTAAGGGCTTGCTTCCATCTCTGACCATTTTGGCAGCAAAGTAGCATTACCAGAGCATCTCTGCACATTAGCAAGACCACCTGCAAGAACCCATGACAATTCACGGCATAAATGATGCACTCGACAATCAATTCAAACTCTTCATCCTTGTCTGATTTCATATACACAGCAAAACCCCCAAAATACAATCACCAAGCCATCAATTCCATAACCACGATCACTATATTCATATCCAAGGGCAACCCAGCTCAAATTACAAATCTTCATTCGATTTCAGAATCTCCACCATTAAAACCCTAAAGTTGTTCTTCACTGAACCCTAAAATTCAATTCTGTAGATGGTGGATTTTCGACAAAGGATAAAATCGTAAACTCATAATTACATGAACCTCTGACTCAGCAATCAGGCGTAAATATGGAGACACGGGTCTCTCATCGAATCCTCTGACGGAGAATACTTTCTCTCAGAGTGCATATAGATATGTAGTCTCACAGCTGGACAACAACATATCTCATGAGTACTGAATACTTCAGTCATAATTTCTATCACGGGATGAACAACTCCCGAACGACTTGCTCTGCTAGTATATAGTCATAAATTAATCATTCCTAAATTCTTGGATTCATCCGCAGAATTCCTAAAAATATTCAAATATTTTCGCAGATATCTCATTACGCAAACCATGGTTCTTCCCAGCAGAAGTACATGGATTAGTAATATTGGACGCACGGGCATCAGTGCTACCGCCTGAGCGAGCCCTGTCTCAAACCTAAATTCTTGGATTCATCCGCAGAATTGCTGAAAATATTCAAATATTTTCGCACATATTTCATTACGCAAACCATGGTTCTTCCCAGCAGAAGTCCATGGATTAGTAATAAATATTGGACGCACGGGCATCAGGGCTACCGCCTGAGCAAGCCCTGTCTTAAACTTAAATTCTTGGATTCATTCGCAGAATTGCTGAAAATATTCAAATATTATCGCACATATCTCATTACGCAAACCATGGTTCTTCCCAGCAGAAGTCCATGGATTAGTAATAAATATTGGACGCACGGGCATCAGGGATACTTCCTGAGCAAGATCTGTCTCAGATGGTGCAATTGTATTCAATAATGATACATTAACAACCACCGCACGAGCAAGTATTTCAAAATACGACGAAACGATGAACCTATGCAAAATAGGACGAAGAATAACAAATAAATAAAAATTGACCAAGGGGCTGGGAGCATGGACCCAATGACCGGCCGACCGTGCCGTGGTCAATCCCACACCAGTCTCATATTTTTATCATATTTTGTTGTTTTTTCTGAGTTCATGAAAAAACCTTTCGCTTGAACAAATATCCTTTTGTTTTGAGGAAACTCCTCAACTTCATGGTGCTTCCTCCGCGCTGAGGAAATAATATAAAATCAAGGAGAGCATGAGGGGGCGTGACCATTGGCCAACCGGCCATGCCTGGTCCCAGCCGGCCCCACACATCATATTTCCTCATTATTTTATTAATTGCCCTAATTTCATGAAAACTCCTTAATCTCATGATTTTTCCTTCGTCCCATGAAAAATAATAAAACTTAGGAAACCCGTGTGCACGAGTCATGGTCGGTCGGCCAAACCCTAGATGGCTCACACGTCCCACTCTTTTATTAGCATATTTTTCATGTTTTCATAATCCCATGAAAATTCCCTGATTTCATGATATTTCCTTCAAATTATGAAAATTCCTTCAAATCATGAAATAATGCATAAAATAGGGAAAACGCACGGGACCGGGCCTTGGTCGGCCAGTCATGCTCTAAGCCGGTCCCACACGCTCACACGTCCCTTATTTTATTATTTTTGATTTTTGATGTTTCCTTCGTCTCATGGAAACTCATTTATTTCAACAAAACTCCTTCGTTTCATCATATTATGAAAAATGTTATGGGACCGGCCCCTTTGATTTTTCCTGAGTTTTACTCTCTGGCTGTTTTCACCTCCCGAAAGAGCTTAGAACCTAAATACTCCCTCGTTGGGAGATAGGAAATTCTTTTCCGTACGTAATGGAGGGGCGGACCAGCAAAATACGAGTTCGTATGAGAAATCTATGTTGATTCTACCAAAGGACGATGATTAGGGTTTCAACCAATATGGGAGTGCTCGAACGATCAACATTTGATCCCGTGACCACCCAGGGCCGGTTTCATGACCCCTTGGTCGGTCCCTCACCTCTTCATAATTCCTTCACTTTTCATTATTTTCCTTCATCCGATGAAGTTTTGACGGTTTTATCAGAAAACCTTAATTTTGTCATATTTTCTCAAATGGTCGCTCAAACGAGCACCAGAAAATATCAAAATTCTCAGAACTGAGACACGGATGTCTCAACGACGAAAGAATGTTACCTTGACCGACCAAGGTTGGCTTTGTGGCTCGCAATGATCCAATCCCACGTGTTTCTCACAATCTGACCTAATTTGCACAATTGCACGTATTAGGTCCAAAAACTCTCCAAACAATTTCGGAATTCGACGGAGCGATCGTCATTTGATCCCGTGACCACCCAGGGATGGTTTCAAAACTCCTTGGTCGGTCCTTCATGTTTTAATAATAATTAATTAGGTTCTATCACCTAATGCTGAACCCAAATAATTCGAAAATGATTAAACCAAAGATTTAATCATTCTTTCAACAACTCACCAACTCTTCAAGGAGGTCTTGGATTTCGCTCACGTGAGCATATGAGAATTTCATGGTTGATCCATGGTCCCATGAAGCCGGTTCTCCTTCATTCTATGGTTAATTTCAAATAAATCATCAATTGGTCATCAATTGATCAAATTAGGGTTTCTGAATCCAAGGATCATGATTCCAGATTCAAACACTAATAATTTCACACTGATCTCATGATCAATATTCTTATTAATTATGCTCGGTTAAATTACCAGCGCTTTAATTAATATTTTATTTTGGTCACGCTACAAATATTTCGTCAGACGAGCAACACTTGCTCAGATGAGCAATATTTACTCAAATATTTCATCAGACGAGCAACACTTGCTCAGGTGAGCAATATTTACTCAAATTAACGGAACTATCAATATTAAATAAATTATCAAGCAACACTTGCTCTCCTCAACGTGAGGATCCTATCACATCTCAAGAGACACGTTCGATTCATGAGTTGCGAACATTTTACAAAATCATGTTTAACTCAAAGAAATACGTGGACTCATCGTCCCACGAAGTCATGAAATCAGCAACTGACTTAATTAACCACGAGACATCAATCGTGTCACTTGGGGGGATATCAACTAGGGTTTTGGTTTGGCGGTCTACGGCACGTGTGTTCAAACACACGATGAAATGTGAGCAAGTCGTGCAATCAGTTGAGGGAGTTAGCGAAGTAGTGGGTGGAAAATCAACCAAGTCTCCGCACGATGAGCGCAACTGGTTTTGAGAATTATTTCCATCTCTCCACTCCTTCACTCCATCAACTGTCACACTTCATGGGATCATGGTGTTTTCAACTCCGTTATTATATAATGTTTCTGAATCCCGATTGAAGGACAAGATTCGAAGAGTTCTCAAACATTCGATCAACAATCGTCTGAACGAGTAATTTCTCAACAAAAGTTCATACAGACGCTCATTCGTCTACACGAACTCACAGAAATCACTCTCAATCAGGCAACATTCAATCATTCAGAGCATTACACGGAAACCATAACACACCTACAATCTCAGATCACCATTGATCTCACACATTTCTCAGCTTCCCTCCTACAGACCAACCCATCCTATCTTGTGACCGAATTTACTCTGGAACGGCCATTGTCTTGGTTTAGGCTGGAGTACTACAGATTGGTCTCTCGAACTAAAAAGCACCCCCTTCATAGCAGTGCATCTGTGTGAGGTTGAACATTTCGCTCGGTTCAAGGAATCTCCTCCGCACGGTCGTCCTCAATTCCGCAAAAACCAGCAGATCGTTTTTCCCCATCTATAGATTGGCGACCACAGTGGGAGATCATTCTCTCGGTTGCAATTTCAATTATCACAAAATGGTTGGTCTTAGGATTAACTCAACTACTTCAAACTCGATCCAGGATCCTTCAAATGGGAACACTCCTCCTCCTAACGCTATGTCTGGCAGCACGGAAGATGGAAGAGTCCCAACTATAATCGAATTAGCTCGCACCTTGGAGATCCACACTAGGAACATGGATTTGATGAAGGATACGATGAATCATATACTTGATTTCCTCATCAAACTAACATCCGATTTAGGCAGGATCGCTGCTCCGGAAGTCCCAACACAGGGGACTGATTCATCACACGACCACCGTCAAATCAACAGTTTCACTACTTATGAAAAGTCGGTGGACCAGGAAGTGACACAGCTGGTCGAAGACTTATGTGAACTCTTACATTTTTCCAGAAAGCAACGAATAGACACGTTTTCTGCGCTCAACCAGATATCATCTGAAGTGCCCTTAGTCTCCTCACCTTCAGCAGTTGAAGAAACATTCGTGATGTCTGATCATTCAGTTAACAACATCACCTTTGGAGAAGAAGACCGCATGGAAGACGAGGGACATAACCGAGCCTTGTATGTAACCGGTTTTATCAAAGACTCTGAATTTAAAAGAGCTCTCATTGATACAGGCGCCTCTACAAATATTGTCACCATGAAGACCTCAAAGCAGCCAAGTTTCCACGGAAAAAAATCGTTCGTCATCCCATCTTGATGACAGGTTTTGAAGGAAGCCAGATCCATACATATGGATACGCGTACATAGACCTGAAGGTGGGGCCTATCCAATCGAAAGCCAAATTCCACGTGATCGAGCAAGAGCCCGACTATCACATGATACTCGGACGACCGTGGCTTCATGACAATAAGGTGGTCCCTTCAACATATAATCAATGCATGAAATCTCTAATCAACAACAAGATTGTTCGTATTGCGGCTTCATCATCTCCGTATGCCCCAGTCTATGACGCTGAGTTCCTTGAGTCTCATAAGAACATCCCCGAACCTCCAAACAAGGTTTACATTTCTCCACTCCCAAAGTGGGGGTCTATCGAAAAGTTTGCAGACAAGCCATCATCCTCAGATGTCACGACGGCCAAGCCATCCGCTACACCGATTAAGCGCCGCAAGGATCAGATGTCGACTTATGGATCCAAGTTCATCACCAGTCATGATGCGGACGGGAGGATTATTTACCGGCGCAAGGATTAGCAATTAACAGGGGAGAATGATGAAGAATCTCCCCGCACCGAAGAATCATACCAGAGTGAGCCATCACTCGAAGAATAGATCCAAGATGCTCCTCGACAATTACAGGACGGCACTGACTCCACCACTGATGATATTGAAAAGGTTAATGTCAGAACGGAGGACAATCCAAGGCCTATTCTAATCAGCTCAGCACTATCATCAGAGGAACGGATAGAGTTAATAGCGCTGCTGAAGGAGTATCAAGATATCTTCGCATGGATATATGAAGAAATGCCTGGTCTGGATGGTAAATTAGTTACCCATCATCTGCACATAACACCTGGTTCCAAAGCCGTCAAACAACCGCCTAGACAGTTCAGACACGAAGTCGAAGAACAAATCAAGGTAGAGGTTTAGAAATTACTGGCAGCAGGGTTTATCAAACCAATTCAACATCCGACATGGTTGGAAAATGTTGTTCCCGTCAAGAAGAAAAACGGTCAGATCAGATGATGTGTCGATTTCAGGAATCTGAATAAATGCTGTCCAAAAGATGACTTTCCTTTACCCAACATCGACATGCTTGTGGATGCAACCAGCGGTCACGGTATGTTCTCGTTTATGGATGGTTACAGTGGATACAACCAGATCAAGATGTACGAGCATGATGCCAACAAAACTTCATTTCGTACTCCCATCGGGAACTTCCACTACACTGTGATGCCTTTCGGATTAAAGAATGCTGGTGCTACCTATCAACGAGCTATGACCGCCATATTCCATGACATGATGCACAAGCAGGTGGAAGATTATGTTGATGACGTCGTGGTGAAATCGAATACTCGAGCATCTCATTTCCAAGTTCTGATACAAGTCTTTGAAAGATGCAGAGAATATAAATTAAAGATGAATCCTCTGAAATGTGCTTTTGGTGTTTCCTCCGGAAAGTTTTTGGGATTCCTAGTCACAGCAGAAGGAATCAAGGTCGATCTAGATAAAATGAAAGCTATTACCACCATGCATCCTCCACGCACTGTGAAAGAACTCCAAAGTTTTATGGGCAAGGTAAATTATATTCGGCGTTTCACTCCCGGATTGGCTCAACTTATTGCTTCGTTCACCCCTCTATTGAAGAAAGGAGCAAGCTTTACATGGAAAACCGTTCAGCAAGAAGCATTCTAGAAAATACAAAAGATACTATTGTCACCTGCTGTCATGAAATCTCCAATGCAAGGTCGACCGTTGATACTCTACACGGCATTCAGTGATGTTGCAATTGGAGCACTCCTTGCACAAGAGGATGATGAAGGCATCGAATGACCGATATATTACTTCAGTCGTACAATGCGAGATGCTCAGCTCCGATACCCAAAGGCTGAAAGAGCATGCTTGGCATTAGTGCATGCAATCCAGAAATTCAGGCACTACTTACTGTCCAACAAAGTCGTGCTCATCTCCAAGGCAGACCCTATAAAGTTTTTACTATCAAAACCAGCCTTGATAAGAAGACCAGCAAAATGGTTACTTCAGATGTCAGAATTTGACATAGCATGTACGCCACCAAGAGCAATCAAAGGGCAAGCGGTAATAGACTTACTCGCTGCTTTTCCAGGAGACAATGCAACAGCACTACACGAAGACGTGCCTGGTGAGTTTCCAGATGTCTTGATCATCGAAGAAGAAACATGGCTTCTGTACTTTAACGGTTTTGCCACCCCTAGCAACGACACTGGGGGAGCAGGCATAGTGCTCGTCTCTCCATCCGGTGAGGTTTTCTCACATTCATTCAAGCTGGATTTTCACTGCACCAACAATTCAGCAGAATATGAAGCCTTCTTATTGGGATTATCCCTTGCTAAACAAGCCGGAGCAACACATCTCGAGATAAGGGGAGATTCAAAACTGTTGGTCAACCAAATGAATGGAACGTACTCCCTTAAAAAATCACACTGGCTCCCTTCAGAACTGAGGCTCAGCGTCTGTTAAATTACTTCTCCAACGCAATGATCATCCATACTGGACGAACCAACAATAGGCACGCCGACTGCCTAGCAACTCTCGCCTCTAAATTGCAATTCGAAGGAGCAGAGAAGACGATCGCTGTACAAAGACGTGCTGTTTCATCTACATGGTTAGCTCAAGTTGAAAATATTCAAGTAGATGATTGGCGAGCACCTATAGTTCATGAGCTGAATAGTTCTCTTTCAGAAGGGAAAATCAGTCTCAAAGAGTTAAATAATTATTTCTTACTTCATGGAGCATTATATTATCGAAACCCTGATGGGTCTTTGTCACGATGTCTTGGACCTGGCGAGGCGAATGAGCAGCTCAAGCGCATACATGAAGAAACCTGTGGACATACGCAGGTGGTAACACTTTACCGAAAGCTTCAAAGAATGGGATACTATTGGCCTTCCATGGAGGTTCAATCAAGAGCTCTGCAAAAGTCATGTCCTAACTGCTAGACGCCTCCCCATCACTTGGAGGTTCTAACATCCCATCACACCGGGGACTGGAGGGAACCGTACATCAAATATCTTCGGGACAATGAATTGCCGTTGGAAAAGAAGGAAACAATCAAGCTCATTCAGAGGGCTAAGAGATTTGTCTTCATCGACAGGATCTTATATCGCAAAAGTTTTGGGGGAAACCTACTGAGATGCTTAGCCGAACATGAAATCCCAACAATTCTGAAAGAAGTACATGATACAGAACATCAAGGGAAGAAGAAATTATTTTTCCAGATTCATGAGAAATATTACTGGCCGACCATGGAAGATGATGCAGTTGTGCACGTGCAGAGATGTCACCAATGTCAAGTCCATGGTAACCTCATTCACACTCCTTGTCTCCCATTGAACTCTGTGAATATTCCATGGCCCTTTTATAGTTGGGGACTGGACATCATTGGGAAAATCAATCCAGCATCTTCGAAGCAGCATGAATACATCATCACTGCAACCGAATATTTCACCAAATGGGTTGAAGTTGTTCCTCTTCGAAGTACCACAAGAGCCACGATTGCAGCCTTTATCAAGGAGTACATAATATGCAGATTCGGTGTTCCCAAGCACATCATCACTGATAATGGAACTCCTTTCGCCAATAAGCATGTTGCAGAATTGCTCGAAGAATATGGAATCAAACAAGTTTTCTCTACGCCGTATTATCCCCAAGGAAACGGGCAAGCAGAAAGCACCAACAAAACTTTGATCCAGATTCTCAGTCGAACAGTTCATGATAATCCCCGATCATGGCATGAACAGTTGCCTATGGCTTTATGGGCTTATCGAACTGCACCAAGAAGCTTCATCGGAACTTCACCATATTCTCTCGTCTGCGAAGCTGACGCAATATTACCGGCAGAAATCAAAATTCCCTCAGCAAGGATTGCAGCATCCAGTGGAATACGATGGGACGAAGCTGAAGTATCCAACTCAAGAGTTGCTGAGTTGGACATGCTCGAATCAAAAAGGGCTAAAGTGGAAAGACACGTAGAAACCTACAAACAAAGGATCTCCAGAGCCTACAACAAAATGGTAAGACCTCGAACATTTCAAGTAGGAGATCTGGTATTAAAGAAAGCAAAACACATTCAGCAAGACATGTCCGCTCCCAAGTTCTCTCCGAAATGGGAAGGACCATATGTGGTTATCAAGGCGGTGTCTAGTGGATACTACAAAATCTTAAAAATTGATGGAGGTATAGAAGGAAATATAATCAATAGCAAGTGGCTCAAAGCATATTACGCCTGATCCTTAGAAAACAAATACCTTTCATCATTCCATCATTGCAAACATTTTCAAAAATGTAATTTTCATTCCTTGAAAGAGAATTCAAATTCTCCTTTGTTCATTAAATGTTCCATGAATGAGCAAAATTCATACCATGATCAATTATTTCACCTAGCCAGAAATTAATTCAAAACAATAATCATGAATGCTCACTCAGAGAAAACCGTCCAGCAACGGATAATCCCTATAGGAAACTTCGTCAAGTTTCTTCTGAAAGGTCCTGGTCTTTACCTTCAAATCCTCAACTGCTTTCTCAACCCTAGAAGATTCCAGAGCTAATGTCCTCTCCTCCTCCAATAAAGCAGTAGTCATGGAAATTGCATCAGCGGGCTATGCTACCTTATGAACCTTGATTATCTCAAGCCGACGACGGAGCCAGCTCACATTGAACCGTAATGATTCACAGTTCGAGATCATCTCATCCCATTCATGCAACTCATGATTTTTGACATCTCGCAAACGCCTCCGGTTCATCTCCTCAATGATCGGAAACATCCCAGCTATTGTAGTCAAGAGAGTTGGAGGAAAGCCTTTCCATGCCTCTGTAGTAGCAATGTGGCCATACTTCTTCCAGATCTTGGTATACAAGGATGCGTGAAATTTAGGGATGACAAACCCGCCAACCACTTCATTGCCCGCAAAAGTGTTGATCAAAGGATCTTCGAAGGGGAGTCCAGCTGCAGGATATTCACGGGCGTGAGCACTATCTCCTGTTTCCACAGAATCAACGGGATCTTCACCATCTCGGTCGCCGCTGTCCTCAACCTCGACTATGGTTACAGATTTCCCGCTCCTTCTTCTAGCATCAACAACGACGCGAACGTCCGCCTGCAATAAAATGAATAAGTATTTAATTCGAGTAGAGCACAGTATAATTTCAAGAATTATAAGATTACTTACAGACGAGCCAGATTCATCACGAGATGACCTGTACCGGACAGGAGCTCTAACAGTCCGCTTGGGCCGAGAAGAAGCATTCTTCTGATTACCCTGCAATAAGTTGTTTTGTTAATGGTCAAACCATCGTCTTGATCATGCAAAGATAAAAAGATGAAACTTACTGAGATGGACGCTACTATTTCACGCTTCGACTGAGCATTATCTTGAGAAGAGACACCATTGCCCGACATGGCAGCAACAAGGTATGATCAAAAAACTTTACGCACGATGAAGCTAACTCAGGATCAGAAGAAAGATTTGCGCAGATGGTAAAGCTTGAAGTCCTGAAGATATATATTAGACGCGGTAGAGGCTTATCTTCTGTGATGGTCAATTCAGTTGCGGGTTTTACTGAAACCCTAAGATTTCAACGAGAGCAACGCTAAAGATACGGAAGAAAGATAGCTGGGGACTGGCACACACGGTCAAAATTCATGTGCAACTTGTAATCTCCCAGCCTATGAAACACGTATCTTTTAGTTCCTTCTACAAACGGAAATCACTAAGGCAAATTGGAATCCATGATGAATTCGAGGCGCGAACGTTAGTTTATTTATTCAGAAGAATCAACATGAAAAAGTTTTCTCATTCAAAGGAAATCTCTAAGACGGAAGGAAATTCGTTCAGATCATCGAGGAAATTCCTACTACGAAGCCTAAGAAAGACTCACATGTTCAGAAAAAAAAAACTACTCGTCAGACTCATTATCAGAACTGTCATCGTTATCCTCTTTGTTGTCCGAACCGTCATCACTATCTTCTTCATTGTCAGAATCAGTGTCGACGAATCTCGGATAAGCTTCTGGATCATCATCTGAATCTGAATCTTCCTCCAATTCAGCTCCAAATCGCTTCATGGACCTCTGGTACTCTCTTTCATCTTGAACAGTCCAGGTCCTGGGTACCTCCCATATGTCTTCTTCAGAATCATCAGCATCGGAGTTAGCAGGCAGCCCGTCCAAGAATTGATGCTTCTCCTCAGCCCTTTGCACTCTGCGCCGGATTCGAGCCTTCTCACGCTGACGAGCATCTTTTGCGTCATCCTCGGCTTTTCTTTTCCTGATTTCAGCGAAAGAGATCCTCCGTTCATTCAAGGGTACGCTGGAACTCGGACCCTCACCCTGAGAGGGTTTCGTTTTCAATATGGGAAATTTAGAATCTTCATCAGAAGAGCTAGAGGAAGAATGATTGCTGTTGTTGGACATTTTCTGAAATCAGAAGCACAAAAGATTACCAACCTGCAAACAAATCCATCGGAAAAAATGGTAACTCTTAACTCTTACCTTTTTACGCTTCCACTAACGGTAGTGATAGTAATGCAAGGGCTAATACTTCAAAACTGTTCGTTTCCTCGAAACCTACAAAAGACGTTCAAAACTCAGATTTTTCATAAAATCATCAATTTTCTACCGAGCAAGCATTCACCATAGAATTATGGAAACTGAAACATTATAATTGATTTTATCTCTAAGCAACATCGCACAAAATTCAAGTTTTGATTTTAGAGAAACAATATATATCCGCACATATATATATATATATAAACAAAATGTTTATTTACTCATGTAAATAAATAAATATTTTTCAACGAGAGCCAAGCTCACGAAAATAAGCCGTGGATACTCCACGGTTTCAAAAAAAAAAACTTTTCATGAACCGATCATGTTTTACAAGAAAACTCTTTTCCTTCATGTCGTCATATGTATTTGAAACGAATGTTTATTTCAATTTTGTGAAAACTCACGCATTACATGATAAAGTTTTACATGAAAGCTCATACATAAAATTTTATCACTGTACATAAGCTTATATATAAATAAAGAGGAGAACCCGCTTCTCCGCACCATCGTTATTCTTTAAAACGAAGATTTTACTACGGTTTTTGTGAAAAATTCACTTTTTGTGATAAAACTTTGGCTCACGTGAAAGCTCATCAACATAGTTTCATCACTGGACCTACATATTCATATATGAAGGAAAACTTCTCCTAAATCAGGAATTACTACTAGTTTTCAAAAACTAACGATCAAACGAACATACGTTTTCAGAACGAAGGTTTTCAATGAAACTCACAATCATATATACACGGGTATATAATTTCATCATGATCAATATGTGAACAACTCATAAAACTCATGAGCATCAGCAAAAAAAAAAGAAAAAAATGGACGCACACCTGTCGGTGCCGGCGCAAAACTTTCGGACGGTGGCGGCAACGGCGGCGGCGCTGGAGCTCCGGCGAATTTTTCCTCCTCTCCTAGTACTGACGTGAAGGTGGTGAATTGATGGAGGATGCTAGTCGTGGAAAAAAAAAAGAAGTAATTCCTTTTATATCAAACTTTGTTTCCAAAACCTAATTTTCCAAGGATTTCCTTATTGGGCCCGGCCCGCGAATCCCGAACGACCAAGGTCCCGTCACCCAAATCAGCAGTTCAACACCAACTCATGCTCACCAAATGAAATTCTATCATGCCACTAGAGCCTGCTTTCAGTTCATGATATGCTCGTACGATCGAAATCCGGTAATATCTTAACTTACGACTAAGTTCAATTACTTGCACTGTTATGACCGGAAAATCACCATTCAATGCTGACTGAGGAACACGGCTTTCCTCACTAAGCAGGGGACTTAATGTAGATGGTGGATTTTCGACAAAGGCTAAAATCGTAAACCCATAATTACATGAACCTCTGACTCAGCAATCAGGCGTAAATATGGAGACACGGGTCTCTCATCGAATCCTCTGACGGAGAATACTTTCTCTCAGAGTGCATATAGATATGTATTCTCACAGATGGACAACGATATATCTCATGAGTACTGAATACTTCAGTCATAATTTCTATCACGGGATGAACAACTCCCGAACGACTTGCTCTGCTAGTATAAAGTCATAAATTAATCATTCCTAAATTCTTGGATTCATCCGTTAAATTCTGAAAATATTCAAATATTTTCGCAGATATCTCATTACGCAAACCATGGTTCTTCCCAATGAAGTACATGGATTAGTAATATTGACGCACGGGCATCGGTGCTACTGCTTTGAGGAGCCCTGTCTCAAACCTAAATTCTTGGATTCATCCGCAGAATTTCTGAAAATATTCAAATATTTTCGCATATATTTCATTACGCAAAACATGGTTGTTCCCAGCCGAAGTCCATGGATTAGTAATAAATATTGGACGCCCAGTATCAGGGCTACCGCCTGAGCAAGCCCTGTCTTAAACTTAAATTCTTGGATTCATCCGCAGAATTGCTGAAAATATTCAAATATTTTCGCACATATTTCATTACGCAAACCATGGTTCTTCCCAGCAGAAGTCCATGGATTAGTAATAAATATTGGACGCACGGGCATCAGGGATATCGCTTTGAGCAAGCTCTGTCTCGATGGTGCAATTGTATTCAATAATGATACATTAACAACCACCGCACGAGCAAGTATTTCAAAATACGACGAAACGATGAACCTATGCAAAATAGGACGAAGAATAACAAATAAATAAAAATTGACCAAGGCGCTGGGAGCATGGACCCACTGACCGGCCGACCGTGCCGTGGTCAATCCCACACCAGTCTCATATTTTTATCATATTTTGTTGTTTTTTCTGAGTTCGTGAAAAAAACCTTTCGCTTGAACAAATATCCTTTTGTTTTGAGGAAACTCCTCAACTTCATGGTGCTTCCTCCGCGCGGAGGAAATAATATAAAATCAAGGAGAGCATGAGGGGGCGTGACCATTGGCTAACAACAACCGGCCATGCCTGGTCCCAGCCGCCCCACACCTCATATTTCCTCATTATTTTATTAATTGCCCTAATTTCATGAAAACTCCTTAATCTCATGATTTTTCCTTCGTCCCATGAAAAATAATAAAACTTAGGAAACCCGTGTGCACGAGTCATGGTCGGTCGGCCAAACCCTAGATGGCTCACACGTCCCACTCTTTTATTAGCATATTTTTCATGTTTTCATAATCCCATGAAAATTCCCTGATTTCATGATATTTCCTTCAAATTATGAAAATTCCTTCAAATCATGAAATAATACATAAAATAGGGAAAACGCACGGGACCGGGCCTTGGTCGGACAGTCATGCTCTAAGCCGGTCCCACACGCTCACACGTCCCTTATTTTATTATTTATGATTTTTGATGTTTCCTTCGTCTCATGGAAACTCATTTATTTCAACAAAACTCCATCGTTTCATCATATTAGGAAAAATGTTATGGGACCGGCCCCTTTGATTTTTCCTGAGTTTTACTCTCTGGCTGTTTTCACCTCCCGAAAGAGCTTAAAACCTAAATACTCCCGCGCTGGGAGATAGGAAATTCTTTTCCGTACATAATGGAGGGGCGGCCCAGAAAACTCCGAGTTCGTATGAGAAATCTATGCTGATTCTACCAAAGGACGCTGATTAGGGTTTCAACCAATCTGGGAGTGCTCGAACGATCAACATTTGATCCCGTGAATACCCAGGGCCGGTTTCATGACCCCTTGGTCGGTCCCTCACCTCTTCATAATTCCTTCACTTTTCATTATTTTCCTTCATCCGATGAAGTTTTGACGGTTTTATCAGAAAACCTTAATTTTGTCATATTTTCTCAAATGGTCGCTCAAACTAGCACCAGAAAATATGAAAATTCTCAAAACTGAGACACGGACGTCTCAACGACAAAAGCATGTTACCTTGACCGACCAATGTTGGCTTTGTGGCTCGCAATGAGCCAATCCCACGTGTTTCTCACAATCTGACCTAATTTGCACAATTGCACGTATTAGGTCCAAAAACTCTCCAAACAATTTCGGAATTCGACGGAGCGATCGTCATTTGATCCCGTGACCACCCAGGGCTGGTTTCACAACTCTTGGTCGGTCCTTCATGTTTTAATAATAATTAATTAGGTTCTATCACCTAATGCTGAACCCAGCAGTAATTCAGTAAATGATTAAACCAACATTTATTCATTCTTTCAACAACTCACCAACTCTTCAAGGAGGTCTTGGATTTCGCTCACGTGAGCATATGAGAATTTCATGGTTGATCCACGGTCCCATGAAGCCGATTCTCCTTCATTCTATGGTTAATTTCAAATAAATCATCAATTGGTCATCAATTGATCAAATTAGGGTTTCTGAATCCAAGGATCATGATTCCAGATTCAAACACTAATAATTTCACACTGATCTCATGATCAATATTCTTATTAATTATGCTCGGTTAAATTACCAGCGCTTTAATTAATATTTTATTTTGGTCACGCTACAAATATTTCATCAGACGAGCAACACTTGCTCAGATGAGCAATATTTACTCAAATATTTCATCGATCGAGCAACACTTGCTCGGGGTGAGCAATATTTACTCAAATTAACGGAACTATCAATATTAAATAAATTAGCGAGCAACACTTGCTCTCCTCAACGTGAGGATCCTATCACTGTCTCAGCAGACACGTTCGATTCATGAGTTGCAGAACATTTTACAAAATCATGTTTAACTCATAAAATACGTGGACTCATCGTCCCACGAAGTCATGAAATCAGCAACTGACTTAATTAACCACGAGACATCAATCGTGTCACTTGGGGGGATATCAACTAGGGTTTTGGTTTGGCGGTCTACGGCACGTGTGTTCAAACACACGATGAAATGTGAGAAAGTAGTGCAATCAGTTGAGGGAGTTAGCGAAGTAGTGGGTGGAAAATCAACCAAGTCTCCGCACGATGAGCGCAACTGGTTTTGAAAATTATTTCCATCTCTCCACTCCTTCACTCCATCAACTGTCACACTTCATGGGATCATGGTGTTTTCAACTCCGGTATAATATAATGTTTCTGAATCCCGATTGAAGGACAAGATTCGAAGAGTTCTCACACATTCGAACAACAATCGTCTGAACGAGTAATTTCTCAACAAAAGTTCATACAGACGATGATTCGTCTACACAAACTCACAGAAATCACTCTCAATCAGGCAACATTCAATCATTCAGAGCATTACACGGAAACCATAACACACCTACAATCTCAGATCACCATTGATCTCACACATTTCTCAGCTTCCCTCCTACAGACCAACCCATCCTCTCTTGTGACCGAATTTACTCTGGAACGGCCATTGTCTTGGTTTAGGCTGGAGTACTACAGATTGGTCTCTCAAACTAAAAAGCACCCCCTTCATAGCGGTGCATATGTGTGAGGTTGAACATTTCGCTTGGTTCAAGGAATCTCCTTCGCACGGTCGTCCTCAATTCCGCAAAAACCAGTAGATCGTTTTTCCCCATCTACAAATTGGCGACCATAGTGGGAGATCATTCTATCGGTTGCAATTTCAATTCTCACAAAATGGTTGGTCTAAGGATTAACTCAACTACTTCAAACTCGATCCAGGATCCTTCAAATGGGAACGCTCCTCCTCCTAATGCTATGTCTGGCAGCACGGAAGATGGAAGAGTCCCAACTCTAATCGAATTAGCTCGCACCTTGGAGATCCACACTAGGAACATGGATTTGATGAAGGATATGATGAATCATATACTTGATTTCCTCATCAAACTAACATCCGAGTTAGGCAGGATCTCCGCTCTGGAAGTCCCAACATAGGGGAATGATTCATCACACGACCACCGTCAAATCAACAGTTTCACTACTTATGAAAAGTCGGTGGACCAGGAAGTGACACAGCTGGTCGAAGACTTATGTGAACTCTTACATTTTTCCAGAAAGCAACGAATAGACACGTTTTCTGCGCTCAACCAGATATCATCTGAAGTGCCCTTAGTCTCCTCACCTTCAGCAGTTGAAGAAACATTCGTGATGTCTGATCATTCAGTTAACAACATCACCTTTGGAGAAGAAGACCGCATGGAAGACGAGGGACATAACCGAGCCTTGTATGTAACCGGTTTTATCAAAGACTCTGAATTTAAAAGAGCTCTCATTGATACAGGCACCTCTACAAATATTGTCACCATGAAGACCTCAAAGCAGCCAAGTTTCCACGGAAAAAAATCGTTCGTCATCCCATCTTGATGACAGGTTTTGAAGGAAGCCAGATCCATACATATGGATACGCGTACATAGACCTGAAGGTGGGGCCTATCCAATCGAAAGCCAAATTCCACGTGATCGAGCAAGAGCCCAACTATCACATGATACTCGGACGACCGTGGCTTCATGACAATAAGGTGGTCCCTTCAACATATAATCAATGCATGAAATCTCTAATCAACAACAAGATTGTTCGTATTGCGGCTTCATCATCTCCGTATGCCCCAGTCTATGACGCTGAGTTCCTTGAGTCTCATAAGAACATCCCCGAACCTCCAAACAAGGTTTACATTTCTCCACTCCCAAAGTGGGGGTCTATCGAAAAGTTTGCAGACAAGCCATCATCCTCAGATGTCACGACGGCCAAGCCATCCGCTACACCGATTAAGCGCCGCAAGGATCAGATGTCGACTCATGGATCCAAGTTCATCACCAGTCATGATGCGGACGGGAGGATTATTTACCGGCGCAAGGATTAGCAATTAACAGGGGAGAATGATGAAGAATCTCCCCGCACCGAAGAATCATACCAGAGTGAGCCATCACTCGAAGAAGAGATCCAAGATGCTCCTCGACAATTACAGGACGGAACTGACTCCACCACTGATGATCTTGAAACGATTAATGTCGGAACGGAGGACAATCCAAGGCCTATTCTAATCAGCTCAGCACTGTCATCAGAGGAACGGACAGAGTTAATAGCGTTGCTGAAGGAGTATCAAGATATCTTCGCGTGGACATATGAAGAAATGCCTGGTCTGGACGGTAAATTAGTTACCCATCATCTGCACATAACACCTGGTTCCAAAGCCATTAAACAACCGCCTAGACAGTTCATACACGAAGTCGAAGAACAAATCAAGGTGGAGGTTCAGAAATTACTGGCAGCAGGGTTTATCAAACCAATTCAACATCCGACATGGTTGGAAAATGTTGTTCCCGTCAAGAAGAAAAACGGTCAGATCAGATGATGTGTCGATTTCAGGAATCTGAATAAATGTTGTCCAAAAGATGACTTTACTTTACCCAACATCGACATGCTTGTGGATGCAACCAGCGGTCACGGTATGTTCTCATTTATGGATGGTTACAGCGGATACAACCAGATCAAGATGTACGAGCATGATACCAACAAAACTGCATTTAGTACTCCCATCGGGAACTTCCACTACACTGTGATGCCTTTCGGATTAAAGAATGCCATTGCTACCTATCAACGAGCTATAACCGCCATATTCCATGACATGATGCACAAGCAGGTGGAAGATTATGTTGATGATGTCGTGGTGAAATCGAAGACTCGAGCATCTCATTTCCAAGTTCTGAGACAAGTCTTTGAAAGATGCAGAGAATATAAATTAAAGATGAATCCTCTGAAATGTGCTTTTTTCGTTTCCTCCGGAAAGTTTCTGGGATTCCTAGTCACAGCAGAAGGAATCAAGGTCGATCCAGATAAAACGAAAGCTATTACCACCATTTTGGCACCCGAAATAGGGATTGAATTAGCAAAATCAAAGAAAAAGGTGAAGAAGAAGATATGAATTATTCAAAATTAAGAAAATCATAAAACAAATCAGTGAGATATTTGAAGGAAGGATGATTAGAATCAAAGAGGATTATAGAAAATTGGAGTGCGGTATGGTAACAAGAATAATGATTGATAGATTTCTTGAAAATATTAAGGGGAAGATACACAAACGGGATTTCGAAGGAAGAAAAATTATTACGGTGGAAAAAATATCACCATTGAAAGATTGGGAAAAACAGGAGATCACATTTACAGCAGCAGAAATACCAGAAGAAAATCTAAGTCATACATCTCCATTGGTAATCACAGTATCCACTATACCAATGAGAAATGAGGAATCAATAAAATCTGTAGAAGAATGGGCTATGAATAGAACTTTGGTGGATGCATGAAGTTCTGTAGATATAATATTTTATCATAATTTCAAGAAAATGGGATATAAGGATGAAGAAATGTCTTATTCAACATATCATGTTCATGGCTTTGGAAAATCTTTAACAAAACCTAAAGGCGAGATAATGGTACGAATTCCACTAGGGGAGATTGAAACACAAGTAACGTTATGTGTGGTAGACGTGGAATCACCATATAACATGATATTAGGAAGACCATGGATACACACAATCAAGGCTGTAGCATCAACGTTGCATCAATGCATCAAATTTCCTATACCCAATAGAATTGGAGAAATTAGAGGAGACACAGATTTTGCGAAATTGTGTTACCAAATTGAAGTAAGAAATTGTGAAGAACGTCCAAAGCTACGAAAGGATCACAGAAAATTGGCAAGAGAAACAAAGAAGGATGAAGAATTTAAAGTTTACATGATAAGAGCAAAAGAAGGAAAAGGAATACCCAGTGAAATCTCGCGAGAAGGAGATGAACTCGCGAGAATTATGAAAACACCGACACCAATGGGAGAACCTGAAGCCAGTTATATTGCAGTAGAACCAACAAAGGAAGTAAATATTGGGAATGAAGAAGAGCCTAAAATGCTGAAAATTGGGACTAGAATGGAGGCAGATGAGGAAGAAAGAACTATAAATATCTTGCGAGAATATAAAGATATCTTCGCGTGGAGCATGGATGAGATGCCAGGGATAGATACGTCAATACCATGTCATAAATTATAAATCAACAAAAACATAAGACCATTTAAGCAAAGAATAGGAAAATCGCAACAACATATCATTCTCAATTAGAAGAAGAATTACAGAAGATGCTCGACGCAGGAATTATAAGGCAAGCAAAATATCCAGAGTGGATTGCAAATATGGTAGTGGTGCCAAAGAAGAACAAGGGGATAAGAATTTGTATAGATTTCAATGATTTAAACAAGGCTTGTCCTAAAGATAGTTTTCCATTACCAGATATCCCACAGATGGTTGAATCAGCAGCGGGAAATGCTAGAATATCATCGTTGGATGGATATAAAGGATATAATCAAATCCCTCTCACTGAAGAAGATCTAGAACATACCTCATTTTTTTCTCCAAGAGGATTATATTGTTATACAAAGATGACATTTGGCTTACGAAATGCTGGTGAAACGTATCAAAGAATGGTGGAGAAGGTATTTGCAAAGTGGATCCACAAAACATTAGAAGTGTATGTAGATGATAGTTGATCAAAAGCAAAGAAGCTGAGAATCATGTGCAAGATCTGAAAGAGATTTTCGATCAAATGCGGCAATTTAATATTAAAGTGAATCCCGATAAGTGTACTTTTGGAGTAACTTCGGGGAAATTTTTGGGGTATATTGTATCAAAAGAAGGAATACAAGTTGATCAGAAAAAAGTACAAGCAATTCGCGATATGCCAACGCCTGCGACGGTAAAATATGTGCAAAAATTGAATGGACTCTTAGCCTCGCTAGGAATATTAATCTCGCGATCTTCAAACAAGTGCAAACATTTTTTCGATACACTCAAGAAGGGAACAAAATTCAAGTGGACATATGAATGTGAAAAGGATTTTCAAGGAATAAAAGAACATTTAATGAACAAAACTATCCTACAGAAAGCTGAACCGGGAGAAGAACTATTGATTTATCTCGCAACAACCACATATGCGCTAAGTGCTGTGTTGCTGCGAGTAAATGCAGGGGTAGAAAAACCAATTTATTACATCAGAAAAATGTTCAATTCTGTAGAGAGAAATTATTCAAAGATTGAGAAACTAATTCTAGCATTGGTACATGCAACTTTTAAACTTCGCATCTACTTTCAAGCGCATAAGGTCAAAGTGTTAACAAAAGTGCCAATTGAGTCAGTAATGAAAAATTCAAAAAGATCAGGCAGAGTTGAGAGATGGAATGCACAAGTAGGACACTTTGATATCCAATATGAGGTTTTATCCTCGCCAAAGTCACAAGTTATCGCAGATTTCTTAGCTGAATTTCCTTTAGAAGATGATGAAGTTGTAGAAGAGATGATGGATGTAGAAGAGGAACATGGAGATCCAAAAGAACTATTAACGGAACCCGACATATGGGAGATACTGGTGGATGGATCATCAAATGGGGAAGGAAATGGGATTGGAGTTGTTTTTATTTCCCCAGAAGGAGAAAAAACAACTTTTTCATTTAAATTGGAATTTGCATCCACTAATAATGAAACAGAATATGAGGCCGTGATTCATGCTTTAAAGTTTGCAGTGGAAATGAAGTTGGAAAATGCTAGAATCACCAGCGATTCACAGTTGGTTATTCGCCAAATAAAAGGAGAATACACAACAAATGAACTATCTTTAAGAAAGTATAAAAGGTTAGTCGAAGAATTATCTGCAAGAATTCCAAAAATAAAATGGAGACACATATCAAGGAAAGATAACAGGCTCGCAGATGCTTTTGCTTTCATATCCACTTGTAGTTGCAGGATTTCCCACACTACACCCTTGTTAATATCTTGCTATAATCAACTCAATATTGAAGATGAAAAACGACACTTTATTATTTTGGTCTCAGAAATGTTTACAGAAATGGAAGAATTCAAGATTACAACTATTCTCTTGAAGTTTCTCTCTCCTCAAGACTTTCTTAACTCTCAAAAAATACATCATCCTCTTCTGGGTACATTGGGTCTATATTTATAAGGTAGTTACATAGTGGATGACAGCTAAGTTTTCCTCTTATTTCGGTTTGATTCTGCGATTGTACCGCGATTAGTTACAATGTTCACTCTCGCAAGTTTTGTAACCATCGCAGGACAAATATGCTTTTCTCAAGTTTTCTTCACTCGTCATTTATTACACCGCTCTTTTGACTGCCTTTGTGGCACTCGCAAAGTGTAGGTGAAGATTTTGCGATGACTCTCACTGGGAAGTGTTGTTAATCTCACAGAGAAGTATTGTAGAGATATTCTGGTCCTACATCTTTCCTCTTCTTATGTCTTCTTAGCAAAGTGAAGATATGTAGTCTCTCGTCTAGACAACGGCATATCTTTATTGAGACACGGGTCTCTCATTGAATCTCTGACTGAGAATACTTTCTCTCAGAGTACATGCAGATATGTAGTCTCTCGGCTGGACAACGACATATCTGTATTGAGACACGGGTCTCTCATCAAATCCTCTTACTGAGAATACTTTCTCTCTGAGTACATATAGATAGGTAGTCTCATGGCTAGGCAACAGCATATCTCATGAATATTGAACACTTCAGTAATTATTATTTCTATATAGTATCACAAGATGGAAGGCTCCTAGATAGCTTGGTCTGCTAGTATAGAGCGATAACGTCTTTAGGATACAAACAATGAAGTTTACCCTGACTATATAAAGGATACGAAGCTCCAGCAAGCTCATATCGGAATAATTAATGCTCCTAGACAGCTTGCTCTGCTAGTATAGAGCCATAAGTTGATTATTCCTAAATTTTTGGATTCATCCATAGAATTTCCGAAAATATTCAAATATTTTCGCAGATATTTCATTACTGCAAACCATGGTTCTTCCTAGCAGAAATCCATGGGTTAGTAACAAATATTCAACGCACGGGCATCAGAGCTACCTCTGAGTAAGCCCTATCTCAAAAGGTGCAAATGTATTCAACGATGATGCATTAACAATCACCGGACGAACGAGTATTTCAAAATATGACGAAACGATAAACCAATGCAAAATAGGGAAAAAATAATAAATAATCAAAATATTGACCAAGGCGCTAGGAGCATGGGCCACTGACTGGACGACCGTGCCATGGCCATTCCCACACCAGTTTTATATTTTATTATATTTTTATTATTTTCCTTGATCTGATGAAAATCCTTTCATTTGAACAAATATCCTTCGTTTTAAGGAAACTCCTCAATTCCGTGGTGATTCCTTCGCACGGAGGAAATAATATAAAATTATGGAAAACATTGTGGGGCCATGATCATTGGCCAACCGGCCATGCCTTGATCCCGGACGGCCCCATGCCTTGTTATTCCTCATTATTTTATTATTATTTCCCTAGTTTCATGAAAATTCCTTCATCTCATGGTATGTTTCAAAAAATACATGAATAATAATATAAAATTAGGGAAACCTGTGGGACCGGGACCTAGCCAGCCGGCAATGCCCCAGGCGGTCCCACACTCCCTTTATTTTATTATTATTATTTTTAGGATTTCCTTCATCCCATGAAACTCCTTGATTTCATGATATTTCCTTCAAATTATGAAAATCCCTTCAAATCATGAAATAATACATAAAATAAGGGAAAACTCATAGGACCGGGCCCTAGCCGGCCAACCATGCTCAAGCCGGTCCCACACGCCCTTATTTTATTATTATTAATATTTTGCTTCCTTCATCTCATGGAAACTCCTTGATTTCAACAAAACTCCTTGGTTTTATGATATTTTCCTAAAATCATGAAAACATAATAAAATTAGGAAAAATACCATGGGATCGGCCCCCTTGAATTCTTCCTGAGTTTTACTCTCGGGCTGTTTTCACCTCCCGAACGAGCTTAAAACCTAAATATTCCCGCACTCGGAGATAGGAAATTCTTTTCCGTACAGAATGTAGGGGCGGACCATCAAAATCTGAGTCTGTATGAGAATTCTACATCGATTCTACTAAAGGGAGCTAATTAGGGTTTCAACCAATCTGGGGATTGCTCAAATGATCAATATTTGATCCTGTGACCACCCAGGGCCGGTTTCATGACCCCTTGGTCGGTCCCTCAGCACTTCATAATCAATTAGGTTTTATCACCTAAGGTTCAGACGAGTATTTTCGAATAAATGATTAAACCAGCATTTAATCATTCTTTCATCAACCAATCACCAACTCTTCAAGAGGCCTTGGTATTTGCCCACACGAGCATACGGGAGATACATGATTGACCCACGGTCCCATGAAGCCGGTCCCTCCTTCATTTCATGGTTAATTTTCAAATAAACCATCAATTGATCAAATTCGGGTTTCTGAGTCCAAGGATCATAATTCCATATTCAAACACTAATAATTTTATGACGGTATCATGATCAGTATTCTTATTAATTATACTCGGTTCAACTACCAGTATTTTAATTAATATTTTATTTTGGTCAAGGTACTAATAATTCATCAGATGAGCAATACCTGCTCAGATGAGCAATACTTTCTCAAATCAAGGAATATTGGTTCAACTATCAATATTCAACAAATCAGAGCAATACTTGCTCGCCTCAACTATAAACGTGAGAATCATGCCCACGTTCAATTCATGAGTTTCAGAATATTTTACAAAATCATGTTCAACTCAGTAAATACATGTACTCATCGTCCCATGAAATCATGAAGTCAACAACTGACTAAACTAACTACGAGACGTCAATCGTGTCACTTGGGGGGATATTAACTAGGGTTTTGGTCTGGCGGTCTACGACACGTATGTTCAAACAAACGATGGAATGTGAGCAAGTCGTGCAATCAGTTGAGGGAGTTAACAAAGTAGTGGATGGAAAATCAACCAAGTCTCTGTACGATGAGCAACTGGTTTTAAACACGAGATTCCATTTCCCCACTCTTTGATTCCATCAACTGTCACACTTCATGGGATCATGGTGTCTACAATTCCTGCAATATAAATAAGTCTCTGAATCATGATTGAAACAACAACAGAAACAACGATTTCACGTCTCAAAGACAATACGAGATCAACAACTCATCAATTGAGCAATTACTCTCAACTAAGCAATTTTAATCATTCAGAACTTATCATATTCAGAATTCATAACACACATACAATCTTTGATTACCATTGATTCCACATATTTCTTAGCTTCCCTCCTACATATCAACCCATCCTCTCTTGTGACCGAATTTACTCTAGAACGACCATTGTCTTGGTTTAGGCCGAAGTACTACAGATTGATCTCTTGAATTCAAAGCACCCCCTTTGCAGCGGTGCATCTGTGTGAGGTTGAACATTTCGCTCGGTTCAAGGAGTCTCCTCCGCACGGTCGTCTCCTCAATTCCTTAAAAACCAGCAAATCGTTTTTCCCCATCTACACCTTCGCAAGAAGTTATGCAGATGAAACAACCTAAAGAAGTAAAATTACATAAGAAGTTCGAGCTTCAATGTTAGTTTCACCAGGAGAAGATGAAATATCTTCATTAACTTTTTCGCCAGCTTTCTCACTTTCGCCAGCTTTCTCACTTCCGCCAGTCTTTCCTTCATCCTGGTCTACTATAGTCTCTTCTTCACTTGGGTTATCACCAAAAATTGCTTCCTTAGGAGGAATTCCTTCTTCATTTGTGAAATCTTCACCATTTTCATAATCATAATCACTATCAGAAGCACGAGGAACTTCATCGTCATCTACTTCCAAGGGTTCGACTGATGTAGGAGGAAGATATTTGGACAACAAGATATCATTCACAAGAACTTCATCCCTGAGATGAACTTGGCGAAGGAATGCTTTCTGATGATTTCTACTTTCCATATATTTGAAATAAGCAAGATAATCAAATCATCTTTCTGCTCGATCGCGAGAACGAGCAAGGGTAGAGGCAAGTAATGCATTCTCTTTCCGAATCTTGGCGAATTTAGACTCCAAAACATAAATGGAGGAACGAAGATTTTTCTCAGATTCTATGAAAACAAAGAATACAGAAAATTATTCAGGCGAAGGATTCGCGAGGAAAATATCACAAATAGACTTAACAAAGAAAAAATGGTTGAGGCAGTCAAATTTTTATGACTACCTTCCTTTTTCGAAATAATATATTGAGCTAAATCCAAGCATCTATTCTCCAAGTGGTCCATTGCATCGTCAAATTTATCTCCAACTAAACCTTTCAGGCGAGATTTAAGATTCTTTATTTAGAAATGAGTAAGGTGTTTTCCTTCGCAAGAGAATGTAGGATTCTTCTAGCTTGGAATATTGATCTTTGAGTTGACTTTCCTTTACACTTAAATTTATTCTACCCTGAATAAGTTTATCTCTCTCAGCAGTAGATGATTCTGTCACTTCCTTAAGTTTATTTCTCAATGAGTGGAGAGATTGTTCTTGATCATTACATACTTTTTGGCAAATGTTAAGTTGTTGCAAAGAGATCTTCACCTTATTTAAAAGAATTCTCTTCTCTTGAGATAGGGTTTTATTCTCATCTGATAAAGTTTCCAACTCCAAATTATCTTTAGTCGAAGAATAAGAGAGGCGAGATAATTCACTACTTAATAAGTTTTGCTTCTGAATTAATTGAGTATTCTCCTTCGTAAGATTATCTATTTGATCGAAAGAGTATGTATGAAGGTTATATAATTGGTTATATTGATTCATCCAAGCATATCTATCCACATGGGCTTCTTTAACGGCGGATTCAAACTGATATCTCTCCATTATTCGTTTCTGGTTTAAAACTTAAAGGGCGAACAAGGGATTTTAAGAAAAGAGAGTATGGAAAGGGAAAAACTATTAAAAAAGATAAGTCAAGGGCAAAGATAAGAAAGTTGTACCTTTTAATTCTTTATTCTTCTTGCGAAGATCATCACAATCAAGCGAAACATTCTGAAGCTTTTGGTTTTCAAGATGAAGAGTGCTACATTTTAAGGTCATGGATTGGAGACTCTCCTTCAAAGTTTCAACTTCTTTCTCTAAGGATGTTTGTGAAATCATTCCGTCAGAACCAAAATACTTACTCAAAATTTCGCAGCCACCAGACTTGATAAGATTAACGGAAGATTTTTTGACATCATCCATAACATCAGATAAAACCTTGAAAGCAATATATATTCCTTCCAACATTTCTTTAGTAAAAGGGAGATATTCAGATGAACAAGTGGTGATGACAGAAAGTTGGGGAATTGAATCATTCTTCGTTGTAGATGCGTCATTTGAAGATGAAATTTGAGGAAGATTAATGACTGGGGTTGAGGTGGTGTCAAGATGAGAGGTATTGGCAGCAGGAGAATAAGAGGTTTCATTCGCAGTAGGGTTAATAAAAGGAATTTCAACCATAGGAAGATCAGTTGAAGGGGAGAAATCTGTGGCGATACCTTCGCGAACAGGAAGTAAGGATTCATCTTGCGAAGGTATTACAGGAGATATTGAAGGGTTAAATGTAGGAAATGGGACATAAGTTTCAACAATTTTAAGATGGCGAGACCTTTTGAGGGATTTGTTAACATCTCCATCACCCTGCAAATCATAATTCAGATAAGAAACAGAGGCAATAATATTGTTATTAAAAGAATAGTATTTCTTACTACCTTTCTATTCGCATGCTTTCTTTTGTCTACAACGGCTCTTTGCTGCGAACCCTTGGAATGTTAGGGTTTGGGACTGTAAATTTGATGCTAGAGGTGCTTTTACTGAAACAGAAATAGTATGGGAATTGCATAAATTTGAACAAAATCAAATAATACAATTTCAGTAGATAATATCAGTTTCAGCAAGATCGGTTTCAGCAAAATCAGAAGAAGAAAAAAGAAAACTAACCTTGATGACTCCATAAGAACAGTAGCAGAAAGATGATTTCGTAAAAGGTTGCAGACAATGAAGATTTACAGAGAATGTGGAGATGAAGAAGATGAAGTAAAAGAAGGAAATTATCTCTCTACTAGATCTCTTCTTAAATAGAAAAAAGAGTGATGACCGGTTAACATTGAATGTGCCGGTGAACAGGGGAATATTTAACACGTGTAAGTGGTTATGCTTAATTCATGGAATATTTTCGATAGAGAACTTCACAAAAGAGATGAACAGCTGCGGCATTTTGAAACACAAATTCTCATATCATTCTCTCCTTCGCAGTGAAGACATGAGAAGAGGCAAGATGTAGGATCAGAATATCGCAACAATAATACCCTTGCGAAATCATTAACAACAATATCCTTGCGAATATCACAGATTGGTTACAGAAGTGACGTGACAAACGACGTCAGTATAAACACGAGAAAAATGTGAAAACCATGCGATATTTAGGAATGTTGCAAATTTAACATTTGTATGCTTGCGAGAATATCGCAAGCCAGATCCTAAAATAAAGGACAGCTTAGTTGTCCTCTACTGTGTAATACCCTATATAAAGAGCCGAACATGCTTAAGGAAAAGGGAGAGATCTTTTTGGAGTGAGGAGAAAATTTTGAGGAGTGAGAAAGTCCAGAATAGTCATTGTTTTCTTGATTTTATTTCTTTTTTGTAAAATTTGATAAATCAATTAATAAAAAAGTGTGATTGTTGATCTAAAAGATGTGTTGATTATTATAGATTCTTGTGAGGGGTGTATTGTAAGAATTCCTGCAACTACAGAAATCCCTCCTCTATTTATAGGTAATGGATGCTACGCATCCAGTCAGTTACCTGTCTGCATTCATTCTGATGATGTACCTGGACCAAATGCCCTCCAGGTTCATCATTACTAAAAATCAGAATTATGTATGGAGACATTTAGAAATGTACTTGGCCCAACAATTAACCTTTATCCATTCTCTCCTTTCAGGGTGACTAGATTAATAATGTATTTGGACTAAATACATATCTAGATTAATTCTAACTTCTTGGCTTGAACAGATTCATCCTCCTTTCAAGATACAATGAATATAGTCGCCTTTAATAAAGGCTAACAGATTTGGTTCTCAACCTTTTATGGGCTTAGGCTTCAACCCATGAACCAAGATTTCTATTTAAGGATAATGGGTTGAAGACCCTATTAAGACAATTCCAAATATATATGGTCCAAACACTCTTCAATCTTAGAAGAACACAGTTCAGAGAACATTTGCGCCTCCATTTCTTCTTCTTTCTAGAATTCAGGTGGGCTCGGAATTCAGATAAGGGTGGTAATAAGAAAAGAGAATTCTTCTCTGAATTTTAGAGCTTGTAATGATCAAATATGATATAGGCACCCAACATATTAGTATAGTCCACCATGGTTGTTTGTCCCTTGCGTCTCTAGACTAAGCTGCAGTGACTCAGCTCCGCTCCTAATAGCAGTTGCACATGAGAATTGACGCTTTTTCTCTTCTTCGAATTCTTCCACCAACAACATCCGTCTCTTATTTCTCAGACCCACTTCTTTTCTTCAATTTCTATTCATCACTAAAATTATCATGCTTTTCAGACAATAATTGCATCACTAAAGATGACATGCTTTTCAGACAAAGTTAAAGAAATAAAAGCAAATAATGAGAAATAATTTCGCCTCCAGCGCTTTTGCCTTGTTTCCTCTTCTTTTGTTCCAAATGACTCAAAAGCACCTAAACACTCAAAAGAAAACATAGGATACATAATTTACAAGAAAACTTAGCAAAGAAAGCATAAACAATAGATAAAAATTAAGGTGTTTTAGACACCTATCAGACTTATCCAGACCGAACCTTGAGACAAGCTCCTTAGCATATTTTTCCCGGGATAAGTAAATTCCATCCTTATGTTGCTGAATCTGTAATCCTAAAAAGAACTATAATTCACTAACATTGCTCATTTCAAATTGTTTGCCAAGAGAGACTTGAAAATATTTTGCAAGTTTTTCAGAAGTTGAACCATAGATGATATCATCTACATAGACTTGAGCAATGACAACATCTTTCCCACTCCATTTGGTAAACAAGGTTTTATCAGCTCCCCCTCTCGAGAAACCTTTCATAATAAGAGAAGTAGTTAGTTTTTCGAACCAGGCACGAGGTGCTTGTTTTAACCCATATAATTCCCCTTTGAGCTTGAGGACATGATCTGGGAAATCAGGGTTTTCAAAACCCTTAGGTTGAGCAACATAGGCCTCTTCCTTTAAATTTCCGTTTAAAGGAAATAAGCATGAGCTAATAAAAGCCGAATGGAATCAAGGCGTTCCACAAGAGCAAAGGTTTCATCAAAATCGATACCCTCAATCTATGAATATCCTTAAGCGACAAGGATGGCTTTATTTCTGATAATTGTGCCAAATTCATCAGACTTATTCTTGAATATCCATTTGGTACCAACAATATTGATATTGGAGGGACAAGGTACTAGTTCCCATATGTCTTGTCTTTGAAATTTATTTAGATCTTCATGCATTGCATTCACCCAAAAGGGATCGCTAAGAGCTTCATCAATATTTCTCGATTCTACTTGTGAAATATAGCAACCAAAATTGCAAATATTTTGAAGTTGTCCTCTTGTCTTGGTAGTAGAATCTCTACCTCCAATAATATTGTTGGGGTCATGATTCCTTTGAAATCATAGGTGTCGACACGTTCTTATTCAACATGGGTAGCTTGATCAGTGCTCTTCTCCTCGTTGCTAGAAATATCAGGATCAGTAACAGTTGGGATAACTTCAAATGATTCTGGGATTTCTTTGACTTTCTCAATTATCTCAGTTGGAGGCAATTCAGCAGGAGGATTATCATGATGAAAAATATTAGTATCATCAATGATAACATTAGCAGATTCCATCATAATTTGGGTTCTGAGATTAAACACCTGAAAACCACGACTATCAGAGGCATAGCCAAGAAAGATACCTTCATCACCTTTGGTATCAAATTTCCCTCTCTGTTCTGGATCTTTTAGAATGTAACACTTACTTCCAAATACTTTGAGATAGTGTAAGTTGGGTTTTCTACAGTACCATAACTCTTACGAAGTGTTTAGGGTTTTAGACCGTAGGTAGACACAGTTGATCAAATAACATGCTGTGAAGACAACTTCTCCCAAAAACCTTAAAGGTAAGTTTTTGTTATAGAGCATTACCCTGGCCATTTCCTGAATGTTCCTATTCTTTATTTCTGCAACTCCATTAGCTTGAGGAGTAATGGATGGTGAGTATTGTTGAACAATCCCCAGTTCATCACAAAATTCAAACACCTTAGTGTCCTTTAATTCAGTTCCACGGTCGATTTTAATTTCTTTAGTTTGTGACCTTGTTCGTTCTGGATTCTATTAATAATAATCTTGAATTCATCTAGGGTTTCATTCTTATGAGATAGAAATGCTACCCAAGTGAATCTGGTGTAATCATCTACCATAACCAAAGCGTACTTATTTCCCGCAACCAAGGGTTGTTTAATAGGTCTGAAGGGATCCATATGAATTAAATCAAGTAGAGCTTTAGTGAGAATATATCGAGATGATTTATGGTAAACTTTCATTTGTTTACCCTTTTGACAGACACCACATACACCATCTATTAGAGCATTGCTCGGTCGAACTCGCATGCGTTAATATCTCAAGCATGTATGTCAATATTAGTGATCAAAACTATAAAGTTTTTTATTTCTAGTTTACTATAGCTAAGGTCTCGGACTAGGATAGAAAGTGTAGTTGATCTCAAGAACTCCATGGCTATCATCATACAAGACGAAGGACTACTCAAGGAACCAGTGGATCTTCATCGACTAAATGGTATGTGGAGACTTGAACTTATCTATCACTCAAAAGTCTATCTACTCTATCTCATATTTTGAGACAAAAGTCATTTTGCTATATATACTTAGATTATACACATGTGGATATTTCGAGCTAAGTATATCCCGCTTATCTATTTCTCGAAATATGTGTTGGTAAAGCTTTCGCTTTAACCAAGTTCATCTATACCTAGTGACGAAAGTCATGTTATATTTCAATCATTTTGGAAATTGTTCTGACGAAAAATAGTTTGTGAATAATAAATATATAATTTCCTTTGAGAATGTTTCAATGATTGGAATGAGAGTTTAGAAAATATAACCATTGGAGGATATAAGTATTGTTGTGGTAACACATATATGTATAAGTCCTTATTGCTTGAACCGAATTTTGCGAACTTTGATGATCAAGTGAAACCGAAGTAGTGCGTGAGCTCAGTCCTCGAACTCAGCATACAAACTCAGTCCGCGAACTGACGAAGTTCTCGAACCTGAGAATTTTTGGTGGAGTTTGTGAACTCCGTTAGGGAACTTAAGTATGCGAACCCAGTCCGCGAACTTGAGTAGGTTATGTCTAAAAATGATGTTTGTGAACTTATCTTAATAAACTAAGGAATGCTATTGCAAACCGTGGCCTTACAATTCATGAATCGATTCGAGTGAATCACATCGTTTTTGCTTCAATTGTGTCTTATGTAGAACATGAAGTTTCCTTGCAATTGAACAAATCTCTAACTAGTTCATTTGAGTCATTTGGACTAGTTATGGTGAAGAAGAATATGGTTGATATGAAAGTTATCATATGGCTAACCATTTGGTAAACTATTGTTGAACCAACTGATGTACAAGTTTGGGTACGGTTACACAAGCCTAAAAATGTCAAGTACATGTGTGTATAACAAGCTATGTTTTCGATCTAGTGATTGATAAATATTAGCTTGAATCTAATCAGGTTTTCATCTAAAGGTGAATATTGAATGCTTTGTTAGTAAGCTAACATTGATTGCAAACCCTGATTTGAAGACTATATAAGGGAGAACTCTAGCAACTGGGAAACCTAATCCCCACACATTCTGTGTGATACTAGTTGTTCTAAGCTAGAGTCGATTCTCCTTTAACCTTTGGTTTTCTTCTTCTAAAACCAGGTTAACGACTTAAAGACTTCATTGGGATTGTGAAGCCAGACCGATACTACTTTTCTTGTAGTTGTGTGATATGATCTTGCTTATTCTATCGTACGAGTACAATTGGAATAATTGGATTGAGATTTCTATCTCCGATAGGAAAGATATAAAAGTAGTCACAAATACTTCGTCTCATCATTTGTGATTCCTCGATAATATTCTTCGCTGCGTCGATTAAGTTTATTGCGAGGTGATTGATAAAGCTGAGCTATTTTTCAGGGAATGTAAGTCTGGTTTTATCAGTTGGTTCCTGTTCACCTTGATTTATCCAAAGACGAAACAAAAATCATAGGTCTATTCTTGGGAGACGAATTTATCGATCCTTATAGACTTTTCTGTGTGATACATATTTATTTATTAAAGTATCCGACTTTGGGTCTAAGAAACTCTTGGTTGTGGGTGAGATCAGCTAAGGGAATCAAGTACGTAGCATCATGTTGGGATCAGAGACGTAGGAGCATAACTGTACCTTGTATCAGTGTGAGATTGGTTGGGATTCAACTACAGTCAAGACCGAAGTTAGCTTGGAGTATGCTAGTGTCTGTAGCGTCTTAATACAATGTATGTTTAATCTGGACTAGGTCCCAAGGATTTTCTGCATTTGCGGTTTCCTCGTTAACAAAATTTTGGTGTTTGTGTTATTTCTTTTCCGCATTATATTTTGTCATATAATTGAAATAATACAGGTTGTGCGTTGTTCAATCAATTAGAATATCCGACATTTTGGTTGTCGATTTAAATTGATTGACACTTGGATATTGATCTTTAATACCATCCAAGTTATCTCTCTTTGATAAAGACTCGCAGATTCTATTTGCTTGAGTATAGATCAAATTGAGAGATTGAGATAATAACTCCTTGAGATAATTTTATCTAGATTGAGTCTGACTGTCTAGTTGATTCTCTAGTAAAGTAACTCGGAGTTTGTCCATACAGATTTCTAATCGAAATATTGGGTGTGGTTGTTAGACCCCCCGCTTTTTCACCATCAATCTTTGCATTGATTTTGGGAATGCCTCTAACAAGTTCATTATTAATGATCTTAGTTAGAAGACGATAATTGATGTGACCAAAATGCTCATGCCAAAGATGTGTATATTCCACCATAGTCAAATTGTAACAGTTACTGAACTGAGTATCTAGAAGATAACAGTTGTTTTTACCACGAGTTCCCTGAAAAATTACTTTCCCATCTTTGTCTACAATGTCACATCCATTCGCATTGAAGACAACTCTATGGCCTTTGTCACAAATTTGACTAATAGAAAGAAGGTTTGTAGTCATACCATTAACGTATACTACATCATGGATTTCAAGAAAGGCGGGAAGTTTGATCGTCCCCTTCTTGCTTATGTAGCAGCAACTCCCATCTCCAAATGTTACGGGACCTCCTTCATAGTCGCTTGAAGTTACAAACCATGAGAGATCATCATTCATATGTCGGATACATCCACTGTCAAGAAACCATTGAAAGGGCATGTTGATTTTAAATCAAAAGCTCCCATACTAACACTACTATCCTGTTTATAATTTTTTGTTAGTTTTGTACATCCTTTCTGAGAAGTAAACAGTTGTTCAACTTTCTTATGAAGATTACTTGCAACTTTTAAACTTTTTCGGAAGGATATACATGTATGTTGAAAGTGATTGTAAGAGTCACAAAATATACATGGACCAACATCTTTAATCTCGTTTGAGTAGTTCTGAGTCTTATCAGTTTCACAAATTCTAAACCTTGTTTATCATCTGACTTACTACCATTCTTCAGAGAAGAGTAAACAGAGTTATTCATATCCATTGAAGAAATTTTGACATATTTCAAATCCTTATACCTTGCAATTTCTAAAACAAGATCAGAGTTGATCTGAATTTGTTCATCCAACATTTTCTGGAGAATAACAAATTTTTCAGAACTTTCTCTACGATCAAAATTTATTCTTGGTAAAGCGTTTATAGAGACTTTACTGTCCATATAGTCAGATCGCTACAAACACAGACATATGAGGTCTTTAAACGTGTTTTCCTACTCTGATACCAATTGAAAAAGTGGGGGTACAACAACCTCACCCAATATTTCGCTTAGCAACCTGTATGGACCAACTTCAATATACTTTTAAGAGAATCAACTAGACAGTCAGACTCAATTTTAATAAAAAGTATATCAAAGAGTTATATCTCAACTTGTCGATTCAATCCTTACTCAAAAAAATAGAAATCTGTGATCCTGATTGAATACAAGAGAAGTACCTTGTATGGTACCAAAGACCAATGTTCAAGGATCAATCAATTTCAATCAACAAACAAAGGTCAGATTTACCAATTGATCGATACAACGCACAACCTGTGATATTTCAATTATATAAATAAATTAAATGCGGAAAAGAAATAACACGGACACCAAATTTTTTGTTAAGAATGAAACCGAAAATGCAGAAAAACCCCGGGACCTAGTCCAGATTGAACACACAATGTATTAAGCCGCTACAGACACTAGCCTACTACAAACTAACTTCGGTATGGACTGTAGTTGAACCCAATCAATCTCACACTGATCCAAGGTATAGTTGTGATCCTTACGTATGTGATCCCAGCAAGATACTATGCACTTGATTCCCTTAGCTGATCTCACCCACAACTAAGAGTTTCTACGACCCAAAGTCGAAGACTTTAATAAACAAATCTATATCACATAAAAAAGTCTACAAGAATAGATAAATTTGTCTCCCACAGAAATACCTACGAGTTTTGTTCCGTCTTTTGATAAATCAAGTTGAACATGAACCAATCGATAAGCCATACTTATATTCCCGAAGAACAGCCTCGAATCATCAAACACCTCACAATAATCTTAATCGACTAGAGAAACAAGATATTGCAGAATCACAAATGATGAGACGAAGATGTTTGTGAATTCTTTTCTATCTTCCCTATTGGAGAAATTAATCTCAAGAAAATCTTACGATTATACTCAAATATGATAGAAATATAAATATCAGATCACGCAACTACAGAGAAAATAGTTGGGTCTGTCTTTATAATCCCAATGAAGTCTTCAAGTCGTTAACCTACATGGTCTCGATAAAAACCTAAGGTTAAAGGAGAATCGACTCTATCTTATACAACTAGTATCACACAGTAGGTGTTGGGATTAGGTTTCCCAATTGCTAGAGTTCTACTTTATATAGTCTCCAAATCAGGGTTTGCAATCTAAGTTACGTTGGTAACAAAGCATTCAATATTCAACGTTAGATAAAAACCTGATTGGATTCAAGCTAATATCTTTCAACCATTAGATCGAACTTAGCTTGTCATACACAAATTAAATGCAGGTTTATTTAGTTTTGTATAACCTTTCATAAACGTGTACACCTAGTTGGTTTAACAGTAGTTAACCAATGGTTAGCCATATGAGCACTTTCATATCAACCTTATTCATCTTCACCATAACTAGTTCAAGTGACTCAAATGAACTAGTTAGAGAGTTGTTCAATTGCTTAGATATCATAGAAGTATACAAGACAAAATCGAGGCAAAAATGATTTTGATTCACTCGAATCGATTCATGAACATTATATCCACAGTTTGAAAATATGCGTTCCTTAATTTATAAATGTCTTAGTTCACGAATAAACCGTTTTTAGAAAATAACCCACTTAAGTACGCAAACGGGTAAGCATACTTAAGTACCCGGTCTGAGCTTGTTTTCAGTTCACAAAGTCCAGCAGAAATTCACGGGATGTGAACTTCCGACAGTACGCGTACAGGTACGCGGACTTATCTCTGGTTATCCTAAACAACAAAGTACGCATACTTTGGTTCAAGGATATTGGACTTACACAAGTATGAGCTCACATACAATGTTTATATCCATTCAAGGTTATATATTATAAACTCTCATTTCAATCATTGAAACATTCTTATAGGATGTTATATATAGTGGTTATTCACACACTATTTTTCATCAAAGCGTTTTTCAAGAGATTGAAACAATAACATGACTTGTGTCACAAGTAAAGATGAACTCGTCCAAAGAGAAAGCTTACTAACACATATTTCAAGAAAAAGATAAACGAGTTAAACTCGGCTCAAAATAGGAAATGTTTATGATCGAAGTCTATATAGCAGTACAACTTTTGTCTCAAGAAAGGAGATAGAGTATGAAAAAGCGGAGGTCTAACAACCACACCCAATATTTCGATTAGCAATCTGTATAGACAACTCCGAGTTACTTTCTAGAGTATCAACTAGAATCAATCAATGGAAAATATCTCAAGAAGTTATTATCTCAATCTCTCAATTTGATCTTTACCAAAGAAAATACAATCTGCGAGTCTTTATCAAAGAGAGATAACTTGGATGGTGCCAAAGACCAATATCCAAGTGTCAATAAATTCAAATCAACAACCAGAAAGGGTCGGATATTCTAATTGATTGAACAACGTACAACCTGTATTATTTCAATTATATAACAAAATATAATGCGGAAAAGAAATAATACAGACACCAGAATTTTGTTAACGAGGAAACCGCAAATGCAGAAAACCCCCAAGACCTAGTCCAGTTTTGAACATATATTGTATTAAGCCGCTGCAGACACTAGCCTACTACAAGCTAACTCCGGTCTGGACTGTATTTGAACCCCAATCAATCTCACACTGATTCAAGGTACAGTTATGCTCCTACGTCTCTGATCCTAGCAGGATACTTCGTACTTGATTTCCTTAGCTGATCTCACCCACAACTAAGAGTTGCAACGACCTTAAGTCGAAGACTTTAATAAACAAATCTGTATCACACAGAAAAGTCAACAGTAATAGATAAATCCATCTCCCACGAATATACCTACATGTTTTTTATTCCGTCTCAAGGTGAACATGAACCAATTGATAAAACCAGACTTATATTCCCGAAGAATAGCTCAGATTTATCAATCACCTCACAATAGTCTTAATCGACGCAGCGAAAAAAGATACTATGGAATCACAAACGATAAGACGAAGTGTTTGTGACTATTTTTATATCTTAACTATAGGAGATAGAAATCTCAAGCCAATTATTACAATTGTACTCGTACGATAGAAACAACAAGATCAGATCACACAACTACGATAAAAGTAGTACCGGTCTAGCTTCACAATCCAAATGAAGTCTTTAAGTCGTTAACCTGGTTTTAGAAAAAGAACACCAAAGTTTAAAGGAGAATCGACTCTAGCTTAACACAACTAGTATCACACAGAATGTGTGGGGATTAGGTTTCCCAGTTGATAGAGTTCTCGCTTATATAGTCTTCAAATCAGGGTTTGCAATCAATGTTAGCTTACTAACAAAGCATTCAATATTCACCGTTAAATGAAAACCTGATTAGATTCAAGATAATTTTTATCAACCGTTAGATCGAAAACATAGCTTGTTACACACACATGTAATGCACGTTTCTAGGCTTGTGTGACCGTACTCAAACTTGTACATTAGTTGGTTCATCAATAGTTCACCAAAAGGTTATCCATATGATAACTTTCATATCAACCATATTCTTCTTCACCATAACTAGTCCAAATGACTCAAATGAACTAGTTAAAGAATTGTTCAATTGCTTAGATCTTTATGTACGACACAAGACACAATTGAAGCAAAAATGATGTGATTCACTCTAATCGATTCATGAACTATAAATCCACGGTTTGCAATAGCATTCCTTATTTTATTAAGATAAGTTCACAAACATCGTTTTTAGACATAACCTACTCAAGTTCGCGGACTTAAGTTCCCGGATGAAGTTCACAAACTCCAGCAGAAATTCTTGGGTTCGAGAACTACGCCAGTTCGCGGATTGGGTTCGCGGACTAAAGTTCACGTACTGCTCCGGTTTCACTTGATCAACAAAGTTCGCAAACTTCGGTTCATGCAATAAGGACTTATATATATATATATATATGTATATGTTTTTCCACAATAATGCTTATATCCTCCAATGGTTATATTGTCTAAACCCTCATTTCAATCATTGAAACATTCTCAAGGGGGTGTTTTATAGTTGTTATTCACAAACTAGTTTTCATCAGAGCGATTTCCAAAATGATTGAAACATAACATAACTTTCGTCACTAGGTAAAGATGAACTTGGCTAAAGTGAAAGCTTTACCAACACATATTTCGAGAAATAAATAAGCGAGATATACTCAGCTCGAAATATCACATGTGTATAATCTTGGTCTATATAGTAATACAACTTTTGTCTCAAGATAGGAGATAAAGTAGATAGACTTTTGAGTGATAGATAAGTTCAAGTCTCCAAATACATTTTAGTCGATTAAGATACACTGGTTCCTTGAGTAGTCCTTCGTCTTGTATGATGATCTTCATGGAGTTCTTGAGCTCAACTACACTTTCTATCCTAGTCCGAGACCTTAGCTATAGTAGACTAGAAATTAAGACTTTATAGTTGTGATCACTAAGATTGACAAACATGCTTGAGATAGCAACGCATGCGAGTTCGACCAAGCAAGGCTCTAACAATCTCCCCCTTTGTCAATTTTAGTGGAAAAACTACTAATACATATGGAATACAAAAAATATATAAATAAACTTTGTATCTCCTATTCCACATGTCTAATCTTCAACATTACTCGAAATCTTCGTCACTTCCAAGTAGTCCAATGATCCTAAAGGTTGTAAGTTCAGCATCATCGTTGTTGAAAATCCATAGCTATAACAACGAGAAAACTGGAGTTTTCAATCATTGTTATATAGTGTCATAGTATCATTACACATCGTCAAAGTTCAATTGCATCACATATTTAACAACAATACTATGGTGATATGTCACTCCCCCTTAGTAAATACTCCATCTCACATGGAAACCGCTCCCCCTTACATAATGATACAAAAACCATATGTATTTGTAGTGTGAACTACATATTAATTCTTCCCCTTTTTGTCAATAAAATTGGCAAAGGTACAAGAACGAGATCGTAATGAAATTTCTGTAAGAGACATTTCATGACCAAAGGTAAATGTATATCATCTTGTTTAGATGCAATCATAAAGCCGAAGCTAAATGCATTCATCAAGGAGTTCATAAAGATACAAGATAACCCCTACAATATTCCACATCCCCACTCCCCACAAAGATTTGGCAATTAAGCCCAAGTTCAAAAGAACTCTCCCCCATAAAATGTCATTCCCAAGGGAACAACAAGAGTGACCTTAATTTCAAAAGAAAAGAAGTATTTCTTTGGACTCAAAAAATATCATAAGTATGAATTTGGAATCCAAAAAGAAATATTCAATCAAATTAACGTAAGCGAACCATTACACCAATAAGTGCAACACTTGATTTCTCGTCTTCATTAGAATCATAATTTTCAGACATTTTAACAATAGTTGCAGCAAGACCTTTGTTCCCAGTGTATTTTCTCCGATTTGGACACTCGTTTGCAAAATGACCAAATCTATTACACTTAAAGCACTGAGGCATATCCTCATCATCAGTTTCATCAATATCCCTATTTTTAGGAGGAACACGATTATGAGGTTTGACTGATGCCTTAGGCTTATCTCTGGAGAACCGTTTACTTCTCTTCAGCAGAGGATCCCTAAACTGTCTTGTGATCATTGAGACTGATTTGTCAAGATATTCATCTAATGAATCTGTCCCAGAGTGATCATCCTCAGAGATATACACTTTTTTACTTTTATCAAGTAATTTAGTGTCCTTTAGTACTTTGAACACAACATCCTTAGATTTGGACGAATGTTCATGATAAGCTTTCCAACCAGTGTATTACTGGAGAGAGTATCAAGGTTATTTCCCTCAACAATGGCATGCTTATTAGCATCGTATCTAGATGGAAACGATCTGAGAATTTTTATCACAATATCCTTTTCAGGAATAGTCTTACTTAATACAAAAGACGCATTAACAGTTTCAGACACTTTGTGATTAAATTCATCAAATGTTTCTTCATGTGCCATACAAGGGTTTTCTCAATTGGAATTAAGGTTTTGAAGCATAACTTCCTTATCACTGGTATTACCTTCAAATACGGTTGCTAAGATATCCAAATCTTCTTGCGACTTAGTGCAATTAGACACATGGTGCTGAAGATTTGGGGTAATGGCATGTATGATCGCATTCAACCCATCGGAATTTCGCTTTGTAGCAAGTATCTCGACAGGGGTGTATTCATCAATATCTTTGTGAACGTTTACATCTCCGACTGCCACAACGGGAGGATCATAGACATTAACAATATATACCCATGATTGAAAATCACGTGCTTGAAGAAAAGATCGCATATCAATTTACCACCATAAGTAATTAGAGCTATCGAAGACTGGTGGTACGTTAATAGAGATAGCACCTCTGTCCATGGAGTCCTACAAACACAGAATTGTAAAGTCTTGAATGTGTTTGCCTGCTCTGATACCAATTAAAAAAGCGGGGGTCTAACAACCACACCCAATATTTTGATTAGAAATCTGTATGGACAACTCCGAGTTGCTTTCTAGAGAATCAACTAGACTCAATCAATATAAAATATCTCAAGGAGTTATTATCCCAATCTCTCAATTTGATCTTTATTCAATCTAATACAACCAGCGAGTCTTTAGCAAAGAGATAACTTGGATGGTGCGAAAGACCAATATCCAAGTGTCAATCAATTTAAATCAACAAACAAAAAGGGTCGGATATTCTAATTGATTTAACAACGCACAACCTATATTATTTCAATTATATAACAAAATATAATGCGGAAAATAAATAACACAGACACCCGAATTTTGTTAATGAGGAAACTAAAAATGTAGAAAAACCCCGGGACCTAGTCCAGATTATAAATACATTGTATTAAGCCGCTACAGACACTAGCCTACTCCAAGCTAACTTCGGTCTGGACTGTAGTTGAACCCCAATCAATCTCACACTGATTCAAGGTACAGTTATTCTCATACGTCTCTGATCCTAGCAGGATACTACGTACTTTATTCCCTTAGCTGATCTCACCCACAACCAAGAGCTGCTAAGACCCAAAGTCGAATACTTTAATAAATAAATTTGTATCACACAGAAAAGAATACAATAATAAATAAATCCGTCTCCCACGAATATACCTACAATATTTTTGTTCCGTCTTTTGATAAATCAAGGTGAACATGAACTAATTGATAAAACTAGACTTATATTCCCAAAGAACAACTCAGCTTTATCAATCACCTCACAATAGTCTTGATCGACGTAGCGAAAAAAAATATTGTGGAATTACAAACGATGAGATGAAATGTTTGTGACTACTTTTATATCTTGCCTATCAGAGATAGAAATCTCTAGCCAATTATTATAATTGTACTCATATGATAGAAACAGAAATATCAGATCACACAACTACGATAAAAGTAGTATCGGTCTGGCTTCACCATCCCAATGAAGTCTTTAAGTCGTTAACCTGGTTTTAGAAGAAGAAAACCAAAGGTTAAAGGAGAATTGACTCTAGATTATCACAACTAGTATCACACAGAATGTGTGGGGATTAGGTTTCCCAGTTGCTAGAGTTCTCCCTTATATAGTCTTCAAATTAGGGTTTGCAATAAATGTTAGCTTACTAACAAAACATTCAATATTCACCGTTAGATGAAAACCTGATTAGATTCAAGCTAATATTTATCAACCATTAGATCAAAAACATAGCTTGTTAAACACACATGTAATATATGTTTCTATGCTTGTGTAACCGTACCCAAACTAGTACATTAGTTGGTTCAACAATAGTTCACCAAAAGGTTAGCCATACGATAACTTTCATATCAACCATATTCTTCTTCACCATAACTAGTCCAAATGACTCAAACGAACTAGTTAGAGAGTTGTTCGATTTCTTAGATCTTTATGTACTACACAAGACATAATTGAAGCAAAAATGATGTGATTTACTCGAAACGGTTCATGAATTATAAATCCACGGTTTGCAATAACATTCCTTAGTTTATTAAGATAAGTTCACAAACATTGTTTTTAGACATAACCTACTCAAGTTCGTGGACTGGGTTCACGGACTTAAGTTCCCGGATGGAGTTCACAAACTCCAGCAGAAATTCTCGGGTTCGAGAAAAATGCCAGTTCGCGGACTGGGTTTGCGAACTGAAGTTCACGTACTGTTCCGGTTTCACTTGATCAACAAAGTTCACAAACTTCGGTTCAAGCAATAAGGACTTATACATATATGTTTTTCCACAATAATGGTTATATCCTCCAATGGTTATATTGTCTAAACCCTCATTTCAATCATTGAAACATTCTCAGGGGGTGTTTTATAGTTGTTATTCACAAACTAGTTTTCATCAGAGCGATTTCCAAAATGATTGAAACACAGCATAACTTTCGTCACTAGGTAAAGATGAACTTGGCTAAAGTGAAAGCTTTACCAACACATATTTTGAGAAATAAATAAGCGAGATATACTCAGCTCGAAATATTACATGTGTATAATCTTGGTCTATATAGTAATACAACTTTTGTCTCAAGATAGGAGATAGAGTAGATAGACTTTTGAGTGATACATAAGTTTAATTCTTCACATAACTTTTAGTCGATGAAGATCCACTGGTTCCTTGAGTAGTCATTCGTCTTATATGATGATTTCCATGGAGTTCTTGAGCTCAACTACACTTTCTATCCTAGTCCAAGACCTTAGCTATAGTAGACTAGAAATCAAGACTTTATAGTTTTGATCACTAACATTGACAAACATGCTTGATATAGCAACTCATGCGAGTTCGATCGAGAAATTCTCTAATAGAGTAGATATACTTTTGAGTGTTAGATAAGTTCAAGTCTCTGTATACCTTTTAGTCGATGAAGATCCACTGGTTCCTTGAGTAGTCATTCGTCTTGTATGATGATCGTCATGGAGTTCTTGAGCTCAACTACACTTTCTATCCTAGTCCGAGACCTTAGCTATAATAGACTAGAAATCAAAGACTTTATTGTTTTGATCACTATTATTGACAAACATGGTTGAGATAGCAACGCGTGCAAGTTCGACCGAGCAGTTCTCTAACATTACCCCTTTTGGGTGAAACCGAGAAACGGTATAAACATGAGTTGATGAACTTTTATTGGTTTAGGATGAATTCACTGTTCTAAGCGTGGAGCTTTATTAGCTATATTAATTTATTTGGAGTTTATCATTATCGTTTGTGTTCACTTTACTTAAGGTTTATGAATGATTATTAGATTGATTTGGGATGCATACTAGATTAGTTTATTGATTGTTCTATTGCTAGTAGAAGTTATGAGATAAGTAATCGTCGATTGACTCTCTACATAAGTAGAAATCGCGAGACCTTACAGAGGGATTCTGTGGAGCAATTTCAAGTAAAGACAACATCAAAAAGTGGACCTTGAGCTAAGATTTTAACTACTCGGATCAACCTAATTCACAAAGCCTAAAGTATTCGATTGGATTACACCTTGAGTGAGCTACTACTTGGTGGTTCGGTTGGATAAAATCTAGTATTAGAGAGCTTCCGTATCCGTGGTAAAAGGAGTTTTGGGGATAGCATTGAGCTAGCTACTATTCTCCGGTTGGTGATGAATGGTTCTAACGAAGATAAATAAGTATACTAATCTAATTATCACTTGGTAATGGCGAAAGATTCCTTGATCATCTCTTTCTTTTATTTGTTATTTTTTTTATTTTACTTTAATCAAACAATTCTGTTTGTCTTTTATTATTTTGCTGAACTAAATAACATATCAATTACAAATATCTCTGTGGGAACGATCTCTTACTACCACTATATTACTAGTTAATTAGTGGGAAATATCTTGATTAATTTGTTGCACTTACGACACGCATCAATTTATCAAAAGACAAAACAAAACTCGTAGGTTTATCTGTGGGAGAAAAATTTATCTATTCAATAGAATTTTCTGTGTGAGACAGATTTGTTTATCAAGTCTTCGACTTTGGGTCGTAGCAACGCTTGGTTGTGGGTGAGATCAACTAAGGGAATCAAGTACGTAGTATCCTGTTGGGATCAGATACCTAAGGAACGCAACTGTACCTTGAATCAGTGTGAGATTGATTAGTATTCAACTACAGTCCAGACCAAAGTTAGCTTTGTAGTAGGATAGAGTCTGTAGCGGCTTAATACAGTGTGGTGTTCAAATCTGGACTAGGTCCCTGGGTTTTTCTGCATTTGCAGTTTCCTCGTTAACAAAACTTCTGGTGTCTGTGTTATTTATTTTTCGCATTATATTTTGTTATATAATTGAAATATCACAGGCTGTGTGTTGAATCAATCAATTGGTAAATCCAAACTTTGGTTGTTGATTGGAATTGATTGAACCTTGAACATTGGTCTTTGGTACCATTCAAGTTATTTTTCTTGTATTCAATCAGGCTCGCAAATTCCTATTTGTTTGATTGCGGATTGAATCGAGAAATTGAGATATAACTCTTTGATATACTTTTTATTAAGATTGAGTCTGACTATCTAGTTGATTCTCTTGAAAGTATATTGGAGTTAGTCCATACATATTGCTAAGCGAAATATTGGGTGAGGTTGTTATACCCCCGCTTTTTCAGTCCCCACAAATAAATACACTCACGACTGTGGTAAATCAAAGTCCTACTAGGTCTTTGTATATATAATATAACTTAGTGTTTTGTTTGAATTATTTAAATGACATAATTCAATTGATAGAATTTTTATGTTGAATCGTCTAATTGACGGTTTTAAGGTGAGCCATGAATTATAAATTGAACTATTGTAAGAAACTTCTGGACAATTTTTTTTTACAATAAATTGATGATCTCTAGTGAATGACAAAATTATGTAAAAAGACAAATTAGTAAGTTATAACTTCGATCATATCTACAGAATTATTTATTATTAATTTAAAGAGAACAACTTGCTAGTTAACCAAGAGATTTAAATATTAATATGGAGTTAAAGAGTATAGTTTATAACAACTAATAAGCTTTATGGAGATGAAGACAAAACTTGTAGAAGGTTCTCATTGGTGGAGTTACGGAGTATAGTTTATCTATAAGCTTCATATTTCGAAATAACATTAATGGATAACTTGTTATTATTTAATCATGTTAGAAATAAATTTCAGAACCATGTGTTGAAGTAGTTGAACTTTTTTCTGGATTCTGTACTTTATTAATCATGTTAGAAAGCAATTTCGGAAACATGTGTTAAAGTAGTGTTGATGGTGGATTTCTATTTAAAGGCTAAAATTGTAAAAAGACAATTTTTGTAAGCTGACGTCCTGCAAAGGATAAAGACTTCAGGCGATGAATACTTCTCGCCATATTAATTCATTGGAGCATGTGCAACCATCCCTGAGAATTAAAACATACCCAGAACGGAGCATGTGGCAACCATCCCGACGGAGCATGTGGCAACCATCCCGGTTTTCTGTAGGTATACAACATTACTATTAATGCTTTAATTAAAGCCTTGTGTTCGACGTGAAAACACCCGTAGGCTACCTGAAGGCAAGTTATACTAGCCCCGTTGAACGCATGCAAGACTACCCATGTTAGTCTCACTTGCTGAAAACAAACCCAAAAATATATCTCATCCGTCCAACTTTGCAGGCATAGATGGAGGGTGTAGATATAGATTCAGGGGGTCCTGAGCATGCTACCATGATCACCTCGGACCCACCTTCACACATGACCGAACGGTCAAGACCAACCACGGTTGGTCCTTCCAAAACGTGCGCTCAAAGTGAGCATGACGCACGGATAGGGTTTCTTTTAATCGTGAGCGTCCAACTTCGCCGGCATAGTTGGACGGCTTAGATTATACCCTAAAACAAGTAGTGAAGTGATGGTACACCATTGGTGGGCCTACTTTATACCTACATGACCGACTCCCTCATAGGCAAGCCATGGTTCAAGAAACGATTGCCCAAACAAGGCTAGTTTAACGCCTTATGCAGGTTGAGAAGATCCAAAACGATCACGACCATCCGAATTCGCCGGCATAGTTGGATGGCTTAGATTGCGCCCAGGGTCATAGAGCAAGCATGTACATGCTCACCGTCGACCCAAGATGCTTCATAAATGGTCGGTCTCCCCAAAAGAGGCGCGCGCAACCCAAAACCGATCGCTCAAAGTGGCCGGTCTAAAGCCCTAATTAGGGTTTGCGGCGCAGAAACATCTCGAGCGTCCATCTTCCCAGGATTGGACGGAAGGCCAAGATGGATACTTAGAGGGAACCGAGCATGCTAGCATGATCACCGTGGGCCCAGATTCACGTCTATCTGATCGTCCAAGACCGGCGGTGGTCAATCTCCCCGGTACGCGCGCCCAAAGGTGACATGTCACGGCCCCTCCATAAATTCTAATCTCGACCACTCGTATTTTCTGCCTGAGTCGAGTGGCTTAGATTAAATCTTTGCGAGTCAAGAAGGCATGGGCGTGAACACCATTGTACTACCTATATGCAGGGCTGATCGGTTCCTCCATTGGAACTCTCTAAGCATGCAAACGTTTGGGCCGAAAGAGGCAGCATGCGCGCCTCCCATCCAACGGTCGCAAGCAAGGCTACGAGTCATCTCATCCGTCCAGCTTTGCAAGCTTGGGAGAATGGCTTAGGGTGCGAATCAACCAGCAAACAAGGTATCACTATGACCACCATCCGTCACTCTTATTCACAAGGTAACCGACCAAGGCATGGCCTGTCTATACAGCCTCCAAACGGTTACCTGAAGATGGCTGCATGCGATGTTATACCAAGTTCATGGTTCAACCTGCACTATTTTCTGTGGGTCCCGCTATCCTCACACTCGAGACATTAATCACGTCACAACCGGGGGATACAAACTGGGGTATTGGTCTGCCGGTTTACAGCGTGCAACGCGCCATCACAAGAACGTGTTAGGAAGATATGGGTGGTTAAGTCAAGATGGGAGAAGTGGGCAGTTCTGATCATGTGACACTCACACACAACTCCACTCTTCCCTCACTTCACTTCCTCCACTTCCCACGAGAGACTGAAGAAGGCTTAATGACTTGTATAAATAGGTTCTCCTCCCTATTTCCAAAAATAAAAGTTCGAACAACACAGAAAACCAAGTGTTAATCATATTCAACACCCATAGCCTGCTTGCAACATTTGCTAGCCTTCTCAACCTTCTGTTAACAAGTCATCAAATAGCCTTCACCTTCATACTCTCAACACCTTCTTCGCTTCCCTCCCTAAGATCAACCTCACATCCTTCACCTGTGACCGAAACAAATCTGGAACGGCCGTGTCTTCGGTTTAGGCCAGAATTGTATAGATTATCTCTCGAATCAAAGTGCTCATCGTGCAGCACATTTGTTGAAGGTTTAAACTCACTTTTCATCCACACACACCCAAAATTACCCAAACCGGCAGAAGTAGTTTTCTCCCAAAAACAAGTAGTTGAACTTCGAAACTGCATTTCCATTTCAAAAAGGACTTCAGAACAGGTTCTAGGATCGATCCCAAAACCTATCTTGATTGGTATTATATAGCTTATATAGTTTCGATCAATCCATGATCTTTGATTAATGTATTTCGGGATGAATGTGAGTTAGAATATGAAAGCTCGTAATTGTTAAAGAAATATTTAACATGTGTGTAACTCTAATATCTTATTGTTCACTCATTTGATGTTCAAGGTCATATCATGGATAATAATATATTTGATTTTCTTTGTCTTTTAGATATCGAAGATATGTGTTTTCTATTCCCAGAAGATTGAATATATCTAGTTACTATATAAACTAAGTACATAGATGTGTACCTAACTAATTTTAATTTTCAGAAAAATATCGAAAATATTATTTGGAATATATTTTGATTATACAGTAGAAACTTCATTAATTAATACTCGATTATTTAATAAAATCTTTTAAATAATATTTTTAACCGGTCCCGAGTCGGGGACAACATGCCAAATTAATAATTCGCTAAAATTATAAAAATAATACACTTTTGATTCCCTATGTAGACCCCATATGAAATATAAATTAATAATTCATTACTTTATATATACATTTAATACATTAATGATCTACAGAGATTTTTTAAAAATGATTCAATTATCTCTTGGTTTTTATTAAAATCAATATCACATTGAATTTCATCTCTAATTTTTCTTATTATCGTAAGAATTTCTGGTGTTGTTTTCTCATAGCTCGACAAGAAATTATTTAATGTGATTGCTGCTTTAATAGACTAGTTTCGTGAAGGAGCTCTATTGTAGAACTTTCATCATCTTCTTCTCCATCTTTATCATTTGTCATAACCCTCTAAATTATTTCTTCATCTGTCAACAACTGTGAAACTTAATTTTCTTCTGGATAATTTAGGACATCTTCTACTTAATTGATATACATTGAACAATGAAGCAAAGTGGGAAATTGAAGGGTGCTTTGAAAATTTTAATATTATATAGGAGTAGTATTTTAGAAAAAAAAGTATTTGATAATAAATTTACCTTTAAGTTGAAAAAATATTAATTAATATGTAAATTAATAATTATTAATTTATCGGTTAATTAATATATCTTTTAATTAATAGATTTTGGTGGTCCTAACAACATTAATTTATAGAGTTTCTAATGTATTAACAATCTCTACCCTAAACGTAGATGAAAACTTGTTTATTTTCGCAAATAACAGAGCAATCATGTTCAACTACAACGAAAATCCATCGCAAGAACATTCTTTATAGAACCACCGGAGTTCGGTTTCATCGGTATTACTTTCATTCAACCCAGATGGTACTGAAGTCGAGGTCTTGATATGTGGTGGTGCACCCAAAAGTTCATAAGATCAAGCATAAAAATGAGTTATTTACAAGGTCAATGTATCATCTGCTTTAATGATAAAATAAAAAAGTTTTATTTAAAACAAATAAATAAAATTATTTGCTTGATGTTGTTCTAGATGCATCATTCATTGGCTTGGACAAGTATTGCTTGTCAGTGAAAACTGAATATTAACATTATTCTTTAGCGTATTAGAATAATAAGAAATCGTTCAAAAGACGAAGGTCTACCACATATCCGTACCAAATTTTTTAGGAGCTCTAAGCGAAATACTAAAAAAAAAGTAAAAAAATAAATAAATCACGAATCAGGTTCTTTTAAGGATTTTGTTTTTTTTTTTACGCAAGCTAGTATTTCGGGTTTGGTAACAAAAATGCCTTTTTTTCTAATAGATATCTTCTGAAGCAATTATAACAATATCTAACAACAATAAAGATTTATTTTGCGTTAATATGTGATACCACATGTATCACATACACACACATATATATATCGAACTCTCATTTATGTGTAATTATATCTGAAATTATTTAGTCTTATAGTAGAAACTCTATAAATTAATATTGTTGAGCCCACCAAAATTTATTAATTAAGAGAGATATTAATTAACATGTGTAGATAAATTTATTATCAAATAATTATTTTTTAAACATTGTATAATATTAACATTTTCAAAGCACCCTTCAATCTCCCACTTTGCTTCATTGTTCAATGTATATCAGTTATTTTTCTAATAACAGTTGATGGAGCTTCTTTTTCTGTGATTCTATTTTGTTTTTATCGTCTAAACATCATTAAATCTATGTTTTGTTTTTAGTCGGAAAAAAAAGAATATAGAACCAAAATCTAAAGTTTAATCTTAACACATTTGGGGATACTCAAGGGTGATTTAGTTGTTACCAAAAAAAAATTGGATAAGAGGTTTTTCAAATTACCTCATAATCTTTTTATTTTTTTTAGTCTCCCCCAATTTGTGGTGGTATCCCCCAATTGTGGGTTCTTTATATAGTCCTTTAATATCTCACTCCATTATCACATTGAATAATTTCTTGCTTAGCTATTAGAAAACAACACCAAAAATTCTTACGATGATAAGAAAAATTAGAGATAAAATTCCATGTGATAATGATTTTAGCGAAATACAGAAGATGATTGAATCATTTTTCAGAAAAATCTTATACACCATTAATCTAACGAATATATATATATATATATATATATATATATATATAATGAATTATTAATTTATACATATGGGTTCTATATAGGTAATCAAAAATGTATTATCTTATAATTTTATCGAATTATCAATTTCACACGTCGTCCCCGACTAGGGACCGGCTAAAGATATCATTTAAGAGGGTTTATTAAATGATCGAATATTAATTAATGGAGTTTATTTGTATTTACTTTGTGAAATTATAATTAGGAAAGGAGAGTGCTATCCCGCGTAGCCTCTTACGCAAGCGTTATAAGCTATCAGTTGAAACACCTTTAGGTAACAATGCATAACTGATCATATCATTGGTAATGTACACTTGTCGTTGTGTTTGAAATACTAGAAAGCCCTTTGCTTCATATTCATAATATGAAAATAACCCTCATATGCATCTGAAATGACGAGGGTACCCAAGTACACTGTAATTTTTGTTTCAACCTATAAGTCTGATACCAAGTGTCATCGTATATGGATAAAGTCGAGACAATACGACAACACGGTATACACTTGATAATAATTACGGTATGAAACTGATTCCTGTAGGATAACAATCAAGTATCTTGGATTAATGTACTAGTGTATTTACTTTTAATTATAATAAAACAATTATAAGTGTGGAAAGTGTAGTTGCAGGATTTCCCACACTACACCCTTGTTAAGATTTTGCTATAATCAACTCATAATTGAAGATGAAAAATGACACTTTATTATTTTGGTTTCAGAAATATTTACAGAAATGGAAGAATTCAAGATTACAATTATTCTCTTGAAGTTTCTCTCTCCGCAAGACTTTCTTAACTCTCAAAAATACATCATCCTTTTCTGGACACATTGAGTCTATATTTATAGGGTAGTTACATAGTGGATGACAGCTAAATTTTCCTTTTATTTCGGGTTGATTCTGCGATTGTACCGCGATAGTTACAATGTTAAATCTCACAAGTTTTGTAACCATCGCAGAACAAACATGATTTTCTCAAGTTTTCTTCAGTCGTCAGGTATTACGCTACTCTTTTGAAGGCTTTTGTGACACTCGTGAAGTGTTGTATAAAATCTTGCGGTGATGCTCGCTGAGAAGTGTTGTTAATCTCGCAGAAAATAGATGTAGCGATATTCTGGTCCTACATCTTGCCTCTTCTCATGTCTTTTCTGCGAAGAAGAGAAGATCATGAGAATTTTAAAATGCTGCAACTATTTATCTTTTAAGATTTCTCTGTTCTGACACGTTTATGTACCCTTCGCCAGCTGTTTTCACATATTCTCTCTTCTAATGAATTTATGACACGTCCTCTCTAACCGCTGCGATCTGACCGTTCATGTCTTTTCTTAGCATTTATTGCCTTCATTTTCTCGAGAAACCTCTTCTTCTATAAATACTCCTTTCATTCTTTTCTTTTTCTCTTTTTACTTTCTTCTTCTTTCTCTGCGTAACTTCTCTGAAAGTTTACTGTTCTTCCGTAAATTGCGTGTCTATCATCGCTGTGATTTCTTTCTTATTTTTCAACCTTTTCTTTTATTCCCATACTCAAAAATAGTTGTTGCTGGTGCTAAAAACTTGACTGCTTTTGATGAGATGCGAGTAAAGCTCAAAAGTAAAGGTTTTACCTTGTCTACAATTCCAGGTCAAAGCCCTAAATCTGAACTTTCTATCAAACTATTTTCTGATCATCAATGCTCTCGCCAGAAAATCATAGTATCGCTAGGTCAACTTGAAGCTGTTCTTCCCCTTCCTCTCTATGACCCAAAACTCCCATTCTTCTATCAAATAATATCTGACGAGAGGTTCTCGCGAGCGATATATCAATTAGGTGGAGATTGTATCAGATTGCTGCTTGAATATGCTTCTCGGGTGCTGATAAAGGATCTCGCTATCCTGAAGCTCCGAAGAATCCTCAATTTAAGGATGTTCCCATTGTCTCTGCAGATTATACTGTGGAGAATTTCTTCAAAAATTACAAGATAGTTCCTATGAAGAGGGATAGTACTTGTCAGGTGTCCGCTTGAAGAAAGAAAAGATTGTTGATGATGAGGCTCTTATGTTAGACATTGATTGGCATACACCTACCAATCAAGGCCCTCGCCACTCCAGCGATGATAAGTGGTTTATCTTTCTGTTATGTCTTGAAGGTCCTTATATATCTGGTTCTCTCCCATTACCTGCGAATGTCTCAAAGTATGAGCCATGGGTCTTCAACTTGCCTGAAAGATCTAAAGAAGTATATTTTCTCAACTTATTGCATTATTATTATTTACTATCTTCTTCATGTTTTTATATTCTCGTTAATTATTTTGATCTTTCTCAGATTGATAGAATGAAGCTCAGCTATCAAACTTTTAGGAAACCCAACACTTTCTTAACTCTTAAATCTTTCACGGATGAAGTAAGAAATATCTCCTCCTAAATTTTAACAATATATTGTTGCCCCTATTTCTTATCTTCATTTGTGCTCGCAGGAAATCGAATAACTAGAACCAATAAAACCCGTGAGAACCAAGGAGAAATCTTTAAAGGTTAAATCCTCTGTTCCTCCCAAAGGGAAGTCTTCTTCCCCTCGCGGTGAATAATCTGGCGATCCTCCTTTGAAGAAAAGGAAGACCCGACCTTCTTCTTCTTCAACTCCCCAACCCATTCCAGAGAATCCAAGTGTTGATTTTGACAAGGATAATAATGACGAGGATTTCAATGACACAGCTTCCCTTCTATAAAGAATTCTTCTTCTTCTAATTCTTCGATGGCTCATTTATCCAAATTTTTTGGCAAGAATATGTTTGGTATCCCAAATGAGTATGGGGATGAAGCTATTAATGAAATATCCCAGTCCCTCACCAATGTCTGCGATGCTCCCATACTAGCTGACAACGATACTCTTCGCGGTGTTTCAAGATCGCTGACTCCAAGTCTTTTAAATTTACTTGGGTAGCCTAGTATGTTTTTACTTGTTCATCCTTTTTGTGTATCTTTTGATATTTTTGTCAGACATTGATTTATATAGTTCTATTGCAGGTTGGAAGAGCCGCTTTTGCTGTTGCTTCTGATTAGACAATAGGCGTATTACTTATGAAAAGAAAGCTGCTAATCTTCGTCAAGATAAAGAAAAACTAGAAGCTGAAGTTATTGAACTTCGCAGAAAAAATAAGCAGCTGGAGATGAAGCTTCATTTGACAAGCAAAAAATCTCTGATCTTGATAAATCCAATCAACAACTCTATGGTATGATTTATTTCTTTTCTCTTTTAATTCTTCTCACCCTATCGCAGCTTATTCAAGCAACCATTTTTGCAGATATTTATGGTCTTACTGATGAGGCTACACTCTTCCAATCTTTTCCTGACCCTGTAGATGATAATACCCTTCTTACTTGCCTTAATAATTCTTTAAGTAACTTCTCAGATGATAAGATTGAATCCCTCTCCATAGATGAACTTACATCCAAATTTAATATTTTAAAAATTGAACACATATTCAATTTAGGTTTGACCAACAAGTATAAGCACTTTTATCTTGATTCGAAGAAAGAAGTAGATAGATTAAGAAAAAGGAATAGTGATCTTATTGACGAGAAAGATCTTGCCGTTAAAAATGGCTCCAAGACCCTAGCAAACTTCCATAAAACTCTTTTTAATGTTCAAATGGAAAGAGATAAGCTTATCCGCGAGAATGAAGATCTTCTTGCGAGGGAAACTCAAGTTTGATCTCGTCTCCTTATTAATAGCGATGATGAGTTTGCTTGGGCTGCGAAGATTCTTGATAACGCCAGAACTAATTTAGGTGTAGATGTTAGTCTTCAAGCTGATCAAGCGGATTTAATTAAAGACATGATTTATGAAAGAGAAGGTTATCACTCTTATGATTTCCCTGAATTATTTCCTAATTGAATCATCCTTATATTATTAACTTTTTTATCATTTGCTCGCAGCATTCGAAAAGAACTATCGTAAAAAATTTGATGAGTTAGAAGAAGAGAAAAACCAACTCGCTGGAAATCTCTATCTTCTTGCAATGAAAAGTATTCTAGATTGAAGGAAAAATTGAAAATCTCATCTTCAAATTTTAGCAATGCCCTTCTCCGTGTTCGTAATGACACTGTTAAACTAGTCTGTAATGATCATGGTATCCCTCATTCTACATACCCCGATCTTGCAAAGGAAATTCCAGCTGATTCCCCAAATTTAGTTATCTCTGATAGCGAAGCTGAGGAGTCTAGCGAATATGATAAAGAATTATATGGCGAGGAAGAGAAATCTGACGTAGATAGAGATGATAATGATAATGATAAAGAAAAGAAATCTGGTAATGAAGAGAAATTTGAAAAAGAAAAGAGCTCTGATGAAGGTGTTGATGGATCTACTTAGTCTTGTTTTTTCTCTTTTTCTTCTTTTTAAATTTTGTACATTCACTTTTTGCTTCTCGTAACATCGCTGCGAGTTTCTCCGACTCGATGTGTAAACTTCTTTTGCTTTTATCTTATGAATTAGAAAACAATTCTTTTTCTGCAACATAATCAATCAATCAGAATTATTATCCTTTAATTATTTATATAAATGTATCATCTAAGCAATTTTATTATATGATGGATGAATAATAATTTCATCATTCTATGCATTCCCATACTTGCCTCTATTATTCATCTGCAATATGAAAAAATTGAGTAGATATTAGATATTAGTTGTGAATCCAATTAAATTTGCCTCAATATCGGCGATGTTATCGCTAGCAATAATTGCACAACTTTATGATTTTTGCGTAGAATCGCAAATCTCATAAATTCTGCGATCATTATCGCAATAATCTTATGGTCTTATTATGCCTTCCTAATTAAAGGTCTTATTTTGCCACATCTTTTCTTTCTGCGACAAAATCGTAGGACGTCTTTACATTTGTACGTATTGACCCATTGATCTTGTCTTATCAATTTTTTCAACATCTCTGCGACAATATGATAAGTATAAACTCTCTTGCAAGAATTAATCCTTATGACATTTCCGTCTTGCGATGAAATCGCAGGACGTCTTTACACTTGTTAAATGTAAAAACCCATTGATCTCATCTTAACTTTTTCTCTTTTGGCTATTTGCCTTTGTATAACTTTCGTCACGCGACAATATGACATGCCTAAATGTTCTTGCGATCATAAAGCCCCATGACATTGCCGTCTTTAGACACTTATCATCTCCCTAATGGAGGGTGCCGCCCTTATCTTCCCCATGTTTGCCCTTTCAAGGATGGCACATCGGCCATACAAGACTAGCTCCTTCCATCCAGTTTTACCAACAACCAGCTGTTTTCGCAGCCTCTTGTCCTTTATGCCTATATGGCTTATAGTTATAATACTGCACCCTAAGTGGGGTTTTCTTCAGGCCAAGTGCGTCATATCCAAGACTTACCAAGAATGGCCAGGGTAGTTTCGTACGCCCCGGGCACCCTTGGCTCAACCGTGTACCTCGGCGCCTTGGTCATACTTTGCACTTCTTAGAAGAGGTCCTTAGTCGTCCAATCAGGGTATAACCTTAAATAATTGGAAATCCAAGATCCCTCTCCTGGATAGGTTTTCTTTAACCCCAACATCTGCATAACTCGAGGTTCCAGAATGGTATAACCTTTTCACCGAGTCATGTCAAGAGATACCCCCTTATATGACGCACTATTAGGTCTTACATTTGCCTCTTGAGAAATTGTATTCGCGAACTAAGGTGCACGCCATAAAGGTTCGTCCCATTCTATTAATCTCTGCGAAATTTTATTCGCGTTTCTCACGAGCATTGTAACTCTGATAAAATTTCATTTCTTTGATTTTATTGTAAAATTTTGCAATTCTTTCAAACAGAGTACTCTTTTCAATTGCATTTTCTTCAAACAAATTCTGCATAAGCTTCTTTAAATTTTATCATTTTACCTTTCTACTTACTATCTTTTGGTTCTGCTTTTTTATTATGTTTTGCTCTTTTTTCTTTATCTGCGAGCTGCTCGCCATTATTTTCCTCTCGCCGCTCTATTGAATCAATCATCAATCTTTGACATCTCTGTCATTGCTTGATGTTGTACTTCCAATTTCTCTTCTTCTCAACTCTTTCCTCGCAAGATTTTATATCAATCTCATAATATTTCTTGCTTTCTCCCTAATCTCCCTTAATAACTCCAACACCATTAGGATGAGGAAATTTAACACACTGGTGGAAAGTAGATGCTACACCTAATATCCCATGTAGCCAAGGTCGACTAATCAGGGCATTGTATGGTGATTCAATGTCGACAACAAAGAACAAAATCTTGGAAGTTATCCCTTTCAATGGAATCCGCATTTCAATTTCCCCTTTGGGTTTATTGGCAGTACCATTAAAACCATATATTTTATATGTTGATGGAATTAGATCTTCATCTCTTCCACCCATGGTCTTATAGGTATGATAAAATAATATGTCAACTGAGCTGCCTGTGTCTATTAGAACTCTATTGATAGCCCAAGAATCTTCATTTTCATCATTATTTTCTTCATCTTCTTCTTCTATTTGCTTTGGATTTATCTCTAATCTTACCACCAATGGATTATCATGCTTCTCGCCAGGTTCTGGTACTTCTTGTGCACTGAAAGATATAATTTGTTCCTGCCATTCTTCTAATGGCGAGGCTCTCGCGATATTCATTATCTCTCTTCCATCTGTGTCTTTCGCAAAGACTCTGCTTAGAAAATTATCATGGAAATCCTCTATTGTTCTGTGTGAATGTACAATGGAATTACAATATAATTTCTTTGCTTTAGCCCCAACTTCTATTACGAATGATTCTGCTCCTTTTACAGTATTTACCCTGCGAATTTCTGGTGCTGGAGGAAATCGCTGAGATTGTGGTTGTCCTACTAAAAAGTGGTTTAGCTTTCCTTTGTCAATCATCCTTAAAATTATTCTCTTTACATTTCTGCAATCATTTACTGTGTGACCATGAAAGTGATGGTAAGGACAAAATTCTTGATTACGATTATTAGGATATGGATCTTTTCCCATATTCCATGGAGATGGTATATTTTCCATCAAAATGATAGCTTCCCAGATTTTTTATATACTAGCATTTAGAGGAGGCATCTAAATTTCTTCCCATATTATACTCTGATTTCCTTGGCTTCTGAAATTCTTTTGCCTCTGTCCACCATAAGTTTCTTGCGGATGATCAAGCCTTTGAATCTTATTATTCCCACCGCGGTTGTAATAATTTTTCTCCTTTCATATTCTTCTTGATCTCGACTGCCCATAGCCACCAACTTCTGCTGGTTATCAGTCTCCACTTTCTCTTGTTGTACTTGCGAGCTGCTCGCCACATTGTTAATCATTTTAGGAAGTAAACTCCCATTTACTTCTACTGAATTAGTATTCGCGATTGGATATGATTCCATCTCATTTTGTTTCTCCTCCAAAGAAATGTACACTTCTTGTAGTTCTCATAGTTCAGTCATAGTGATTGTATTCTTGAATCTGAAAATTTGTATGTAGAACAGATTGGTCGCGAACATTGCATTGATAAAAGACAAGATAAGATATCTCTCGTCTACTCTTCCTGCCATCTCACTGCACATTGTATTCCATATTATGGTTAAATGTTTCAGACTCTCGCCAACCCTCTGTTTTAATCCAAACCCATCTTCAATACCTGTCCGCGATGAATTATTGCTTATGTATGCTCCCACAAATGTAGCTTGTAAATGATCAAAAGAAGTTATAGTATTTTTTGGCAATCCCTCAAACCATTTTAGCGCCTCTCCAGTTAAGCTAGATGCAAAATATTTACACAATACAACATCATGATTCTCCTATTGCAGCATACACCTAACATAAGCCTTAACATGTTGTACAACACATGTAGTTCCATCCAAAATGCTGGTTAATGCTGGTAAGTTGCACTTTGGAGGTATTCCTCTTAATTGTACTTCTTGAGTGAATGGAGTTCTCGCAGCTTCTTCAATAGCTTCATCAAGTTGCCTTCTACCTCATTCTTTTCTGTTATTTATTATTCCCCTCATCTCTGCTAACTCTCTTAAAATTTGCTCATTCGCAGCTGAATTTGGTTCCATTGGTCTTTTCAATGCTGCTTCCCTTCTTCTGCATTCATGTACTTCTTGTCTTGCGAGATTTTGTATATCTTCATCTACATCCATATTTCTTCTTCTGCGATCTTATGCTTCAGCTTCTTCTTGCCATCGCAGCTGATTATACTGTCTATTTTCTTCTCTGCGAATTTCTTCATTTCTCATCATTTCTCTTCGTTGTCTTTCTATTCTCCTTTGTATTCTATCATACTCTTCCTGAATATTATTATTATGGCGATTTTGCATCCGTCTCCTTTCTCGATTTTCATGGTTATTTTTTCGTAATGCCTCTTGAAATTCTTGTTCTTCTACTTCTGCCCTCAATCTTTCTCTCTCGCAAGCTAGTCGTGCTTGTTCAGCATAATGTCTCTCAATTTCTTCCTCAATTATTCTTCGATTTCTATGGATCTCTCGCCCATGTAATATCCTTCTACCTTCTTCTGGATTATCTTCATCATTTTGGTTGTCTCTTCCCTCTTGATTTCTTTTGTTAAGTCTATTATCCAAATTTTCACCACGCGGATCATGGCGATCTTCTACTACCTCTTCTTCTCTATGACGTTGCTCTTCATTTAGATTTTGCATTTCCTCTTGGATATTTTCTCTAGCATTTCTTACTGGCAAATTTAGCCTTAATTCTTCCCTTACTGATCTTGAATTCGATCTAACAGTACTTCTTGATCTTCTATTTTGTAATCTCAAATTCTCCATTCTCAACTCGTGATTTTGTCTTGTTAAATTTGCACGCTCTTCCACCTCTAATCTTCCTTCCTCTTGTATTCTTTGTCTTGGATCATTTGCTGTTTAATTTTCATCTCCTCCATGAATTAATCCCTCAACCATTCCTTGGTTTCTTTCTTCTCTTCTTCCCTCTCTTAATTGTTGATCTTCTACATCTTCCATCGAATCCGATCTCCAAGTATGCACACTCAATCTATCATAATCCACATTTATATTTTGTATCGGTGTTTGTTGATTAGGTTGTGGGATTTGATCTTCTCCTTCAATCCTTGTTCTATTTCTTCTTGTTCTTATCCTTGAGGAATCTCCTAATTCATTTGTTTCTTCTCCTGCAAGTCTTTTACTCCTCCATATAGTTGTTGGTGGTTCTGATGTATTTCTAGCGCCAAAATGTAGTTGCAGGATTTCCCACACTATACCCTTGTATAATCAACTCATAATTGAAGATGAAAAATGACACTTTATTATTTTGGTTTCAGAACTGTTTACAGAAATGGAAGAATTCAAGATTACAACTATTCTCTTGAAGTTTCTCTCTCCTCAAGACTTTCTTAACTCTCAAAAATACATCATCCTTTTTTGGACACACTGAGTCTATATTTACAGGGTAGTTACATAGTGGATGACAGCTAAGTTTTCCTCTTATTTCGGGTTGATTCTGCGATTGTACCGCGATAGTTACAATGTTAAATCTCGCAAGTTTTGTAACCATCACAGAACAAACATGCTTTTCTCAAGTTTTCTTCAGTCGTCAGGTATTATGTCACTCTTTTGAAGGCTTTTGTGACACTCGTGAAGTGTTGTATAAAATCTTGCGGTGATGCTCGCTGAGAAGTGTTGTTAATCTCGCAGAAAATAGATGTAGCGATATTCTGGTCCTACAGAAAGTAAAAGTAAATCACACAACAAGATTTTGTTAACGAGGAAACCTCAAATATAGAAAAACCTCGATACCTAGTCTAATTTTGAATATTTTCATAATTAAGCCGCTCTACAAAGAACAAAGCCAACTTCGTATAGTTAAGACCTAGTAATCTACCCTTAGTTACTTAGTTACCTCAGTATCCCCGCGCTTACAACCGTCTGGTCAACGTACATGAATCCCAAGACAAAAATCACTCTCTTGAGTTGATTTACCGATGTAAAGTCTTAAGCACTCAACTCCTTTTGATCGTCTTTCAAACAGTAAAAGAACAAAGATGTTTGGTAACTGCTCTGTTATGTACCTGGATGTACAATGACAGGATAAACACTTGATTCAGAGAATCAAGTTTTTCTACTCTTGCGAACAACCTAAAATCTCTGGTTCCGAAGAACAAAGCCTAAATCGAATAAATGATTAATTGATTAAAATTGGATTAGAGTTCTCATTACAGACCTGCCTTATAAAGCCAGGCACTCCCACAAATATCTAACGGCTACTAACACTTCAGATGGTTACATCTCAACCACCCATTACTAATTACATTTACTACTAATTAAGATAATTAACTACTAATTGTATTTACTAAACACTAACTAAGACATGATATGGGGACATCATTTACTCCCCACAGTGGCACATGACATCCCCCTTCAAACATCCTTGTCCTCAAAGGATGAGAAAAGAATTTTCCAAGTCCTCTACTCCCCACAGTGGCACATCATGATGGTTCCTCCCATCAGAAGGAGAAGATCAGTATCCATAATTACAGTGATCATCCCTGTGAGGCTCTCCAACACTTGAATTCCACTATAAACTTGTGTGAGTACCATGAAAAAAGGTGTCAGCATCCATTTGAGTGAGAAATGACCTTGTTGCCGTCCCAATACGAATCTCAACCTGTATAGTCATTCGCAAAAGTAAGGCAGTGAGCTGAGCATCACCATTTGCGGCAAACTTCCACATCAAAGGGAATACCATATGTATTGCAATTGGAAAGTTGGCCATCGCAGTATGGAGATAAGTTCCAACTATCACAGATTATATAATAGTAATTCTTTACAGTTTCGGATATCAAACCCCACAGATCAGTGTAACAAGGGATAGCAAACAAATCATTTGAATCCAATTTGTATAAACTTGTTAATTTCTTGCAGCAAGGAGAAATATACCAGGCAGGTCAAAAAGTGTGCAGAGAATTACTAAGGAACTGCCTCACTTGAAATAACATTCTCTCGTCAGTCGCCAGTCTTCTTCGTACTTCATATGGAAGCCAGATAAAATGTAAATATAATCATGTCATGTACAAATGACTGCTCACAAGAATAAGTCTCTCTGACATCTCAATATTCAGCTCTCCACTATCACTATTATCCACAGCTTCAAAATACAACAACAAAAACAAAAACATAATCAAGGCTTCCCATAACAAATCCAGTTGGTACCCATGGTGACCATTCAAACTCCACAGGTGAATACATCCATATAATTCATGTAGATCATAGTATGAGTACCAAGGGCCAGTGCTTACAATAGGGTTCATAAATTACTGGAAACCTTCAACTGTAACCAGTTGTAAAAAGATATTGCCAGCTGAGGTACAATATGAGTTCACAAGCCCGGCAAGAGATATGAGGCCTCACAAAATGATAATGCTGACACAATCCTCTGACATTCCCTGCACCCCAGAAGGCCATAAGAAACAAAATTAATTCCCACGGAAAGGACACCACAAACACTAATGGAATGTCAATCACTGTAAGTAGCAGCTGTAATGCCATCATCTGTCCATAAAGCTCCAACTGGAAGTGGCTTCCTCTGGGTTGATACACTAGACTTCATAGGGGGAATCACCAGTAACATGTATGATAAGCAGAGCATAGAGACAAACAAGCAACCATGACAGAATTTAAATAGCCTACTTCAACTTCTATCCGAATAGGATTAGCTCGATAAACAGATTCATAACCGTAGGCAGCCGTCCATTTTGATGCAAGAAACACAGTTACCAGAACTAATTGTAATAATACAACATTTGGAAGAAGCAACTAAAAAAAAACATCCATGACTAGCGAACAACTTGCCTCTATTGTATATCCAGCGAGCAAACTTGATGAGAAATAAAAGACATGCAGTAATTGTTACTTGGTAACTCGCTGTATCCAAGTCGTCAATCTGTGATAAATTCCAATTAATCTGAAGCAGTTTCTTGAAAGTGTAAGCATTGACATAGAGGTATAATCGTGAATTCCAACAAGTTAAGCTACAGAGCTTACAACTTTAATGTCAGTGCCCAAGTAACAACTTTGTTCTGTCATGCAAACGGTTGTAAGGTGCTGAGAAGCGTGAGTTTCCTGTAATGTAGTGGGTCGCCAAACCCAGCTGGTGGCAAGGTACATATATGAATCAAACTCGACATGAACCCTAGTAATAGCTCGCAGTATCGCACAGTCCAGAAACCCATTGAACACAAAGTAGATTTCCTCTTAAATGAATCCACAAACATCCCCACATATCGAATTTGAAATAGCATGCACATGACCGGAGTTCTCATGCTCCGTATAAAAGACATGGTACAAGTAGAATCTACCTTTACGTGAAATGTCAAACCCCATAAGTAACTAAAACCAGGACGTAAATAGCCATAGGAAATAAAAGAGTACACCCCATGAGAAACAATTGCAAAGCTAAAATCCAGTTTCAGAAAACAAAAGTACCACACACTGAATTCAAATTCCTTTTCCCGGTCGAATAATGCACGATTATGATCAAAAGAAAGATAAAAACAGTCTTTACCAAGAAACTTGATGTTGAATATTATCTTAGAGCTTGCAATATTACGACAATGCTCTTGGGAGAAACTATGAGAGAGAAAGGTTGAAGCGAACTGAATTTTGTGAAGAAATAGAAAAAGAAAATTTACTGCTCTCCACAGCTCAAGCATTTGAAACATCGAATATCGCAAGAAGGACACACTTGCGAAGTTTGGTTAACAACATATTGCGAGCGTCGCAGAATAATTTGAAGAATGACGTAATAGGTGATGGTAGCAGAAAATGAGAAAAGTGTGATGATTCTGCGATGATTAGAATGTTTGCGAAGATTTGACAATAAAACTCTTGCGAGAATATCGCAAGTAAGATCCGAAGTTAAAGGACAGATTAGATGTCATCCACTATGTAAATTCCTATATAAATAGTTGAACAAGCGTAAGGAAATGAGGGATCTTTTTCGAGCGTTTAGCAAGTCATTAGGAGAGAGAAAGTCCAGAGCGGTTGTTAATTCTTTAGCTTCATTTCCTTTTTATCTTGTAAAAGTGGTGAGATTAACCAATAAAATTTATGATTATTGATCTAAAAATGATTTGATTGTATGAATTTTTGTGAGGGGTGTAGTGTGGGATTTCCTGCTACTACATATTGGCGCTAGAAACATGGACTGTCCTTGTTGATAGTGTGAAGATTAATATTGTGATTTGAAAGAATTTGGAATAGTTGGTGAAAAGTTTCAGACAATTTTCAATAATTCATTGAGATTGAAGAGATGGCTAGAAGAATAAATGCTTCAAGACAACCAACTACTGTGAGAAGGAGTAAGAGGCTTGCTAGAGAAAGAAAAAACGAAACTGGAGAATCATCAAGAAGGAATACAAGAAATGATGGAGAAAATCAAATTCAACAACCAATTCAGCATACGCCAGCGCAAAATAGAACTTTGGATTATGATAGAGTGAGCATACATACTTGGTGATCAGATTCAACGGAAGAAATAAAGAGGAGCGACATTTAATAAATGAAAGACAGGAAGAGAGAGATGAAGAAGCAATTGGAGGAATAATTCATGGAGATGAAAGAATTGAAGCATTAGAGGCATTTAGGCAAAGAATACATGAAGAAAGGGGAATAAAAGCAGAAGAACGTGCTAATTTGACAAGGCAGAACCATGAGTTGAGAATGGAGAATATGAGATTACAAAATAGAAGGTCAAGAAGCACTACAAGATCAAGTTCAAGATCAATCAGAAGAGAAGAAAAACAAAACTCACTTGTAGAAAATGTTGATGGAATTCGGCTGGAGGTGCAAAATCCAGATGAAGAACGTCGCGAAAATAGAGAAATGATTGAAGATCGATACATTCCACATGACAAAATTCCTCAAAACAGGCATCGTCAAGAACGAAATAACCAAGGTGATGAAGAAAACCAAGAAGAAGGAAGAAGAATATTACATGGGAGAGAAAATCGCAGAAATGAGCAAGTAATTGAAGAAGAAATTGAGAGACATTATGCTGAACAAGCACGTTTAGCCTGCGAGAGAGAGATTGAGAGAAGAAATGGAGAAAAGAGAACTCCAAGAAGCAATACGTCATAACAACCATGACAATCGAGAAAGAAGACGCGAGCAAAACCGCAACAATGGTAATATCAATGAAGAATATGATAGAATACAAAGGAGAATCGAAAGACAACAAAGAGAGTTGATAAGGAGTGAGAAAAATCGCAGAAGAGAAAATGAAGGATATAATGGTGTGCAAATTCAAGAAAGAGGTGAAGGAGAAAATCTCGGAAGAAGACGAGATGAAGATGATGAAGAAAATCAAAATTTCGCAACACAAAACAAGCAAGAACACATGAGAAGAGAAGCAGAATTAAAGAGACCAATGGAATCAGCGTCCGTGGTAAATGAACAAATCTTAAGAGAATTGGCAGAAATGAGAGGAATGCTTAATAATAGGAGAGAAGGAGGAAGGAGAAAATTGGATGAAGCTATAGAATAAGATGTGAAAACTCCGTTCTCACAAGAAGTACAATTAGGAGGAATACCGCCAAAATGCAGTTTGCATGCGTTAACTAGCATCTTTGACGGAACAACTTGTGTAATTCAACACATTAAGGCTTATGTGAGATGTATGTTACAGTGGGAGAATCATGATGCTGTGTTGTGCAAGTATTTTGCATCAAGTCTAACAGGAGAGGCGCTAAAGTGGTTCGAAGGTCTACCTAGGAATACTATAACATCTTTCAACCATTTGCAAACTACGTTCTTAGGGGCGTATATAACTAACAACTTCTCGCGACCAGGAATAGAAGATGTGTTTGGATTAAAGCAGAGAATTTGAGAAATTTTGAAGCATCTAACCATAAAGTGGAAGACAATGTGCAGTGAGATGGCTGGGCGTGTGGACGAGAGATATCTCATTTTATTATTTATCAATGCAATGTTGGCAACCAATTTACTATACATTCAAATTTTTAGAATCAAGAATAGAATCACAATGACTGAACTGCGAGAACTACAGGAGGAGTACATTGCTCTTGAAGAAAAACAGAATGAAATGGAATCGTATCCCGTTGCGAACACAATTTCAAATACAACGAATGTAAGCTTATTACCTAAATTGATAAACACAGTGGCGAGCACTTCGCAGGTACAACAAGAAGAAAAGAATGATAATCAACAGATGCTGGTGGCTATGGGAAGCAAAGATCAAGAGGAATTCGAAAAAGAAAGAAATTTTTATAGTCGAGGTGGAAATAACAAAATTCAAAGACTTGATCAGCCGCAGGAAAATTATGGAGGACAAAGGCAAAATTATCAGAGAGGATCACGAAGTCAAAAAATGATATGGGAAGAGATCAAGATGCCACCTTTGAACACTAGTGTGGAAAAAATTTGGGAAGCAATAATTTTAATGGAGAATATACCAACACCCTGGAACATGGGAAAATAATCACTTCCAAATAACATAAGTCAAGAATTTTCACTACAAAAACAGGTCCTATTAGTGAGGGTTTTTTTGTAAGGGTGTCACAAATAGTCACTATTTGTGACGGTTTTTGACCAACCGTCGGAAATAGTAGATTTAGTCAAAGGAACAATTTTCTATTGTCAGTTTTGTGTTTCCGACAGTGTAAAAAATGCCTCTACATTCTATATATCGCTGATGAGAGAGCAAAAAAAAGAATAAACCTAAATCTATCTTCTTCCTCGCTCTCCCTTACCCTCTCTTCTTATCTTGCCATGAAATTACACCGAGATCTGAGGAAATATTAAGGTAACACAACTTAATTCGTGTTGCCGTTCTTCTTGAAAAAATCTACAAGTAACAATATGTTGATTCCTGTGGATTATTAATTCGTTAGGTATTAGGTTTTTTGATTCATCTCCAGATTTTCTTCTTGTAAATCTGTTGATTTTTTGTGAAATTAAAAGTATTGATTCGATGTCTGTGTAAACTAGTAGTTTGTTTTGCATTCCTGTTTTGTAATTTTTATGATTTGTTTTGTAATTTTTGTTTTGAAAATCTAGGGTTTTATTTAGATTGGGGGTTTGGTGAATTTGTGTTTGTATGATATATTTTCATCTGTGTTAGGTTTATTTTCCTAATTTTGATTGATTTTTTACTACCGAGAAAGACTAAATTGTTGAGCTAAAGCTTGATTTATGCTTTTTGAATGTAGAATTTGCTTAGTTTTGTGGGTTTTCACTTGATTTATTGTTGAACTCTCTCGATCTAAAAGAAATTAAAGATAAGTATGTTTCTCTGTACTTTGTTCTTTTATTTTGTTCCTTCTTTAATTTTCTGTATCACTCGTTTTTGAGCTCTGGGTTTCTTTCTTTTCTTTTTTTACTTTCTCTAAAAGAACATATTTAAGTTCAGCTCTGTGTTTTCTTAAAACCCCAAACCTTTGTTGAATCTCCTGATCTGAAATTAGGAGAAAGAAAGAAAAGGCGAAATTGGTACAGTTTCACTATCTAGAACTCCTTGTTTTTGTTATATTTTCTCTATAGCTTATTGTTATTGGTGGATTCTTTTGATTTCCTTTTATATTTGTAACTGGATTTTTCCTTCTTCTTTGTAGGATTTGAAAGAAAAGGCGAAATTGGATACTAGGGAATGGTTAAACACTGTGGTATGAGACATAGCCCTATATTTTTTTAAATGACGTACTGTGCTTGTCTTGAATAGTTCATTGGTTTTAATTGATGTCAAACTTCGAAGGATGTTGACATTATTCGAGGCACAACGAAACAATTCATTATATTTGCTTGTGGTATCAAACTTTGTTTTTTTTATATTTGACCATCTATTATGGAATATGTGTTTATTTTATTTATGTTGACATCATGCTGGAGGCTTGTGTGGTGTGCTTCTTTCCAATTGTATATGTTTATGACAGGTTGGAGAGCTGGAGTCCGATCGATAGTTTCGAGGCTGATATTGAGGGTCTCTCAGTTCCAAGACTGGTAAATGGGAGGAAATCCACATCACCCTGTTAATCTCGTAGCCATATCTGTAAATATGGTTCGTTTTAGATATCATAGACCTGATTTTAAAGTATCATTTTGTAGACACATTTGGAGACATCAATTGTTCGGCATACAGCTCACATAATGAAGTTAGACTTGATACTGAGACTTCTTGACAATGATGAATTGAGTCCAGAGGATGTTAATGATGCGAGAGATTTCATATAAGACTACATGGAGCGCAATCAGGTAAGTGGTGCCGAGCATATATATCTAGCTCTCTTTTACGAACCCAAGCTGTTTAAAATTAATTTCTGGTCTGTTTTCTCTTTTTTAGGATTGCTGATTAACCCATGCATGGTATTTTGATGACATGATGATTTTGAAGAATTCAGCGAAGTTGATGACCTTTACAGCTCTTTAGACTTAGACAAGGTGGAATTGCTTGAAGACCTGGTTACAATAGCTCCTGGTCTTGTTAAGGTACACTCTCATGCTTGGTAATAATTATTTAATTAATAATTTTGTAGGAATCCTTGCTGTTTAAAGATTCTAAGGATATACAAGTTGTAGATATGATGTGGCTTCTTACTTTACATATATAGTTGATAACTTGGTTAGCATATTATTCAGTTTGCTTTTGTTTATTAAAGATTAGTAGTGTGGTCGATATGTTTGTAAATGCATCGCATCTTATATGATCATATGCTTCAGAATTTCTCTTAGATCACTGCATTAAACACTAGGCTCGTATATCTTTTCCATTTAGAGATACTACCAGCCTATCCTGGCATGTTCTCATCTGTTTCATTTTTTATCTGGCTGAGTGTTTTCGTGCCTTCGTGCATTAGCTTTTTGCGAGATCTGTGTCAAGAATGCACGTTTTTAACAGTTTCTAGACTCTTGTTGGGTTAGACCTTAGAGATGCTTCTTACCCCTGTTGTTAGGGTTAGACCTTAGAGATGCTTTGGCAAATAACATGTTTTTTCACTTGATAATCTGGACATGTGTACCTTGCATATAGTGTTTGTTGTGTCATCCTCTACCAGGCATTATGGTGTCGGTACCGCAAGTGCAGTATTAAGTTTGAAGCCTTCTGTAACTTCTTCACCAACTCAAGTATCGGTATGTCTTCTTTCCAATGCAGTATGGAGTCAGAATAGTATGGGCATAGACTCATTTGTCAGTGTCTTCAGGGGTTGTAGGTGGTAGGCGAAGCCTTCAAGCAATATATATAAATGTGTTCACTTTATCACATATATGCTTGTCGTTTATTATGTTAGAATACCTTGGTCGCATTATTTAGCATTTCGTCGGACAAGATTAACTTTTGGGAAAGCTGGTGTTTGCAACATAACTTGTCTGAGTGTTAGAAGAAGAGTAAGAAGAAACCATAAATGTGGACTATTACTTTATGACAGTTTCTGGGGGTAGAAACCTTTTGTCCATATCTTGATTGTGACTCCTTTGTCCTGCAAATTTTAGATGAAGTAAGAATAAATGATTGGTAAATACATATTACTGTATTTTCATTACATACAAGAATGAGCATGGAGAAAATTGTTTCGTTAGCGTATAAATTTTCAGTTAGAAGAGATCCCTGAAGGTCTTCAAACGTGCATTAGTTACAGGACTGATGCAGAGATCAGGAAAGATGGATAGAGTTTTACTTCATAAAGATGAAACATGCATTAGTTCTCATTTATTTTCATGCATTTTTGTATGCTGAGATGGTAGCTATGTCCTCTCTTAATTTCTTTAAACGTTTCGCTGAATGTTTCTGTACTATTGAGGTAACTGAGTTGCTTCATTAAGTTATTTCCTCCTTAAAACCTTGAACCTGGCATAAAATTTTCTACGATGATAATGCTTGGAATGGTTTGTATGTTACAGGACTGATGCGGAGATCAAGAACAATCCATGAATGGAAGATGTTGGTGTATGGATGGGTGACTGATATAGGTGCTCGTTTTTTTTTTAATATAAGGGAATGGGATGATTCTTTTTTTGTTTTCATGCCATATGGGTGGGTGATTTTTTGAATATAAGGGAATGAGATGATGTTTTTTTTTTCATGCCATCTGTTGTGTTGGCAGTTTGTCCCAAACATTACACAGGCTAGTAAAATATGCTTTTTATTTGCATATATATGCAAGTTTCAAAGCTTTGTAAAACATTGTTATATATGAATGCAAGTTTCTAAGATTTATGTTTTAAGAACTCTGGTGACTGGTTAACGTTAACGGACGATGGCCGGAAAGTATTAGTGAGGCTTTGTAAACCATCAAATACGAAATCGGACATGGGAGCTGTCGCCAGAAAAAATTTAGCCGGCGGTGATCGTATAATTGGTGAGGGCCAAATAACAAATCACAAATACAGAATCTATTAGTGAGGGTTGACCGTCACAAAAAGAGAAAAACCGTCACAAATATCATTTGTGACTGCACTAGTCACGACGGTTAGCCGCACGTCACAAATGTTTATTTGTGACGGTTTATTAATTATTTGTGACGGTTTTTTCCTATTTGTGACGGTTTATGGACCCTCATATCATCCGTTTAATGAACATTTTATAAATAATTGCAGAAACATAAAGAGAATCATTCTCAGAATGATAGACAAGGGAAAGATAAATCATTTTCTAATAGGGCACCCTCAATCTCAACCCTTACCACCACCGCCAGAAATTCGCAGGGTAAACACATCAAAAAGAGGAGAAACATTTGTAATAGAAGTTGGAGCAAAAGTGAAAAATTTGTTTTTTAATTCTATTATACATTCATACAAGAAAATTGAAGATTTCCACGACAATGTTTTAAGCAGAGTTTTCGCAAGAGATATTGATGGGAGATAAATAATGAATATTGCGAAAGCTTCGTCATTAGAAGAGTGGCAAAATCAGACAATTTCTTTCACTGCACAAGAAGTACCCGAGCCTGGAGAAATGCATGACAATCCATTGGTGGTGATACTAGAGATAAACCCAAAACAAAGAGAAGATGAAGATGATGAGGCCAAAGATTCATGGGCAATTAATAGAGTTTTAATTGATACTGGGAGTTCTGTAGATATCCTGTTCTATCATACTTACAAAACAATGGGAGGCAGAGATGAAGATCTAGTACCTTCGACCTATAAAATTTATGGTTTTAATGGCACTGCCAACCTAAAGGGGAAGTCACTATGCGGATTCCATTAAAGGGGATATCTTCTAAGATCCTATTATGTGTTGTTGACGTAGAATCGCCCTATAATGCTTTAATCGGCCGACCTTAGTTACATGGGATTTTAGGTATGGCATCGACTTTCCACTAGTGCATTAAGTTTCCACATCCTAGTGGCATCGAAGTAATAAAAGGAGATTGGGTAGAGGGTAAGAAGTGCTATGAAATTGATGTAGAATCTTGCGAAGAAAGAGCTGCGAAGAAGGGGAATTGGAAGCATAACATCAAAGAAAGACAAAGAAGTGAGAGATTGATGGTTGATTAAGTAGAACAGAGAGAAAAAGGAATGCTGCGAAGTCAAAGCTTGCTGAAAAGAACCAATGATGAAAATGTCGTAGAAGTAAAGACTGTAGCGAAAAGAAACAAAAGAACAGAGGCAGGAAATAACAAAGGTAAAAAATTTAAACGGTGAAGTGAAAGAAATATTGAGGAAAATAAAAAAGATGTATAATTGGTTTGTTGCGAAAATTTCAAAATATATATTTTCCTTAATGATTAAAATGAAATGAATGAATACAAAAATTTTATGAAAAAGAAGATGCGAAATTGCAAATATCAAAAGCAGAATGAAAATGTGCGAAAATTTCGCAAGAAATGATCATTTAAGATCCAGAATGGGACGAACCTTTATGGCGTACACCCTAGTTCGCAAATAAATTTCGCAAGAGGAAAATGTAAGACCTAAAGTACGTCATAAAAGGTGGTATTTATTACATGACACAGTGATAAGGTTACACCGCTGCTGGAACCTGAGTCATGGAGATCTAGGTCAATGAAAGCCCATCCAGGAGAGACACCTTGGATTCTCGACTTGAGCATATGACTTGAGTTGGGCGACTAAGGTAATAAGAGCTCTCCTAAGGGGTGCAGAGTATGACCAAGGCGCCGAGGTAAACGGTTGATCCATGAGTGCTCGGGGCGTATGAAACTACTTGGCAAGTCTTGGCTATGATGCACTCGGCCCGAAGAAAACCCCACTTAGGGTGTAGTCTCGTAACCATAAGCCATATAAGCAAAAGGGATAAGAGGCTGCGAACAAAACTGGTTGTTGTTAAGACTAGATGGGAGGAGCTAGTCTTGTATGGAAGAAGTACGTCTCCTTGAAAGGGAAACCATGGGGAAGATAAGGGCGGCACCCTCCATTAGGGAACTGAAAAGTGTCTTAAGACGCAAATGTCATTAGGCTATATTTTCGCAAGAATATTTAGACTTGTCATATTTGTGCAACATTCCTGAAGAGGCAATAATACAAAAGAGAAGATAAGACGAGATCAATGGGTCATTGCATGCAAGTGTAAAGACGTCCTGCGATTTCGTCGCAAGAAGGCAATATCATTAGGCTTTCGTTTCGCAAGAAAATTTAGGCATGTCATATTGTCGCAGCAAAAATACAAAAAGAACATAAAGTTAAGGCAAGATCAATGGGTTTCTACATGAAAGTGTAGAAATGTCCTGCGATTTTGTTGCAAATAAAAAAAAGAGGCAAAATAAGACCTTTACTTAGGAAGGAAAAATAAGACCACATCAAAATACAAGAAAGAATAAAATTTTACAATTTATGATTGCGAGATTATGCAGAGATAATTGCGATTTTTTAACAATTTATAATTGCGAGATTATGCAGAGATAATTGCGATTTTATCGCAAATTATTAAACAGAGGCAGCTTGCTCAATACCTCATCTGAATACAAATAACATAGGCAAGTATGGGAATGCATAAAATGAGTTAAATATTATTTGTCTTCCTTCACATGATAGATTTATGCATAAAGTAAAAAATTAATTGTACTTTGGTCGATCATGTTGCAAGAAAGAAATTTTTTTCTAACACATGCAGGAAAGAACAAAAGAAATAGAACTTGTATTGGAGACTGGAGAAATTCGCAGTGATAGATTACAAGTATACAAGAATGAAAGATCAAGAGCCAATATACAAGTTTTACGAAAAATTGAACAAGGAAGCAAAAACTATCTTTTGCTTGATTCTTCATTATCATCATCAAGTTCTTCACCAGAATTTTCTTCTCCATCAGATTCTTCATCAGACTTCTCCTCTTCATTTTCTTCAGACTCTGTCTCTTCATCAACTTCACTATCAGAGATGACCAAATTAGGAACATTTTCTGGAACTTTGTCTAGGATATAAGTGACGAGGTGTCGAACTCGCAAAAATAATATTTCTCTACTTCTCTTTAAACTAACTAGTAGTATACGGATAAGCAGGTTCGTTCCTAAGGAAGAGTTGAGTCTAAGTTGTCGATTCAATTTCTGAATAAGAAATGCAAATATGAGAATGAGAATGATCAAGGACTTCTTCTAAGTCACAAAACATGAATCTTAATGATATAGCTAGTTTCTGCAAAGTACCCATTACAAATAACCCTAGAATAATTAGTACGCTCAACTATTCCGTTATATCTCCTAAGTTCACCGGACACGGAAGCGCTCGACTACCGGATTCTACTTGCCAAGTTTCCTAGAGGTACGCTTACTAGGTGTGACTCAAACAAGTGCATTTAGTTCCGTGAGATAGGTTATTCCTAGTGACAAATACAAAAGCTCGATTCATCTACTAGTTTCATTCAATACATATGATTACTTAACAAAATCCCATCATCAATAACCACATATTACTACTTGTATTAAGACTCTCTAGACAATTACGGGTCGAAGAATTCTCGAATTAGCAATCGAATCATCCATAAATCAATTTAATTTGCAAATTAAACTATTCAACAATAATTCATAAACACTTTTGGAACGGTAGAGAATAAACAATAACGAAATAAATTGCAAGAATTAGGCAGTTTAAATATCAATTCGAATTCAAGTTCGGACGTCGAATTTGTCCCTAATCAAGATGAAATTAGCTACTGAAGTTCATGGAAAAACAAAACACATAGAAAACTTGACTACGAAACCAATTGAGCAAACCAAAACAGCTACGACGAGATGGAGTGAGTTTTGGTGTTGTGGCTGTGGGAACTGTGGCCTGGTAACAGTGGGATGGTGATGAATGTCGTGACTGCAACTGTGATTGAAAGACCTGACGGTCATGTAGTGGTCAGTGAGCACTTCTTGCTGCTGGTATATTAGAGCTAAATGTATGGAATGGTGGTACGAAAGTAAGGCGATGGCGGCAGCGAGCAAGTAATGGGTTCAGGACCTTCAAGTTATCTATGATGTGCTGATGGATATGCAAGTATGCAGGTGGACTGATGAAGTGCATGTGGTAAAGATGGTGATGCTATGCTTTGGGGTGTATGGTGGAGATGAATGCAAGTGGAGATGGTTATGCAGGTGGATATGGGGAAGTGATGGATATGCAAGTGATGTGAATGGAATGGATATGATTATGCAGCTGGAGATGGTTATGCAGGTGGTATGCAGATGGTGATGGAATAGGGTTTGGAGAGGAGCAAAAGCTCCTCTCTTTTGGCTGTGAACGGCAGTGGAAAGGGGGGTATGAGATCCTCTCCTTGCTGTAGCTTAGGTCCTCTATTTATAGCTCTATCCTGCCTTGCGTGCTACTCAAACTCAAAACCCTTTCTCCCTGCAAATTCGAAACAGATAGAGACCCAAGTTTCCCAATAAAACACGATCCAAACTGCTCCATTGATGTACATTAATCAACGACAGAGATATCAGTTTGTTGGCTGTTTTCTCGGCTTAAACTCTTCCTTACTTCCCTGACTTATCGGCTCAGACTCTATCCCATGCGATTGTGAATTGGATTGAGACCCAAGTTCCTTTTTCTTCTCGACTTCTAAAAACAGGTCTCAATCTGCACCCTTCATCAATTAAACACTGGAAGCAACTTCCCGTGGCCGCAACACTCTATTTCTAGGCAAAGAAAACTGTCCCAGTACTTCTTGGACAAAATTGCTATTCAAATCCTCAAATTCTTCGAGAAAACACACTGATCCAGCTGCATTTCAGGCCAAGTAAACTCGTGCATTTCAGGACTCAACCCTTGGCAAATAACCATCAATCCCATGGCTTAACCAGTGGCAGAGATTTAATACAGCAACTGCTGCAGAACTGGCCACTCATTCAGTTTTTTTGGCAAACACGTTGTACGCCACTGCCAGTCTGGTAATGGACAGAACTCCATTGTAATCATTCTCTTCCTCATTGGCTCTCTGCAATGCATCAATTTAGCACAAACCCATAGTTGCTACTCATTCAGAATTATAAACACGCATCAATTGTAACCATTAATAGTCACACATCAATTAGCAGCAGCCGCTCCTTCTTGGCTGTATTGTTGACCAAATATTCTATAAATTTCCTCATGAATCACTGGAAAATCAATTCCAACAAGAACCCATCAGCTCATTCATTTCAACCTTGTTTCTCGGCATCAAAATCAATCAAAACCCTTCCGAAAACAACTTAAACCATGGTAGAAACTTCAGTACTTCTTCTCTGTATTTCTCGGGTTTGAACTCAGCTCGAACCTATCTTACAACTTTAATATTGCATTGCAGAATTGTTTTAACCTGAAGGAACAACCATCGACCCACCGGACCTGAACTTGCCAGCACTGAGAACTTGGCAGCAACGTCTAGGAACCAAGGGTTGGAGAGCCTAAACTGTTGCAGTGTTGCTTTAGCTGTGACCTAGTCTTAGGATTATAAGCTGAAAGAGGTGACCCATTAACGATCTGTAGTCTGTCCTTAGTTAATCAGTCAGCTGGTTGCCCCTTATCCTCTGTTGAGCTCCTGATAGTACTTGCCTTTAAAATGACATTCCTTTCCCTTTTGCAGCTGTTCTTATTCTTTTACTCAAGTGACTCCAAAATGTCTATAAAATAAAAACAAAGCGTAATATACAAAAATACAAGAGAAATAACAAAGAAAATCAAAAGAAATAGACATTCAAAAGATGTATTTTAGGCTCCTACCAACAAGGATACTTGGAGTGAGGAATCTTGTTGTCATCACAAATCCCTTTGATGGTGTCATTGCGGAAAGAAATTGCATCATTCCAAAAATTTGTAATAGTGATCTTCATTTGAGCCTTCAACCTTGAACACTTATCATTACGAGAAGATAAATCTTTTGCGAGCTTCGCTTTTTCATTCTCAAGCTCTTCAAATCTTTTGCAATATCTCTCTTCAGCTTCTGCCAAAATATAACAATCAGTCAACAATCTGATAGTAGTTTATGAAAAAGTAAATAACTAAAGGAAGAAGAACGATTAACAACCTTCTCTGTTAGAAATCATATCTCTAATCAAGGACGTTTTCTGAGCCACCTAAGTTATTTATGGCATTATCTAGAACTTTCGCAGCCCAAGAAAATTCATCATCATCATTTATGAGAAGACGAGAGCGAATTTGGTTTTCTCTTTCGCAAAGTATAACATTTTTACGTTTGAGATCATCTCTTTCGATTTGGACTTCAAGAAGAGTTTCTTGGAATTTCGCTAAAGTATGAGCACCTTGGAGAGAAATACGATCTTTTTCATCTATAAGATAACTATATTTGGCTCTTAAATTGTTGATTTCTTCTTTGGAATTATGGAAGAAATATTTAAATTTATTAGCCAAGATCAAGACAGATCTATGTTCAATTTCTAATAGGCGAAGTTTGGATCTAAGTTCATTTATGGGAATGGGTTCAATCTTATCATTTGAAAAACTATTTAGAGAAGTATTTAGATGCTCAAGAAGGGTATTATCATCCATGAGGTTGGGAAATGTATGAAGAAGAATAGCTTCATCAGTAAGGCCATAGACGTCTGCGAAATGGTGAACTCTATAAGGAGAAATTTGAGAGAAAATAAATAAAGGGAAAAGAAGAAGAATCCCATACCATTGAGTTGCTTATTGGCATCTTGAAGATTAGATATTTTATTCACCTGAAGAGAATTATCTTATTCCAATTGTTTGATCTTCTCGCGAAGATCAGTAGCTTCAGTCTTTAATTTTTCATTTTCTTACTCTTTTCGCGAAGACCAATAACTTCAATCTCCAACTCTTCATTTTTCTTTCGAAGTTCAAGATTCTTCTTTGCGAAAGACGTACGCCTTTTCTCTAAATATACAGTAACATCATAAGAAGCCTTCCCAGCCTGCGAAATATTCCAGCGAATTTTCAGAACAAATTATGAATTCAAGATAAAAATAAAAAAATAAAAAGAAAAGTATAAGTATGAAAATTTACCAAGCTATTGAGTGAATGCAAGAAATTTGGAGATATAGATCTTGAGACCCCGCGAAGAGATTCATTATTCTCCAAGAGGGGAGCATCGCAAATAGCAGCTATGGATTGCCAGGCATTAGTGAGAGGAGTATCACCAATTCCATGCATAGTACTAGAGAAGATGCCGGATAGTTGCACCATAGAAGACTCAGGTTGAGAAGTTTCCTTTGCAGAAGAAGCATCATCATCATCATCGTTATGATCGCTGGAACTTTCGCTAGATTGGACTTTTCGTTTCTTTGAAAGAGGGGCAGTGGATTTGTCTTTGCGATAAATACTCTTGCCTTTACTCCTACTCTTCGCAACTTTGACATGTTGCTCTTCTACTTCAGCAATAACCTACACACACAGATAAATATAAGAAATAAAGGCAACAATATATTGTGAAGAATCATAAAAGAATATTTCTTACTTCATCTGTGAATGATCGAAGAGCTGATAAGGTACTGATTTTCCCAGTCTTGCTATAGCTCAGTTTCAACCTTTAAAACTGATAATTTCGCAGATACATGATCAGGAAAATCATATATAAGAATAAAATGAATAACAACTCAAATAAAGTTTGGGAATGCACCTCTGATTCCCTTTCCGGCCAGCTGAATATCCAGGGTAAGTACGCTGTGATATTCGCAGGTAAAGCATGAGATCCAGAGATTATGGACCCTTTAGGATTAAAGGGAAGATACACCACTTATCATCGTTGGAGTAACGCGGAGATATATTTTGTCCAGGATGCAATCAATATCTTGTATAAGTATCTTGTCATAATCAACGTCATCCTTCATCTGTAAACAAACGCCCCAACAAGTGTTATCTTTCTTCATTGGAATTATCTCATAATTCACAAAGAAATTTTCCACGGTATAATTTGCAGGAACAATCACAATATCATCGAATTTAGGGATTTTAGGTTTATCAGGATAAAGAGATCCCTTGCCAGCACCACGATTGGAAAACTCAAGCATTAAACGAATGCAATCCCCACTTAATTGATATACAACTCACGAGAATTTCGCATGAGAAAGTATTTAATAAAATAAGGGAAATTCTGGATCATAAAGGGGAATGGGAAGGCCAGCGAGAAACTGACCTAGCGAGACTATGACCTCCTCATTACTGAAAGGATGATCAGAAAATAGATTAATGGAAAGTTCAGACTTAGGGTTTTGACCAGGAATAAGAGATATCAAAACCTATGGTTTGAATTTTCTTCCGAACTTCTTCAAAAGCAATCTCGTTCTTACGACCGGCTGGAGGCATTTTTAGTACGGGAACAAAGAAAGGAAATAAAAATCAAGAGAAGAAGAATCACAAAAAATTTACAGTAGCAGAAGCGGAATTTGCCGAATAAAAGTAAAATTGCAGAGAAACAGAGAAGAAAGTAAAAAGAAGAAAAAAGAAGAATAGGGAGAATATATATATAGAGTAGAAGTTCTCGAAAAGATAAGTGCATTTAATGCGAGGAGTAGTTGTGAGCGGTTAAAAGGCAGCGGTTGAAAAAGACGTGTCAAAAGATGGATGGAAGAAGAAGTACATGTAACAAATTTTACGCAAAGTACAAGGCCGTGTTAGTACAGAGAATATTAAAAGGTGAACAGTTGCGGCATTGTGAAGAGTAGTTTCTCATGACATTCTCCCCTTTGCAGAGAAGACATGAGAAAGGCAAGATGTAGTGTAGTTGCAGGAAATCCCATAACACACCCCATATGATTTTATGATAATAATTTCTAGATCTAAACTCATTTCATAATCATAATAAAGATTAAAATACTAAAATTATAAAGTGGACACAAAGATTTTTTACATGGTTCGATCATTGTGATCTACATCCATGGTTCTTCACTATGATTGTTTGAATTTACATTTGATTTACATTAATAATCTCCATTAATGGATATAATAGAGCTCTAAACCTAGTTTTAGGGGAAGAAGATGATAAAGAAAAATAATATCCACTCTCTAAAAATATATATTTCTCTCTCCTACAGAATTGTGTCTTTATTTACAAAATATGTATTATTCCTCTTCTCTCTCCTGCTATTCTCTTTATATAGGTGTTTACATAGTGGATGACAGCTATGTTGTCCCTTATTTTCTGATCTGTCTTGCGGCAATATCGCAAGAGCTTTAATATTAATCTTCGCAAACACTCTAAACTTCGCAGGATCTTCACACCTTTCTCATGTTTACGCTGTCGTTGTCTGCTACGTCATTTTTCTAATTCATCCGCGACATTCACAATGTGTCGTTAATGAAGACTTTGCAAATGTGTCCTTGTCATGATATTATGATCCTACATCTTGCCTCTTTTTCCTTGAATATTGCTTGAAGAGCGATATTGAAGGAAAAATCCAGTTTGTTATAGTTGTTGGAGGAACGAGCGAAAGAATTCTGGACTTTAAAAGTACGTACTTGCATCTATTCTTTTGCGAAGTTCCGAAGTTTTGCAAAGTAAATAAGAAGTATCATCTCTTGAAATATGTGAATTATGAAGTATTCTTGAAGAGGTATAAGAACTACTCAATCCTCGAAATATAAGAAGTATCCGTCTTTGAATGAGAGTAATAAGTATTGCCTCTATTCATGCAAAATTATTACTCTATTTTTGGTGAGGATTCTTGTCCACTTTGGAAATGATTCTTTCCGAGAAGATAAAGAACATAAAATGTTTTCTTGGTAATCCCTAGTTGCCTATGTTCTTTATTTATGATGGTAGAATCCTTGAGAAAATGTTGAATGAGCTAGTTATTTCTTCATCCTTATCTTGCCTCTGCCTTATAATAGTATAATCTCTTCAAGGTGCTTTTAATTGTGCGAAATAATTGAGCGAAATAAGCACATTCTGCAAAATAATCACATTCTGCGAAATTTTGACACATTCTGCGAAATTCTGGTTTATTCTGCGAAATTATGAATACTTCTGCGAAATTCTGAATAATACTTCTGAGAGATTCTGAATAGTACTCCTGAGAGATTCTGAATAATTCTGCATAATTCTGCGATATTATTCTGTAAATTTTTGTAAAATACTTGTACGAATATAATGATTATGTTATGAAACATGTTATGCGATGTTTATGTCACGAAATGCTTATGCAATGCTTTTATGATGTGAGTATGATGAGAATGCTTATCTATTGCAATGTATAGCTAATGTTTGTCTTAATTAGCTCATTTTGCTCGCCAAAATTGATGTAGCTTTAAATTGCCTCCATTCTCTATTTCTCTGAATTTTTCTCTAGTATATGCATTTCTCTTTGTGTATTTATTTTTCTCGCAAGTTCATTTGATTGTGCCTCATTTTTCTTGCTTTTATTCTTTGTCCATCTTTTTCTCATTGTATCTCATTGTTTTACTGTCACCACTGTTTATTCTTGCACTATTAGTATCGTATAATATAATATAATCAAAATATCATAGATGCATCATTTTCACTACCTCAATTTCATTTCTTTATTCATATTCGCAAGCTTGTTTGCTTACATATAATCATCTTCGCAAGTTTATTTGCGTACTCTCTTATGTGGTCTTATTTTGCATTCCTAGTTAAAGGTCTTATTTCGCCACATTTTTTTTTTTGCGACAAAATCGCAGGACGTAATTATACTTTCATGTATTAACCCATTGATCTTGTCTTATCATTTATTATAGTATTATTGCCTCTGCAGGATATTTTTCATGCGACAATATGACATGCCTAAATATGCTTGCGAACGTAAAGCCCCATGACATTGTCGTCTTGCGACGAAATCGTAGGACGTCCTTACATTTTCATGCAAAGACCCATTGATCTCGCCTTAACTTCTCTTTTGTATTATTGCCTCTTCAGGACTGTTGCAAAAATATGACAAGTCTTAAAATTCCCGTGAGTAAAAAGCCTCATGACATTTGCGTCTTAAGACACTTATCAGCTCCCTAATGGAGGGTGCCGCCCTTATCTTCCCACTGGTTTCCCTTTCAAGGAGACGTTCTTCTGCCATACAAGACTAGATCCTCCAATCCAGTCTTAACAACAACCAGTTTTGTTCGCAGCCTCTTATCCCTTTTGCCTATATGGCTTATGGTCACAAGACTGCACCCTAAGTGGTGTTTTCTTCGGGCCGAGTGCATCATAGCCAAGACTTTCCAAGAATGGCTAGGGTAGTTTCATAAGCCCCGGGCACTCTTGGCTCAACCTTGTACCTCGGCGCCTTGGTCATACTCTTCACCCCTTAGGAGAGATCTTATTACCTTAGTCGCCCAACTCAAGTCATATTCTCTAGTTGAGAATCCAATGCTTCTCTCCTGGAAGGGCTTTCATTGACCCCAAATTTCCATGACTCAGGTTCCAACAACAGTGTAACCTTATCGCTGAGCCATGCAACAGATACCCCCTTATATGACGTACTTTAGGTCTTACATTTGCCTCTTGCGAAATTTTATTCGCGAACTAGGGTATACATCATAAAGGTTCGTCCCATTCTATGCGAAGTTATCACACGTCTCTATTCTTTTGTAAAGAATCATAATCTCTGCGAATTTATCGCATATCTCCTAATATCATATCATTTGAAGCAAACTAAATATTCAAGAGAAATTCTAATACATTGTAATTCTGAAATCTTTGTAGTTCTGAAATTTTTGTAATTCTGCGATAGTATCGCGCTTTGTAAATCAAATCGAAAATCTTTGAAATCTTCTTTGAAATCTTGCGATTGTATAGGTTTTGGTAAATTAAATCAAAAACCTTTATTTGTTGTAAGTAAAATGTTTTAGGAAAGGGTACTTAGCCCTTTTGTGATTCTCTGTTGCTGCAGTCTCTCGCGGAGTATATGGTTTGCTTGCGAAATTGGCATCCTTGAAATGTATAAATGTCGCACAACGAAATGTAATTATCGCAACCAAAAGAAGTGTGAGAAATGAGACTTGAGCACTTGACCCCTTCTCTGACAATCTGTGTGAATTTCTATTTGCGAAATGAAATACCTCTACCTTAAATAAGTTCAAAATATCTCTGCGAAGAATATATGATTATGGTGAAATTGTGGTGAGAATAAGTCCTGCGAGCTGCTGTGCGAACTCAATCTATAACTTCGCATACTCAACCAACAACTTTGTACTAGAAATTCGCATACTTAATCAATCTGACCAACTGTATTAGAACTTTGCGTAAAAAATATGGCTGTGTTGAGAATCGATCTTGCGACATCAAGCTTCTTATTTTCGCCAATGACCATTTGTGCTAGCTTTTGTTTACGAAATTCTAATGACCAACTGTCTTTTTACCATTATCTTCCTCCTTTTTTCACGAAGTAATGAGTTATTCATATCTTCTTCTCAGCTTATTCCTTCACAGAATTTCTACTTCTTTAATTACCTGATGGGGTAAAAACCAGCATCGCAGAATCTCTTTATTCGCTATTCGCAAAAACTTTATCACCGTATTATTCTTTCCCTCTTCTACTTTTCTCTTCAAAAATCTTTGCTCTGCGAACTAATTGGTGCCTTTGACTCGACGATGAACTGAATACTTCACACACTTAGCAGAATCTCGATGGTATTGTTGATTACTTTGCCAATCATTGTCATCATGACTCAAAGAATAAACTGTCTTGCTGCAATCTATCTTCGTGATGTTAAGTACTGTGACGGATCTCACCGCGCTATTGATTGAGATGATATTTTCTCACTGCTCTTCTTCTTTAGCCGTGTTCTTTGAGTTATCCTTCTTCCTTCATGCGTGCCGTGAAGAATTTTTATTAGAGTTGTTGTTTTCTTCGTCATGTTCTCTTCTTCGCAGAAATTATTAATTTCGCATGAATTATTAACTTCGCAAATATGATTATGTCATTGTGATTCGCAAATATGATTATTAATTTTTATTAGAGTTGTTGTTTTCTTCGCAAATATGATTATGTCTTTATATAAGTTCATCTTTTCTTTCTTCTTATTCGCTTGGGTTGTTCTCCTGCTCGCAATATAGATTTATATGGTTCCTTCTTTGGATGATTTACTTTTGGTTCATGAAACTAGTTCCTTTGGTATCCTTGATGATGTCCATTGTCCCAAAGTGAGCTGGTTGATTGTAGTTCTTTTGGTACTTTGGTGAAGTAAAGTTTGATTGGAATTGTTTGTTATGTATTTGTTCTTCGTTAATGGTCACAAAATTGATCTTCACTGAAACCTTTATCGAAGTAAACTTCATCTTTCTTTATTTTTCTCGCGGCTCCATCTTGCTGGATTAGATGTCTTCTTTGCTCGCCATTGGGTCTGGTGACAAGATTATATTAACCCTTCTCAGTTGAAACACTTTTCCTGTATTTTGTACAAAATCTACAAGGTATTATCTCCATTAGTCTACGATATTATCTCTTCGAATAACACTGCTCCTTCGCAGACAATCGATAATATTTCTATTAGGCAGCGAAGTGGAACTGCAAGTTTTACGTGCATGAACTGCATGGGAGAAATTACTTGCCGGTTTGTGATCCTTTGAGCTTGCGTTGAACTTAAAATGGATTTTGGGTTGCTTGTTGTTGGGTTTACTGGGAACCTGCCATTCATTGATGACGTTGCCTGCTTGGACATTGGTTTCTTCGTGAATCATAGGTTGGATTTTCGAATCTTACTCCTCTATTGAAAGTTTTGAGCTATTATGTTACGTGAACCTTCCTTTTTCCATTAATTGATGATGGTTTTTTCAATTTGCGAGATATTGTATCTGCCGAAGATATTGTTGCTTTCATTTCACCTAGAACTGAGGTGTTGCAAAGATTACATTTGATGATGTTGCTTCGCATAAACCCGGTTATCTTCTCAGTAAAGTTACTTCGCAGGCCATCAAACTTCGTTTTCCCTTTTGCATGTTGGTTTAACTTCGAAGGTACTGAATTTTGCGAACTGATATCTGTGCTGATTGCCTCAAAACTGAATTGTCGCGAACTGAGTTGATGGATGCGAACTGATCTATTGTTGACGAAGTAATGTGACCATCATGCCTTTCTTTTTCGCTTATTCGCTGACTTTGTATTCTTCATCTCATCACCAGCAGCGTTCATTTGATATTGGTGTGAATTAATTTTCGAGTGAAAACTTGTTGCCATTCCCAATCATATGCATCTGCATTTTCTAGCATAGATGAGAGTAGGTTCTTCGCTACAACAATAAACAATCAAAAGAAAAATTGAATTATCAATATTCGTTACTCCCTTGAATCTAGTCAAGATTTCAACATCAATTTTTTTTTTATTCTGATTAATAGATTTGCAAATAGCGATTTATTGAAGCCAGATCTGTCACCAAAATTCGTTTTGAGTTAGAGTTTTAAAAGAAAAATCAAATTCATGTTGAGGTACATCTAAGGTTTCATAAAAGTTTTTCCAAAATTTTGTTTATAAATTCCCAGATTTGTAAATTTAAAGAGTGAAATTAAAGAAACAAGAGAGAATTCATCCCTTCATAATAACAGATTGTTGTAGTTTTGGTTTGTTTCTTGCTTCTTGACAATTTCTTCATCTCCGGGTTTTGTTGGCGTTTATTGTCTGAAACTTGTTTTCTGTGGACAAATCTTCCGTATTCTCCTTTGAACTTTATAGATCCAAATCCTCCATAATTAATTTCTGTGAATATTCTTCAATCTAGCAAACATCGTCCCTGTTTCTAGCGCCAAAAATGTAGTTGCAGGAAATCCCACAACACACCCCATATGATTTTATGATAATAATTTCTAGATCTAAACTCATTTCATAATCATAATAAAGATTAAAATACTAAAATTATAAAGTGGACACAAAGATTTTTTACATGGTTCGATCATTGTGATCTACAACCATGGTTATTCACTATGATTGTTTGAATTTACATTTGATTTACATTAATAATCTCCATTAATGGATATAATAGAGCTCTAAACCTAGTTTTAGGGGAAGAAGATGATAAAGAAAAATAATATCCACTCTCTAAAAATATATATTTCTCTCTCCTACATAATTGTGTTTCTCTTTACAAAATGTGTATTATTCCTCTTCTCTCTCCTGCTCTTCTCTTTATATAGGTGTTTACATAGTGGATGAAAGTTATGTTGTCCCTTATTTTCGGATCTGGCTTGTGGAAATATCGCAAGAGCTTTAATGTTAATCTTCGAAAACACTCTAAACTTCGCAGGATCTTCACACCTTTCTCATGTTTACGCTGTCGTTGTCTGCTGCGTCATTTTTCTAATTCATCTGCGATATTCGCAATGTGTCGTTAATGAAGACTTCGCAAATGTGTCCTTGTCGCGATATTTTGATCATACATGTAGGATCAGAATATCGCAAGAAGGACACACTTGCGAAGTTTGGTTAACAACACATTACGAGCGTCGCAGAATAATTTGAAGAATGACGTAACAGGTAACGGTAGCAGAAACATGAGAAAAGTGTGATGATTCTGCGATGATTAAAATGTTTGTGAATATTTGACAATAAAACTCTTGCAGAATATTGCAAGTCGGATCCGAAGTTAAAGGACAAATTAGCTGTCATCCACTATGTAAATTCCTATATAAAGAGTTGAACAAGCGTAAGGAAAGGAGGGATCTTTTTCGAGCATTGAGAGAGTCATTAGGAGAGAGAAAGTCCAGAGCGGTTGTTAATTCTTTAGCTTCATTTCCTTTTTATCTTGTAAAAGTGGTGAGATTAATCAATAAAATTTATGATTGTTGATATAAAAATGATTTGATTATATGAATTCTTGTGAGGGGTGTAGTGTGGGATTTCCTGCTACTACACATCAACTGACAAGCCAGATCAAAAGTAATTAATCTAGCTAGCAGGAATAATAAAAATCTACCCCTCTCAGTTATTTGAACAAACATTTCTTCGCTGCCCGAATTTCAAAATCATTGACACATAAACGAGGAAACGAATGTATAAACTGCAATTCGGAGTCATGCCCCGGGCTAAGAGGAAATTGAAGAAGTAATTTCTCTTAAGTAAATGATGAGGTCATAGTACACTTACCTCGATCAAATAAGGAGCGAGTATCATCAAGACGGAGACCAAAACAATCCTTACGAAGTAACTTGTTGTGAAGAAGGAACAACTCCATCAAGTTTGCAAAAATATCAGAATTCTTCTTAGAAATTTTGACACAGAACTGCATCTCTATATCTTTCATTCTGTCAATTGTAACTGGAGATAACTCGGAGAAGCCATTAATTTATGATTCTACAATGTCTTCAAATTGTAAGTTCATACCAGTAAGGTAATAGAAGAAACCCACTTAATGAGTTTGAATCTTTTCCACGATCAAATAAAACTCGAGAATAATCAGAAATAACAGAAAAACAAACTTTACCCATGTTGATGTGATTATTCCTATCAAAATCAATCACAACAGCGACTCTGATTTCTTTAATTTCAAAACTCGCAACATTAGTGGAAGCATCATCTTCGTTTTCAGCACGGGAAAATTATAGGATAAACACCAATTCGAGAGAATCCTTTTTTTTAATCAAAAACAAGAGTTTATTTGATTTCCTCAGATGGAGAGACAGTGAAATTCCCAGTTGAAATAGTAGAGTCTTCCATGTGCGATGTCGAACTTAAAAACCTATTAAAAGATTGTACAGGATCGGTGTGAAAATCATAAACTAAAGGCGAATTTGAATGGTGATGTGATACAGATGGCTGTTGCAGATCGATTCCAAGTATATTTAGAAGAAGATTCATTTTGGAATCCAAATTATTCACAACCTATTTCAAGGAACTCAACGCATCTTTCAATTCAGTGATCGATTCACCTCGTCGATGAACAACGTTTGAGAGATTTGTAATTTTTTATTCGATATCCATGGATATAGGTTCCAGGAAGTGAATTTGATACCAATTTTCATGTACCTGGATGTACAATGATAGGATAAACACTTGATTCAGAGAATCAAGTTTCTCTGCTCTTGCGAACATCCTAAATCTCTGGTTCCGAAGAACACAGCCTAAATCGAATAAATAATTAATTGATTAAAATTGGATTAGAGTTCTCATTACAGACCTGCCTTATAAATCTAGGCACTCCTACAAATATCTAACGGTTACTAACACTCCATATGGTTACATCTCAACCACCCATTACTAATTATATTTACTACTAATTAAGATAATTAACTACTAATTTCCTTTACTAAACACTATCAAAGATATGATATGGGGACATCCTTTACTCGCCACAGTGGAACATGACATACTCCAATAATCTCTTAAAAAAAGATTCGTTGAGTTTGTGACAAAGGCTCTACCATTTAAACAAGTAAACTCCTTTGTCGGGTAAGATCAATCCAAATCAGTAACATAGATTTAGATTCACAACTATCAAATTCGGATATTGAAGAATACCACCAAATGATAGTTTCCAATCAATATGAGTATATGATCATATCTATTAAAGATAAATCTAATCTAAGTCGGATCCCAGTAGATCAAGATGTGTGCACAAATTACGAGATACAAAAACCAATAAGAAAAAAATCTTATTGTCTTCAAATATTCATTTTCCTTCTTTTGTACCTGCACACCACAAACTTGAATCTCCTTATGATTGATCACACACAAAATGAAGTTTGTTAACAATGAATGACCACAAGTTATCTTTAGATCTAAAAACAGTTTTACAGATCCCATCAATACTTTGATCTATTTTGAGTGGCCCTTATGTCAGAAGAGAAGGCTCTTAAGAATAATCAAACTAGGTGCAACCAAAGTTTCAACAACCGTTAGTCAATTAAATCAATAATCAAAAACTAAAATAACAATGAAATTATCCAGTTTCCCACCAACGGTACTCATAAAGGCTTGTTGATCCCACGAATGTCTTTAAACGAGCGGTCGTAAGAGATTTTGCCTAATTAGATTACTTTCCTCTTCGGATAGACGGTTCCACCAAAACAAAATAAATGAAGTTTTCCTGGCTCTTGGGATGGTTTGCAAGAAATGTGAATTCAACTATTTATAGACCAAGGTTGTTTGGACAACAAGGAAATTCCAAAACCGAAAATATTCTTAAGATATGCAATAAGTACCTAATTTCAGTTTTCATATTTCCAACTTATATCTAACCTGTAATTCTGAAATATCTCATTAGAAAATAACTAATATTAGTTTAACACTTAACTAATATAACTTTCTAAGAGATATGTTTTTTGATTTGCTGGAAAATCAAAAAAGTATAATCGAAAATCTTAATTAAAATATTTTCAATATTTCGGATTAGGATCACCTTGAGTATCAAGGAATATCTTTGAACAATAAAAGATACGAATTATATTCATGTTCAAATTATGTTGACATATGGAAATTTCTTATTTAGCAAACCCTAATTCCAAAATCACACAAAACCGTAAAGTAATTCCCCTTTGCTTTTGATACTTTTGTTTCTTGGCTCCTGAGGCGGTTGGACTTCTCAAAAGAGTTCAGAAAGTCATGCACAGTAATGTCATGACCCCCGGTTCAAGAGAGTTTGTTTTTAAAAGGATAGGCTTTGCAATTCAAAAAGGGCTTGCGGCGCAGCTTGTTGCTCGCTTGCCTGCTATGTAAGAATTTTAAAAACATTTAGTAAAGATTAAGATAGTGATTAGAAAAAAAAAAAGGAGAGACGAATTAGATAAGTCTTGATTATATATGTGAATGTAGAGGATCTTTTTTTCTCTTGGGACTGGTTATACCATGACTTCTAACATAAGTTAAGACTCGGTTCTACCAAGTCTCCAAATATAGGTTGGGAGTGATTCTACCATGAATACTAATAATAACTAGTATCGGTTCTACCATGACTTCCAATATAGGTAAGGATCGGTTCTATCAAGATTCCCAATAAAAGATAGGATCGGTTCTGAAAAAGCGTGGGTCTAACAACCACACCCAATATTTCGATTAACAATCTGTATAGACAACTCCGAGTTACTTTCTAGAGAATCAGCTTGACAGTCAGACTCAATCTATAGAAAATATCTCAAGGATTTTATATCTCTATCTCTAAATTTTATCTTTACTCAAGCAAATAGAATCTGCGAGTCTTTATCAAAGAGAGATAACTTGGATGGTACCAAAGACAAATATCCAAGTGTCAATCAATTTAAATCGACAACCAAAAGGTCGGATATTCTAATTCATTGAACAACGCACAACCTGTATTATTTCAATTATATAACAAAATATATTGCGGAAGAGAAATAACACAGGCACCAGAATTTCGTTAACGAGGAAAACGCAAATGCAGAAAAACCCCGGGACCCAGTCCGGATTAAACATACACTGTATTAAGCCTCTACAGACACTAGCCTACTCCATGCTAACTTTGGTCTGGACTGTAGTTGAACCCCAACCAATCTCACACTGATCCAAGGTACAATTATGCTCCTACGTGTCTGATCCCAGTATGATGCTACGTACTTTATTCCCTTAGTTGATCTCACCCACAACCAAGAGTTACTACGACCCAAAGTCGAAGACTTTAATAAACAAATTTGTATCACACAGAAAAGTCTACAAGGATAGATAAATCTGTATCCCACGAATATACCTATGAGTTTTGTTCCGTATTTTGATAAATCAAGGTGAACAAGAACTAATTGATAAAACCAGACTTATATTCCTGAAGAACATCTCAGCTTTATCAATCACCTCACAATAAACTTAATCGACGCAGTGAAGAAGATTGTTGAGGAACCACAAATGATGAGACAAAGTGTTTGTGACTACTTTTATATCTTGCCTATCGGAGATAGAAATATCAAGCCAATTATTCAAATTGTGCTCGTACGATAGAAGAAGCAAGATCAGATCACACAACTATAAGAAAAGTAGTATCGGTCTGGCTTTACAATCCCAATGAAGTCTTTAAGTTATTGACCTAGTTTTAGAAGAAGAAAACCAAAGGTTAAAGGAGAATCGACTCTAGCTTAGAACAACTAGTATCACACAGAATGTGTGGGGATTAGGTTTCCCAGTTGCTAGAGTTCTCCCTTATATAATCTTCAAATCAGGGTTCGCAATCAATGTTAGCTTACTAACAAAGCATTCAATATTCACCGTTAGATGAAAACCTGATTAGATTCAAGCTAATATTTATCAACCGTTAGATCGAAGACATAGTTTGTTATACACACATGTACATGATGTTTTTAGGATTGTGTAACCGTACCCAAACTTGTACATTAGTTGGTTCAACAATAGTTAACCAATGGTTAGCCATATGATAACTTTCATATCAACCATATTCTTCTTCACCATAACTAGTCCAAATGACTCAAATGAACTAGTTAGAGAGTTGTTCAATTGCAAGAAAATATCATGTACTACACAAGACACAATTGAAGCAAAAACGATGTGATTCACTCGAATCGATTTATGAACTATAAATCCACGGTTTGCAATAGCATTCCTTAGTTTATTAAGATAAGTTCACAAACATTGTTTTTAGACATAACCTACTCAAGTTCGCGGACTGGGTTCGCGAACTTAAGTTCCCGGACGAAGTTCAAAAACTTCAGCAGAAATTCTTGGGTTCGAGAACTTCGTTAGTTCGTGGACTGAGTTTGTATGCTGAGTTCACGGACTGAGCTCACGCACTACTCCGGTTTCACTTGATCAACAAAGTTCGTTGTAGTTGTAGGAAATCCTACACTACACCCTTGATAAGATCTTATAGTAATTAACACATATTTGATTATTAAAACAACATTTTATTATTTGATTTTCAGAAATGTTTACAAGTAATGGAAGAAGATCAAGAATACAACCGCTCTCTTGAATTTTATCTCTCCTCAAGACTTTCTTAAAACTCAAAAATACATCATCCTTCTCTGAATCTACTGGGTCTATTTATATAGGGTCATTACATAGTAGATGACATCTAAGTTTTCCTTTAATTTCGGATTTGGTTCACGAAGCTCTCGCGGTAGTTGTAATGCTGACTCTCGCAGACATTGTAACCGTCGCAGGACAATCGCGCTCTTCCCGGGTTTCCTGTTTTCGTCATTCGTTACGTCATTCTTTGGATTATTCTTTGAGCTATTCTGTGACGCTCGCAGAGTGTTGTTTTAGAATCTCGCAGAAATGTTGTAGCGATATTTCGATCCTACATCTTTCCTTTCCTCATGTCTTCTTCGCGGAGTGAAGAGGATGTGAGGATCTTCAACCCTTCATAATACCGCAACTCCCTGTCTTTTCGCGTTGTTCTTTCGACAACATTCCGTGAATTTAATTTAACGGCCTACACGTGAATTCCCCCCTTTTTTACTGGCACGTATTTCCTTAACAGGTCATCTCCTTTTGCCTATAAAAGGCAGAATCTAGTTGCAAAACTAATTTTCTTCTTTTACTTTTCTATCTTCTTCGTTTCTTCGTTCTGTTTTTCGTCTGCAACTTTCTTCTCTCAAAGATTCTTCTGTTACTATTTCCATGGAGTCATCAAGGTATCTCTTCTTCTAATATTGTTAAATTTGATCTTACTTACTTAGATTATGTTCATCATTATTTATTTGATCTGTTTTTATCTGATTTTATATATCTCCCATGTAGGACCAGAATATCGCCATGACATTATTCTTGCGAGATCAACAACACTCCTGCGATCATCACTGCGATCTCTTCAACAACACTTTGCGAGTGTGACATAATAACTTAAAGAATGATTAAAAGAATGACATAATAACTGACGAATGAAGAAACACGGGAAGAACATGATTGTCTTGCGATGGACATAACACCTGCGAGAGTCAGCATTACAACTACCGCGAGAGCATCGTGAACCAAATCCGAAATTAAAGGAATACTTAGCTGTCATCCACTATGTCATTACCCTATATAAAGATACCCAGTAGATTCAGAAAAGGGGGATGTATTTTTAAGTGTTGAGAAAGTCGAGAGAAAATTCAAGAGAGCGGTTGTATTCTTGATCTTCTTCATTTACTTGTAAACATTTCTAAAAATTAAATAATAAAGTGTTGTTTTAATCATCAAATATGTGTTAATTACTGTAAGATCTTATCAAGGGTGTAGTTTAGGATTTCCTGCCACTACATTTTGGCGCCCGAAACAGGGAGGAATTGATGATTATTTGAAGAAAAAGATAAAAATTGACATTGTGATGGGAAGGAATTTGGAATAATTAGTGAAAGATCTTACGCAACATTCAACAGATTACTAAGATTAATGGCTAGAAGAAGAAGAAACACATCAGAACCACCAACAACCGTAAGGAGGAGTAAAAGACTTGCAGGTGGAGAAACAAATGAAATGGGATAATCTTCAAGGATAATAACAAGAGGAAATAGAACAAGGAATGAAGGAGAAAATCAAGTTCAACATCCAAAATCAGCAAACACCAATACAAGATAGAGTTGTGGATTATGATAGAGTTAGCGTGCATACTTGGCGATCAAATTCGATGGATGAAGCAGAAGATCGACAGTTAAGAAATGAGAGAAGAGAAGAAATTGATCAAGGAGTGGTTGAAAGATTAATTCATAGAGAAGGCGAAAATGAAACAACAGATGATTTAAGACAAGGAATACCAGAGGAAAGGAGATTAGAAGCAGAAGAACGTGAAAATTTAACAAGACAAAATCATGAGTTAAGAATGGAGAATCTGAGATTGCAAAGTAGGAGATCAAGAAGTACTGCTAAATCAAGTTCAAGATCATTTAGAGAAGAACCAAGGCAAAATTCCCCTATGAGAAATGTTGGAGCAAATATCCGAGAGGAAATGCAAAATCCAAATGAAGAACAACATCATAGAGAAGAAGAGATGATTCGTGATCGCTAAATTCCACGCGGAGAAACTGTGAATGGTAGACGTGATAATATAAATCAAGAGGGCGGAAATAACCAAGATGGTGAAGAAAATCGAGAAGAAGGAAGAAGAATATTACATGGTCAAGAAATCCAAAGAAATCAAAGAATCATTGAGGAGGAAATTGAGAGACATTATGCTGAACAAGCACGTCTGGCTTGCTAAAGAGAAAGATTAAGAGCATAAATTGAAGAACAAGAGTTTCAAGAAGCAATACGGCAAAATAATCATGACAATCGAGAAATAAGACGCACACAAAATCGCCATAACCATAATATCAATGAAGAATTTGTTAGAATACAAAGAAGAATAGAAAGACAGCGAAGAGAAGCAATGAAAAATGAAGAAACTCGCAGAGAAGAAATTGGGAGGCATAATTAGTTGTGAAATCTAGAAAGAGATGAGGTGGAAAATCGCAGGAGAAGGCAGAATGAAGATGCAAATGCAGATGCAGATGAAGATACACAAAATCTCGCAAGACAAGAAAGACATGAACGTAGAAAAAGAGAAGCTTCACTGAAAAGACCGATGAAGCAAAATTCAGCTGGAAATGAACAAATTTTAAGATAATTAGCAGAAATGAGGGGAATGTTGAATAACATAATAGAAGGAGGAAGGAGACAACTTGATGAAGACATTGAAGAAAATGCGAGAACTCCATTCACTTAATAAGTACAATTAAGATGAATCCCTCCAAAATGCAATTTACCAGCATTAACCAGTATCTTCGATGGGACTACCTGTGTTGTTCAACATGTTAAGGCTTATGTTAGGTGTATGCTACAATGGGAAAACCATGATGCTGTGTTATGCAAGTACTTTGCATATAGTTTAACTGGCGAGGCGTTAAAATGGTTCGAAGGCTTACCTAAAAATACAATAACTTCTTTCGACCATTTGCAAGCTACATTTCTGGGAGCATATATAAGCAACAATTCTTCACGACCCGGTATTGAAGATGTATTTGGATTAAAACAGAGGATTGGCGAGAGTCTGAAACACCTAACCAGAATATGGAAGACAATGTGCAGTGAAATGGAAGGAAGAGTGGACGAGAGATACCTCATTTTATCTTTCATTAATGCAATGTACGCAACCAATCTACTGTACATACAAATTTTCAGAATCAAAAATACCATCACAATGACTGAGTTATGATAACTACAAGAAGAATACATTGCTTTGGAGGAAAAACAAAATGAGATAGAATCATATCTAGTCGCAAACACCAGCTCAATAGCGGCGAATGGGAGTTTACTTCCTAAAATGATCAACAATGTGGCAAGCACCTCGCAGCCACAACAAGAGAAAGTGGTGACTGAAAAATAGCAGAAGTTAGTGGCTATGGGAAGTTGAGATCAAGAGGAGTATGAAAGAGAAAAATTATTACAATCGCGGTGGAAATAATAAAATTCAAAGACTTGATCAGCCACAAGAGACTTATGGTGGTCAGAGACAAAATAATTTCAGAGGACAAGGGAATCAAAGAGTAATATGGGAAGAAATTAAGATGCCACCCTTGAATGCCAGCATAGAAAAAATTTGGGAAGCTATCATTTTGATGGATAATATACCATCACCCTGGAACATGGGAAAAGAGCCACATCAAAATAATAGGAACCAAGAATTTTGTCCTTACCATCATTTTCATGGTCATTCAATAAATGATTGCAGGAATGTAAAAAGAATAATTTTGAGGATGATTAATCAAGGAAAGTTAAATCATTTTCTAATAGGACATCCACAATCTCAGCAACTACCACTAGCACCAGATATCGCTGAGTGAATACTGTAAAAGGAGCAGAAACATTTGTGATAGAGGTTGGATCCAAGGCGAAGAATTTGTTCTGTAATTCCATCGTACATTCATACAAAACTATCGAGGATTTCCACGATAATGTTTTAAGCAGAGTCTTCGCGAGAGACGCAGATGGAAGAGAGATAATGAATATTGCGAGAGTCTCGCCATTAGAGGAGTGGCAAAAGCTGTAGGACCAGAATATCGCTACAATACTTCTCTGCGAGATTAACAACACTTCCCAGCGAGCATCACCACAATATCTTCAACTACACTTTGCGAGTGTCACAAAATCAATCAAAAGAGTGACGTAATAAATGATGAGTGAAGAAACTTTGAAAAAATCATGTTTGTTCTGCGATGGTTACAAAACTTGCGAGATTTAACATTGTAACTAATCGCGGTACAATCGCAGAATCAACCCGAAATAAGAGGAAAACTTAGCTGTCATCCACTATGTAACTACCCTATAAATATATACCCAATGTGTCCAGAAAAGGATGATGTATTTTTTTGAGAGTTAAGAAAGTCTTGAGGAGAGAGAAACTTCAAGATAATAGTTGTAATCTTGAATTCTTCCATTTCTGTAAACATTTCTGAAAACAAAATAATAAAGTGTCATTTTAAATATTCAATTATGAGTTGATTATAGCAAAATCTTAACAAGGGTGTAGTGTGGGAAATCCTGCAACTACATTTTGGCGCCCGGAACAGGGATTGAATTAGCAAAATCAAAGAGAAAGGTGAAGAAGAAGATACGAATTATTCAAGATTAAGAAAATCATAAAACAAATCAGTGAGATATTTGAAGGAAGGATGATTAGAATCCAAGAGGATTGTATAAAATTGGAGTGTGGTATGGTAACAAGAACAATGATTGATAGATTTCATGAAAATATTAAGGGGAAGATACACAAACGGGATTTTGATGGAAGGAAAATTATGACGGTGTAAAAAATATCACCTTTGAAAGATTGGGAAAAGCAGGAGATCACATTTACAGCAGCAGAAATACCAGAAGAAGATCTAAGTCATACATCTCCATTGGTAATCACAGTATCCACTATACCAATGAGAAAGGAGGAATCAATAAAATCTGTAGAAGAATGGGCCATGAATAGAACTTTGGTGGATGAAGGAAGTTCTGTAGATATAATATTTTATCATGCTTTCAAGAAAATGAGATATAAGGATGAAGAAATGTCTTATTCAACATATCATGTTCATGGATTTGGAAAATCTTTAACAAAACCTAAAGGCGAGATAGTGGTACGAATTCCACTAGGAAAGATTGAAACACAAGTAACATTATGTGTGGTAGACGTGGAATCACCGTATAACATGATATTAAGAAGACCATGGATACATGCAATCAAGGCTGTAGCATCAACGTTGCATCAATGCATCAAATTTCCTATACCCAGTGGAATTGGAGAAATTAGAGGAGATACAGATTTTGCAAAATTATGTTACCAAATTGAAGTAAGAAATTGTGAAGAACGTCCAAAGCTGCGAAAGCCTCGCAGAAAATTGGCGAGAGAAACAAAGAAGGAAGAAGAATTTAAAGTTTACATGATAAGAGCAAAAGAAGGAAAAGGAATACCCAGTGAAATCTCGCGAGAAGGAGATGAACTCGCGAGAGTTATGAAAACACCAACACCAATGGGAGAACCTGAAGCCAGTTATATTGCAGCAGAACCAACAAAGGAAGTAAATATTGGGAGTGAAGAAGAACCTAAAATGCTGAAAATTGGGACTAGAATGGAGGCAGATGAGGAAGAAAGAACTATAAATCTCTTGCAAGAATATAAAGATATCTTCGCGTGGAGCATGGATGAGATGCCAGGGATAGATCCGTCAATAGCATGTCATAAATTAGAAATCAACAAAAACATAAGACCATTTAAGCAAAGAATAAGGAAAATCACAACAACATATCATTCTCAAATAGAAGAAGAATTACAGATGATGCTCGACGTAGGAATTATAAGGCAAGCAAAATATCCAGAGTGGATTGCAAATATGGTAGTGGTCCCAAAGAAGAACAAGGGGATAAGAATTTGTATAGATTTCACTGATTTAAACAAGGCTTGTCCTAAAGATAGTTTTCCATTACCAGATATCCCACACATGGTTGAATCAGCAGCGGGAAATGCTAGAATATCATCGTTGGATGGATATAAAGGATATAATCAAATCCCTCTCGCTGAAGAAGATCAAGAACATACCGCATTTTTTACTCCAAGAGGATTATATTGTTATACAAATATGCCATTTGGCTTACGAAATGCTGGTGCAACGTATCAAAGAATGGAGGAGAAGGTGTTTGCAAAGTGGATCCACAAAACATTAGAAGTGTATGTAGATGATATGCTGATTAAAAGCAAAGAAGCTGGGAATCATGTACAAGATCTGAAAGAGATTTTTGATCAGATGCGACAATTTAATATTAAAGTGAATCCCGATAAGTGTAATTTTGGAGTAACTTTAGGGAATTTTTTGGGGTATATTGTATCAAAATAAGGAATACAAGTTGATCCGGAAAAATTACAAGCAATTCGCGATATGCCAACACCTGCGACGGTAAAATATGTGCAAAAATTAAATGGACTCTTAGCCTCGCTAGGAAGATTCATATCGCGATCTTCAGAGAAGTGCAAACATTTTTTCGATATACTCAAGAAGGGAACAAAATTCAAGTGGACAGATGAATGTGAAAAGGCTTTTCAAGGAATAAAAGAACATTTGATGAACATAACTATCTTACAGAAAGCTAAACCGGGAGAAGAACTATTGATTTATCTCGCAATAACCACATATGCACTAAGTCTTTGTGTTGTTTGAGTAGATGCAGGGGTAGAAAAACCAATTTATTACATCAGCAAAATGTTCAATTCTGCAGAGAGAAATTATTCAAAGATTGAGAAACTAATTCTAGTATTGGTGCATGAAACTTTCAAGCTTCGCATCTACTTTCAAGCACATAAGGTCAAAGTGTTAACAAAAGTGCCAATTGAGTCAGTAATGAAAAATTCAAAAAGATCAGGCAGAGTTGAGATATGGAATGCACAAGTAGGACACTTTGATATTCCATATGAAGTTTTATCCTCGCCAAAGTCTCAAGTTATC